>CM046880.1:524956839-526345589 GCA_025667525.1 Glebionis coronaria
ATTGGACCCGAGATCATCCTTTGGTTCACGTAATTGGAAACCCTTCACAGCCCGTTCGTACAAGACGACAACTAGACACCGATGGCGATGTTTGTATGTTCGCACTCGCCGTGAGTACGGCTGAACCGAAAAACATCAAAGAAGCCATGGCTGATCATGCTTGGATTGAATCGATGACGGATGAACTTCAACAATTTGAAAGACTTAAAGTCTGGGAACTTGTTGATAGACCATACGATGTGACTCCATTTAATCTTCGTTGGATCTGGAAAAACAAGATGGATGAAGAGAATACGATCATTAAGAACAAAGCTAGGCTAGTGGCTAAGGGGTATGGCCAGAAAGAGGGAATTGATTTTGATGAATCATTTGCACCAGTTGCTCGCATGGAAGCGGTCAGGATTTTCCTTGCTTATGCTGCACATAAGGGATTCACTGTCTATCAAATGGACGTAAAGACGGCGTTTCTTAACGGTCCTTTGAAGGAAGAAGTCTATGTCACGCAGCCGGAAGGATTTGTTTATCCTCATTATCCTGACAAGGTGTATCGTCTCCACAAGGCACTATATGGACTCAAGCAAGCTCCAAGGGCGTGGTACGACGAGCTCTCGAAATTTCTTGTATCCAAAGGTTTCTCAAAAGGAATTATTGATCTAACGTTGTTCACTTATAAATATGGGGATGACATTTTGCTTGTGCAAATTTATGTTGATGACATTATTTTCGGGTCTACAAACCCAAAACTTTCAAAATGGTTTGAAAATGTAATGCACAGCAAATTTGAAATGTCAATGATGGGCGAACTAAAATTCTTTCTAGGAATTCAAGTTCACCAATCCCCAAGTGGTATCTTTATAAACCAAGCTAAGTATTGTCAAGAGATAATCAAAAAGCATGGTATGACTTCATGTGACCCCGTTGGGACACCATTATCAACCACATCGCTAGATGCTGACTTGGAGGGATTACCCATAAATCAAACGAGATATCGTTCCATGATCGGGTCCCTCATGTACTTGACAGCAAGCAGACCTGATATTTCACATGCTACGTGTTATTGTGCACGTTATCAAGCACGACCCACTGAAAAGCACCTCAAGGAGGTTAAACGGATCTTTCGGTACCTCAAGAATACCATTCATTTGGGACTCTGGTATCCGAGGGAAACCGGTTTCTTTCTAACGGCCTATTCAGATTCTGATCATGCAGGGTGTCTTGATACACGAAAAAGTACTTCTGGTGGTGCACAATTTCTAGGTCAAGATAAGCTTGTGGGATGGTCTTCCAAGAAGCAGGATTGCACGTCACTTTCATCAGCCGAAGCGGAGTATGTGTCTCTATCTGCGTGTTGTGCTCAAGTTCTTTGGATGAGAACACAACTCACGGATTATGGCTTCCACTTTGATAAAGTACCTATGTACTGTGACTCAAAGTCGGCCATAGCCATCTCCTGCAATCCGGTACAGCATTCCCGCACGAAGCACATCGATGTCAGATACCACTTCATAAAGGAACAAGTTGAAAGAGGTATCGTTGAATTATACTTTGTTGGAACGGATTACCAATTAGCCGACTTTTTTACGAAAGCTCTGTCGAAAGATAGGTTTGAGTACCTCGTTAGGCAAATTGGTATGAGATGTTTAACTCCAGCAGACCTGGAGATTCTGGCAAAGGTGCCTGCTTGATTTATGTATCAAACATCAACTTGTAAATATCTTTGAAAAAGCAAAATACAAAAATATAAAACACATAAAAGCAAAACACAAAATTAAAATCTTTCAAAATCCAAAAATATTCTTCTCGACATGTCTTTCAGTTCGATAATATGGACGTGCCTAGAAATGTCGCTCAATAACGACACGGGTGTGTACATAAAGCTCGAATGAAAGTTGTAAATATTTTTCAAAACATGTCATTTCTTCTTTTAATAAAGGAAATTGTCTATTTTGGACAATATTTCCAAACAACGGGTAGAGCAATCTATCACGGGTTGAGTTTGTCACAAAACATTCAACGTTTTGAGCTCAACACAATGGCTTGTAATCACTTTCAGATTGCAACCCGGATCGCTATTCACAGGGGAGTGTACGATTTATTACTCTTACCCTCAGCAAAAGAAGAGAAATCTTCTTACACTTGAGTGGATTCGTCAAGACATTCAAAGTCTATGAACTCAAGTTTATGCTTTAGAAAAACCTTTCGACAAAAAGAATTGATTTTTCAAAAAGCGTTGAACGCAATTTTTTTCAAGAATTTTTCAATGATATTCAAAATCTTTCAAAAATTGTGTGTTCAACAACTCCCATCCTCAAAAAGCGAAATGTGGATCATATCCTCACAATGGCAATTCAATTGGATCAATTTTTGAGGGGGAGCACATTAACTTCATGCAAAAGATTAACACATCTTTCTCCCGGAGATTTCAAGACTATTTTTCAAAATATATTTTAATCAAATTTGGTATCTCTAATATCAAAAGATTTTATATATTAGAGATAGGGGGAGAAAATGCGATTAAAATGTGATCTAATATAAGACTCAAGCACTTTAACTCTTACCTACATGTGCGAAACACTTTCGATTATCGATGCACATGTGAAGGGGGAGCATTTCTAAAACGACAAAACTAGCAAGGTGTTAAATGTTTTTCAAACACTTTGTTAGAATTTAAAGTGGTTTTCATGGTTACGATCAAATACCCACAACATCTTTAATTCACGACGTTATTGGTGTCAAAAGGGTGGTTAGGTTTAAGTCCTATGATCCAACCAGAACCGGAGGGATCTTCCCAGGGACAATCCAATAGATTATTAGAAGTCCTTAGGAAAGATGGAGTAGAATGTGAACGTAGCAGAATGCCGACTAAGTACTGATGCTAGCACTGGAACAATCACAACAAGGTGCTAGTAATGATGTCTTGGTAAGCATTGAAGGGGTTGAAGAATGAAAAAGAAATGTAAGGATAAAGGGTCTAAAGAAAGAAGCCCTCCATACAACTTAGGCAGAAACCGGGTCAACTCATCATGAAGACAAACTCATCATGGACCCAGTGATGTATGCACAACCCTTTCCTAGCTACTCAGGCTTCTCTCAAAAGAAGTTTGTTTTATTGTCACGGAGAACAACATGACTACTATTGACTTTCTCACTTCGAGATAGTTGATATTGAATAGGTGGCATCTGCTCCAGCCTCCGACCACTAAAAGTGCACAAATCGAGTCTAGAGCCAAGAGATCAATCAAATCTCGTTAGGACACACGGATGAAGATCAAGAGAGTCCTACGCTATATCCTTATGATATTGCTAGAACACTCAGAGTGATACTACTTAGTATTCACAATGATGAGTGGAAATCCTTCTAGTGTTAACATCAAACAGCACTGCGGTAGGTCATATGCAAGATTCTTTATGAATTGAACATGTGCAAAACTGAAAAGCAACAGTGGTTTGATTCTGAATTGATTCAAACTCGTTTCAGGTTTCTACGCAATATCTTTATGGTCTTGCCAGAACATTCAGAGTGATATTCATTAATATCCACAGTGACGAATGGAAATCCTTCTAGCGTCAACATCAAACAGCGCTACGGTAGGTGACTTGTGAGATTCTTATGAATCAAACTTGTGTCAACTGGAAAGCAACAATGGTAAGATTCTCTACGAATCACACTTGTTCCAGGAATTTGAATTGACGACTTTAATCAAGCGGTATCTATCCAATTGATTCACTCTTTATGTTCGCAGTCTTGCTTTGAGACGGTCGAGTAAAGAGAACGGCTAGTACAGCCGCGAAACCCTGTCAAGGAGATTATTAATTGAATCTACCTAATCACTGGTACGATATTAATATCGTATAACGGTCTTCACCGACCGGAGGTAAAACACTACCAATTTAGGACGAATGTCAAAGCCATTCAGTCCGAGTCTATGTTTTGTCTCGAGAAGGTGGCGTCACGGTGTACACAGCAAAGTCAATGATTCAGAAACCACATACTCATGCCTAAAGACATATTCAACAATTAATAGTGTGAGCATGTGGATGAAGACACAAGATCGCAAGATGGCAAAGACAAGTCAAGGATGATTTGAAGATCTCAAGCTTAAAGACAAAGTCGAAAGACAACGACAAAGGCTCAAAGATCACAACATGAAGGAACAAGACTACTATTACACGTTCAAGACTCATTTATGGCGAGATTAGTAATCTCTACAAATTTCCTAAATGAATAAGGTTTATGACCTCTCATTGGGGGAGATTGTTAGCCTCAAAATATTGAGCCAAACAAGAATGCTCGGTCATATGTTTTTTTATGTGTCGTATTTTAGAACGTTGTAATAGGTAGTATATTAGTCGTGATATTATGGGCTTAACTTTAAGCTAAGGTTCATTAATAAGTAACCAAAGCCCAAAAGGAAAGCCCGACCCATGATCATATAGCCCATTAAGCTACATGTAAGCAAAGGCTATATGAACCCTTCCTAGCATGTTAGGAAGGGTGTTGGTCATTCATTTTTCTCTTAATCTAATATTTCACAAGTTCACACACTTCTCTCTCTTTTCTCTCTCTAGTTTCTCTCTCTAAAATTCATCTCATTTCTACCTTTCTTTCTTCATTAATAGTATAGAATCATCACATATCAGGGACAACAATAGGGTTCAACATTAGAGGTTCAACGTATTAGATAGGGTTCAACATTAGAGGTTCAATGTATTAGATAGGGTTCAACATTAGAGGTTCAATGTATTAGATATGGTTCATCATTAGAGGTTCAACGTATTAGATAGGGTTCATCATTAGAGGTTCAATGTATTAGATAGGGTTCAACATTAGAGGTTCAATGTATTAGATAGGGTTCAATATTAGAGGTTCAATGTATTAGAAAGGGTTCAACATTAGAGGTTCAATGTATTAGATATGGTTCATCATTAGAGGTTCAATGTATTAGATAGGGTTCAACATTAGAGGTTCAATGTATTAGAAAGGGTTCAACATTAGAGGTTCAACGTATTAGATATGGTTCATCATTAGAGGTTCAATGTATTAGATAGGGTTCAACATTATAGGTTCAATGTATTAGATAGGTTTCAACATTAGTGGTTCAACGTATTAGATAGGGTTCAACATTAGAGGTTCAATGTATTAGATAGGGTTCAACATTAGAGGTTCAATGTATTAGATAGGGTTCAACATTAGAGGTTCAATGTATTAGATAGGATTCAACATTAGAGGTTCAACGTATTAGATAGGATTCAACATTAGAGGTTCAACGTATTAGATAGGGTTCAACATTAGAGGTTCGACGTATTAGATAGGGTTCAACATTAGAGGTTCAATGTATTAGATAGGTTTCAACATTAGAGGTTCAACGTATTAGATAGGGTTCAACATTAGAGGTTCAATGTATTAGATAGGGTTCACCATCGAGGTTCAATGTATTAGATATGGTTTCATCATTAGAGGTTCAATGTATTAGATAAGGTTCAACATTAGAGGTTCAATGTATTAGATAGGGTTCAACATTAGAGGTTCAATGTATTAGATATGGTTCATCATTAGAGGTTCAACGTATTAGATAGGGTTCATTATTAGAGGTTCAATGTATTAGATAGGGTTCAACATTAGAGGTTCAATGTATTAGATAGGGTTCAACATTAGAGGTTCAACGTATTAGATAGGATTCAACATTAGAGTTTCAACGTATTAGATAGGATTCAACATTAGAGGTTCAACGTATTAGATAGGGTTCAACATTAGAGGTTCAACGTATTAGATAGGGTTCAACATTAGAGGTTCAATGTATTAGATAGGGTTCAACATTAGAGGTTCAATGTATTAGATAGGGTTCAACATTATTGCCGGGAAAAAATTGGAGGGAAAACACTGGCGGGAAAATGTTAACCATTTCCCTCACTTTTTTACCATAAAAAGACAACCACATACACTCCTTATCATAACAACCACCAGCAGATCACACACACATACACACACACACACACACTTATTATCACAAACACATTGTTATTATGAAGATGTTGAAGCATGAAGATTTTCCGTGCAAGTGTGGACATGGAGATGTAGTTCTTCGAGAATCGTGGCAAACTGAATCCTTTGGTAGACTGTACTATGCTTGTCCACGTTCACGGGTTCAACGTCCAGTTTCATATGGATGCAATTTTTTTTATGGAAAGACAAACGCGTGCAACTACTAATCAACTCTCTTGGAGGTTCAATGAGCTTTTCTCCTCCAAGCTCTTCTTCGAGACCTTCAACGAGCTTTTCTCCCCCAAGCTCTTCTCCCAGACCTTCAACAATTCCAATTTCTTCTCCAAGCTCTTCAACGTGTGCAAACTGTGTGCGCTTGACTGGAATGATAAGGGTACTTGAGAGTACATTAGAGTTGTACAAAAATTGCGATAGGCACACAATGGATTCAGCTGCACTACTTCACGACCTTTACGATGACATGGGGAACATTCATTTGAACTAGTTTATGATGTATCTGTTTTCGTGTTTATGAGTCTATTATCGGTTTAATATCTATGTTTAATTAAGCGCGTGTTTAAGTGTCCGTGTAGAATAAAGTTAGGTTTAGGCGTGTCTGTTTGTAAGCCTCAATGAATGTTAACAATTTTTAATTAATATTAACAATGAATGTTAACAATTATCAGTGAATGTTAACTTTTGGCAGGCAAAATATTGGCGGGAAAACATTGACGGGAAAACATTAGCGGAAATATTAACCATTTGTCTCACTTTTTTTTATCATAAAAAGACATATACTATTTTAAATTCTAATAACTATATTTTTTAATATATATTTTATATTTATTAAAATATTAAGTAAACAGTACACTTTTTTGTGAAAATCGTTGGTCAAATTGCAGTCAACTTTTCCCCAGCGACATGTCGCTGGGGAAACTTTTTGTTCGTCGTTTTGTTAAATAGACGCGTTAACGAAAAACATTTGGAGGGAATCTTGAAAGTTTCCCCAGCGACATGTCGCTGGGGAAACGTTGGGCCATAAATAAACAAAACATTAACACTAATCACTTGGATTAGTCCGTGGAAGAAAGTTTCCCCAGCGACATGTCGCTGGGGAAACTTGGCGGGCTAATCTCCCGCTTTCATTTTTGTGAAATAGTTTGGTCAAAATTCAGTCAAAGTTTCCCCAGCGACATGTCGCTGGGGAAACTTTTCTTTATTTTTTGGTCAAAATTTCTACGAGCAAGTTTGTCACGTCAGACTGATTTTGTCGTTTAGCGTCGTTTCCCCAGCGACAAGCTGTCGCTGGGGAAAATCCCGATGAGGGAGGGCTGGATTGTTGTAGTGAGCTAAAAGAACTTTGACCCAGGTTTGTGAATGTATTATATCGGCAGTGCGTCTCAAGTTGCTCTCGTGTAGGCTTAAGAAGTCCAAGATGGGTGAGAAGATAGCTTGGCTTTGGGATTTACCCGAGGCTATTTTTGTCTAGTTTTCTTTATGTTTGGTTGTCATGGTTTATGCTCCATTAAGTGGTTTTTGGTTATGTAATAGGTACTTCCATAGTTAATGATCATTTGGCTTGTCATTTGATCTTAAGGTTGTTCAAGCGTAGCTTAAGGATAATGTGACATCTCTGGCAATTTTATTGTACTTTAGTTTTTTGGTGTATTATATATAATCGGGATGATTAGCCCTTTTACTTATAAAAATAAATAAACATGTTTTTAATGAAAAAATTAAAACGGTAAAATATTTTTCATCAGCTAAATACAAATATTGTTTTATGATTGCTACAATCGATCAAGTTGCTCTGAAACCACATAAGAATAAACTTGACGGTGTCCGACAAACAGTGACGGAGCCACATTTGCACTTGGATGGACCAAGGCCAACCCCAAATTTTTAATGAATAATGAGTAGTAATATGGATGTATATGTATTGCATGCATTTTAGACACAAATTTTCAATTGGCCACCTAAAATATAATATTCAGCTCACTCAAATAGGTTAGAGGCTTCTCTGGCCTATTGGATTATTGAAAACCATTCAGTGATGAAAAGTTTTTTCGTCAAATTCTTCATTCATAAGATCACTTAACAATTACCACTTTATATTGACAAGGATATCGGGTATATATTTAGTTTTGAGAATCTTTTAGATGAATTTAAGGATGTTAAAAGACGCCTCGTACGTTTGAAATAAAAATTTCTTAATGTATGACTTTTTAATTTTTTTCTGCTTTTTTCGTCACTGTTTTTTTTCTCTAAATTTTGTTTTGGCCTACCCGACAGAACAATCCTGGCTCCGTCTCTACCGACAAAGCATTTTATGATTGCTACAGCCTCCAAGACTACGATTATATATAACAATAAATGAATAACAAGTTCAAGTGTAATGTTGCATAGTTGCGTAGCAATGACACATCGTAGCTAAAATCTCATAGGGTCAAAATCAAATACATATTACGACTATCCTTTTAGGCGCAACACATGTGAAATATGATCTTCATCACCAGTGTGATTCCAGGTTAACATTATTCGACACCTCACTTACTATCATCGATAGGTCCATTTTATGATGTAGCAATATACCCAACTTTCCATCTATGTCGATCAGGCATGGTTGTTACCAACAACTTGTTAGACATGAATAAATCCTAGGAGGTTATCTTATTGATTTATATTTATACTTGAATACGAAATATTTTGAAAACTTTAATGGACTACAAACCAACAAGTCGGGCTTGGACATTTAATATATTTCGATCATGCATGGTTGTTAGGGCCAATATGGTAAATATGGTAAAGCTTTTATAAAGCTTTATAATTGATAAAGGCATTAATTCATAAAAATAATTGATTCTATGAACTTATTCATTATACTTAAATTTCAAAAAGATTATTTGTAAACATTATATATATTGCAAATGCATCATGTTATAAAATGTTAAATATCTTAGACTTTTTCATTCCATTTAAGCATGAAGTAAGTTTCTTCTATGATAACAAAAGTATAAACAAATTCATAGTATTATAAACCTTTTTGTAAACCACCATCTTAAGATCTCAATCTTGATTTGTATTAAGACATTACGATTTTTTTAATACATTCATAGCAAAAATGATCGGCATATTACGTACAATCTTTGAAATAAAGCTTGAAACTTGTATGATTTCGATCTTCTTAAGTTTAATTAAGCAAGATCTCTATCTTACTTTTGGAACCACAAATTTAAAAACTACAAATTTTTTTATTGTGCTTTGTAGAATTTAGAAAAGAACATGTTAATCTTCTAAATATTTTATAATCATAACTTATCACAACATTATATCAAACATGTGTATACCTATTTCTATTTTTTATAATATTATAAAGACCATTAAGAAAATAACATAATAGTCTCTACTATATATTAAAAGAGAACCTCTTCTAATAGAAATATTAAAAAATAAACTTAGGGGTGTTTGGATTTCTTATTTAAAACAGATTCTTCATTTTAAAAATGAATAATTAGATAATCATCATTTTGAAAACCCATTTTGAAAAATAGTGTTTGGATTTGATTATCCAGTTTAAAATCTTAATAATCAGATAATCAGTTTTTGAGTGTTTGACGAATTTAATTATTTGATAATAGACTCCATTTTGAAAATGAAATACGTAGCTCCCACTAACTTTTTCAAAACTCCATTTTAGAAGCTTCTAAACACAAATAATCACTTATCTCCATTTATTATCCAAACACTTATTTTAGCTTATCTTCATTTTCAAAATGAAATAAGCAGATAATCTGGTTGCAAACGTAATCCCAAACACCAACTTACTCTTTGTAATAGTTCATGTACATACCATCATAGCTTCAAAATAATAAATATCTGAATACACAATTAATACCATATTAAAAACACCTCTACCCTTTTTTACAAAAAAAATACCATATTTTACAACCATCCCCACCAACTTTTTGTTTACATAATTTAATACTCATTATTAAACTAATTAATACATAATATTAGAACTAATTAATAGATAATATTAGAACTAATTAATACATAATTTAATACTCATATTAAAACTAATTAAAACACACTTACAAATAATTAAGAAAAATGATTTATCCTCCTACTTGAGATGCCTACATATCTTCCTACCTTTATGATTATTACAAATGGATTGATCAATAAATGAAATTAAGAAAGAGAATTAGTGGATTACACATGTTTTAATTTGATGTGGATAAGAGGATAAGTAAGAGGATAATGTAAAAGGATTTAGCATTGTTCAATAATTAATACACCCTGTTACTTAGGAATACTATTATATATTCATATTATACAATAATTAAAAGCATATATATCAACAAAATCATACATATTGTCTACCTAAAATAATGAGGTTCAACTAAGAACATAAGTCACAGTCGGTTCAACTAGCAAAAAACCCGTCAAAAGACGAACCGGAGAGGACCCACTGAAATTGATAAAAACGACACGGTTAAATTAATTTGTACTACTTTATTTAACAACACATAAATCTGTGCTACTTATAAAAGAGATTATACTCTCTCTCTCTCTCTCTCCAAAATTTAAGTAATACAACATTACAATGTTTTAGTACAAACCTTTACAATAGAAAATTTTCATAAATTTATTTATATATTAATTGATGGGCGATAAACATTACAGTAAATGACAAAATTAATACAAATTAATATGCAACATTAACAAATGATTATTGCTATAAATTATATCTTTTTAGATACAATTATGTAAATTGTTCAAATTTCTATGTTTGATTTTGAACCATTCAATATTTTTTCTTCATAAATTTTATTTTTAAAGACAGATATCGTTTATGTATACATTTTAGTACAAATTTACTGAAACACTGATCATTTTTGTAATGAATTCGATTAAATAGTGCACATCAAAGTATGAAGATTTTAAGGTTATTATGATATGCAAACGTGTAAACATATAAATAAAGAAGATTTTCTATATTTATATATATATGTTATATAATATTGCGACGAATGTTACAAAATTTACATATACCTTTTACCATCAATCATAACAATCCTGTAATACTATTTTTATATGAAATGATTTATTTTTACTCAAAGTTATCCCAACTTAAAGTTATCGTCATTATTAATAATTATAACTATAAAACATTGTGTTTTTAGAATTTTAGTTTCAGGGTACCGCATCCGCAACACATAGGTACCTGATAGTAATATCTAAGATCAATGATCTTGATTTGTAAAAACAAAAACAACTTTAAGTAAGATCCTGATATTAAAAGCCTTGATTTAGATTTGGTGTTTCACAATATAAAATAAAGAAAAACTCTAATGAGATTACTATAACAATTACTATTTTCTTAACTTTACCAACAAAAACAAGAAATTAAAAAGACAGCTCTAAAAATAGTAAAGACTTCTATATTGCAAAAGATAAGATTTTTTTAATTTTATTTTTAAATTAAAAATAATACGGATGAAGAGGAAATAATAAACTGAATCAAAACACAAGTATCTATATAAAAAAAATTCTGAGTAACCGGAAAAAGAAACAATAACCAACCCCATCATTCTTGTGTTTTGATCAGTTTTTATAATTCTTTTTTAATTCTCTGATTCCATTTTTTTGGAATCAGAGGATAATCATACTTTTCTTCCCGCCTTATTTTAAACATTTGCATGCAAAATTCAAATATTTGAAAAAGATTGATGGAAATACTGAAATCTGATGGAAGAAGAATGGAGGGTTGGTTGTATCTTATAAGATCGAACCGGTTTGGTTTACAATATTCGCGTAAACGCTTTTTTATTCTTGAGGAAAATGTTCTTAAGAGCTTTAAATCAAAACCCGTATCAGAGACACAGGTACAACATTGTTCATGTTCACATATGTTTTGCTTTTGTAATGTTTTAGGGTATAATTTCGTATTCTTGTTAATAATTCTATGATGGTATTGTTGCGTTTATATAAGCATTTTGTGTTTTTCATTGTATGTAATATGGAGCTTAATTACTTGCCTCCGTATAATTTCGGTACATACAATTGCATCAAATTGATAAATTGTTGCATACGGTTGAAGAAAGCTAAGGATATTATGTTGTTTTTCGTCTGAATTGAAGTGCGTCTTTTGTAAGTGAATTGTGATACTTGATATATATAACAAAATCCTTAGGTGTGTTTGGGATTATGTATAAAAACTACTTATTTCGGCTTCGATGGTGTTTAGGATATTTTAAACGCTTAGTGACTTACTGCCATTTTTGAAAGAAAATAGCTCTTTTGAAGTGTTGGGATTCATGAGTGCTTATTGGCTTGTTTGCTTATATTTTGATGTTATAACCACGCACTTGGAGAGGTGATTATTTCAAAGACACATAGGCTACAATTTGCAGTCCCAAACAACCCCGTCATGTTCTGATATGTAGATAAGTTGGTGGTTAGGATTACTTACCTACATTGCTTACATGATTATTTTAGGGTGAAATAAGCAGTATGCGAGATACTTTTCAGTTAGAGTAAGCAGTTTAGAAAAACGGTCCCACCGCCTTTTATATTTGTTATCAATAAATAAGCATCAAAGTTTCGACATTCTTGAAATTTAAGATTAAGTTTTAGTCTTATATATAAAAAGGTTATTAATAAACACTCATTCTTTCTCAGAAGCCATTAAGAAGTGCTATTGTTGATTCTTGCATTCGAGTCACAGACAATGGAAGAGAGAGCTTCAGTAGAAAAGTAGGTTCTCAAACTTAATCTTGTATTTCTATCCCAAAATGACACGTCCTTAACTTGTATTTAACATTCATCTTCTTGTCATTTGCTGCAATAAATAGGTGTTTTTCATTTTCACCCTTTACAATACTTCGAATCACAACGATTGTCTTAAGGTACACCAATATGTATACACAACTTTCCGTTTCTCCTACCATAACGTAAGAGTATTTTCGGCAATTAAGATGTTAATTCAACAGTTGGGAGCAAGCAACCCGGAAGAAGCTGCAAGGTGGATACAGTCTTTACAAGATGTTGCAATGGAACCTGGAACAAACTCAAAAAGGAGATGGCAGCCATTTACGTACATATGATCCATCTTAAAAACAGCATAAATTTTTTATTTATGACTAATCTATAATTTTGTTATTCATTATAATCAATATGTTGACAGATTAAATGACTACAAATATGATGCTCGTAAACGTTCTGTTGATTGGACATCATCTGCAGCAACACATGTCGATGCCATGACATCCGACGTTATTGCACCCTCACAGTGGAAAATCTTTGGATGCAAAAATGGTAACGGAAAATATCCTAAAACAACCAAAGCATAGTGTCATACTGTCATCCAGTTATTCATATACGTTTTTAACAGGACTGCGATTATTTAAAGAAGCAAAAGATACTAATAATAGTTCAAGTGAACGCACTTCCAGTGATTTTCCAGCCATAATGGCGGTTGGTGTAATTGAAGGAACTTGTGAGGCAGTTTTCAGAACTTTTATGTCCCTTGGCGTGTCTAGATCTGAGTAAGATTTTGGTTCGGGAGATTCATAATAATATGGTAGTTTCAGTATTTTATCTGGTAGTGTTTAATTTGCAGATGGGACTTCTGTTTCCATCACGGCAGTGTGGTTGAGCACCTCGATGGTCATACTGACATCATACACCTTCAACTATGCCGCGACTGGCTACCATGGTTTATAATTAACTATTTGTACATAAACATATAACACATTTATGCATGCTGCTGACTCATTTTTTACAGGGGAATGAGTCGAAGAGATTTACTTTTACGACGATACTGGAGAAGGGAAGACGATGGGACATATGGTAAAAACCTTGAATGATACTTTAGACCTATAAAATTTCTTATTTCTGTAAATATCTAAACTTGTTTACATATTCGACAGTAATTCTATGCCATTCTGTGATACATAGCAAGTGTCCACCACAACAAGGATATGTTCGAGCATGGCTTCAAAGTAATGTATGCTTTTAAACATCAAATATCTATTCAAGTAATAATGTTGTACATAACGGTTTTTGCTATTAGGTGGCGGGCTCGTGATAAGTCCTCTTAGTCAAGGAAAAGAATGTGTGGTCAAACACATGCTTTCCATAGATTGGAAATTATGGAGGTCTTATTTGCCTAAAACACCTGCTCGTTCCATGACTATTCGTATGCTCGGACGAGTTTCTGGTACGAGTTTTATCAAAATTTTAACTAATTAATAGTAAAAAGAACATGTTTTCATAAAAATAATTTGCGTACTTGTGTGTTTGTTCTATAGCACTGAAAGAACTATTTAGAGCAAAAGGAGGAGACCAATTCCCGTCCGAGTTTCTAACGGGTGAGGTTGAATCGCTTCAAACGGGTGAAGAACAAATAAAACAAGAAGACAATCTAATGCAAGTAGAAGATGAAAAGATGGAAGACGCTAACGATGCATCAGTTTCATGCTCATCAAGTCTTATTGGATTGAATGATGCCGCTGATGAATTTTATGATGTCCCGGAACCTTCTGATGACAGACAAGAACAACAAGCTTTGGTGGTATTTGATCTTATAATCTATTTGGCTGTTTAACACTTAAACCGTTAAACGTCTTTGGACATTTTTTCGTTTTGCATTTTGTTACTACCGAGTACCATATTTCTTTTGAAGGAACTTAACAGACTTTGTAATGAAGGTTGGACAGTTGGTAGGTTTAATACTTAAATTTGACATATTGTAAATTAAGGGAATCAACTTGAGCGAAAAGAAATTTAGTAGTAAACCAGACAAACTGGGAAATTTAGTGCTTTCACCATTACTATTCCTATAATCTCCAACAAAATTCAAATGTTTGGTTTCATCTTTTTAGCTTTTTAAAATTTCGGGCTTTTGTTTCAGGAGCCTAAACTATCGACAGCTGCCAGCTTTGTAAAAAAGTTACATGGTCTCGCATCCCAAAAGAAAGGCTACATGGAGTTACAAGATATGGATTGGGACACCACTGTGACACATAGTTACGGGTCAACTTTGCTAAAAGATTTGACGTGTAACACGCCTTGCACTTGGACTACTTCTGATCCTTCTTTGTTTCTTGTTCGTGGACCCAATTATCTCAAAGATAATCAAAAGGTTCTATCTTTTTTAATGTTTACTTGAACAAGATATAATACATGTGGGGCATAATGATTGAAGTGTTATGATAACAGAATAAGGCGAAGGGAACTATGATGGAAATGTTTGGCGCAGACTGGTTACAATCTGATAAACGTGAAGATGACCTTGCAGGACGTCCAGGTGGTATTGTTCAGGTATAGGGAAGATAACCCGAGTTTCATTATACCTAAAAACAAATTTCATTTGCATGTTTATTAACCGTCATCATATGGTTCTTTTCAGAAATATGCAACACAGGGTGGACCTGAGTTTTTCTTTGTCATCAATATACAGGTTTGACTTCATGTTTCCATTAAGTCAATGATGTGAAGCATTCTGGTTTTAATATAAATTCATACGATTTAGGTCCCGGGTGCATCTACATACAATCTTGTTTTATATTACATGACACGGACTCCTTTGGAAGAATCTGTTTTACTAGAACGATTTGTAAATGGAGATGACGCTTTTAGAAATTCAAGATTTAAGCTCATACCATACATATCTAAGGTTAGTTGGTCCTAGTTTTCAGAATCATTAATATCCACGTAAAGGTCACGAAATTTGTCTCTTTGCGTAATAAAAAGAACTTCGTACATTGACTAAGTGACGCGATGACTTTTGGATGGATGATTGTAGGGATCATGGTTGGTTAAGCAAAGTGTTGGGAAGAAAGCTTGTTTGGTTGGTCAAGCACTCGAAGTGACTTATTATCGTGGAGAAAATTACTTGGAGGTAACTACAAATTAGAATTCCGCCTTTAATTTTAACTTTGAGAGGTCAAATAACATAATTTAAACATTCAGATTTAAGATTGAAGGTACTAATTGTATAGACAATTTGGTAACTTTTGTCAGTTGTTAAATGATTTAATTGAACAGAGTTTATATTGACTTTTATCTGTTTGGATGCTTCTTTTGCAGCTTGATATTGATGTGGGTTCCTCCACAGTGGCACGAGGCGTGGTAAACCTTGTTCTTGGTTATTTGAACAATTTGATAGTCGAAATGGCCTTCTTAATACAAGTAAGTTATATGTTCTTGTATATACAATTTACCATTGCTTTAAGTACTAGCACGAAAAGTTAAAAACTCTTCAACACTTCGAATAGTTTGCGTATACGGATTGCAAAACATGACAGTCCTTGTTTCCAGGCTAACTCGGAAGATGAGCTACCAGAGTCCCTTCTTGGAACATGCCGGTTGAATCACATGGATACCACCAAGTCTGTCTCTGTTGACTCCGTTAATAAATAGGCAAAACTCATTATGGAGTTGACACTTAGGTTGACGCAAGTGTTGTTGATTTTTTTCTCTGTTTTGACCCAAATGAAAGCACTAGGAATGTATATATCATGTGCAGTTCAGTCTGTTCTTTCTTGCGGCCGTAAATAATATACATATATGTTTTGAGTTGGATATATTTGTATGATTGTCAAAAAACAGGCAGGACATGTAAGCCCATTGCTTAATGTTGCTTTACATATTGTGGCCCGGATACTCGAATGTTGTTAAAATCTAGAGGGCTAATGATTCGGGATTCTGTACATGCATCTATATGGATCGCAGAAATTGGCAGTCTGCAATTAACAAAAAGAAGACAAAAGAAAATTCATCTACTTTAAATATTTGAACGACAATTTACAGACTTGAAATTGTGTTATATTGGAGATATAAACATAGAGTAGCGCAATAAAGATTGATATCTCTATGTCGACCGTTTACTCCATTTTTGGAAGCAAACTTGAAAGAAGGAGAGTCGTCTCAGACTTTCGAATCAGAGTTTTCTAGTTTGGCACCTCCCCGTTAAACTTATCAATATCTAGCACCCAATACCAACTATCCTACAAAACATCAGGTCCCTTCATTACCCACTTAATTATCCTCCGCTCACTAACCACATGACCGACTTTCCTTACCTTCATTAAATCAATGAGGGTCCTTTTTGGAAGATGAGGAGTTTGAGCCTGTTTCATTACTATCTAAGCAACGTTCACAGTCGTTAGCCTCACCAAAACTCCAAAGAACATATGTTGAAGGTGCTTCATCTTGTCATTTTACTCACCTTTAATTTCTATTCTTTTTCATCCTCCGCAACACCACCTTCTTTATTGACCACCAAACTAGAACACACGATGAAGAAAATTGTAGCATCTCTAAGTATGCTTTTTTGGAAAAGGAAGGTTGAAGTGATTATCGTAGGTGTTTACATTTTATGCTCACCAACTTTGTGGTCAACACCTTTCGCACTCAATGCGTCTTGGTGGTTTAAGTCGTTCTTTTTTTGGATATTTTTTTGCTATGTCGCTCTTTACAGCCTCTCATATCCATATATGCACCCATGATCTACCAAACCCAACTACTTTTATGGATATAGAAGCCCTTAGCTTTTTAAAAAAAAGGAGAGCTAGTGTTGCTGATTGCTAATGAATTATTTTGTTATGTGAGCATTATTTTACTCCCACTCATTGTTCCCTATATTTATCTATAAGTAAATTTAACTAATTAGATTTGTTATATGCAAATTCAATTGATTCATTAATGCTCGCTCATGAGATATTAGGTGTTTTGCGTGAAGCACATCCCTATCTTGATGGTAGGTTAACGTTTGCACACTTCTTATTTTGGAGATATGTTACTCAATGGTATATTAACATACTAATTTAGAATAGTATGTTATATTCATTAATTTAGAATAGCATGCTATATTTTTCGTGAGTATAATATAGGGATGAGTTTTAATCAAAACACCCAATCTCACATGAGATCTCACATGAGTGAGCATGACAGGAATCAATACAAGTAGCTTATAACAAATCTAATTAGTCAAATTTACTCATTGAAAAATATAAGGAAACAATGAGTGGGACTAAAAAAATCTTCACATAACAAAATATTCCATAAGTAATCAGTGACACTAGCTCTCATCCTCTTTAATAAGCGAAGACTCATATAGTCGTAAAAGTAGTTAGGTTTGAAAAATTATGGATGCACATGTAATGAGAGAGACTCTAAAGAGCGGCATAGCAAAAAATATCCAAAAATGAACAACGTAGACCATTTAGACTCATTGAGGACGAAAGTGTTGAATACAAAGTTAGTGAGCGAAACATGTAAACACCTACGATGATCGGTTTAACCTTCTTTTTCCAAAAAAGCACAAATAAAGGAGCTACGGTTCTTTCAACAACTAGTGCATTCTAGTTTGGTGAGTCTCGTACCAAAGAAGACGGTGTTGTTGACGATGCAAAAGTGGAAAAATGTGAGTGAAACGACCGGAGGAAAGAAGATGATTATGATAAATCGCCTTTTAACATTTGTTCTTTAAAGTTTTGTGAAGTCAACGATTGTGAGCCTTGCTTAGGTAGTAATGAAACATACTCGAACTCCTTATCTTCCAAACAGGGCACTCGATGTTTGGTGAAGGTAAGTAAAGTCGGTCACGTAGTTGGTGGGTATAGTAGCATACCGCGAACTTCTTTGATATGTAAACATAGGAAAATAGCTAAAAATGATAACTTTTGCATCATAAATCTGGAAAAAAATATAAGTAAACAAAAAATCGCATATTCACTACAAAAAATTATAATGACGACCAAAAACACTTTAATTAATTGAAAAACTCACATACAGTTATTTCTAAAACATTTACATACGAATGGTGACCAACAATATTCACAGCCTTATTATACATAGAATGACACATTTCTAAACATGTAAATTTTAGCATATCATTTTACTCACTTTACTTTGATTTGAATAATAAAACGTGCGAAGATGCGATTTTTTCAGACATGTCATTTGCTCATTTTCTAAAAAAGCGAATATTTGGTATCATTTACTCACTGTCTAACTTGTTAATTGCATTTAGTTGTCCAACAAGCGAATTTTTTGTTAAGTTGATAAAGTTAAACACTGCCTAACTAAGTAGTTAAAATGTAAAACTGGAATTTTAAACAAAAACCTTACCGGGTGAAAAGCAATATTCCGAAAATTTACCATGTGCTTAACAACAAGCCAACAACAAACCCAACAATAAAACAAGCAAATGACCAGTAATACTCGCGCATCGGACAAACAAACAGGATATAAGAAAAATATAACCAAATCAACTAAACCGATTTTATTTTTTTTGATAAAATAAAGGTACCAAAAATAGGAGAGTGATAATGAAATGGGTAAGCAAGCAATTATTATAAGAGAGGGGTAGGGGTGTGCACGGTTCGGTTTGGGTCGGTTTTTAGCTAAAACCGAAACCGAACCGACATATTCGGTTTTTAAAAAATAAAAAACCGAAACCGTTCGGTTTTGGGCGGTTCGGTTTTTTCGGTTTATAATCGGTTTCGGTTCGGTTTTTCGGTTTTTTCGGTTTTAAAACCGTTTATATTTGGGTACGTCCGATTTAGATTAAAAAACTTGTTTTGCGTGAAAAAATTATTATTTTTTATTTATATTCAATCTAAGCCTAATAATATTTATCTCAAATTTCTAATCTGTAATTACACACATATTTTTAAGATAAACACACATGCAAGTAAAAATGCATACAGACGATTATTGTCACATATGTAATTATATATTGTCAAGTAAGCACAAATATATATCAAACACGCGTATAAACAAGAAGATAAATATATTACTCCTATTTCCCTAAAAAACGAATATTAATTTATAATTTTGATATATTACTTATTTATTTATATTATATTATATATATATTTTTAATAAAATAAAATAGTTCGGTTCGGTTCGGTTTTTACGGTTCGGTTTTTGGATGAAAACCGGAACCGAACCGAAACTTTTCGGTTTTTGAAAACGTAAAAACCGAACCATCGGTTTTTATATTCGGTCGGTTTTTTCGGTTCGGTTTTTTTGGTTTTTCGGTTCGGTTTTGGTTTTTCGGTTTTTTTTTGCTCACCCCTAGTGAACATCAAGTAGGTGACAGTTGAGTTTATTGAATTCAAAAGATGAATTGAATGTTGTTTGTTATAAACTGAAGGTACTATCTCTTTATTCAATGTGTTCATGATTCAAATTTTTATGAAAGTATTTTTTTTTTTGAAAAACTGGAATTATAATTCATCAAGTGACTATTGTCAAGGTTGCATCAAAAGTTTTTTAAAAAAATAGAAATAAATGTTTATTATTGAATAATTCATCAAGTGATTCAAATTTTTATGAAAATATTTTGTGTAAACACCATTATTAGTGGCCAATTGTTTTCTGAAATAAATGATTCAAATTTTTATGAAACCTAGGGTAGATGCCCGCGTTTCGCCGCAGGTTGTTAGTGGACGTTGTTTGGGTAGAAGCGTAGTTATGAGACAAACTGATGTGTAGCTATAGCATCAGAGTTATGGAGAATAATTTTTTACAAATATTACGTCACATGTAGTAAGGAGTCATAAACTTACCTAGATCCAAACTAACTTTTGTACTCCTACTGTATCAAATGCAAAGCTATAGTTTCAGCACCTTAAAGGGTAAAAGTGAAGAATTTTGCATACAATGACAAATAGTTAAAAGTTATTTGCTATACATTCATACAAATAGTTAAAACCCGAATATTTGACAGGTATTAGTGTGCTCGAGCGGCCTATTTGTGAGACCCGAAAAGCCTTTTTGTAGGATCCGATTTGTTACAACAGATGGCACAAAAAGATGCATCATAGAAGTCGAGTCATTTTATTCGCAAAATCTAATACATACTCACCTTTTTCAGCATTGAATAAAAAAGTTAATCAGGCGATAACCGGTCTGAATTATTATTGGAACATTTGTAGCTCGCAATCTACAGAAACTACTCAATTTTGCAACAAAAACCAAAAGAAAAAATATTATACCTAATAAGAACCACATCATCAACTTCAAATCAGTGCCTGACAACAAACATCGAAAAATTATTAACGGTTTTCTACTTCTTATACATAAAGTTTGAATTATCAGTTGTGATAAAAGTAACAAACCTGAACCCCTAAGGCACTGTTAACAACTACTTGTTCATTGTCGGCAACCGAATTTATCTACACAAAATCAGCGGGATGACTTAAACTGCCAACGCTTCACATGGTGTTTGGAAATAGTTTCAAGACCATGTTCGAATATACCTGTTGAAGACCTAAAAATCTCAATTTTGTGGATGCACACTCGATTTTAAAGGAACCAAATCATGACCAAGTTTGTAACTACTGAGCCAATCCTAAAATCATACGCAACCAACAATTATGATTCATAATTCCCAAATCAAATTCACATTATACCTAAAAACATGTGCATACGTTGCTACCACCGCCCCATTCTGTACCAGGTCCATCCCATTACCCATTATGAATCTACTACCACCACAATCACCAGGAATTCCCAAATGATCCGATACCTATTCTGCTATTGACAAAAGCAAGAACATTTAACAATTGAACTAAATACAAAAATAAGCTAAATTAACCATCAAATTTGCTTTATATCATATTAAAAAATAATAATTAAATAAAAATAGATCATAAACTCAGCCCACCTCTATTTTTTCTTTGTGAAATGTTTTGATACAATTGTATGAAACAAATTCAAATCCAATCTAAAAGTAAACCTTCAATATAAAACAAAACCCTAAATTCTAATGTATAAAACTAAAATAAAAAAAATTAGGGTTTAAACACTTACAACCATTCATTTTAGATCACGGGTGTTTTCTTTAATCTTGATAAGTGATGTCCTTTTGATGTTCACCGACCGGTTTTTGTGCGTGTGTTTTATGGCGACTGAGATTAATGAGAGATTATGAGGGGTGGATGATGTTTATCTTCGAGTTTGGTGGAGATGTTGATCTTTTAACCGTTGGTAACCGTCAAAAATATTATGTGAGGGCGTTTGTTTTTTTTTTTGTTTTTTTAATTACTTAAATTCCCATTTTTTATTATAGTTATAATATTTCTTTATTAATTATGTTTATGAATAAATGACTGTTGGTCAGTATTGAATAAGAGAAATAAATGTTTAAGAAAATGGATTTAACTTTGTGTAAAATAGAATTATTCAAGAATTATTTCACGTTTTGAGATATTTAATCGGTCATTTTTTTAGCTAAAATGGTTAGTAAATGTGGATATCACTCAACCTAGGCAATAAAAGGTAAAATTTTACCCTAATCTCTTTGGAAAATGAAATAATCTTAAGATAAATAAAAGTAGAAAATGTTTATCACCACATGAGAACTCGTATAGTAGTAAGTTAAAATACTATATTGGAAACACATTATCGTCAATTTCTTACAACGGATATCGAAAATAAAAAAGTTCTGGAAATAAAATTGTTTAATACTTTGTCATATATACTATTTTGATGGAAATTTACCATTTTGGTGTTGTTTAGTAGAAAATTTTAAGTCTTTGGGAAACTAGTTGTCAAATGCGTCATTTAATACCCTTTGGGTTACAAAATTTTCATTCAGCCAATTGAATTATATATGGATCAAGATATGGTGACCTATTTGGTATGTTTGGCATCAAATATTTGAGAATGTGTCGATAAAACTAATATTTAGTAGTGATATTTAACATTTTGAATACAAAGCTTGTTTAACAACAAACTAACTAGCATCTATGATTAGTTTAAATGCTACAAGCCTATAAAAACAAGCTATCAAACTCATATTAGTCTAGGAACTAAAATACCAAATTACCTTTTTTAATGTCATGTTAATGTACCAATATTTGGCAATAAAATAAACAATGAAGATTTTATTTTCCCACTACAACCATAAACACAACTTGTTGAATTATAAAACAAATACATTCAATATACTTCAACCACGTATTCCATCTTCTCATTCAATTAACTACTACAATCAACTACCCATTTCTCTATGTATTGTGTTTTGTCCCTTTGTGTATAAATTACTGCTATGAATCATAAACACAAAATCATGTATTTCATCTGAATCATAACAGAACCCATTGAATCATAAATACAATCACATTCAATATACTTCAACCATCCATTTCATTTTTTCGTTCAATTAACTTTTACCACTCACTATCTCGTCCATTATAAATTATTAGTGTTTACATCTTCCCAACAATCATTAAGACTTGATACATTGTACACGTTATAGTTGTGGAGGTATTAAAACACGAAAATACCTTTTCTAATGCCACATTCATGTACTAGGGAACATTGTTTAACATTTTGAATACAAAAGTTGTTTAACAATCAACTAACTAGCATCTATGGTTAATTTAATTCTCCAACCTACAAGCCTACAAAAACAAGCGTTCAAACTCATATTAGTTGAGGCATTTAAATACCAAAATACCTTTTTTAATATCAAGTACTTGTACCAATATTTGGCATTAAAATAAACACTAAAGATTTCATTTTCTCACTACAACCATAAACACAACTTGTTTAATTATAAAACCAATACATTCAATATACTTCAACCACCTATTCCATCTTCTAATTCAATTAACTACTACCATCAACTACCCACTTCTCTATGTATTGTGTTTTGTTCCTTTGTGTATAAATTACTGCTATGAATCATTAACACAAAATCATGTATTTTATCTAAATCATAACAGAACCCATTGAATCATAAATACAAACACATTCAATATAGTTCAACCGTCCATTTCATTTTTTCGTTCAATTAACTTCTACCACTTACTATCTCGTCCATTATAATTTATTAGTGTTTACATCTTCCCAACAATCATTAAGACTTGATGCATTGTACATGTTAGAGTTGTGGAGGTATTAATATACGAAAATACCTTTTCTAATGCCACATTCATGTACTGATGTTTCACATAAACATAAACAATGAACATGTAACAAATATTATATGAGTTTTTCAATATTTCAATAGTTGAGGGACTAGTTGTGTATATATTTGACACATATTGTAATCTGTTCACACACGATAATTCTAATAACAAATTCTTTTCACTTAATCATTTTTGCTTAACAATTTAAAATGTATCAGATACAAAACAGTTCTTGATTCAATTATATATGATTTAATCACTATTACCATTCACAAACTTCGATTTTTATTTAAAATCTAAGATTTTTATTAAAACGGATCTGAGGAGGAAAGCGAAAGAAATACAACGAAAGACAAAGAAAGCGGAAACTAAGAAGCAACAAAAAAAGTGGCATGTCGAGTTTAAAAAAGATGTAGGACACGAGCTTCAACAATTCCATTTTCACGACATGGATTTGGATCGTTCTAAAATCCGCGACTTTAATCGACTTTGTTATGTAATTCGCATGTCTTAATTTTTGTTACAAAATAGGTTTGCTCATATTAGTTTCGCGATGTGGTTACACGTTCACGCACATACACGTCCGCATATGTAACACCCTCTCCGATAAAGAGACAAAGCATCACATTATGCGTCATGTCAGGAAATTATAAAAGTAAGCGGAAGTCTTAATTCATTTAAATATCAAACCAACATTAAAGTACTCTCTAAAAGTGAAAGATTCCCAAAATATAAGGGTTTAAAATACAAAACTTCAAAAGATAAAGGTCTTCAAAACTTTATTCAAAAGTCAAATGGTTTACTATGGTAGTCTCTAAAACTTCCTACACACATCTCTCATTTTCGAGCTTCCTGCTTAATACCTATCACATGAAAATAAAACGTGGTTGAGCTAACGCTCAATGAACAAATATACTATAATAACACAAATGAAAGAAAGAGGAGTATCGCAATGGATCACCTAAATGTGTAGACACAAGATAGAGAAGATGTATGGAGTAACAATAAGAATAAGAATCACAAAGGAATGCTCATGAGCCTACATAATGTCTAAGCATGGTACATTAACCCAAATGTACACATGTATTTACCCTCGGTGAACCAAATGTGATATGGAATGTATTGCACACACACAACCATTCACCTAAAAAAAAGTACCTAGGATGCATCCATACACTCCCTGCAAAACAAAGTCATACACGTACGCCAGCTCAAAGACTAGTGCACACACATATAATATCATCATAATCAAATGCGCATACAAAAGATAACGCCAAAGACTAATCACATTGCCACATATAGCGTCATGTCATTGGTGCATCAATGACACGATCATGGTACCTCCATGACTAGTTACAAATATCTCAAACAGAGGATTTAGGCAACAACAAATTTCAAAAATTCTCTTTATGGAAGTAAGAAAAAGCAAATAGGATTACAAAACGAATATCAAATCGAAGAACATCAAATGAATCATGCGCATATCAAATACAACACTAAATGGAAGTGACTAAACAAACGAAATCAAGTCAAAGGAATGTCCTTACTAAAAGGACGAAATATATGTACCGATAAGGATTACAACGAAAGAAGCACTTCATCATAATAGTAAAGTGATGTAAGTATCAAAAATATTTGCACCTTAGCAATGCACACAAAATAAACGAGCACAAATAGAAAGGAATCACACACGCGTCATCGGATCTACAACACGTATATTACTTACCTTATTTTATAGGTTACTACTTCAATTTCCAAAAATAAAAGGCGCCTTAATTTAATTAGGGGTTTGTTGGAAATACGTTTTACGTATTAAGAAGGATCGGTCACTCCAACGATAGTCCAGGTAATAGCTCGTAGTTTAGTTACTTATCTTTATTCAACAAACAAACCCAAGCCTAGCCTACAACATGTGTAGGCCGGCCCAAATGTAAGCCCAAGCCCATGACAAGGGCTTGGGTATATAAACCCTCTCCTTATATGGAGAGGGTGTGTGGTTCTTCATTTTTACACATAGTAAACTTTTTTTTCTCTCTCTAGAATTGTGTGAGTTCCACCATCTCTCTATTTCTTTCTCTCTCTAAAACATAAGCAAGATTTACATATCCTTCAAATGGTATCAAGAGCCATGGGATGAGTGTATTGTTTATGTGTTTGTTTTTATAGAAATTCGTGTGTTTTTTATCCCTATTTCCCACGTCCAAGAATTTTTTGGTGTTTTTTTGTGGTTTGTTCTTCACCAATATCATCTACATATGTGTATTAGTGATTTGGGTTACTTGGATCGCTCAAAAACGTAAAAATTTTGAGTGTTTGGATTCTTTTTTGGCATCAAAATTCGTATTACTTATAGTACAATTCGTATTCCTTGTTCTTCGTAATTTTCGGAATTACTAGTATAATTTCGCAATTATTTGTTATATTGGGAAATCTTGCATTCTTGCAAATTGCGAAATCTTGGATTTTTTTGAAAGTTGCAGAATCTTGCATTTTGGTGATTGCGAAATCTTCAATCTTGAGTATAGCGAATTTGTCACTTAATTGCGGAATTGTCATTGCGGAATTGTGCTAAGTTGCGAAATCTTGGTAATTGCGAATTCTAGTGAATTGTGAAATCATTCAAGAGTTGCGGATTTTGTGCCATTGCGAATTGTTGGATAATTCTGAAATTGAATGCAAAATGGATTGCGGAATTGTGTAGTTTGATTGATTGCGGATTTGAATGCAAAAAGAATTGCGAAATTATCTCCTTATTGCGAAATCTTCAAGCATTGCGGAATTATCTGTTTATTACGGAATCTTGCATCATCATTGCAGAATTAATTATATAATTGCGGAATTGTATTCATTTGCATATTGCGGAATTATACTCATTCTACAATTGAGGAATCTTCACACATTGCGAAATCTTTGGAATTTTTCAAGATTTTTCAAGATTTTCGAAAAACGTGATTTTGAAAATTTGAGTAATTTTGCAGTGGAATTTTTGGTTTCTCAAGAAGACAGTTTTAGGGGATTTTAACATAGTTTCTCGACTTCAACACACGACAACAAGCACATTTACTTTCTCTCATTGTTCGATCATTGTTTGTAAATCTTAACTTATCGAAATGGAGTACACATCTCTTACGGATAAGTCCATCCTCTCGGGTACGGATAATCATCCACCAATGTTGGAGAAGTCTATGTACGAGGATTGGACTTCCCGAATGGAACTTTACATGATGAACAAAGATAATGGACATCTCATTTGGGCATCGGTGCTCAATGGACCATTAGATTATGGTACAGTGACGGAAGGTACGACTACTCGTCCTCGCACAACGGGTGAATTGACTGGAGATATGAAGATTCAAGACAAATGTGATAAGTATGCTACAAACATCATTCTCCAAGCCCTTCCTCCAGATGTCTACAAACTCGCCAGCAAACATAAAGTTTCCAAAGAGTTATGGGATAGAATTCGTGTTCTAATGCAAGGCACCTCGTTAACTAAACAAGAATGAGAGTGTAAGCTTTATGATACTTTTGATAAGTTTGCCTATGTGCCAGGGGAGACTCTCAATGACTACTATATGAGATTTACCCTATTGTTGAATGAGCTAAATATATATGGCATGGCAATTCCTACGTTTCAATTGAACACCAAGTATTTGAACACTCTTCCTTCATAATGGAAAAAGTACGTGACGGATGTTAAATTGGCCAAGGACTTGCATAACACCAATGTGGATCAACTTTAAGCTTTTATTCAACAACACGAATGCCATGTGATCGAGGCTCGGTTGTCTAAACCTCAAGTTCATGATCCACTTGCCATGTATGCTTCTCAACAAAACATGGCTTACACTTATCAACAACCATCATACTTGCAGCAGCCACCACCACACACCTATCAGCAACCACAACAACCATCTTATCAACCACCAATGATGCCACAACAAGCATTTCAACAAAGTGTTCATCAACAATCTTTTCCACAACAACCAACATATCAAACATCACCATCACAAGCCAACACTTCTCCAGTGGGCTATACTCCTCAGCAAGGATATTTTCCAATAGAAGCACAACCAGCACAAGCTTTCTACTCTAATGAACTTCCACCAATCCAAGCACCGTCTTTACTCCAAATGATACGCCAAATGATGTTCTAAGCCATCTCACTGCTTACTTGTCAAAACTTGTTGCAACTAGAGGATTTCCACCAACAAACAATCAGATCCGCACCTCTTCAAATCATCGACAACAAGCTACTGTTCAAGATGGTCAAGTAACAGTACAACCTATTCAGGGAAGGCAAAATTCATATGGACCTCCTACAAGGACTGTGAATTCTCAAGCTAATGGAAATGGAAGCCCCATTGGTCCTCAAAAGGTTGTGACTTGCTACAATTGCCGAGGACAAGGTCATATGGCTAGGCAATGCACTCAGCCGAAGAGGAGAAGGGATGATGCATGGTTTCGTGAGAAGATGTATTTGGTTGATGCTCAGTCTAAGGGGAAGATTTTGGATTCAGAGGAGTTAGCATTTCTTGCAGACCCAGGGGCAGCAGATACTGAAGGCATTGCAGTCGTTTCTACTTCTAATGCAGCTTATCAAGCGGACGATCTTGATGCATACGATTCGGATTGTGATGACATTCACTCTGCCCAAGCTGCTCTCGTTGCTAATCTCTCTCACTACGGTTCTGATGTCGTCAGTGAGGTACCAACCACATCTAATAATATTGATGATAACCAACATCAAGTTAGGCATGAAAATTACAACCTCGAACCGCATTCGGGAACTAGTAACTCAAATGATGTGGTACCCAATCCTACACATTTGAGTGAACCTCAACCAAATGCTACGACGGGTATGGAATCTTATGCTCAACATGATTTGGTCATGGTACCTAAACATATTATTGATCAAATGCATATGGCCCTCAGACAATCCGTAGATACCAATTCCACCCTAACTGCTGAGCTTGCGTTAAAGGTCAAAACTTTTAAATGGTCCCCCAAGCAGAGAAAATAACATGTTCTGAATTTGACCAATTTCGTTTTGAAAAGATTGAACACTTTAAAGAAATAGAATCATTAAAAGCTAACATTTCCAATGAATTAAAAGCAAAAGAGTCGGTTGTCAATAATTTTCAGAAACTTAAAATGGATTTTGAAACTCTCGAGTCTAAAAAGGTTGAATTAGAAATTAATACTACCAAACTTCTTAAATTCAAGGAACAACAGCTTTTAAAACAATACGCCTCCACAGAAAAGGTTCATCTTTTAACTAAATCATTTAAAGAACTCGAACTTAAACGTCTTCAAGATTTACCACCTAATCCCGGTTATGCAAAACAAGCTCAGGAATATATTCCGTGTCTTTATGATATGACCCTAATTGGCAAATTGAAAGAAGCACCTTTTGTTCGTAGTACTGAGGAGACACAATCACTTGCGGAAGAAACTCATTCTAAAATGCTTTCAAAATTTCATACGATTGATTATGATAAGTATAACAAAGATCAATTGTCTAAAAAGACCCGCATTCGCTTACAAAAGGAATTAGCTGAATTGACAGTTCTTGTGCCCCAAAGTTTGTCAAATGAAAACCCTCCTAGTACGTCTCCTACACTTGTCAAAACGGATTTAACGAAGTTAATTCCACTGGTAAGTAAGGCGTCCGTTAACTTAAATGCGGTACACCAACACTTAGCCGATTTTGACAAGGTCATTTTGTAACGTACGACGGCTTCGGCCATAACGGAAGGTGAATGGAATTTTGAGCACACTAGAGCTACGTTTCGAGACGAAATTGTTCTGTTTTTAAAGAATGTTAAAGCTTGTCTTAGTAATCTTGATCAAGATTTGCTTTTGGAAATAGAAGAAGTTAGACGTGTTTTCAATGAAATGGATGATGCTTATGAAAACAATTTACTTGAAATAGAACGGGTTTCACGCCAAAATGATCAGCTTCTGAAGCAAGTGATGTCTCATGATATAGTTTCTGTCTGTGTGAATAAGGGCCCTAGGACTAAACCATCTCAAACTTTGGTCACTAAAGATAAGGCGGAATCAAAACCAGCTTCTAATATTCCCGTGTTGCCTTCTACAGGAGTAATCACCACTACTAAGGATCAAAGATCTAAGCTTAAAAGAAACAAGAAGAATGATAGGATCTTGCCCCCATCTAGTAGTCAAGAGAAGAAGAAAGTAGAAGCCCATCATAGGAATGTTATTTCTGTTTTGAATAAAAAGAATCATGTAGCTAAACCTAAAGGCTCTGCGGTTGTGCAGCGTTCTAAGCCTACTGTGAATTCTAATTTGAAATGTTGGAATTGCAATGAATGTATGTTTTCTAGTCGTCATGATTCTTGCCATGTTGACCATGTGAATGAGATGAATGCCCAGAATAATGGATTAGAATGGAAACCGACTGGGAAAGTGTTAACCCAAGTTGGTTGGTTGTGGCGCCCCACTGGTAGAACTTTCACTATAGTAGGAAATATGTGCCCTTTAACTAGGATCACTCCCACTGAAGCGAAGAAAGTGTGCCCTTTAACTAGGAGTACCAAGGCTACCAAAACACAAGCGTGTCCTTTAACTAGGAACACTGACACTACTGTAGGAACCAAGTGCCCTTTAAATAGGTCTACTCCCACTATAGTGCCCACGAACCAATAGTTTCCAATGCATTGTCTACTGTTGTTATTGAAAACAGGTGGTCCAAATTGTTCTCTGGTATTTGGACTCTGGTTGCTCCAAGCATATGACCGGGGATCGCTCTCAGCTCAGAAATTTCGTCAGCAAGTTTCTTGGTACGGTTCGATTTGGTAATGATCATATTGCAAAGATAATGGGTTATAGTGAATATCATACTGGGAATGTTATAATTTCTAGAGTGTATTACGTGGAAGGTCTCGGTCACAACTTATTTTCTGTGGGACAATTTTGTGATGCAAACCTAGAAGTTGCTTTTCGAGAGCATACCTGCTTCATACGCAATTTGGAAGGGGTTGATTTATTGAAAGGTACTCGAGGAAATAATTTGTAAACTTTGTCTCTACAAGATATGATGGCTGCTTCTCCCGTATGTCTTCTCTCCAAAGCATCGAAGACTAGACAGTTATCTCATCTTAACTTTGACGCTATTAATCATTTGGCAAAAAACGAACTTGTTCGTGGTCTTCCTAAACTTTCATTTCACAAGGATCATTTGTGTTCCGCGTGTACAATGGGGAAAAGCACTAAGAAATCTTACAAACCCAATATGGAAGACACCAACCAAGAGAAACTTTATCTGTTGCATATGGATCTTTGTGGGCCAATGCGTGTTGAAAGTCTTAGTGGTAAAAGGTACATCCTCGTTATTGTGGATGATTACTCTCGGTTTACATGGGTGAAATTTCTTACAACAAAAAATGAGGCACCGAAATTCATCATCGGATTTCTCAAGATGATTCAAGTGCGTCTCAACACTACTGTCCGACGCGTTCGTACAGATAATGGAACCGAATTTGTGAATCAAATCTTGCGTGATTATTATGAAGAAGTTGGCATATCTCATGAAACATCTATTGCACGCACTCCACAACAAAACGGTGTCGTTGAAAGACGAAATCGCACACTTATGGAAGCTGCTCGAACGATGTTAATTTACGCAAAGGCTCCATTGTTTTTATGGGCAGAAGCAGTATCTACAGCAGTGTACACCTAAAACCGGTCACTAATTCGTAAACGCCATGGTAAAACACCTTATGAGCTTCTCCATGGTAAAGTACCAGATTTATCATATCTTCATGTATTTGGTTCTCTTTGCTATCCAAATAATGATGGTGACAATTTGGGTAAACTTCAACCAAAGGCTGATATTGGTATTTTTATTGGTTACGCACCCGCAAAGAAGGCATACCGAATCTACAATCGTAAGTCTCGTAAGATCCTCGAAACTATGAATGTTGATTTTGATGAGCTGACAGCAATGGCTTCTGAGCAAAGCAGCTCTGAACCCGCACTTCATGAAATGGGACCCAGTAACATTAGTTCTGGTCTTGTCCCAAACAACCCCACTTCATCATCATTTATACCACCTTCTAGGACTGAATGGGATACGTTGTTTCAACCGTTCTTTGATGAATTCTTTACTCCTCCAAGTATTGTTGCTCCAGAACCGGAGGTAATAGCTCCGGTAACCGAAGTTGTCGCTCCAGCAACCGTTGCACAATCAGACACATCTGCACCTACAATTGGTCAAGATATACCTTCAACGAGTAATTCTCAACCAACACATGTAACAACTACTCACGTCATGTCTATTGATGATGAAGAGGATGATGATGATCACGATTTGGAATTCGCTCAAATGCGTGAACTTCCATTCTTTGGTGTACCAATTCCCGACCCTAATCAAGACGGGTCGTCCACCTCAGAGGAAGCTCCTTCTACAGTTTACTCCAATCCACGGATTCGTGAACATGACAGCAAGTGGACAAAGGATCATTGTTTGTAAATCTTAACTTATCGAAATGGAGTACACATCTTTTACGGATAAGTCCATCCTCTCGGGTACGGATAATCATCCACCAATGTTGGAGAAGTCTATGTACGAGGATTGGACTTCCCGAATGGAACTTTACATGTTGAACAAAGATAATGGACATCTCATTTGGGCATCGGTGCTCAATGGACCATTAGATTATGGTACAGTGACGGAAGGTACGACTACTCGTCCTCGCACAACGGGTGAATTGACTGGAGATATGAAGATTCAAGACAAATGTGATAAGTATGTTACAAACATCATTCTCCAAGCCCTTCCTCCAGATGTCTACAAACTCGCCAGCAAACATAAAGTTTCCAAAGAGTTATGGGATAGAATTCGTGTTCTAATGCAAGGCACCTCGTTAACTAAACAAGAACGAGAGTGTAATCTTTATGATACTTTTGATAAGTTTGCCTATGTGCCAGGGGAGACTCTCAATGACTACTATATGAGATTTACCCTATTGTTGAATGAGCTAAATATATATGGCATGGCAATTCCTACGTTTCAATTGAACACCAAGTATTTGAACACTCTTCCTTCATAATGGAAAAAGTACGTGACGGATGTTAAATTGGCCAAGGACTTGCATAACACCAATGTGGATCAACTTCAAGCTTTTATTCAACAACACGAATGCCATGTGATCGAGGCTCGGTTGTCTAAACCTCAAGTTCATGATCCACTTGCCATGTATGCTTCTCAACAAAACATGGCTTATACTTATCAACAACCATCATACTTGCAGCAGCCACCACCACACACCTATCAGCAACCACAACAACCATCTTATCAACCACCAATGATGCCACAACAAGCATTTCAACAAAGTGTTCATCAACAATCTTTTCCACAACAACCAACATATCAAACATCACCATCACAAGCCAACACTTCTCCAGTGGGCTATACTCCTCAGCAAGGATATTTTCCAATAGAAGCACAACCAGCACAAGCTTTCTACTCTAATGAACTTCCACCAATCCAAGCACCGTCTTTACTCCAAATGATACGCCAAATGATGTTCTAAACCATCTCACTGCTTACTTGTCAAAACTTGTTGCAACTAGAGGATTTCCACCAACAAACAATCAGATCCGCACCTCTTCAAATCCTCGACAACAAGCTACTGTTCAAGATGGTCAAGTAACAGTACAACCTATTCAGGGAAGGCAAAATTCATATGGACCTCCTACAAGGACTGTGAATTCTCAAGCTAATGGAAATGGAAGCCCCATTGGTCCTCAAAAGGTTGTGACTTGCTACAATTGCCGAGGACAAGGTCATATGGCTAGGCAATGCACTCAGCCGAAGAGGAGAAGGGATGATGCATGGTTTCGTGAGAAGATGTATTTGGTTGATGCTCAGTCTAAGGGGAAGATTTTGGATTCAGAGGAGTTATAATTTCTTGCAGACCCAGGGGCAGCAGATACTGAAGGCATTGCAGTCGTTTCCACTTCTAATGCAGCTTATCAAGCGGACGATCTTGATGCATACGATTCGGATTGTGATGACATTCACTCTGCCCAAGCTGCTCTCGTTGCTAATCTCTCTCACTACGGTTCTGATGTCGTCAGTGAGGTACCAACCACATCTAATAATATTGATGATAACCAACATCAAGTTAGGCATGAAAATGACAACCTCGAACCGCATTCGGGAACTAGTAACTCAAATGATGTGGTACCCAATCCTACACATTTGAGTGAACCTCAACCAAATGCTACGACGGGTATGGAATCTTATGCTCAACATGATTTGGTCATGGTACCTAAACATATTATTGATCAAATGCATATGGCCCTCAGACAATCCGTAGATACCAATTCCACCCTAACTGCTGAGCTTGCGTTAAAGGTCAAAACTTTTAAATGGTCCCCCAAGCAGAGAAAATAACATGTTCTGAATTTGACCAATTTCGTTTTGAAAATATTGAACACTTTAAAGAAATAGAATCATTAAAAGCTAACCTTTCCAATGAATTAAAAGCAAAAGAGTCGGTTGTCAATAATTTTCAGAAACTTAAAATGGATTTCGAAACTCTCGAGTCTAAACAGGTTGAATCAGAAATTAATACTACCAAACTTCTTAAATTCAAGGAACAACAGCTTTTAAAACAATACGCCTCCACAGAAAAGGTTCATCTTTTAACTAAATCATTTAAATAACTCGAACTTGAACGTCTTCAAGATTTACCACCTAATCCCAGTTATGCAAAACAAGCTCAGGAATATATTCCGTGTCTTTATGATATGACCCTAATTGGCAAATCGAAAGAAGCACCTTTTGTTCGTAGTACTGAGGAGACACAGTCACTTGCGGAAGAAAATCATTCTAAAATGCTTTCAAAATTTCATACGATTGATTATGATAAGTATAACAAAGATCAATTGTCTAAAAAGACCCGCATTCGCTTACAAAAGGAATTAGCTGAATTGACAGTTCTTGTGCCCCAAAGTTTGTCAAATGAAAACCCTCCTAGTACGTCTCCTACACTTGTCAAAACGGATTTAACGAAGTTAATTCCACTGGTAAGTAAGGCGTCCGTTAACTTAAATGCGGTACACCAACACTTAGCCGATTTTGACAAGGTCATTTTGTAACGTACGACGGCTTCGGCCATAACGGAAGGTGAATGGAATTTTGAGCACACTAGAGCTGCGTTTCGAGACGAAATTGTTCTATTTTTAAAGAATGTTAAAGCGTGTCTTAGTAATCTTGATCAAGATTTGCTTTTGGAAATAGAAGAAGTTAGACGTGTTTTCAATGAAATAGATGATGCTTATGAAAACAGTTTACTTGAAATAGAACGGGTTTCACGCCAAAATGATCAGCTTCTGAAGCAAGTGATGTCTCATGATATAGTTTCTGTCTGTGTGAATAAGGGCCCTAGGACTAAACCATCTCAAACTTTGGTCACTAAAGATAAGGCGGAATCAAAACCAGCTTCTAATATTCCCGTGTTGCCTTCTACAGGAGTAATCACCACTACTAAGGCTCAAAGATCTAAGCTTAAAAGAAACAAGAAGAATGATAGGATCTTGCCCCCATCTAGTAGTCAAGAGAAGAAGAAAGTAGAAGCCCATCATAGGAATGTTATTTCTGTTTTGAATAAAAAGAATCATGTAGCTAAACCTAAAGGCTATGCGGTTGTGCAGCGTTCTAAGCCTACTGTTAATTCTAATTTGAAATGTTGGAATTGCAATGAATGTATGTTTTCTAGTCGTCATGATTCTTGCCATGTTGACCATGTGAATGAGATGAATGCCCAGAAAAATGGATTAGAATGGAAACCGACTGGGAAAGTGTTAACCCAAGTTGGTTGGTTGTGGCGCCCCACTGGTAGAACTTTCACTATAGTAGGAAATATGTGCCCTTTAACTAGGATCACTCCTACTGAAGCGAAGAAAGCGTGCCCTTTAACTAGGAGTACCAAGGCTACCAAAACACAAGCGTGTCCTTTAACTAGGAACACTAACACTACTGTAGGAACTAAGTGCCCTTTAAATAGGTCTACTCCCACTATAGTGCCCACGAATAATCCAAAACATAAGAAAGGTAGAATAGTAAAACCTGTTAGTGCTAAAACTCACATTAGAAAACGCAGGAAATCTAAGGGTCTCATAAATGATAGCAATTCTGATAATCTTATATCTCTATCTGCTAACACTCCGGAACCAATAGTTTCCAATGCATTGTCTACTGTTGTTATTGAAAACAGGTGGTCCAAATTGTTCTCTGGTATTTGGACTCTGGTTGCTCCAAGCATATGACCGGGGATCGCTCTCAGCTCAGAAATTTCGTCAGCAAGTTTCTTGGTACGGTTCGATTTGGTAATGATCATATTGCAAAGATAATGGGTTATAGTGAATATCATACTGGGAATGTTATAATTTCTAGAGTGTATTACGTGGAAGGTCTCGGTCACAACTTATTTTCTGTGGGACAATTTTGTGATGCAAACCTAGAAGTTGCTTTTCGAGAGCATACCTGCTTCATACGCAATTTGGAAGGGGTTGATTTATTGAAAGGTACTCGAGGAAATAATTTGTAAACTTTGTCTCTACAAGATATGATGGCTGCTTCTCCCGTATGTCTTCTCTCCAAAGCATCGAAGACTAGACGGTTATCTCATCTTAACTTTGACACTATTAATCATTTGGCGAAAAACGAACTTGTTCGTGGTCTTCCTAAACTTTCATTTCACAAGGATCATTTGTGTTCCGCGTGTACAATGGGGAAAAGCACTAAGAAATCTTACAAACCCAATATGGAAGACACCAACCAAGAGAAACTTTATCTGTTGCATATGGATCTTTGTGGGCCAATGCGTGTTGAAAGTCTTAGTGGTAAAAGTTACATCCTCGTTATTGTGGATGATTACTCTCGGTTTACATGGGTGAAATTTCTTACAACAAAAAATGAGGCACCAAAATTCATCATCGGATTTCTCAAGATGATTCAAGTGCGTCTCAACACTACTGTCCGACGCGTTCGTACAGATAATGGAACCGAATTTGTGAATCAAATCTTGCGTGATTATTATGAAGAAGTTGGCATATCTCATGAAACATCCGTTGCATGCACTCCACAACAAAACGGTGTCGTTGAAAGACGAAATCACACACTTATGGAAGCTGCTCGAACGATGTTAATTTATGCAAAGGCTCCATTGTTTTTATGGGCAGAAGCAGTATCTACAGCAGTGTACACCCAAAACCGGTCACTAATTCGTAAACACCATGGTAAAACACCTTATGAGCTTCTCCATGGTAAAGTACCAGATTTATCATATCTTCATGTATTTGGTTCTCTTTGCTATCCAAATAATGATGGTGACAATTTGGGTAAACTTCAACCAAAGGCTGATATTGGTATTTTTATTGGTTATGCACCCGCAAAGAAGGCATACCGAATCTACAATCGTAAGTCTCGTAATATCCTCGAAACTATGAATGTTGATTTCGATGAGCTGACAGAAATGGCTTCTGAGCAAAGCAGCTCTGAACCCGCACTTCATGAAATGGGACCCAGTAACATTAGTTCTGGTCTTGTCCCAAACAACCCCACTTCATCATCATTTATACCACCTTCTAGGACTGAATGGGATACGTTGTTTCAACCGTTCTTTGATGAATTCTTTACTCCTCCAAGTATTGTTGCTCTAGAACCGGAGGTAATAGCTCCGGTAACCGAAGTTGTCGCTCCAGCAACTGTTGCACAATCAGACACATCTGCACCTACAATTGGTCAAGATATACCTTCAACGAGTAATTCTCAACCAACACATGTAACAACTACTCACGTCATGTCTATTGATGATGAAGAGGATGATGATGATCACGATTTGGAATTCGCTCAAATGCGTGAACTTCCATTCTTTGGTGTACCAATTCCCGACCCTAATCAAGACGGGTCGTCCACCTTAGAGGAAGCTCCTTCTACAGTTTACTCCAATCCACGGATTCGTGAACATGACAGCAAGTGGACAAAGGATCATCCTATAGATTCTATTATTGGTGACCCTAATCGTCCGGTATCCACACGAAGTCAGTTACAAGAAAGTGCAATGTCTTGTCATTTTGATGCTTTTCTCACTGAAGTTGAACCTAAGACATGGCAAGAAGCTTTTACTCAATCTTGTTGGATAGAAGCTATGCAAGAAGAACTCAATGAATTTATACGTCTTGAAGTATGGAAACTTGTCCCATGCCCGGATCAAGTGCAGTTACTCACTTTGAAATGGGTTTACAAGGTGAAACTGGATGAGTTAGGCGGAATATTGAAGAACAAAGCTTGACTAGTAGCTCGTGGATACAAGCAATTATTGGGCATCGACTTTATGGAATCCTTTGCACTTGTTGCCCGTTTGGAAGCTATTAGACTATTCCTCGCTTATGCAGCCCACATGAATATGATCGTCTATCAAATGGATGTGAAGATGGCATTTCTTAATGGTGAAATCAAGGAAGAGGTCTATGTTCAACAACCAGATGGTTTTGTGAATCCTAATTATCCTAATCATGTGTACAAGCTTAAGAAGGCTCTCTATGGGTTGAAGCAAGCTTCTCGCGCATGGTATGATATATTGTCACAATTCCTCATTACGCAAGGCTTCGCTAAAGGCAAGGTGGATCCCACGCTGTTCATTCAGAAACGAGGTAAAGATATGATTATGACACAAATATATGTTGATGATATTATATTTGCTGCCTCGACCCAAACCTTATCGGATGAGTTTGGGACACTCATGTCTTCCAAGTTTAAGATGTCAATGATGGGCAAGGTATCATTCTTCTTAGGTCTTCAGATATCTCAGAGTCCCAGAGGCATATTTATCAATCAATCCAAGTATGCCCTTGAATCGCTTAAGAAGTATAAGATGGAATCTTGCGACCCCGTGGATACTCCAATGGTGGAACGAACAAAGCTTGATGCAGATCCACATGGAGTTGCCGTTGATCCGACACTTTATCGTGGAATGATCGGTACCCTTCTGTATATCACAGCTAGTCGACCTGATCTTCAGTTTGCTATATGTATGTGTGCTCGGTATCAAACTCGGCCTACTGAGTTACACTTGGCTACTGTGAAACGGATCTTTCGATATCTTAAAGGAACCATTAATCGGGGACTTTGGTATTCGAAGGACTCTTCGATTGCACTAATGGCATATGCAGATGCGGATCATGCGGGTTGTCAAGATACAAGGCGTAGCACGAGTGGAACTTTGCAACTACTAGGAGATCGACTAATCAGTTGGGCATCGAAAAGGCAGAAAAGCGCTGCAATTTCAAGTACGGAAGCAGAATACATAGCTACGTCCGGTTGCTGTGCTCAAATTCTTTGGATGAGATCGCAATTAACCGACTATGGTATAGGTTTCAACAAAGTTCTGATGTACTGTGACAACAAGAGTGCAATTTCCTTATGTTGCAACAACGTTCAGTTCTCCCGGTCGAAGCACATTGAAATCAGCTACCACTTCATCAAGGAGCAAGTGGTAAATGGAGTAATCGAGCTTTACTTTGTCCGATCTGAGTATCAATTGGCGGATCTTTTCAAGAAGGCTTTATATCGCGCTCGAATTGAATTTTTGGCCGACAAGCTAGGAATGAGAACCTTCTCGCCTGAGACTCTAAAGGAATTGGCAGATGAAGCGAAAGAATTGTGATGGTAAACTATTCTCCGTATCCTTGGTGATCATCTGTATATATTGTTTATATTTTTATCCACAAAAGCAAAATACAAAAATATAAAACCATATAAAAACCATAAAAATTGAAAAATTCATAAAATCCAAAAATATTTTTACTTTATTTTTTCAAAGGCATGTCTTTTGGTACGATAATATTTACGGCCTTAGAAATGTTGATTAATATTGACACGGTGCCATAAATAGAGTTCGTACAAAAGTTGTAAATATTTCATAAAACATGCCCTTATGGCTTGTAGTTATTTCTGAATACAACCCGGTTTTCATATTAAAGTCAAGTATTTCTTATGAAAGCTTTGGCTCACAACGGGAATTAATTTTCTCGGGCAAGGTTTACTTTAAAACCTTGTAAGGGATCAAGTTTACTTTATAACTTGGTCTAACACAAATTTATGTACGTTTCAGTGCATTTATTTGTTAAAACAAGAGAAGTCTTGTTTTTATGAAGCTATTATCTCTACAACCATAGCAATCTACAATTGGTATCTGCATACTCGACGATGCGACTACTCAACCGATGACTACAACTCTTTCAATAGAACACGGGTCAACAATTGAGGGGGAGCAATTGTCAAGCATTCAGAATCTTCGATGCCGAACGTGCCTAGTTCACAAGTTGGTGTCAAGACAACAATATCAATCGTACATGTGGTGTCAAGAGATGACTTCAGACGTGACGAGGCGACCAACATATGCTGACAAGAACCATTTGATCTTATCATATGATGTTCTCATCAATCAGGTCCAAACTTGTCAATTTTTTTCTAATATGGTGAATATGTGATCATGTTAAAATCGGTATCATATCTCATAAATTTGGTATCATGAAGATAAATGGACTTGCATTTTTCTTCCCAAAACCTTTGTTAAAACCTCATTAAATCAATTGATATTAAAAACATCGATTGCGTTAATATTTTTTAATATGGGGGAGAAAATGTGATTTAATATGGGAAATTATCACAAATGGTTTGACATAATGTGCTGGCTCATTCCGACATATGCGAAATGTTTTCGAATATCGTGGCATATGTTAAGGGGGAGCAAAACGGATTTGCATATCAAAATGGATTTTCATGGTGCATATACTTACCCAAAACCCATTTATTTCACGACGATGAAGATTGTGGTGACATAAGGATGGTAGGATAGGTTAAGTCCTATGATTCTTCCAAAACCGGAGGAATCTTCCCAAGGACATTCCATAGCTAGAAATAGTAGTCCTTAGGAAAGATGGAGAAAGATTGTGAACGTAGCTGAATGCCGACCAAGTACTTAAGTTAGCACTGAAACAATCACAACAAGGTGTTAGTTATGACGTATTGGTAAGCATTGAAGGGGTTGAAGAATGAAAAAGAATTATAAAGATAAAGGGTGTAAAGAAAGAAGCCCTCCTTACAACTTTAGGCAGAAACCGGGTCAACACATATGCTATTGAGATCATTTTAATGATTCTCGATATTGAAGACAAACATCATGGACCTAGTGATGCAATGCAAAACCCATCCCAGCTAACTCAGATATCTCTCAAAAGGTATTTGTTTTAATCACACGGAGACAACACATTATCTATTGATTTATTCACTCCGAATAAATTGGTATTGAAAAGGTGGCACTCCTCTCTAGCCTCCGATCACTAAAATCCAAAATGCACGATCGAGTCTAGAGCCATTTGAGATCATCAAATATCTCATTAGGACACACTGTCATATTTCCTTGCTTCTTCACACACTGTGAAAAGTAAGAAAGATTTTAAGAGTCCTACGTAAAATCTTCATGATCTTGCCTGAACATCCGAGTAATACGAAAGTATTTACAATGAAGATGGAAATCCTTCTTGAGCGAATATCAAAAAGCTCATGGTAGGTGACTTGTGAGATTCTTTATGAATCAAACTTGTGATAACTGGAAAGCAACAGTGGTTTAATTCTTAGCTGAACTTAAACACGTTCCAGGCCTCTACGCAATATCTAAGTGATCTTGCCAGAACACTCAGAGTGATACCTTAGTGTTCACAGTGATGAGTGGAAATCCTTCTAGTGTTAACCTTAAACAGTACTTAGTAGGTAACTTGCAAGATTCAATATGAATCAAGCTCGTGACAACTGGAAAGCAACGATGGTGCGATTCTTTAATGAATCAAACTTGTTCCAGGAATCATAATTGACGGCTTCAATCATGCGGATAATTTTATCCAAATGATTCACTCTTTACGTTCGCAGTCAGCTTTGGACGGTCGAGTAAAGAGAACGGGTTTACCCGCGAAATCTTGTCAAGGAGATTTTTAATTAAATCTACCTGCCACAAGTACGATATTTTATATCGTCCAACGGTCTTCACCGACCGGAGGTAAAATGCTACCGAATTAGAATGAAATGTTCAAAGCCATTTCGTTCGTGTCTACCTATGTTGCGGCATTTGAAGACGGTGGCATTACGGGATCCAAGAAGATGTCGTCCCCGCATGCTTATACTTTATGCACTTAATACCTCATCTAATTCAACAAAGCCTAAAAGTTAAGTCTTCCGCTGTATCGAACTCTGAAGCTTTCAAGAATTACTAAGGTATAAGTATGTGGGACATGATGTCACGAAGAGGCGAAGATCACAAGTTATGGATGCACAAGATCAAGGCAAGAGATTAATGTTAAAGATTGATATCAATGATCACATCAGCATGTTCACCTGAAAAGAAAAAGAAAAGAAAGACGAAGACTACGAGCTCAAGACAAGCATAGTATGCTAGGTTTATCTTATTATTTTAACTTGGGTAATGCCCTTGTTTGGAGTGACCTCCCTTAGGGGGAGATTGTTGGAAATACGTTTTACGTATTAAGAAGGATCAGTCACTCCAACGATAGTCCATGTAATAGCTCGTAGTTTAGTTACTTATCTTTATTTAACAAACAAACCCAAGCCTAGCCTACAACATGTGTAGGCCGGCCCAAATGTAAGCCCAAACCCATGACAAGGGCTTGGGTATATAAACCCTCTCCTTAGATGGAGAGGGTGTGTGGTTCTTCATTTTTACACATAGTAAACTTTTGTTTCTCTCTCTAGAATTGTGTGAGTTCCACCATCTCTCTATCTGTTTCTCTCTCTAAAACATAAGCAAGATTTACATATCCTTCAGGATTTTCCATATTTTATAATTTAACTATTTATTTTAGGTAAGTTCCTTTAATTAGATGACCAGTAAAAAAAGACTTTATAATTCTTACCAAATTTCACATATGTACTTATATATGTATAATATTACCCAGTTAATTGGTTTGATTTAATTTGAATATACATGCCCCCTTTACCCTTGTTTCTAAAACTGATCCAAACCAAGGTCTGGCAACACATACAGAAAATTGATATTGATTTACCCTACTTAGACAACTCCAAAAATCATGAAAAAAACAGAGACATAGCTAAAGCCGTGTAATATAACTACTCAAAAATCAAGGCCATACTCCTTATTGTTTAAGAATTAAAAATCGTACACTACAACTGGGTTTTTAAGACTGAATTTCCAGTTTTGACACTTAATCTTGTAAAATCATAAAAACATCTTCCAGACCTTCAAATACAACTTAATCATTAGATCAGATTTTATATCAAAAAATATTTTTATCATTGAGATACACCTTGTTGAACACAACCTATTTTCTAGACAATCAACTAATTCAACTGAAACCCAAATAAAACAAGCCCCGGGGTTTCGAATCTTCTAATGATTAAGTATAACATCAACTAATCTTCACCTAGGGTTTAGTAACATGTTTTTAGTCATATTACTATAATATTAATTAACGAAACCACATAACCAACTTTTATATATAGTTATCTACCTTGTTATTATGTAATAAAAATAGATTAAAACTTATGGTAATCATAATAAGAACACAAAGATAAGGTGATTACCACAAGATGAACAAACCGAAGAATGAACACACATGAATCACACCAAAAGAATGGAAGAATGCACTCAAAACACCAAAATGAAAAAAATCAACAAAATCACCAAGAAGCACCTATACACCTTTCTTGCATGGACCTTCAATGGAGGAATCCACCATATTATAGAGAGAAAATTTCTAGAGAATGATAATGGTAATGAATAAAAAGGATGTTCTATATGCGAAGAAAAACAAGGGTAAGACAAAAATAACTTCGTTGCAAAATTTAAAGATATTGTCTAGCAGCTTTTTACTCTTCATTCATAAAATATGTTTAGTGAAAAAGATTTTGGTGTATATACACTCCTAGGACAGAATTTCTAAATAAGGAAACTTTTTTTTATTTTAACTCTACCATATGTTATGACTTCATTATTTCCAAAAATCCTAATATAAGGTTTTAAATTCAAATACTTATTATTAAACTTTAGTTTATGTGTATATTAATTAAAATTATATGAAATGATCTAACGAATAGTTAACCACATAACACGGATGATATTTGTAACCTCTCAAGAGTGAGTCATGGAACACATTATGTACATAGGAAAATTGAGGAAGTAACACCAAACGATAGAAAATTTACCAATATGATCTAAGATTTCAAAGAGACCGATAAATCGCGGACTTTAACACGTCAGACATCTCAAAATGAAGATACCTTAAGAATAATTGTACAAGCTAAGGCACAATCCAATAGATTACGGGGAACCGAACATGTTAAATGAAATACAAATCACATAATGCGTCGGACTAACACCAAATAGAAAAAAATCACATAATAGATAAGGAATTTCTTAAAATGGTAACTGAAACACTAGCCGCAACAAAAGCATGACCTGAATATTCGGGGGTAGACCCACAAGTGTCCACCATATGAGTAATCAACAAACGAAATAGTGAAGACCATATTGGGTTGATATCAAAAGACAAAAAGAAACAATAATATCAAAAAATGAATGGAAGCTAATGTCTACCCAATCCTCACAGGTCATATCTTAGGTTGAAAAGGCTCGGATACCATAAATGCAACACCCACTCTGATATAGAGAAAAAGCATCACATTATAGGGTCATATCAGAACATATATAAAAGAAAGCGGAAGTATTAAATTATTAAAATATCAAACCAACATTAAAGTACTCTCCAAAAGTGAACGATTCCCAAAACATAAGGGTTTAAGATGAAAAACTTCAAAAGATAAAGGTCTTCAAACTTTATTCAAAAGAAAAAGGGCTCACTAGGTTCGTCTCTAACACTTCCTACACACATCCCTTATTTCCCAGCTTCCTGATTAATACTTACTTCAAGAAACGAAAAAGTGGCTGGGCTAACGCTCAGTGACCAAATATAATATAATTACATAAATGAAACGAAGAGGAGTATCGAAACAAAACACATAAAGCTATACGATGCATGATAGAGAATATGTGTGGAGTAGCAATAAGGATAAAAATCACAAAAGAATGCCTAAGAGCCTACATAATGTCTAAACATGATACAATAGACCCATAACTAATAATCGTATAATAGTATCCCAGATGTACACAAGTAGCTACTTTTAATGTACCAAATTTGATATGGGGTGTATGACACACACAATCATTCACCTACCAAAACAAAACTAAGTTCCCAGGATGCATCCATACACTCCGTGCAAAACAAAGTCATACATGTACACTAGCTCAAAGACTAGGGCACAAAAATATAATATCATCATAATCAAATACGCATACAAAAGGAAACGTCATTGACTAATCACACCACCACATATAATGTCATGCCATTGATGCATCAATGACGGTCATGGTACCTCCATGACTAGTTACAAATAGCTCGGGCAAAGGATTTTGGAAACAACAAATTTCAAATATTCTATTTACGGAAGCAACAAAAATAAAATAGGATCACAAGAAGGATATCAAATCAATAAACATCAAATGAATCATGAGCATATCAAATTTAGCACTAAAAGGAATTCAAATGGCTAAACAAACGAAATCAAGTCAAAGGAATGTCCTTACTAAAAGGAGGAAATATTTGTACCGATAAGGAGTACAACAAAAGAATCACTTAATCATAATAGTAAATCATGTAAGTATCAAGAATATATATACCTTATCAATGCACACGAAAGAAACGAGCACAAACGGAAAGGAATCACACACGCGTCACCGAATATACAAAAGCATATTTATGTATATTACTTACCTTATTTTATAATTTACTACTTAACTTTCTAAAAATAAAGCTGACCTAACTTAATTATTATATGTTCTGATTTAAATACTTATTTTAGGTAAGTTTCCTTATTTAGATGACTAATAAAAAAGACTTATGTCTTACGAAAATTCACAGAGGTGCTTATATATGTATAGTATTACTTGTGAATTGGTTTGATTTAATTTGAATATTACATGCACTTTTTACACTTGTTTCAAAATTGGTCCAAAACAAGATCTGACATAACATATATAAAGTTAAATTTATTTACCCTACTTAGACAACTCAAAAAATCATTAAAAAATCATGGACATATCTAAAGTGTATATTATAGCATACTCAATAAATCAAGGTCAAACTCCTTATGATTTAGGAATTAAAAGTCGTACATTTCAACTGAGTTTTTAAGATTGAATTCCAGTTTTGACACTTAGTCTAATCATAAAAACATACTTCCAAACCTTGAAAAATTACAAATCTTAATTTTCCATATAATAGTCTCAATGAACGTAATCATAGAATCAAATTTCATGTCAATAACAATTTTTATCATTGAAATACACCCTGTTGAACACGACTCATTTTCTGGACAACTAGCTAATTCAATTGAAACCCTGATTTTTACCCACAAAAACAAGCTCTAGAATTCCAATCTTGTAATAATTAAGTATAACATTAATTAATTTCACCTATGATTTCATAACATATTTTTAATCATATTACTATTAATTAATGAAAACCCTTAAGACACTTTTATATATAGTTATTTACCATGATTTTATGTAACAAAAATAGATTAAAACCTGTGGTGATCATAATAAGAACATAAAGATAAGGTGATTACCACGAGATGAACAAAAGAGATAAATAAACATACAAGAATCACACCAAAGAGTATGGACGAATGCACTCAAAAAACAAAAATCAACAAAAGAACCAAGAACTACCTATACACCTTTCTTGGTTAAACCTTCAACAAATGAATGTATCAAATTAAAAAGAGAAATTTTTTAGATAATGATAATGGCAGGGAATGAAAAAGGCCGTTCTATATGAAAAGGAAAAGAAGGGAAAGACAAAAATAACTTCACTAAAATTAAAAGATATTGTCTAGAACCTTTTTACTCTTCATTTATAAAATAGGTTTAATAAAAATAATTTGGTGTGTATACACCTCAAGGGTCAAATTTTTAAATAAATAAACTTTTTTTACTTTAACTATGACATTTTGTTATGTCTTCATTATTTTCAAAAATCATAACCTAAGGTTTTAAATTCAAATACTTATTATTAAATTTTAGGTTATGATTAAATTAATCATAATTATATGAAATGGAATGGTATTCAAAATTTTTTGTTTTATAACATACCTACATAAAAAACATTAATACACATAATGAATTTCATAAACGAACATGTCGAACATACACACGTAAATATCCACACATATACAATCATAGGTTATACATAAATTTATACAAACACTCGCGATACCCACATAAATCGTTATGTTAATAAAAAATATATCACATGAACCTATAAACTCATATGAATACATAAGAGATTTTTTAAGTACACAAAAGCATAAATACAATATTTTTTGTGCTAAATCTGTGAGAAACTACCCACGGATTTATCATGCTGGTGGGTAATCTTTGGGAAACTAACCACGACTTTCCGCCGAATATTTTTGTGGAAAATTTGTGGGAAATTACCCACGGACTTTGATCAACGTCGAAGTACCGATAAAAAATAAACCTAATTACCTTATACTAGATAGGGTAAGCGGGTATCGAATCTACGAGGAATATGTGGTTTTAATTTAAGTTTGGGGTGATCACTGATCAATAAAAGTTTTGGTATTAAAATCTAATTCACTAAAATACTCTTAATAATAAAAATGCTGATTAAGAACTAAAATACTTATTAAACTAATAATAAAGCAAGAAAAATATAGTAAGGATGTAAACAAATAAAGAAGAATGCAATCGTTTCTAGCTCATAATATTTATGGTTGATCACACTTATGGATATCGAAATTTTTTAGTTCGTTTACAAAGATTATTTCGACTTAATATGAATGAATTAATGTCGGCACTTATTATGTTTATCAATGACTTGAAATAATAAGTCTTATACTAATCCAACCAATAATTATGTTTTAATAATTTATTTAGGTACAACTTATATCGATTATGCGACCATCTTTTTCTTTAACTAAATAGAATAAGTACGAATCATTAACTAACAATAAATTGTCTCGCACAAATAATTAAACATAATATTAAGTCAATCAAAATAATTTATAAATAAATCATAAATCAATGTAATAAAAATATGATAATCCAAAAGCAATAATCAAACAATAAATAAAGTTACCTGAAGGAATTACAACAAAATTAGCCGGACATCGCAATGTACTCAACCCGTTGTTTACTGTTCATTGCCTCTTTTTTCGCTCCTTTTTTCAGCAACTTAATATCTCTTTTGCAAATGATGGCTGTTATCATGTAGATACCCAAAAATCATTGATGTCACTTTCTTTCTTGGTCCCAATGATGACACCCTTTTGTCTTTTTTTTCTTTGTATCCAATCTTGCCGTTGTCTTTTTGTGATTTGTCCCCTCCAAAAGCCAATCTTTCTTTTTTTATTAATCCTCCGTCTCTTTTTTTTCTTTGATGCATATATAACATATTAAAGTCGGCCAAGTGAATGGGCCAACTGAGCCAAAAGTTTATATAAATTTTTTTTAATTCTTTTGAGATATAGTAACTTTGGCCCAATAAAATACTGTCGAACGTAAAAAATTGCTCAAACGAAGCCCGACCAAATAAAAGATAACCAAAAATATTCTGACGCGCTCAAATCTTTTTCTTGAATATTTTTTCTTCATTTATCGACGCTCTCAATATCTTTTCTCCAAAAAATTAATTAAGCGGCCATTTTATTCCATTTCGCGCATAACCTACATAATCACAAAACACACTAAAAGTACATGTATAACGACAAATAAATATACAATTATGCTAAATTAACATGCTATTAGGTGGATGCAAAATACACCGATTAAACCCCCTAAACTTAACATGTACTGGTCTCCAGTAAAAAATCTAAAAGAATGTTAATTTCATAATTTTTAATCATACTATTGAAATTTCATCAAAAAGATCAAATTCAACCTAGTACACTAATAACCAACCTACATGATTATTTGATCATTACCCATGGTGCTTGGCTTTCTAAAGGGAAAATGATGCTTATTATCTCGGTTTATACTCCTCAAGAACATTCTGAAAAGAAGATGTTATGGGATTATTTTAATCAAGCTATTCTGAATTGGAAAGGAGAGATTATCGTTATGGGAGATTTTAACGAAGTTCGTAATAAAAATGAACGTTTTGGGTCAAATTTTAATGTGCAAGGTGCGAAGGTGTTTAATTCGTTCATTGCGAATACGAATATTGTAGAGGTTCCTCTCGGAGGTTGCTCGTTTACGTGGTGTCATAGCTCCGCTACGAAGATGAGTAAGCTTGACCGGTTCCTAGTTTCGGAAAAATGTTTAAGAGCTAGTCCTAGTACTTCGGCTATTACTTTGGATAGATTTCTTTCGGATCATCGTCCCATCTGACTCCGTGAAGTTTTTCTTGATTATGGTCCTATCCCATTTCGATTTTTTCATTATTGGTTCGATATTGAGGGGTTTGTTAAAATGGTTAATGATAGCTGGAACGAGGCTCCTACTATGTTAGATAATGCTATGTGTTCCTTTATGCAAAAACTAAAATTTCTAAAGAACAGAATCAGGTTATGGAATGGAGCGAGGCAAAGCGAAAAGAACAAAAGACCTATTTTGCAACATGATATTGGTCAATTAGATTCGATAATTGATAAAGGTAACATTTTTGCTTCTATTTTGCAACAACAAACGGAATTGTGTAAAGCGTTAATGGAAATGGATAAATTAATATCCATGGAAATGGCTCAAAAGGCGAAGATTAAATGGGCGGTGGAAGGAGATGAAAATTCTAAGTATTACTACGGTATTTTAAACAAGAAGTGTAACCAACTTTCCATTCGTGGAGTGTTGTCTGAAGGTGTGTGGGAAGAGAGGTCGAATGTGGTTAAAAATGAGTTCCTTAATCATTTCAGGAATCGTTTTGATCAACCTAATTCTGCTCGTCCTATTTTAGACATGGATTTTCCTAATTGCTTGACCATGGAACAGAAAGAAGACTTGGAAGGTGTGGTCTCTAATGAATAAATTAAAAGAGTGGTTTGGGAGTGTGTTTCTGATAAGTCTCCGGGACCAGATGGGTTCATTTTTGGTTTCTTCAAACGGTTTTGGGATTTGCTTGAAAGTGATGTGGTGGCAGCGGTCAAGTCCTTTTTTGAATCAGGTAGTTTCTATAAGGGTTGTAACTCATCGTTTGTTACTCTTATTCTGAAAATCTATGATGCGAAATTGGTTAAGGATTTTAGACCAATATGTCTCATTGGAAGTATGTATAAAATTATCTCTAAAATATTGGCGAATAGACTTGTGGTGGTGTTGAAAGATTTAGTCAATGAGGTTCAATCTGCCTTTGTTAAGGATAGACAAATCCTGGATGATCCTCTTATTCTTAACGAGGTATATCAATGGTGTAAAGCGAAACGTAAATAATCGTTTATTCATAAGATTGATTTTGAGAAAGCATATGATTCTGTTCGATGGGATAATGTAGGTGACGTATTAAGAAAGTTTGGTTTCTGAGAAAAATGGTGTGGATGGATTCACGAATGTTTCCGGTCATCTAGAGGTTCGATCTTAGTGAATGGTAGCCCGTCAGCTGAATTTCAATTCTATAAGGGTCTAAAACAAGGCGACCCGTTAGCTCCGTTCTTATTTATATTGGTCACGGAAAGTCTTCATCTTTCTTTCAATCGAGTGGTGGATGCGGGTATGTTTCAAGGTATTGTCATAAATCATTCAATGCATCTTTCTCATTTGTTTTTTGCTGACGACGTGGTTTTATGGGTCGATGGATTCGAAGAACATAGATACTATTATTTATGTGCTGAAATTTTTCCAACGAGCCTCGGGTTTATGTATAAATGTGAGTAAAAGTAAACTTATGGGAATAGCAGTGAATGATGATTGTGTCCACCAAGCATCAAGTAGAATTAGATGTGGTATTCTAAAAGCTCCTTTCACTTATCTTGGTTCGAAAGTGGGGGGCAATTTGTCTAGGATTCGTTCGTGGGACGAGATTGTGGAGAAATTAAGTACTCGGCTTTCGAAATGGAAGATGAACACTTTATCGATTGGTGGAAGATTAACCCTTCTTAAAGCGGTTCTTGGATCCATTCCGATCTATTATATGTCTCTATTTAAGGTTCCTTCAAATGTTCTTCATCGCATGGAAACTATTCGGAGTCGATTCTTTAACGGGATTGATTTGAATAGTAAGAAATTGATTTGGGTGAGATGGAATAAAGTTCTTGCTTCCAAGGAGAAAGGAGGTCTGGGTGTTTCTAGTTTCTACGCGTTAAATCGGGCTCTATTGTTTAAATGGGTTTGGAGATTTAAAACTCAACAAGACATGCTTTGGTCTCGGGTTATCAAAGCCATTCATGGGGACAATGGCAGAATTGGCTCAAGTTCGAAAATAGGATTCAAATCGATCTGGTATGACATCATTCGAGAAGTGGAAGTTGTGAAGGATCATGGTTTCGATTTATATAGTTGTATTCATAAAAAGATAGGTAATGGTGCAAATTCTGGTTTTTGGGATGACACGTGGTTAGGGATACTCGTCTGAAAAATAGGTTCCCAAGATTATATGCGCCGGAGATAAATAAAGAGATAAAAGTTGCGTGCAAAATGTCTCATGAGAGTCCTTCTTGTTCTTTTAGACGTATTCCGAGAAGTGGTGCTGAAGCTTCTCAAATGGATGGTTTGTTAGAGATGTTGGACGGTGTTACGCTTGGGACATCTAGGGATAGATGGTATTAGTCGTTAGATGGTTCAGGTGATTTCACCGTTTCTTCGGTTAAAAAGATCCTTGATGATAATCGGCTTCCGCTTGTCTCTTCTCAAACGCGATGGAGTAAGGAGACCCATTAAGATTAATGTTGTTGCTTGGAAGGTGCGACTGGATTGTTTACCTACGAGATTGAATCTTTCCCAAAGAGGTCTGGATATTCCTTCTATCCTTTGTCCTATTTGTGGGCATGCGGCTGAATCAACATATCATATCTTCTTTCAATGTGGTATGGCCAAAGATCTCTTCCGAAAGGTTTGTCATTGGTGGAATATTGACTTTCGAGATATCTGCTCGTTTGAGGAATGGTCTTCGTGGATCACAAGTATTAGATTATCCATTAAGCTTAAAAGTATTCTTCAAGGAGTTTGTTTTACTATTTGGTGGTGAGTTTGGTTTTTCCGGAATAAGCTGATTTTTGGAGACACTATCCCCTCGAAGGCGACTACTTTTGATGATATTATTTTATTGTGTTTTTATTGGAGCCGTAATAGATGTAAAGGATCTTTTAGCTGGGTTGAGTGGTTAAAAAAACCCTCACCTTTTGCCTTTGTAATTTTCTAGCTCCTTGCTAGTCTTTTAATATATTGTCGTTCAAAAAAAAAATAACCAACCTACATGACAAATAATCAAAAATGATTACCAATATTTTTGTCCTTCTTAAACACTTAGCATAACCATTCCCATAGATTCCATTTACTTTATGTTTCATATAATTAACCATGTGTCCAACGTACCTAATGCACACCTATTGTCAATCTAAACATTAAACTAAAACAAGAAGTGAGAATATCTTACACCTTTTATAACATTGGAGTTTTTATACCATAAGAGTACATCATAAGCTATCATACTTTAGCTTACATACTTTTATTTTTTTCACTTTTTTTTCTTCATTTTTTTTCACATCGCACATAAGCTCCTATTTTTTTCCATCTGGGACCGTTTCTTATACAAGTCATCCCGAACGCTCTATACACTCCTTTTAAGGTTGATATAAAGACCAATCATTCAGAAAACTGAATATCTATCCTATAGGTGCATACTAAGACACATTGGCACATGGGAACCGGTTAAATAAGCCCGTTTTAATTAAATGGGAACAATTATGCTTCGTGTCTACTGGTACATCACATGATGGAGTTATCTACCATATAGTCTAATTAATCAATGCACTAAATTAAACTAAACTTCCTAATTTAATTACAACAATACAAGGATTGGGTTATTTCACATAAAATTGTCTCAACTAAGTGCAATGCTATACATCATAAAAATTGGCGTCTGACCCATGCTAACAACTAAAGTATCACCTTGCGCGGGCGACGAATCAGATAGGCAAGCCCAGTATATGACTACCACCAATAATTATGACAGTTCTCCAACTCTTTTCTAAGGCCACCGTGCACGGGCGGCGAGCCGAATAAGATCAATTTCAAGTGTCCTAACCTAACTATTACATTACTATATTTCATATTATTTATTCAAACTTTCTACTCGATCTAAGCAAAGGTAAGTAGAAGGAATTCAATCGGGCATGGTTTGATCATCTAAATTATACATATGCCTAATAACATGCAAACAATCAAATCAATTTAATAACCAAATTATACAATGAAATCGGGTGTACCTGATAAATATGGCCCAAATCCTCTAGCTTGCTCCAATAAATCATCAACAAGCTAATTTTCAGAATCTGCAACACTCAACAAACATATATGTAGAAGAAACTTCCACGTCTAATTAGCACAAGACTCTTATAATGTGATTTAAAATTTTTAAAAATTTTCAGTTTTTCCCAAAAATCACATTTTCACCCATTTTGACCAAAATTTCACACAAAAACATGTATCACATGTGCCACCCCCCTCAACTTAGAGCATTGCATTGCCCATAATGCAAAAAACTTTAAATTGAAATTTTGGTTAAAAATCAATTTGATAAACTCACCCAAAAACAAAAATCTAACTCACTTTCGTAGGAATCACGGTTGTATTTAGTGTATGCAACAAGCCTTTAAACCACTCGGTAGCCCGACTGGACGAATTTTGTCTCGTGAGGGTTTCTAGTGAACACACCCACAAAGTTTTAAACACATACAAAAATAAGAGAATAAATTACAAAATAAAATACACACACTACAAACCACGGGTTGCCTCCCGCGAAGCGCTAAGTTTACCGTCTTCAGCCAGACATAACTCATATGAGCTATTGAGACGGTTGGAGTGGTTCCAAGTAAACCACATCAACCGTTTCGGTATGATCACTCTTCAACTCAACATACGGCTTCAAACGGTGTCCATTAACTTAAAAAGGCTCTCCACCCGTCATATTTTTTATTTCAATGGCTCCGTGTGGAGAGACTTGAGTCACAATGTATGGACCCGTCCATTTACTTCTCAACTTTCTTGGAAAAAGCTTAAGTCTAGCATTGAATAACCAAACTTTTTGACCAACCAAGAAAGATTTCTTGGTGATGTGTCCGTCATGAAAAGATTTGGTTTTCTCCTTATAAATCCTAGAACTTTTATAAGCATCACGTCTAATATCATCCAACTCAGATAACTGAATTTTCCTAGAACTACCTGCTCTCTCTAAATCCAGATTAACGGTTTTAATCGCCCATTCAGCCCTATGCTCTATCTTAACCGGTAAATGACACGCCTTGCCATATACCAACTTATACGGTGACATACCAATAGGAGTCTTAAAAGCCGTCCTATATGCCCATAAGGCATCATCTAACCTCAAGGACCAATCGTTCCTATCACTACGAACGGTCTTTTCTAAGATTCGCTTAATCTCCTTATTAGATACTTCCACCTGTCCACTAGTCTGTGGGTGATAATGGGTAGCTATCCTATGATTAACTCCATAGTGTTTAAGTAATTTCCCAAATCTGAAGTTCTTAAAGTGGGAACCCCTATCACTAATGATCGCCTTAGGAATTCCATGCCTAGCAAAGATATTCTTCTTAAAAAACTTAAGAACTACACTATGGTCATTGGTTCTAGTAGCCTCAGCTACTACCTACTTTGACACATAATCAACTGCCACTAAAATGTACACATTGCCATAGAAGTAGGGAATGGTCCCATAAAGTCAATTCCCCACACGTCAAAGATCTCAACAACAAGTATTGGATTCATAGGCATTTGATCACGCCTTGAAATTCCCCCAACTTGTTGGCAACGAATACATGCTTTCACAAAAGACTGGGCATCCTTAAATATAGCCGGCCAAAAGAAGCTGCTTTGTAGGACTTTATGCCTAGTCTTTGTAGCACCAAAGTGTCCCACATGTATAAGAATGGTAGTGAGCCAATATGTCCCTATGCTCGTGGTCGAGAACACATCTCCTAACAACTTGGTCAGCACACATTTTATATAGCTTAGGATCCTCCCAAAAATAATGCTTCAACTGAGAAAAGAAGTATTTTCTTTGTTGCTTGGACCAAAAATCCGGAAGCTTTTTAACAGCAAGGTAATTGACTATATTTGCGTACAAAGGAACCTTAGAAACCTCAAATAAGCTTTCATCCGGAAAGCTTTCCTTAATCACATCAGAAGGGTTGAACGACGGAGGGATAATTCTAGAAAAATGGTCGGCAATCACATTTTCCGACCCCTTTTTATCCCGGATTTCTAGATTAAATTCTTGTAAAAGAAAAATCCACCTAAACAACCTCGGTTTTGTCTCTTCTTAGTCAAAAAATGTCTTAAGGCACTATGATCTAAAAATACTATCACCTTAGAATGCCCCTAAATATATGACCTAAACTTATCAAGAGCAAAAACTACGGCTAGCAACTCTTTTTCAGTAGTGGTGTAATTCATTTGAGCTTCTGATTAGTCTTACTAGCATAAAAGATTACAACGGGTTTCTTATCGACCCGCTGTCCCAAAACTGCCCAACGGCATAATCACTCGCATCACACATGATCTCGAAAGGCTTCGACCAATCAGGTGATTGTAGTTAAAGGGCTTCTACAAGCTTTTTCTTAAGCATGTTGAATGCTTTAAGACATGATTCATTAAATTCAAATCATGCATCTTTTAAAAGTAGACTATTAAGAGGCTTTGATATAACACTAAAATCTTTAATAAATCGCCTATAGAACCCAGCATGACCAAGAAAAGATCGCACACCTTTGATGGTAGTGGGAGGAGGAAGGGTTGAAATTACTTGCACCTTGGCACGGTCAACCTCAAATCCTTTTTCAGACACAACATGCCCTAATACAATTCCCTCTCGAACCATGAAATGGCTCTTCTCCCAACTAAGCACCAGATTAGTTTCGGTGCATCTTATTAACACGCTTTCAAGCTGATCAAGGAAGCTTTCGAAGGACTGACCAAAGATGGAGAAATCATCCATAAATATCTCTACAGATTCTCCAACCATGTCAGAAAAGATACTCATCATGCACCGCTGAAAGGTAGCGGGTGCATTACACAAGCCAAATGGCATTCTTCGAAATGAAAATGTACCATATGGACATGTAAACGTAGTTTTGGCCTGGTCATCAAGATGGATGGGTATTTGATTATAACCGGAGTACCCATCTAGGAAGCAATAGAACTTCTTACCAGAAAGCTTCTCAACTATTTGATCAATGAAGGGTAGTGGGAAGTGATCTTTAGATGTGGCATTATTTAACTTACGGTAATCTATACAAACTCTCCACCCAGTAACTGGTCGGGTTGTGAGTTTTTCCCCACTCTTGGTTTCCACAACGGTGCAACTGGCCTTTTTAGGCACCGTTTGAGTGGGACTTACCCATTTTCTATCCGAGATGGGATAGATTATACCAACATCTAACCATTTAAGAACTTTCGTCTTCACTACCTCTTTCATATTTGGATTCAAACGCCTTTGCGCATCTCTTGCTGGCTTAATATCTAGGTCTGTAACAATTCGATGCATACATAATGAAGGGCTGATCCCTTTCAAGTCTGCAATCGTCCGTCCCACTGCTGCTTTATACTTGGAAATCACTTTCAAGAGTGCTTCCTCTTGTGATTCAGAAAGATCAGAAGCAACAATAACGGGTAAAGTATTGTTAGGACCTAGAAAAGCATATTTTAGATTGGATGGCAAAGGTTTTAGCTCAAGAGTTGGAGGCACCTCTAGAGACGGCTTCGTGGACGTGTCAAAAGTAGAAGGCAAAGGCTCCACTTTATAAGACCAAGGTGGTTTTTGATGGTCCAAAGAACTGACCAAACACTCTTGAATCTCTTGAACTCCAGCAACATTAAGAATCTCCTCGTTCTCACCAGTTAGATATAATTCCAAAGGATCATCCTTAAGCATACGAGATGCATGCTTTTGGACTTCCCCATCGATCACATCTACTTGGTAACATTCATTCATCGTAGGAGAATTCATAGAATTAAACACATTCAATCTTATCTTCTTATTACCGAATGCAATATCCATGGCGCCAGTTCGACAATTAATCCTAGCATCTATCGTGGCTAGGAATGGTCACCCAAGGATAATCGTTGGTTGAACATCCTTGTATTGCCACTCGGTGTCCATAACAAAGAAGTCAACTAGGTAATAGAAGTCATCAACTTTCACAATAACATCCTCTAAGATACCTCTAGGAAATTTGGTAGATCGATCGGCTAAGGAAATAATGGTGTTTGTCTTACGAAGAGTTCCTAAGTCATACATATCGACCAAACTAGCAGGAAGGATGTTGAAACTGGCACCAAGATCAAGGAGCACCTTCTTAATGGCAATATTTCCTACCACAACTGAAATCAATGGTGCTCCAAGATCTTTGAATTTAGGAGGAAGGGAGATAGATAAGACTGCACTAACATGCTCAGTTAGGTTAATCTTTTTAGGTAAATACGCCTTCAACTTCCTCTTTTGAGTACACAAGTCCTTTAAAAACTTGGCATAAGCAGGAATTTGCTTGATAGCATCAATAAGGGGGAGATTGATCTTAACTTGCTTGAAAGTCTCCCACATATTCTCAGCACGAGGACCCTTTTTAGCTAACCTTGCAGATGTTGATTTTTCTAAAGATGTAGGGTATGGTGTGTTGGACACACCACCTTCCCCAACTTTAGGAGATTCAGTAGCTTTAGGACTCTGTGTTGTTGGTTTAGGAAATCATTTAACAAATCATTTACCAACTCAGAACTGGACTTAACATTATTAGAATTTTTACCTTCAACAATAATTTCGTCATTAGTAACGAAATCCTCGACATCATGAGAAGAATTATGAATACTTGGAATTCCCATGTCATTGTTGTAGGTTTTACCGTTTCGAAGAGATGTCACCATATTCACGTGCTCATTTCCATTTTTCTTGTGTGTGGGATTCATGGTGGGGTAACTCGGTAGCTTCCCCTCATCTCTTTTGTTCAATTGATCCGCTAATTGACCAACTTGTCTCTCAAGAGCTGCAATAGATTTGGTAGTAGTCTCATGTCTTTGATTGGTGACCTCGAATTTTCTATTTATCTCTTAATTGTTGGTAGACAATGAATCCATAAGCCTATCAAACTTTCGGTCAAGGTTAAAGAGACGGTTATCATCTTGCCCTTGGCCCTGATTTGGATATTGTTGTTGTGGCCTATGATTCTAAGAATTTTGTTAGAAGTTAGATGAATCGCCACCCTCATACCTTGGTTTATAACCATAGAGTTGTTGTTGGGCATTATTAGGGCGATTATCTTCATCTTTCCAACAGAAGTTGGGGTGATTGCGCCATCCAGGATTGTAACTTTCGGAGAATGGGTCATTTCGTGGATCCCCCTAACTTTGACAATTATCGACTGAGTGACTCGGGTCACCATACATTGAACACCCACTATGCGACACCTTAGACACATTTGGAACACCTTTTCCTAGATTTCTCAACAAAAGATCAACTTTCTTACTTAACTCGCTAATTTCAGAATTTATGCCACGTTGGTTAGACGCATAATTGGTGGAAGATGGGTGGTTGTTTCGATCCCTGAAGCTTGGGTCTTGGAACATTTGCTTAGTTTTTCAAAAAACTCCCATTATTCCTCCATAGGTCGCGAGAAAAACATACCCCCACTAGTTGCCATCACAAATTGTTGGTTGTTATAATCCAACCCATCATAGAAGACTTTGACAAGCTCCCATTTTGGAACATCATGATGAGGGCATGTTCTTAATAACTCCTTAAGTCTACTAAATGCTTTATGAAACTGCTCGCCTAGGATTTGACGAAAGGATTTAATCTTATTTCTAATGGCAGCAGGTTTTACTTATAGATTAAAATTCCTCAAGAAAAGCATATTGCATTTCAGACCATGAGTTAATACTACTTGGCTTAAGAGATGAGAACCAGTCCTTAGCTTGATCTTTAAGAGAAAAAGGAAAAAAGGCGAAGTCTTACCTCATCCTTGGTAATGTTATTAACCTGATGTGTGTCAGCAATGGAGAAGAACTCTCGTAGATGTGCGTATGGCTCCTCACGACCTCTAAATAATGGCAAGATTGCTATGAGGTTCGGCAGGATCTTGAAGTTACTTGTAACCCCTTTAACCGGATTCGAATAAACGATAGGCGAGGGATCCTCGAAGATCCCTTGCCTGTACTAAGAATCAACACCCCGTGGTAGGGATTCTTCTGCGTTAGTATCTCCACTAGCATCTCCGCTAACATCGTCATCACCTGGCATTTCAGCGAAAAGCTCTTCTAAACCTGTAAAATCAAGATTAGTAGAAAACAGTCGAAACGCTTTCCTCCTCAACCTTGCACTTTTCTCAACCTCAGGATCGTAAGCTAACAGTGATATACGTCCCGATCTACGTGTGCGCATACACTAACCTGCACACTCACAAGAAACAAAACAAACAAACAAACAAAACAAACAAACAAAACAAGAAAAATAATTTTTTTTTGTATTTTTCGTATTTTATTTAAAAAATATTAACAAAAACTTAAACGAAAATCTCATTATTCCCCGGCAGCGGCGCCAAATTTTGATCAACGTCGAAGTACCGATAAAAAATAAACCTAATTACCTTATACTAGATAGGGTAAGCGGGTATCGAATCCACGAGAAATATGTGGTTTTAATTTAAGTTTTTGGGTGATCACTGATCAATAAAGGTTTTGGTTTTAAAATCTAATTCACTAAAATACTCTTAATGTTAAAAATGCCGATTAAAAATTAAAATACTTATTAAACTAATAATAAAGCTAGAAAAATATAATAATGATGTAAACAAATAAAAGAAGAATGCAATCCCTTCCAGCTCTCAATATTTACGGTTGATCACACTTATGGATTATCGAAACTTTTTAGTTCGTTTAAAAAGATTATTTCGACTTAATATGAATGAATTGATGTTGGCACTTATTATGTTTATCAATGACTTGCAATAATAAGTCTTATACTAATCCAACCAATAATTATGTTTTAATAATTTATTTAGGTATAATTTATATCGATTATGCGACCATCTTTTTCTTTAACTAAATAGAATAAGTAAGAATCGTTAACTAATAATAAATTGTCTCGCACAAATAATTAAAAATAATATTAATTCAATCAAAATAATTTATAAATAAATCATAAATCAATGTAATAAAAATATGATAATCCAAAAGCAATGATCAAACCATAAATAAAGTTACCAGAAGGAATTACAACAAAATTAGCTGGACATCGCGATGTACTCAACCCGCTGTTCACTATTCATCGATTCTTTTTTGCTCCTTTTTTTAGCAGCTTAATATCTCTTTTGCGAATGATGGCTGTTATCATGTAGACCCCAAAAAATCATTGATGTCACTTTCTTTTTTGCGTCCCAATGATGACACCCTTTTATCGTTTTTTTCTTTGTATCCAATCTTGCCGTTGTGTTTTTGTCCACTCGAAAAGCCAATCTTCCTTTTTTTTCTATTAATCCTCCGTCTCTTTATTTTCCTTTGATGCATATATAACATATTAAAGTCGTCCAAGTGGATGGGCTAACTGGGCCAAAAGTTTATATAAATTTTTTTTATTCTTTTGAGATATAATAACTTTGGCCCATTAAAATATAGTCGAACGTAAAAAATTGCTCAAACGAAGCCCGGCCAAATAAAAGATAACCATAAATATTCTGACGCGCTCAAATCTTTTTATTCAATATTTTTTCTTCATTTATCGGCGCTCTCAATATCTTTTCTCCAAAAAATTAATTAAGCGGCCATTTTATTCCTTTTCACGCGTAACCTACATAATCACAAAACACACTAAAAGTACATGTATAACGACAAATAAATATATAATTATTCTAAATTAACATGCTATTAGATGGTTACAAAATACACCGATTAGACTTCCCACGGATTTATGATATTGTTGGGTAATCTTAGGGAAACTACTCACACTTTCTCACATAAAAATTTGCCACGGATGTCTAAAATAACAAAAATAGTGGGAAATTCGAGGGAAATTTCGCCACGACTTTTCCATGGATATATAACTAACCAAAATAATATGTAAATAGTGGGAAATCAATGGAAAATTTACCATGGATTTTTTTTTTGTTATTCCAGTAGAAAATTTGTGGAAATGGCGTGTTAAATTTCTCACGGCTTGTGTATAGTGGAAAAATTCCGTAGGAAAATTAATTTTTGTCGTAGTGAAATACCCACCAACACTCACAAACCAATACAAGAAAAACAAAATAAACTCACACAAGTACAAATCAACATATGTCATCGAATTTAGTGAATCACATTTTTTTCTTGTCGCTCACGCGTGAGTTGGTTGATAGGTGTAGAAACTCACCTATGAGTTGGGTAGCTCGCTCGTGAGTTCTTATGCATACCGTCCAACACCAGCCGAATTTAGTGGGGAATGGGAGAGTCTCGGCTCCCACCCGCAAAATTCGTGACGAGTAATGTAAATATTTTTTTATTTTTTTATTTTTTATGTATAAAATAATCTAGCCCTCCGGCCTAAGTTCAACTCCATTGTAAGTGAACTAAACTTGAATCTCTTATATCTTTTTAGAAAGTAAAGGGCCTTGCTAAACACATCCTTTTTTGAAAAAAATGAAAGAAAAGAGAGAATTGAAAGCAGATCAATAGCATAAATTGGTTCATTTCCTTCCTCTTCGCATTAAGAAGCTACTCCAGCTAGCTAGGTTTTAAAAAGCTGGGCATGGCGAGTGGGTCTTGTTTCCACGGAAAAGAAGTCCCAATAAATAGTAACGATACAGTTTTGTGGTCAAATATTCGTGTTCCTTCCACCTCCATTAATCAACCGTCACCACCTGATGATGATGATCAGTTTCATACTCCACCAATAAATGACGCATCATCTATGTGTATCATACGAGATCATTATCATTCCGCTACTTATTTTTTGTGGTATAACTTTTAACCTAACGTATGTAGAGTTAAATTCCATTATATTCTTCCTTGATCGACAATAATAGATGTAGATATGCTTGTTAGTGAAAATAGGGTAAAAGCTATAAAATACCATCTAACTTATTGATTTGTGCCGACTTTAAACACTTACTATTTAATCTCGTGACTTTACCATTCTACTTGTTTGTTTTGTAATAATATTACCATTATGACCGGTTACATTTACACATCATTAAATTAATTATTAAAAAAAAATTAAATATGTTATTATATCCTACTTGGATATTAGAGAAAAGGTTTGACCCTCTAGAGATCTAGTTTGCAACTATATGTAACTTCTTAAAATGAATATTCGGCCACAAATCTTGTTTTAACGATGGTGGTGTGGTGGAAGTAATGGTTCAAGGTCGAGCGTCGATGCTGGCGGCGGTTACTTCTTGGTTTTTTATTTATTGTACTGTTGGGTCCTTACTGCCTTGTTTGATGATGGCATAAACTGTGACTATGCAATGATGATGGCATCCACTATGCAATGATGAGGCATCCACTATGCAACGATGATGGGAATGGAGATGGAAAAACTCGTAACGATATCCAGACATAATGGATGTACCCATATTATCCAAGTCAACGAGTCAAAGTTGTGAAATCAAAACCTGGCCAAAGTCGATATATTGGTTCTGTTAATCCCATAATAAAAAATAAGAAGGGATTTATGTGCACTGTTGATATTGGGTTGGTTCATGTGACGTAGCTTGGTTAAGAAACCAAAAAGTCAACTTATGTTGGTAAACAAGTGGGTTAAAGATTAAGGTTTTGATTTTAAGGTCTTTGATTAACACATTTGTTGCTTAATTCAAGGTTTTCAAAGCTTTTGAATATAGGATTTCTATTGATGATACATAAGTGGAGAAGATGAATGACAAATAACAAAAAGACCTAAATGCCCTTGCTTGTGTAGATTAGTGATACAAAAGGGTAATATAGTCATTTCAGGCTTATATTGGTATAGTCGGAAAAAATTAGAAAGTATAATGGTAAAATCACGAGATTAATTAGTAAGTGTTTAATGTCGGCACATTTTTATAAGTACGAAGGTATCGTATAGCTTTTACCCAAAATAGGAAAACCAGACGTGGCCATATTAAACGTAATAAAATAATGACATGGCACATTTTTATAAGTACGAAGGTATCGTATAGCTTTTACCCAAAATAGGAAAATCAGACGTGGCCATATTAAACGTAATAAAATAATGACATGGAAATTACCGTGCCACGCTGTCGGTAACAAGTTACCAAATTGGTAACTTCGAAACGATTTTGAAAGTAGAATGGTAAAGTCACGAGATTAAATAGTAACTGTTTAAAGTCAACACAAATCAATAAGTAAGATGGTATTTTATAGTTTTTACCCGTGAAAATATTAGTGACGGAACCGTGATTGAAAGTGAGAGAATGCATAATTTTTTTCTTTCTAAAACAAGTAAAATAAAAAAATGAACTAGTAAAATACAATTTTCTTGATGAACATACTAAACAAGGTTTATAAACACAATTTTTTGGATTGTGTGCATTTAGGAAAAATTGAGATTTTTAATGAAAATTAGGTCAAGCCCTAGTTTCGCCCCTTACTATCATGCTTGTGTGACTTGAGAAACTAATATAACTAAATCGTAGTTTTGCTAGATGACAAGTATGTAAGTTACTTTCCAATCAGTTTTACCGTAGTAATTAATTCCCATTTTGAAGAAGTTTTTTCAGTAATATCCCGAGAACAATATCACCTAGCTTAGCTCTTTTTTTCACTTGTTTATATAAGCTGTTGTATCTTATTCACAAAAAAGATATTTACGCGTACTAGAGTTTACAAGATTGTTCCAATTGTTAAATTGTTACTTCCACAGGAGAATAAATAAGAAGAGACCAAACATATTGGAGATAGTTCAATTTTGCAGTTTTGCAGAGTTCCCAAGGGTGGGATTGTGTATTCAGTTTGCCAGTGCGCTATGCCCATTTGCTTCAGTATGCAAGAATGAGGTTTATTTGACATTCGAAACTTTCGTCTTCATGTCCAGTTTGTGTAATGATAATATTGTCTTCTTTTGCAGAGCAAGATTGCTTCAATGATGCTGTTACGCACGAATATCTTCAATTTACTTAGGATATATGTTTGTGTTTTGTGTTTATCTTTAGTATCTTTTATGTTTATCAGTTATCTTTGTGTTTATCACACAACTAGTATTTAAGGTTTCATTATGTAATTCTATAATCAAGTTAATCAAAGTTAAAGTTAACCAAAATGTTTGGTCTTCTCATATCTATTTCTTAAGGAGCTAGCATCACGCTTGAAGAGGTGCCCTATCCCGATACTATCCGAGAGGGTCGTATCAATTGGTGCTTTCATTGAGAGCCCTCAACTCGTGGAGGGATTTTGATCTAGGTTTCCAATAACAAAAAAAAAGATTACTGTTCATCCGAAAGTACTGTTCATCCGAGAGTACTGTTCACCAGAAAGTAATGTTCACTGGAATTACTGTTCACCAGAAGTTACTGTTCGCCGGAATTACTGTTCATCGCAAAATTACTGTTCATCAGTAAAGAAATATATTTTTTTAGTACGGTTTATGGCATCGGGTGGTGACAAAGATCGGGACGCGAAAGATGCATTATCTAAACTCTTGCAAATGGGTACGGTGGTTGAATATCAAAGTGAGTTTAAGTATCTTATAACTCGCATAACGGGTATCTCTGAAAGTTTACTTGCCTCGTTTTATATATCTGGACTTAAAGTGAAGTTGCAGCTAGAATTGTTGAGGTCGTACTCGAAACCTACAACGTTAGGAGAAGCTTTCTACTTAGCTCGTATAGTAGAGGCTCGTCTTGATGCAATTTTAGAGGAAGAGCAGACTACTAAAAAGAAAACGGTTGATTCTTTTACAACACCAGAAGTTGAACTTGAAGTTGTAACTAAAGTGGCACCCGACGTTGCACTCGAAGCTACACCAGAAGTTATAGGGAATATTACATCCGAACCTAATAAGGAACCCATTGAGCTTGTGGTTAGTGAATCACATCTTGTTGATGAATCGCCTAAGAGGGTCACGTGGTTTGTTTCATCTGAATGGAAAGACTATAGAACAGGAGTCCAAATATTGTTACTACTCGAGTCACGTAACATGTTGAAGGAGAGTGTGCAAATGCTTAGGAGACGTCTCAAAATTTGGGACCCGGGAATCAAGAGTGTTTTTCAAGACGTCACCTTGAGGGCAAGGTGAATTCGAAGGAGTGGGGAATGTTACGCACGAATATCTTCAATTTACTTAGGATATATGTTTGTGTTTTGTGTTTATCTTTAGTATCTTTTATGTTTATCAGTTATCTTTGTGTTTATCACTAGTATTTAAGGTTTCATTATGTAATTCTATAATCAAGTTAATCAAAGTTAAAGTTAACCAAAATGTTTGGTCTTCTCATATCTATTTCTTAAGGAGCTAGCATCACGCTTGAAGAGGTGCCTATTCCGATACTATCCGAGAGGGTCGTATCAGATGCCTTACATGCTTTACACATTGAGTGTTGAGGGAGTTGCATATCTTGTTAGACTCAACAACCTTAATAACTACGGACCGTGCTCCCTTTTCCCAAATACTGATGTTGTTGAGTTGAATACGCGTAGTTACGGTGATGGTACTATCACAGCCATTGCAGCAGCTACAGGGTTTTTTGTAATAGGGAAGGAGGATGGATCCTTTAGCTGTTTCCGTCTTGGCATCCTAGAAGCTACTTCTCCAGGCATGGTTTGCTTATTTATTTAGTCATGTTTGCACGTGTTTATTAACTGTTCTTATTAATCAGAACTCTCATAAACAGATATGGTGTATCCACTTATAATGGAATGGACCATCACATTCCATTATACCGGCTGCTTGACCTACCCAAGTGAAATGAGTTTCATATAAAGTTTTTGTATCAACTAGAGACACACATTATTCAAAAGTTATTGATCGAATTCTTTATGTCATAATTATACAAATTCAATCTAATCATACCTTCTCAAATTCAAATATGATTATATTAAAAGTATATTTATGCTAGTTAGTTTTGGGAAATAGAGTAGTAATTAAAGTTAGTTTCTGAGCTCTTAAGAAAACTGTATGCTATTAAAAGATAACTCGACTAAAGTGAGGGTTATATTGTAGTTTATCACCCATGGAATGCCACCTTCTGTCCATGGTATGAAATTTAACCAAATGGAGGAGTCACGCACTTTTGATTATGAATGGACCATTTTGATCCTTTTAAGATCCGGATTGTGCCAAGTTATGATTCTTTTATGTAATCTATTAGCTACATTACGTTCTAACATCTTCCAAACAAATTCTTAGGTTTTGTGCATGATTTATCAGAGCCGGATCCCGTTTGTTATTTTCCCCCTGGATGCTGGTGAAGTAATCTTTCAACTAGTGTCTTAAGTTTGTTTTTGGAATATATATGTTTTGTGGATGTTTTATGCAATCTTCATCATCATGATGGCTCCATAATTCAAAGCCTCAAATCTGCATATGTACAGCTAAATGTCTTTAAATATCTTCAATTTACAAATGAGATATATGAATATGATAACCCATTTTTATTTTAAACCTGTCATAATCATCTCAAAGTTATCCCACAACTACGGTGATGGATCTTGTATGTTTAGAGATTCGAGGAAGAACACATCTTTGTGTGCTTCATTCCAGTGGAGATTTACATGTGTGGGACCTTCTAAGTTGCAACAGATTTTATTATGATCTTCTGCAATGTGGATATCAGGAAGGCAAGTCCCCAATGATTTTTCTTGTTAGTCTACATGCATCCTGAAGATTTAGACATGGAAATTTTAACTATAACGCTTGGCTTCATAACATCAAATGGGTGGAATAAAAAATACAACAAACGATAACCTGCCAAATGTTAGCCTATATTATGCAAACAGCTTGAGTGTATAAATCAGATTTCTTATTCTCTTTCTATGGTCATTATATATAGGAGCTGCATTTATGAGATTTTGGTTGGGGGAATTCAACAATGATCATAGCATGTTACCTCTGGCACTCCTTCATACGCCTGACCCGGTACTGTTTGTAACTTAAGATTGTCTTCAATTATGATTATATTCTAGATATGCTGATTTTATTAAGAAGTTATAACTGTTTTGTAATAATATCCTCCCTATCCATAGTAAGTTAATTCTAATCTTCTCTTGTTATAGAATATAGTATAAACCAAAAAGTGTGGGTGCAGTGTAAATCATCTCGCAGGTGAAATCCGAGGAAATTGACCCATGTGACGGAAAACAACCCACACTATGTTGACTATTCTGAAAGACTCTTTTTGTTTAATACAGTATATATGATATGCCTAAACTCAAATAAGGTGAATCTGAATGTGTTCCTGTACGTGCTAGTTTTCTAAATCGACTAATACGTGGATGTTGATGACCCATTCCAATCAACTAAAGTTGGTAATGTGAAAGAATTTGTTAATCACACTTAGACCAACCCCATGGGTCAAGTGAAAGAAAAGTTTTTTTTATTGTTTTATAAAGCTTTTTAGAGTGATTTTTAGTATTCCACTTAAGGCTTTTTGAAAAGTTATTTAACATAGCTTGGTAAACCCGTAGTCTTTCCAAAAAGCTCTACTCAATGAATACATAAAATGATACAAGTCATTGAAGACTTGCAGCATTGTGGATGCTCTTACAAGTTTTCCTCGTTATTTTTTATTCTCTATGTTCACTTAAGGTCAAAGTTTTGTCTAATACTTTTTACTAAAAAACTCCTATCTTTACAATCCTAATTTTGTTTTCATTTATGCTTCTATCAGCTGATGATACGACTCGTTTAATTATTAATTTTATTCCATTTTGAAACTACAGAATGTTGATTCGGAGTTGATATCCATATATGCCTTGTATTTTTGTCGACACCTTTGTAATGATTGTGCAAGTGAGCCTTCAGAAAGGCACCTCTCATTCGAGGAGGTGCGTTAAAGAATCGTATATTTCGAGCTCTAAAGTGAAAATCTCAGATGACAATGTCGTACCAACTCACTGGGTTTTTGTCAGGGTGGAGTAATTGATGTCAAACTTTCTACAGATAAAAATGGATACTCAAAAAAGATACACTCATACAGCACAACTTGTCAAGTCCATGTAAGATCGGGTAAGGATGCTATATGTTTTGTGTGTCGTGTGCCCGATCATTTTTCAATACTTTACCCATCTATTCAGCTTGCTTAGCCGAATAACCTAAATTCTTGATTATTTTTGGGAAGACTAAAATTCTTCCATTTATATGCATGTTATTTATGTTTTCTTTTTCCTCTACATCCTTTTGTGTCTTCTATATATGTTGATCTGGTGATACCAATAAGGCTCAATATCGAGGTGGCAATTATAGGAAAATTTCTAACAAATAATATTGTTACGACTTAAATGTCATGCGAAGTGTAGCTAGATTAGTATTGTAATAATTAGCTTTTGTTGTCATATTTGACAAATATAAAATCGTGTCAAAAGTGTTTGGCGAGTCCAATGCTATATATGGTGCTCAACCAATGGCGGATTTCATAAGGGACTGGGGAGTGCCGGCCCCCTTAAAATTTGTGACGAGTAGTGTAAAAGTTATATCTTTTGTCTCAAAATTATTATCCACTTTTTTATTTTGGTTGTTTAAAATAACTCGGCTTCCCTAAAAATAAATACTCCAGTTATGACCTAGGTTGCTACCCAAATCTTATGACCCGCTTATTTTCCACCTGTTGTAGCTCGATACCTTTAATAATCATTATCTTATGAATTGAGATTTTACAAGCATATCTATGTTCTAGCAATATTTGGACTAGATTGTATTTTACCATCTGTTCCCAATAATGTATTACACCTCACCGTATATGCATTTACTAGTGTTTATATTCATGAACCGAAAGCTCATATATTAGTTTCATGCTTTAGTAAAAATTTATATTACTCCAGTAGAACATATAGTGGCAGCATATTGTCACGACGATATTTTGTTTGATCGCTTTATGATTAAATTGCCCATTTATGTAGGGGACACACGGAATTTATAATTAGCGAACAAGAGCAGTGCTATAAGTCATTAAACCACACTTTCTGCAAGTTTCGAGCCACTTATCCTGGTTTGTAAGTGTATGGGTTGAACTTGCCACCTCTAAATATTTGTTTATAATATTTTATCACTAGAAGTCCACATTCACTTCTATACCGCTGGAAAAACTTCTATTCACGCTACTTGTACCATTGGTGTCACGAGAACGCACCTTGTGTGTTACTTCTTGATTCATCAACTGGTTCTATTGGTTTAATAAGAAAATTATCAATTTCACTATTCCGGCCTGTGGAGGATACAGAACTTCTTTCCTTCAGTATGTATACATAACTAAACGTTCAAATCATTCGTAGTAGGGCCATTATTTAAAAGTTAGCAAAAATCTTAATTGGAATTAATAAAAGCTTGAATGAGCTCAATAACATACCCCACAAACAATATAATTGAAAAGTAACCAAAATGATACCGAAACCAAATTGATAGTGTATTTACAGGTTTGTTCATAAACCAAGTTAGAGGCGGCAAATTGGGCGGGTCAGGTGGGTTGGGTAACAGGTCAACATGGGTCAAAACGGGTATTCTTTAAGTAAGAGCCTAATCAGGTCATTCCAGGTTGAGTTGGTCCAACGATGCAACACTTCTTGTTAATTTTCAAAATTTCTAAATAATTGTTGAATAAAATAATATTACTCGTGTAAATATATTTTGCTAAGTTGAGAATCAGTGTTTTTTAATAAAATGGTTTCGAGATTCTAAGCAATTGAGAACACTTTGGACAATTTGAACATGTTTTCCAGGATTCAAATTGACCCAATTTTAAGTCAGCGGTATTCAAAGTTCCTTCTAAAATGTGTCATATGATATTGCTGATTTGTTAATACGATGTTGTATGCCATATTTATATAACAGTATCTTTTTTGCTATAGGGTCTTTTGATGGACTTGGGGAAACGGCAAGCCGTATTATCACACAGGAAACGCTTTTCGAGGTACTTCGACGCACACGTATTCTTAGCCAACAGCTAGGAAATGGTGCACCGGATTTTATTTATGAATCGTTTTTCAACGAGCCATCTCCTGAAGACATAATTGGGCGTTTAATAAAGGTTTTAGAAGCAGCGTATACTTCTTTCATACCAGGTCCCCATCTATCAGATCCAAGTGGTGATAGTGCTTGGGAGGATAAACAACGAGACGACAACACACATTTAAGATTCTCTATGAATTTGTTCCTATCTCTTCGTTTCGAAAAGCCAAGACTTGGGGTAACGTTATCACTGTTATAAAGGTATACCTAGACTCTTTAGTGGCTCAAAAGATTGATCATAATTCAGATTGCATAACAGTCCAAGTGACTTCACAAGTTGCCAAAGTTATGTTTGAATCTGCTGTGGATATACTATTGTTTTTGAACTACATGGTGAAGATAGGTAGCCAGGTGAGCATGCGTACTAAATAAACATATATGCATACATAGTAGAAAAAACACGTGAGAATGTGATAAGCTTATTTTTTTATTGTTCGTATGCAGATAAATATGCATCCGGATGATGTTACCAGGATACAACTTGAGTTATTTCCACTAGTTCACAAGATTATTACGGGGTGGCATATAAAACACTTTCTTGGGACTACCTCTTGTGATTCACGAGCCATCGAAAAGCTAAATTTTGGTACAGGTTATATCGGGTGCCAAAACAATTACAGTAATTAGGTAAGTTAATGTATGAAAACGTAGAGTATTGATTTAATTTTTTCCTAAAACATAACAAAGAGGTTGCATGAATTAAAAACACACTTTAGGCGATTTTCGACTCACACGGAGCATTTTCAGATAGCAGCGGCAACAGAAGATCATGGAACGAGAAGCTAGGGAAATGTGACTCCACACTGGCTTCTGTTCTGATACTCGATCATCATAATTCAGGATATCTTCCAAATTTAAGCTATTTCAATGCTCCACTACGAAATTTCTCAAGCTGGATACGAATGAGTTCCACACTAGTAAATAAATATGATGGTCGATCTCTCTCTCCCTCTCTCGATCTCTCTGAAAAAGTTGAAATCGGGGAGAACTTTTGACCTTGTGTACCTTTTTGGTATCGATTGACCTTTCTCTGAGAACCAAGAATATCTGTTTCAATTACCTAATTAGCTAGAAGTACGTTAAAATTAAACACATAACCTAATTCTCAAAAAAGCGGAGATACAAATAAATCCCCCAAAAAAAAAGTTGAAAGAAATCAACTATAATCGGGTTTGGGTCCTATAACCGGTCGACGTGACACATTAATTGGGTTGCTTGACTTTGATACACTGCATGCAAAAAGCAATTATCTTTTTGAATAAGAGGCAAATAGGAGCAGAGAGAACATAACCAGGTATACCTTTGCTTTCTCCGAAGAAGTGGGAGACAAATATGTTTGGCATTGTTGTTTGACTTGTGTTATAAGGCCAGATTAGATACTTTCAAAAGGTAATGAAACAATGGATTTAAGACTATAAATTTAATCATTGACACCACCGACAGAACTTTAAAAAACCTTATGAGGTTATGCCTTATAGGCTTATAGGTTAACTATGTAGCATTCGTTGACCAAAAATAATTTAAGTATTTTTCAAAAAAAAAGAAAACTTAATTACTAAGACTCAATTAAAATCCTACGCAATTTACGAATCCAGACTAAATATCATTATATAAGAAGAACACGGCCGACACATTTTAAGTTTTCTGCTTCTATTTTTTTATATGTGACGTGATTTGTCTTTTTGTATGTAGGTTATGCTATAAATCATAAACACAAACTCATCTCATGTATCTAATTTGAATTATAAACATAATAAGCTGAATGATAAAAACAAAATACATTCAATCTTTTCCAGCCATGCATTTCATTTCAGAAGAAAACGCTCTCAAGTCTAACTTGATAGGGTCAAGTTAACCAATCACAATAAAAATAAAAATAAACGATAAACTTTTATACATTGATATAAATTGTGATTGACGAACATGACCTATCATGTTATTTTCAACTTGAGAGGATCTTGATACATTGATCTTCTCATTCAATTAACTTTAACCACTCCCTACCACATCTAGGGATGGCAAAAGCGTCCGGAATCGATGGGGAAAACCAAAACCCGAACCGGTTGGGTCGGGTTCTGAGTCGGGTTGGCGGATTTGGATACGGGTTCGGGTTTGAATATTATTTTTTCACGAGTACGGGTTCTAGTAATACCCGTCCCGATTACCCGTATCCGAATCCGTACCCATTTACCTGAATCCGTACCCACTTTTGTTTTGCTATTTTATTTAAGTTTTAAATTTGTGTGAATTAGTAGACAAGATTGTTGAATGAACTGAATGATCATATTAGTTACATTTTGTATGCATTAAGATGTTTGTGATCAAGTATATTTGGATTGTGTAATTTTAAAATATAAATCATGATTTATTCGATATATTAGATCGCATGAATAATATTAAAAAGTATTCTTTATCTTCTAAACACTTAAAAATATATTAGGGTATTTTGGTCGTTTTTCAGTGGTTATTCTTAACATTATACGCACAATGATGCTCAATGAAAATATAATTGTGGATACTCGATACCCGCGGGTAAAATCCGAAACCCCGATGGGTAATACTAATCGGGTACCCGTCGGGTGATGGAGCGGATACCGGTACGGATATTATTAATGGGTACGGGTACAGGTTCACTAAAACCCGACCCATTGTCATCCCTAACCACATCCCCTTTTGCATTGTGTTTGTCTTTTTGTGTGTAAGTTACTATTATAAATCATAAACACAAACTCGTGTATTTACTTGAATCATAACACAATTCATTAAATCATAAAAACAAATACATTCAACCTCCCATTTCATCTTCTCATTCATTTAAGTCTAACCACCCACTACCACTTCCTCGCTCATAAATATAAAGTCATTTATTTACTTTGAATCATAACAGAGCATATTGAAACATCACGACAAACGCATTGAATATACTTTAACCACCTTTTCATCTTTTCATTCAATTAACACCAACTACACACTAGCACATGCCTATGCGTTGTGATTTGTCTTTTTATGTGTAAGTTATTCTTATGAATCATAAACACAGCTCACTGAATTATAAAGACAAACACATTCACTATACTTCAACCACCAATTTCATCTTCCTCATTAAATTAACTTCAACCACTCACTATCTCATCCCCTATAAATTTATTAGTGTTTACATCTTATCTCAAGCATATTCCCTTTATTTTACCAAAAAAATATCGATTGAATGATTTGTTTTGTTTTGTTTTGTTTTGTATGTCGAAGATTTCGTTGGTCCCATTTCTTATTTTTTTCTAGAGTGCGCTAAACCCTGGTTCTCTGGTAGTCTTTTTCAAGTTAGCTTCTCTCTTCGAATCGCTTGGCGAATTCTTCATATCTTTGTTTTTATCAGTATATTTTTCACAAAAAATTTAAGTCTTATTATCAAATCCAATTAAGATACTAAATGCAATTATCTAAAGATAATCTATATGTTTGCATTAATTTGTCAAATTTATGGCTTATATGTTCACTATTTTTGTTCTATAGGAGATTATAATTGATCTTTGTTAGGCTATATTTAATGGGAAGTGATATGAACATTAATAAAAGTCGTGTGCGCATAATTTTTCATGCATTATGATGTTGTACTATGTGCATTACCTGTAAATTTAGTTATTGATGTTTTATGTGTTAACAAATCAATAACGCGTCAAGAATGCGCTTGTGTTCATGTTTTTCTCTTATAATGTGCTTTGTGTTTTTCTTTTTGGTTATTTTATATGTTAACAATCACAACGCATTTTAGGTCTCATGAATGCACCCACCGCTTACAATGGTCGTTGTTGTAACTAGTAATATGGATACGAGTCACATGTCATACGAGGTTTAGCTAGATTTTTATCGTAATAATTTGTTTAATTTTTGTCATTATTGACAAATATAGAATCACATCAAACATTGTTTCACAAGTCCAATGCTATGTATTGTTGTCAACATGCTATTACCTACCACACCTCATGAACCACTTATTTTCCACCTAGAAGCTCGTTACCTTTAATAATTAACATCTTATGATTCGGAAATTTACAAGCATGTCTATAATCAAGCAATATTTTTATGTTCTCATTGATGTATTACACCTTCTTGTAAAGTCTTAGCTTTCTATTATAAGCCTTATTAGTTTATATTCATGAACTGAGAGCTCATTACATGGATATTCTAGTGACATATTATTTTCATACTTTTAGTAAAAAGTTATTACTATATATATAATTGAGTATATTACTCCAACAGAACATATGTTCTAGCATATTTTCACAACCATGTTTTGTTTGACTGCTTTATATTTATTTATTCACCAATTTCTTTAGAGCATTTATGCACATTATAATTAGTGAACATGAGTAATGCTTTAAACTACATGAGTTGGTTGCTGGTGAACAACCATCTCAAAGCTCTAAGCATGACGTAGATAATCTTTTAAGGTTTGATCATTCACTTTATACATCTGCAAAAGTGGTATAAATGTTTTTACCTATTTTACACTTCCTATTTTTTCACTTTCTTGATCTACAACTATGGTAAAAAAACATGTCATTAAGAAATCTTAAATATATTTTCTTTGTGTTTTTCTTACAGTTAGCAAGTAAGCATTGTTGTTCATTACACGTATATTATTACAAACACAATGATGATTTTTATGATTACTATAGTTTCGTTGAATTTTGCATCTAAAAGTATTATGATCACTCAAATTTATAACATGATATTTTTCCGCATCTAATCATCATTTATTCATTTGTGACAGTTTTCCAAATATGAATTTTTATTTTTTTTCGTCAATTCGTAGAAGGTGCATAATGCATATGAATTGTATTCTTTTCTAGTCATTCTATATTTGTATTATTCATGTAGTTTATCACTCATAGCTCACTAATAATGTGTATGTTTAATTTAGGTTGATTTGTATCTTTCTAATTTTGCAGGATCAAATTGCATCACACATCCCGTCCATATTAATGCGTAGACTATATCTTCCTGGGCTTTTTTGTAGCTTTGTTCTTCAAGCAACACTCAGAGATCTTAATAAGTACTTCATGAATTCTGAGTTCCACTCTTTATCTCGTGACGAAATAAGAAAAGAGATTATGTACCTAGTGGAACAACATGTGAGAAGCGTAAATGACACATCAATAAATGGTTTTTAGTTATTATTGTTATGGTTTAGTTTTGGGTGTCAAAATGGTACGCCAGACATGTTTGGTAACATTTCAAGATGGGTTTATACTTTTAAATAACCGCTTGTGCTGCCCTTTAAAAATCCTATCTTGAAATGTTACACATGTTTGACGTGCCATTTTGACACCTCAAACTAGACCATGACAATAATAAAGTTATCATTTATTGATGTGTCATTTATGCTTCATACATGTTGTTCTTTTATGGATATAATCTCTTTTATTTTTCTGTCAGGAGATAAAGAGTGGAACTCATAATTCGTAAAGTGCTTATTAAGATCTCAGAGTGTTGCTCAGATACCAGAACTATGAAAAATATCATGAGATATAGCCTACACATAGAAATGGACGAGACATGTGTTGCAGTTTGATCCTATAAATTAGGTTGAGACAATCAACCGTAAATTAAGCACACACATTATTAGTGAGCTACGAGTGTGAATGACATGAAAAATACAAAGATAGAAAGACTTGAAAAGAATACAATTTATATGTGTTATGCACTTTACTAGTTGACGAAAAAACAAAAAACATACTTTGACAGTTGTCACAAAGGAATACATGATGATCTAATGCGAAAAATATCATGATATAAACTTGAGTGATCATAATAGTTTTAGGATGCAAAATTCAACAAAATTCTAGTAATCACAAAATCATCATTGTCTTTGCAATAATATAAATGTACTGAACAAAAATACCTACTTACTAAATTCAAGAAAAACATAAAGAAAGTATCCTTAAGATTTCTTAATGACGTAGATTTTTTTTATCATAGTTGTAGGTCAAGAAAGTCAATAAATAAGAAGTGTAAAATACGCAAAAATGTTTACAACACTTTTGCAGATGGATAAAGTGAATGAGCAAGCCTAAAAAGATTATTTGCATCATGCTTGAAGCATTGAAATATCTCTTCAGCAGAAACCAATTAATGTTGTCTTAAGCATTGCTCGTGTTCGCTAATTATAATGTGAATGAATGCTAAAAAATAGGCAATTAATTCAACGTAAAGCGATCAAACAAAATATGGTTGTGGAAATATGTTGTCAACATATGTTTTGTTGGAGTAATATAATCAAATATATATATATACATATATATATATATATATATATATATATATATATATATATATATATATATATATATATATATATATATATATATATATATATATATATATATATATATATATATATATATATATATATATATATATATATATATATATATATATATATATATATATATATATATATATATATATATATATATATATATATATATATATATATATATATATATATATATATATATATATATATATATATATATATATATATATATATATATATATATATATATATATATATATATATATATATATATATATATATATATATATATATATATATATATATATATATATATATATATATATATATATATATATATATATATATATATATATATATATATATATATATATATATATATATATATATATATATATATATAGAGAGAGAGAGAGAGAGAGAGAGAGAGAATTTGGATCAAATGAGAACTTTTTAAAATTATAAAAATAAGAACTTAATGAATTATTGACAAGTGGAATTTTAACTACTAAAAATATGAAAATTAAATGTATTATCTAAAGAGTATTGTAGGCATTTTATAAATTTAACTACAAATACAATTCAACCCTACCAATTACTCCCCTACTACCAGCCACCATATCATTTTATTACCTCTCGTCTCTCCTCTTTCACTTCTTTATTTTCCGGCGACTTCACAATACCGTCATCCGAAATTAAATTCACACGAGACTCTTTTACAAATAAATGTGATTTACTTTTATATATGATAAAATGATCTACAAGATGTTTCATTGGTGTTTGACTCATTTTTTATGCATATATAAATTATAAAATAACAAAGGTAACATACTGATCTTCATTCTTTAGTCTTTAGATACGTCATTTTCCATTTATATTATATGATCAAGTTTTTTTAATTTACATTTTTTGTAGATCTGAATTGCCAAAATCTTTCACGTTGTTACCCTATTTGCTCGAGTTTCTAATCTCGCCGCTGATTGCTACTATGCCGATGATGTCGCCGAAGCTCGTCACGATGTCGTTGTTGTCGGAGTTCGTGACATCGCCGTTTGCTGCTACCAGAATCATTTGCTGTCTTGATATATCTCGTGTGTCGGAATACACTACTAGTTTCTATATGTGTATGACTAGTCGGTTTTTATGGCCAGGATTTTACAATTATGTACCATGATGTATCAGGTATATTAGAGTAAATGTATCGCGATGCATCAATTTTTTATGAGTAAATGTATTTATATGCATCGGTTATTTCGAGTAAATGTATACATCAGTTATTTTCGTGTTAATGTATCAGGATGTTTCAGATATTTTCGAGTTAATGTATCAAGATGTTTCAGTTATTTCGAGATGATGAATCATGATGCATCACGTATCACTCAATTTTATTAGCCGTATGTAAATTCACGGGATGCATCAGTTAATTCTAAGGATGTAGAAGTGTTTGATGTGTAATATTACGTAGTCTTTTTCTAAAGAAACATTTTTAATGCAAATATATTATAGTATATGTGTACCGCATTATGTATATTATGTATTAAAAAGTAATATGGAAGCTTATAAGATTTTTTTTGCAAATCGGGTTATGTGTAAAAAGTGCACGTCTTCTTAAGTAGTAGCAAAAATTTTCAAAACAGTTGATCAAATTTCGACTTGATTTCCTAAAGTATCCTTTTTATTGTATTTAAGTAGATTAATGACACTCATTAATTGTTAATCTCATCTAGTACCTATTAGTAGATCTAATGGCATATATTAGTTCTTATTTTTGTAACTTTAAATTTGTGCTTACATTAACCCTCCTATATATATATATATATATATATATATATATCTATATATATATATATATATATATATATATATATATATATATATATATATATATATATATATATATATATATATATATATATATATATATATATATATATATATATATATATATATATATATATATATATATATAGAGAGTAGGGATCCAGTAAGAAGAAAAAATAAAATGAGAAGAATAAGAAGAAATCCTGACCACAAATTCCACAAAGGAAGGAGATTTTAAAGGGGAGATGCATCTGACTTTGTAGGTGCATCTGAAATGTGTGGCTGTGGTTTCTTCTCATTCTTCTCATTTTACTTAAACTTCATATTTGATCCTAACTCTATATATATATATATATATATATATATATATATATATATATATATATATATATATATATATATATATATATATATATATATATATATATATATATATATATATATATATATATATATATATATATAGAGAGAGAGAGAGAGAGAGAGATTTGTGTTCAAGTGCGTTACACCTTAAAATGAGTTATAATAAACACCAATACATAAGTGACACGTGGATTTTTGAGTTCGACTTTCAAATGAAACACTAAACATACTAAAGGGCATTCTTAACATTTGTTACACAATTTATATCACATAAAACCTCATAATAGCAAAATCAAAAAAAAATCTCTCTCTCCTTAGTAACAGTCGGCCGTCTTCTCCCCTAAAATTAACAAAATCTCTCAAACAGCCCCTCGGATCCTTCTCAGCCGCCCCCTCTGTTAGCATGACAACCTTTTTCGGCTTCATACAAACCGGGGTTTAAATTTTACGACGTGATGTGTCACAACTTTGATCTCCTTGTTTGCCGCACATGGGTTCCATAGCCTTCGTTGTTGTTGATACATTTTGAAAATTTTTAAAAACTGCAAGTGGGTTACATGTTCAATTTCGTCTTCTAGCGGTGGGTTGTCATCCGTGTATCAACAACCGTGACGTTTGTTTCTATCGTGCTGTCTCAGTTAAATCAAAGATATTTGTAGTTCATTTTGTGATTAATAATTTATGGATAAGTCTTTGCTTGATGACAAATGCGTTTTACATTATGAAATGGATGGCCACAAATAGATCTACCTTTTCTTGTTGAGAAACCCAATCAATGGGGTTTTAATATTATTTACTTTTTTAATTTTTATATTTTGATGAGAGGTATCTATAATAGGGAGATAGTTTTGCATCAATTTTATTTTATTTCATACACTTTCGTCTATTAGTGTTATTATGTAACTGAAATATAGAAAAAAAAATGTGTCAGTAACAAATAATAAAAGAATGTGTCACCATTTAAAAAAAATGTGTTATTTGTCATATAAAAATGTAATGTTACATTATAATGTATGTGTCAATAGGAGAATCAAATAGATATATAGTAGAAATATAAAAAAATATAAAAAACATAATGTGTCATTGTCGTATAAATATGTAAAGTTACATTATAATGTGTCGATAGAAGCCGTTAAAAAAATGTGTCGATGAAAGAATCAATTAGAGATATAGAAATATAAAAAAAGAAATAAAGAAAAATAATGTGTCAGTAATAAATGTCACTTATTAAAAACAAATAAAAAAATTAATGTGTCACTTACAAAAAACAAATAAAAAAATAATGTGTCATGGTCATATAAAAATGTAGCAGTGTGACATTATAATGTGTCAATAGAAGAATCAATAGAAAAAAAAATTTATGTCGCTAATGTATCTAGAAAATACTAGTATATTAAAACAATGATATTTTAACGTAAATCTTTTAAAGTATATGATCTAAAAGAATTTATAAAAAGTATTCAAAGAATCACATATATTAAAAGAAACAGAAATTTGGTGTGCCAACAAATGATATACAGAAGTTTTTTTAAAATAAAAAGTATAAGTTAAAACTAAAAGCAAAAATTTTATCCGAGTTTTAAAAAGCTAACGTGTATGGTTTACATAAAAAATGCAAGATGTATAAAATACCAACATATTTAACTTATTTACAAAAATGCTATTGCTAATTAATACTATTTAATAAAGACTTAAGCTCACCAATGATGCTTGATCTAACGGTACATAAATGTGCTTATTATAACCCACTTTAAAGGTGTATACCACGATAACGCTCCCTTATATATAGGGGAGTGTTATTGTGGTATACACCCTTAAAGTAAGATATAATAGGCACACTTATGAACCTTTGGATCAATAATCATTGTTGAGATTAAGATCTAATTAGATGTGTGGCATAACTGTAATAAAACTGAAAATGAATGGCATTATGTACCAACTTATTTAAGCTAATTTAATAAATAGCTAATTTTCAGAGAGCCAAAATCGTTTTCCTCTGCTAGAACGATCCCGAGCTTTTTTCTTTGTCTTCATCATGCATTGGTTTATTTTAATATTATACTTGTTTGACAAATTGATTAACGTCATCCATATATACATATAATATATATTTTGTGATACAACACTAAGAACTTTCGTTTTCGATCAAACATTACCAACTAACATTATTGATTAATGAAATACTACTAGCTAATTAATATACTATAATAAACTACATGGCTTGATTTTTTTTTGCCTATCAACTAATTACATTGAAAAAGATAAAAGAACCTATCATCAAAATCAACAAAATAACCATATGATATATATAAGTATATAACCAACCACCATTAAAGTAATAAAGCAAGAATATAATACACAAATGACATTACTTGATCTATTCAACTAAAATTCAACAGAACGGATACATATTAAAACGATACTAAAATATTAGTTGATACAAGACAATCCCCAAAATGCTACATGACATAAATCTGAATATGTTGACAAATAAAATGATACACATCAACTGGTACACACAATATTTCTGCCAAGTCGCGATATTTATGGTTTCGATCTTTATTGAAATTTTTTATTATCGTATCGGTTAGGATTTAACCCCTAAAATGACAATCGAAACATGAACCATCAACGGTTTTGAAACGATGGTGGATGTTGATGATCTTCATGAAGGAGGGGCTAATTTGAGGTAACAAGAGTGTCGTAACCTCGATGATATACAAGTATCCAACTGAAGCACTAATACCCCAATGATACCGAATTCAGGCGTATCAAACTATTTTGATGAAAAAGATTAGTATCACTTATTTTTTATCCATAGAATCTGAAACAACCCAACAAAAATGGTACTCCAACCTCGAGCCTGTGTCATGATACATTATTTCTATCATTTATTTTGTAGCAAGTAGCAACCATCGCAATCTGCTAATCCCATGAGCATGTGTCATAATAGCAACAAATTGGTACTTAGTCTAGCAAGTATTTATATAACAACATATAACATAAAAAATTACTACTACAAAATTGTTGATATAGAACACGTATTTGGCAATTTATATCAACATGATACGTATACACACAATATTTTATTAATAAACATGAACTAATTTATAAAATAGAAAATAATAAACAATTGATACAAATAACTTATTCAAAATCTGACATTTAACCCAATTCTACAATTCTAATACATTCTTTATACCTACCAACGTTTCTTCACGGTAAAACGATTGGGAAATAATCACAGTTTCAGTTTTAAAAACATAGGTCCAGTAAAAATGAAGGAGGTTCCAAAGTATCAGTGGAGCCTTACCCAGTCTTTAATAGATCACCTTTTAGAAAAAGTGATACATCACTCTATTCATGATTCATGTAGAGAAAAACTAGGGCACTAGATCTAACATTAGGCGCCGTCATAGATAGATCAGATCATGTCGACATTAAATCTAAAAAATGAAGGTTTTGTGGTTGTTGATTCTAAAGAACACGGAATATATACTTACAGTAAAGATGTGGCGGTTGGTCGCCGGAAAATGGTTAGAAAACAATGGAGTTTTTTTTATGTGTGATTGGGATTTATGTGTGACTGCAGTTAAGATAGAGCAGAGATGTTTATGGAGAAGTCGAATACCTTATTTGCCCTTTTAGTTAGTTATTTTACTTATTTGTGTTTTAAATAAAAGTTACACATGTCAAATTCTGGTTGGTGCCTATTATAACTTATTTTAAAATGTAACGCACTTGAACGCAAATCTATATATATATATATATATATATATATATATATATATATATATATATATATATATATATATATATATATATATATATATATATATATAGTTATGATCAAATGAGAAGAAACCTTAAAATAAGAAGGATAAGAAGGATATATATATATATATATATATATATATATATATATATATATATATATATATATATACTAGCATCGTAACCCGTCCAACGGGCTGGGTCGTTTCGTAAATCTGTTCTAAAAGTACATTTGTGTGTTAGTTTTATCGGGTTTAGTTCGTAAAATGTTTTGTTATATAATATTTTCGGGTTAAGTTCAAAAAAATAAAAAATCGGGTTCGTTATATTCGTTGATAGTGGGACATATTATTGTATGTGTGATATAGAAGTTTTTGTTAAAAAGAAACTAACATTTGATAGTGTTAGGTATTGGTCACCCAATGGAGGGGGTTGGTCCCATGGAAATCTTCGAACATGCACAAATGAATGGGTGGGTTTGGGTTTGTAAATATTTAAAAAAAAAACGTTTGTCGATCTGTCATATTGGTTGGCAGTGAGACACATAATCCACATTATAAAACCGTTTCTCTTGAGCTTAGAACATAGCCTAGTACTATTTTTTTTAGCAAATATGAACAAATGTAACAAAATCATTCTGAATGTGTAATCTTTTCAAGAGAGTTTACAATGCATTATGCATAATCATGACTGGAATAACTAAAGTCAAATATCACAATCACTTTATGATACTTTCAAAAATCCTATTCATAGGCATTCTACTAAAACAAAAAACCTTACAATAAATCGATTAGGATGATGTTTTAATTATTAATTAAGACTATTTGATTGTAACTAATCATCTAATATGACTACTACTTTGTAACTAATCATTTAATATGACTACTACTTTGTAAGTTAATTTTTTATACACACGTTGATGCTTATTTATGTTTACCTTAATCTATGCTAATATATAAAAAATATATATCACTATCTTAACTTCAAAAAAAAATTAAGATTAATATATCAAATCTTAACCATTAGATTATTTTTAATTCAAACTTAACTCCTAACCAAAAGTAAAATCTTGACAATTTATTTCTTTTGGAACAACTTATTAAAAAATCACATCTATTTCTAAATTGAAATATCTTTTAATTCATTTATTTTTTTTCATAACTTAATTTTACTAAAAGTACGTTTAGTACTTTTAGAGCTCCTGATATGTAACCTACGGCTCGAGCTATGGGCATAACGTCAGACCCACGACGCGATATATTGCACCGTGGCGGTGTTATAATGTCTCGCGCCATCGGTGCCAACCCTAAATGATGAACATGACGCAAGCTCACGGCGTGAGACACTGTACTGCGACCTGCGTTGTAACCTCGTGCAATGTTTTTATTTTTTAAGTTCTTTTTATAAAAGTATTAAAAATAGGGCCAATATACCACCAAAATTGTGGTGTTAACCACTACGCCACTTTTCTGGTGTTATGGTGATTTTAATGTTATGAGTGAGTATGCTGACATGACATACATTTTTCTCACAATACGAACCCATGACACGAAACCGTACCTTGAGCTCTTAACGGATAAAACAATATATCTACCCAAATTGAAGCAAATACAACATCCATAAAAGTTATACCAGAACATATAAAAACAGCCAAACTATTACTTTGTAAATAATATCTAGTTAACCTGTTTGTACCTTAAACCTATTTACCTAATGTTCGCTTGTTGATCCTTTGGCCGGTGTGTGCTTTTTTTAGTGATGTTTCATTTTAATATTTGTCTATATAAATTGCACATAGAATCAGAGAATACAATAATGTTTTTTTCAATGACTCTTCCTTTTGATTTACTCTAGGTCACCTTACAAAGACAGAGGAAACATAAAGAGAATTAACCAAATATAACTAATTCTTATAGATATCATACGTACTAAACTGTTGAAGTTTTCGTTGAACTAAGATTACATTACTAATAGATTATATGTACTAAATTGTTAAAGTTTCCGTACAAATTAAGATTACATTACTAATAGTCCAATATCTGAAGCATTGCTCGCACCTTCTGGTAAGACTTGGTCAAAATAAAATGTATCAGATGGGTTTTGCAAAATGTAAATAATTGTGAATTTTCACAAAACTTATACTCCATGGTAATTAAACTTTGAATCATTGAAGCATACAGAGAACAGAAATCTCGATTGATTGGAGATGATCAATTAACTTCTTGTGCCACTCCATGCAATAAAAACACAAGTACATAAACATATCAAGAACTTGACTAAGGGGTGTTTGGGTTATTTGCTATTGCAGCAATCATTCCAAAATCAAGGGCGTTTAATTTTGTCCACTAAAGAATCCGTTTACAGGGTGTTGGTGGATGTTTGTAGAAATGGTGTCTAGTTTGTGGTGGATGTATGTAGAATTTTTGAGAGGCAGATGTGGAAACCTTGGTTTCTGGATCTTTGAAGCTACTAGGAATGATCATTGTTCATATGATTAAACAATCAAAGCGGAATTAGAACAACAATCATTAACAAGGTGTTTAGGCACAATAACATGAATTAAAACACAATTGGATTGCTCATTATATTAATAACGAACAACCACTAGGTGTGTGTACATTGAATCCCACACCTAGTCGACACACACTTTAGGTTTACATTGTATATGAATTGATATGAAAAACCTAATAACCCTTGGTTCCTTTTATAGTGTAAGGATTAGGGTTTTACAAGAGATAAGAATAAATAAACATGTGAATCTTCTATTTAAATAACTATATACAGAATATCTCCTGCATATATATCCAAATAGAATCTTCTAAAAGCTTCTTGTCTACAATTCTGTCAACTCTTGAATTGCATGTAACAACTCTTGAATTGCACACGACAACTCTTGAGCCAACAACGCTGGATTAAATTTTGTCAACGCCTAAATTGGTCTTGACAACGCTTAGACAATAACTTCATATTTTCTTCGTTTTTGAGTTTCTGCCACATCAACTTTTTGACCCAACAATCTTCCCCTAGTTGATAGTGGCAAAACTCTATGTGTATCTCTTGTAAGTTGTACATGATCTTCAAATTGCTTCCCTCAAGTGTAGCACGTATTTCTTCCCCTTTTTGTCACATCAACATGAAAGTAAACAATGTATGCAATCTTTGAAGATTCTCCAAATGTAGCTCTATGTAATGATCTTGAAGAACAATTAATATAATATTTTTGATGTAGAAGTAGAATAACCCAACCTTGTGTTCCATGTCTTGTAATATCCATGTGATAAGAACTTATACCTTTAGCATTATAAGCAGACCTCGATCTCTTGTCAATATTCTCATCCTATGTGAGACACTGAGCACGATAATGTAACTCCTTCAAGTGTTATGACAAGTCTTCGTCACCAAACATTTAAAGCATGAACAAGTTGTCTTTAAAGTCTATGACTGGGAGTGCATGACTTTAAGATATGATAGAACACAAACTCGCGAAAATCTTCTTCAATCATCAAACTTACTATAAGAATTCTTCCCCTTAAGCCAACACCTCTTCATGACGAAACTTATTCTTCATATCATATGTAAAAGCTTTTGGATGGATAACTCTTTTACAATGCTACCTCGATTACATAATCAAATCCAATAAATTACCTCACGAATTGTTGTCAAATCGCATTAAAACCATTAATTCCTTTTAAAAATATCCGAGCCATAAATATCAACATGATATTCTATATTAAAACGGAGATTCCATGTACCTTCGTGTGTAAATACCACCTTTTTATGTGCTTAAAACGTACCAATTTTCTCAAACAGCAGCAATTCCTGTGTTGTCCAAGATCCTTCTCTATCCAATATATCTGGAATGTGTATTGTCACATATCGGACAATACCTAACAGCGTTTGAAAAACCATATCTCGGACGACACTGTCAACCTATCAGCGTTGACTTATTCTGTCAGCGTCAAAAATACACTCATCAGCGTCAACGCGAAAACCTGTCAGCGTCTTAATCAAAAACTTTTGTCAGCGTCAAACTAACAAACAGCAACATCAATATTTCCTTCGTGAATGAACTAAGCCTTGGCCCACGAAACAAAGTATATGATTTCGTCCAATCAGGTCTGTAGAACCGTGTGAACACAAAGTAACGTCACTTGCTTGTATTTGATCGTGTGGATGCAAGTCCATAGTAACCATGTGAACCTACACTTCTTTGATCGTGTGAACACAAAGATTCTCAACCAATTAAAAAGTCTTCACCGTGTGAACACTAACTTGAATACCAATCAAATGCATAGAATCATGTGAACACACCCTTTTTACATGTGTGCTTTGTACTTGCTGACCAAAAATCTCCTTGCGTATCATATCCAAAAAGATATGTGGATACTCCCACGTTCTTTTCGGCTTGCACGTTACTTTCCATCTCATATGTATTGCAAAAATTGCTCCAAACCCATGTGTATAATACACACTTTTAAATCAGATAGGTTATACTTCGTAGGTCCCAAAAGCAATACTGACCTTTTCAATCTTTTACTTTACGTGAGCTGTACATCACCAAGATCACAGCTGCATTGAATTCTTTTATTCGCTTTCATTGTACCCACGTACAGTAAACCAATTTAGGAAGTATGCCATTGAGTTCTAATCTTTTTCAATCCACTTTTGCTGCTACAATATGAGCCTCGATCTAGGGTTTATTTAAAAAAACCAAATCACATCACAGCCTTTATCATGAATCATAGCTGCGTTTTTAGGGTTCACAAATAAAGGAACCCTACACATCCTTCTTTGCAGCAACACGATCATCAAAAACTCAGCTTTGATCGTCTTCTCAACACGTCTTTTATAAATCGATCTAGGGTTTAGAATTTGAGCACCGAAACCCTAACTTAGGGTTTGTAAAATCAACCTAGCTCGATTCTTGTATTATAATAGCCACATACAACATAATCCTCTGCCTTTTTATGTTGATCTAGGGTTTGAGGAACCCTAGTTCATGATTTTATGTAAGGGCAAAAATCTGAAAATCATCACTGCAGCCCTCTTTGACGCTTAATAACTTTTGCCTAGAGATAAAACTCGACAATCCCTCCGGTGGATGTTTAGATATGTGTATGTAGAACACACATATAAAATTTCGTGACGATCCAACGGTTCAATCAAAAGTTATGACCTTCTGAATACTGCTGCGCACACAAAACGTCCAGAAAAACCCTAGACGGATTTTTCTTCTTTTCACCATACACGAACACCTTGTTGGTCCTAGCATCACGAGCCACGAGACTCTGATACCAATTGTGGAAACCTTGGTTTCCGGATCTTTGAAGCTACTAGGAATGATCATTGTTCATATGATTAAACAATCAAAGCGGAATTAGAACAACAACCATTAACAAGGTGTTTAGGCACAATAACATGAATTAAAACACAATTGGATTGCTCATTATATTAATAACGAACAACCACTAGGTGTGTGTACATTGAATCCCACACCTAGTCGACACACACTTTAGGTTTACATTGTATATGAATTGATATGAAAAACCTAATAACCCTTGGTTCCTTTTTATAGTGTAATGATTAGGGTTTTACAAGAGATAAGAATAAATAAACATGTGAATCTTCTATTTAAATAACTATATACAGAATATCTCCTGCATATATATCCAAATAGAATCTTCTAAAAGCTTCTTGTCTACAATTCTGTCAACTCTTGAATTGCATGTAACAACTCTTGAATTGCACACGACAACTCTTGAGCCAACAACGCTGGATTAACTCTTGTCAACGCCTAAATTGGTCTTGACAACGCTTAGACAATAACTTCATATTTTCTTCGTTTTTGAGTTTCTGCCACATCAACTTTTTGACCCAACAGCAGAGACTAGGGGACAATGGAGAATGTACTACCATAAATAAAAAGTTGAAGCGTATATATCTATGTTTGTGTATTCAGCAGTAGGATAAAGGGGACGGTCAGAAAGCATACTCCTATAAAGTTCAGTTGCGATTAATGCTGGAAATTACAAATTATTTTTACTTCTGATCACGAAAATGATATGTAGAGAATTAAATACCAATAACAACAGACGGCTCCAAGAACAAATTCTATTAGGCATAGTGAACTTTAGTAAAACCCTCCTTTGACTACCCAACGTGCAAACCCAAATGACACAAATGTTATCGGGCACGATGGGATGACGCCAATGTGGCATAAAAAAGATTAATGAATGCTTACATAATCAAGTTCATGACAAAAGAATTTTGTATCGTTGTGTAGTTTCCATCCCAGATGAAAATTCAGTTGACCTATAATGTCATACAAAGGGAAACTGATATAGAATAGTTTGATTGATAAATGATGCATGAACAGATAGTACGATACCAGAAGTATTCATTTAGGTGATCATACTTTCTCCATCGAGAATGATTTGACCTTCTTCTTTGCAGTATATAGTTTCCTATTCATGACAATAACGAAAATGTATAGGCATAAGCGTCTTTTCATTTTTTTCCATATATGAGCTATTGTTTTGTAGATAATGTTTTGACCTCTCCCCTTTACTCATTGTCAATGTTGCTGCTCCTGAAAAGTATAGTGTCGACAAAAAAAGAAGAGGTTCAAACACACTACTATGAAACTTCAATGCGGAAACAACCTATACATTTCACATACTTTTCAAAGTTATAGGGCTACATTGCATCAGACTGATTTCGGCCCGTCGCCTGATATTCCGGTTTACTTGATTCAGTGAATTACATGACACGTGCAAGTATTTTATATGTGACCGATTTCAGCCACTGGCCTGATATTCCAGTGATTGGATTCAGGGTTAAGGATTTTATATGTGCCCACCCCACCCTATTGCCATTCCTAACGACTATTAACAAATTAATAACAATAGTCATGAAAGCTGACCTGCCATCCTGAATCCTGATGAAGTCTTGCTTTCCTTGGAAGGACTTTCTAGTGGATTATTTGCTTTTGATTGGTCACTTTGAGTAAATATATAGATAATAACTCACCCAAAGTCGTCATTCAGAATCTTCTCACTTTTCTTGTCTGTCCACCAAACCTTCATTCAGTGAACCCAATATTCCTGAATTTGCTAGATTATCATTGATGAAAGTAGAATGACGTATTAACAACCCAAGAAGTGAAGTAAGTTGAACCCTCAAAGATGAAGCCTTTAACTGTCTAAGCATTTCGACCAAAATCGGCATTATTGACCATTGGTCAAAATATTTGTTGCATCAACGTTACGGCTTAAAATATCAAGATACCACTCAAGCATTTTGTCACACTGTCAACGATAAAATGCCTCGTATTCTTCAATCCAATCTCTCCATCCCTAGCAAGCCCCAATACTCTTGCAGGTGTTCCAACTTCCAACAACAATATGAGGACATTCATTCTTCAGTACTTCCTTGTGGATCTTTATTTTGACGCCTCCATAGAAGACAGCGACCTTGAGATGAGGCAAGTATCTATTAAACCTTTCAAACTCATTGCAGATCTGTATGAACAGAAACAAAACAAAACTACGTGAGAAACGGGTGAAGTAAATAGTGGTGAAAGTTTTTGAAGAAGCAAACTAATTTAATTTTCAAAGGGGTGACACTGTAATCACCTGATAAGATAATTCTCTAGTGTGGCAAAGGACAAGGATAGAAACCTATAAATTTCGTGCAGCGTAATGGTGCGAGTTTTGCAACATGGGCATGTATATTATGCTTTTATGGTTAGGACCAGAGAAAATGAAAGAACACATATACCTTACAAACTGGGATTTTTGTAGAATCAACTTATTATATCACGATTTTATTATCTTGAGTACCTTTTCATATATGTTATACTCTGCAAATAACGCAATAGACAATGTGAAAAGGATGATAAACGAACCCCTCAGTTGAATAGATGTCACCACGATATGTGTCAATTGTATCATCACGCTTCTGAATGTGCGTCACTTTCCTTTGAAATGATTTGGAGATGAACTTTTCATAGGAAAGTTCTGGACTATCGACCTATGGAACCATGCTCTGGTTGCTCTTGTTGACCTGGACGCCAGGGTGATGAATGAGTTTTCATACAACACTGCTCACAGCAAGTAACATGACAACCCTTGTAAATCCATACAAAATGTAAAGCGTTCTGCATCATTGTTACTGTTACATCTTCACAATATTTCAATATAATGGTGGGAATTACCTTTTCTTAAGATGATAAAGACAATATTTTTAGGTAGCAAAGGAATAACCGAGTCTCATGTTCGAGATGTATGCATAATGTGTTCCATAGTTTGAAGTCCTAGAATTTCTAAATCAAGAAGACCATGAACCATAACTCTGCAAGTACAACCACATCAGTATCGAGCTAACATAATTTAAGAGTTACAATTCATCCTGATATATAGTTTTTATTGTGTGGTCTTACTTAAATTGTTGACTTTTATGGTCAAAAAGTTAATTTTAAAGTCATAGATTTCACAGCATCATACGTGTTAGTTTTTGCAAGTTCTGAACATGGAGTTGAAAATTAACTTTACTAATTTGATAAAGGTGTTTAGAAAAGGAAACAGATGTGATGTTTTTGGTACAAGGAAAGAATGCAGACATAAGTGTGTATATTTGTATACGACTTTCCAAAATTTATAAGTATAGCTCTGTCATCCATGACTGGAAGAATGTATTTGTATGGGCTACCATGACTACCATTGCACATTATTCTTACTTTATTTTATGTTGCTTTCAACTAAATCATATTTACAATATTTTCAAGTTGATACAGGAAGAGGGAAACATTATATCTCTAGCCCTTCAGCAAGGCTTAGTTTGGTTTTTAACTAAGGGATGTCGAGTTTGTTTATGAACATAGTCTTTACAGAAAAGTGCTCGCCGTCGTTTTGGTGATCCTAAGTGCGACTTTCAATATCATATTTTGTCCTAGAGTTACACCAATATATCAGTTCAATTCATCATGTCTTTTGAATATACAAATTATTTTGTAAACTGTATCCTGCAGAAGTAGGAGACTGTATTTTGGAACTTTTTGTAACTTGATATCATTGGTTTGAATCGTTAATATTTTGGTTTTGATGGTTGTATGGTTTTAAAGCATTTTGCTTCACTTCAAGTGTTTTGAATGTTGGATTTGTGTAAAAATCCAATGAACTTTGCTACTAATATAAAAACACAGTCGGATCAGAGTAATGAAATTTAATACCTTTTGTATTAGCTTCCAAACTATATATGTTTTTGAGGTTGTTGTGTAACTTGGGAATATCACATGATGTTTGAGGTTGTTGTGTAACTTGGGGATATAACATGATGTTTATATTGCTCAATTTGTGGTGGGACAAACTTACAAGTGATGCGGGCAATACAAGCAAAGTGAGTTGTCGTGATCCAAGGGAAATAGATTGTTGAACGTGGTCCAAATACAGGCTACTGTTCGTCTGATCACAAAGCATAGTTGGATTCAAGGTAGCTCACATTGGGTATTGTGTAAACTTATATTATTGTTGGCTATCAAGAATTAAAAAAATGTATGGGATGAATATTCCAACACTAACTGGTAACTGAATTAAATTCTTTAGAAACGAAAAATAAGAAAAATGCTATAAAATATTCTAAAGTAACCTGCAATAGCATTGAGACTTTTTTTTATCCTTGGAATGCTATTCAACTATGTTCAGTTAAATGGGTGAATAAAAAAATTAGCCAAAAAGAAATGGTAAAATGGATTAAAGGTCGTGTATGAGTATAGTTGCATCCAAACTTACCAGCCATCATAATGGAAGATAGAAAGTCGATGTAGCACTTGCATTTTGATCACAAAGGAGAAGAGGTTATCAGTAAGTGTGTTCAAAAACTTGTCAGCCATTTGCTTCCATGACATAAAGCAACTAATTGTAGCTTGTAATTGATGAATAGTGTTGAGTCATAGGATCTAGACTCATCTGGGATATGATAACAATGATTGGAATAAGCACAGCGGAACATAAAGAACACAATCAAAGTTATGAACAAGGCTTTCTTATTCATAAAATACTCTTGGTGTCTAATAGGCTTGACACCAGGAGAACGCACACACACCTTTAGTTTACATTATATATGAATGAATCAATAACCATGTGTTCCTAACCCTCTTTATATAATAGAGGTACTAGGGTTACATCACAACCCTAGCTTACTTACTAAGCTAACTATTTATTATTAAGTCCTTCATCTTCTTTTGTCATATCAACTCAAGATATATAAGTCCCAACAATCTTCCCCTAGTTGATTTGACAAAACCAGTAAGCACGAGATTCCCCTGAAGCTAATATAGATGAAGGCTAAGCTTCCCTTTGATCCATGCATTCTTCCCCTTTTTGTCACATCAACTCAAAAAGGATCGTCTTCCCCTTAAGAAGTGCATGTCGAATCCAATAGGCTCCATGGAGTGATCACTGATGAAGAAAATCAAGTATAACAAATTTTATGAAGAAGTGAAATATCCCAAACTTGTGTCTTATATCATCTCAGTTTTTATTACATGGGACTGATAACCCTCACAATTATAAGCCAGCTGTTAGCTATAACAATATATTTAATCCAACGATAAGGTGTATTGCTCACCAACAGTTTTTGGTACATGGGAACTGGTAACCTTCACAACTATGAGCCAGTTGTAAGCTGTAACAATATATTTAGTCCAAAGACAAGGTGTATTGCTCACCTAATTGAGATATAAGAAGATAACAAGTTTGTGAAAATCAACTCCAACATCAAATAAGCAATAATCAACTGTCTTCGTCAAGAAACCATAACTCACCAGTAGGAACCATAAGCGAACCATCTCTTGCATCTTAAACTCAGTAGTACAGATCATCCACTCATTCAGTGTGAAAAAGACATGCTTATTACAAGAACATGTAATAAAATGTCTTTGTATAATTCTTGTAATCAATATATGCATGGCGATCACATGCAATGGCCGATAGTCTTAGTGAGCTCTGACGGATCAACCAGAACCCACTCGATGCTTATGATCATGCTAATTTTGTGATGATCATATCATGAACTGTATGGTATCATATGCCCCCCAAATATTTGTAAAAGAGCGTGTAACTGTTCCAATCAAGAATTATAACATAAACTGAATTTTCAAAACGAACCATATACCTCTTCATTGTTCAAGATCACTAGTAGGAACGACCAGGAGAAAACGACCAGTAGGAACCAACCAGGAGGAACCGACCAGTAGGAATCGACCAGGAGGTCCCGACCAGTAGCAAGAAATAACCAACCAGGAGCATCTCAAAAACCCTTCTCTCTTTTTTTTTTCTTTTTTTCCATTTTTTTTTTCATTTTTTTTATAGCACACATGTTGTCACCAAACTGTCGCTGAAAACGGTAGTCATTCAAACAGATATCCTCCAATAGTGTAGTGACACTCGAATCTGTCACTAATCTGTTGCTTAGCTGTCACAAAACGTGTTTATCCTGCCCGCCATAGATACGTCCAGTCTGTTATAAACCTTGTACCAGAATAACTTGTGTCCCAAAGAATATAGAAAGTTATATAAGGAAGATATTATGATCCCTATAATTTTGCTAGCTAACCTGGTACACGTCTGACACAAATGAAGAATATCTCAATTCCTAAAGATAAGGAAAATCAAATCGTATAATGGAAGTGATATGTACACCAGTAAAATTGATGCATACACCACTAAATTATATCATTGATGCACACATTACAACATCCTTATTCATGAAAAATGGTATATGGATAAATTTTAGTGGTGTACATATCACTTCCCATCGTATAAACCCACAACCTACGCTGGACAATTAATTGTTTCCAATTTTCCATGACTTATCTACATAATTAGTCAAACAATATTCCTACAATGTAGGGGCACAACTTAATCACAGAGATATCCCCCCACAAATCACGTAAGAAGCCAAATTCTGTCCATTAAAATATTGCGCCCAAATAATAGTAACAGAATAATAATACCTTGCCAAAAATTTTGGATCCCACATCCCTTTCCTTAAACAAAACACCTTCTTTTTTGCTTCACGTGATGAACCACCAATACAATACCTCACATGATTGTCTTGGACCATAGCAACACTCGTTTTCCATATAGTATGCACATTCGTCAATCAAACATAACAGACTTCCTACAAACTTTTCTGACAGTGGTCCATAGAAAGCACCATATGGTTTGCTCTTTTGATAAAAACGTGAACCACTTCCCTCTTTTTCTTGCTTTCTTGAATCACCGAATATCATAAAAACATGATAAACACCACGGTACTGTATGAGCAGCGTACCTTACGATCTGTGTACATCCTTCTTTCCTCACGTGAACATCAATATATAGACATCAGCAGGTGTACTTTTTCACATGCCTACAATCTTTCCAGCAGTAGAGAAATAAAGTTTGTCCCCATCGTCTTTCTTAGCACAAAAACAACTCGAATGAATTAGGGTTTATAGAAACCCTAGATCCCTCAAAACGGTTTCATCACCATGAATCTGATATGAGATCAGTCGTGAGACCATCATGAATGCGACCCTACTCTTCTTTGTCTGCTCCCTCCATAAAAACGAAGCTAGGGTTTTAGAAAACCCTAAACGAATTTCTGTAAGAACATCACAGCAGCCAAGATGTAGATTAAACATGAATCTGTTGTTGTTAAATATATTGATGATAGTCATTTATTTACACAGATTCATTGACGTTCATCCTTGTTTCCCACGAATCTCCATACACCATGAATGCATTCATGATGTACATTCAGCAGTTTCTAAAATTCTTGAGTAGATTCTACTAGGGTTCATCATTGATCAATGACCAGTTCACCAAAGCTAGCAGAATCATCATAACAAATGCATCAATACCAAGGAACAACAGCAACCAATAACAGCAGTAACACAACACCGAATCATCTAAGGTCTGTTGGGAAAAACCCTAGATCAGCAGCTTTATTTATTCAAAACAGAAAACAAAATGAAAACCTTGTAGATCAACCAGATCAAGAGCCAACAAGCTCTGATACCACTTGTTGAGTCATAGGATCTAGACTCATCTGGGATATGATAACAATGATTGTAATAAGCACAGCGGAACATAAAGAACACAATCAAAGTTATGAACAAGGCTTTCTTATTCATAAAATACTAATAAGCTACTACTACTCCTGGTGCCTAATAGGCTTGACACCAGGAGAACGCACACACACCTTTAGTTTACATTGTATATGAATGAGTCAATAACCATGTGTGCCTAACCCTCTTTATATAATAGAGGTACTAGGGTTACATCACAACCCTAGCTTACTTACTAAGCTAACTATTTATTATTAAGTCCTTCATATTCTTTTGTCATATCAACTCAAGATATATAAGTCCCAACAAACAGCTTTGGGCACATCATAATGAAACCTGCAACGCGCTAATAGATGCAACAGTCTCATAATCATCAGATTTAAGAGACACCTTCATTCAGTCCTTTCAAATTCCTAAAAAAATATAATGATCAGTAATACATAATAGCAAAGTTTATGCCGCTTACTGAACATGTATTCACAACTTGTAAGTGATGAGATTCCAGGAGTACCAACTCTTGTGATTTTCATACATAAGTGAATATACAAAGGAACAACCTATCATTCTACATGACACCAAACATATTAATAAAAAGCCCAAATGCAACCGACACAATCATGGATATTCGACCTAAGCATAACAACCCAAAAACTCAATACACTCAAGCTAAGCATATGGTGTACACCTTTTAACAACACAAACTGCAACTATAGAACTGAGGTCTGCATACCTGTGGTATGAGATCAGCTACTTTGTGATTCAGTGATGTTACTCTAACAGCACGTTCACTTGACAACTTCTAATCAAGTTCAAAACATTAGTGGTTGACTTCACGGGCAGCCCTCTGCATATTTATCATATTCTGTCAGTATCGCACTAAATGTGCACAACCTTAATGAATATACACAAAATTTGTACCTTTTACTTCCTCTTCTTCTTCATGATGCTTCTGAATTATGTACCTTATGATACCTAGATTGAAAAAAAGAAATAAGCTTAAATGAAAAGCATCATCTGCTATCTTAGCAATAAAATATGACCTTTCTAATATTTAATTAAATGTAAAATAGAACATACCTGTATTTATATGATCAATCTGAGTTGAGATCTGTTGGGAAATGGAGCTTCACTAATTTATGCTACCTAAACCACGAAAAGACCGATTAAGCAAATTAATAAAGTTCTAAAAAAATTAAAATAATATTGTGAAAAATGACTCACCTAGGACCCGATTCAGGTTTTGGTGCTTCCTCGTCACCTGCTTTTGGGTGATCAACTCCCCGTTTTGGAACATCTCTAAGCCCAACACTGCTTCCTCATGGATATTAGTTGGACTTTTTGAAAGCAAGTAGTAGTTTGTGACCTGTGTTTGCAGAACTCATATGTCTGAGTGTCTGACCACTCTTGGAGCCTTTGACAAACATAGAGATCCAATCGAATCTGCCCAGAACTCGCGGGAAAGAACCTAGATGTCATCAAAAGCCATGATTTCTCCCTAATATACAAATAAATTTCAATCAGAGAAACAATACAAAATAAGTTGTGGGATCAGATTCCAAGTCTAAACCTGTCTTTTTCTGTCTGCAAGGAACTTTGTAGCTGATTCTTGACGCCAACACTTTTCTTCAAGGCGTCTTAGCTGATTGGTTGATATATTTCGTACCTGCAAAATTAATCAAAATTTAAAATAGACGTGTCCGGACGTATAATAATAATACTAACTTCATAAAGATTGATCAAACAAAGCCTAAGTACGCGTTTTGGGTAAAAGAAATTACACATGAGACAGTGCCAACCTGGACAGTACCAACTTAGACTCTGCAAAGGAAAGTTGCTAATAAAAGTTGAAACTGCATTGGTCTGATCAAATTACCTCACCATGACGATATGTTGAAAGGTTCCAACTCGAAAGGAAACAGTTACAACCAACCGATTCAGTTTGTTGCCTGACGATCAAAGTAAGGAAAACCGATCCTCCACAGAGTGTAGCTGGTGCTATATGTTGTTGTTGATGTTTGGGCTATTATCCAGTCCAACCTCAGCGAGATATTCGGTCAACATATTAGCACCGAAACCAAAGCCATCACCCATTGGATTTGTCAAAGGATTACCATGCTGTTAACTTGATGGGTATTGACGGGGGTCATTTCAGAATACGCCCCAATAATAGTATTCTTATGGAATTCGACAAAATGAACGTTCAAAACCTTGAGAGATTTTCTTAGATTCCCAAAAAGTGCTTTCAACAATGTGGTTTCCCCACATCCAGGAGTGAGTACCTAGAGGCAGACGTGCAAAAAGATACATAAGCAGATATATTAAACTTAACTCGGCCTTCATCTTAAATGTTCAATCAAAAAGTACTTGAAATTTTATGAACCAAATATACTATATTGTTTAATATTGATATTATATGTATTGGTTCGAAGAAACTTGGATCTGTTTGGCATGGATTTATGTAGGTCTAGGAACAATTATACCAAACAGTCTCAAAACAAAAGCACAGAAAGTATTACTGATATGTAGGTCTTGGAAACTGTTTGGCATGGATTTAAGGATTTATGGATTTATGTAGGTCTTGGAATCTGTTTGGCTCGATTGCGTTTTGATGGTCCACGTCCATTCCAAACTCAGATGGAAAAATATCTAAACAAAATCTCAGAAAGTATTACTGATATGTACTGCAGACACATAATAGTGTAATTAGCATTACAAAATCCTATCTAACCGGTGATAACTTAGGCGTCATAATATTTCTATTTGGTGATATGCTTCTACATTGGTCTCGATGGTAAATGGGAATGGTGAGAAGCAATAGACGGTCAAAGCAGGTGTGCATCTCTAGCTATTTTAATTGTAAATTGATTATCTGATGCACATTGATTTAAAACCTGTAATTATGAACAGGAGTAGCAACCAAACTTTTTATCCACCTCGTATTTTCGCAAATTGATTATCTAATGCATCTCCATAAAGACACGATATGTGTTGGATAGTTCAATAAAGCTACCGCTAGAATTCAATATTTGTTGCATTATTCTGTGTTTTTATGTATTTCCTAGGTGATACATTAATGATCGTGCTTTATGTGCATAGTTCAGATGATGTAGCCAGATGTGTAAATAACAGGTACACATTATTTAGTTCGTAATATGATCATATCTCAAGAACCTTAAAGTATTGGTCATTCTAGACGTATTGGTCATTCTTTTGAAACAAACAATCAAATAAGTGGGCAAGGAACACTAAAAGTTATAACGAACTTTATCAAGGGGTCGTTCGACTGTATGTAATAATGAACATTTTTATCTCAGGTTTGTCGGCTAAGATTCACCTAAAAACATGCAGGGATGGTGGAATGGTGCTCTGTTATGCTGCAAACATTACCTGCCCAATTCAGTTTAAAAAAGAACAGAATAAAATGTAACTGTGACAATTTTTAGTTGATCTCTTGTTAGATTTTGAATTAATTTATGACATCTTAGTCTAGACACTTAAAGAGAATAATTAATTTATGACATCTTAGTATTGGCACTTAACTAAAGACATAAAGTATTTAAGTCATAATTATGTAAAAGTGTATCTTTTATTCATTTATCAAACGCAGCGTGCTATTATAGTAGATCATAAAAAATAGTAGGAACTGCATTTGCGTTAAAGGTGAAGTGTTGCTACCATCTTATCGATTATATATGCTACCAGCACATATGACACAGGTCCAGAGAATGTAACCTGGCCCTTTTTTCTGTTGAGTTGTCGAAGTCTCGTCTCTGGTCTCTTTTTGCCCGTAGTTGGGTCAGAAATTCTTGGTCTATTCAAAAAACTAATTAAACACAGCCAACCAACAATATAGTGTTCTTACAGATAATACCTGCCCAGAATGGTGGAACGCCAAATAATAAGATGTATAGGATAATGCCTGCACTCCGCACGTCAATTTGGGTTCAAAGCGTTTAGGCAAAGCTTTAGGTGAAAGATAGTAGGGGCTTCTAGTGATATCTGTTAGATATTGTCCTGTAATTCAGAACAAAAAGACCATAAGTTATTGTTCAGAATGTAAGATACTGCGTAGTGAATATGCTATAATTTTCATTTTAATAAAAAAACTGAGGTAAAAATATATAGCTAATCTCATAAAAAAGAAGTATACTTATTTTAGTGTTGCACATTGGTCAATTTACAGATTGGCATGCCAATAAGCATTCCATTTTTGGATTTCCCCGGATGTCGTGAAACAGCAACAAATCGTCTCAAATGTTCCACATTAATCATCATACAATTCATCAATAATAGAGAACATTGTACTAAGTTTAATGAATCATCCACGGAGAACAGAAAAAATATCCAAAACACATAGCCAAAATGAATCCTGTAACAAACTGAAACGCGGTTCAAAGAACAAAACCAGGTTTATAGAAGATAGACAATCCAAAAGAACATTCCCAAGTATTGCAAGAACAAAAAAATTCCGACAACACTGACATCCAAATTTATGGAGACAGATAATAAATTCAAACACAATGGACGATTGATATTATTTTCAGAAGTTTCCCAAATCAACCCAATTGAAACAAAAGACTCAGAATTGAAACTAACCTGAGTATTGATCGAGTTGTGAAAGTAGGATGTGTGGTTCCTGTGATATAACGAAACCCATATCCGAAATCGAATAGAAAAATTAAGAAAGCAATTGGCCATAGGGTGGATTACCTCTGGATCTTTGATTTGGTGTTGAGAATAGAGAATAGGATCTTTGATATTAGGGTTTTTGAATACCATCCAAACACCCTTATAACTATAAAACCAAATCCTGAATGTAATTGAGGGTTAACTAAAAAAGTAGGGATGTGAATCAAATTAAGGTAATAGATTATAAGAAAAGATAAAAAGCGATACAATTGACTATGATCTAAGAAAAGATCAAAAGTGACACGATTGAATGTGAATCAAACAACAATGATGAAAGATCGATTGATTTTTTTATGTTTTTAGGATTAGGGTTTACATGTAGTTGATTAGAGAACAATGGAAGGTTTGTGTGTGTTTTTCACCCCGTGTTGTGGGGAAAAAATGAAAAAAAAAAATTTTAGTATTATATATATCCACGGTTTGAAAACCCAATTTTTACAAAAATACGTTTTCAGAAAACGTAATCCAGCCAAAAGTGTCAAAATTTAGGAAACTTTTGAGATTTTTTAGGAAAAACTCAAATACTATTGGTTTAAAGATGCGACTGGGATATGACTGGATTTAAAAGTGTGGTTTCAAATCATAATTATACCTATATATAATATAAAGATATATATACATATATATATATATATATATATATATATATATATATATATATATATATATATATATATATATATATATATATATATATATATATATATATATATATATATATATATATATATATATATATATATATATATATATATATATATAGATTTGCGTTCATGTAAGTACCAAGCTTAAAATAAAAACAATAGAAACCAACCCAAATTTAACATGTGTCATTTATTAAATGTAAAATTAAAATTAAAATTATTATACGTAATAAATTCAAAAGGGCATTATTGGTATTTTTTTTGTCTTCACAAGTTCACATCTATCTATTTTCACTCCATTCCATAAAAATCCTCCCAAGACGGACCAGTTAATAATTCTCTCCATAAACTAAAACTTGCCACATTGCTTATCTCTCTCATTCCATCATCTTCTTCAGAAAATCTAAATCTGAACATGTGATTAAATACTTTTCGACTACAACAACTGGCGTGAAAGACGACACCATATCTGGGGGACTACATTCGTCTTTTATACTTGAAACTAAACCAGGGCCGCTGTCGGATTATCCAATTCCGGCGACTACAGCCGCCGATGTTGGTAAAACGGTTTCGCACAATGGCACGATTCCGACGATTACAACTCTAATAACTAGAAAGGCCCCTGGCGCACACCATATTGACAGTAAGCTTTATGTATCTTTTTTCTTTAAATCAATGTACTGTATCATTTATTGGATGTGTAGTAAAAAAGTATACATTAATTGAATATATATCGAACGTGATATATGAATTGGATTGTTGATTTCTGATAAGCCAAAGATTTCAACTATTATTTTAGTGATCTATTTTTTGTTAAGATGTGTGAATTTCTTTTTTTTTCATGAACTAGTTTATAACGCTGTATCAATTTTAATTAAGTGGGCTTATATTTTTTTATTTTTGTTGTATATTTTTTAATATACGAAAGTTTATATCGTTTTTATATACAATTATTATTAATTATTAAAAAAATATGAAAAAAATTATTATTTTTAGAGACCGGGTTAACCAAGGTCGGCCCGGGTTGACCTGGACCCGATAACTCGACCGGTTTGATTTAAGACCCGAGTTTCAAAACATTAGTATTATGGAAGTACTACTTTCTCCATGTTATCCATTTTCTATTATCAACTACTTTCTTCATGTTGTCCATTTTTTATTATCAACTACTTTCTTCATGTCGTCCACGTATATAGTTATACTAAATTTATAATACATATAGTTTTTTGACATTTATATAATAGCACATTCTTCTTTTAAGATATAATGACACATAAATATTAATATACGTTTTTAGTGACACATTTGTTTTTGAGATATGATGACTTACAAATATTGATGACACATTTTTAATGATATAAAATGACATTTTTTTAGATATAGTGACACATGAATATTGATGACACATTTTTAATGATATATGTTATATTATTTTTTAAGATGTAGTGACACATAAATATCAATGACACATTATTATTGATAAATTAAATCTCCTGACCTATTTAATTTTATAGCAAGACATTTTTAGTGACATAATTTTTTTTACACAAAATTTAATGATACACATGGTTTAGTGACACCACATGTACAAATCTTAAAAATTAGTGATTTATTACCAATGTGGTACTGTAACAATCACTATCTATGCATCGAAAAATATAACTTGACACCACATGTGTAGAAAAAGATTGACTATTTTAGTATGTGTGTCAAGAAGTTTTGTGTGCTTAAAAAGTGTGCCAGAAAATGCATCACTTTATTCAAAGTTGATCAAAATTGATACTTTAATGGACATTAATATATACTACCGTATTTATTAGGCATAAAAAAGTTTAGACGTTATAAAAATTTAACATAGCAAATCAGTCATTTGATGTGCAAATTGCCATTATAGTTACAATTTTATTACAAAAATGTCATTATCAATTAATTAATGAAATAAAATTAGATCTCATCCATAATGATTAATCTAACGGTTCAAAATGGTTCCTATTGTTTTTATTTTAAGACCGGTCACCACAATAACGCTCCTCTATATATATATATATATATATATATATATATATATATATATATATATATATATATATATATATATATATATATATATATATATATATATATATATATATATATATATATATATATATATATATATATATATATATATATATATATATATATATATATATATATATATATATATATATATATATATATATATATATATATATATATATATATATATATATATATATATATATATATACTAGCTTTTAGACCCGTCCGGTGGACGGGCTAACTTTAAGTATATATATTTTTAATGAAAATTGAATTTATGTGTGTTTGTATTAGATGTTTAGCATATGTAGTGTTAGTTATGGCATTGATATTTTAATAATGTAGCATAGAATAGACAAAAATAACGTAGTTTAAGATATTTTATTTATTTAAGAATATTATGAGTTAATTGAATTTGCATACGTTAACGGTATGAATAAGTTTGTAACATTAAATTTTTTAGAATTTTAATAATATTGTATAAATAGTTTATGTATTTTTGATGTTTATGAGATAATAAATTTTGTATGTGTTAATGTTATGAATAACGTTTTTACATTAATTTTTTTTTAAATAATATTATTGTTGTGCATTTTTATAGAATTTTGTATTTAAGGCATTATTTCACCATCCTTCCTTATATATTTTTATAAAATTTTGTATTTATGGCATCATTTGTAATTCCTATATATATTTTTATAGAATTTTGTATTTAATGCATCATTTGTAATTCCTATTTTATTTTTGAAGCATTTTAAGGAATCATTTTTATAGAATTTTATATTTAAGACATTGTTTCGCCATCCTTCCTTATATATTTTTATAGAATTTTGTATTTAATACATCATTTGTAATTCCTATATATATTTTTATAGAGATTTGTATTTAAGGCATCATTTGTAATTCCTATTTTATTTTTGAAGCATTTTATTGAATCATTTTTATATAATTTTTTATTTAAGACATTGTTTCACCATCCTTCCGTATATATTTTTATAGAATTTTATATTAAAGGCATCATTTGTAATTCCTATATATATTTTTATAGATTTTGTATTTAAGACATCATTTGTAATTCTTATTTTATTTTTGAAGCGTTTTATGGAATCATTTTTATAGAATTTTGTATTTTAGGCATTGTTTCACCATCCTTCCATATATATTTTTATAGAATTTTGTATTTAAGGCATCATTTATAATTCTTATATATATTTTATAGAATTTTGTATTTAAGTCATCATTTGTAATTCCTATTTTATTTTTGAAGCATTTTATGGAATCATATTTATAGAATTTTGTATTTAAGGCTTTATTTCACCGTCCTTCCTTATATATTTTTATATAATTTTGTATTTAAGGCATCATTTGTAATTCCTATATATATTTTAATAGAATTTTTAATTTAAGGCATCATTTGTAATTCCTATTTTATTTTTGAAGTATTTTATGGAATCATTTTTATAGAATTTTGTATTTAAGGCATTGTTTCACCATCCTTCCTTATATATTTTTTATAGAATTTTGTATTTAAGGCATCATTTTTAATTCTTATATATATATTTTAATAGAATTTTATATTTAAGGCATCATTTGTAATTCTTATTTTATTTTTGAAGCATTTTATGGAATCATTTTTATAGAATTTTGTTTCACCATCATTCCATATATATTTTTAAATAATTTTGTATTTAAGGCATCATTTGTAATTCCTATATATTTTTATAGAATTTTATATTCAATACATCATTTGTAATTCCTATTTTATTTTTTAAGCATTTTATGGAATCATTTTTATAGAATTTTGTATTTAAGGCATTGTTTCACCATCATTCCTTATATATTTTTATAGAATTTTGTATTTAAGGCATCATTTGTAATTTCTATATATATTTTTTTATAGAATTTTGTATTTAAGGCATCATTTGTAATTCCTATTTTATTTTTGAAGAATTCTATGGAATCATTTTTATATAATTTTGTATTTAAGGTATTGTTTCACCATCCTTCCTTATATATTTTTATAGAATATTGTATTTAAGGGATCATTTGTAATTCCTATATATATTTTTATTGAATTTTGTATTTAAGGCATTATTTGGAATTCCTATTTTGTTTTTGAAGCATTTTATGGAAACCATTTAATGAATTACATGTGTCATTTTTATAGAATTTTGTATTTAAGGAATTGTTTCACCATCCTTCCTATATATTATTGAATCATTTTTATAGAATTTTGTATTTAAGGCATTATTTCACCATCCTTCCTTATGTATGTTTATAGAATTTTGTATGGCATCATTTGTAATTCCTATATATATTTAATAGAATTTTTAATTTAAGACATCATTTGTAATTCCTATTTTATTTTTGAAGTATTTTATGGAATCATTTTTATAGAATTTTGTATTTAAGGCATTGTTTCACCATCCTTTCCTATATATTTTTATAGAATTTTGTATTTAAGGCATCATTTTTAATTCCTATATATATTTTAATAGAATTTTGTATTTAAGGCATCATTTGTAATTCCTATTTTATTTTTGACGCATTTTATGGAATCATTTTTATAGAATTTTGTATTTAATGCATTATTTCACCATCATTCCATATATATTTTTATAGAATTTTATATTTAAGGCATCAATTGTAATTCTTATTTTATTTTTGAAGCATTTTATGGAATCATTTTTATAATATTTTGTATTTAAGTCATTGTTTCACCATCATTCCTTATATATTTTTATAGAATTTTTTATTTAAGGCATTATTTGTAATTCATATATATATTTTTTATAGAATTTTGTATTTAAGGCATCATTTGTAATTCCTATTTTATTTTTGAATCATTTTATGGAATTATTTTTATAGAATTTTGTATTTAAGGTATTGTTTCACCATCCTTCCTTATATATTTTTTATAAAATATTGTATTTAAGGGTTCATTTCTAATTCCTATATATATTTTTATTGAATTTTGTATTTAAGGCATCATTTGGAATTACTATTTTCTTTTTGAAGCATTTTATGGAAACCCTTTAATGAATTACATGTGTCATTTTTATAGAATTTTGTATTTAAGGAATTGTTTCACCATCCTTCCTATATAAGGGTTTTTGATTTGATTTGATTTGATTTGATTTGATTTGATTTGATGTATATATATATATATATATATATATATATATATATATATATATATATATATATATATATATATATATATATATATATATATATATAGTTGAGGTAAAATAAAAAAGATTTTATAATAAAATAGATGAGGTGGAACCACAAGCTGCCATGTGTCCCCCCTTTTTTTCAAAAAAAAATGGTGTCTTTTTGTAATTTATAAAACTTTAGGGGCGGTTTTGTAATTTTTAATATGAGAGTATATATACTATTGTTTCTCTTTAACTGTTCACAGTCTCGTTCTTTTTTTCACACGGTAACATAATCACCATAACCCTAACCACCGTAACACCATAACCGCCGTCAACTCCATAACTCCCCCGCCACATCACCACCTCGCGATCGCTGCCTTATGTTAACTGAATCATCATCCTCGATACGTAGTGGTGCATCATCATCTTCATCATCATCATCTGGTGTTTATTGTAAGTATCGATTCCGTTTTTATCTCATGATTTTTAAGTTTTAGTAAATTAATTTAAGTATAATGATCTAAATATGCTTGTTATTTGGTAAAATATGATCTATGCTTTATGCTTGCAAATGACTAATTATAATAGAGTAAGCTTGGTTTGTAACTTGATGCATGAGTGTGAGTAACTGATCATATAAATTAGATGAAAAAGATGTATATAAAACATGCATGCTAGGTGTTCGATAAAATGTGTACATCATATTCTATAACTGTAATACACTAGGTTCGTACTGTAATGCATTATACTTTAAGTTTTACTGAATTGTACTGTAATGTTGTGGAATATACGGTAATGTTGTAGAATATATAGTAATGCAGTTGGGTATAAAATAATGCAGTATGATATACACTAATGTTGTAGAATATACGGTAATGCAATAAAATAATGAAATAAAACACTAATGTTGTAGAATATACGGTAATGCAATAAAACATAACTGTTGTAAAACACTAATGTTGTAGAATATACGGTAATGTTGTAGAATATACGGTACTGTTGTAGAATATACGGTACTGCAATAAAATAATGCAGTATGATATACACTAATGTTGTAGAATATACGGTAATGCAATAAAATAATGCAATAAAACACTAATGTTGTATAATATACGGTAATGCAATAAAAAATAACTGTTGTAAAACACTAATGTTGTAGAATATACGGTAATGTTGTAGAATATACGGTAATGTTATAGAATATACGGTAATGTTGTTGAATATACGGTACTGTTGTAAAACACTAATGTTGTAAAACACTAATGTTGTAGAATATACGGTAATGTTGTAGAATATATAGTAATGCAGTTGGGTATAAAATAATGCAGTATGATATACACTAATGTTGTAGAATATACGGTAATGTTGTAGAATATACGGTAATGTTGTAGAATATACGGTACTGTTGTAGAATATACGGTACTGTTGTAAAACACTAATGTTGTAAAACACTAATGTTGTAGAATATACGGTAATGTTGTAGAATATATAGTAATGCAGTTGGGTATAAAATAATGCAGTATGATATACACTAATGTTGTAGAATATACGGTAATGCTGTAGAATATACGGTACTGTTATAAAACACTAATGTTGTAAAACACTAATGTTGTAGAATATACGGTAATGATGTAGAATATATAGTAATGCAGTTGGGTATAAAATAATACAGTATGTATACACTAATGTTGTAGAATATACGATAATGTTGTAGAATATACGGTAATGTTGTAGAATATACGGTAATGTTGTAGAATATACGGTACTGTTGTAAAACACTAATGTTGTAAAACACTAATGTTGTAGAATATACGGTAATGTTGTAGAATATATAGTAATGCAGTTGGGTATAAAATAATGCAGTATGATATACACTAATGTTGTAGAATATACGGTAATGCAATAGAATATAACTGCAATTCAGTAGAAACTATTTGTAATATACTTATAATTTTTTACCGCATTATAATGTTTTAATTTGTAATTCACATTAATGATTCTATAGATTCACTAATGTACATAACATTTATGTTATTTCTTATTGATCAAGTGAAGTTAATCAAATTTTGTTATTGTATGAAGTATTGAAATGAATTTAGATGGTTGTTACAGTATTTGGTAATATTGTGTTGATGTTTGGCACGTATTAGGTTTAGATATAAATACAGTGATTTTCAGAGTTAAATAGTTGTTACTGGTCTTAAAGTTAAGTAGCTTTTCATTATGATGGAGTAGGTATAAAAGCGTGATGCAGTAAGATTGTCTATTGTATTGTGATGGAGTAGAATATACATTTTGATGTAGTAAAGTTTACATTGTAATGCAGGAAAATAACACAGTGATGCAGTAAAGTAATATAACGAGGAAGTGTAGTAGCTGTGTAGAAAAAGAGCCATAATTTAAAAGCATGCCCATTGAAGTTGCTACCATCAAAGAACAGCAAGCAACAAGAAGAGCTGACAAGAGCGACAAGATCTGGACACAAAATATGTACCCGTAAAGCTTACAAGCAATGTTTCATTATTCGTTTTATATTCAAAATAAGTAGTGTATAGATATCAAATTATTACTTACAAGCCATGTTTTCGGTTCTAAGATGTATAGTATTTGTTACCAAACATGAATACAAAAGTATCTTATTGTATTTTAAATATACTCGGTATCCTTTTGTTTTACGAATAATAATTAATACTGTATATTATCTTATTTGTTTGGTGTATTATAACGCATTAAAATATACATTATATTTTGATACAATAGCATTCACGTTATGATGCAGTAAAATAGTCATTGTGATGTGGTAAAATAATAAAATGATGTACTAAAGTATTATTTTGATGGAGTAAAGTTATATTGAAATTCAGTAGTATGGTAACAATCTGACGAAGTAAAACAATATTGTGATGCATTAGCTGTAGTCGCCAGATGCAATATTATTTTCATTGCAACATACTTGATAACTTAATGCATCTATGTTCATTCACATATCAACAGTAATCAAAAGTAGTAAATATTATGCAAAATTTGTCATCATTAAAATTTCAATACATCGTATTTACGTTCCGTATTCCAAAGTATTACATCTAATATAATTTAAGTGTTGTCTATAAATGATCCACCATCCACGAGTATCTTCTAAGAATCTTTGTTACGCGTTCAATGCATCTGTGCACCATTTCGCCCTTCAATTCGAGTGTATCAATTGGTATTTGAGGATGCAATCTACTGCTTGTAGCTTGGTAAATGCATATGCCGTTGTCGCTTGTGTTTTGTTTGCCTGTTCTTTTCACCTGTGTAATAACAGTTCAAGCATTTTCATGAAAATAGCAAAATATATTATGTGATGCAATAGAATTTAAACTAGCATGTAGTAGAGTATAAGTATAATGCTGTAGAAATAAAGTTATAATGTAGTAAAAAACTACAAATACATTACAAATATTTTCTACTTCATTACAATGCATTAAAATTAAACTGTAATGTAGTAGAAATAAAGTTGCGATGTAGTAAATCATGCATATGAACAACACGAGTAACCTACTGCATTAAATGCCTTAGAATTTAAACCTTAATGTAGTAGAAATAAAGTTTTAATGTATTAAATCATGCATATGAAGAATGTACGTAACCTACTTCATTACAATGCATTAAAATTAAACTGTAATGTAGTAGAAATAAAGCTGCAATGTAGTAAATCATGCATATGAACAACACGATTAACCTACTGCATTAAATGCATTAGAATTTAAACCTTAATTTAGTAGAAATAAAGTTTTAATGCATTAAATCATGCATATGAAGAATGTACGTAACCTACTTCATTACAATGCATTAAAATTAAACTGTAATGTAGTAGAAATAAAGCTGCAATGTAGTAAATCATGCATATGAACAACACGAGTAACCTACTGCATTAAATGTATTAGAATTTAAACCTTAATGTAGTAGACATAAAGTTTTAATGCATTAAATCATGCATATGAAGAATGTACGTAACCTACTTCATTACAATGCATTAAAATTAAACTGTAATGTAGTAGAAATAAAAAAGTAAGTATCGTAATATATTACAGTGCATTAAAATTAAACAGTAATGTAGTAGAAAGAACAATGCAAGTGACCTACTGCATTACAGTGCATTAAAATTTAACTGTAATGCAGTAGAATAAAATTTGCTTATTATTATTAAAATTTTACCAAATCACATGCATAGTATTAGTTTTACTCCATCATAATATTAATTCTACTCAATCATAGTGTTAATCCTACTCCATCACAGTTATAATTTTACCAAATCACTTCTATATCAAAGAGAACTTTATAATTCTCATTGAGACATTATATCAAACACATTTTATACATCAATCATAAACACATAGTTGCACAAAACCTTATATATGTTTGATATCCTATCGCATTCTAGAGCATTATAGTGCATTTTTAACACATTCTAACACAAATCATTCAAAAATTAATCAAAAAATTAAAAAAAAAGTTTACCAGTAGGATGCGATGTTTAATTTGTTTGATTCGAGAGGATTCAGTAGGTTTGATTTGGTGGATTTGGTGGATTCGAGAGGATTCAGTGTGTACTGTGTGTTTTTTAATCGTTTTTTAGTACGTAAGTGTGTGTTTTTTTATCGGGCTATTTCAGACGTTTTAAATTGTATTATTTTCGAGAATTGCCCCTAAAATTTGAGAGTTTACAAAAAGACACCATTTTTTAATCATATTTAGTGATTTTGATCTAAGGGCTGAGAATTCACCTCATTTATTTTATTATAGGATTTATTTTATAATAACTTCACTCATATATATATATATATATATATATATATATATATATATATATATATATATATATATATATATATATATATATATATATATATATATATATATATATATATATATATATATATATATATATATATATATATATATATATATATATATATATATATATATATATATATATATATATATTACTAACTTTTCACTAAATGTATGAAACTAATATATTACTAGAATATCCATGTACCTGAGCTCTGAGTTCATGAATATAGATGCTAGCAATGCATATATATTAGCAAGTTAAGACTTTATACTGAGGTGTAATACATATTGTAGATTAGAATCTAGTACAAATATTGCTAGAATATATGCACGCTTGTAAATTTTTTAATCATAAGATTTTAATTATTAAAGGTACGAGCTACATGTAGAAAATAAGTGGGTCCTGAGGTTTGGGTAGCAGCCTAGGTCATAACAGGGTTGAGAAAAACATATAGCGTTGAACTCGTGAAACACTTTTGATACGATTTTATATTTTTCAAATATGACAATAAAAGCAAATTATTACGATAGTAATCCACCTCGTCTTCCAAAGATGACTCGCGATGTTTTGGTGGTGAAGGTAAGTAAAGTTGGCCACGTGGTTGGTGGGGACTTCTTTGGTACGAACTTCTTCGTCTAAAGACCCATAGTGCATGCTAAACAAAGGTTACGGTCAACAAGTACACCTAACCACACGCACCCAAAAGAAGTATCCATAAACATGAGAACAAGTTCATCAATACCATACATGGTTCTCATGTTTTTAAACATAAAAAATAGCTAAAGAATGGTAACTTTTGCATCATTAATCTAAAGAAACAAAAAAAAAGGATATTTAACACAAAAATATGAATGATAACCAAACACTTTAGTCAATTATAAGGAGGTGATTTGCACAAGCAACTAATTGATTGACACACTCAAATTGTTTGTTTGTTGACATTTATACCTTTATTTTACTTAGTGGAGTGGACAAATTCCCACATAAACTTAACATAATATTTTAAGTGTCAATCAAATAATAAAGTGTACAAATCACTTTCCTTATAAAATCATATTCTCAGCCTTGATAATCCAGTGATATTCTCCTAAAATAAATCATATATCACTTATTATTAAAATAAATATACGAGTGACACATTTCTAAACTTGCGAATTATTGGTATCATGAGATGAGTTATTTCAAATGTTTGTTTTTACTACATACGAAGGTATTAATCTCCACCTTTTATTTTCTTTAAATTTAGTTATGGAGATTTAACTAAGACCTAAATAAACATAGAAAAATCATTCTTGTCAAAATGTCCAAAAGTTATAAAAAGGCGGAGGGGCTAAAGTTGTAAATATAATGAAATACTGGGTTATCACTAGTGAAAGCAATGCAATATCACTCGTGATCACTATTGATTAGAGGTATTCAAAAAAATCGAGAAACCGTCGAACCAAGCCGAACCGCTCAATCCGAAACCAAAAAACCTGAAACCAAAGAAACCGAAATAGAAAAAGCCCCAAGGCGAAAAACCCGCTTATAATGGTTCGATTTCGGTTTTCATTTTTTGATATCCGCGGTTAATCGAACCTAACGAAACATATTATAAATGATTTTTTTTAATTAAATACTCAATATTAGTACATGTATTAATTATATTAGTATATTACTTTTATTGTACGTTGACTTTTTTATCATAATGTCAACATTTTATATATAAAATTTAGTTAATGTGATCGTAATTTACAAACAATCGAATAAAGATCTTATGTGAATATGTTATTTATGATTATTTGAATACAATTTTTGTAACAAAATAAATTTTATGTGATTTTATCTATACAATGTTATTTAATTATACAAGAACGACATTTTATGTCATAAACCATGTTATTATTTGTAAACTTAAACTCGGTTAAACCTATAATATGGTTAACCGCAACTCGAATTGTGAGTAACCGCTCATTTCGGGTAACCGCATGTTCAGTTAACCGCCTGGTACGGTTCGGTTTCGATAGTGGAATTAACTCCCGACCCGCGATAGATAGTTAAGATCTTTTAACTAACTGAACCGACCCGACCCATGAACACCCCTACTATTGATGTTTTATTACTTTATCACTAGTGATATTTCATTGCTTTTATCACTAGTGAAATATCAAGAGTGAAATATCATTATTGATAAACAACTTTCGTCATATTTACAACTTTAGTCCCTCCGTCATTTTTTCAACTTTTGATCATTTTGGCAAAAATAATCTTTCCGAATTTTTTAATCTTAGATAATGAATAACTATAACTGATACGTTATTATGTAACAAAACCATGGATGCAAAGTGACTTTTATCTTGGTATCATTTACTCATTGCTAGCTTTTTAATTTATTTAATTGCCAAACATGCGAACTTTTTGTTAAGTTGAAAAACAATGGCTAACTTGTTACGGTACATGTTAAATTCGAATTCTTTGTACAAAAACAAAAATCATACACGATATTCAGATAAAAAGGAAGAATTCAAAAATTCGTCATATAATTATCATCAACAAGTAGTCCGACAATAAAACAAGTAAATAACCAATAACTTGCGCATTCAGCAAAAAAAACAAGATGTGAGACCAAACACCGATAAGACTAAACCGACTTATCGATTTTTTTATAAAACAAAGTAATGAGTAAAGATGAAGTAGGTAAGAAAACAATTATTCTTGGAGAGATGATAAATCCGGCTCGCTCCCGGCTTTTCGACCCTTGGACCGCTTAGAAGTGGATTCGAACAAGTCGTTGGTAGTTTGGTTTATTAACTGAGATAGATGAACGTGTGTGAGGTTCATATAAGTTAGGCTATAGAGGATAGGGGACGAGAAACTCACTTTTACTTTAGCGTCATATCAACTTTCTCCTTTCTTTAATTAACTCATCAAAAACTCACACCTCATCGGTAGTAAGGAACAAAAATATCACTAGTGAAATATCACTATTGATAACCCGCTTTCGTCATATTTATAACTTTAACCTCTCTGTTTTTTTTACAACTTATGGACATTTTGGAAAAAATAATCCTTCCGCGGTTTTCTTAATATTGAAAATGAAAAACTATGATTTGTACCTAGTATATAACAAAAAATAAGGATGCAAAATAACTTTTGTATTGGTATCATTTACTCACCGCCTAACTTATTAATTTCATTTAATTACCTAACATGCGAACTTTTTGTCAGGTTGAAGAACAATGGCTAACTTGTTACAGTACATGTTAAATTCGAGTTATCTTTGAAAAACAAAAATCATACAAGATATTCAGATAAAAAAAGAAAGAATTCAAAATTTTGCCATATAATTATCATCAACAAGCACCCGCAATAAATTTTCACTATATTAAAAAGTGTTAAAGATGGTTTCTAGTATTACATAAATAGCCTTTTATAAAGTTTTTTTTAAATAATTTGATCAACAAAGTCATTTTTAAAAGTTTTTGTGAATAACATATCTCACATTAAATGCATTAAATACTTCAAGACTTATGTATGTTATATACTTTAACAAGAACGGATACAAACACTTTCACTAACGAGTTACATAAAGGGATTTCCCCATTTTTAATAAAACCAGACTAGCAAATAATTACCTTGATCTCTATCAATTCTACGGAAAAAGTTTAATATAGATCATTTTTAAAATAGACTCAATCAATAAATTACATCTACTTATTTTTTTCATCTAACAAAAAAATTTATTTTTTAATAATTAAATATCTCACAAACCGTTAATCATTACGTAAAACAAAACATATCATCGTGACGAGAATTAAATCATCTTTTTATCGAGGGGCACATATATATACTTTCGACAAACTTTTTTTTCGTGAATTTTTTTTAAATCATATATGATCCGTGATACGAATCATATATGATTTTTGCAGGAAAAAAATTCGGCAAAAGTATGTACATGTGCCCTCGATAGAAAGATAGTTTAGTTTTCGTTGTAATAGTGTATTTTTTGTCACTTGACGATTTATCGTTTGTAAGATATTTAATTTTTAAGAAAAAAATGAAAAATTGGTTTGAATGAATGTGATTAGTTGATTTGCTAAAAAGAGGGTTTATATTAATCTCAACTCTCACGAATCTAAAAAGTTAAAAGAAACTAATTATAATCGGGTTGATGTGCTAAAAAGAGGGTTTATATTAACCTTCCACGTGACAGTTATGTTGCATGCACTCTTTTGAGGTTGACTCTCCTAACAGTGACTTAACATGATTATGTGAATAAGTGGGTGTGTTTGTTGAGATGAGCAATAGGTGTGAACAGGAGGAGTGAGCAGTAGGTGTGAGCAGGAGCAGCGAGCAGTAGCTAGTAGCTGTCGTAGCTCACCGCTCATTTGTTCACCGCTCATTTATCACCGCTCGTTAAAAGAAACATTGAAAAACTAGCATTCCTAAAAAGTAGCCTGCTCACCGCTCCTTTACCAAACGACTAAAAAAAATCACAACGCTCACTGCTCCTTTTGCCAAACAAGCATTTCTAAAAAGCTTCACCACCGCTCCTTGCCAAACACAGCCACCTCACTCAGAGTCCAGACCCAGGTATCCGTTTTTAGGTTAATTAATTAGCTAGGGTTTATCGACTTGTATTATCTATGAGAAAATGTTGAGGTGTGGTCTGTTACCAAGAGGAAGACAAGTATAGGAATAAATTAAATTGGTGATAAAAACAGATTTGTCACTTGACATATGAAATGGTCATTTTTTACAACCAACTAACTAGAGATAACAGAAATCAAAACTTAAGGCATACTTTTCTTTAGTTAAAAAGATGAAATGCATTCAACGGAAGAAATTGCTTCTGTATCTAATACGTAGTATTTATTTTCTTCAAAATCAGTACTGCATTTAATATTAAGATTCAGTTCTGGTTTTAAAAATTACAAGTAGTGCTTCACTGCTTCATTTAACAGAAAAATGATTTTCCCAGGAGATTGTGTGTAAAATAGTGAGGTTTCTGCACTCCAATCTTCCAGACTCGACTGGTTGCTTGCTACATATACTAGTTACCTTGAACATCATAAATGTTGAGGCTTTGGAGCCGCTTGAGAAATTTCCGAACCAAAAATGTTGGAAGAGTAATACTTCCAGTCCTCCCGGGGGAAGTTTTAAGTTTCAATCTATAGAGTACTGTCTTCCATGCTGACGGTCTTACATCCTCGGAAATTCTACCATACTTTAACTTCTCACCATTATGACTTTGCTAGGCCACTATCTCTTCTTTGTAAAATGGTCTTGTTCTGCATCTTCGGGAAGTATGTCCCTACCAAGAAAACCAGTACCACAATCCACAATATCCATCATTTTTTCATTAGAAGAAAGTTTGAGGATATCAACAATTGCAATTTCAGAGTCCTGTGGGCATCGGATTAGTGAACCAATGGGTAGTGGGACTGAAGAGCCCAAAACATGGCTCACAACAATTGCAACAAGATCGATAAGCGATACATAACTTGGTGGTTCAGCAATTAGAATACAAGTATTTGTACGATTAACATAGTAGAGGGCTCGATGACTGGACCCACTTTCCCATTCAGGGAGAACGGAATCCTCGGATGTACAAGTGATATTCAAAGACATGGGGAGGAGCCAAAACTGGGAGTAGATGCACTGAACAAATTGCAATCTTTGAGCAACGCATTCGAGTGATCTTTGTAGTGTTGGGAAATCTAGATTTTTAGACAGTCCAGGAAATCCAGCAATATTGTTAATGACACAAAATACCGCAACCTGAAATGACCTACTAAGCAGCTTAAGTCTGATGGAAGCCAATGAAACAGACCCAATCCATTCAAGAGTCTGAAGGTGTACAACAGGATCAAGCTCCTGGATAATAAGGGAATTGATTAGACCAATTGTAGCAAAAAAAGTGATAAACATTAAAAAATATAGTGGACAGAAACACCAAAGGGCTTGTGTCCCAACAGTACATTGTGATATAGATTTATGGTTTTATATAATGTGAGACAACGCCCTGCATCCAAAATAGTATGCAGCATCTTTCGATCTCTTTCTATAAATATATGCACACTTTTTAGTAAGCATTGGAAAACAAAAGTATTTCAGTGTGCATATAGATGTTCTAATAGTAAAAAAATACAAGATCCACAAGATTAGTAGTTTTAAAGCTTATTGATGACCAACAGAGACTTTGTTGCTTATCATGCATGACAACCGGTATAAAAAGACGTTATTAGTTCAAGCGTGTACCTCCACAACAACATCGGAAAGCTTTCTTATGCCAAAGGCTAAACACAACCTCTCTGAAACATCATGGTGAACAAACCTCAATTTGGATGAATCAATATATTTCATGTAGTGAGAGCCATATGGATCAATGTATACACACGACTTTGAAAGGGTAAGTCGACAAGCATCGTCTGGGACAACCAGCTTTGATTCCCAGTTCGATCTATCTGAATTCTGCTGCTCGATGGTTTCATTATAGATAAAATGAAGAAATTCAATCACTGCACGGAGTTCATTTGGATTAAGACGTTGATTACGACAAGATTCTTCAAAATTTAAAAGAAACATCATTGCAGAAGAAATAGATAGGGTGTCATGAAGCCCCAACTCTTTCAGAATTTTCACGAACGGCAGAAAGGGTGAAGGAAGTTCAAATGCAAGTGGAGAAAGGTCTACTGTCAAATGGGAAAAAAGAAAATTGCACTTGGCTCTGTATGTCACATTAGCAACTGGAATGAATGCCACGTTCCCCAACTTCGATATATCTGACAAGAACTAAAACAGATTAGCTATCACACAAGTTGGATGCTTACATTTTTATTTCGGACACATGGAAATCAAAATATAGTTCAATACAGAGAGTGTACATAAATGAATAACTAGTATACACATGCATTACTACCTGGGCCTGCTGCCCTGCTCACACGTCAAATACATCTTATTCAATGCTACAAAGACCATCTTATGTAAACATAAGCTTGCATTGTGACAGATTAAGCACATCTTATTTAACGTTTAGTAGTCTAACTTGGACATCTGAAAATTAAAATTGTAATAATAAGCCACGCACAGACCTTCTAGAGGCTTAACATTGAAAAGTTTACATCTGTTGCTCTACTATGTGAATTTTTGCCAATTGTAAAAGAGAGTATTTCTAGCTGGTGCATCTTCCAGGTTCAATTCATTTCACTCCGTTCTAAACTTTTATAGTTTAATACGGTTTACATGGGTTGTTTATTTATCGTTGATTTTTGGGGGTAATTACATACAGTCATACACCATTACAAGAGGCTAAACCCATTGGTACATAAACTCGATACGAGCTTCGTCCCTTATTATGTAAGAGAAATCGGACCGCTTTCTTAGTTTAAAAAAGGCACATATTTCACTCCCAAGCTGACTCTTTTTCAGTCCTTGGTGCTTCAGTGACACTCCTAGATAGAAAAGAAATCACAAGTACCAAGCCCAAATTTAAGAAAAGATCGTATATCTATTATTGGAGGTCTTCATACAGGCAAGGATCATATGTCGTAAAACCTCACCATCCTTACTAGAAATGAACCACCACTCATGCCACGCATACCAGAGGGTCTTCATTCAAGTACGGCATCTATACTTGCTAACCTCAGGGCTATATTCATCAATATAGATATTGAATAGCTTGAGTCAAAGTTGTTTCAACCTTCATGTATATTATATAATGAAATCTATGATGTTACGACACATTCTACCATAATGCATGTGATGTTTTTTAGAACGGCAAGTGTTAAACTCCAAGCGGCAGAATGTCTTCTTCGAACTAGCCTAGTTATGTTAAACTCCTTATCCGCTTCGCCCGAAAGGAAAAGCGCTAGGAAGGTCTTGAACCCAAGACCTCCAGGAACCTTGGTGGCCAACTAGCTAAGCCAGTTGGTTAACCGTAATGCATGTGATTAATTGCTTATGCAGCCACACCACTGCCCTCACGACATCATTGGATAAGCAGTCTGCTGCATTATTATGAATTGCAGATTTCAAACAGAAGCCATAACTTAAAAGGGTTTAAAATTTGGGATCACATTTGGAGAAAATAATTATCCATCAATTCAAAATATCAAACAGCTTGAGCTAAAGTTGGTTCAGCTAAGCACACATTTGCTCAGTACAAAAACTCCCACTTATAAACTGATATACAATTTGCTTTCCCAACAATGTGGGACAAAATTTAACCCTTTTTCCCTCCTTCAGATCCATTCGAAATACCCTCCTTTGATACTCGTATCTCATTCATGCTGACAACGTTCTTGACATATAACGGCTCATTGCGTAGCTCTCACTAAATACTACGTAACCATGTATGCCCTTTATGATAATAATTATATATATCAATAATATCTATGTCCAAAATTAGTGAAAACTCGTTTTTACACTAGATTAATCAAATCTTGTAGTATAAAGTTTTCAATGCTTACAATACCAACAGATCCCAACCTGGTCCAAGAATGTTCTCTCGAGACTAAAAAGTAGAGGTGACAAATTTTGCTCATTTTGCTAATTACGGGTACTTTTTAGCCTCTTTTAAGAAGTGGGGGCATTTTTTGCCCCATCTATTATTATTGATGGGCTCAATGGACAAATTTAAGACAATATATAAGCTTAATGGGCTTATGTAAAACACAAAATTGGCTACTGGACGGATCTTTTATATTTAATGTTTTTTCCCCGACTTTTAAACAAGTATTATTATTTTTTATTTTTAAGTTTTTATATGGTTTTTGCCCATTTAGTCGCGCCCGTTTAGCCCACCGCTCGTTTAGCCCGTCACCCATTTTGCCCCGTCGTGCCCGCCGAGCCCGCCTATTTTGCCACCTCTACTAAAAACTATATATCATTCTTTTTATCCATTTACATGTCTATTTTTTATTTATCCTTCACTTGACTATTGTCTTTTTCGTCTTATTTTTAGTAGCAAGCAAAACAAAAGCACAAAATAAGTATGGAAAAAAGGATACAAAATTATCAAATAAATCTATACAAGTGATTCCGCTTTGCATATATCCTGTTTGATTCAACTATGATTCATGTACTTAAACACCTGCTATACTTTACTTATGAGAACGAGAGAAAAGGAACAAGATTACCTGAGGAAGATAGTGTAACCCAAATTGTGTCTAGATACTTGAGTACCTGAAAAGTTGCTTCTTCCATAAAGTAGACGTATGACTTTCTAAGCCACCCCTCATCCTGCAATAATATTAGACTAGTTATTAATATATTCAACTAGAGCCTTTGATATCCTAGAGAAACAGATCATATGTAGTTTATAACCTGCAGGTGCTTTAAAACTATAGTAAAAGGAGGAGGGCTTCTTAGTTGTAGAGCTTCCCAAGAGTACTCTGGTGGAACCAAATTTGCTTTTGGAAGAATGGGAGCAGCACACCATGCAAGCGACCAATCTTTCAATAAAATGACTTCACTGTATGAACAAAGGACTCTTTTAACACCTTTTCCACGCTCCAATGCGAACCATCTTTCAGCAGGAACGCATGCAATCTTACCAAGAATTTGAAACAAATTATTGCCATTAAAGACATCAAAGTTTCTAAAGATCGCACTCATAAGTGTTTCAGCCAAAGATATAATTGCTGAAGATACTTCATTTTTCGTGTTTGACATACTCTCAGCTCCAAGAAACTCTACTTTTCTAGCACATTTAAGAAGAATATCAGCATCATGCGTGTTCTGGAGACCTGTTTTCCTTAGAATGTTAAGCCATCTATCTGAAGTGAACCTTTCCCCAGGAAACTTATTAGCCTCATCCGAAAATAGTGACAATAACAATGCGTCACAAGGATCAAACATGTCTGTTGGTTTATGTGGTTCTCCGTCAGCACTTTTTACAAATTTGGTCTCTTTTAATGCTTCAACAACTGAAGAATCTTGTTGGAGGTCACTCCACATCGTGTAGATATATATTAATATTTCCTCCTGTTCTAACGGATGCTTCTCTTCGAACCTAACAAACATCTGTTTCTTTTTCAAGTCATAGTTCCCAGCAAGCATCTTATCTCCAATATGCCGGAATGTTTGGCGTGATACCGCTAAATCTATTTCATTATAGTGTGCAATTAAGACATTGTTATTATTATCAACATCCAACACTATATCATCATCCCGTGTCGAAGTACCAAACACGAAATTCTCCGAATCGTTATCCCAAACTCCTTTAGAGTAAAAGCAACCCATGAAAGCTTCAAACAAGAAATTAACTTTTCAATTCAGATCAAACCCTCTATCCAAACCATAGTTAATCATAAAAAGTCATTTGTGAACTAATTATTTCAAGAATAATAGACAAATTCATGAATACCTATTTCCTGAAATATAAAAATATATTATACAACATGATTTACCTCGAAATCTTTAAAAAGGTACAATTTCAATATGCAAAAGGTTGAATGCCGAATCCTTGCTCTCAAAACTGTAATTTACGTGTACAAGAATAACATCGATCATTAGTCACGTACGAGAAATTTCTATGTTTTGGGAGGATATATATGGTATGATCCGTATTCAAGAAAACCTATAACATTTTATTATATAAACAGCTGCACGGCAAGCTATTTTAAAATTGCAAAACTATTTCTTTAAAAAAAACACATTTGTGAATTTATGTGTCATTTGATTACTAGTTATAATACTCGTGCACGCACGGGACTTAAACATACAAAATAAATGAGGTAATAATTTCGTTATTGCGATTTTATGTACTTATATATGTTTTTACCTGATTTTTTATTATGTGATAATACTAAATGATATATTTTTGGGTAAATAGTAATTAATATTTTGTATAAATATTTATTGCATAAAAGATTTGAATTTGTTTAAATAAAAATTTTAGCTATTTTTTTCTAGACATTTTGTGTTTAATAACACATAATGACCTTGAAAATATATGTTGGTTAATATGTAAAATCTCATCTATTTATTTTCATCTAATATCGATGTATGAGGTTTTGCATTCATTTTACTATTTATATTCCTGTTAATAATAATTTACGTAGATTGCATTGTTTAATTTTGTAAAGTGTCAAAATATAAATAAACTATAATTTGTGTTTTTATTTAAATATTAATAATCATGTGATCGGTTGAGTTTTTAATATTACATATATGTTGTATTTTTAAAATATAAAATCTAAATGGTATAAAGTTTAAGTGGGTATTTTGTTTATTTAATAAAGTTCCTAAAAAACATGTAAAGATATAAGTTTACACTTAAGTCTATCTAATTTATTTAAAATTCATCTATTAAAGTTTTAATTTTTTTTTGAACGGCAGTTTGGTGCAGCGGAGTATCTTGCGTGCCACCGAGGCACCAAGTCTCTCAACCCGAGTTCGAATCATCTCACGAAGAGAATATCAACCTCATGCTAGCCATCCAGTTTCCCATTAAGGGGCTTCAAGGCATTGCGATGAGATTCAAACCCGGCTGCCAATTCTGGGAAAATCCCCCATATGGGGAATGACAGGAGTCGAACCCCTGACCTCCCCCACATGGAGACTATAACCAAATGCATTCATTCAACTGAGCTAGACTTCATTTGCCTATTAAAGTTTTAATTAATCCTCTACTCCTTTTTTATGTTTTTATTTTCACAAATTTTACACATATATCTTTTTGTGTTTTCATCAATCTCTTCCACTGAAACATTTAATTTTGACTAAATTTCATTCAATTTTGACTTTTTGGTCAACCACATTGCTTGATTTTGCTTATGTGTCAAAATCAAATCATTTGATTGGTCCAATTATTTTTTCTACAACCTCTACTTTTTACTAAAACTCTCAAAAAATCTAATTCTTTTATTGTATAAAAGATTATGAGGTGTTAAAAAACCGACAAATCGAGCCGAACCGTTCAATCAAAAACCGAAAAAACCCGAAACCGAAAAAACCGAAACCAAAAAACCACTCATCACTGTTCGGTTTTGATTTTTATTTTTAAATATCCGCGGTTAACCAAACCGAACCGTGCATATTATGCATGATTTTTTTTAGCTAAATATTCAAATAATCGTACATGTATTAATAGTTTTATTGCAATACTCTAATAATTTATGTGCGAAAATTAATTAATTTAGTTGTAATATATAGACGAAATAACTTTTATACGATTAAATTCGACTATAATACTTTTATCGACTCAATGTCATTTGATTTAACTAGAACAACATATTCTGTTCTAGACCATGTTATTTTTATACGGGTAAATTTGATTAAACATAAATAAATAGTTAACTGAGAATCGAACCGCAACTAACCGCTCCCTTCAGGTACCCGCATATCTGGTTACCCGCCTACTAGTTTTGTTTCGAGTAGTAAAAATAATTACCCGTCCCACAACAAATAATTAAAATCTTCCAACTAACCAATCCGAACCTACCCGTGAACACCCCTATGCATAACTCTTTGGATTCTGTTAAAGACCTCCACCTGATTTAATGTAATGAAACCAAAGGTATCAAACGCGAAAGAAATAAGCATTGATTTTGAATGCATATTTTCTCGTGTTTTGTCACTTTTTGCACGAGGCAGGTTGAGCAAAACCAACCGAACCGATCATTTTTGGTTCAGCTTTTGGTTGGGGTTTGTGTATTTATGTCAATTTTACTCGGTTCGGTTCAGTTTTGGGTTAAAAACACGAAAAATACGCCTAAACTATATTTCGTTCGATTTTTCTTAGTTCGATTCGGATTCGGTTTTTCTCGATTTAATTCGGTTCGATTTTTGGTTCCTGTTTTTTAATCAATTTTCGGTTCGGTTCGGGGTTTTTCGGGTCGGTTCGGTTTTGAGCCGATGCTCAGCGCTAGCACGAGACCGCTTTTAAACCTAACTACACCATTGTAAAACCCTGACTACTCAAACCTAGAGAGAACTAACCCAAATTAGAACAACATAAGTATGTTTCCCTCCAATTTATCCAAAACCAAAACATCAATCGGTGTGAGTGTGGATTTTCCATTCAACGGGTCTCTTAAAAAGTTCGAAAGTGCTTCTTTCTGGATGAAAATTCCGCCACGCGGAACATACGAATGATGTTGTAAAAATGATACACACCACTAGGATTCTAATATATAATCGTTAGAGATGCAGCAACTAAACTTGGATAATCAAACATTGAAATGATAGTCGAAAGCTTAATGTGTTATTAATGGAATATAATGGGATGTTTATAAAGTTTTTTATAAACAGAGAAAGTAAGAAAAAATAATAATCGTAAGCTAAACAAAAAGTAAAGCTAACGACTATTTTAACCAAAACATCGACGAGAAAGTTTTATAACACTACAACATTCGCTACCGAAGATATTTTGGTTTCATCAGAGATTTGTCGATGGGAATAGTTTTCCCCGGCGACATCTCGCTAAGGAAACCTTGATGGGAGAAGTCCGATGAGGATACTTTCCCCATCGACAACACCAGGCCCACACGATTTCAGTAAACAATATGTGTGCCACTGTGGCAAGTTTTTCCGATGACATGTTGTCGGGGTTTATAATGGCTAATTATCAAAGTTTAACTAACTAACTGTTAATGTTTCCACACGTCTGTGGTTTCCCTGGCGACATGTCGCGAAGATAAATTGACCAAACAATAAGGTGAAAATATTTATCCCTTTGTTGGTTTGCAAAACCTTATGATAAACTCTCACAATCACAAACCGACAAAACCCCTTGTGTAAATACTACAAATTTATCACCTTTTGTTATACAATCAAATAAAAATAATCAAATCTTATAAGCCTTAGCCCAAACTATTGCTTATCAAAAATGAATATATTGGTCAAATATGAAAGTTTTGATTAAATAACACCCTATGTAGTATCATTGTATGTGATTGTTAATAAATAAAACAAATCACTATTCTTCTTCCTCTTTTCAATCAATGATAGAAGAAGAGAACCAGCTATCCTCTTCCTGTCAAAAATCTTGCTGCTATAAACCCTCTTGTCAACCGATCGCTAGAAACCCCTAAACGGAAAAAATGTTCCTTCTTTAACAAAAAACCCAATCAATAGAGAACCCTCACGAATCACCCTAACTCCTAGAGGATATTCAAACCAAGATCTCTGATGTAGAGATCTATCACCATACGGATGTTACATGTGGAACCTGAACCCGTGAAGAACTTCGAAAGAAAAGACACAAGGTAATAAGGGGGAGGTAACCGAATCCTACAAGGACTTGGTAGTCGGTTGACAATACAAGGAAAAATGAAACAAGTATGGGTTGGGCTTGGGACACAAGCATAACCAACTTACCCTTTATTCTACTACTTAGCTTATTAGCTAAACACTACTACCCTAATATGAAGACTAAATATAACACATATTATATTCGGAATTTGATGCATGAAAAGTGTTTGATGAAATGCCTAAAAGAGATGGTAGCAACATATTATTAGTAATTTGATGCATGAAAAGTGTTTGATGAAATGCCTAAAAGAGATTTTAGCAACATATTATTTATGCAGGATAGGAAAAATGTTGAGTATAATTCATAGTTCTATGCAATGGCTTGTTGCTCGAAATAAATTCTAGAATAAGAATGTTTAAGCTGAGACAAATCAGGTTTGAACAAGTGGTGAGCATGTTGGATGAGATGACAAAGTTGATAAATGGTTAGAGATGAAAAAGTAGAAAGCCCCAAAAGAAAGTAACGAAATGGAACGGGTTTAGAATTAAGAAGCACGATAAAACTGCAATTGAGGAGAGTTTAAACAATGTATTTAATCATTTCTAGAGATTTAGAGATGATTACAATGTATATGGTGACGAATAAAGTAACGTGATTTTCAAAAGTGTTAGAGAGAAGTAAGACGATAAGGAGTTCTTGGTAGACGAATATTAGAGTGATGATGAGAAGAGTGGTCCATCGAAGAGAAAGGTTGGCGAGGTGTGTGGTGGACGAATATAGGAGTGAATGTAAAGAAGAAGGCAATAGATTCAATCATTGGCGGAGGATAGTGAGGCCCGGAAAGAATGGTGGCCCCCCTACAATCTGCCTCACAGTTGTCTGTCTATGTGTAGATTTGGATTTAATGATTATTTTGTATATCGTTGCCTTTAAAATTTTGGTAGAAAAATATAGTGGTTTGTTGATTTGGTTTGTTTGTAGTCTTGATGAAATACTCTTCTCTTACGTAAGACTTATTCATAATGATGAGTAGACATAGATTATCAAGCTTTTAATAGTTTAGAAAATTAATAATCAATTTTGCTGGTGTAATCAAATAGCAATATAGCATGCATGTTTATTTGTAGTCTTTTTTTCTTATATCACTACATAGATATATATAAGATGTGTAGTAACATTTTTATCCTGAAAGTTTTTGGCCCCTCCAAATAAAACGATCAAGCTCCGCCACTGAATTAAATGATGAAGAAAAAGTGGAAGATTTTAAGATATATTTGTGTAGTATGACTCATTCACAACTCTCTGAGTTTGTAAAGGCATTAGGTGGATGCCCATTGCTCAGCAAGCATAGGTTATCGAGACATTTCTTACCTTAGATATTAAAGATCTAATTACCAAAAATAGGATAAGTTGTACTCTGTTTTAACTTTAGAAAAAATCACATGTGTTTTTTTACCTAATTTAAAAGTTTAATGTATATTCTTTTTTGTTGCAGTGATATTGCTAAAAAAGTTCCAGCTGATAATGTGTTAAGTTATTCAATTTGTGAAGTTATTATCATCGAATGTAATTGTATGATTGATATGAATATGTGTAGATCTTAAGTGCTTTGTATATTGTATTTTTACAGGTTAATATGCAAATCAAATGTGATTAACCACAAAATCAAATGTGATTTACCAAAAGTTAAACATGTTTATGCATGTTTTAAACTATATTTGTCATTTATCAAACATTGTGTGAATCACATGTGATTCAAAAAAGAATTACATGTGATTTAAACATGAATCACATGTGATTCTAATAAAAGAATCTCACAACAAATTAACAGTTCACAATTTCAGGTAATTAACAAAAATAGTCTACCATTATTATTTCTAGATTAAAAGTGAATCACAGGTGATTTTCTTTAAAACGACAAAGAAAAATCGTACTTGATTACATGTTCACATAACAAAAGAAAACAAAACATAACCGTGTGTAAGTTACTTCCCTATACATTAATGTACAGCCCCTCAACTGGCATAGGAATTCCTTGGCTCCTAGTATATTAATTAACTAGGTGTTTCATATAAAATTTCTCTAGGTGTTTGTATGCAACATGTATATCAAAACACATAATCACATGAGATTCATGACAAAATCACATGAGAATCACATGTGATAATTACGTGTGATTCATTCCTTAAAAAATAACAAAAATACTCCATAGCCAGATCGTATGTGATTTCAATTTATTAATAACAAAGCAACTACAAAGAAAAATCACATGTTATTTTGTCCGAATCACATGTAATTTTAATTTGATACTAAAAAAACAACTATATAGAAATAACACATGTGACCATGTCTGAATCACATGTGTTTTTTATTTATTTATAACAAAACAACTACATAGCAAAATAACATGTGATTTTACGTGTTATCTCTTCTACGACAACATTTGCTGCTTCTTCCATAGCATCTTATGTGTCTAATTTAACATTTTGTTTAAATTGATGTGTTTAACCACTTTCATAACCTCATCTAGTTGAGTCTCGTCTATTTTTCGGTGAAGTTTTAATTTTCTGGCAAAGTTTAAACTTTCCAGCGAGTTTTTTGTGATTCTGACGAGGTTTTGTTGTGATTCAGCGATATGCGTTTGTTTTAGAATGAAGGAGTGATGGTAGTTAAGGTTTCCAGTGTTGTTTGTTGATTACTGCCTAAGTTTTGTGGTGATTCCGGCGGGGTTGTTAATTTTCAGCGAGCTGGTTAGGAGGGTAGATTGATGTGTGTGGTTTATAGAGAGATAAAGTAGTGAATAAATGAGGCGATGTAATGTTTTTTTAGGATTTATATATGGTTGATGCAATGGATTATAGCCATTGTATAGATGAGATTTGTTCATTTGTTCCTTAGATGAGATTCTATGTGAATCTTAACTCAAGTAGTAGTAGTAAGGAGTAGATACCAAAAACATGATTTTTCTATTAAAACATTTGATAATGTAGTTGTAAGTGTAATTATAAGAGCATGCGGTACCATAACATCATACCATCACAAATGTGTTGTCACCTCAACATCATATCAACATTAACACAATAACAACAACACCCATAACATCTCTGGATTAATAACACCATAGTTTTTCACCCATCCTTTTTCTTTTTATAAAGCACCTTAACCAATTTAATTGTTTTAAAATAACTAGTTTAATTTCCGTCATTCATAAATATAAAAAAAAGTCTACGAAAAAAAGCTACATTAAAAAGAACTTAATTCGAAGAAAAAACAAATGAAAAAAGTACGTTCGAAAAAAACTAGCCTCCACGGGCACAAAATTTTGCTTTGGTCGCGTCTTTATGCTTCTTGATCCAATACGCGTCATCCTCGTCCTAATCCTTCGTGCTTGTGGCAAGAAAGCTTATTTCCTCAAAACGCATCAATGTACGGTCTCTCTCTTTTAACACTTCGAAGTATTGGTCGGTGGCTTTGCATTTGAGACGAAACTCACTAGTCAAAAAATTCCCCGAATGAGCCTGCCTCGCTACTTGCACCAGTGCTCCTTGAAGTTTTGAACTTGGTCAACTTCCCGAGACATTGTTTGTCGGAGGAACGCCAAAGAGATCTTCGTTAGCAACCTCGGGGACGTCTCATATTACATTAAACAGGATTTGGATGAGTTCCATTTCGCATGGGATCTCAAAAGTCCGAAGCATTTTCTTGACTAAATAAGACAATACTATGCTCGCCAGGATACATAGTTCTCGCCGTTTCATCACATATATTTTGCTTTTGCCACTTTTCCAAAACGTTTTCTACAAGTGTGAACGATATTGAATTTTTGGCAATTATTGTTCAATGTATGTCATTTACTTGTAATCATATCCTTGTTACGTTTTTGTAAATTTTGGTGATTAAACGAACACATAACCTAAAAACAAAAGGTTTCACCCTTTTGTGCTCTGTCGACATTCAGTTCCTCGCAAACCTCAATGTAACAACCAGAAAGTAAGGTTTCCTCACCAGTGTCGAACGTGGGGAAACACCTACACATCGGGTTTTCTTTCAAAATCAATTTTGAGATCGACATCTTTTGCTTTTTGTGCCACCCTCTTGTGGAATTTTTTTGGTGCATCGAGTTGTGGTTGTGAGGATTGTGAAGATTGGGTTTGTGGTTGATCTTGTTACAGGAAAGATGGTGGGTTTTGTTGGAGATTTTGAAATGGTTTAGTGTTTGTGATTGTTGCCATTATAAAAATTGACGTTGTTGGTGATAGAAGAGCTCTTTGCTCATTGAAAATGGAAGTGGAGGATTTGATAAGGAGCCTTCGCCGGTGAGGTGTTGCATACCGAAAAAGTTCATGAACGTGTCATTCGCGTTAGGAGGAAGATATCCGACCATTTTTTTATGTTAAAAATGTAAACTTGTGTTTGAATGTATAAAAGTATGTGTGAAAAATAAAAGGTTTAAGTTCATTTGGATACTAAACTTTATTTGGATATCAAGGGACTAATGTCTACCTTTCATATCCATTTTAATCCAATAGATAATATTAAACACAAAATATATTTTCACCCTCGTTTTTCAAATATTAATATCTCTTAAACCGTTAATCCTTATGCGAAAAAACATACTGTTACGAAAAGCATTTAATTATCTTTCAATAAATATGCTATATGATACACTTTCGATAAAAAAATTTATCTTTTTCATGTTTTTGAAAAGTAGATGCTAATATCATATATGATGTAACACCAGTGTCATATATGATATAACCTATCATATATGATAGAAACCAATATCATATATGATTTAACACTGTTATCATATATGATGAAACAGTATTATCATATATGTTATTTCACGTAAATTTAAACAAGGAAAAAAATAAAATAAAAATCGAAAGAATATCATAGTACATATTGGTAGAAAGATAATTAAATGTTCGTCGCGATGGTATAATTATTTTCGTTTAACACTTAACGTTTTAAGAGAAATGTAAATTATAAAAAATATGTGAGAAATAAAATATATTTAATCTTATAATAAGATGGATGGTGGAATGAGTCCCTCATATCTAATGAAAAGTAGGGGTGTGCAAGAAACCGAAAACCCGAACCTAAACCGAAAAAAACGAAGAACCGAAACCTAAAAAACCGAAACGGATAGAAAAATCGATGGTTCGATTTTTGCATTTTGAAAAAACCGAAGCTTTTGGTTCGGTTTTTTTTAGCATTAAAGAAAACCGATATAAACCGAACCGATCTTTATAAACATGAGAATATATATATATAAGTTAACGTCGAAGCTAATGGACGATGAATATGCTACACTAGGTTAATTCTATCATGTTTAATAACTAATCATTGTTTCATGTGCTTATTAAACATGACTAAATAATAAGTTTTCTTCTCGATTATTTTTTTAATTAGGTTTTTATCGTTGCTATTGTGTTGATTTATACATATAAATGATTTTTTTGGGATTTTATATGATATTTTGTCCTTATTGTTAATGTTGTGTTTCTTGTTGTTATTGTTTATTTAAATCTTTTAACGTGTCGGTTTATGGTATATTCAAAATCAACTTTTAAAAGCGAAGCTTGATAAATCATATAGGAACCGAAAAAACCGAAAAACAAAACCGAAAGTAAATCGAAAACCGAAAAACCAAACCGACACAAAACCGAAACCGAATGGTTCCTAAAAATCAGAAACCGAAATTTGTTGGTTCGGTTTCGATTTTATATAAAAACCGAACCAAACCGAACCATGCTCACCGTATGATAACCAAAATAACTTTTTCTCAAAATAGTTGAACCAACTCCAGAGAAAATACAACGACGGACTCGGCGTTATTATACCAACTCCATAGAAAATACAACGACGGACTCGGCGTTATTATACTGTCCCCTCTAATGTGTAAAGCATGTCTTTGCTCAACGCTCTTGAATACTAAGCGTTCGAGAACGAGCGTTCCAAAAAGATAAATAAATCTATTGGTTGTTTGCCCAAAAAGATCATTAATAGTAGAAATGATCCACTCATAGATCTTAAATACTCTTCTCCATACACACAATTAATCATGTCAGGACACCTTCAATACAATCATTCTATTGGTGATGTAATTTTGGGTCATTTTTGAGTCACGAAATTGTAATTAAAAAATTTGGCATATGAATTTCGAGGTCATTCTTGAATTTGTACGTGTGTTAAGCTCTATCTAATCAGGTCTTGTTTGCATTAAGAGTTTGATCTGAATTGTTAAGTTTCCTATCTGGAGCTTTCATGGGTTGCTTTTGCTCCAAAGGAGTTTTGGCTAACGACTCAGAAATACTCTTATTTGGTACTTCGACTACGGATGATGTATTGGTGGACCTTCATGATGGTAACGCGGAAAATTTAGGGATATATCATGAAGAGATGCGGTACAATGCAAAGTGCTCCACTTATGGCAGAGAGTCTGTACTGTTCAGAGCCCGTTGGGTCTCTCAGTTGCAAGAGCAACAAACTTTGGTTAGGTTCGAAGAGAAGCCTAGGTCAAAACAGGAGGACATGTTGATATATGTTTACATGATGTGGAATGATCTTCAAAAACATTCATCAGTCATTGAAGCATTAAAGGAGACCAATTTTGTGACAAGTGCTGATGAACAATCACGAGACCTATATAAACCTAAAGACTTGTTTGATCCTGGTGATTCACTTCTGACGTCACTTTTCTCTGATGAGGCTCATAAGTTTCCTGGGGAAAGGTTTGTTTCAGATGGATGGCTTCAAATATTAAGGACAACAGGCCTTCCGGACACCCGTGATGCTGATATTCTTCTTAAATGTGCTAGAAAAGTAGAGTTTCTTGGAGCCGAGAGTATGTCAAACACAACGAGTGAGGTTTCACTAGAAATTTGGTCCATGGCTGAAACTCTTATGAAGGCTATATTTGAAAACTTTGAGCTTTCTAACTGCAATAATTTTTATAATAATCTTGGCAAGATTGCATGCGTTCCTGCAGAAAAGTGGTTAACATTTGAAAGTGGAGAAAAAGTTGTCAAAAGAGTGCTTTGTGCATACAGTGAAGCCATTTTGTTAAAAGATTGGCCGCTTGCATGGCGCACTGCTCCTATTATTTCCAGTGTTCCACCAGAGTATTCTTGGGGAGCTCTTCAACTAATGAGCCCTCCTCCTTTTACTCTAGTTTTACAGCACCTGCAGGTTAGTCATAAGCAATATATATTATTTTTCGGAACTAAAAGGTCCTACTGGAGTAAAATATTCGTTAGTCTAATATCATTTCAGGATGAGGGGTGGCTTGCTACGTCATGTGTAATCACTATTGAGGAAGCTTCTGTTCATGTGCTCAAGTATCTGGACAAGATTTGGGGTTCACTATCTTCCTCAGGTAATTTCTTTCTTGTTTGTCTTTGTTTAGTATACCTAAAGTATCGCAGGTGCCTAAATGTATGAATCCCAATTGTATTAAACCCGGATGCATATATATTCCCTGCAACAAAAAATCCAATTACGAGTCTGAAAAGTTGAATTTCTAAGTAAAAAAAGGGAAATGAGGTGGAAGATCCATTAACTTGAAACTAGTTTAAAACTCCATGCATACCACCCGGGGTTCTGATATCAACATTAGATACGATATATCTGAAATAAGAACATTCCCAAGAAATGATACACGTGCTTTAATATATTACTGAGTATATACATAGTTAAGCACAACCTGCATCCACCTCTTTTTAGACATCTGCAGGTTAGGAAATGAAAATTGGAAATTTCTTCTATACTAGGCCATTATTCGTTTCTGTTTATGTCAGATATATTGGCGTTGCAGCAAGTGGCATTCATTGCAGCTGATAATGGGACACGCATAGCTACTCCCAGTTCTCTTTTTGTCTCTCTGACGATAAACATTTCTCCACTTGCATCCAAACTTTCTTCAGGTTACCTGCAGTTTGTAAGAATTCTAAAAGAATTGGGGGTTGAGGACATGCTATCTATTCCTCGTGCAATGAACATCCTTTCAAGTCTTCAAAAGTCTTGTCATCATCATCGTCTAAATCCAAATGAACTTCGGGCAGTAATTGAACTTCTACATTTCTTGTTTAATGAAACAATTGATCACAACGAATCTCATACATCCAACTGGGAGTCAGAATTGGTTGTTCCGGACGATGCTTGTAGACTCGCCCCTCTGAATTCATGTGTATATATTGATCCTATTGGCTCTCGGTATTTGAAGTATATTGATACTTCAAAATTAAGGTTTGTTCACCATGCTGTTCCAGAGAGATTGTGTGTGGCCATTGGTATAACAAAGCTTTCTGATGTTGTTTTTGAGGTAATAGACCTAATTAAACCTATACCTCTATCTATTATGATTGTCAAGCTTAATTTATCATTTTTTTTCAAAAATTAGTATAACTCTGTGTTACGTATGAATTTTTTTTTTCAAAGGGTAAAATGATCATTTTACATGGCAAGATAGTCACAAAATACACATAATGATGAAATTCTAAATGTTTGGTAAAAAACATTCAGTACATACACAACAAAATGTGGCAAGTATAATACATTTGATTCTATATGTTGCCATTTTTCCGGTGACAACTAAAAAGTGTTTATTTAGAGAGATAACAAGGCATGCTACACTTGGTTTTGCTACAATATATTCTCATAGCTTCACTTGATTTTCAGGAGCTTGATCATGTAGAACACCTACAGACTCTTGAACGAATTGGATCAGTTTCATTGGCTTCTATAAGACTGAAGCTGTTAAGTAGGCCTTTCCAGGTTGCTGTATTAAGTGTTCTCAACAATATCTCTAGCATTACTTCAGGGTCTAATAATCAAGATTTCTCGACACTACAAAGATCACTTGAACTTGTTGCAGAAAGATTGAAGTTCGTGCGGTGCATCTACACCCGGTTTTGGCTCCTCCCAAAGTTCTTAGACATCACTCATACATCAAAGGATTCCGCTATTCCAGAATGGGAAAGTAGATCTAGTACTCAAAGATCCCTCTACTATGTTGATCGTTCAAATACCTGTATGATAATTGCTGAACCACCAAGTTATGTATCAGTTACTGATATTATTGCCTTTGCAGTCAGCCATGTTTTGGGTTCTCCAGTCCCACTACCCATAGGTCCGCTATTTCTTTGTCCACAAAACTCCGAAACAGCAATTAATGATATCCTCAAACTCTCTTCTGCTGAAGGAATAATGTATACCGTAGGTCGTGGTACTGATTTTCTTGGTAGGGACATACTTCCCGGAGATGCCGGAAAATTGGTATCTGACCCTACTAGACCTTTCTGCAAAGGAGAGATAGTGGCATGGGAAAGTCAAAATGGAGGGCCACTGAAATATGGTAGAATTCCCGAGGATGTAATTGGACCGTTACCAGAGCAACAATTCTACACATTAAGACTTGAAAGTTCTCCAGGGGAGACTGAAACTGTTATATCTTCACATGTCTTCTCGTTTAAAAGTTTCAAAATCGTTGATGCAACATTTCGACATATATGATGCCCAAAGACGGTATGCATGTAAAGCTATTAGAGGAGCCTAGAAGAGTGAAACCTTTAAATCAGGTTTATTTGCTCTACTATTCCTTATTTACTTATGTGAGGCACCTTTTTGTAACTAGACCCTCATGAGTTTGGTTTTTATATAAAATTCAGCTGTTCAAAGTGTAACTAATGTGAGCCCCGACCACTCACGGATGGCCTATTGGTAAAAGGCGTGTGGCTATCAATACTAAAATGGGTCAGGTCAGGTCTCAAGTTCAATTCCTTCTAGGTCCGAATTACCTGAAGTGGCCATGCCAACGTTGTGAAAAAGGATGATTTACCTGGTTTGAGTTTGTATGGCGGTGGATTCAAACCAGGTAGATTAGTCGGCCAAAAAGTCGGAACCATGGTTACCTAAAAAAAGTTAATGTGAGACGCCAATCGTAATTATAGTAAGAAAAGTTGTTTTCATATATACAATGCATTACTTTTCATCCCTTCTATCACAAATTTCTCTTTCGCTTTATAAGAGCAAATCAAAGTAAAAGAACACGAGAGCTTATATCCCTTTTTCTTGAAAAGAGTAATGATTTTTTAAAAATATTTTCTATTTGGTTTTATTTTTACCAATTGATACGGTTAGTTGTTTTCGTGGTGAGACTGTCTCCTGTTTTTACTTGCAGCTTTTTTCCCCTGATATCGTCAAAAGTTGTATTCAACTGCTAGATTGATTCCAATTCTTTTTATTATATTATTCTCTTTGTGTTTTCAAAATATTAGAACTAGATGAAATGATTAATATATAGTAACTTGTTAATGACAGATGAACAACTTTGAAGTGGCTCAGTTTACCCTTAATAAATAAAATGATAGAAAGTTGCAAGCTGGAAGTGTGAGACATTGCAAGTAATTTGCGAAACACACATAGTGGTTTAATCCTACAATCTTATTTCTGTTCTGACAGAGAAAAGCAGCTGAAGAATTTGAACGTAGTGGTGTATCAGATGAGGAGTTCAGTAAAACAGTTAAAGATATGTTTTCTGGTTCTGAGATTAGTATGGACATGGAGAATCAGTGCCTCCTCCAGAAAACTCTGTTCTTACAAGAACGGTAAATGAATCTCAGGCAGCACTAGTGTTCAAGCAGGTCTGAACCGTATCTTTATAAGTACCTATTTGCTTTTTGGAAGCATTTATAGACTACTATCAAATGAATTATTGGTAAAATTGCTTTCAGATCAACGTATTTCGACCCTGTATGTATGTCTCACGTTCAAGAATTCTTCAATCAAATAAGACAGATTGCAGTTGAAATCTAAGGCACGAGAAATCAATCAGAAACCCTTAGAATGTTTGTAGTTTGTTCTGTTCTGCAAATGAAACCAAACAGGGGTTATAATACCAACCGAAAAATAGTTATTTTCAGTTAATGGTTAGCAAGGAGCTCTGCCCCTTGACCCCCACATCTTCGTCGTGGCGGTATCAAGTTAGCTGTGATGAGCGTGCGCACTCAGCACCTCTTAACCCGTCTTGAGCTAAACTTGTATAAGCCTTTGGTTTCAAAGTAAAACACAATTACATAAAATAAAGTCGATAACACTAAAATTACCAACAAGATATAATGTAAATTTACAACCTTTTAAATTTTTCTTGCAGCTAAATGTTGACCCAGACGCTGTGATGTCCCTTCACTCGACATTGCAAGGCTTGACACACATCTTTTGACGTGAACAACGAACAAAATCCTGCGGAGCGATGATACACAAACAGGAAGATGGCAGTTAGCTTACACAAACATATTTCTAGTTGGATTGCGTTTTTACCTTGGATAATTCTCTAATCTCAAAGAGATTCATCAAATCATTCCACTTTTGACCCATACTAGTAGTGTTCTTGGCATTGATCGCGAACTACGATATTCATTTTCGATATATAATGACAGTTTGTTTGTATAAATTTGATTGTTCTCAACGTTTTCTAGATGTCGAGTAAAATTGATAAAGGCGATATTTCAAAGTCCTTTAAATTTGAAAACAAGTATGGACCTATAACTTTTATTTCATTGGGCCTTCAATAACCCATTATAGCTTATGTATTGGTAAGAGCCATATGCCCATGTGGGTGTTCATCGTTTCGTTTTAGTTCTAGTTTACTCGGTTCATGCAGTTCAATTAAAGATTTTTCCGTTTAAACCGAAAATTGAACTAAATTTAAATTGGAATTAAGCGAACCAAAACTAAAAATTGAATTCGGTACGGTTTTTAAGTTAACTCGAATTACGTAACTAATATTATTATTTTTAATTCAATGATATAGGTTTCTAGCTCAAAAAAAAAAATATCTTGCAAGCTTAAAAAGTGTTTTAATTTATGCTAAGAAAATCATTCTAATTGTCTTTACGTGTATATAGGTGTTGTTCGTGCAATTTTTTGCGGGGTCAGAATGGTATGACCGGTTCGGACCTAAAGTGATGTTCGCTTCGGATTGTCTGAAATCAAAGTAAACGCGTTAGTCTCGTCCGGGTGTGAGAACCCAGACCAAGCTCAGGCGTCAGAGTAAGTAAAAAGTAAAATTCGAAAGGGGAATATAAGAATATTATAATGAAAATAATATAATAAGGGTAAAAGATTTAACCTAAATCTTGAACCCAACAGGGTATTTATACTAATCAAATCCCTAAAAGGTCGGGAGTTGTGATGGGCCTCGGTCGGCCCAATTGGGGACACCCTTCCTATTTTCTCAGGTGTGTGTCTATTGACTTTTTTGTTTGACTTGTTCTGATTCCTTTCGGACGAGTTGTACGTTCCGGATCGTGTCATGTGTTCCGGACACATACACGAACAAGTCCCTCCCCCCCCCCCCCCCCCCCCCCCCCAAAGTATTGATTTGGCTAATTCGTTCGAGAATGTTTAGTCGAATCCATACTTTAAAACCTCTTATCTCGCAGTCGGGGTAGGCCGAACTGTCTTACCAGCCCATTCCTTGGTTTAGGCCCATCAAGGCCCAACACTTTCACCCTATCTTCTTGCGATGATCGACACGTGGCCCTAACTGGCTTGGATTGTTGACGCGTGTGGTTTTACTGTACCTTTCACACTTTCTCATGTTTTTACTGAGCCTATAAATACCTATCACTTCGTCATTTGTTTGTGTGTGTTTTCCATTTCTCTCTCAAATATATCTTCTCTCTACCAATCCGGACTTCTCTTCTCATCAGGTATCTTCTCTTCCTTTCCTTATTACCTTTCTGGATCCTTCCATTAAACGATATGGCAAACGAAGATCTCCCTGGGCCTTCCGGTTCGACCCGTTACGCTCCCAAGTTCGACATGCCGAAATATACTTCCACTCTTAATGACGAGTATGTTAAGTATCTTGTGAAGACGTATCATATTCCGAAAAGTTTTAATCCCCAAACTGCTCCGGAAGGGATGACTATGGATCGTCTCCCTTCAAATTGTATAGGTTTGTACGAGCAATTCTTTAAGTTGTCCGGGATACGAGTCCCCTTCTCCACCTTCCTTTTAGCCGTCTTAAAAAACTTCATCGTTCATATCTCACCACTTGTTCCGCTGGGGCTAAATCGTGTCATTACCTTCGAGGTTTATTGCCGAAGCCTTTCTATTGAACCCACTGCACCTCTATTTCGTCTCTATAATAGGCTCAGCAAACAAGGACATTGGTTTTCCTTTGAAAAGAGGTCTGAAAAAGGTTCACGCAAACAATTTTTCATGATACTCTTACTTGTTTGAAAAACTGGAAATGGGAGTTCTTTGTCATAGATCGTCGAGCTATTCCGGACTTTATGTCGTGGAGGCATGTTGATTCGGATCTGAATGATTATATCCCTCGGGATGGCTTTAATGAATCGGATGCCCTTCGTCTTGAGGAGCATGTTGTGGATTTGGCAGCCATTCCGGAGGGTGTGTTGTATGTGGCTGGGGTGTCATTGACTTGGGAGTGCCCAAAAATTTTGCCTCGTTATTTGGATCTAGAAGGGAATGGTATTACCCTTGTTTTTATTACTTCTTTTATCTTGTCTTTTTCTTTCATGATTGTAAATTCGTATTGCTTTTGTTATGTTTTCTTTTTTTTCTTGCAGTTATTACCATGTCTTAGTACCTTAGATTCCCCATTACTAATCCGGGCAAAATTACAAGGGGCGATCGTCTGACCGACGCCAACCGGATTACTCCTCATGTCGCTGGTGCATTGGCTGCCGGAGAGCACTTGAGTGCTCCTACTGCTGAACAGATAATTGCCATGAATGAAAGTGAAGCTGTTAAAGCCACTTGTAAAAAGAAAAGGCTAGCTGCTCTTCGTGCTGCGGAAGAAAAGAAAAGAAAGGAAGAGGCTAGGGAGCCGGTTGAGAAACCGAAGGGCAAGAAGAAAGCTGCCGAAAAGGGAGGTTCCTCCGGAGCCTCTACTAAAACTAGCAAGGCTGTCAGTGATCTTCTTCGGAGTATGAAACGCATGACTGAGAAACCTACGGCCTCTGGTGGTTCGGCTAAGAAAAGGCTAATAGATGCGGACGAAGGTGCTGGTAGGAACGAAGAGGAAATATTTGATGAAGATACTGTTATAAGTCCTATTCCTCTTCGGTCTGTCAACTTATCTACTCATGTGGATGATGGTTCCTCCGGACCTGCTGGTGATCACTTGGATAAGACACATGAGTCAGAATTTGGAGGGGGTGGCAAGGATACTACTTCAGAACCTTCCAAAGAGAAGAGCCCCCTCCCAAGTTTTCACCACTTGGTAATTCATATCTAGATGGGTCAAGTTCTAAAGGTTTCTTTTCTGATGAAGTTGAAGAGCCTACCAAACATAGGGATGGAAAGGGAGTCATGGATTCGGACCATCTCCATTACAAACGTAAGTGCTTTTTTTATGTGTGTATACGTGCCTTCAATGTTATTTGTTCTAACTCTAAGAGTTTTATCTGATTTTCCGAACCAGGTGTATTCACCGTTGATGAAGAGATGTCTGGTCCGAGTGCTAAGTATACTCCGGATTGGAATATTGGTGTTGTCAGTCGAGTAGATACCCCTGCGGAGTGTCAAGATCTGATGATACATATCATCCCTCCGGTTGTACAATGTGAACTAAGCTCCTATCCCCCATCCCTTGCTCTAAGCCGAAGCTGGTACCAACTTGCCCGGAGTACCATGGGGATGGTTGACTCTCTTCGTAGGTTGGAGTAGGAATCGAAAGATCAAGGCAATCTATTGGAGAGATGTGAAGAATACAAGGCCCTCCTTCGGGAGTCAGATCTTAAGCTGTCGGAGCAAATTCAAGCTAACTCCAAGCTCTCTTCCCAGCTTCAAAATTCCGAAAAGGTTTGTGCCTCTAAGGACGCCGAACTGGCTATTGTTGTGGGTGAGAAATGGGATTTGACCGAAAGGCTGAAAGGCCGTGATGCCCGAATTGCTGATCTTGAAGAGACTCTGCATGTCCTTTGTGCCGATAAGGAAAGGCAAGCCGAAGAAGCTAAGGTTCTGAGTGCCGAGAAGGAGGAGCTTCAAAGTAAATACAATACTTCAGAGATGGGCAGATACAATGATGTTCGGACCTTGCTTCCTGTTGTCCCTTCCAAGCTTCTCAATAGTCACAAGCACAAAAAGAATATTACTGATTGTTTCGACAAGGCTATTGAGGCTGGCCGGGCCGAAGGGATTAAGGTATGGAGACCTGTGGAGGAGCAGTTGGCTATCATCCAAGCTACCCCGGGCTTTGATATTTACAACGACAAAAAGATGGGACCCATGGTTGATCGAATTCCGGCTGCTAAGTATCCCTACATCCAAGAGGTTTTCACCAACTTCTTCCTACCTATTGAGCGTCTCATGGTGATTGAACTCGCACCTGCTCCGGAAAAGGTTGTGGACCCCTCAGCTGATGCCACCAATGATGAAGGTAATGGGTCCCCCCATGCTTATGATGATGCCTCCGGATCCAAAGACCCTCCTTCGGCTTAATTAACTTGTAATCCATTTAAACAAATTACTTTTATGCTTAATTTTATTCGGATGAATGTAATGTTTCCAGACTAGCTTCACTTGTTCAATGCTTTTTCTTATTCGGATGATGTAATAATTAAATTGTGTTTCACACACTTGCTTTTATTTTTGTGAATACATGCTTTTTTTATATGTTTTGTAATTCTTGTCCGGAAAAGCTTTAGTTGTTTGCATTAATCTCTCTTGTTCGTACACGAATAGGCCTTCCATCTCGGATAGGACTTAATAAAAATAATCCAATTCTTCCCTTGTCGAAGGGAGAAATAATTAATTGTACGTGAATAGGCCTTCCATTTCGAATAGGACTTAGTAAAAATAATCAAATTCTTCCCTTGCCGAAGGGAGAAAGAATTGATTTTATGTTAATAGGCCTTCCATTTCAGATAGGACTTAGTAAAAATAATCAAATTCTTCCCTCCCTTGCCGAAGGCAGAAAGAATTGATTGTATGTGAATAGGCCTTCCATTTCGGATAGGACATAGTAAAAATAATCAAATTCTTCCCTTGCCGAAGGGAGAAAGAATTGATTGTATGTGAATAGGCCTTCAATTTCGGATAGGACTTAGTAAAAATAATAAAATTCTTCCCTTGCCGAAGGGAGAAAGAATTGATTGTATATGAATAGGCCTTCCATTTCGGATAGGACTTAGTAAAAACGATCAAATTCTTCCCTTGCCGAAGGGAGAAAGAATTGAACCTACATTAATAGTTAGCAATCTAAATATAATGCCACATTATTTGTGCTACTCATAATTGTTGCAAAGGTGCTTTCTCTTTCGGTACTGAAAAAAGAAGCTTTTTCATTTAAATAAAAGACATGACCTTTCCCTTCTAGAGGGAGTAAAGGTCGATACATTTCAGAATAAAAAACAACGGAATAAACTAGACTCTTCCCTTGTTAAAGGTAGAAAGAGTTGTTACATGATAGACATGAAATTACAAATAACACTTCCTAAGGTTCATTGCATGCCACACCCTTGGAACTTCTTTGTCTTTCATGGTAAGGAGCTTGTATGAGCCATTCTGGTATGCTTCCTTGACACGGTACGGGCCTTCCCAAGTGGGAGCGAGTTTTCCTTCTTTCTGCACCCTACTTGCTTCATTCTTTCTAAACACAAAATCTCTTGGGTGAAACGTGACGGGACGGACTCACTTGTTGTAGTATTGTACCACCTTTGTTTTGTACTTTGCTTCTCGGATAGCTGCCATCTCCTTTTTTTCATGTAGTAGATCCAAGTTTATGCTCAGAGCATCATCATTTTCCTTTTCAATCACCATCATTGTCCAGTAGGTAGGCATTCCTATCTCAGCTGGGATAACTGCTTCCGAACCTTAAGTGAGGCTGAAAGGCGTTTCACCATTACTCTGCTTTAGCGATGTCTGATGGGCCCACAATATGTGTGGTAATTCCTCTGCCCATCCATGCCTAACTCAGCCAAGCCTTTTCTTAATGCCTTCCATGAGGGTTTTGTTAGCCCTTTCTACTAAACCATTTGCTTGGGGTGAGCTACGACTGTTTTGATCTGCTTAATCTCCAAATCCGAACACCAGCTCTTGAATGGTTCATTGATGAACTGCTTGGCGTTGTCCGTGACTACCATTTTTGGAATTCCGAATCGGCAAACTACATTGTCCCAGAAGAACTTAATAACTTCCTTTCTAGAGATTTTCACCAACGGCTTAGCCTCCATCCACTTGGTAAAATAATTGATGGCGACTATTATGTATTTCACATTTCCAAATGAGGCTAGCAATGGACCCAAGATGTCCATTCCCCATTGATAAAATGGTCATGGTGCCATGATAGACTTCATCAGTGTTCTTTGGCAGTCTTGCTATAGGTGCATGAATTTGACATGAGTCGCATTTTTCTAGTTCCTCCCTTGGCTTATGCCACTATCGATCTTGGCTTCAAATGCATGCTTCATGAGCCCATGTGAATTTCTCGAAGGATATAGTTAGCTTGCAATGGTCCCACGCACCAGAACATCGGTTCTAAGGAACCTTTTTTGAACAGGACTCCATCAACCATTTCGTATTGGTGTAGCTTCAATCTTAAGCATCGTGCTTCATTCTTATCATTTGGCCAAATCCCGTCCCGGAGACACTTTACAATGGGAGTCATCCAGTTGTCCTCCACTTCTTCCACTATAGTGTTTACTTTGTTCCGGTCAGTGGATCTTTCATTTAGGACTTCCACTAGCACTTCTTTTGTTAAGTGATCGAATACTAATGTTGCTAGTTTGCTTAGGATTTCAGCCTTCTGATTTTTACTCCTTGGTATGTTTATGATTGAGAAGTGAGAAAACTTTGGTATCATGGTTTTTGCCTCGGCTAGATACTTCATCATCCGGTCGCAGCTTGCCTCGTATGTTCCATTGATTTGGTTGGCCACCAACTTTGAGTCTACTCAGACTTCAATCTTCCCAACTTTCATTTAAATTGCAATTCTCAAACCTGCTAGAAGGGCTTCATATTCTGCCTCATTATTAGTAGTTTCGAAATTCAGCCGGAGGGCATAGGTATATTTGGTTCCAGTTGGGCTAATAAGAACCAGTCCGGCTCCTGCACCTTGAGCACTCGATGCTCCGTCCGTGAAGAGAGTTCACTTTTCTGTTTCATCCTTTTTTAACTTTGGAACGCGCATTTGAAAGAATTCTTCTGTTGCTTGGGCTATGGGTGCTTCGGTTAGAAAGTCCGCTAACACTTGCCCTTTGATTGCATTTCTAGGTTTGTATTCTATCTTGTAAGCCCCCAATTCAATTGTGTATTTATCCAACTTTCCGGATGCATCCGCCTTGCTTAATATTTGCTTAATTGGTTGGTCTGTGATTACATTTATTTCGTGGCCTTCGAAATATCTTCTAAGCCTCCTTGATGCCTTAAGCAAAGCCAAAGCCAACTTTTCCATGGGGGAGTAGTTCTTTTTCGCATCGCTGAGTGTTCGGCCAATATAGTGAATCGGACATTGCCTTTCGTTCCTTTCAGTAAACAGCACTGCACTGATTGATACTTGTGACGCTGCTAAGTACATGTATAGCGATTCCTTTGGCCGGGGGGTAGTCAGGGTTGGTAAATTCATAATCAGTTGCTTCATTTGCTGGAACGCCTCTTCCGCCTCTAGTGTACACTTGTATTCGTGCTTGTTCTCCTTGGTGATGTTCTTCAAGGTGTTAAAGAATGGTAGCCCCCTTTCGGCAGACCGTGATAGGAATCGATTCAAAGCTGTCAATTTGCCACTTAAAGATTGCATTTCCTTCCATGTTTTTGGTGATTGGATATCTACGATAGCTCTAGTTTTCTTTGGATTTGCTTGGATACCCTCCGGAGTAATTATGTATCCAAGGAATTTGCCTTCTTCTACTCCAAATGAGCACTTAACTGGATTTAACTTCATGTTGATTTGTCTGAGGTTGTCAAAAGTTTCTGCTAACATGCTCCTCTCATCTTTTCTTTTTATCACTATATCATCGATATACGCCTCCATATTTCGCCCTATTTGACTTCGAAAGGCTGAATCAACTAATCTTTGATATGTTGCCCCGACATTTTTAATCCGAAGGGCATTTTGGTGTAGCAGAATGTGCCGTGGTCCGTATAAAAGGCTGTTTTCTCTTCATCTTCCGGGGCCATTTGAATTTTGTGATAGCCCTTATATGCGTCTAAGAAACACTTAAAGCGTGACTCCACCACGGACTCAATTTTTTCATCGATGTCCGGTGGCGAGTAATAATCCTTTGAGCATGCTGAATTCAGATTTTTGAAATCTACACACATCCTCCATGATCCACACTTTTCTTGAGCATGACCGGATTGGAGATGTACGTTGGGTACTTTACTGGTCTGACTATTCCTGCCACCACTAGATCTTCCACTTCTTTGATCACTGCTTCGCTCTTTTCGGACCCAAGCATTCGTCTCTTCTGACATATCGGATCCAAACTTTCATTCACATTTAAATTATGCTGCATGATTCGTCTCAGCACTCCTGTCATATCAGATGGTTCCCATGCGAAAACATCTAAGTTATCTTTCAAGAAATTCTTTAGGGCTGTCTGGCAATCTTTAGTTAGTCCTCCACCTATAATAGTGAGCTGTTCCAGGTAAGCAGGGTTGATCATGATGATTTCCGTACCGGATGATGTTTCAGCCTTTACGACCTTTTCTTTGGTTGTAGGAGTTGGCGTCTGTCTTTTTGCTATTTGCCTACATTTCGAGACGATGACTGATCGAGAAACCAGTGTGGCTATTCCTCGCGGGGTAGGAAACTTCATCATGGCATGAATGGTTGATGGTATTGCCCGGAGGATCTGAATGCCTGTTCTTCCAATGATCACGTTATATGGCAATGGAGCACTGATTACCACGATTTTTATGTGAGTTCTCCGGACTAGACTATCTGATCCGAAACTGACTTCTAATTCGATCTTTCCTATTGGCTTAACTACCTCTCTAACGAATCCCACAAGATCCGTTTACGTATTCCTCATTTTTTACTTGATACTTGCTGGTAACTTCTCAAAACAATGTTGGAACATAATTTCAACTGAAGCTCCCTCATCAACGTATACTCTTTTCACTAAATAGCCTCCCAACTCGGCCTCTATGATGATTGGATCGTCGGACATTTCATCTTCCTCCAAGGGGGGAAAGTTAATTTGGGCTCTCATCTAACTTTCGGTTTCTTCTCTAGCCTTCCTTTTTCCCTTTCCGGTATTGTTCGAACCATGTTTATTACCTTATCTTGCCTTGGAGCTTCTTCTCTTCGGTAATCTCGTCCTCTCTGACGCAAGTCCCGGACAAGGTGGTTCAACTTTCCAGATTCTAGGGCTAGCTCCATTTGCTTCCTCAATTGGATGCAGCCATTGGTAAAGTTTCCCTTGTCCTGATGATAATCACAATAACGATCCATGTTTCCACCTCTTGCCGGATTGTTCATTGGACGGGGAGGAGGTAGACGAAGCTGTGTTTCGGTTGCCAGGATTTCTTTTATATTCTTTGTTAGGGAGTTGACACTTATGACCGGGGCCACTCTGTTTCGGTCATGATAGTTGTTTCGGTTGTAATCATTTCGATTTTAATTGTCATTTCGAGGTGGTGGGTATGGTGCCCGATTGTCTCTATCCATGTTCCTGTTATTAAAGAAATCTCTTCCCTTATATGCTTCTCGTCCATCATTCCTTCTATTGTTGTTCCAGCCATTATACTTTTGGTTACAATCGTCCCTTTTTTGGGTGGGAGGGTTGGGTTTCCTATATTGCTCGGATCCTTCTCCTTTTGGTAGCTCAGTGTTGGCGAATGCTTCTTCTGCTCAGACGAAATCATCCAATCTTTCCATCATTTCATCTACTGATTCTGGGGCCTGGTCAGATGATCTCTTAGCTAGTTCGGGGCTCTTGACTGAATCCATGAATGCCGAAATCTTCATCACTTCCGGAACTCCATGTATGAGACCAACTTCTACTGTACATCTCTCTTTAAAGTCTGTGAGTGATTCATTTGCCTTCCTTACAATCTTGGTTATCTCGTGAGGGCCCTTATGACATAGCTTCCGAATCGAGTATCTCTTGGTGAATGCCCTACTTAAATCAGCCCATTCATCAATGTTGTCTGTTTCCAAACTTCCAAACTTTCAGATGATCTTCCGGATCTCTCATACCGTCGTATGTCTTGACATTAACCGGCATCTTGTATCTGGGTCCGGCGAAGTCAATGATTCTTTGAGTGATAGGAGATTTGACTGCTTCCTTGAAAGGTTTCTTTAAATCCGAATCGGATACCACCTTCACTCTTACTATCTTAGTGTTACTGCTTCCTTCGTCTTCCTCGTTGAAACTTAGACGGACTGGTGCTACAGCGTTCCGGTTATGTTCTTTGACTAGTAGTCGCAAGGCCGAGATGTGTTGCTCGAGTTGTTCCCTTGTGAGATTCTGATTATCCGGCGATGTCAAGTTGATGGGAAGGTTAGGACCTGTCGGAGTGACAGGAGGAATAGGACCTGCCATTCTAAACAACTGGTAGATAGAATATCAAGTCCCACGGATGGCGCCAAATGTTCGTGCAATTTCTTGCGAGGTCCGAATGGTATGACCAGTTCGGACCTAAAGTGATGTTCGCTTCGGATTGCCTAAAACCAAAGTAAACGCGTTAGGCTCGTCCGGGTGTGAGAACCCAGACCAAGCTCAGGCGTGAGCGTAAGTAAAGAGTAAAATCCGAAAGGGAAATATAAGAATATTATAATAAAAATAATATAATAAGGGTAAAAGAGTTAGCCTAAATCTTGGACCCAATGAGGTATTTATACTAATCAAATCCCTAAAAGGCCGGGAGTTGTGATGGGCCTCGGTCGGCCCAATTGGGGACACCCTTCCTATTTTCTCGGGTGTGTGTCTATTGACTTTTTCGTTTGACTTGTTTGATTCCTTTCGGACGAGTTGTACGTTCCGAATCGTGTCATGTGTTCCGGACACATACACGAACAGGTGTCTCGCTAATCTTCACGAGCACGATGCATATTTCTGTGTCACTAAAAAACTAATCCGACATAAAAAGTACACTTTCGCGTGCCAAACATAGAAACGATGTTTCTTGTCTCGGTTTGTTGTATTTTGTGTTTCAAGATAGTAATACTATGATGCACATTTCATTAGAAATTTGAATTTTACATTTGAAATTTGGCATGTAAATACAAACGGGAAAAAAAATGAGTTATGGTAGAGTGGATATCTATCATCCACGTCATTCTTTATTTTTTAAGTCATATGTTTTGAATTTTCGAAATATTCTTCTTTATAATTTGCATTGTTTTATTCAGAAGAAACCTACCTCATATGAATGTAATTTAAGGCTCTAAATTCGCCGCTCATAACGGTACGGTGTCATTTTATCAAACTCCAAACTAGGGGTGTTCAAAAAAACCGAGGAACCACAAGAACCGAGGAACCATACCGGAACCATCCCGGTACCGAACCATATATTAGAACCATGGTCTGGTTCTTGGTTCCTAAAATTCCAAATGTTCGGCTCTCGGGACGATTCGGGAAAGAACCGCTCGGTTCCGGTTCTTTCCCAAAAGAATCATTTTTTTTGAAATATAGGTTTTTATAAGGTTTGTTTATGACATTATACAGAATATGTAGGATTTTTAAAAAGTAAAAAATAAAACCAAGTCTTTTATCAAAATCATTGTCAAGTCAACTTGTGAAAGAGTTGCTTTGAACCAAAGATTGGAATAGAAGGAAGAGATGGAAATAAATGTTGATGAAACTAAAGATGTTTTGAATGATGACGAGGTTGTTAAGGGGATAGAAGAAACAGTACGAAGTTTTAAAGACAAACAAGCGATGGAGGGTTAAGCTTTTTTATGAGATTTGAATTATAAATGTGTGTTCTATATCCTTTTTGACAATTATACACTTAATTTTCTTTATACTTTGTGTTTTTGTTTATGTTATTTTAAACTATTGAACTTATTGGTATGAATTTTATTGTTGAAGACATTTTGTGTGTGTGTTTGTATTTTATAATATGTCATTTATTAAAAATTAAAAATTTCAAAAATGAAAATTTTAAACACAATGGTTCTCGTCAGGAATTTTCGAAAATTCCCATCCCGGAACCGGAACCGTCCCGGAACCGAACCGAAGAAATAGGGACGGTTCTCGGTTTCACATTTTCCTTAATTTACGGTTCTCGGTTCTTACGGTTCGGTTCTGGTTCGGTCCGGTTCGGGAACCATGAACACCCCTACTCCAAACAGGTTAAAAACAAAGAAACAATATGTGATTGTGTATTATCTTTTGTCAAATATTTTATACTTTGCAAAGTCAACTAACATAGAGAGCGCGATAAGGTGTATAATATGTGCGATTGCATAAACTTCCATTTAAAAGGCAACACATTTTGTTAGTTTCGCATGTAAATACATATAATTTTAACATGTGTAAGTGATATAGCTCCAACTTATATGCAACTTGGAGTTTGTTTACAAATGTAATAAAGCTTATCTGTTGCTTTTGCTTAAAAACACCCAAATACACAAAATTTACATATGTATTAGTAGAGAATGATTTAATGAATTGTTGCTAACAATATGTTGCATCTTCAATCCAAAAAACGTGTAGATCATCGAGAACACTCTACCTGCACGAGTATTTTTAGCACTCGTCATTAATCATTCCACAGTAAAATAGTTTTAACAACTCTCTTGATCTAGCGGAGTATCAACTCAAGTACGTACGAGCGAAGATTTGAACTTATGACATTTAAACTACAATATTTTTCCAGTATACTCAGATTTTTCAAGAATTGTTACCAACTGAATCATAGTCCTTTGGTTCATGTTCAATCAATATATTACATATCTTCGAGCAAAATGATACATATATAAATTTTCATCTTCATATACATTTTTTTTGGACACTTGTGCCATAACACAGATTGTTTATATGCTTCTAATTATAAACAAACTTTATTGTCGAAAGACAAGGCAACACATGATGTGGTGAGATTTTAAAAAACGAAGATATTTTAACTAAAATAATCTATGGAGTTTGTATTTTGGGTAAAGTCTAAGATGATTGAATACACGTATTTGAGATTTGATTGTGATCGATATTATTTGATTATTAATATTAATATGTATGCACGTTACAAGAGTCACGGCTAAAAATATGAATCTAGTGTTGAAACTTAGCTAAATATCTTCACAATATTATACAGTAGTCTTAAGAATATTTCGTACAATTAGACAAAATGGTCTGATTTTGTAATGTTTAAATGGGATAGACAAATACTGATACTCATTTTACATATTAATGTTCAAAGTTAGAGTTACAAGTACTTATACTCATTCTAGGATCTTATATCACATGTAATGATATCATGTAAAATTTTATATCAAGTTGTAATATATCGTGGAGAGATGAAAAAAAAAAGAGTAAAAAACTTGCATTTGAAATATTTATTATTCATAATGTTAAGATGTGATGTGGTAGTGGAAAATGAAATAGAAACGAATTACAATATTGATGTGATTGTCCTACTACATAGAGTGTGATTAATGATTTGTTCAATTTGAAAAATTGATTCAAACACTTTAAACTACGTATTCAATATTTATGCCATGTATATATTGTGATTTAAGACAGTGTATTATTATTAAAAAAAAACTTTATAAAAATTGGTCAAAATAGCTCAAGAAAAAAGTTTTGAAACCATTTTCTAGAATATTTCCATGATCGAAGCATATGAAAACCAATAATGCGACATGTCTTTATAAGAAGCATCGACACCAGTTCTTCTCCTAATAACCGATTTTTATATCAAAATAATCACATATGTTTTTATTGAAAATAGACACTAATTCTCCTGCAACCTGTTTTTATATAAACAATCAATTTGTCTTTATATAGAGTAAAAAGTATTATTTTTTTACTCTAATCCCGGCCACTCTTGACGAAATTCGTAAAGCCGTTTGAGATTGTGGCAGTGGTAAATCCCTGCGGCCAGACAGATTCTCATTCCTATTTCTAAAAACATATTGGGATCTTTTTAAAGATGAGGTTGTTGAATTCGTTAACCATTTTATGGAATGTGGAATAATGCCTAACGGTACAAACTCTGCTTCCATAACTTTGATTCCGAAAATTTCTAACCCCATTTAAATAAAAGACTATCGCCCGATCTCGCTCATTGGTATGCAATATAAAATTGTTGCGAAGTTATTGGGCAACAGATTATCTACTGTCCTTGATAAGCTCGTTAGTCAAACCCAATCTGCATTCGTAGCGGGACGACAGATTCTGGATGGGCCACTTATGGTTAGTGAAATTATCGAGTGGTATAAGAAACGAAACAAACGCCTTATGATTTTTAAAGTCGATTTTGAAAAAGCTTTCGACTCGGTAAGTTGGAAATATCTTTATTACGTTTTGTTTCATATGGCTTTTAGTGACCAGTGGGGATCATGGATTCAAGCTTGTTTACAATCGGCTCGTACATCCATTTTAGTTAATGGTAGTCCTACTCCCGAATTCTCTTTGAAACGTGGTCTTCGTCAAGCAGATCTGCTTTCTCCCTTCTTTTTTAATCTTATAATGGAAGGCCTACATTTAAAGTTGGCGGCAGATTTACACTCTAAGCGCATCAAATGAGTCACTATTGGAAACCCGAGCATAAATTTGTCACATTTTTTCTTCGTTGATGATGTAATGATTCTATCATAATGGGATACGCATGATCTCCAACAAATCACAAGTTCCCTTAACTCCTTTTATCGAGCATCAGGTCTTAAGATCAACATTTCAAAATCTAATTTGTTTATAATAGGTGTATCCGCCGATGAACTCCACGTAACAGGTTGTCAAGCTAGCTCATTTCCCCTTACCTATCTCGGTCTGCCAATTGGGAAGAGTATGCATTACATGTCGAGTTGGAACACATTGATTGACAAGTTCAAATCAAAATTGTCGAATTGGAAACCTTATTTACTTTCTATCGGGGGCCGGTTCAGTCCTAGGAAGTTTGGGTATTTATTATCTATCTATATTCAAAGCTCCAAAAATCATCATCAATAACCTTGAAAAACTCCGAGCTAGATTCTTTTGGGGTGGATCAGACGGGAATAAAAAGATGGCATGGGTTCGATGGGAAAATGTTCTAACTTCTTTTGATCAAGGAGGTTTGGGTATTGGTAGCTTGAAGGCGTTCAACCTCGCACTATTACAAAAAAGGCGATGGAGGTTTACTACCAATCTAGATCTTTTATGGTAAAACTTATCAAAGTTACTCATGGATAAGAAACGGGATTTGATGGTAAAGGGTGTGCTACATTGGGGATTTGGTCTTCTATCTTAGGTACAACAAATTACCTTCATTCTCATAATATTGTCCCTAAAGACACATTGAAATTCCATCTTGGTAGTGGATCTTCAATTCGATTCTAGAAATATCTTTGGCTTGGCAATGAACCATTATCTACTAGATACAACCGTCTTTTCCGTCTAGATATTAATGAGAATTTTTTGATTAGTGATCGGTAAAATGCATGAAATTAGAATTGGCAGTGGCTAAGGCCCATTGCATCTGGTCGTACTGAATCCATGCTTCATAGTCTCCAATCTGAGTTGGCTGAAGTTACCCTTTCTTCTCCCCAGGATTCATGGAAATGGCACATCGGGAATAACGGTTCTTTTGAAGTATCTTCCACCATATCTCACATAGACCACCTTATGCTTTCATCGTTAGCTTCATCAACAACATGGAACTCTTGCCTTCCAAGAAACGTTAACATTTTCCTTTGGAGATTTAGCTTAGATAGGCTACCACATCGGCTCAACCTTTCAAAGCATGGCATTAAAATAGAGTCTATTTTATGTCTGATTTGTAATAGCAACGTGGAATCTGTTGACCAATTTTGTTCTCATGCGAAGTGGCTTCTCAAATCTGGCACATGGTTTGCTCCTGGTGTAACATCACAGACCTTGCTATGCCTACTTATGCTGATTGGATTCCATGGCTTGAGAACGCTCCAAGTTCAAGTGTCAAAAAGAAACGCCTTTTCGTCACCATTGCCTTTATGTTTTGGATTGTGTGGAAGTTTCGAAATGACATCACTTTTAACTCTCAACACATGAGGAAAAGTGATATTTATGATTATATTCGTTTATGTTCTTTTAATTGGTTAAAATATAGAGGCAGATTAGTTTCTAGTTGGAATGATTGGCTTTGTAACCCTTTGTAATTTCTTAGCATCTTGCTATCTTTTAATCTAATCTCTTTGTCGTTAAAAAAAAGATAAGTTTTTTTCTCAAAACCTCTCTTTTTTAATTAATTATGAGACTGCATTTATACATATTCTCATCGTCCAAATCGGGCTTAAAATGCTATAAAATATCATAAAATACCATAAAATATGCTTGTGTTTGTTCATTGTGTATTTTAGGTACGGATATCGTGAAATCAAAAAAAGAGAACAAGAATCAAGCAAAAACGAACATGGGAAATGAAGCCGCACAAAGAACTGGACCAGAACAATGAGTTTCCAATAAAGTCCATGATGAATTGAAGATTACAAGTTGGTCCCTCAAGAATTGAAGACTTGTCATTATATACCCTTGTAAAACTCCAAAATTACATTTGGGTCCCTAAAATGTCAAGACATTACATGTTTAGTCCTTGGAGAATGCCAAAATTACACAAAAGGTCCTTGGTCAAAGTTTGCAAACTTAATGTGCCATTTTTGACAACTTGTTCAAAGACATAACAAAGGGAAAAAGGATATGTGCTGTTGGAAACTTATATGCCAAAACTTTGGAAGTGGAAGGACCATTTTAGCCAAACACTAAAATCTATACCCAGTCAAACCCAAAGAAACCCGGTTCAACCCATCACATCCCATCACGGCCCATCAACCCCAATTCATAACCCTAACACTACCCGACCCATGTTTAAACATACGGTTCGTTTATTAAGTATGGATCAAACGGTCAAACAAGATATAAACGCGCTAAACAAAATAATTAACCCCCAAAACAGATCAGTAGCCACTGTTTATCATCCCTCACCCCTTATAAACCCTAATTCGATTATGGTCTTAACCAAAGGGATAATTAATGACGACTTCCATATTGATAATTAAGGGAATATGTTACCAAGTCACACGTTTTGTTTGGCCCTCATCACCACTGTGGCCCACTCCCATGTGTCATGCAACAAGATTCTAAACCTCAACAGAGCATCAACGACCCAATGTAATTTCTTTTTCCCAAAGGTTTCCCTCAACGACTAAGATCATTTCAAACTAGCTGGCCATCAACATACTGCCAAGAGTTGATCACATGGGCAAGTTGACCAACAAATTCAAATTTGAGCTACAAGGGAAATTTTGGATATACGTTGTGTAGAAACTAGAAGGGGGTTGAATAGTTTCTAGTTCATTTTAAAAACATTTCGGCTTAATCCACTGTGCGCGGTTCTTATTGAACCCGCGGTTCTTTATCAATAAAGAACCGTGGTCCATTTAGGGAACCGCCGATAGTAGACGATACCATTTATTGAATGTTAATCTTAAAAAATCTTTGGTATCAAATTCTCGATCAAGCTTGACTAGATATGAGATGTGTTTGATTGAAAGATAAATACTACCAGTAAGAAACACACAAACACATCAAATCAAGAGTACATCAAGCAATAGTCTAAACACTAAGCACACACGTACTAAGCATCAACTTTTCTGCAACTAAGATGTTTAGACTAAGTGATGTACACTTAACCATAATCTAAACATGAAGCACACACGTACTAAGCCTTAACTTTTCCCCAACTTAGATGTTTATATTATGAGATGCACACAACACACAACAACATATAAATGCATCAATAAGAGAAAAAACATTAATGTCACGAAAAGTACCGACACGATGATTTATAGTGGTTTGGTCACGAAGCTCCTCTTCGCCCTACTCCACTCCTCGAGTACCCAACTCGAGAGTTACTTCACTAGTAAACAAGACTCCTTTCAAGGCGGAGAAAACCATACACGTCGCTTACACATTTCCGACACTAAGCTAGATGTCGAGTCTTAATATTAGGTAGGACCAATCTACACAACATCACCTGCTTCACCATTTTCTGACACAAGGCTAAATGTTGAGTCCTAATCTTAGGTAGGACCAATCTACATACATCTACACTAATCTTCACACTAGTTATGTTTTATGCCCCAACATAACAAACCTTGTGTTTTATGGCCTACCATATAGATCTACGTACACAACACTTAGATCTATGACTCTAACACTATATACAAATTGACAAAACAATTTGGATCTACACAACTTCACAACTAATCCAAGAATACCAATCTCTTGGATCTACTACCCACATCTAAGTGTACCCATAACTTGGATCTTCTACATATACATAGTAGGAAAACAATGACTTTATCTAGAAGAAGAGATCTTCATCATATTGTGAACCCAACACTTCATAGTGATGAAAGTGTTCTTATCTTTGCACTTGAGAGGGTGAGAGGATTGAAGGAGAGAATCACATCTTAAAACAAGATTAATCAAACTACTAATCAAGGACTAAGGTGTGTGAGAAAACAGAAAGATTTGTGCAAAAAGGGTTGAAAGAAAAGCTGGAAATGATCCACTATTTATAGGGCAAGAGTGCAACGGTCATAAATACCCACGGTTCCTTAATTTTCACCGCGGTTCCTTATCAATAAAGAACCGCAGGTTTATTTAAGGAACCTCGGGCTTGGAGTCCGTGTATTTTTGTCCTTTAGTGGGGAAATACCATTTATACCCTCAAAGGATATTCCTTTGGCGTTTGGAATATGCCAAATTCAAATTAAAGAATATTCTTTTGAATATACCTTAGAGAATATTCTTTGGAATATTTCAAATTCAAATTTCTATTTTCTTTTTAATAAAATATTTTCTTAAAAATAAAGTTTATTAAAATCTTTTGTCACATTTGTTTATGTGTGAGTTTTAAGAAAATATTAATCCTTGATCACTTAGTTAGGTTAATGACATGTTTATTCATACCTTGAGTGATTCATGTCGAATGCGATCTTGGAGGTGTAGAGAGAAGTATACAAATGTATTCCTGAGTGATTACGAGTACCTTAACATTTTATATAATGTATTGCGAATTATACGTTTGTCATCCATAATACACAAAGAGATTATATCGACAAAACATCTTAATTTTTACACTAACAATCTCCCCCTTTTTGATGATGACAAACAAGTAAGCCGCAACACATATTAAAATGTATAAGTTATTCGTTTACACTTACTTCTCCCCCTTTTGTCGAATCAAAAAGGTAGTCAACGTTTTTGAAGAAGAGAAGAATCAACGTCGAGAGAGCACGCATCCAAATTGGTAGTCATCGATTGCACGTCATTTGAGAAAGAGAAGAATCGACGTCACGAGAGCTTGCATCCGAAAGGTAGTCTTCATTTGTAGAAAAGGAGGATCGACTTTGAAAGAGCTTGCATCCAAAAAGCTAGTCATCCCTTGTAGTCGTCGGTTGAGAGGCGAGAATCCAAACCGTAGACCCATCATCTAAAGATATTGAGCTTGCGTCATCCTAGTGAAGTCTTCAATCAACATAGGTTAACCAACTCCATGCATAATAAAATGCTTATCTTCGAGATTCCAAAATTTATTACTTGCAAGAAGTTTGATGAATGCAATTTAAGTGAGTCAACGATCGAAAATGTAATGACTAGAAATCTTGCAAATGCTCCCCCTTGATATGAGCTCTCCCTTGCTTAAGACACCAATGAAGCAAGGATAGTGACAAGCTACAAAGAAGGGTTAGAAAATTTCTAAAACAAAGTTAGTGGACAAGAGCATATATGTATAGCAATTTCACCCAAGCGGAATTAGCTTTAAACATCTTGAGTACAAAGAGAGGGCCTCATGAGAAAGCTAAAACAATATTAACTTTTAGAAGTGTAAAAAATATGACAAGTTAAGAAAAATAAGAGGGCTATTAGATAGAAAAGAGAACCCAACTTATTTTTGTGACACCAAAAATTATATAAAGAGGACTAAGATAGAAAAGAGATGTCCAATTTATAAGAAAAATATTGTCGAGAGGACATACTTCACTTTAATATATTGGCACGAATACTGAACTAAAGAGAGTATGTAAGGACAATAAAACAATTCCACATAGTCGAAAAGAGAGGAAGAATGACTATGAGGAAAAGGGAAAACGAGGAAGATAAACAAGTCATTTGCACAAACAATGACAAGCATTAGAGAAAGAGTTGTGCATGTGATGTTATCAATCCAAAGACAAGTCAAAGGAGAGGATCTTGACAAGATCAATTCACAATTGTTGGAATAGAGGTAGAGAAGAAACATTCATACCAGTTGTAATGATAATACGTCAAAGGGTAAAAAGCTTAGAATTTTTTGGAATCACCCAAGAAAATTTAAGATTTAACCAAAATCCTCTCAAAAGGTTAAAAACTTAGAATTGTTGGAATCCCAATCCAATTGTAAATTTTAAAACGAGAAAGACAAAAAATATCTCAAATCAAAGATATTTTTTACCTTAAAAATAATTCCTTTAGAAAGCTCCAAAAGCTTTAAGTCAGGAATCAAGGTACAAAAATAAAGAAAAACCAAAAGCGAGGATAAATCGACGCTTAAGAAAAATACTAGATATAAGACATTATAGACAAGGATGCTTATGAATGTCGAAACCAAAAAGATAACTCAATGATATATATATATAGAGAGAGAGAGATCAAAGTATCCAAAGAAAAGAAAAACCAAGATGGATGGTGTTTAGCATACGATAAACTACATGCTCAAAGTTTCGTAGCTCTTCTCAATCATTGTGAATGTTAAAAGAACAATTACATGACGAGGAAAGGGTGAGGCTTGACTCGACTTAGTTTAGAAATGATAGAAGAGAGAGACTCAACTTAGAGAGGCATGATTAAAATAAATCGAAAGAGACTCAACAAAGAAGTTAAGGATAACTTCACAAAATAATTCAAGAATACTATACCTTATTTGGTGATAGTGAATTCTTGAAGGAAAACGAGAGAAGAAACTCAAAAGAGAAGAAAAGAAGGAATATTCAGTAAAACTAGTCAAAGATAGAGATAGACCAAAAACGAACAAAGGGACTCACCGGTTGCGGTTCGTTAAATAGGTCCACGGTTCATTATCAATAATGAGTCGCTAGGTTATTTGAGGAACCGTGGACAGTGGGTGTCCAAAAACAATTATCGACTCAAAAGAAAATCACTTGGTCAAACGATTTAACATAAGTTGCTAAATGGATTGAAAGTCAATGCTTCGGATATGACTTTTAACAATTGCAATTGCAAGTTAAAATTACTTGAATATTTCGAAAGAAATATTTAAATTGTCAATCTTACTAGGAGAGGAATTAGATATAAATCTAACATTCCTTGACAACCGAGTGAGAACTTAAAGAAGAAAAGAAAGATCACAAGGACAACGAGATCCAAGACCAAAGACAAATCATGTTGAAAAACATGAAAGGAAATACAAGAAAATAAAGTTCATACAAAGATGTATGAAACACAAGCCTAAAACTTAAGCATAATTTTAATCTTAGTTACACTAGAATTCTAAGATTTGCTTAAATTGGATGTCTTAGCAATAAGCAATCTACATGCTTACATGAAAGACAAGGTGGTGGCGGAAGTTGGTGGAGAAGGCTTGGTGATAATCTTGTAATTCAACTCATCATAGATATAAGACATGCCAAGATGTTGATATTGACAACAAAGACAATATGTTCCATGATGCATGATATAAACATGTGATGGAGGAACACAAAAGGGAAGTGGTGGAAAAGGAGAGTTTCCAAAATCAATTTTCTTAAAATGAGAAAGGATTTGATAAGGTGTGTTCTTTGGTGAATTTGGGTTGAAAGAGATTTTGAGAAAATTGTAGATAATCAAGGCTTTCATTTTGTGAAAAATACATTTTGCTTTCTGAAAGAAATACAAAATGCTTAGGGTTAAGTGGAGAAAGCGCAAGATATTTTGGGAGTGATCAAAGGTTTGAAACAAAGATTCCAAAGGGTGTTTGAACAATTGGGAAGTTTTAGAAAACTCGTTTTTGGTAGCTTCTGCTCGCGGTACAATAATTGTACCCGTGGTTCCATATATATATGGAGCCACCGGAAAATTAAGGATCCACGCACATAGGGTGTATTTTGGTGGATAAGGAAATTTTTACAATTCAGCAAATCCTAATGTTCTAGTCTAGCTTATCATAAAGTTATGCTAAAGAGCAATAAAAACTAGAACATACACAAAGGAAAAACACATAGGTTCAATTAGCACACGGGAGGAAAGCTAAGAAAAACCTAATGGCTACAAATGAAAAAGACTCCTAATGGCATACAAGATTCATCGATGTAAACTATCATTAGTCATATTTAGGAAGATCCATTTAGCCAATTTAGAGAATGAGTATGAGACTATCACTAGAGGTGCTCAATTAAGGCTAAGCACGACCGTTTTTACGAATTATATAATAACCCAACTTCCCACATGGAAGTATTTCAACCGTTTGGTCAAATTAAGATTCTAGTGCATAAATTCTCTATTAGTCATTCTCAAGTTAAACAAAATGTAATTCCTTCATTTGTATAATAAAGTGTAGCAAGGATGAAAAGCGTATGAAGACACAATGCACAACCTAATGAGGATAAAGAATGCACCATTGCATATCTTGTCAAACAAGGCTAGTTAAGGTTATTAACCTTAGTAGAACTTGAGGCCAATTACTTTGAAGTGTATAAACAATGTTTACACAAAACAAATGAACACTCTTGATTGGTCTTTCGAAAATGACACATTTACAAATTGCATTGCTATGTAAATTACTTGAGTATTTCGGATGAAACATCCAAGTTGTCAAACCGACTCCATTGTGCATTATAAGAAATTATTAAACAAAATATGTCTAATAATTTGAACAAGTAGATTCAATATACCATCATCAACACAAGTGTGAGTTATGATCCGATGTATATTATAAATAAACCACATTTATGTATATACTCAAAAACATGTCAATTAGATTCGATAATGATACCAATCATAGTTCGAATAATGAATTGATATTTAATCGAAATCTTTGTTGATTCCCACAAACACTCCTTTAAGAGAAAATAGCTAAGATTTTCAAAAGGTGTTTCATGTTTTATAGTGATAAATTAATCTACTTGAACTAATAACACAATGATCGAGTAAGACGACCCACATCAATATATTTGACAAGCTCCCCAAGCTTTCAAACCTAAAAGTGTTAAAGAACATGCCAAGGTGTACAAAATGTTTATGTAACATTTGTAAACCAAGATATGTTAATCATATATGCAATGCACACATAAATAGACAACTAAGTAACACTACTACCAATAGTAATGATCACTTCAGAATGTCCAAAGACAAAAGAAAATACACAAAAGCATTCGCCTTTGTTTTGAGTGTTAGATACACCAAAGTATACATAGCTTGATTCTATTTGGAAATAGTTTTCGACCCATTTCAAAATTTAATTAAGTTCAACACTTTATAAATATATCAATTTTCAAAGATATATCAACAAGATATGTCCAACTTAATAGAAAAGAGTAAAACACAAGTTTTACGACAAACCGACGCTCAATACTTGGACAAAGTATTGAACTTAGAAAACATCCAAATTTTAAAGTTTGAATAAATGTTTGGAAGCATTTTTAATAGAAAGGAAATTCAATTACGTTCGAACCGGCGGGCAACACGACTTATACGGACTTACGTTTGATTTTATATGATTTTTCAAAGATTGCAAAAATCTTCGTCGGACTGACTGCGGTTCCTTATTGATAAGGAACCTCTAGGAACAATTAAAGAATCTCGGTCAGAGGAAAAAAAAGTGTTTTTGACCAAAATCATTTGGTAACATTTTGGAAGGGCTTAGGACTCTAAAAAATCATTTAAGACAAAAAGAACTCGAAATTAAGAGTTAATTATGACACAAAAGATTTTTATACTTCCAAAAATAAAAACACTTAAAATCAAGACATTTCCCAAAGTTTATTTAACAGCAAAACTTGTACGAATGAAACAATAAAACACATTTCATATGTAATCATTCTTCATAGGAAATTTGATACAACGATCGTTTCTATTTTTTTAAAAACCATTTGTTTTGAAAAACTAGAGCAAAGATCGATCCAAGCTTTAAAGCACAATATACCTCAAAGATCTTGCATAACCTCGCTCTGATATCAATTGTAGAAACTAGAATGGGGGGGTTGAATAGCTTCTAGTTCATTTTCAAAACATTTCGGCTTAATCCACTGTGCGCGGTTCTTTATTGTACTCGCGGTTCTTTATCAATAAAGAACCGCCGGTCCAATTAGGGAACCGCCGACAATGGACGAAACCATTTATTGAATGTTAATCTTAAACAATCCTTGGTATCAAATTCTCGATCAATCTTGACTAGATATGAGATGTCTTTGATTGAAAGCTAAATACTACAAGTAAGAAAACACACAAACACATCAAATCAAGAGTACATCAAGCAATAGTCTAAACACTAAGCACACATGTACTAAGCATAAGATTTTCCGCAACGAAGATGTTTAGACTAAGTGATGTACACTTGACCATAATCTAAACATGAAGCACACACGTACTAAGCCTTAACTTTTCCGCAACTTAGATGTTTAGATTATGAGATGCACACAACACACAACAACATATAAATGCATAAATAAGATAAAAGACATAAATGTAAAGGAAAGTACCGACACGATGATTTATAGTGGTTCGGTCACGAAGCTCCTCTTCGCCCTACTCCACTACTCGAGTACCCAACTCGAGAGTTACTTCACTAGTCAACGAGACTCCTTTCAAGGCAGAGAAAATCATACACGTCGCTTACATATTTTCGACACTAAGCTAGATGTCGAGTCCTAATCTTAGGTAGGACCAATCTACACAAAGTCGCCTACTTCACCATTTTCCGACACAAGGCTAAATGTCGAGTCCTAATCTTAGGTAGGACCAATCTACATCCATCTACACTAATCTTCACACTAGTTATGTTTTATGGCCCAACATAACAAACCTTGTGTTTTATGGCCTAAACACATAAACCATATAGATCTAAGTACACGACACTTAGATCTATGACTCTAAAACTATATACAAATTGACACAACAATTTGGATCTACACAACTACACAACTAATCCAAGAATACCAATCTCTTGGATATACTACCCACATCCAAATGTACCCAAAACTTGGATCTTCTACATATACATAGTAGGAAAACAATGACTTTATCTAGAAGGAGATATCTTCATCATGTTGTGAACCCAACACTTCATAGTGATGAAAGTGTTCTTCTCTTAGCACTTGAGAGGGTGAGAGGATTGAAGGAGAGAATCACATCTTAAAACAAGATTAATCAAACTACTAATCAAGGACTAAGGTGTGTGAGAAAACAGAAAGATTTGTGCAAAAAGAGTTGAAAGAAAAGCTGGAAATGATCCACTATTTATAGGGCAAGAGTGCAACGGTCATAAATACCCGCAGTTCCTTAATAGTCAACGCGGTTCCTTATCAATAAAGAACCTCGGGTTCATTTAAGGAACCCCGGGCTTGGAGTCCGTGCATTTTTGTCCTTTAGTGGGGAAATACCATTTATACCCTCAAATTATATTCCTTTGGCATTTGGAATATGCCAAATTCAAATTAAAGAATATTCATTTGAGTATACCTTAGGGAATATTCTTTGGAATATTCCAAATTTAAATTTCTATTTTCTTTTTAATTAAAACATTTTATTAAAAATAAAGTTTATTAAAATCTTTTTTCACATTTGTTTATGTGTGAGTTTTAAGAAAATATTAATTCTTGATCACTTAGTTAGGTTAATAACATGTTTATTCATACCTTGAGTGATTCATGCCAAATGCGATCTTGGAGGTGTCGAGAGAAGTATTCAAATGTATTCCTAAGTGATTACGAGTACCTTAACATTTTATATAATGTATTGTGAACTATACGTTTGTCATCAATAAAACACGAAGAGATTATATCGACAAAACATCGTAATGTTTGTACTAACACATTTATTAAGGTTTATACTTTTCAGTTTTCAAGAATTTTCCTAGTTTAGTATAAGTATGAGGTGGTTTGTACCTCATACATTGTTCCAACATTATTTTCCTTGTAATTTTTAATTAATGAAAATCATTTTAATTTTGCAAAAAAAATCTTACAGAGTTCCTTATTTTCATGTTCTTGTAGTGTTAACTTTATTTTATTTGCAAAACCTAGTGTAGTGTTATCAAAGATATTTTGTTTCAAAAATTTTGGCAAAATCATTTGAGATCCAAATTTTTGGACTTAAGGTCTAGGATTAATTGACACCTAGTTCTAGGTTAAAGGTTCAAGAATTTGTTACTTTTTTGTGTTTTGAATTGTTTTAACAAACTTTGGTGTTTAAGATTTTTGAAGAAAAAAATTGATTTTCGAAAGTGCTTGTTCCTTTCTGTTTTTATCTCACTTTAACTACTTCACAAGCTCAAGCTAAACTGATTTGACAAATCAGCTTAGCTTGGAGCTCTTGAAGCTTGTGGTTTGTTGTTTTTTTATGTTAGCAGGTGACAACAAGTACTCATTTCTCCATCATTCCACCTTTTCGAAGATATTAGGCTTGGCTTGACTGTGGTAGTCACCAAGTGTTCTTGTTTGTATAATCACATATTATAAGCATCTCAATATCCACATCTCGTCATTCAACTCAATAGGAAGGCATCAGCTGGAGTTTTTTTAGCTTGAACAAAGCTAAGAAAGGTATGGGCTTGAACCCCTTTTGAGTTTTTATGAGATTTATGTGAAATTTGTGAGATTGTCTGTTTGTCTTAGTTCTAATATAATCCTTATGATATTTTGAGGTTTAATATGTTTTTTTGTCTGAGGTTGATTTAGAATCGTTTTGGTATCATTTTGTTTGAAAATTTTGATTTTAGGTATTTTAAAGGGATGTTTGGTAGTGTTTGATTAGGTGGTTAGGTGACATAATCATTTAGCAAATATACCATTCACAGCTTTTTGTATTTGTTAGTTAAAGCATTGTTAGTTTTGGTTTGATAAAAGGTATTGTAATAAATTATTTTGGTGGTCCATTTTTTTAGCTAAAACTAAGTTGAAATACATTAGGCCAAATCTGTTTGGTTTTCTTGTGTTTTGGGTGGTTTAATCTAGACCACGGCTAGGGTTAATTATAGTTTAGGGGTACTCACTAGTAGTTAAAAGATTGGTTAGCCTAATTGCAAGTTAGGGTAGTATGACAACCCATAAATTTCACAAGTGTGTTATATAATATGTTTAATAGAAATGGAAAACCCAATAGAAATTTTGCTTTTTTTATGCATTACTTGGTAAGATGAACTTTTTTTTCCAACCTGAACTACCATATCAACATTCCTATATGTTGTAAACATAACAAGTACAAGTAATTTAACAAGCATACTTAAATATGAACATTCCAAGAAATATAATGATACCCTAAATTCTCTTAGAAACCCTAGAATCCCTATAAATAAATAATAAACTCAAGGATGAGAAAAGTATCAATAAGAACAAGTAAACAATGATTATACTATCATATGAAAGGTATAAAGAGTAAGTAAGAATAAGCTATACAAAGCTAAAGTACAATTATATGTACATAATAGTCTAGATCATCACCTAAAAACCTTTATAAACAATATTTTAAGCAATATAATCATACAATAACTATGAATCTATAATCAATACAATAAACTAATTCTAACCTACTATATAAAGAGAAGTTAAGCAATCAAAAAGTATCAATATTCACTAATTACAAGAAAATGACCTAAAACTAAGATTAGCATATAAAATCCATTCTATAATGAATTAGACCCTAATCTTTTGCAACTAATTATAAAACTCAACTAAGTATCATATTAAGGTAATACATTTACTTTAAACTAAGTTACAAATTATAAAAGCATAGAGTACAAGTTTTCAAAGCATAGGATCTTAAACTCCCATAAATAACCCTAGAAAATGATCAACCTATATAAACCCCTAAACCAAGAATGTAGAACCCATAGAAATAATAAACATACTATATGAGACTTATAATAAGCTTACATTAAGATACAAATCCTAATTACCCAAAATAGAAAGTCATTAGGCTTAATGATATAGAAACCCTTATATTAAGAAATCTACATGGAATCATAACCTAGTATTTTAGGACAAGTCTACAAATACTCATAGGACTTCATTAATGTCATAAGATTATGTTAAGACAATTTACAAGTACCCTAATGCACAAGGTACAAGATTTCAATGCATGACTTGTAAATTAGGTCAAAATAGGTATTTCCACTCTTTAGACATGTTTACCTAAACTAAACCCTTAAACCAAGTGCAAGAACTCTTTGGACACCTAAGACACAATGTATAGAACCTAAATTAAGTTTACATTAGTATCTAAGAGAAGGATAATCACATTCACTAAGATAAAACCCTAGATCATTAGAAAACCCTAATCTACAAAAGTATACTTCCTATTTTCACATCAAACCATTGTTAAACTTCAAACCAAGGACCCAAATCTATTAAATAGGATTTCTAAACCCTAATTAAGCCTTAATAATTCACTAATCACTTTCCTAAGTCCTTAATAACCAAAAACACAAACCATAAGTTACAAGCCCTAATTTTTCAACCTGGTTTTGTATTTTGCCTCCGAAACCCATTTTCAAACCATTTTCCTCCATTCCAAGTTTTAAGACCAGATATTTATAAGTCCTAATAAATTTTAGAAGTGTCTAGAAGTAGGTGCATCACCTCCTTGCTTGCTACACATCACCATTCCTATCATAATGTTGTCGTGACTTTATACTAGTCACATGTGAAGATTAGATCAAAGCTAGGACCTACAAACTTGTGTAGAGATTTACTAGCATACCTTAGTCACTCTCCTATCTATTTTACACGTACAAGACCAAAACTTGGAGCCTAAGTGTTGCCATGACTATAAATAGAGCCGTATAGTAACCTTGAAGACTTGCAGCACGTTTTCTTATTACATCCTACCCATTCTCCATATTCACCTCTATATACGTCCTAGTACATCCCCCAAGACCAGAAAACAGGTCTATAATGAATCCATTGAAGCTTTTGAAGCTTTGATAGCAAGTAGTGTTCATAAGAAGTCATAAGGAGCCATTTTGGAGCTACCTAGGTACTTTCTATGTTAGCCATGCTTTGATCTTGTTATAATGAATTCTTAGACCTTTTATAATACCAAAATTATGCTATAAAGATAATCTAAAATAAACTAAGTCATTTCATCAATTTAAATGAAAATTATAAGTTAAAGATGTCTAAAAACCCTAATTTTGTAATTTACGTAAAATAATAAGCAAAACCCCATTTCAAAAGCTATTGTTCTGAATAAATGTTTTAATTATGATTATAAACATGTTTTGAAACTTTGTTTTAAAATTCTAGATCATTTGGTCCATTTTTGAGGTTGTTATGTGATTTTTACAAGTATACGGACTAAAACTGTCATTTATGAAACTATTTAACATTTTGAGCCAAAAGTGTCATTTTATGAAATTTAAAGCTATAATAATAAATGTTGGAAAGTTTGAGACCCTAAGGTTAAATATTAAGGGTCTAAATTGTAAATAATAAAACTATACATTTAAGGGGTTAAAAGTATAAATATGCTAAACTTATGCAATTAATTGTTAAAAAGGTAATTATTCTTACATTATAAACTTAAAGGATCATTTTGATAACTTATAAAAGTATATGAATGAAAATTATATGATAAAACATATTTTCTAAATTATTATAAAAGTATAAGGACTATTTTTGCCAATTATGAAACTGAATGATAAAAGATATAAATATATATACCTACTTTTGAAGAAATTTCTAAATAATATATTACTATGTATCATGTTATAGGGAGCTTTGTACAAAGATGTTCCATCTCGATATTACGTTCTGACTGAGTGGTTGGGTTTACGATTTAAAGTGTCCCCACTCCTCAAACGTTTATAGAATGGCTTCTAAGTATAATGGCCTGAACAATGATGTAATATTATCACAATTATAAAGAAAATATAAATAAATAACAAGAATGTTGAACTCCAAAATCAAAGACTTAATACTATACCAAATATGTTAAAACAGGTGGGTGTAAGATCAAGTTCTTTGTTTGTTAGCTCGAGTTATTCTGTGTGATATAAGCCTGACAAGACTTACTGGACCTTAGGTGGGTTCATAGCCTCACTAGTGCTGATTTTTAAATAATTTGAAAACCCGTGAGGGGGAATATATGTTAAAAATATAATACAAGTGTTTTTGGTATGCTTCTCAGAAATAATTATTGACACTATGTTTACTGCCTTGGAAGTCCTTTTTTAATTATGAACCGTTAATCATTTTCCCGGAAATGAGCGCTAATATTGTAAATAGTACTATTTGGGGCCTGACATCCCCTATTTAGGAAATTCGCACTTACTAGCACCTCAGTGGTCAAACAGGCATACTTTATATTGCGAATAAGGATAGTTTGGCAGACTTCCTAATAAGGGCAATTGTGGGTTTTGTTATGTCTAGTCGCGATATCATAAGCTTAATGCATTGATTAATTGATTTTACGGGCGAATAATAACGTAGCTCAGGAAAAAGGATCTTGTATTCAAAATGATTTTAAACCTATGAAATCACTAAACCTTTGTGTTGACTTTAAGCATATATTTCAGGTTTTGATAATTGATATCATGGAGCAGCAGAATGATGACGTGGAGAGATATAGACTTGGGAATTTTTGTCATTCAAACCTATTTTCTAGATCTCGGGAACCTGTGATTGTACAAAGTATGTACAAGTTGTTTTATTAAAAATCTTTGATTTTGAATGATAAATTATAAAATTTTAATAAAGATTATTTGAACACTCTTTTGAGTTGTTTCCCTATTACTGTGCTTTCATATCATGAAGTAATAGCCCAAAAATATTATTCCGTTGTGCCAAGGTAAAAATGGGGGGTGTTACAAGTAGGTTTAAGTTCAAGTTTTTGTCAAGTAGATCAGCATAGTCACTTTTCTGTGAACCAATCACACTAGCAGATTATTTAGGGGCCATTTTTATGATTTGACTCTTGGAATTTGGGTGATAGTTGGTTCATAGGGTATTCTAAGCATATATTATCTGGTATCTAGGTTTTTAGGGGTTTTGGAAGGTTAAATTTTCCTTGTAGCCCACTGTAGGAGCCAGTTAGACCAGCAAATATGCTCTTTATGCCTACTGTGCACATTAGTAGTGATTAGGGTGTCATTTGTGTAAGTTGGTGTGCGTATTTTAGTTCATTTGCTAGTGTAGGGTTATAGTCAGTTATGCATTAGCTGGTAATTGCCTTTGGGGGATTTTTGGGTGGTCAAAATAACTCAAACAACCGCTGTTATATCAACAAACCACCAAACCTCTAGTTTATGTCCAACAGTTGGAGACTTTTAGTGATTTGGTGCTTAATTTGTTCTTATTGCTTATGTGTTTGTGTTTTTGTGACTCCCCACAATCCAATTGGTTGTGGGGTGACTCTTTTTCCCAAAAATTCCAACAATTCGGCTCAAAACAAGCTCAAACAGCCCAAGCAACCCACTGTTTGACTAAAAAAAGTCAACAGTTTGTCCATTTTTTGTCTTATTAGGCCTAAAATCATATTTTCAGCATTTTTTAATTTTCTTAAGTAGAATACAGTAAAATATTTAGAAAAAAGTTTTGTATTTTTTTATTATTATTTAGTTTTTTATGATTATTTTAAGTAAAAAATATTTTTAGGCATTTAAAAATAGATTTAATTAGTGAAAATTTTTTGAGAAATATTTTTTAGTGTTTATTAACTATATTTGAGGTTTAAAAGTTATAAAATATTGGTTTGGCCTTTTTCTTGATTTACTTAATTTTTAGGGCTTTAATTAACATTTAAAAATTAAATATTAATTAATTAAAAAGGTTTCGAGAATTTTTATTAATTTGTAAACCCTAGATATATTTTTAGGATCTTAAATTAATTTTTTTGGAATTTTTAGATAACTTTTATTTTTCGTCGTATTTCGCGATTTTACGTTTTTCGCGTCATAGTTTAACTATTAGCGTAATTCTTCTCCCTTAAATTCCAATCTTTCTCAACCAAAAACGTTACTTATCCAAACTTGGTTTATATTATTGGCACATAAATCATACAACTCCGCCGAGAACGAACTTGCAATATCGGTTTTACGGTTTTCCTAAATCGTAGAACTTAATACTTGCCATAAATACGTCTTTTTCTAAAAGTGTATAGTTTACCAACAATCATTTTGGCGCCTATGCCGGGGAGGTGTTTTTAGTGCCATTATATTATCGTGCTTATGTGAGTAGTGCGTTTTTGTTTTTCATTTTTTGAAAGCGTAAATATCGTACATACTCGTTTTTATTTTTCTTACTATATTATAAATATCCAAATAAAACGTGTTAAATCGTTCCTCAATTAGCACACAAATATTTTTCATTTTATCGTTTTCGTTTTCTTTTTGTGAATACTATATTATATTACGTAGCACAATTAATACAAAATATTATCCAGATACGCGAGAAATCGCACCTCGATAGTGGACGTTCCGGTCATTATCGAGTGTATCGAATTAAAAGAAAAAATCAAAGGCAAAATAGATAAATACTCTTAGTTAATTTAATCTCAATTGATACAAACTATAAGGTGGGTATAGGCGGTTGTATTTCACGACCTAAAGAAAAAAGACTCTTAAGTTCTAGCGCCGCCTCGTTTTCTCCACTCGCTTATGCGTATCGATTTAGTGACGATTGATTAAGGGTTTGCCATTCAAGTATTGATACATCTATTTTCGTGGGTTTACATTATTGAACCTCGAAATGTTTTGTCATTCCGCCAACGTTTCAAAGTCGATGAAGGTTTTTACTTGACGTAAATTCCTTCATTCCTCTTTGGATTCATTAATCAAGACTTTGATTTTTGGATCATTTTTGTGGATTATTTCTACGTAATACACCGAAAATCCAAAAAAATTAGAAAAACCATCAAAAACCAAAAAAATTGAAAAATCGAAAAACCCCCCAAAAAATCTATTTTTGCTACCCCTCATTCTCTACGTTAGTACATGCGCACTCGATCGAAGGATTATTCTAATTCTAGCGACGTTTTGAATTGACGCAATCGAAATCGAAGGAATCGACAACGAAGACGTAATTTAGAAACGACCGTTCATAATATCGTTGTCGAAACTAGAGACGAGATGGCCGAGAATCGTACGATGATGGAGTTGCTCCAAGCACCCACCGAGGGTTATGGAGACGCGATCGTAATTTCCGCAATCGAAGCGGGGAATTTTGAAATCAAAAGCGGAATGCTATCTTTGATTCAAGTGACAAAGTTTAAGGGTCGTGAGGCGGATAATCCCCACGATCACATTCGGAATTTCAATCGACTTTTAGCTACGAGCAAGTACAAAAACGTTGACACCGATGTGATCAAGATTATACTTTTTCCATACTCGCTCGATAGCTCCGCCAAGGATTGGTACGAGAAAGAACCAACTAACTCCATAGCTACGTGGGACGATCTCGAATCTAAATTCGTTAATCAATTTTTTCCACCGTCTAAAACGACGTTTTTCAAAAACGAGATTACGAGGTTTAAACAAAAGCTGAATGAATTGTTTAGAGACGCGTAGGATCGTTTTAAGGAATTGCTTAGGCCCTCACCACGGCTTTTCCGAGTTGCACTAAATTGATACCTTTTATAAAGGTCTTAGTTTTCAAGAACAAGATTCGTTAAATTTCGCCGCCGGTGGCAAATTTTGTGTAAAAATCCTAGGGACGTCTTATTGATTATCGAAAATAGATCCAAGGTTTACCAACTCCGTAACACACCGAGTGTTGCCAATGTCGCCAATATTATTATTTCTAATCGCGATATTGAGAGGGTTGATGCGAAAGTCGACAAATTGACGAATGCTTTTACGTCGTTTTTGATCGAGATGAAAAACGCTCCCGGTACAGTGAAAGCGGTTGAGGCTTCTTGTACATTTTGCGGTGGACCACATAACTATTACGAGTGTGCGGCTACAGATGGCCAAACGTCGAGTGTAAACGCGTTAAATGGTAATTTTTCAAATCAAAATCAAAATAAAGTCGGTCCATCGCAACAAACGAATTACAACAATCAAGGCAATAATTTTAATCGTGGAAATGAATTTTTAAATCAAAACCGAAACAATTTTCAAGGAAATAATCATGGTAATCAAGGCAACTATAATCAAGGTCAATATTTGAATTGGTAAAATCGAGGTTTTAACAATAACAACAATCAAAACCAAAATTTTAACAATGGTCAAAATTCAAATTTTTCGAACAACGCTAATCAAGGAAACAATTTTCAAGGGAATCAAAACCAAGGTTTCAATCAAAATTTTAATGGCTCAAATGATTTTCAAAATTACGTTAAATCAAATGACGCTAATATGAAGATATTAGAAACGCAAATTGGTGAGATGAAAAACGATTTTCCAACACGTTGAGAGGGTAAAACAACAAGATTGATCAAGGTCAAATCGACATTAAAAAGATGTTTTCGGCTATAATGAACAAGCAAGCGAGTTCGTCTTCGAGTACGTTACCTAGTGACACCGTACCAAAATTGAAGGAACATGTTAAAGCCGCCTCGTCTCATGGAAAAAGTCGTGTGATTACCCCTAACCTTGATGGTTTTAAAGTTGTTTATTCGTCTCTACCCTCGACCTTAAAAACGCCTTCATATTCTAAATTCGAGGGAATGTACGTGGTGACCAAGGAAAAGAATGCACGCCCTCGTGTACCTCAAATTTCATCCACATTTCAAAAAGAGAGATTTATCGACCTTACGAAAGTAACCCTCGAGGAAACTTGTACTTCGATCCTTCTTAAAAAAACCCAAAAGGCATATGCCGAGAAAGGAAGAGGATCCAGGCCAATTTCTACTACCTTGTGATTTTTCCGAGATAGAGGGATGTTTAGACCTTGCCGATTTAGGGGATAGCATCAATTTCATGCCTCATTCTCTTTGGCAATTGATGAAATTGCCAAGACTTACCCCCACGAACATGACAATCGAGCTAGCAAATTGTACACCGTTAAAACCAATTGGAATGGCCGAGGATGTTTATGTTAAAATTGGAAAGTTTATTTTTCCCGTGGACTTCGTCATTTCTGATTACGAGTGTCACCCTAAATGTCCAATTATTTTAGGTCGACCCGTTTTATCGATGGCTCGAGCCGTAATCGACGTTCACGGTGGAAAATTAACTATGAAATATGGGCCAGATGAAATGAACTTTTTCACGAGTAGATCCCAAATTTCAAATGATCAAATTAAAACCGACGTTGCTAAAAATGATTTCAAAATGTTAACCTTAGCGGAAAAAATGAGGCTTGATACATGTTTTGAAAGAATTAAAAAGAACGGTTTTCGAGATGAAGATTTTAATGATAAAGAATATGTTTACTTACTTGAAAAAGATTTAAGCAAATGTATGAATCAAAAATCATTTTGGGGTGTATTCGACGAACAAGTGAACAAAAAATTCCGAAGGGAGACGTTAGTTCCATCACGACAACGACCAAAATGGACTCATTTTCACCACCTTCGAAGGACCACGTCTTTGAGGCTTCAACATATAAATCCATTGAAGTGCCTCCATTTCTAGCCCAATATCCATCGAGGCTAAAGGTTTTATCTATATGGATCCGCTCATCATTGAAGAGTCGCCTAAGCGTAGTCGATCGACTTGTAAGACCATGGTTGTGACTGCTCACATCGACTCTTTCTTTGATGATGATGATGGCGATTTTGCCGAAATTGATCAAATACTCAAAAATCCACAAGCTATTTTTCATACTCCCAAAAAGAATTCTTCATGTGGTGAGTATGATTATTTTGAATTCGAGCCCGATATTGAGGAAATTATTTAACGAGAGCTAGCTCTTTTACCTCCACTTCCACCCACAAGTGAGGTTAATTTTTTCAATATCGAGGCCGAACTTGATGAGTTGGAACGTCTCGTTCATAATGACAAACAACTTACGTGACCCAAAATCCCATTCTCGATGAGTTACCTTATCAACACTCCTCAAATGAGAATGACGTTTACCATATTTGTGAGGATTTAACTTAATAACAATCCCCACCAAGGAATGATGGTTTCGTACTTGATCGTGATCTCTTCGAGAGAGTTTCTAAAATCATTCACGAAGGGAACGAAATACCTTGGTTTGACGAACCCATCTACGATGAAGAAATCGATGAGATTAATGATCTTGTAGAGGATGACGTTTATGTAGACCCCGAGGGGGTGAATTTTTTATTGATCGTCGATTTGTGAATTTATACCACCCCCCTCCCACCCACGACTTAAATGTGAGAATTTTTAACGACACTAATATTGATTTTGAAACGCCAAATATTTTCGACACAATCAAATCGGGTTTTCATAAAGAGTTTAAACAAGATGAAAAAGGAAAAGATTTTGAAGCTAATCTAAATGACTTTCTTACTTTAACTCTGTTATCACTATGTTTATTGAGTGCTACGAGCTCGTCTACTCCTTTTGACGATGCTTCGTGTGGATCTAGTGTGGGGGAAGCCCCTTTTGTTCCCTCACATTTCTCCACCGAGGACGACATATTCGATCACAGAATCGCATTTAAAGGGAAATCTAGGTCTTCCACCGATGCAATAAATGGAAAATATTTCTATTTGCTTGGTGTGAGTCTACCTCGAGTAGCTCATTATGTTGCCCTTCCCATTTTTCCACCCTTCTATTTCTCACCTCTTTTCTTCTATCTCTTTGAGGTTCTAACACATGTTGAATTGGTGTTGTTCCATTTATCCCATGAAAACGAGGACGCCATCTTCTATCCCGGTATTTTGCATCATCAAAGGACTTAGTCCTTAATACCGGTTGCTTTTTTGGCCTTGTTTATGATGTAAGCCCCACCAAAAATGACCAAACCATGATAATCCCTAAATGATCACATTTATGGGGATTTGAGTCTAGCTTTTGACTCGGTTATCAAAAACAAGGTGCCTCGTGGGGGATTCTTATGCTTATCCTTGTAATATTATTTCTTTCTAATAGTGTAATGCGAAGACTTGTGCTCTTCCGACCTTTGTTTCGTGGATGTTTGTGATTATGATTTATTAGGTTCATCGTCATCATTGAAGCCTCTCGTGTTCGTTTCACGTATCACTCGAGCTTCGATCGTTGCCTTTGAAGATTCTGATATCCGATGATATCCTTTTACGTTCTAACGTTTATTCTTTTAGCATAATTCATAAACGGCTTATAGATTATTTGATTTACCCTTTCCATGCTCGAGATTAAGCATTCGACTTTTCATATTTAGTATGGGGGTGTTTCACCCTTAGACTCGAAACATTGAGGACAATGTTTAGTTTTAGTATGGGGGTGAATAGATACTTCGCCTTGCTTACGTCATCACACAATCCAATTTCATCTTTTTGTTATCATTTTGTTGCGAAATAAGGCTAAAAATGGCCAAAAAAATTTATTGTTTTTCATAAGTGTTTAAGACACGAATGTAAGTTTTCCGATGGTGAAAATAAGAGTAATTTTTTTACTTGATTGTGCGTGTTGAGCACTTAGCTTCGATTCCTTAACTATTTTAGGCTAAGTCTCATTAAATTGAGGACGAGAAATGATAGCGTTAATTATAAGTTACTATGCTAAACGTAGAGTATTCGTATTCTTTCAAAAACTCATGTGTCCTAATTATTTGTTTTTTCTCCCATCACTTTTATATAAATTTTGTTAATAAATAGGTTTTTTCCGGTTTAGTCTTAATTGTTGGTTTTCTAATTGATTCTCGTAGCTTTCATGTAATTAAATTGAGAAAACATTAAGGTATCGCCAGCGTCACGGTTTTGAAGTATTGGCACCTGAATCAAGCAAAAAATTTTAAGTTCCTCTTCACCTAAATCAAGCAAAAATTCGAAGCTCACAAGGCCAAAAAATCTATGCGAAAATTGAAAGTGAATGTCTTAAATTTTGAAGCCTTAAAGATCCAAAATTCGCCTTAGCGTGAGGATATCGTCAAGTCATAATAAACACCTCATGGCGAGGTTAAATAAAAGACAATGGAAAGACCAAAGCCATAATAAACACTTCATGGGGAAGTTAAATAAAAGGTGGCGGTAAACCAATTGCAAATTGGTAATAAGTCTCATGTTCAAAACCATTATAAAATCGTGTTTATCGATCCTTTTTGTTGACTTACGTTTTTGTCATCGTTGTCTATTAGGAAAGATTATTAATTCGATGATTTTGGTTATACCGTTTTGACTCTATTTTTGGACCTAATACCTATTCACGCATAAGTCAAAAATGTATCCTCCTGATCATTGAGTATAAGAGATACACCTTAGAAATAAAGGAGTTTAAGTACGTGATTAGAGCATATGAGTAGTGTTAGCATTACTAACTTATAATGACAATGATCTTGCTTCACGCTTAGCATGGAATTGGGTGAAAATCAAGGATGACGAACTTATCTCTATGAGGCATTCACGTGTTCTTATTCTTTGACCCTAAAAGTCACGTTCTCATGATGAAAACAATACATTATGTCTAAAACACATATCGTAGTTGATTTAAATTTACGTTTCAATAAAAAGTCATATAAAAGTTAATTTTGGAAGTGTTATGATACTCAATTCTAGCATTGCGTGAGGGAACGACAATGGTTTACTATGGGGGAGTATTGAGACTACATTTATACATAGTCTAATCGTCCAAATCGGGCTTAAAATGCTATAAAATGTCATAAAATAAGCTTGTGTTTGTTCATTGTGTATTTTAGGTACGGATATTGTGAAATCAACAAAATAGAACAAGAATCAAGCAAAAACGAACACGGAAAACGAAGCCGTACAAAGAACCAGACCCGAACAATGAATTTCCAATAAAGTCCTTCAAGAATTGAATAATTACAAGATTAGTCCCTCAAGAACTGAATCATTCTTATTTTATACCCTTTTAAAACTCTAAAATTACATTTGGGTCCTTAAAATGTCAAGAAATTACATGTTTAGTCCTTGGAGAATGCCCAAATTACACAAAAGGTCATTGGTCAAAGTTTGCAAACTTAATGTGCCATTTTTGACAACTTATGCAAAGATAAAACAAAGGGAAAAAGGATATGTGTTGCTGGAAACTTATATGCCAAAACTTTAGAAGTGGAAGGACCATTTTAGCCAAACACTAAACTCTATTCCCAGTCAAACCCGGTCAAACCCAAAGAAACCCGGTTCATCCCATCACAACCCATCAAACCCAATTCATAACCCTACCACTACCAGACCCATGTTTAAACATACGGTTCGTTTATTAAGTATGGGTCAAACGGTCAAACAAGCTATAAACGCGCTAAACAAAATAATTAACCCCCAAAGTAGATCAATGGCCAATGTTTATCATCATTCACCCCTTATGAACCCTAATTCGATTATGATCTTAACCAAATGGATAATTAATGACGAATTCCAGATTGATACTAAAGGGGATATGTTATCAAGTCACGCGTTTTGTTTGGTCCCCTCATCGCCACTATAGCCCACTCCCATGTGTCCTACAACAAGATTCCAAACCTCAACAGAGCATCAACGGCCCAATGTAATTTCTTTCTCCCAAAGGTTTCCCTCAACGACCAAGATCATTTCAAACTAGCTGGCCATCAACATACTGCCAAGAGTAGATCACATAGGCAAGTTGACCAACAAATTCAAATTTGAGCTACAAGGGCAATTTCGGATATACATTGTATTAGGGTTTATCCTTTTCAGTTTTCTAGAATTTTCTTAGCCTAGTATAAGTATGAGGTGGTTTGTACCTCATACATTGTTCCAGCATTATTTTCCTTGTAATTTTTAATTAATGAAAATCAATTTAATTTTGCAAAAAAATCTTGTTGAGTTCCTTATTTTTCATGCTCTTGTAGTGTTAACTTTATTTTATTTGCAAAACCTAGTGTAGTGTTATCAAAGAGCTTTTGTTTCAATTTTTTGGCAAAATCATTTGAGATCCGAATTTTTGGACTTAAGGTCTAGGATTAGTTGGCACCTAGTTCTAGGTTAAAGGTTCAAGAATTTGTTACTTTTCTGTGTTTTGAATTGTTTTTACAAAGTTTGGTGTTTACGATTTTTGAAGAAAAAGAATTGATTTTCAAAAGTGCTTGTTCCTTTCTGCTTTTATCTCACTTTAACTACTTCACAAGCTCAAGCTAAACTAATTTGACAAATCATCTTAGTTTGGAGCTCTTGAAGCTTGTGGTTTGTTTTTTTTTATGTTAGCAGGTGACAACAAGTACTCATTTCTCAATCATTCCACCTTTTGGAAGATATTAGGCTTGGCTTGACTATGGTAGTCACCAAGTGTTCTTGTTTGTATAATCACATCTTATAAGCATCTCCATATCCACATCTCTTTATTCAACTCAATAGGAAGGCATTGATGAGATTGCTTTTATACATAGTCTCATCATCCAAAACGGGCTTTAAATGCACTAAATATCATGAAAATGGCCAAATATATGCTTGTGTTTGTTACTTGTGTATTTTAGGTACGGATATTGAGAAAATGACAAAAGATCACAAGAATCATACAAAAACGAACACGAGAAACGAAGCCGCACATTGAACCAAGCCCTAATGAAGATTTTCCAAGAAAAACCCTTGAAGATTTGAAGATTATGCAAGAAGGGTCCTCTAATATTGAAGAATTGACACTTTAAACCCGTGTATCTTTATAATTACAAGATTGGTCCCTAAAGTTTGTCAAAATTACAAAAAGGGCCCTCCACTTTGAAAAATTGGCAAACTTAGTCCCTCAACAAAACTAAATTGTCAATATTAGTCCTCCTTAAAGTCAAACATATCATGAAGGCCTTCAAGTTATAAGAAATTACAAGTTTGGTCCTTTAAATATGTCAAATTGCAAAAAGGACCCTTAACTTTGAATAAATGACAAAAATGGTCCCTCAAGAATTATGACTTGTCAATTTAAGTCCTCCAAGAAGTCAACCAAACAAGTCAAGAAAATTATTTGTGAAGAAAATGCCAAATCAACCCTTCAAGAATCATAAAATGGCAAGAAATACCCCTGAAAATACTTTGGAAAAGTATTTGGGGCAAAAGTGTGAAAAGTGAAACTTCAAATACAAAGGAAAAACGGATTTTAGCATGTTTTAACCAAAGTGGCAAGAAGAAAAGAATTGAGGGACTGAATTGGGCAGACAACATATCTTACCTAGACCAGTGGGAGGTGGACACGTGTCCCACTCACTTGAATCAACCAATCACACTTCACCCTGCTTCCACCTCAGCTTTCCACCCATAACCATATTTAACTAATCTGATTAGTTAATTAAATGGCGCTAAACACAACATTTAAACCCAAAAACGGATCAAAACATGCACTGTTTATCATATGAACAAAATTGGGTTTTCTTAATCTGCTTGTAATTAAACCACCATATGCTCTAGATTAGTGATTAATGGTGCCTTAATCACATCCCAACCTTAAAAACATGTGCCACCCACCAGTCATCCAACGTCCCAAAAACCTGCTTTAATCCTAAGCTCAATATGGACCCTTTGATCAATTGGTTACACTTTTTCACCTCAACATACAGCCAAAAATCCTCACATGATCAAGCATTTTCAAATTTCCCAAGGGCATATCTGGAAACTTACCAACTAGGGTTTACGTTTTTTATTCAGCATTTAGGGTTTCTTGTAGCCTATATAAGGCATTAGCATCACAACATTGTAGCTTGCTCTTGATTTTTCCGTAGTTCACAATTCTGTAAATCTCATTTTCATATTAATGAAGTGTGTTTGAAATTTTTGAAGAAAGACCAAGTGCCAATCTTTATTCCTGCTTATTATTGTTTAATGTTAAATAATCTTGAATCCTAAAACCTGTTTTCAAAGGAGTGTGCAAAAGTTTGCATATTTTCCTATAATCTTGATATTTTGCTAAGTCTTGTTCAAACCTTGGAATTCTTAGGCTATAAGTGATCTATACACCTTGATAAGGAGCTTATCAAGGTGTTGTGAGCTTATAGTTTGGGGATAATCAAGTGTGGGGAGCAAAGGTTGCATCAATCAAGTTTTCCTCTTTTTCTGTTTTTGATAATTTTGTGCTTTAACCTTGTTGAATCTTAGCAGGGTTGTTTGTGGAAGCTTGTGCTTGTTCTTGCTAGCAAATAAGCTCAAAATTCGTGGGTGTGGATGTACATCCATGAGGTTTGAACCATTCTACCTTAAATCTGCTTAAAATCTTGATTGTTGGTGATTTTGTGTGTTGCTTGTGTTCTTGTGGAATTTATGGTCTAATCTTGCTTAATACTGCATATTACATCTGTTTATGTGTTTGATTGGGCTTGGGTAACCTTGGAATACACTTATACTTGTTTAATCTTGATTTAAAAAAGTTAAGGGGTGTTTGGGATTATCTGTTTAAGATCATAGATTGATATTGTGTTATTGGAAGTTGTTGTTTATGCTTGGTATCTGCTATTCACTTGGTTGTGTGCTAGTTTCTACAAGTTTTCAATCTTATAACCTCAAATCAAAGATTGTGCCATAACTCATTGGTTTTGACTGCTTTTGACCTAAAATTTTGGAAATACCTAGAGTATATGCATGTTTAGGGATAAAAGGTGTTAGATCAAAGTTTAGATAACCTATATAAGAGATTTGAGTGTTTGAATTTGGCTTGTTGGTCAAGTATATCAGCAAAGTGAAAAATCTGCATGTTCTTAGTTCATCAGTAACTTTTTGGTGCTTGAATCTTGATCTAGACCTTGAACTATTGCATGAAACCTGTTTAAATCTGTTCATTTGAATTTATTAAAGCTTTTGTATGCATTTGGTGCAATTTGGTTGGTTGAATCTTGTTAAAATAGCTTATTGAACTCTTAACTGCTTATGTTCATGTCTGTGAGATGTCTGGTGATTGATTGAATTAACTGTGCTAATTGGATAATTGTTATTGTGATTTCTTTGTTGTTTCTGACTCCTTGTGATTCACTGATCACAAGGGTTCCTTGTTTGTAACTTGATTCCAACAAAAAGTCACTAAAGACAAATAGTCAAGAAAGTCAAGCAGTGGGAAAAGTTCCCACTGCTCAACACCCAAAACTAGCCCCTGCTAGTGTAATTTTTCATTCAGCTTATTGATAAGACATATTGGCTTATACAGACTTGCAACAACTTACTTTTTGTAATAGATCTTCATCATTTGACACATTTATTTGATCTGGAGCTTATCAGACCTTGGCTTTGACTATTTGCTAGAAAACTCATAAAGTTGACTTTTAATTAAGTGCTTATTTGCTTATTTCAGATTATTGAGTGAACTTATTGAAAAACTTTTTGTTGATTAAGCTTAGTTAAGTCATTTAAAAGCTTTTGAAAGTTGAATCAGACCTTGGGGTGGCCTAGAACTCGAAAACGACTATTTTGTCATTTTGTGAAGATAGCTTATTGCTTATTCAGGCTTATTCCTTGTGCTTTTTCCAATTTTCTTTTTACAAATCTCTTAATTAACTCAAAAGAAGCTTGTGTGTCAAATTTTAGCTTATGGCATCAGCTTATAGCTTAATGGGCCAAAAAGCCCATTAAGAATAAGCTACTTTGTAATAAGCTAGCTTAAACACATTTTCATCTTTTGAGGCTTCAGAGTTTTGTTCTTAAAATCAAATTTTGAGTCAGATAGGAGCTTTTGGGCTTAATTGGACAACATTTTTCTTATTGGGCCTTAATAAGCCCATTAAAGGGTCTGTTTGGACTTTTGGCCCATTTCTAGGCCCAATATGGGTATTTTGTAATTTCAACTTCATTTCTGTGTTTATTAGGTTAAAATAAGTTAGTTTGCAACTTTATAGAATTTTTTATAAATTTTGGATTTTTAATATTATTTTATTATTATTTTATTGTTAAAAATTAAAATTTAGATTTTTCAAGTTTTTATATTTTTCTTAGGTTAAATACATTAAGTTAGGAATTTTACAATTTTTAGAATATTTTTATTTGTCATTAGATTAATTTTTAGAATTATTTTAAGTTTAAATAGTTTTTAATTGTTTTTAAATAGTTTTTATTAATTTTAAAATTTTCAAAAATAGTTTTAAATTTAGTTAAGTCATTTTAGAGGTTTACAATTGAAAAAATCTCATTTTGGGCTTTTTTTAATTAAATTGATTTTTTGGGCTTTAATTAGCATTAAAAATTTATTATTTAATTAGATAAAAGGTTTGAGTGATTTTTGATTTTTTGTAAACTTTAATTACATTATTTAGGATTTATTGCAATTTTCTAGGAATTTTTAGGATAAATTTTTTATTTTGTCACTTTTTACGGTTTTACGTGTATGACTTTTCGTCTTAGTTTAATTCATAATCGTAACCGTCACTCTCTTCTAATCTCATTTCTATTTTCTTTCTCATCAATATAATCACAAAATTTAATCAATTCTTAACACAACGCACTTGTCTCCTTGGGAAACGAACTTGAACTTCATTGGTCATTAGTGCTTGGTTTTCCTAAACCGACACTTAATACTTTCCCTATTTTGCTCTCTTTTCCTAAAGAGTAGTAAAAACACTACATCATTTTGGCGCCGCTGCCGCGGAGGCGTGTTGTGTTTTGATTTGGAAATTATTGTTTTTATATATAGCCATAATAGTATTTGTATTAGTAGCACTCTACTAATACGTATTATCGGTTTTCGTTTTTTGTGTGAATATTATTAATATATTGTGTATGTAGAAAAATAAATTCACAAGTACTCCAAAAGTGTGAAAACACAACCTTGATTGGGAGGTCATTACTCAATCATTGTATTCGAATCTCAAACAAGAAAGAAAAGGCAAAAATAGATAAATACTTTCGTGAAGCTCGATTTTGAAAAATACAAACTATAATGTGGGTATAAGGCGGGTATTATAAAATATACCCTAAGGTAAAAGGCTCTTAAGTGCTTCGCGCCGCCTCGTTTCCCCGCTTGCTTGTGAGTATTCTGAGATTGAAAGCTAATCGAGGGTTTTGCCTCCCAAAGTATTATTAAGTATCATATATACTTTCTTGGTTTCATTTGATTAAACCCTCTTGAACGTTTTGGTGTTCCACCAACGTTCTAAAGTAATCGAAGGCGTTCACTTCACGTGATCGTTTTCATTCCTTGAGGCTTCTTTAATCAAGAGATTTGATTAAGAAGGATATTTGTAGATTTTTGTCTACTTAATACAATCACAAAAATCCAAAAAAAAAAAGTAAAAACAATCAAAACCACAAAAAAAATATTGGAAAAATACAAAACGCCAAAAAGAATCTTCTTTGCTCATCCCCACGTTGTACGTGACGTTTATGCAAAATCGCAACCAAGCAAGACGTGCACGTAAACGAAGAAACCGAAAGGAGTCAACACCTACTTCTAATCTTTCTAGTGAGGAATCTCCTATTGACGAACCTATCGTAAGAGAAGAACCAACCATGGCGAATCGAACTATGATGGAGTTACTTCAAGCACCCACCGAGGGTTATGGACAGGCTATTGTAATTCCCGCTATCCTTGCGGATAATTTTGAAGTGAAAACGGGTTTGTTGTCGATGATCCAAAACAACAAATTCCGTGGTGATGAAAAGGACAACCCGCACAACCATATCCGCCAATTCAATCGTCTTACCGCCACTTGTAAATTTAAGGATGTTGCTAATGACTCGATTAAGATTATGCTTTTTCCGTATTTCTTAGCGGGGCCCGCTAAAATTTGGTTAGAGAAAGAGCCACCCAATTCTATATTGACGTGGAAGGATCTCGTTTCTAAGTTTGTGAACCAATTTTTCCCGCCCTCTAAGACTACGCATTTGAAAAACGAGATTTCAAAATTTTCACAAGAATTTAATGAAAATTTTTCAACGGCTTGGAATAGGTTTAAGGAAATGTTACATGAATGTCCTCATCACGGTTTTCCCGACTTGCATCAAATTGACACGTTTTACAATGGACTTAATGATCATGAAAGGGATTATCTAGATGCCGCTGCGGGTGGTAATTTTTTGTGTAAAACGGTTGAGGAAGCTTTGGTGATAATTGAGAATAGATCTAAGGTGTATAGTCCTCGTAACACATCGAGTGTTCGTAAGGCTTCGTCTTCGGCTTCACCTTCTTTGTCTAATACCATCGATGCTTGCCAAATTGAGGCGAACTTGGAAAACAAAATCTTTGATAAGCTTAAAGGACTTTTAAATGAATTTAAATTTGAAGAACAAAGTGCTCCCGCTACGGCTAAATCGGTTGAGGTTTCATGCATGTATTGTGGTGGAGGTCATGATTTCTCCGAGTGCATTACCAACGGTGGTAACACTTCGAGTGCCTACACGACTACGGGAACTTACAACCAAAACTGTCAAGTTACCCGCTCTAATCAATTGACGCCACCGGGTTTTGCTCCTAATCAAAATGCTAACAACAACTATCGAAACAATCAAGTTGGTTTCAAAAACAACTACAAAGGAAACTATGGGAATCAAGGGGCTAATAATCAAGTTTCAAACAAAAATCAATATAATGATTTTCAAAACAACAACAAGGGTTTGCAAACTTTGAAAGATCTTCCAAATGAATTTGTTGAATACGCTAATGGAAACGATGCTAGGTTTGACAACATTCAAAGAGAAATCATTAGCCTACAATCCGAGTTTAAGAACGACTTGCAGAAGGAGTTGAAAAACGAGTTAGAAAATGAGTTTAAAATCCATACAAACAAAATGGAAGGGAATGTAACTAGGTTACAACAAAACCAACAAAAAATGGAACAAGGGAAACATGAAATAAAACAAGAGATGATTAAGGTCGAGAAGAGGCAATCCATGTTTGAGGACAAAATTTCATCTATGTTTGAGGCAATTATGTGCAAACCGTCTTCGAGTAGTCTTCCTAGTAACACCATATCGAACCCTAAGGGAGAGATGAAAGTGATTACCACACGTAGTGGTAAGACACTTATGGAACCGACTCCTCAACCAATTGCTCCTACGGAGGATGCAATTGAGGAAGAACGCGAGGTGGTGGTCGAAAAGGAGCATGTCCTAATCCCACGAAGTACCGCTCATGCCACACCTACGGTTGTACCATTAACACATTTGGAACCCGAGATTCCAAAGGCTATTCCTATTCCTCAACCCACACCACCTTTGCCCTATCCATCGAGACTTAGAAAGGAGAAACGTCAAGAGCGCGATAACTACCAATTTGAGCTTTTTATGAAAATGTTTCGTGACGTTCATTTTAATGTGAGTTTTGCCTATGCTTTGGTCATGATGCCTCGATTTGCCGCTAACTTTAAGAGTATGTTGAACAACAAGGAGAAATTGCAAAAATTGTCTAGTTGTTCATCGGTTTATCTTAACCGCATACCTCAAAAAGTCGGTGATCCCGATAAATTCTTGATTCCTTTTGAAATCCAAGATATGGAAGAATGCTATGCCTTGGCTGATCTTGGTGCTAGTATTAACTTGATGCCGCTTGCAATCTTCAAGTCGCTCAATCTTCCTAATCTTACTCCTTCACTAATGTCTATCGAGTTGGCCGACCATTCCACGATTCCCGCATGTGGATTGGCGGAAGACGTTTTTGTGAAAGTGGGAAAGTTCTATTATCCGGTAGACTTTATCGTTGTCGATATTCCCACGGATCCTCAAGTTCCTCTCATTTTAGGTCGTTCGTTTTTAGATACGTCTATGGCTTTAATCGATGTGCATGCAAGAAAGATCACCTTACGTTTCAACGACGAGGAAATTGTTATAAATGCAACTCAAAACTCTCAAATTTCTCATGTTTATTCCGTTGCAACCATAAACCTCGTTGATATGATCGACGTTGTTTGCGAGGAATTTTCACAAGAAGTTCTAGGTTTTGGTGATGATGAAAATAGTGGCAATCCAACCATGTTAGATCCCATTCTTGATAACTCGACACCAACCTTTACTCCATTTGAAGGTGGTGGTTTTACGTTGGAAGAATTCGATGTTCCACGTACTTGTGACGAAGACCTCGACAATGACGAGGACTTCTCGATTATCAAGGATTTTCTTAACGATTTCCCATTACTCCACCCGAGGAGGTTATGAGTATCGAGCCCAAATCTTCAATTGAGGAACCACCTATCCTCGAGTTGAAAGATTTACCTCCTCATCTCGAATATGTATTTTTGGATGAGGACGACAAGTTGCCGGTTATTATTGTGAAAGATCTTTCGGATGATGAAAAAACCACACTTGTCGATATTCTAAAGGATCACATAGGGGCAATTGCGTGGAAGTTATCCGACATTAAGGGGATTGATCCCAAATTTTGTACCCACAAAATCTTAATGGAGGAGGATTACAAACCCACAATCCAATGTCAAAGGCGGGTGAACCCCAAAATTCACGACGTCGTCAAAAAGGAGGTCCTAAAACTCCTTGACGCGGGAATGATTTACCCTATTTCTGATAGCCCTTGGGTGAGTCCTGTTCATTGTGTCCCTAAAAAGGGAGGAATGATCGTTGTGCCAAACGATGCCAACGATTTAATTCCCACTAGACTCGTGACCGGATGGAGAGTGTGCATTGACTATCATAAGTTGAATGACGCCACTCAAAAAGACCATTTTCCCTTGCCCTTCATGGACAAAATGTTGGAGCGTCTTGCGGGAAACGATTTCTATTGCTTTTTAGATGGTTTTTCCGGTTACTTCCAAATCCACATCGATCTTCGTGATCCAGAAAAAACTACGTTTACGTGTCCATATGGAACGTTTGCCTATCGTAGAATACCATTCGGACTTTGCAATGCACCGGGAACCTTTCAAAGGTGCATGATGGCTATTTTTCATGATATGATCGAGAAGACGATGGAAGTCTTCATGGATGACTTCTCCGTGTTTGGTAGTTCGTTCACTTCGTGTTTGTCGAATCTTGAGAGAATGTTGAAGCGTTGTGAGGAAACCAACCTTGTGCTTAATTGGGAAAAATATCATTTTATGGTTAAAAGTGGAATCGTCTTAGGGCACAAGGTTTCGAAAGCGGGGATTGAGGTAGATCAAGCTAAGGTAGACGTCATCGCCAAATTACCTCATCCCAAAACCGTTAAGGGAGTTAGTAGTTTCCTAGGCCACGCGGGCTTTTATCGTCGATTCATCAAGGATTTTTCAAAGATCTCTCGACCTATTACACATCTCCGTGAAAAAGATGCACGTTTTGTCTTTGACGAAGATTGTGTACGAGCCTTTGAAATCCTTAAGAGGAAACTTACCGAAGCTCCCATTCTTGTTGCTCCCAATTGGATCCTCCCTTTTGAGCTCATGTGTGATGCTAGTGACTACGCTATTGGGGCCGTATTGGGGCAACGTCATGATAAGCACTTCTTGCCTATTCACTATGCAAGCAAGACGATGACCGAGGCTCAACTAAAATACACTACAACGGAGAAGGAGTTCCTTGCCGTGGTGTATGCATTTGAGAAATTCCGACCTTATCTCGTCTTGACTAAATGCATAGTGTATACAGATCATTCGACTATCAAGTATCTTATGGCTAAACAAGATGCAAAGCTGAGATTACTTCGTTGGATTCTCCTCCTTCAAGAATTCACAAAATCGTTGACAAAAAAGGAGCCGAGAATCTAGCGGCCGATCATCTTTCTCGTTTGGAAGATCCTCATCAAAGTGTTTACGAGCCCAAGGAAATCGCCGAAAAATTTCAGCTCGAGACACTTGGTGTAATGAATTCTAAACTTGATTCATCTACCCCATGGTTTGCGGACATCGTAAATTACCATACAGACAACTTCATCATCAAGGGTATGACGACTCAAGAAAAACAAAAATTATTTCGTGACGTCAAGTTCTATTTTTGGAACGACCCTTACTTGTTTCGAACTTGTGCGGATCAAATTATTTGACGTTGTGTCTTTGGTACCGAAGCTTCTAACATCCTTAGAGCTTGTCATGAGGGACCCATGGGTGGTCACCACGGTGCTAATCTCACGGCTAAGAAGGTCTTTGATGCCGGTTTCTTTTGGCCTACTATTTACCGAGATGTACATGAGCTTGTGAAGTCGTGTAACTCATGCCAACGACAAGGAAAAGCCTCACAAAAAGATGAAATGCCACAAAATATCATCCAAGTGTGTGAGATCTTTGACGTTTGGGGCATTGACTTTATGGGGCCGTTCCCATCATCTCGTGGTAATAAGTACATCCTTGTCGCCGTTGACTACCTATCTAAGTGGGTGAAGCTAAGGCTTTGCCCACCAACGATGCTCGTATGGTAGTCAAGTTTTTGAAAAGCTTGTTTTCTCGGTTTGGAACCCCTCGTGCGATCATAAGCGACCGTGGAACCCATTTTTGTAACGACCAATTCGAAAGGGTCCTAAGGAAATATGGGGTTACACATCGTCTTTCTACGACTTATCACCCACAAACGAGTGGGCAAGTCGAGGTTTCAAACCGAGCGTTGAAAAGGATCTTGGAGAGATCTATTGGGGAAAACCACAATCTTGGTCGGATAAGTTAGACGATGCTTTATGGGCCTTTAGGACCGCTCATAAGACGCCCATCGGGTGCACTCCTTATAAGCTTGTGTATGGGAAGAATTGTCACTTGCCAATTGAACTTGAACACAAAGCTTATTGGGCTCTTAAGCATTGTAATGATGATATGGAGCGGGAAAACACCGAAAAATGCAATTAAATGAATTGGATGAATTAAGGGATATTGCTTATGAAAATTCATTGATTTACAAAGAAAAGTCTAAAAAGTTGCATGATTCAAAAATTAAAAACCGGGTTTTTAACATTGGGGATCAAGTTTTGCTTTTTAACTCTCGTTTGAAAATCTTTTCCGGTAAGTTGAAATCCTGTTGGTCCGGTCCATTCACCGTGACTCAAGTTTTTCCATATGGGACCATCGAGCTAGCTCAAAATGATGGCCCCAATTTCAAGGTGAATGGACATAAGTTGAAGCACTACTTTGGCGGGGAAGTTCCATCCTTGAACTACCTCGACCAAATCACCTTCTCTAATGATAATTAGTATTGAGGATATCGAGTCGAGCTCATGACTCGGTAATAAAAAACGAGGTGCCTCATGGGGGAGTCCCATGCTTATCCTATGTACATATTATCGCTTTCTAATGTAGTAACGCGTGGGGATTTGTGCCCTTCCAACCTTTGTTCCGTGGTTGTTTGTGATATGTGGTTTTTAGATGATCATTATCTTCACGATTGGAGCCTCTCGTGTTTGTTTTTATGAGAGCACTCGATCGTTTGCTTGGAAGAATTTCTCAATATCCTTATATATCCTTTGATGTACTAACCTTAGGTTTTTAGCACACTTAATAAACGGCTTTAAATTTAACGGTTACATCATTTCCATGCTAGATTAAGCATTCGACTACGTCTCTAGTATGGGGGTTTTCCAACCCTTAGACTCGAAACATTGAGGACAATGTTTAACTTTAGTATGGGGGGTGAATAGATACTTGCCTTGCCAAACCTTCATGCTTTCCAAAGTTTATCTTTTTGTTTATCGTTTTGTTGCAAAATAAGGCTAAAAAAATTTTAAATTTTTTCTCATGTTTTATAAGTGTTTGAAGACACGAATGTAGGTTTTCTGATGGCGAGAATAAGAGTAATTTTTTACTCGACCGTGTGTGTTGAGCACTTAGCTTCGATTCCTTAACTTTACATTAGGCTAAGTCTCTTAAATGAGAACGAGATATGATAGAGTTAATTATAAGTTACTATGCTAAACGTAGAGTACTCGTATTCTTTCAAAAACTCATGTGTTCTCGTTGTTTGCTTATTCTCCCTTCGCTTGTAAATATTTTTTTTGCTTAATAAATATTGACTTAGCGGTTTAGTCTTGATTGTTGGTTTCTAGTCTTTTCTAGTAGCTTCCATGTAATTAAATTGGGAAGACATTAAGGTATCGCCAGCGTCACGGTTTTGAAGTATTGGCAACCCGAATAATCGACAGCTTCACCCAATAATAAGATTTCAAGTGCTCACCTAAATCAAGCAAACAATTTGAAGCTCACAAGGCCGAAAAATCTATGCAAAATTGAAAGTGAATCAAGCCTTAATCTTTGAAGCTTTAAAGAACCAAAATTCGCCTTAGCGTGAGGATATAAGTCTTTCGCCACAATAAACACCTCATGGCGAGGTTCAATAAAAGGCAAGGCAAGACCGAAGTCATAATAAAAGCTTCATGGCGAAGTTGAATAAAAGATGGAGGTAAACCTATGATAATAAGGCCCTTCCGTTAGGGGGCGTATAAAAGTCTTGGTAATAAGTCTCATGTTCAAAACCGTTATAAAACCGTGTTTATCGATCCTTCTTGTTGACTTAATTTTTTGACATCGTTGTCTATTATAGGGGTTATTAATTCGATGGTCTTGGTTAGACCGTTGGGACTCTATTTTTAGACCTAAAATCTCTATTATCGCATAATTCAAGCAATGTATCCTCGTGAAACATTCAAGACAAAATAAAATATAAGAGATACAACTTAGGAAAATGGGAGGATAAGTACGTGATTAGGGCATATGAGTAGTGTTAGCATTACTAACTTATAATGACAATGATCTTGTTGCACGCTTGGCTTGGAATTGGGGTGAAAATCGAGGACGATGAAATTATTTCTAATGAAGCATTCACGTGTTCTTATTCTATGAACCTAAACGTCCCATTTTGCGATGAAAATCATACATTATGTCTAAAACGCAAGTAGTAGTAGTGTAGCTAGTTAATCATTCAATAAAAGTGAATAAAAATGAATTTTGGAGGTGCTACGATACTTCATTCTAGCATTGCGTGAGGGCACGACAATGGTTTAGTATGGGGGAGTGATGAGACTGCTTTTATACATAGTCTCATCGTCCAAAACGGGCTTTAAACGCACTAAATATCATGAAAATGGCCAAATATATGCTTGTGTTTGTTACTTGTGTATTTTAGGTACGGATATTGAGAAAATGACAAAAGATCATAAGAATCATGCAAAAACGAACACAGGAAACGAAGCCGCACATTGAACCAAGCCCTAATGAAGATTTTCCAAGAAAAACCCTTGAAGATTTGAAGATTATGCAAGAAGGGTCCTCCAATATTGAAAAATTGACACTTTAAATCCTTGTATCTTCATAATTACAAGATTGGTCCCTAAAGTTTGTCAAACTTACAAAAAGGGCCCTCCACTTTGAAGAATTGGCAAATTTAGTCCCTCAACATGTGAGACCCCCAAAATCTGACATGGAACAACTAGGCAACGAGGGGGTAACACGTCATAGTACAAGAAACAATGAATTACAGTTCATACAAAGCTAACGAAATAAAAACATGTACATTACATCATAAAAGGTCAGAGTTTTTAAACATAGGTCCCAGATTTTTAGAAGCGGAAAATTATATTATTTCATCTCAATTTATAACATAAAGTTGCCCAAAAGATAAAATAAACTCCTGACAGTTTTTACTAAAAACCGTCTTTTAAAAAGCATCACAGAAATCTCCAAGTTGTGATAATCTCCTGCGGGCTCCCATCCAAGCAAAGCTAAGTAATGATACCAGAGATTAGACATGTAAAATTGCCAACACAAAGTTGAGTAATATTCATAGGTTTAGCAGTAAACGTGTGGAACACAATAGAATTTGTAAAACACGTAATGGGGGATTAACTATGTACGTTGTACGTAGTCACGATGCATATTATTGCTGTTTAGTCTCATGAACCGAAGCTTAACTCAAACGTAAGTTCCTCTAGGGAGTATTCAGCCTAAATACTCAAGTATAACGAATATTAGTGTGTCAAGGTAATCGGGACGGGGATTGTCAATCCCGATGGATCCACCCACAACATTCGCGCTTAGCGCAAAGCATACGGGACAATTAACGGTTCATGATAGGAGAGGATACTCAAGGCTAATGTCTAAAAGCAATAATACCATTGAAATCATCTGTAAAGCATACACGTTCTGGATAGCATACAACTTATGGATAGCAATACAGTTTTTAATTTGATTGTGTTCCACCATGTAAAATCTCGCCCCGTGTTTAGAAACCATGTACAAGTAAAAAAAGGGCTATGAACTCACCTTAGCCACAAGGTAAGTCAATAACGGTACTCAGCAACTGAGTAGAAACGGTAGTGGTAGACGATCACCGACGATATGGATGCCCCGGGGAAACACGAAAATCGCAACCTATCAAAATAAGGCGCGCGTTAAGACTCGAACTCGAATATTGATATGTACCAAATGTAATATGACTAAAATGTTTTCAATGTATACACGTTTCAAAACCATTGACACGAATCAAATGAATACATTTATCCAACGTTACACGTTAAAACACTTGAACACTTGAATATGACCCGTTATACGACGCCAAGTCAACGCAAGTCAAACTATCTTTAACCTTATTCAGACCAGTAGCTAAGTCATTTATATAATGACTAAGCACTTGAGTAAGTCACCATGTCCGATGGTGAATACTCAAACTCACGCAACACAAGCATTGAACTAAGTATCCAAAATTAAAATCAGCAAGTACACCCTGAATGTATACACCGATCTACCCTATCTAGACTTGTCCGTTTTAGATGAAAATTGGTGTTAAGGTCACTTATAACCTGTATAAGACCTCACCAAAGTTTGAGCCAAAGTTAACACTTTAAAATCCATCAGCTCGACACTTTACTCGACTCCAAATTTAGGACAGATGTGTATACTTGTTTTGTAAAACCGTTTGGACCACTTTAAAAGTACTAACTCGACAATCCGTCTTTTGAAACCACTACTAGACTCATCAAACTCAGTTTGTAAACTTTGAAAATCAGTAGTATCTGTAGAAACTAGAAGGGGGGGGTTGAATAGTTTCTCTTCGATTGGTGACCAAATTAAAATTACTTTCAATTTGGTTTGTATCATGTAGAACAATGATAATCTTTATGAATCAAGAGGGTTGATGTTTTTCTAGAGAGAGAAAGTTAGAGAGAGAAGTGAAAGAAAACTTGTATATTGAGATGAAAGAAATGAACAACCAACACCTCTTTCCATGGTGGAAAGAGGTTTAAATACCCCAAGTCCTTAATGGACTTGGGCTTCCGGCCCATGAACATGCTCATGGGTCGGGCTATTTAATAAATGAAACTAAACATAACTACGAGCCTATAACTACATTGTTGGAGTGACCGAGACTTTCTAAATGCGTAAAACGTATTTCCAACAATCTCCCCCAAAGGGAGGTCACTCCAAATTTACAAAGCCCTAATCTAGCATGTTAGATCTTGTTCTTGAGCTCGTAGTCTTCTTTTATTTCTTTTTCTTTTCTTTTGTGAATATGTGTTGAATGATATCAGCCTTTTGCTTGGAACACGTTCTTTTGGCCTTTCACGTGCAGTCTTTATTTTCTTGTGAGGTTCGCCTCTTTGTGACTTCATGTCCCACACACTTATCCTTTGTTGAATTCTTGAAAGTTACAGAGTCGATACAGCGGAAGACTTTCAGGTCATACTTTCTTGAATTTACAGGAGTATTTGATGCAGAAGGAATAAGCATGTGAGGACGTCTTCAACAGGTACACCGTAACGCCACTGTCTTCAACTGGTACACAGCAACGCCACCGTCTTCAACAGGTACACAGCAACGCCACCGTCTTCAACCGGTACACAGCAACGACACGAATAAAATGGCTTTGACATTTTATTCTAATTCGGTAGCATTTTACCTCCGGTCGGTGAAGACCGTTGGACGATATTAGATATCGTACCCGTGACGGATAGTTTCAATTAAGTAACTTCCTGACAGGATTTCGCGGGTAAACCCGTTCTCTTTATTCGACCGTCCTAAGCTGACTGCGAACATAAAGAGTGAATCATTTGGATTAAAAATCCTTATGATTGAAGCCGTCAATTCATGAAACCTGGAACAAGTGAATTTCAATTAAGATATTCACCATCGTTGCTTTCCAGTTGTCACAAACTTGATTCAAATTGAATCTTGCTTGTTACCTACCAAGTGTTGTTTGATGTTAACACTAGAAGGATTTCCACTCGTCACTGTGAACACTAAAGAGTGTCACTCTGAGTGTTCTGGCAAGATCATACGATAATGCGTAGAGGCCTGGAACGAGTTTAAGTTCAATTAAGAATTAAACTATTGTTTCTTTCCAGTTTTCACAAGATTAGTTCGTAAAGAACCGCACGTGTCACCTACCATGAGCTTGTTTGATGTTGGCTCAAGCAGGATTTCCATCTTCACTGTAATACTTGCGTATCACTCGGATGTTCTGGCAATATTGCAAGAATACTGCGTAGGACTCATAAAAGATCTCTTACTTTTCACAGTGTGTGAAGAAGCAAGGAATAAATGGAAAGTGTCCTAATGAGACTTTTGATGATCTCGTGGCTCTAGACTCGATAGTGCGTTTTGATTTAGTGATCGATGGCTGGAGAGGAGTGCCACCTATTCAATATCAGTCTATTCGGAGTGAATAAACCAATAGATAACGTGTTGAACTCCGTGTGATTAAAACAAATACCTTTTGAGAGATATTTGAGTTAGCTGTGGAGGGTTGTGCATTGCATCACTGGGTCCATGATGGCTTTCTTAAATATCGAGAATCATTAACTAATGATCTCAATAGCATATGTATTGACCCGGTTTCTGCCTAAAGTTGTAAGGAGGGCTTCTTTCTTTACACCCTTTATCTTTACAATTCTTTTTCATTCTTCAACCCCTTCAATGCTTACCAATACATCATAACTAGCACCTTGTTGTGATTGTTCCAGTGCTAGCTTAAGTACTTGGTCGGCATTCAGCTACGTTCACATTCATTCTCCATCTTTCCTAGGACTTCTAGTTCTATCTAGGGAGTTGTCCTTGGGAAGATTGCATCGGTTCTGATGAATCATTGGACTAATACCTATACCTACCACCCTTTTGTCACCACATTCGTCGTAAGTTAAGTGTGTTTTGGGTTGATATAGTCACCATGAAAAATCCTTGAAAATCACTTAAAGCACTTGTGATATTAAAATCAAAGATTTTGTGCCTTAAGTGTTTTGATCATCAAAAACGCTCCCCCTTAACTTGTGCATTACACATGTTAAGTTGGTTTATCTGTTAAGTCTTATTGTTTTAGCCAAATATCATAAAGTCTCCTTAATCCCATTTTCTCCCCTTTCCAAAATGTTAACCATCAATATTTTGGATATTAATGGATTAACCGGTCTTTGGGTAATAAAATGAAATTAGATGTTGGCCAAAGAACATATTAATGCTCCCCCTCAAATTAATGAGGGTAAGTTGTAGTGCTTGAGTATGATTTGTTTGAAAGATTTAGAATCTCGAGAGAAATTCTTGAAAAATATCATACTTTTACACTACAACAAGCCACAAAAGCTGATAAAGTAAAAAGATAACATATTCACAATGATATACATATGGAGTTGACCTGTAATGAGACGAACCAAATTTAATTGGTTCGTTCCGTGAACCGATGGTGAGCTCCATATGGTCGTCCACCGACGAATCGTTCTATGCTTCGTAGCAACCGGCGCTTCCTGAGAAGTTCTTCAATCTTCTTGATTGCGTACTTTGATCCCCTGATGCACTGGCTTGTCCAGGTGTAGGTGACTGCTGGAAGCGGTTGTTTGGCATTGAGAACCGTCAGATCATCCCGAACTTGCTTGAGCGTGCCATCGCTGAATTTGTGCATTTCAGAGAATCGCATATACTGCATGGTGCCAGTCTCATTTGGGTAGAAGATGCCTGCTTCCGGTGTGGTTGTCCCCATGTATACCTTCTTGTTCTTATGGAAATTGCTGATGGAGTCGTATGGGGACGTTCCAGGTTTAGCTTCTTCTGATAACTTTCTACACCAAGTTGAAAGTCTTCTACCCGGTTCTGAATGACGATTTTCCTAGCATATCGGCGAAAGTTGGAACTCAAGGCAATGACAATATCAGGTGATAAGTGGTCAACTTTTTCTTGAGCCAATAGCAGCAGGAGATCTTCGATGTCTTCAAGTTGAAGGTACTGAAGATCACTTTCATCAATTCGGTACTCTTTCTCATCAGTACGTTTGAAGATGATTACGTTCAAGTAATCATAGCCGAAGACCGTCTGAGTGGTTGCTCCTTGAATACTTGTGATTCTGTGTGTTGATACAATGGGAGAACCTCTCTTAGGACGGTGGAAATGGTTGTAGGCAAGTCTTTTCTTCGCATTCCAGTGATAAATACCAAGTGTTGCATAAGTGTCATAGAATTGGACGATCCATCTTAACAGACCATCGCAACGATCCATCGCAACGGGCCATCGCAACGATCCATCGCAACGGACCATCGCAACGATCCATCGCAACGGACCATCGCAACGATCCATCACAATGAACCATCGCAACGATCCATCGCAATGGACCATCGCAACAGGCCCATCGTAATGGACCATCGCAGCGAGTGGATAAGGTAAAGCCATCGCAATCAATGCGATGAGAATGGATCGTAGCATTGATCGCATTCTTGGTGATAGAACCGAGGTATATCTAAAGTGAGCGATTACGGGACAAGGACGATGTTATAAGCCAATCTGTTAATATCCAATGTTTATCTAGGCCCTATGAACAAATCCCAGTTCTAAAAACTCATTTTCATCATTAATCTCGAAACCCTAAATTGGTTCAGATTGAAATAGATACTTGTTTAAGTTTAATGAGATGAACAGGATATATAAACATGTAAAAATCAGAAGCATAGATGGACAAAGTTATACCTAGGACGGATTCAAACAGTAGGCACAAAAGATGGTGTTTCTAAGCTTTTATCAATGGCGGATGGTTTTTTTTTTGTGTTTCCAGTAATGACGGGGAAAGAGGGGGGTGTGGTTTTGATTTGGTCAAATTGGTCAAACACCCACCACTTTTCAAAAAGTACAATAATGGTCCCCCTGTTTTTAGAATGTTAGTTAAAGTTAAATAAATTAACTTAACAACTGTAAACCCGCTCTCAAACACGACCACCAATACTTAACGCCAAAATTTTAAGGACCTATGCATGAGATTCTATATCACACAAGGCACACAAAATATAACTGATGATGAAGAATAACTGATATTTTCTGACAATCCTTTTTAACGACCAAAATTATTTCCACGAAGAGTTAATATTTGCTCCCCCTAAATCCCTGACCCGTTTTCTATTTAAAGAGCTATAGTCAATGATTTTAAGGACACAATTATTAATGAGGACTTTTGCCGGTTAAGTGATTTTATAGAACGATTCTGGTGGCAATAAGACTTCTCTTATTTAGACAAAATAAGTGCACTGATACGTACACAAATTTGTGTTAGACCAAGTTATAAAGTAAACTTGGCCCCTTACAAGGTTTTAAAGTAAACCTTGCCCGAGAAACTTAATTCCCGTTGTGAGCCAACGTTTTCAAAAGAAATACGTGACTTTAATGCGAAAAGCGGGTTGCAGTCAGAAATAACTACAAGCCATAATGGGCATGTTTTAAAACTTGTACAACTTTTATACGAACTCTATTTATGGCGCCGTGTCAATATTAATCGACATTTCTAAAGCCGTAAATATTACCGTACTAAAAGACATGCCCGATTTGAAAATAAAAATAAAAATAACAATATTTTTGGATTTTCTTGATTTTATATTTTTTATGGATTTTCTATGTTTTATATTTTTTATGGATTTTCTATGTTTTCTATTTTTGTATTTTGCTTTTGATGGTTTAAATATGTACGATAATATACAAGATCACAATCAAAGGATACTCGAGAATAGTTTACCATTACTATTCTTCAGATTCTTCTGCCAACTCCTTAAGTGTCGCTGGTGAAAATGATTTCATGCCTAGCTTTTCGATCAAAAACTCGATACGTCCTCGATCTAAGGCCTTTGTGAATATATCTGCCAGCTGATACTCAGTGTTGACAAAGTACAGTTCGATCACTCCATTTTCCACTTGCTCCTTGATGAAGTGGTAGCGGATGTCAATGTGCTTTGCTCGAGAGTGTTGAACGTAGTTGCAGCATAGAGCGATTGTACTTTTGTTATCACAGTACATCGGGATTTTGTTGAATCTAAGACCGTAGTCAGTCAATTGTGACCTCATCCAAAGAACTTGAGCACAACAACCGGACATAGCAATGTATTCAGCCTCAGTACTTGATATCGCAGCGCTTTTATGCCTTTTTGATGCCCAACTAACAAGTCTATCTCCAAGAAGTTGCACACTGCCAGAAGTGCTACGTCTGGTATCTTGACACCCGGCATAATCTGCATCTGCATATGAAATTAGTGCAATAGAGGAATCCTTCGGATACCACAGACCACGATGAAGTGTTCCTTTTAGATACCGAAAGATCCTTTTCACAACATGTAAGTGCTTTTCGGTAGGCCGAGCCTGATACCGGGCACACATGCCTATAGCAAATTGCAAATCAGGCCTGCTAGCAGTCAGATAGAGAAGGGTGCCGATCATTCCACGGTAAATTTTAGGATCGACAGCTATCCCTTCCTTATATTCATCTAACTTGGATCTCTCCACCATTGGAGTATCCACGGGGTCACAGTTTTCAAAGTGATATTTCTTTAAGGATTCAAGAGCAAATTTGGATTGATTAATAAAGATGCCTCTGGGATTCTGAGAAATTTGCAACCCTAAGAAAAATGAAATTTTTCCCATCATCGACATCTTAAAGCGTGTGGACATAATTTTCTCAAAACGGTCAGACAAACGTTGATTAGTAGCAGCAAATATTATATCATCAACATAAATTTGTACCAGTATCATGTCGTTGTCCTCCTTGAGAATGAATAATGTGGGGTCCACTTTGCCTTTGGAGAAGCCTTTGGAGATGAGATACGACGATAAGAGATCGTACCACGCGCGTGGAGCTTGTTTCAACCCGTAAAGAGCCTTCTTGAGCTTGTATACGTGATTAGGATACTCTGAATTGACGAATCCATTCGGCTGGCTTACATAGACATCTTCCCTTAATTCACCATTGAGAAATGCCGTCTTAACATCCATTTGGTAGACGATCATATTCATGTGAGCAGCATAAGCAAGGAATAGTCTAATTGCCTCCAATCGTGCAACAGGAGCAAAGGATTCTTCAAAATCGATACCCAAAGCTTGTTTGTAACCTCTAGCAACCAATCTAGCTTTGTTTTTCAGCACACTACCTAATTCATCGAGCTTAACCTTGTATACCCACAACAATGTCAAGATTTCAACGTTGCTGGGTAACGGAACTAATTCCCACACTTCAAGACGTTGGAATTCATTAAGTTCCTCTTGCATGGCTTAAATCCATGATGATTTGGTCATGGCTTGTTGCCAGTTTTTAGGTTCAGTGTCTGAAAGAAATGCATCAAAATAGCAATATAATGCATGTTCTTGGAGTTGATGGCGTGTTAAGACTGGTCGATCGATGTCACCAATAATATTGTGGATTGGGTGATCCTTTGTCAATTTAGTGTTGTGAGTTTCAATCCGTGGTGGTCGGGAGTGAACGATTACAGGAGCTTCCTCTGAGGTAGACGCACCGGTAGGGTCTTCAGGTATATGTGAACCAAAGAAGGGAAGCTCTTGTAGGTGAGCATATTCTAGATCGTGATCATATAGATCCTCTTCAACATCATTAGGAACGAGTGGGGGTGATGATTCAAGTGTTGTTTGAGAATTGGTGGGGGATGGGACATCTTGTTCAAGAGTAACAGTAGATGCCTCGGATAGATTTCCATTATCTTGAGCAACAACTACGGGAATCGGAGCTACTACTGCAGTTGTTGGAGAATCAGTACTCTATAGATCGAAGAATTCATCAAACATAGGTTGAAATAACTTATCCCACTCGGACCTTGTTGGTGGTATAAATGATGGAGAAGTAGGATTGTTGGGAATTAATCCGGAACTGATTGTACCGGTTCCCATCTCGTGTAATGCGGGTTCAGAGCTGTGTTGCTCAGAAGCCATCGCTGTCAGCTCATCAAAATCGACATCCAAAGTTTCTACAATCTTGCCAAGACGACGGTTATAAATCTGGTAAGCTTTCTTTGCAGGCGAGTATCCAATGAAAATTCCAATATCAGTTCGGTTGAAGTTTTCCCAGATTCTCACTATTTGTATTTGGATAGCAAAGTGCACCAAACACATGAAGATATGAAATATCGGGTTTGTGTCCATGAAGTAGCTCATATGGAGTTTTACCATGACGTTTGCGAATGATGGAGCGGTTTTGGGTATAACATGCGGTTGCCACTGCTTCTGCCCATAAGAATAAAGGAGCATTCGCATAAATCAACATAGTTCGAGCAGCTTCCATAAGTGTACGGTTACGTCTTTCAACGACACCATTTTGTTGTGGAGTGCGAGCCACAGATGTTTCATGAGAAATACCAACCTTTTCATAATAATTTCGAAGAGTCTGATTAACGAACTCAGGGCCGTTATCAGTCCGAATGCGGCGAACAGTGGCATTACGACGTACTTGGATCATCTTTAAGAAAGTAATGATATACTCTGGTGCTTGATCCTTGGATGCTAAAAACTTTACCCATGTAAACCTTGAGAAATCATCCACTATAACGAGGATGTATTTTCTACCACTCACACTAGCTGTACGCATTGGCCCGCAAAGATCCATGTGCAAAAGATACAGTGGTTCTTGGTTGGTGTCTTCTGCTTTAGGTTTGTAAGATTTCTTGGTGCTTTTCCCCAATGAACACGCGGAACATAAATGATCCTTGTCGAACTTAAGTTCTGGAAGACCACGAACAAGTTCGTTTCTAGCCAAATGGTTAATAGCATCAAAGTTAAGATGAGATAACCGACGATGCCACAGCCATGACTTGGTCTTAGATGCTTTGGAGAGTAGGCAAACAGGATAGGCGGCCATCATGTTTTGAATAGACAAAGTATAGAGATTATCCCCTCGAGAACCCTTTAACAAATCATTTCCTGCAAGATCGCGAATGAAGCAAGTATGTTGTCGAAAGGCCACTTCAAGGTTAGAATCGCAGAATTGTCCTACTGAGAATAGATTGTGACCAAGTCCCTCCACATAATAAACCCTTGAAATCGTGACATTCCCAATTTGGTATTCACCATAACCCATAATCTTTGCAATATGGTCGTTTCCAAATTTAACCGTTCCTAGAAACTTGCTGACGAAATTTCTGAGCATCGAGCGGTCTCCAGTCATATGTTTGGAGCACCCCGAGTCCAAATACCAAAGAATAATTTGGACGACCTGAAAATATTACCAAACACAGACGATGTATCTGATTCTAATTGTTCTTCTGAGTTAGCAGGTACAGATACAATTATCTTAGATTTGCTATCAGACGAAACTTTAGGTTTCCAGATTTTCTTACTAGTGGTTGCCTTAGATTCTAGTTGTCTAGTATTCTGAGGTACTTTTTGACTGGGGACATTACCACTGGTAGGCATAGTAGTGGGGGCAGACCTAGTTAAAGGGCACTTTTTCCATTTCTTAGTGCTAGTGTTCCTATTTAAAGGACGCTTAGACCTAACTTCCGTGGATGTGATCCTAGTTAAAGGGCACTTAGTTCCATTTGCAGTAAAGGTCCTACCAGTGGGTTTCCATTGCCACCCAACTTGGGTAAATTTCTTCCCTGTTGGAATCCATTCAAGATTATTCTTAATAGCATACATTTCATTCACGTGATCAACAAGGCATAAATCATGACGCTGGGAAAACATGCATTCATTACAATTCCAACATTTCGCATTAGAATTCACATTTTGCTTAGGTTTCCACTCATAAAGAGGACCTTTTGTCTTAGCTACATGATTCTTTTTATTTAAAACTGAAATAACGTTCCTAGGGTGCACTTCTACTTTCTTCTTCTCAGTCCTATTAGTGGAAGGCTTGATCCTATCTTTCTTGTCTTGAGATCCTTTAGCCTTAGTGGACATAGTTACTCCTGTAGAAGCCAAGGGAACATTAGTTACAGATTTTAAAGGTGCCTTACTTGATGGTGCCAATGACGGTTTTGCTCCTGGGGTCTTATTGAATGGAGTTACAACAATGGGTCGATCAGTGAGTAGTGCAGAACCTGGTTTTCCTATGTATTGCAAATATGCTAAGCAATATTGAACTCGCTTAATATATCCATGAGCTGAACAGTAGTAACTGCTTGAGGGATCTAACGCATACAAATCATCTAAAATATCCCTAACAAGATCTACATGCTTAGTTGCATTCCTCATATAATCATCGTAGGTAACCGGGTTTTTCTTATGGAGCGGGTTCTTATAAAGCACTACTGATTTGGTTGTTGGAGCACTAGAGGACGGTGCAGAGTTGGTAGCTAAGTTATTAACAACTTCTTGTCGGGTGAGAAGAAGTGTCTCCTTTAACTCGGCCAAAACCATGTTTTTGTCTATGAGCTGAATTTTTAGGTCAGAGGTTTCCTCACATTTCTTGTTCAGTTTGTCAATTAAAGACTTTTGCTCTGTTGCATTAAACGCGAGGTGTTCTTCTATAGAACCAGAAATTTGTGAGTCTCCCTGCCTTACTTGTTCACGCTCTCCTAGTATAGAATTAATTCTAGTTTCTAGGACATGATTCTTAGTCTCTACAGCCTCTAGTTCCGTTTTTGTTTCTAGTAATTCTCTCTTAAGTCTCATCATCTCTTCTTCTAAATTCTGAACCATCTGAATCATCTTGTCACTTGTCTCAACGGAATTTCCACCATCATTTAGTTTTGAAAGAGTTTCATTTTTAGATTGATTCTCAATTTCAAGAGATATAGAATGTTGTTGAAGCTCGTTAAAACTTTTTGAGAGTGTATTATACGAATCTTGAAGCTTTAAAAATTCAGCGTTGGATTCATGACAAGAATGATTTTCTACAGTATTCACATTTTCAACAGTATTCACAGATTCATGCACATCATCACAAATATTCACAGTAGATGAAATTTCATGAGTATATTTAACAGTAACAACTTGCATCACTTCGAGAGACACCATATGTTCTAAAAAGCAGTCATATTCTGATAAAATCTTTTCCTTTTCAATTAAGTGTTGTTCATAAGCATCATCCATTTTATTGAAAACTTTTTGAACTTCACCAATTTCAAAACTTAAATTACACGCTAGATCATAGACTCCTTGTTTAATATGGTCCACAAACGGAACGATCGCTTCTTCAAACACCGTTTTCATGTGTTCGAACGCCCATTCTCCAGCGGTTTGAGCCGTTGAAGTCGTACATTCCAAGATGACCTTGTCAAAATCGGTAAGGTATTGCCCAATCTCTTCCAAGCTGAGCTTTACCGTACTAACCGGGGGAAGTTTCTTAGGAATTTCCTTTGGTTTGTCCGAGTTGACAAGTGTAGGAATTATACTAAGGCATTCTCTAGTTGGCATGAAAGTGGATGTTTGGAGAGTTCTCTTTTTCATATTAAAACGAATTCTAAGATCTATTGTGGCATTTTTTGCATTCATTGAAGCATAATCATATTCAGGATATGTAGAAAGTAATTTTAACTGCTTTTCATCATATGGTGTCATAGAATCACTTGAGAACACTATCAGATCTAATACCAATCCTAACTTTGTTGCATCATAACGTCGTAGGTTGTGGTTAAGCGCTTGCTTTGCATACCCCGGGTTAGGTGGTAAGTCTATAAGACGCGGTAGATTGAACTCTTTAAATGATGCATGAAACAAGTGTACTAGATGTGAAGCAGCATATTGTTTTAGAAGCTTAATTTCCGTTTCTTTTATTCTTTCAGACGTCTTAATTTCCATTTCAAGCTGTTTGGACTCAAGAATTTCAAAATCCGTTTGAAGTTGTTGAAAATTAGTAACGAATGACTCTTTTTCTTTAAGCTCATTCGAAAGATTTGCTCTTAAACTTTCAATTTCTAGCAGATTGTCCATTTGAACTTTCCTAAACCTATCAAATTCAGGATTGGTTAAGGTAGTGGACACAGGAGTCATTTCCAAGGTTTTAACCTTGTCCTTATGCAAAGCAAGCTCGGCAGATAAAGTCTGATTAGCATTAAGGGTTTCAAGGACCGCATTATTCATTTGGCTAAGCAGAGATGCAGGGACCATAACCAAATCAGGTTGAGCAGACGAATTGATAGTCGTAAGAGCTCCCGGTTGTGGTTCACTCAAAGTCTGAGGACTTGCAATGTTATTGCTATCATTGTTTGTCTCGTCGATTGAGTTACTAACCACCGGAGGCTGTTCCGAATGCGCAGACATTTACTCAACTTGATAAGGTACAATACTAGTATCTGTAGCAGTATTTGGTACCTCAGAAATGGTATCAGCTCCATAGAGTGAAAGGTTTGCCATAAGAGCTGCTTTGGCGGTGTTAAGATCATCACAATCAGAGTCATATGCATCCAAATCATCACATTGATATACAGCATTGTTGGTGATGACTGTTGTGAGACCATCAGTTTCCGTTACTCCCGGATCTGCAAGGAATGCCAATTCTTCTGCATCAAGCTCACGACCTTGGGCTTGAGCATTCACCAGGTAAGTATTCTCCTTAAACCATGTGTCGTCCCTTCTCCTCTTAGGCTGCTTGCATTCTCGGGCCATGTGCCCTTCCCCTTTGCAGTTGTAGCAAATAACCACCTTCATTTTACCAGTTCTGTTAGCCCTTGTAGCAGTAGTAGTGGATGAACGTGCACCAGCAGTAGACGAATTTGATCTCCCTTGAAGTGGTTGCACCATGACCCTTCCGTCCTGAATTGTTGCCTGTTGTCGAGAGTTAGACGAGTTCCTTAACTGATTGTTAGTTGTTGTTGAACCTCGGTAACCTCTTTTGTTCAAAGTTTGACTTAAATATGCAGACATCAGAGCAAGGATTTCAGTAGGGCTATCTTCTTGTCTAAATTCAGGGACAGGGATGTCATCTTCACAGTATAATGCTGATGCTGGTTGAGCAACAAACTGATTGGTTGGAGCACTTACTTGATGTGAGTAATGAGGTTGAGGAGCCTCAAGTTGTGGATAGGTACTAGCAAGGTTGGTGGGAGGTTGATACGGTGAATACTGGTGTGAAGCATAAGGTGATGGGTGTGAATCTCCTTGTGATGATGATGTTGCTGGTTGGTGATAAGATGTTGGCGACGGTGGCAGAATCGAGTACTGTGGAAAGCTTGGTGTTTGATACACAGGTTGATATGAAGATTTGTGTCCTAAAGCAAGCTGAGAGTTGTGGTATGACAGTGTAGGATGGTTTGCCAATAATGCCATTGGTTCATGATAAGGTCCTTGAGAAATTCGGTTTTGGATCACATGCTTCTCATGTTATTGTAAGAAAGCATAGAGTTGATCTAAATTGGACTTGTGTAGATCACGAATCATTTTGACATCAGTCACATATTGACTCCATTCAGGGGGTAGTGTGTTCAAAAACTTGGTGTTTAACTGAAACTGTTCAATCCTTAGATTATAGACATTCATGTCATTCATCAAAGTGGTAAAACGCCAATAAAAATCATGAAGTGTCTCCCCTGGAAGGTATGTGAGCCTATCAAACAAATCATATAGTTGACACTCTCGTTCTTGCTTTGTGAGAGATGTCCCTTGTAGCAAAACCGCAAGTCGATCCCAAATATTCTTTGCTACTGTATGTTCACTCACCATTCGAAAGATATCGGGTGGAAGGGCTTGAAGAATTGTCTGAACAGCCCTTTCATCGGCATCTGCAATGATTTTATTGGCATCGGTTAACTCATGATACTCCCTTGGTCTTGTCACATTGTTGACTGTAACCTCTCCCCAATCTAATGGTCCTTTATCAATTGATTGAAGCATAAGTCGACCATTTTGTTTGCCCATGATATATGTTCTCATACGGCCTTGCCATGCTTCAAATAGATCTTTGATGAGCAAAGGCGGGCGAGTATCGGTACCCGAAATGATCGATATATCGGTGAGTGAAGTCATAGTTGGCATAAATGAATGTGAATTCATTTTGTGATCCCTTGAAAAAAGATTATCAATTATGATCGAGAAATGAAATAAGATTATGTGTTTTAATGTTGTGTAACTAAAGATATTAAGATCTTTTGATTGTGTGTTTTTTGCTAATGTTTCCAAATAAAAACCAAGGTTGAAAATCCTCTAAGTGTTGAAAAACTATGGCTGATCGTACTCTAATCGGACTCCCAAATCGTGTTGCGATCGTACTCCCCTATCCTAGTGATCAATCGTACTCCCTATCCTGATCGTATCCTGATCGTAGTGAGATGATCGTACCCTGATCGTGGTGAGTGATCGAACCCTGATCGTAGTAAGATGATCGTAGCCTGATCGTGGTAAATTGATCGTATCCTGATTGTGGTGAGTGATCGAACCCTGATCGTAGTAAGATGATCGTAGCCTGATCGTGGTGAAATGATCGTATCCTGATCACAGCAAGACTAATCGTAGCCTGATCGTATGGATGGATCGTACTAAGCAATGGAAATATGGATCGTACCTTTAGATCGTACTACTAGATCGCACTGGTGGATCGCACTGATGGATCGTACTGAGCAACTGGTTCTTGATCGTGATGGTGGATCGTACCTATAGATCGTACTACTAGATCGCAATGGTGGATCGTAGCGAGGATCTAAGTTGTGATCGCAACAAAGGATCGTGACTAAGGATCACAAGTAGAAACCCCCAGGGTTTATGCAAACACAAAGACAGATCGTATCCCTAAAAATCAGTCCGAGACTTAAGATCACCAAGAAAGAAAGGATTTTTACCTTGAAAAACGTGATTCTAACCAAACGAATATCACCAAATCGTTACTAGAACTATTTAGAAGATATGTAGATCACTTGGAATCAAAGAACACGAAAAAATTTTGTAACTTTTGGAAAAATCAATCAAAAACACATGAACACACTTAAAAAAGTATGAACAACACAAAACCAATCTTTATTTCATCCCATGGCTCTTGATACCAATTGTAGAACAATGATAATCTTTATGAATCAAGAGGGTTGATGTTTTTCTAGAGAGAGAAATTTAGAGATAGAAGTGAAAGAAAACTTGTATATTGAGATGAAAGAAATGAACAACCAACACCTCTTTCCATGGTGGAAAGAGGTTTAAATACCCCAAGTCCTTAATGGACTTGGGCTTCCGGCCCATGAACATGCTCATGGGTCGGGCTATTTAATAAAGGAAACTAAACATAACTACGAGCCTATAACTACATTGTTGGAGTGACCGAGACTTTCTAAATGCGTAAAACGTATTTCCAACATATCAAAACTATCTTTTACTTGAGGTTAAGTTGCATAATGATTAGGTTTAATTCAAATGCACTAGCAAAGCTAATAGGTAAGTGTAATGATAATGAAATAAGTAAAGAGTAAGGAAGGAGACAACCTAGTAGGAAGACACCAAGATTTATAGTGGTTCGACAACGAGGCTCTATCCTCGTTTCTACTCCACTCCTCGAGTACACCTACTCGAGATTTCCACTATATCCACAAGCTCCTTCTCGGCGGAGAAAACCTTACATCGTTGCTTACATTATTTTCCGACACTAAGCTAAATGTCGAGACCTAATCTTTAGCTAGGACCAATCTACACAACGTTGCCTACTTCACAATTTAACGACACAAGGCTAGATGTCGGGTTCTAATCTTAAGGTAGAACCAATCTTCACGACGTTGCCTACTTCACCATTTTACGACACAAGGCTAGATGTCGAGTTCTAATCGAAAGCTAGAACCAATCTTCACGACTCTTCACTTTGAAGCTAAGTGAGAACTTCACACAACACAACTACTAGTCACTTTATAGTTTAGTGAGAACTCACAAGACACAACCACATCACTTTATAGTTTAGTGAGAACTCCTAATCAAATATATTACAACTCAACTAGACTTATCCAAGTACACACATGTATCTTAGATTTACACAACACAAATCCAAGCAAACACATATGCAATGGATGTACACAACAAATCCAAGTATCCACAAATAACTTGGATGAACACAACTAGTCCAAGTATTCATAAATACATTGGATTGACCTAAAACAAAAAAGGGTATCATGATGAATATGACTAGCTCATAGATTCATCTTTATCACAACACTAGTGAGTGAGTGATCTTCTCATTGGACAAGGTAAAGGAGGGGATCAAGAGGATAATCATATGTAAACATCCTTAACAATTTAAGTGATCATTTACTAATGATTATGTTATAGAAAATAGAAAGAGGGCTGAGAAAAACGTCCAAGAGGCTTGCTGGAAAATGAGATTTGACCCACTATTTAAAGGAGACAAAGTATAACGGATCTATAACGGCTAGCTATGCGCGGTACCTTATCTCACCGCGCGGTTCCATATCGCTAAGGAACCGCATAGGTACTTAAGGTACCGCCACTAGACTACGCTCCGTTTTTTGTCTTTTAGTGGGGTGGGAATATCTGAGGTATTTGAAACCTTCAAAGGATATTCTAACAGCATTTGGAATATGCTATTTTCAAATTTTCATTTTCCATTTTAATAAAACATTTTCTAAAAAAGAAAGTTTATTAAAAAGTCTTTTGTCATATTAACAAAAGTGAGTTTTAAGGATAATCATTTTTGATGATCACTAAGTATGATTAAGAAAGGTTAGTGATATGATTATTACCTTGATGATAGTGTTAGTTAAATAATTCATTTTGTGTTTTACACTAAATGTGTTGTATGGTTTGTTGTGATCATAACTAAGAAAGATTAGTTAACACTAATAATGTTTTTAGGCATCACTTGCATTAACAATCTCCCCCTTTTTTATTACGACAAACGATAAACTCATTTACGTAGAAACACAAAATATGGAATTATTAACTTGTTTATCACTATCATTTCTCCCCCTTTGTCGTAGCAAAAAGGTTAGCACAAGTCTTTGAAGAACATCGAACTTTGCTAGTAGCTCCCCCTTGGTGGTTTCTCCCCCTTGCTTGGGGCACCAAGTTTGTGAGCTAAGGTGACATGCTACACAAAGGTTAGTAGAAAGGAAAGAAACACCAATGTATATATGATCACTACCTACTAAGTAACTTGAGAGGGAGAGAGAGAAGAAATCTCAAATTAGAAGCAAGTATTTTGCTAAGTATGTCCAAAGAGGTAATTGACAAAATCAAGCTTCAATCTGATGAAGATGATAAGCTTGTCAATGGGTTAAAGTTTAGAATTGATGGAATCACCCATAAGCAATTGTAAAAATTAACCATGATCAACTCAAAATAGAACTAATGAAAAAACACACAAACAACACAAAGGTTACATAAAAGAAAAAGACACAACAAAGAAGATAGTCATACACACAATATGAGTATCTAAAAGCAATAAATATGGAAAATAAACCACTAAGCATAAGCTAGTCTAATAGTGATATATTCCAAGGTTGCTAAAAAAAATAAAAGACTAAAAAGATGACGATGCATCATTCGAAGTTTTGTCCACCGGAACGAAAACTTGAATAGGAGGTCGAGTGAGGAGGAATTCAAGAAAATTTAACTTCTTATACACATGAGCAAGTTCAATTTGTTGAAATCGACAACAAGCACACGAGGATCCATGATGCAACACAAAATCGTTTGATGGGGGTATGGCATCAAACTTAGGGTTTGGTGGTGGTGGGGTAATGGGTTTGGGAATGTTTTTACAATGCCTTGTGAGGTTTGGGAAGGTTGAAAGGTCATTGAGTTGAGTGGTATTGAAGGATTGTAGTGGTGGGGGGGACATTTTCTTTAGCTCCGGTGATGGGGTTTATGGTATAAGTCTCATTCCAATACTTGATTGGAGAGAAGGTAGGGTTTATGGGTGGTTTGGACGAAGATGGTTCATTCTTCTTAAACCAAATAGGTCGAACCGAGATTTTCGGTTTCTTTGATAGCTTGGATGAGGAAGCTTTGGGTGAGTGGGGTTGTGACAAAGAAATGTCAAGGTTAGGAATGTAGGAGTTAGGCATTGTGAGAGTGTGAGAGTGAAATCTCAAGGTTGTGTGAGAATGAAATCTCAAGGTTGTGTGAGAATGAAATCTCAAGGTTGTGTGAGAATGAAATCTCAAGGTTGGGAAGGTGTGAGAATGAGATCTCAAGGTTGGGGTATAAGTAAAATGTAATCAAGGTTAGAATTTGAATACAAAATGTGAAGTGTCAAGGAATGTTTAGCCAAAATGAGTAAACAAGGAATCTTGACAGGGTATAGGGTTTTAAAAGTTTTGACCAAAAATTCGTCAAAGACTGATTTCTGCCCGCGGTACCTTAAAGGGACCGGCGGTTCCATATCGCTAGGGAACCGCGGGGCTTTAAGGATCCGCGTCCAGTGGACTTGAAACCAAGTTTTTACAGGTTTTTGAGAAAAACTAAGACTTTTTCAAAAACTTGTAAATCTTGGAATTTTACCTCTATTAGCACTAAATTATGCTAGGGTTTCATAAAGCAACACATTCACAAAGAATGTCTTGACAAAGGGTGACAAAATAATTTAGATATCATTTTGGACCAATTTTAGTCAAGTTTTTAGAGGTTGTGATAGATTTAGGTTCAATTTTAATTTCAAATTAAAGTTGATTAGTGTGCACAAAAGGATAGAAACACACAAAGCTAAATCCATAGATCAACAACATGAAACATTCATGAAAGAAGCAAGTACAATGACAAATAAAACTAACTAATACATAGCTAGCTTAACATTAGATCTAGATAAGTAGTCTTCTTTGGCTTGGTTTTTTTGAAAACTCTTATTAAGAAAACTCCATCATTCATCTCCTAGGAAGAGGCATGGAGAACAAGGCAAGCAAGAACTCTTGCAACCTCCTATGTAGTCCATACATATCCATCCTAAGGTTATGGATGATGTAGTGGTTGTAAAGACAACATGGACAACTAGGACCATGTGTTTGTTGAAACCCATAGTATGGATCACCCAAGAGGAGGAAAAGTGGAACACCCAAAATTGGAATGTTTGAGTTGGGTGGAGGTGGAGGAGGCAAGTTCTCCAAGGGTGATGTGGATGAGAGTGGAGGCATGTTCTCTAAAGGGGAAATGGGTGAGTATGGAGGTAAATTCTCCAAGGTTGGTGAAATGGGTGAGTTATGAGGGGTAAATGGTGAAGTTACCAAAGTGTCATCAAAGTCATTCACAAAAGGAATGCTTTGGATTGGTTGGGGTTGTGTGGTCACATCCAAGGGTGCACTTGGAGTGAAGGGTGAAGAGAGCTCATTCATTCTTGAGTTGAATGAAGAGGAGGTAGAACCAATGGAGTGGTTAGTACCATGGTGGATGATGTCTTGCATGGTGCAAGAGGTGGGGAAGGTGATGAAGAAATAAGGATAGGAACCATCTCATTCTTAGGTGTGTGGAAAGGTAAGGAGTTAGGCTTGGCTACCTTAATCCTTATTTTGAGTGTTTTCCTTGGGGTGGAGGTCTTGTAAGTGTTTGAGGTTTTGGTACACATCATGGTTGACAAGGGTGGTTTAAGGTTTAGGGAAGTATGTTTGATGTGTGAAGAACATGGAAAACAAGGTGGGTTTAAATGGGTGAGGGGATGATCCAAACTAGTAATGGGTTAAAATCATTTTAGGTGAATAATGAATTTAGGTAAGCTAGTTTAGGAAATGTGCAGTTTATTACTGAAAATCATGCAAGGTTTACACAGATTTAAGAAAACAGTGTAAAGCAAAAGATGTTGTCGTGCATAGTGGCCGGCGGTTCCTTATCTAGGACCCGCGGTACCTTATCGATAAGGATCCGCGGGTCGATATGGAACCGCGGCCAGAGGCCTTTCAAAAAATTTCCCATCCCAGTTTTTGATAAACCCAGATTTTTACCAAAGAATTCACAAGCCAAAGTTAACTACATATCATAATCTAATAGGCTAACTATCACAAAGATGCACAAGGCTATGTAAATCACAAACATGATGGCATAATCAACATTTAGGATCAAAATAAATAATAATCCAAACATGTAACATAAGTCAATACACAACCAAATGAAGAAAAGAAAACAAGAAGCCGTCCTTGATGAGAGTGGCATATAATCATGAGCATAACTTCTAATTTCTTGATTCACTTCTGAGACGTTCTCGAAGAAGATGATTGAGATAAAATTGATAATCGGAATCAATTTCATGGGAGGAAGAAATTGAGATAGAAGAAGTCATGAAGTTGATGAAATTGGAAGGAGGGTTGCTAAAAGACTCTTCTTGAGAAGTATTTTCGACTTGACTCGAGTTTACATTGATCTCGGGTGAAATGTTCTTTTGAATGGGAGACATGACACGATCAACGGAGCAATAAGGTGAAGATAGAAGAGACGGAAAGTCAATAAGGACTCTTCTAAGAAGACGAGAGAGAAGCATTCCATAGGGAAGACTTGACTTAGACTCAAGAAGAACAAACCTAATTCTTCTAGCCATGAAAAATGCGAGATTGTAAGGAGTTATGGTGGCAACACAATACAACATATGTGCAAGGCAAGCGGGTACTAAATCCCGATTCCCATCAAGACACATTGCATTTTCCCTAATGATTTCGGCCCAAGGAGTCATGAAATCATTAATATCACTAGATAGTAATTCCAAAGGAGAGAGAGTTCGAACAACTCCTTGAAATTTACCATGAATAGGATGCTCACGAGGTTTAGAAATGGCATGAATGATGTCCGAAGGAGTTGGAAGCACGGTCATATAATGAGCATTAATAGGGGCCGATTCTAAAGAGTCTAAACTCCAAGCATCGATGAATCGACATTGACCATTAGATGGCACTCCAAGAATATCACCGAATTCTTCAAGAGTGTAAGTAATGATTTTCCCCATGATGGAAAATCGTATAGATATTCCATTATTGATGCCTATCAAAGTGAATGAGCTAAAGAACTCCATAAGGAACGAAGGAAATATTGGCTCGTCAATATCAAGAAGACAATCAAAGCCAATAGACACAAACATGAAGCGAATAAACTCATTTACACAATTAGAAGGAACGATGCGTCCTTCATGGAAACAACGATGTTTAAGAGACTTAGACGAGTTTTTATGAGAATGAATCAAATGGGGGTAAGGAGAAGAGGGCATGTATGCTCGTGTTCGTTCATGATCTTTTTGATATCTTGAGGACATGATAAGTACCTAAATAAGAAAATATATTTTCAATCACTTATAAATAAATCAAAAAATGAAAATGTGTTATATCAATTTCTTGATAAACATAGGATTAAATCCATATCATTTTCATGTTCACAATGTGTCTATTCCATCATTAACCAAGAACACATGATCTATGTTAGATCAACAATGGATTAGAACATTGGTTTTGCAAAACAAGGTTTTTAGGTAAGCATTAACAATGTCATTACCTACTTGTTCATGGGTTCATCTCAAATCCATCTTTTAATCAAAAATAATTAATCAAAATTCGGATTTGTTCTACAAGTGGGTTTTAGTGAAATCTTAATGAATATCAACCTAAGGAATCATAGTAAAATAACCATGTCAACCCACATTCCTATTAAGGTTTTAATTCAATTTCAATTTTAAAAATCCCCAATTATGAAAGGATGAACCCTAGAACAAAATAGATGAAATTGAAAGAAAATACTTACAATTAATTGATGTTAGATGATGGATGAGTGAAACCCACAACTTGGAGTCAATTAATTTGAGTGATTGAAGGTTTTTGAAGCTTCAACAATGGTGGAAAAGGTAAAACCCATCGGCTGTGTGTTTTTGGGAGAGAGAGATAGTGGTTTGAAAATGAATAAAATAATCAAACTGGCGCTCTGACTCAAATTCCTGCCCGCGGTTCCTTATCGATAAGGAACCGCGCCTTTGAGCCGCTGAGATAAAGAACCGCCTCCAGAGGTCGGTTTTTATCTATGAAAAACGCCAAATTTTAAAAACCAAGTTTTTATAAAATACTTAAGATTAAATCATGAGCCTTTTAGAATATCATTGGATCATCATAACACTAAGCAATATGCCTTAACGAAGGATTACGAGTTAAATCGAGATCGAAAAGAACCGAAACGGACAAACGACTACTCGTAGCAAAACGACTAAGTGGAGAGAAGACAAAGGAAGTGAATCAAGACTAGGACCAATGCTCAAGGGATTAATGACAATCTTCAAATAGTGGTAACGAAGAGCTTGTGTCATATATAGTGGTTTAAGACGTGCCTTTCCGGCGAAACGTTAAACGGCTTTGGTAATGAATAAGCACAAAGCAATTATTCAAGTATAGACTAAGATCACTTTCAATAATAGTCTTAGTCTAAACCAAAATATTAGCAAGGTATTAATTCACTTTCTCTCCCACAAAGGGCCTACTAACCGTATGGGTGCAAACCATGGAAATCATGCTTGATACTTTAAGCTTCTACTAACTCACTCTACATCACCATAGTGAGTCAAGTATCCAAGCAATGAAGGTTTGAGAGGATAAAGGAAAAGAAACACAAACCACAAATAAATGTCAAGGCAAGGATGCCGAGAACAAGCACATAGTCAAGTAATGATCAAAAGAATGATCAAAGGACGTGTGGAAGAACGAAAGCGTACCTTGGCCACAAAGAGCAATCCATGAAGGAATAAGTGCTATGCCCAATCAATGACTATGATGAGTACTAAGTCTTCAAGAACTAGTATCATTCCCAATCATCTTGGTATCATCATTCAAAGATGTTAACGATCAATGAAGATGAGTCTTCTACAAGTTCAAGTAACTCAATCCACAACCAATTAAGTGATTGATCTTCATGAGTACCTACACAAAGCAAGATGCAAACTAGTAGATACATTTCAAGAGTATATCTAAAATGCATAAAGGCTACTAATCTTAAGTGGGATGCAATATTATCAATTAAAAGACCTATTTTCAAAGAAAACATAGTTTTGACCAAAGAGAAACTTTAGTATAACTTGACATTCTAATTTGAGGAGACAATGGATCGATCCAAGTTTCAAAGTACAATATACTTTAAAGATCTTGAGTGACCATCGCTCTGATACCAATTGTAGAAACTAGAAGGGGGGTTGAATAGTTTCTCTTCGATTGGTGACCAAATTAAAATTACTTTCAATTTGGTTTGTATCAAAACTATCTTTTACTTGAGGCTAAGTTGCATAATGATTAGGTTCAATTCAAATGCACTAGCAAAGATCATAGGTAAGTGTAATGATAATGAAATAAGTAAAGAGTAAGGAAGGAGACAACCTAGTGGGAAGACACCAAGATTTATAGTGGTTCGACAACGAGGCTCTATCCTCGTTTCTACTCCACTCCTCGAGTACACCTACTCGAGATTTCCACTATATCCACAAGCTCCCTTCTCGGCGGAGAAAACCTTACATCGTTGCTTACATTATTTTTCGACACTAAGCTAAATGTCGAGACCTAATCTTTAGCTAGGACCAATCTACACAACGTTGCCTACTTCACAATTTAACGACACAAGGCTAGATGTCGGGTTCTAATCTTAAGGTAGAACCAATCTTCACGATGTTGCCTACTTCACCATTTTACGAAACAAGGCTAGATGTCGAGTTCTAATCGAAAGCTAGAACCAATCTTCACGACTCTTCACTTTGAAGCTAAGTAAGAACTTCACACAACACAACTACTAGTCACTTTATAGTTTAGTGAGAACTCACAAGACACAACCACATCACTTTATAGTTTAGTGAGAACTCCTAATCAAATCTATTACAACTCAACTAGACTTATCCAAGTACACACATGTATCTTGGATTTACACAACACAAATCCAAGCAAACACATATGCAATGGATGTACACAACAAATCCAAGTATCCACAAATAACTTGGATGAACACAACTAGTCCAAGTATTCATAAATACATTGGATTGACCTAAAACAAAAAGGGTATCATGATGAATATGACTAGCTCATAGATTCATCTTTATCACAACACTAGCGAGTGAGTGATCTTCTCATTGGACAAGGTAAAGGAGGGGATCAAGAGGATAATCATATGTAAACATCCTTAACAATTTAAGTGATCATTTACTAATGATTATGCTATAGAAAATAGAAAGAGGGCTGAGAAAAACATCCAAGAGGCTTGCTGGAAAATGAGATTTGACCCACTATTTAAAGGAGACAAAGTATAACGGATCTATAACGGCTAGCTGTGCGCGGTACCTTATCTCACCCCGCGGTTCCATATCGCTAAGGAACCGCGTAGGTACTTAAGGTACCGCCACTAGACTATGCTCCGTTTTTTGTCTTTTAGTGGGGTAGGAATATCTGAGGTATTTGAGACCTTCAAAGGATATTCTAACAGCATTTGGAATATGCTATTTTCAAATTTTCATTTTCCATTTTAATAAAACATTTTCTAAAAAAGAAAGTTTATTAAAAAGTCTTTTGTCATATTAAAAAAAGTGAGTTTTAAGGATAATCATTTTTTATGATCACTAAGTATGATTAAGAAAGGTTAGTGATATGATTATTACCTTGATGATAGTGTTAGTTAAATAATTCATTTTGTGTTTTACACTAAATGTGTTGTATGGTTTGTTGTGATCAAAACTAAGAAAGATTAGTTAACACTAATAATATTTTTAGGCATCACTTGCATTAACAGTATCAACTATCTAACCAAGCCTAAAGTCCCCGAGAGTCGACCCAAAATCAGCCACAATTTCGGATTGTGCCGACTTGCGTCTCCCGGTACACGAAAACTAAAACTAGCATAACCTTTGACTCGTAATAACTTAGAAGCTCTATCTTATACCAAAACGACCGTCTTGGAAAACTCTACAGCAATATTAAATAATCTTAGCCTTTCTCAGACCTTAAACCCATGAAAATTCTGATAAGGACCTGCTGTCCCAAAATAGCCTTTTAGAAAACAAGTCAACTAAATTTTTCAACCAAAACCAATCATTCCCATACCTCTAGGATCATCATACTATCATACCCATCAACCAAACACTCCTAACAACACTTGTATGAAAAATATAACAAAATCAAAGATTAAAAGCAAGACTTTTTATGATCGAAACAACATAATCTTACCAAAAACAACACATGCATGATGATTAAAACATCATACAACCATGAAATCATAAGTTTATAAAAACTTGATGCATGTATGAGAAATTAGTATCATTAGAATCACCACAAGATTTTAGAAATGGGTCTTGTTTTTGTTTTGATTGATTCATAGTAGAAATCAAAATTTTAGGGGTGTTTTGTATGGTGGTGGTGACGGAAAAAGGGAGGGGTAGGGGAGAGATGAAGTTTGATTTTTTGTAAGAATTGTGTTGTGTGTGTTTTTCGTTAAAAAATTTGATTTATATATGTTGGTAGTGGAGGGACCCAAGTTGCCAAGTATAAAACTTTAGGACTTAAAAACAATTAGTAGTTTTAAAGGGTAGAAAATGGTTATTGGTAAATATTGTAAATATTTACGGGGCTCGGGTCGTAAAAATACTTTTCAAAAGTTACAATGTATCATAAAAATGATTATATGATTTCCCGACACGACTTATTACGTAATTAAAACGAAATCGTCGAAAATATTAATTATCGAAACAATCGATAAATAAACGTAAACTTTTGGGCATCCGTCGGTATCGCGATCACTAGGAATTCTCGTTGTACATTGATTTTTGAATAAACTCGTTGTAAAACGCACGTGGGTGATTTTAAATCAAAAACTTTGATTTAAATAAAGATGGAAAAATAAAATAAGAATTCTATAATTCCATACAAAAAGTTTATCGATGATCAGAAAAATACTTAAAAAGTATAATTTAAAAATCTCAGGATTTACATATAGCAATACAAGAAAACGTAATACGTTGGAAAATTCAAGAGGCACAAATAAAAAGAATAAAATAATGGTGGGAAAGTACGGGTTCTCACAGTCTTCCCCCCTAAAGGAACTCTGGTCCCCAGAGTTCTCCTGAAAACAGTAGAAGATGCAAAGAAGAGGAGGTACAAAGTGTAGAACAAAGTTCATTGCTTCCCAGGTAATTTTCGTACCCCGACGAATCTTAACCGTTAGAATTCACTACACTTCAGTTTCTTAGTTCGTTTTCGTATAACTTTTTAGTCTTGGATTAGAATAACGATCTTTCAATACGGAGATACATCGAGAGATAGAGTTGTTGGAAATACGTGCGATAAACTATCAAGAATGAACACAAGAATCGCTTAAACAGGCAAAGTGCGATAAAATGAACCAAGATTGTGAATCAACAAGGGGTCGCAAATCGTGCAACTGTATAAAGTGACAATCTTAAATGTAATAATCCGGTTACAAAAGAACTAGAAGGGAAAAAAATGAATTACATATGATCATTCAAAATATAGGCTGTCAAAATCAGTTGTCCAGGATTTTGATATTACTTTAAAACTTAGTTTTAAATATTTTCTTTATTAAAAGAAAATTTTACCAGGTGTAGTGATTAAAAATCAAACTCTATATAAAATGAGTGGGTATACAGTTGTCAAATTTTTTTTTTCTTGATCAAGACTTCAAGGTAAAAGTAACTCAGTTCAAATAGTTATTTTGATCAGCTTAAGAGCTTTTCGAGTGACTACATGAAATTTTTCGTTAAAAACTCAGGTTTATCGTTACCATTAGGAAAAATCAGATTTTCCAGGTTATTTAAAATCATTGTTAGAAATTATAAATGAATTTAATAAGTTGATATATTGACTGTAGAGTACGATATAATCAATTATTTTAAGAGATACAACTTGACACTGTTTAAACATAAGTTATAAATTTACCTAAGAGGATGTACAGATTCGATATTAAACTTGAAATGTGTATTTTGACAATTTAAACATTTGGTAAAATGTATAAAACGTTCTTAAAAATTAATAATAATTTTTAGAAATTCAAGAAAGTGTTTAAGATATCGAACGATAAACGCGTAACAGTTTCTGGTTTTAAGAAAGTGACAAAATAGCAAATGATTATGAAACGAATATCGATCAACAATTAGTATACAAGCAATAGCACGAGGGAATAAAACGGAAGTCTTATCAACTCTTAACAGACGTGATAGAATAGACACGTCGATGATAAAAATAATAAGAAACAAAGGATTCAGCAAGATAAATTCACGAGTGCGGTTGGCGTCACCAATAACGGCTTATTAAGTTCTCATTGGTCGATACACAATCGAAAGAGAAAAGCCACACAATAAATTTTTTCGAATTACTGAAAAAATTTTAAGAAGTTACTCGAGAGGAATTCCAGTAAATGAACAACATTCGCAATGAGAGGCGAAATCAACACATGGTTCACACGAACAAATTTCAAGACGATAAAGTCTAACACACATCATGACAATTACACGAAATCATCGTTCACGTCCAATCATAAATCATTAATTGCGTCCAAAGACGTTTCGTAGGTCTACCAAGATAGATAGAGAAGGCCGATTGATGTAGAAGCATAACAACGTTGAAACTTCCAAGTCAGGTATCAATGGTAAGAAATTAGACTAGCAGTAACAATAACGGTATCATAAAGGAAAATGAGGTAACAAGTAAAACAAAGGTCGTTGAGTAAGGAAATATGTGCTTAAGGCATGTACTTTGTTCAAGAAAAGATAAGGGTTCATATGTGTATGTCACGAATTGTTGTTACTCGCATAAGATGTAAAAGTTTTCAAAACTTTATTTTTATCTAACTTTTTAAGAAACACATTAAAAAGTTGATTGTTGGTCAAATATTTAGGGCGACTACTATTTGGCCTTGCATGGCTCCTTCTAAATTAGGCATAGGTGATCAGGCCATGCATAATTTAGGACTAGCAATGCGATGCTCATCTTCGTCAAACCAGTATTACATATCATATGATTTGAAATATGTATATCATGTCATATGTAAAAACAGAAATCAAAATAGTTTATGAAACTATTCGCCAATAAGTTACTGGCTAGATATTTAATTCAACAACAGTAATGTTACAAGATTCTTTACAAGACCCAAGGTAGAACAATTTGTGAGAATACATTGTAAAATTAATATAAATTAATTTTATAAGATAGCATTCAATTATTTAAGAAAGCCCAAATGAAACCTTTTGTAAATTAATTCGCAAACAAGACCAGTTTGAGTTATATGGTAACATGACAATAGTTTATAAAGTAGCGAGTGGATTACAAGAGGGAAATAAGGACTAGTTCAAGGCAATCAGTGAAATGGTTACAAGGTGATAAGGTTTCAAGAGATTTAGCAGGAATCGTCAAGAGACACGTGCCAAAATGATAACGAACGTTATGAAAATAAGAACTTCAACCTCGGTCCAAATCAGTGGTACGATCGAAGCATAGAAAGAAAATAGAATGGCAATTAAGTCATAAATAAAAGAAAGGATAAAGGAATCCGTATGTGTGCACATCGTGATTAATTTGACAATAATATACTTTTAAGAAAGTAGGATATCAGTTAACAAATAGTACAATCACTCTGAAAAGTTTCTATATTAGGAAGTTACCGAATTCCAAAAGTTCAAGATCTATGTACATGTATGACCGAACTCAAAGTTACTATTTTATACTTGTTCAAACGCAATCATCGTTTTTAGTTTGCAAAATATCATTAGTTGAAGTTTTACGAGCTCAAACGAACTCAAAAAACGCTTGAAATCATATTTTTAAAGTCTATCAGTTTTGACTTTTGGGTTTTGACTAGACCAATTAACTCAATAAACGATATTCTAAGACTCAAAGTCTAATGCATTTCGATGTAAAACAATGTTTTGAACAACTTTCTAGTTTTACCCGAGACTTGGAACGGAATAAAAATGGACGAAAATGCCCTTGCATTAAATCTGTCAACAAAATGATATTTTAGCATTATTCAGAAAATAATTTCTTAGATTTTACAATCTCAAATGAGCGTAACTTGCTCGATTTTAAAGTTTACTGGTCAAATTTTATGTCCTAAACGGACGTCTCAACAAGTAGAAATATATATATTTTTATATCTAAAGTTATAAAAATATTTTCTCGATACTGTTAAATTCCTTGTAAAGTTTCTGCACAAAGTATATTTTTCGACACGTCTTGAAATTAAATCTAAACTTCATGATAACTCAAAATTAATGTACACACAAATTTAGTGGATTCCATAAAGACGAAAGAGAATAAACTGTATAATTAATCATGTGAAGAAAACACAATATAGAAATGGTTCAAGAATACCAACGAAAATCTAAGAAATCAAAAACAACGCATGACATCTGTGTCTTCGGCTGCAAGATGCAATGCAGAGAGGTCTCTTGGTGGCATGATTTTCCAAAATCACAAGACATACCGAGAAAGAACAAAACATTAACAAGTCACACTCCTGAGGCGAGGAGGTTTAATGAAAAGGGGAGAATACAAGTAGGATCGTATTCCAAACAATCGTCACATAATAAATGACGATCACGTGTTCAAGGTACAACGGATGTTGTAAGTCGAAGTCGAAACGTAGAATGGTCAATTAAATAAGATGTAATCCATGTACAAGTGTCGTGTAAAACGGTGACGTAAAGGTCAATCAAGATTACGAAGACTCACGATATTATTCAATACTGATTCAACGAATTCTTCGAGATGTGTGAATCACACGATGTCTTTTAGTCTTTCTGGGAGACACATTAAGCTACACAATGGTCTATAGACTATTTTCTAAGACATTCAATCACAAATGGTCGACAAGCAAATTGGATATCTTAATAGATATATTAAAGAAATTAAACAATGAAAGCAACACGTACGATAGCAGAATGAAAATAAGAAGTTTCATCGGAAACAACACTTATTTGATCCCGAACAATGGTATCACGAGAGTATGCACAACATGTAGCAGCGAGTCGAGAAAAACAGATGATTCAAAACGAACGAGCATATGAAGTAAGTCGTATCACGCATAAATGAAATAGCAATAGTACTCAGAAAAATGAGCATGAAAATTCGGCAGCATACGCGCTTTGAATACAAGTATGTAACGTCATAACGATATAAAATCATTGCAACAAGATCAGTTCACAAGAACAAGAATTCAAGAAATACAGTATAGGCAGATGTAATCACAGTAGCATCGAATCATAATCCATGAAGCACAAGGCTTTGAAAAGACACAGTAATTATCATCATCAGGGTAACGTAATATTTCAACATGTAATCAAGAGATGAAATGCTATAACGATAAATAAACGTAAATAATAAGGATTAGAGAGTTACCCGCACAGATATCGAACAACATGGGCAGATTCTGTGGTTGACACTTAACACATGAAATATTTGAACTTTCGGTTATAGACTAAGTTTTGAAAAACGACTCAGTTCCCTATAACCATCGCTCTGATACCAATCTGTGAGACCCCCAAAATCTGACATGGAACAACTAGGCAACGAGGGGGTAACACGTCATAGTACAAGAAACAATGAGTTACAGTTCATACAAAGCTGACGAAATAAAAACATGTACATTACATCATAAAAGGTAAGAGTTTTTAAACATAGGTCCCAGATTTTTAGAAGCGGAAAATTATATTATTTCGTCTCAATTTATAACATAAAGTTGTCCAAAAGATAAAATAAACTCCTGACAGTTTTTACTAAAAACCCTCTTTTAAAAAGCATCACAGAAATCTCCAAGCTGCGATAATCTCCTACGGGCTCCCATCCAAGCAAAGCTAAGTAATGATACCTGAGATTAGACATGTAAAATTGTCAACACGAAATTGAGTGATATTCATAGGTTTAGCAGTAAACGTGTGGAACACAATAGAATTTGTAAAACACGTAATGGGGGTTTAACTATGTACGTTGTACGTAGTCACGATGCATATTATTGTTGTTTAGTCTCATGAACCGAAGATTAACTCAAACGTAAGTTCCTCTAGGGAGTATTCAGCCTAAATACTCAAGTATAACGAATATTAGTGCGTCAAGGTAATCGGGACGGGGATTGTCAATCCCGATGGATCCACCCACAACATTCGCGCTTAGCGCAAAGCATACGGGACAACTAACGGTTCATGATAGGAGATGAAACTCAAGGCTAACGTCTAAAGCAATAATACCATTGAAATCATCTGTAAAACATACACGTTCTGGATAGCATACAAGTTATGGATAGCAATACAGTTTTTAATTTGATTGTGTTCCACCATGTAAAATCTCATCCCGTGTTTAGAAACCATGTACAAGTAAAAAAAAGGGATATGAACTCACCTTAGCCACGAGGTAAGTCAATCACGGTACTCAGCAACTGAGTAGAAACGGTAGTGGTAGACGATTACCGACGATATGGATGCCCTTGGGAAACACGAAAACCGCAACCTATCAAAATAAGGCGCGCGTTAAGACTCGAACTCGAATATTGATATGTACCAAATGTAATATGACTAAAATGTTTTCAAAGTATACACGTTTCAAAACCATTGACACGAATCAAATGAATACATTTATCCAACGTTACACGTTAAAACACTTGAACACTTGAAAATGACCCGTTATACGATGCCAAGTCAACGCAAGTCAAACTATCTTTAACCTTATTCGGACCAGTAGCTAAGTCATTTATATAATGACTAAGCACTTGAGTAAGTCACCATGTCCGATGGTGAATACTCAAACTCACGCAACACAAGCATTGAACTAAGTATCCAAAATTAAAATCAGCAAGTACACCCCGAATGTATACACCGATCTACCCTATCTAGACTTGTCCGTTTTAGATGAAAATTGGTGTTAAGGTCACTTATAACCTGTATAAGACCTCACCAAAGTTTGAGCCAAAGTTCACACTTTAAAATCCATCAGCTCAACACTTTACTCGACTCCAAATTTAGGACAGATTTGTATACTTGTTTTGTAAAACCGTTTGGACCACTTTAAAAGTACTAACTCGACAATCCTTCTTTTGAAACCACTACTAGACTCATCAAACTCAGTTTGTAAACTTTGAAAATCAGTAGTATCAACTATCTAACCAAGCCTAAAGTCCCCGAGAGTCAACCCAAAATCAGCCACAATTTCGGATTGTGCCGACTTGCGTCTCCCGGTACACAAAAACTAAAACTAGCATAACTTTTGACTCGTAATAACTTAGAAGCTCTATCTTATACCAAAATGACCGTCTTGGAAAACTCTATAACAGTATCAAATAATCTTAGCCTTTCTCAGACCTTAAACCCACGAAAATTCTGATAAGGACCTGTTGTCCCAAAATAGCCTTTTAGAAAACAAGTCAAATAAATTTTTCAACCAAAACCAATCATTCCCATACCTCTAGGATCATCATACTATCATACCCATCAACCAAACACTCCTAAAAACACTTGTATGAAAAATCTAACAAAATTAAAGATTAAAAACAAGACTTTTTAAGATCAAAACAACATAATTTTACCAAAAACAACACATGCATGATGATTAAAACATCATACAACCATGAAATCATAAGTTTATAAAAACTTGATGCATGTATGAGAAATTAGTATCATTAGAATCACCACAAAATTTTAGAAATGGGTCTTGTTTTTGTTTTGATTGATTCATAGTAGAAACCAAAATTTTAGGGGTGTTTTGTATGGTGGTGGTGACGGAAAAAGGGAGGGGTAGGGGAGAGATGAAGTTTTAATTTTTGTAAGAATTGTGTTGTGTGTGTTTTTTGTTAAAAAATCTGATTTATATATGTTGGTAGTGGAGGGACCCAAGTTGCCAAGTATAAAACTTTAGGACTTAAAAACAATTAATAGTTTTAAAGGGTAGAAAATGGTTATTGGTAAATATTGTAAATATTTACGGGGCTCGGGTTTCGTAAAAATACTTTTCAAAAGTTACAATGCATCATAAAAATGATTATATGATTTCCCAACATGACTTATTACGTAATTAAAACAAAATCGTCGAAAATATTAATTATCGAAACAATCGATAAATAAACGTAAACTTTTGGGCATCTGTCGGTATCGCGATCACTAAGAATTCTCGTTGTACATTGATTTTTGAATAAACTCGTTGTAACACGTATGCGGGTGATTTTAAATCAAAAACTTTGATTTAAATAAATATGGAAAAATAAAATAAGAATTCTATAATTCCATTCAAAAAGTTTATCGATGATCAGAAAAATACTTAAAAAGTATAATTTAAAAATCTCAGGATTTACATATAGCAATACAAGAAAACGTAATACGTTGGAAAATTCAAGAGGCACGAATAAAAAGAATAAAATAATAGTGGGAAAGTACGGGTTCTCACACAACAAAACTAAATTGTCAATATTAGTCCTCCTCAAAGTCAAACATATCATGAAGGCCTTCAAGTTACAAGAAATTACAAGTTTGGTCCTTTAAATATGTCAAATTGCAAAAAGGACCCTTAACTATGAAGAAATAACAAAAATGGTCCCTCAAGAATTACGACTTGTCAATTTCAGTCCTCCAAGAAGTCAACCAAACATGTCAAGACCATTATTTGTGAATAAAATGCCAAATCAACCCTTCAAGAATCATAAAATGGCAAGAAATACCCCTGAAAATACTTTGGAAATGTATTTGGGGCAAAAGTGTGAAAAGTGAAACTTCAAATACAAAGGAAAAACGGATTTTAGCATGTTTTAACCAAAGTGGCAAGAAGAAAAGAAGTGAGGGACTGTATTGGGCAGACAACATATCTTACCTAGACCAGTGGGAGGTGGACACGTGTCCCACTCACTTGAATCAACCAATCACACTTCACCCTGCTTCCACCTCAGCTTTCCACCCATAACCATATTTAACTAATTTGATTAGTTAATTAAATTGCGCTAAACACAACATTTAAACCCAAAAACGGATCAAAACATGCACTATTTATCATATGAACAAAATTGGGTTTTCTTAATCTGCTTGTAATTAAACCACCATATGCTCCAGATTAGTGATTAATGGTGCCTTAATCACATCCCAACCTTAAAAACATGTGCCACATCACTCAAAAGACCCACATGAGATTCCCCTGCACCAAGGTTGAAGATACTGCCAAAAACCCACCAGTCATCCAACGTCCCAAAAACCTGCTTTAATCCTAAGCTCAATATGAACCCTTTGATCAATTGGTTACACTTTTTCACCTTAACATACAGCCAAAAATCCTCACATGATCAAGCATTTTCAAATTTCCCAAGGGCATATCTGGAAACTTACCAACTAGGGTTTACGTTTTTATTCAGCATTTAGGGTTTCTTGTAGCCTATATAAGGTATTAGCATCACAACATTGTAGCTTGCTCTTGATTTTTCCTTTGTTCACAATTCTGTAAATCTCATTTTCATATTAATGAAGTGTGTTTGAAATTTGTGAAGAAAGACCAAGTGCCAATCTTTATTCCTACTTATTATTGTTTAATGTTAACTAATCTTGAATCCTAAAACCTGTTTTCAAAGGAGTGTGCAAAAGTTTGCATATTTTCCTATAATCTTGATATTTTCTAAGTCTTGTTTAAACCTTGGAATTCTTGGGCTATAAGTGATCTATAAACCCTGATAAGGAGGTTATCAAGGTGTTGTGAGCTTATAGTTTGGGGATAATCAAGTGTGGGGAGCAAAGGTTGCATCAATCAAGTTTTCCTCTTTTTCTGTTTTTGATAATTTTGTGCTTTAACCTTGTTGAATCTTAGCAGGGTTGTTTGTGGAAGCTTGTGCTTGTTCTTGCTAGCACATAAGCTCAAAATTCGTGGGTGTGGATGTACATCCGTGAGGTTTGAACTATTCTACCTTAAATCTGCTTAAAATCTTGATTTTTGGTGATTTTGTATGTTGCTTGTGTTCCTGTGGAATTTATGGTCTAATCTTGCTTAATACTGCATATTACATCTGTTTATGTGTTTGATTGGGCTTGGGTAACCTTAGAATACACTTATACTTGTTTAATCTTGATTTAAAAAAGATAAGGGGTGTTTGGGATTATTTGTTTAAGATCATAGAATGATATTGTGTTATTAGAAGTTGTTGTTTATACTTGATATCTGCTATTCACTTGGTTGTGTTCTAGTTTCTGCAAGTTTTTAGTCTTATAACCTCAAATCAAAGATTGTGCCATAACTCATTGGTTTTGACTGCTTTTGACCAAAAATTTTGGAAATACCTAGAGTATATGCATGTTTAGGGATAAAAGGTGTTAAATCAAAGTTTACATAACCATTCTAAGATATTTGATTGTTTGAATTTGGCTTGTTAGTCAAGTATATCAGCAAATTGAAAAATCTGCATGTTCTTAGTTCATCAATAACTTTTTGGTGCTTGAATCTTGATCTAGACCTTGAACCATTGCATGAAACCTGTTTAAATCTGTTCATTTGAATTTATTAAAGCTTGTGTATGCATTTGGTGCAATTTGGTTGGTTTGATCTTGCTAAAATAGCTTATTGAACTCTTAACTGCTTATGTTCATGTCTGTGAGATGTCTAGTGATTGATTGAATTAACTGTGCTAATTGGCTGATTGTGATTGTGATTTCTTTGTTGTTTCTGACTCCTTGTGATTCATTGATCACAAGGGTGCCTTGTTTGTAACTTGATTCCAACAAAAAGTCACTAAAGACAAATAGTCAAGAAAGTCAAGCAGTGGGAAAAGTTCCCACTGCTCAACACCCAAAACTAGCCCCTAGTAGTGTAATTTTTCATTCAGCTTATTGATAAGCCATATTGGCTTATCCAGACTTGCAACAACTTACTTTTTGTAATAGATCTTCATCATTTTACCCATTTATTTGATCTGGAGCTTATCAGACCTTAGCTTTGACTTTTTGCTAGAAAACTCATAAAGTTGACTTTTAATTAAGTGCTTATTTGCTTATTTCAGCTTATTGAGTGAACTTATTGAAAAACTTTTTGTTGATTAAGCTTAGTTAAGTCATTTAAAAGCTTTTGAAAGTTGAATCATCTCTTGGGGGGCCTAAAACTCAAAAACGACTATTTTGTCATTTTGTGAAGATAGCTTATTGCTTATTCAGGCTTATTCCTTGTGCTTTTTCCAATTTTCTTTTTACAGATCTCTTAAGTAACTCAAAAGAAGCTTGTGTGTCAAATTTTAGCTTATGGCATCAGCTTATAGCTTAATGGGCCAAAAAACCCATTAAGAATAAGCTGCTTTCACATTTTCAGCTTTTGGGCCTTCAGAGTTTTGTTTTTAAAATCATATTTTGAGTCAGATAGGAGCTTTTGGGCTTAATTGGACAATATTTTTCTTATTGGGCCTTAATAAGCCCATTAAGGGGTCTGTTTGGACCTTTGGCCCATTTCTAGGTCTAATAGGGGTATTTTTGTAATTTCAACTTCATTTCTGTGTTTATTAGGTTAAAATAAGTTAGTTTGCAACTTTTTAGAACTTTTTATAAATTTTGGATTTTTAATATTATTTTATTATATTTTATTATTAAAAATTAAAATTTAGTTTTTTCAAGTTTTTATATTTTTCTTAGGTTAAATACATTAAGCTAGGAATTTTACAATTTTTAGATTATTTTTATTGTCATTAGATTAGTTTTTAGAATTATTTTAAGTTTAAATAGTTTTTAATTGTTATTAAATAGTTTTTTTAATTTAAAATTTTCAAAAATAGTTTTAAATTTAGTTAAGTCATTTTAGAGGTTTACAATTGAAAAAATCTCATTTTGGGTTTTTTGTTAATTAAATTGATTTTTTGGGCTTTAATTAGCATTAAAAAATTATTATTTAATTAGATAAAAGGTTTGAGTGATTTTTGATTTTTTGTAAACTCTAATTACATTATTTAGGATTTATTTCAATTTTCTAGGATTTTTTAGGATAAATTTTTAATTTTGTCACTTTTTACGGTTTTACGTGTACGACTTTTCGTCTTAGTTTAATTCATAATCGTAACTGTCACTCTCATCTAATCTCAGTTCTATTTTCTTTCTCATCAATATAATCACAAAAGTTAATCAATTCTTAACACAACGCACTTGTCTCCTTGGGAAACGAACTTGAACTTCATTGGTCATTAGTGCTTGGTTTTCCTAAACCGACACTTAATATTTTCCCTATTTTGCTCTCTTTTCCTAAAGAGTAGTAAAAACACTACATCAGGCATCAGTTGGAGTTTCTTATCTTGAACAAAGCAAAGAAAGGTATGGGCTTGAAAACCTTTTAAGTTTTATGAGATTTATGTGAAATTTCTAAGATTGCCTGTTTGTCTCAGTTCTATTATTATCTTTATGATATTTTGAGGTTTAATACATGTTATGTTAGTCTGAGGTTGATTTATAATCGTTTTGGTATCATTTTCTTTAAAAAAATTGAATTTAGGTATTTTAAAGGGGTGTTTGGTAGTGTTTGATTAGGTGGTTAGGTGACATAATCATTTACCAAATATGCCTGTTGAAAATACGTTTTACGTATTAGAAAGGATCGGCCACTCTAACAATAGATATAGTAGAAGCTCGTAGTTTAGTTTATTTGTATTTATTAAACAAAGCCCAAACTGATCCCATGTGTTGTATGGGTCGACGGCCCAACATGTAAACCAAGCCCACTTTGTGGACTTGGTATAAAAGCCCTCTCCTTTGATGGAGAGGGTGTGGTTTCACTCATTTTACACATAGTTTCTGTACTTTCTCTCCCTAAAAGTGTGTGTGAAATCTACAAACTTTCTATCTCTTTCTCTCTCTAGATTAAGCATAGATTTACAATATCCTACAAATGGTATCAAGAGCCATGGGATGATTGTATTGTTCTTGTGTTTGTGTTCTCTATTTTGTGTCTACTTTGATCTGAAATCAGTTGATCCAAAAAAAAAATTTGTGTTTTTATGGAATATTATTGATACAAATCATCTACATAGTTGTGGTAGTGATTTGGTATTGTTACTTTGGTTAAAATCACAAAATTTTTGGGCGTTTGGATTAATTTTTAGCATAAAATTTGTGTTCGTGGTTTGAGATCCGAGGAACAAAAAATAGTCGGCCAGTGGTGATTTTTGGAAAAGGGTTTTGGTTTATCCAAAGTTGGTTTTTTTCCGAAACAGTGATTTTCGGAAAAGGGTTTTGTATTCCGAAAAGGTGTTTGTCTGTGGTTTATCCGAAAAAGGGCAAGGATTCCGAAAAAGTCTATTCCGAAAAAGTGATTTATCCGAAAAAGGTGGTGTTTATCCGAAAAAGCATTATTCCGAAAAAGTAGTTTTATCCGAAACGTGAGTTGCCAGAAAAGTGATTTATCCGAAAAAAGTGGTGTTTATCCGAAGAAGCATTATTCCGAAAAAGTTGTTTTCCGAAAAGTAGTGTTTATCCGAAGAAGATTTATCCGAAGCAGAGGGTTTCTCCGAAGAATTTATTCCGAAGAATTTATTCTGAAGGTACGCTTCTTTATCCGAAAACATCCCAGTTGTCTGGATGCACTGCTTTATTCCGAAGAAAGTCACTTTATCCGAAATCTTGTAATTTATCCGAATTCGTGCTTTTATCCGAAGAAGTCCACTTTATCCGAAGATAGTCACTTTATCCGAAAACTGCATATTATTCCGAAAACCTTGTTTTATCCAAAAACTTCGCATTATTCCGAAAACCCTGTCATTATCCGAAAAAGGCACTTTATCCGAAGAATTGCTACTTTATCCGAAAATAAGCAATTATCCGAAAACAGGCACTTTATCCGAAAATTTCCTTTATTCCGAATTTCCCAGTTATTCCGAAAAATTGCTTTCGAATTTTTGGTTTATCGTGAACATATCTTAGGGGATTTTAACCTTGTTTCTCGACTTCAACATACGAAATTAAACACATTTACTTTCTCTCATTGTTCGATCCAAAGTTCTAAATCTTTTATTATCGAAATGGAGTACACATCTCTTACGGATAAGTCCATCCTCTCGGGTACGGATAATCGTCCACCAATGTTGGTTAAGACCATGTACGAGGATTGGGCTTCCCAAATGTAACTTTATATGTTAAACAAAGAAAACGAACATCTCATTTGGGCATCGGTGCTCAATGGACCATTGGTATATGGTACTGTGACGGAAGGTACTGTTACTCGTCCTCGCACAATGGGTGAATTAACTGGAGATGCTAAGATTCAAGACAAGTGTGATAAACAAGCAACAAACATCATTCTCCAAGCCCTTCCTCCAGATGTCTACAAAGTTGTGAGTAAACATAAAGTTGCCAAAGAGTTATGGGATAGAATTCGTGTTCTAATTCAAGGCACCTCGTTAACTAAACAAGAACGAGAGTTTAAGCTATATGATACGTTTGATAAGTTTGCTTATGTCCCTGGGGAGACTCTCAATGATTACTATTTAAGATTCACTCTATTGATGAATGAGATCAACATCTATGGCCTGGAAATTCCTACATTTCAATTAAACACCAAGTATTTGAACACTCTTCCTTCTAAATGGAGCAAGTACGTGACGGCTGTTAAATTGGCTAAGGATTTACATCAAACCAACATAGATCAACTTCAAGCTTTTCTTCAACAACACGAATGCCATGTGATCGAGGCTCGGTTGTCAACACCTCAAGTTCATGATCCACTTGCCATGTATGCTTCTCAACAAATGACTCCCCAACAAAACATGGCTTACTCTTATCAACAACCATCATACTTGCAGCAGCCACCACAACACACCTATCAGCAACCACATCAACCATCTTATCAACCACTAATGATGCCACAACAAGCATTTCAACAAAGTGTTCTTCCACAGCAACCAACACATCAGGCATCATCATCACCAGCTATCACTTCTCCTATGGGCTATACTCCTTAGCAAGGATATTTTCCAATTGCAGCACCACAAGCACAAGCCTTCTATTCGAATGAACTTCCATCAATTGAAGCACCGGTCTTTACTTCAAATGATACGCCTATTGATGTCTTAAACCATCTTACTACCTACTTGTCAAAACTTGTTGCTACTATAGGATTTCCACCAACGAACAATCAACTTCGCACTTCTTCAAATCCTCGCCAACAAGCCACTATTCAAGACGGTCAAGTAACGGTTCAATACATTCAAGGAAGGCAAAACTCATATGAACCAACTACAAGGACCGTGAACGCTCAAGCTGTGAAATCTCAAGCAAGTGGAAATGGAAGTCCTTTTGGTCCTCAAAAGATTGTGACTTGCTACAACTGTCGAGGACAAGGTCATATGGCTAGGGAATGCACTCAGCCGAAAAGGAGAAGGGATGCAACATGGTTTCGGGAGAAGATGTATTTGGTCGACTCTCAATCTAAGGGAAAGATTTTAGATTCAGAGGAATTAGCATTTCTTGTAGATCCAAGGGCAGCTGATAATGAAGGCATTGCAGTCGTCTCTACTTCTAATGCAGCTTATCAAGCAGGTGATCTTGATGTATATGATTCGGATTGTGATGACATTCACACAGCCCAAGCTACTCTCGTTGCTAAGCTCGAACAGCATTTGGGAACTAGTAACTCAAATGATGTGGTATCCATACCAAAACATTTGAGTGAACCTCAACCAAATGCTATGACGGGTATGAAATATTATGATCAACATGATTTCGTTGTGGTGCCTAAACATATTATTGATAAGATGAATGTAGTTGTTCGACAAACCGTAGATATGAATGCCAACCTAACCGCTGAGCTTGCGTTTTATAAGGAAAAGGTCAAAACTTTTGAAATGGTCCCTCAAGCATAAAAAATAACTTACTCTGAATTTGACCAATTTCATTTTGAAAAGATTGAACACTTAAAAGAAATAGAATCATTAAAAGCTAATCTTTCTAATGAACTAAAAGAAAAAGAGTCGGTTCTAAATGATTTTAAGAAACATAAAATGGATTTCAAAACTCTAGAGTCTAAAAGTTTGAATCGGAAATTAATGCTACCAAACTTCTTAAATTCAAGGAACAACAGCTTTTAAAACAATACGCTTCCACAGAAAAGGTTCATCTTTTAACTAATTCGTTCAAAGAACTCGAACTTAAGCGTCTTCAAGATTTACCACCTATTCCGATTATGCAAAACAAGCTCAGATTCCTTGTCTTTATGATGTGACCCTAATTGGCAAATCAAAAAAAGCACCTTATGTTCGTAGTACTGAGGAGACTATGTCACTTGCGGAAGAAACTCGATCTAAAATGCTTTCAAAATTCCATAAGCTTGATTATGATAAGCATAATAAAGATCAATTTACTAAAAAGACCCGTATTTGCTTACAAAAGGAATTAGCTCAATTACCAGCTTTTGTGCCCCAAAGTTTGTCAAAGGAAAACCTTCCTAGTACATCTCCTACAATTGTCAAAAAGGATTTAACTAAGTTAATTCCACCGGTAAGTAAGGTGTCAGATAGCTTAAATGCGGTGCACCAACACTTTGCAGATTTTGACAAGGTCATTACGGAACGTATGACGGCTTCGGCCATAACGGAAGGTGAATGTAACTTTGAGCACACTACAGCTGTGTTTCGAGACGAAATTGTTCCGTTTGTAAACAATATTAAAGCTTTTCTTAGAAATATTGATCAAGATTTGCTTTTGGAAATAGAAGAAGTTAGACGTGTTTTCAATGAAATGGATGATGCTTATGAAAACAGCTTACTTGAAATAGAACGAATTTCATGCCAAAATGATCAGCTTCTGAAGCAAGTGATGTCGCATGATATTGTTTCCGTCTGTGTGAATAAAAGTGTTGATAACGATTCTATTGTGCATAATGTTGAATCTGTGGATAATGTGGTAGATAGTACTTGTCACAAATCTAACGCTGAATTTTTAAAGCTTCAAGATTCGTATTCTTCGATTTCAAAACGTTTTGATGAGATTCAAAAGCATTGTATTTCGCTTGAATGCAAGCAACAATTTATTCAACGAATCTTTGAAACTTCTTTCGAAGGTGTTAATATAGATGATCCAAATTTTCAAAAGAATTTACGATTGAATTTAAAATCAAAACAGCGTCAGCCAAGTGACAAGGTTGCTAAATCATTGTCAATAGAGATAGAGAAATCTAAGGAGATTAATTGTGTAAATGTACTTGAGACCGCTGAGAATTTTAAACTTGATCTAGATAATCGAGTTTCCAAGATTTTGTCCAAAGTTGATAACTTAAAAAAGAAAAATACACAACTCTTCGGTTTAGTAAAGCCCTCATGTGCTAATACCACTGCACAGAATCAATCATTGATTGAACTATTGAATCAAAAGTCGGTGGAAATATCTGATTTGAGGGAACAAATTTGTGATAAAAATTTGGCTTTGGTTGAGTTAAAGGAAACACTTCGTACCCTAAAAGGTAAGAATGTTGTGGATAACGCAGCCACTGTCTCAGCATCGTCCTCTAGTGCAATCCAAAAGAACCTCATCGTCGTCACACCACTTAACAAGGGCCCTAGGACTAAACCATCTCAAACATTGGTCACTAAGGATAAGAGGAAAGTCAAAACACGTTTCTAATATTCCCATGTTGCCTTCTACAGGAGTAAACGCCACTATTAAGGCTCAAATATCTAAGCTTAAAGGAATCAAGAAGAATGATAGGATCTTGCCCTCATCTAGTAGTCAAGTGAAGAAGAAAGTAGAAGCCCATCCTAGGAATATTATTTCTGTTTTGAATAAAAAGAATCATGTAGCTAAACCTAAAGGCTCTGCGGTTGTGCAGCGTTCTAAGCCTACTGTAAGTTCTAATTTGAAATGTTGGAATTGCAATGAATGTATGTTTTCTAGTCGTCATGATTCTTGCCTTATTGACCATGTGAATGAGATGAATGCCCGGAAAAATGGTTTAGAATGGAAACCGACTAGGAAAGTGTTAACCCAAGTTGGTTGGATGTGGCGCCCCACTGGTAGAACTTTCACTATAGTGGGAAATTTGTGCCCTTTAACTAGGATCACTCCCACTAAAGCTAAGAAAGCGTGCCTTTTAACTAGGAGTACCAAGGCTACCAAAACACAAGCGTGTCCTTTAACTAGGAACACCGACACTACTGTAGGAACCAAGTGCCCTTTAAATAGGTCTAATCCCACTGTAGTGCCCGCTACTACTCCAAAACCTCAGAAATTTGAAACAATAAAACCTGTTAGTGGTAAAACTCACATTAGAAAACGCAGGAAATCTAAGGGTCACACAAATGTTAGCAATTCTGATAATATTATATCTGTATTTGCTAACACTCCGGAACCAATAGTTTCCAATACATTGTCTACTGTTGTTGATGAAAACAGGTGGTCCAAATTGTTCTCTGGTATTTGGACTCTGGTTGCTCCAAGCATATGACCGGAGATCGCTCTCAGCTCAGAAATCTCGTTAGCAAGTTTCTTGGTAAGGTTCGATTTGGAAATGATCATATTGCAAAGATAATGGGTTACGGTGAATATCATATTGGGAATGTTATAATTTCAAGAGTGTATTATGTGGAAGGTCTCGGTCACAATTTATTTTCTGTGGGACAATTTTGTGATGCAAACCTAGATGTTGCTTTTCGAGAGCATACCTGCTCATTCGTAATTTGGAAGGGGTTGATTTATTGAGAGGTACTCGAGGGAATAATTTGTACACTTTGTCTCTACAAGATATGATGGCCACTTCTCCCGTATGTCTTCTCTCCAAAGCATCGAAGACTAAGTCATGGTTATGGCATCGACGGTTATCTCACCTTAACTTTGACGCTATTAATCATTTGGAGAAAAACGAACTTGTTCGTGGTCTTCTTAAACTTACATTTCACAAGGACCATTTGTGTTATGCGTGTACAATGGGGAAAAGCACTAAGAAATCGTACAAACCCAAGACTGAAGACACCAATCAAGAGAAACTTTATTTGTTGCATATGGATCTTTGTGGGTCAATGCGTGTTGAATGTCTTAGTGGTAAAAATTATATCCTCGTCATTGTCGATGATTACTCTCGGTTTACATGGGTGAAATTTCTTATAACAAAAAATGAGGCACCTAAATTCATCATCGGAATTCTCAAGATGATTCAAGTGCGTCTCAACACTACTGTCCGACGCATTCGTACTGATAATGGAACCGAATTTGTGAATCAAATCTTGCGTAATTATTATGAAGAAGTTGGCATATCTCATGAAACATCTGTTGCTCGCACTCCACAACAAAACGGTGTCGTTGAAAGGCGAAATCGCACACTTATTGAAGTTGCTCGAACGATGTTAATTTACGCAAAGGCTCCATTGTTTCTATGAGCAAAAGCAGTATCTACAGCAGTTTACACCCAAAATCGGTCACTAATTCGAAAACGCCATGGCAAAACACCTTATGAGCTCCTACATGGAAAAGTACCAGATTTGTCTTATCTTCATGTATTTGGTTTTTTTTGATATCCAAATAATGATGGTGACAATTTGGGAAAACTTCAACCAAAGGTTGATATTGGGATTTTCATTGGTTATGAATCCATAAAGAAAGCATACCGAATATACAATCGTAATTCTCGCAAGATCCTCGAAACTATGAATGTCGATTTTGATGAGCTGACGGCAATGGCTTCTAAGCAAAGCAGCTCTGAACCCGTACTTCATGAAATGAGACGCAGTAACATTAGCTCTGGTCTTGTCCCCACCACCTTCTAGAAATGAATGGGATACGTTGTTTCAACCGTTCTTTGATGAATTCTTAACTCCTCCAAGTATTGTTGCTCCAAAACCTAAGGTAATAGCTCCGGTTACCGAAGTTGTAGCTCCAGCAACCGAAGCACAATCAGATACGTATACACCTACTATTGGTCAAGATATACCTTCATGTCACACCACATCATGGCGGAATATGGGGCGCGGCGTATGGATATCATCACAGCAATAGCGTGTATAGAGATAACTAAATGAAATGGAAATATCATAAATGGTGACACAATGTCATGAATATATCTTAAACAATGCAGGCGTCTAGGTAAGTAGGTAACAGGCCTACCTCTTACCAAAGACATACAATTAACAAATAACAAACATATAGGTATCCACAAAGTATCACTTATTCAAACATAAATAAGGACTAAGAGGAAAGGGAGTTCCTCCAAATGCAATCCTAAGCCTCCCAGCTAGCCACTCCTATTCTTACGCTTAACCACATTCTCACCTGAAAGAGACACTAAAACACGTCAACATAAAGTTGGTGAGAGTCATAGGTTTAGACTCCAACGCCAAATCAGTTATAATATAATCTGTGAATAACCACCAACAATAAAAATATATGGACAATGTGTTACAAATGTGCATTAACAACTAACAATTCAAGATTAATCATACAATCACAATTCCAAGGCTTCAAGCCTTACCAATAACCATAATTTCCAAGGCTCCCAGCCTTACCAATAACCATGGTCCCATAGGCGCCCATACACCTATGAACCAATCCCAAGGCCCCGCCTTGTCAACATCCCCTTGGTACCAAGTCAAATCACAAAACAATCATGAATCAATTTGTAGTTAATCACATAAGTACACACAAGTCCATCACCAATCATAAAAAATTCACAGAAACAATTTACAAAAACATAAAGAGTGTCTCTTCCATCCCATCTGGAAGTCAAAATCATTAAAATATATGGGACTATGAAACTCACCTGATTCAAGCTTCTCCAAATATCCGCGCTCTAGCGAAAATCTAAACACACAAACATATACAATCAAGAAATGAACCACATACCAAAATGGCTCATCAATCTATGATGGATATCTAAAATTATCCTACAACTTAACCTCATTTATATGCCATAAAATCTCATTACATCACTCTATAAAGCCCTTAACTTAGTTTAGTTCATAACTCGTCCCTTTAACATTTACCCCAAAACAGTCTCGTTTTTCAGACCTTAAACTATGGGTCGAACACCCCCTTAACCAAAATAACATGCCCTGTAAAGGAAACCCTATGCCCTTACATGTGTTAGCTAACTCTCCTATTTGGCCTCAACCTTAAAGCTACTGTTAAGGCCTCCATATATATATATACTTTTACATATCCAGAATTTATTGATTTTGAACATATGAAACGTTTGTTATGATCAGAGGGTCTTACCCTAACCCATATGTTTAGCCCTCCTCCAGATCTTTTATTTAATATATAATCTAAGTCTCATGTTCGTTTGAAGGTTCCAATATAACCCTAAGTACCCCAAACAATTCAAAACATAAAAAGAAAACAGGCTGATCCAAGAACTGTTTTGACACCCGACTGATGTAACCTGTTTTTTACCCACTTCCAAACCTCCAATTTAGTTATCGTTTCTTGAATTTGAAAGCCAACTCAATTACCTTTCCAGAGACATAAGATTCGAAAATTAAAAGTTTGTAGAACTCTAGATATGATCAAAACAATGACACAAAAATTCTGCCCAGTTTTTAATGACGAGTTTAACATGATTAACCTAATTAATTACCATCACCATGTTTATTTATAAACCCTAAATAATCTAAACATGATTGTATCATTAAATATACAGATTTCATAATTAACCTAACCCTAAATCCATCATGTATTGATTAAGAATAAATTAAAAACAATTTAATTAAAAAGAGATTGAAGGTTTTTACCTTTGAATTAATGAAAGACAAAAATTTTATGACAACCCTAAACTCCATTGATAACCATCGTGTGTTTTTTTCCTCCAGGGATTATGAAGTGTTTTGGTTTGATTAAAACATTATATAGTTAAACAAAAGAATCATAACCCAATTATAAAAGCCTTGTTTCCTTTTTTTATTTTTTTTCCTTTTTCTTTTCCTTTTCTTGCGTCACATAACCGACCCAACACCCCTAATTTTCGTTTTTTTTTCTTTCCTTTTCTTTATTAATGTATTATTAATATTACCTTAAAATACCTTAATTTATTTCAGCTCCTAAAGACTCCAAAATCTCAAAACCGTAAAACTAGTCAGCTTTTACGCGTATACCGTAAAAGACGTAAAAATATACAGTTTTATAAAAACTCTTGAAATATGAAATAAACTAATTAACTAAGTCCTAAATGACTTAAAACCATCCCAATAAATACTCCCGTGACGAAAATACCTCATCCGAGACCTCTAAATGCTAAACCTTAAATCGTAAAAATACGATTTTCTATAATACATATACGTATACGTAAAACCACTAAATAACACCATCTCATTTCATAGTCACTACCATGTGAGCTCATGAACATGAAATCATCACACATCGTTTCACTCACAAGGTACCCCGTACCGGAAACGATATCCAAACCACAATCTATACACACCAATTAGCACATCAACACGTAAAGACACGTAACTAGCACAAAATAAAACTAAGTGACGAACCTCAAAACCGCGGTTGTCACATCACTCCCTCCTAATAGAAATCTCGTCCCGAGATTTACTCCTTAGGATCAAACACATCATTAGCAAACAACTGAGGATACTTGTTCTAAATGAACTCCTCTCATTTCCACGTGAACTTTAGTTCAAGTCTCAAATCACCACATATACTAACCAACAATATTTAAATTCATTGCCAAACTCTTGACCTCACAGTTTACTCATTGATAAAACAAACTCTTATTAACACAAATCCCGAATAACCGTACATGCAAATATGCATTCTCAAACAACATTTACCAATCTTAATACACGAAATATAACATGTATACCACTCATTTCCCCCATGTAATTCTTTGCTCATAAGCTACTGGTCCGATCTTTCCAAAGATCATAGATGGACCTACAAAACTCTACATCAACTTTACATTTTACCAAAACACATCACCTGTTACTATGGGTGGAACTTCCTACATAACTTTGTCACTAACTCTAGTGGTTTCCTCCTTTTCTACATAGCATCCCTTGTTGCTCTCATCCTTTCCACAAACACCATTACCACATTAGTAGCCTCTTTTACCAATTCTAGTCCATAATGGGGTAAACTCACCCTATCCTTTCATATAGTGCCTCAAATGGCATTATCGACTTCTAATATGATAACTATCATTATATGAAAACTCAGCCATCGCTAACGAGTTTCCTAACTCCCTTTAAATCAATCACTCATGCCCTCAGTGTAACTCCTAAGGTTGTATAAATATCTCACTTGCCCATCCTTTTCCAATTAGCTGGATATACTCATATCCAATCATGTTCATCAACTCCCTTTAGTCCGTACCCCAAACTACTTATAAATTCCAATTTCCTTACAAAGTGACCTATGACGGTCTTTCACATATCCATTAGTTCATCACAACAAGGCTCTTCCAATCCAAATCAACTTATGATCTATACACATCACCAAAAGGACGGTTATCTCAGTTAGTCTATCAACTGCCATCCAAACCCATGCTACAACTACTTCCATTAAACTTGGATAGCTTATTAGTAGCACCTATACACTTCTTTATAACTTTTCTTCATGATTTTCTTTATACTCAACACTTCCTTTCTACCTACACAATGTCTTACCTTCAAGGTCATATTGCTCCTCATCTTGTCTCAGTTAGACCAAGCCCTTCGTCGCTATGGCACATCACACCTATAACTCCTCATCCATTCGATTATCGATACTAAGCCTCCCAATCAATCAGTATAGGTCAGTGTCATTTCCTTTTCCACACTACGACAGTATTAGCCTGCTTTGTGCTTTATTCTACTCATTAGGCTCTACCGAAGTTTTACCTTCGGTTCCTATCTCGACCTATTTCATTCATGCTTCGCTTCTATACACACTTCCTTATTCTTCCTCAACTCATACCATACATCACGATGTGATGCTTCCCGTCTATCAAGTCATCTATACGCCAAAATTTTCCAAGTAGGTTCACTTGTTTTTCTCACAACCAGTTCTCCTACTCCCTCCTAATAGGGACAGACTAGAGTTTCCTGTGATTCCATGCGGATCACACTCTCATCTGATAACCACATTAGTTTCCATTTGTCTAAACTAAGCCCTATTCTAAATTATTACTCAAGTATCATACTGCTATTATGATCTTGCACCTAACATAAGGTACTTTCAGTCATCATCTTCTAGGAATACTTGGTTCTCTCCTTCTATGGTTCTCCCTTATTCCTACACTATCCCGTCCAATAGAAATTCCATACTTCATTCATCAAATCTATGGAAATCACTAGTGCATTGGATAATGCATAGCTGTCTCTTCCAAAGATCTTTCATAACAACTTCACAAAACCGACTCTCTAATCACTTCTCCACGAAACTTATTCAGCTCAGCTTCACTTCTCATCCCTCGATATTGATTTCCACAAAAATTATATCTGCGTAGTCACTCGACTCCCCTTGTTACTTCCACGAGTTCTTAATCTCCCATGTCATGTATTCACTTCATCACGATCCACTGGTTCAGCTCTTTGTAGCTCCACTCCGATACTCGATCTACCCTTCTTCGTCACGAACCATACGTAAATTTCCCATCATAGTGCTTGTCACCTTTCCAGTCCTTGCAACTTTTTTGACTCCTTCGAAATCTCTTGCATCCTTCTTGCAGCCGACACGTAGTCCTTTCAGCTCCTTGCTTCGCGATGTAGCTCTTTACGCAATCCTTCTCGTCTTCATGATGTTACCTAGGAACTTCACACTACCAGTAGCTTCTAACTTCAACTCATCTACCACAATATTTCTAAAAGTACTTCAACCCCTCAATAGCTCACTCTTCCTTACTTGTTGTACTCATCATTAATCAGCCTCCTACTAATTATTCTTTCACATCCATGTTTTCCTTCACGTGTCTACTACTACCTTTCCTCCATAACTATACCAATTCCCTTGCGTGTTATTTGCCCAATCTTTCCATTAGTAGAAACTTTCTACTCTACCCTCACATCCGCTAGTACTTTTATAAATATCCTAATGGTACCTCAACCAACTTCTCATAGCATGACATTCGTTCCCACGACCAGTCAACTAACTTTACTTACTCCATTATTCTCGTAACCAATCTAAGTTTCCAAACTCCACAAACCTTAATCATTCCTTCAACACAACCTTTAAACCAAAACACATCTCTCCATTCTAATATCTAACCATAAGTAATACTACCCAACTCTATCCTCTCATCCTAACGTTCCCACAACCGCATAACTAAATCAACCATGACGTGTAACAAAAGAATTCCAAACAATCGTGTCCAAATAAAATATAGGGTAAAACGAACCCTAGCCAAAACAACTGAAAATAAAACAATGTAATCCGAAAGATCAATGGAGTGTGCCAACAACAAAAAATTTAGACTCTTCACGATTAGTATTACCAAATCTTGATACCTTAGAAGATTTTAAACTTTCGTCCCAATTAGTTACTTCTCATAAGAACCAAACTCTAATACTACTAAAATCAATCATACTCATTTTTAACCATAAACTCATCCTTTATCTTCATCATTTTATCAAGATATCAACTAGTTAGTATACTACAACCTTATTCTAACCATTATCTCGTTTACCCATATTCAACTTATTTCACTTGTTATTATGAAACCAATACATGCTTATAAAATACACCGTTTTTTTCTTCATTTTCTTCTATATTATTATTATTATTATTATTATTATTATCATTATTATTATTATTATTATTATTTTATATAATCCATTTAGGTTGGTTATAACTAAACAACTACACGTTTACAAGGTGTGGTGTTATTATTATCATCACTATAATAAAATCTCCTTTTTTTTACTCTTTCCGTCTTAGTTAAATTCTTCTAAAATTTTAACTCCACTTAAGAAAATTATTGTAAAATTTCTTTACCTCTTTAAAATGTATTATCACATGTTACATAGAAAACTAATCCAATTATTTTCAAGAAATTTTTTTTTATAACTTACTACTACAACTAAAAAAATGTAAGTTACGATATCATACCATACACTTACAAATTATTTTCAAAAACGTTTTCTTGTAATTAGCCAGACTTATTTGCAAGAAAATTTAGTAGTTCTCATTAATCAAAATACATACCCGAATGTAGACACACATCAAAAGACTCAAAACATCGTTGGAACTCCATCAAACTCCAGCACCGTAAAACACGAGCAAACACAAGGTACGTTCAAGTTATAATAACTAAACAACCATATATTATAACTTAACACATACTAGCATATATACATCCGCATATATATACCTATTAAATCACCCAAAACATACTCGTTACCATACATGTCAGATCAACCAATCGCGTCATACACTCATTTTGTTTTTTTTTACGAGTAACCACCTTCTTACAACAAGGCACAAAACCCATCACTAAAACCGGTCCATATCGTGTGACCCCATAATCACACAACATGACTATAACTCAAAACATATAACACACTAAAAAAATAGCCATATCGTAGGCAGTCGTTACATAAATCCATATATTATACATATACACAAAATCCACATCTCATCATATACAAGCATGTACTAACCCTCTTTCATGCAATCATACTTGAGAACCCATTGAAGTTGTGGTACTTGTATAACTATGTTGGCCACCATACTTATACAATTACCCTTTCCCCAATGCACTCCCTCCTATAATGACACTTATACGAATCAATACAACATATAACACATAAATTCATCTACTCACATAAGTTCATAACCACATAACCAATAAGGTCCAAAATGCCATCTATTAAAATAACATAGTCAAAGTCTTGAAATACATAAATCCATAGTCTAGCTAAAACAACATAGACAAACTCCAACACAACATCATAATCAGTTATAATTCATGTCGCCCATAAGAATGGAAACAACTTAAAATCCTCCTTATCCACATACTCCTAGTAACTCGAATCACCACATGATTCTTAGAGAACATGACTTAAACATCAAAAGGAAACATCATACATTAGATATTCTAAAATAAGTTAACAATTATAGTGAAAGTAATTCATATATCAAAAGTAACACATAAATTAACAAGTGACTAAGTATGGGCACTACAGTACAACTCATACTAGTCAAAACTCGCAGAAAAACAAATCAATAATACTCAGGAAATGCATTCAAGACCATACACATAATCCTATGACGCCTATATGCAGGGATCCTTAAGCTATAGACTAGGTTAGGCAACCTAATTCTCTATAACCATTGTCTCTGATACCATTCTGTCACACCCCACCATGGCGGAATATGGGGCGCGGCGTATAGATATCATCACAATTCAAGATTAATCATACAATCACAATTCTAAGGCTTCAAGCCTTACCAATAACCACAATTTCCAAGGCTCCCAGCCTTACCAATAACCATGGTCCCATAGGCGTCCATACACCTATGAACCAATCCCAAGGCCCCGCCTTGTCAACATCCCCTTGGTACCAAGTCAAATCACAAAACAATCATGAATCAATTTGTAGTTAATCACATAAGTACACACAAGTCCATCACCAATCATAAAAAATTCACAGCAACAATTTACAAAAACATAACGAGTGTCTCTTCCATCCCATCTGGAAGTCAAAATCATTAAAAGATATGGGACTATGAAACTCACCTAATTCAAGCTTCTCCAAATATCCGCGCTCTAGCGAAAATCTAAACACACAAACATATACACTCAAGAGATGAACCACATACCAAAATGGCTCATCAATCTATGATGGATATCTAAAATTCTCCTACAACTTAAACTCATTTATATGCCATAAAAATCTCACTACATCACTCTATAAAGCCTTTAACTTAGTTTAGTTCATAACTCGTCCCTTTAACATTTAACCCAAAACAGTCCCCTTTTTCATACCTTAAAATATGGGTCGAACACCCCCTTAACCAAAATAACATGCCCTGTAAAGGAAACCTTATGCCCTTACATCTGTTAGCTAACTCTCCTATTTGGCCTCAACCTTAAAGCTACTGTTAAGGCCTCCATATATATATATATACTTTTACATATCCAGAATTACTGATTTTGAACATATGAAAAGTTTGTTATGATCAGAGTGTCTTACCCTAACCCATATGTTTAGCCCTCCTTCGGATCTTTTATTTAATATATAATCTAAGTCTCATGTTCGTTTGAATGTTCCAATATAACCCTAAGTACCCCAAACAATTCAAAACGCAAAAAGAAAACAGGCTGATCCAAAAACTGTTTTGACACCCGACTGATGTAACCTGTTTTTGACCCACTTCCAGACCTCCAATTTAGTTATCGTTTCTTGCATTTGAAAGCCAACTCAATTAACTTTCCAGGGACATAAGATTAGAAAATTAAAAGTTTGTAGAACTCTAGATATGATCAAAACAATGACACAAAAATTATGCCCAGTTTTTAATGACGAGTTTAACATGATTAACCTAATTAATTACCATCACCATGTTTATTTATGAACCCTAACTAATCTAAACATGATTGTATCATTAAATATACATATTTCATAATTAACCTAACTTTAAATCCATCATGTATTGATTAAGAATAAATTAAAAACAATTTAATTAAAAAGAGATTGAAGGTTTATACCTTTGAATTAATGGAAGACAAAAATTTTATGACAACCGTAAACTCCATTGATAACCATCGTGTGTTTTTTTTCCTCCAGGGATTATGAAGTGTTTTGGTTTGATTAAAACATTATATAGTTAAACAAAAGAATCCTAACCCAATTATAAAAGCCTTGTTTCCTTTTTTTATTTTTTTCCTTTTTCTTTTCCTTTTCTTGCGTCACATAACCGACCCAACACTCCTAATTTTCGTTTTTTTTTTCTTTCCTTTTCTTTATTAATGTATTATTAATATTAACTTAAAATACCTTAATTTATTTCAGCTCCTAAAGACACCAAAATCTCAAAACCGTAAAACTAGTCAGCTTTTACGCGTATATCGTAAAAGACGTAAAAATATATAGTTTTATAAAAACTCTTGAAATATGAAATAAACTAATTAAATAAGTCCTAAATGACTTAAAACCATCCTAATAAATACTCCCGTGACTAAAATACCTCATCCGAGACCTCTAAATGCTAAACCTTAAATCGTAAAAATACGATTTTCTATAATACATACACGTATACGTAAAACCACTAAATAACACCATCTCATTTCATAGTCACTACCATGTGAGCTCATGAACATGAAATCATCACACATCGTTTCACTCACAAGGTACCCCGTACCGGAAACGATATCCAAACCACAATCTATACCCACCAATTAGCACATAAACACGTAAAGACACGTAACTAGCACAAAATAAAACTAAGTGACGAACCTCAAAACCGCGGTTGTCACACTTCGACAAGTAATTCTCAACCAACACCCGAATCAACTACCCATGTCATGCTTGTTGATGATGAAGAGGATGATGATGATCACGACTTAGAATTCGCTCAAATGCGTGAACATCCATTATTTGGTGTATCAATTCCCGACTCTAATCAAGTCGGGTCGTCCACCTTATAGGAAGCTCCTACTACGATCTACACCAATCCATGGATTTGTGAACATGACAGCAAGTAGACAAAGGATCATCCTATAGATTCTATTATTGGTGACCCTAATCGTCCGGTATCCACACGAAGTCAGTTACAAGAAAGTGCAATGTTTTTCATTTTGATGCTTTTCTCAGTGAAGTTGAACCTAAGACGTGGCAACAAGCATTTACCCAATCCTGTTGGATAGAAGCTATGCAAGATGAACTTAATGAATTTATACGTCTTGAAGTATGGGAACTTGTCCCATGCCCGGATCAAGTGAAGTTACTCACTTTGAAATGGGTTTACAAGGTGAAACTCGACGAGTTAGGCGGAATACTGAAGAACAAAGCTCGACTAGTAGCTCGTGGATACAAGCAATTATTAGGCATCGACTTTATGGAATCCTTTGCACCCGTTGCCTGTTTGGAAGCTATTAGACTATTCCTCGCTTATGCAGCCCACATGAATATGATCGTCTATCAGATGGATGTGAAGACGGCATTTCTCAATGGTGAAATCAAGGAAGAGGTCTATGTTCAACAACCGGATGGTTTTGTGAACTCTAAATATCCTAATCATGTGTACAAGCTTAAGAAGGCTCTCTATGGGTTGAAGTAAGTTCCACGTGCATGGTATGATCTATTGTCACAATTCCTTATTACACAAGGCTTCGCTAAAGGCAAGGTGGATCCCACGCTGTTTATTCAGAAACGTGGTAAAGATATGATTATGGTACAAATATATGTTGATGATATTATATTTGCTGCCTCGACCCAAAGCTTATTGGATGAGTTTAGGACACTTAGGTCTTCTAAGTTTAAGATGTCAATGATGGGCAAGGTATCATTCTTCTTAGGTCTTTAGATATCTCAGAGTCCCAGAGGCATCTTTATCAATCAATCCAAGTATGCCCTTGAATCGCTTAAGAAATATAAGATGGAATCTTGCGACCCCGTGGACACCCCAATGGTGGAACGAACTAAACTAGATGCGGATCCACATGGGATTGCCGTTGATCCGACACTATATCGTGGAATGATCGGTACCCTTCTGTATATCACAGCTAGTCGACCTGATCTTCAATTTGCTATATGTATGTGTGCTCGGTATCAAACTAGGACTACTGAGTTACACTTAGCTACTGTTAAACGGATATTTCGGTATATTAAGGAACCATTAATCGGGGACTTTGGTATTCGAAGGACTCTTCGATTGCACGTATGGCATATGCAGATGCGGATCACGCGGGTTGTCAAGATACAAGGCGTAGCACGAGTGGAATTTTGCAACTACTAGGAGATCGACTGATCAGTTGGGCATCTAAAAGGCTGAAAAGCGCTGTAATTTCAAGTACGAAAGCAGGATACATAGCTATGTCCGGTTGTTGTGCTCAAATTCTTTGGATGAGATCGCTATTAACCGACTACGGTCTAGGTTTCAACAAAATTCTGATGTACTGCGACAACAAAAGTGCAATTGCCTTATGCTGCAACAATGTTCAATACTCCCGGTCGAAGCATATTGACATTAGTTACCACTTTATCAAGGAGCAAGTGAAAAATTGAGTGATAAAGCTTTACTTTGTCCGATCTGGGTATCAATTGGCGGATATTTTCACGAAGGCTTTAGATCGCGCTCGAATGGAATTTTTGGCCGACAAGCTAGGTTTGAGAACTTTCTCGCCCGAGACTCTGAAAGAATTGGCAGATGAAGCGAAAGAATAGTGGTGGTAAACTATTATTCGTATCCTTAGTGATCATATGTATATATTGTTTATATTTTTATCCACAAAAGCAAAATATAAAAATATAAACCATATATAAACCATAAAAATTGAAAAATTCAGAAAAATCCAAAAATATTTTTACTTTATTTTTCAAAGACACGTCTTTTGGTACGATAATATTTACGGCCTTAGAAATGTTGATTAATATCGACACGACGCCATAAATAGAGTTCGTACAAAAGTTGTAAATATTTCATAAAACATGCCTAAATGGCTTGTAGTTATTTCTGACTGCAACCCGCTTTTCATATTTAAGTCAAGTATTTCTTTTGAAAGATTTGGCTCAACAGCAGGAATTAATTTTCTTGGGAATGGTTTACTTTATAACCATGTAAGGGATTGTGTTTACGTTATAACACAATCTAACACGGATATATGTACGCTTCAGTGCATTTATTTGTTAAAACAAGATAAATCTTTTTTTTATGAAGTTATCATCTCTACATCGTAGAAATCTACAATTGGTATCTATATAATTGACAATGCGACTACTCAACCGACGACTACAGCTCTTTCGATAGAACACGGGTCAACAATTGAGGGGGAGCAATTGTCAAGCGTTCAGAATCTTCAATGCCGAAAGTGCCAAGTTCACTAATTGGTGTCAAGACAACAATACCAATCGTACATGTGGTGTCAAGAGATGACTTCAGATGTGACGAGGCGACCAACATTTGCCGACAAGAACCATTTGATCTTATCATATGCTCATCAATCAGGTCCAACCTTGTCAATTTATTCTAATATGGTGAGTTTATGATCATTTTACTAATCGGTATCAAATCTCAACATTTGGTATCATGAAGATAAAAAGGACTTGCATTTTTCTTCCCAAAACTTTGTTAAAACTTCATTAAATCAATTGATATTAAAAACATCGATTGGGTTAATATTTTTAATATAGGGGAGAAAATGTGATTTAATATGGGAAATGATTAATCAAAAATGGTTTGACTTAACGTGATAGCTCATCCCGACATGTGCGAAATGTTTTCGAATATCGTGGCATATGTTAAGGGGAGCAAAATGGATTTGCTATACCAAAATGGATTTCATGGTGACATATACTTACCCTAAACCCATTTATTTCACGACGATGAAGATTGTGGTGACATAAGGATGGTAGGATAGGTTAAGTCCAATGATTCTTCCAAAACTAGAGGAATCTTCCCAAGGACATTCCATAGCTAGAAATAGTAATCCTTAGGAAAGATGGAGAAAGATTGTGAATGTAGCTGAATGCCGATCAAGTACTTAAGTTAGAACTGGAACAATCACAACAAGGTGCTAGTTATGACGTATTGGTAAGCATTGAAGGGGTTGAAGAATGAAAAAGAATTGTAAAGATAAAGGGTCTAAAGAAAGAAGCCCTCCTTACAACCTTAGGCAAAAACCGGGTCAACACATATGCTATTGAGATCATTTTAATGATGCTCGATATTGAAGATAGACATTATGGACCCAATGATGCAATGCACAACCCATCCCAGCTAACTCAGATATCTCTCAAAAGGTATTCGTTTTATTCACACGGAGACAACGCATTATCTATCGATTTATTCACTCCGAATATATTGATATTGAAAAGGTAGAACTCCCCTCCAGCCTCCGATCACTAAAATCCAAAATACACGATCGAGTCTAGAGCCATTTGAGATCATCATATATCACATTAGGACACACTTACATATTTCCTTGCTTCTTCACACACTGTGAAAATTAAGAAAGACATTAAGAGTCCTACGCAAAATCTTCATGATATTGCCTGAACATCCGAGTAATACGCAAGTATTTAGAATGAAGATGGAAATCCTTCTTGAGCGAATATCAAAAAGCTCATGGTAGGTGACTTGTGCGATTCTTTATGAATCAAACTTGTGATAACTGGAAAGCAACAGTTGTTTAATTCTTAATTGAATTTAAACACGTTCCAGGCCTCTACGCAATATCTCAGTGATCTTGCAAGAACACTCAGAGTGACACCTTAGTGTTCACAGTGATGAGTGGAAATCCTTCTAGTGTTAACCTCAAACAGCACTTGGTAGGTAACTTGCAAGATTATATATGAACCAAGCTCGTGACAACTGGAAAGCAACGATGGTGCGATTCTTTAATGAATCAAACTTGTTCCAGAAATCGGAATTGATGGCTTCAATCATGCGGATAATTTTATCCAAATGATTCACTCTTTACATTCGCAGTCAGCTTTGGACGGTCGAGTAAAGAGAACGGGTTTACCCCTGAAATCTTGTCAAGGAGATTTTTAATTAAATCTACCTGCCACAAGTACGATATTTAATATCGTCCAACGGTCTTCACCGACCGGAGGTAAAATACTACCGAATTAGAATGAAATTTTCAAAGCCATTTAGTTCTTGTCTACTTATGTTGCGGCATTTGCAGATGGTGGCGTTGCAAAATCCGAGAAGAAGTTGTCCCCGCATGCTTATACTTTATGCACTTAATACTTCATCTAATTCTAGAAAGCCTAAAATTCAAGTCTTCCGTTGTATCAAACTCTGAAGCTTTCAAGAATTACGAAGTTATAAGTATGTGGGACATGAAGTCACGAAGAGGAAAATATCACAAGTGATAGATGCACAAGATCAAGGCAAGAGATTAATGCTCAAGATTGATATCAAAGATCACATCAACATGTCCACCAGAAAAGAAAAAGAAAAGAAAGACGAAGACTACGAGCTCAAGACAAGAATAGTATGCTAGGTTTATTTTATTATTGTAACTTGGGTAACGCCCTTGTTTGGAGTGACCTCCCTTAGGGGGAGATTGTTGGAAATACGTTTTACGTATTAGAAAGGATCGGTCACTCCAACAATAGATATAGTAGAAGCTCGTAGTTTAGTTTATTTACATTTATTAAACAAAGCCTAAACCGAGCCCATGTGTTGTATGGGTCGGCGGCCAACATGTAAACCAAGCCCACTTTATGGACTTTGGTATAAAAGCCCTCTCCTTTGATAGAGAGGGTGTGGTTTCACTTATTTTACACATAGTTTCTTTACTTTCTCTCTCTAAAAGTGTGTGTGAAATCTACCAACTTTATATCTCTTTCTCTCTCTAGATTAAGCATAGATTTACAATATCCTACAATACCTTTCACACCTTTGTATTTGTTAGTTAACGCATTGTTTAGTTTTGCTTTGATAAAAGGTACTGTAATAAATGATTTTGGTGGTCCATTTTTTAGCTAAAACTAAGCAGAAATACATTAGGCCAAATATGTTTGGTTTTCTTGTGTTTTGGGTGGTTTAATCTAGACCACGACTAGGGTTAATGATAGTTTAGGGGTACTCACTAGTAGTTAAAATATTGGTTAGCCTAATTGCAAGTTAGGGTAAGTTTAAGTTCAAGTTTTTGTCAAGTAGATCAGCATAATCACTTTTCTGTGAACCAATCACACCAGCAGATTATTTAGGGGCCATTTTTGTGATTTGGGTCTTGGAATTTGGGTGACAGTTGGTTTATAGGGTATTGTAAGCATACATTATCTGGTATCTAGGTTTTTAGGGGTTTTGGTAGGTTAAAATTGCCTTGTAGCCCACTGTAGGAGCCATTTAGACCAGCAAATACCCCATTTTGCCTACTGTGCACATCAACAGTGATTAGGGCTTCATTTGTGTAAGTTGGTGTGTGTATTTTGGTTCATTTTCTAGTTTAGGATTATAGTCAGTTATGTATTAGCTGGTAATTGCCTTTGGGGGATTTTTAGGTGGTCAAAAATAGCTTAAACAGCCACTGTTATACCAGCAAACCACCAAACCTCTAGTTTATGTCAAACACTTGGTGACTTTTAGTGATTTGGTGCTTAATTTGTTCTCATTGCTTGTGTGTTTGTGTTTTTGTGACTCCCTACAACCCAATTGGTTGTGGGGGCGCCTGTTGTGCCCAAAAACTCCAATAATTCAGCTCAAAACAAGCTCAAACAGCCCAAGCAACCCACTGTTTGACTAAAAAAAGTCAACAGCTTGCCCATTTTTGTCTTATTAGGCCTAAAATCGTCTTTTTTAGCTTTTTTTAATTTTACTAAGTATAATACAGTAAAATAGAATTTTAGAAAAAAGTTTTGTATTTTTCTGATTATTATTTTATTTTTTATGATTATTTTAAGTAAAAAATAGTTTTTAGGCATTTAAAAATAACTTTAATTAGTGAAAAAATTTTGTAAAATATTTTTTAGTGTTTATTAACTATATTTGAGGTTTACAAGTTATAAAATATTGGTTTGGCCTTTTTCTTGATTTATTTAATTTTTAAGGCTTTAATTAGCATTTAAAAATTAAATATAAATTAATGAAAAAAGGTTTCGACAATTTTTCTTGATTTGTAAACCCTAGATATATTTTTATTTTTTTGGATTTTTTAGATAACTTTTACTTTTCGTCGTATTTCACGATTACGTTTTTCGCGTCGTAGTGTAATTTTTAGCGTAATTCGTCTTTAAATTCCAATGTTTCTTAACTAAAAACGTTACTAATCCAAACTTGGTTTTATATTATTGGCACATAAATCATACACCTCCGCCGAGAACGAACTTCCAATATCGGTTTTACGGTTTTCCTAAATCGTATAACTTAATACTTGCTATAAATACGTCTTTTTCCTAAAAGCGTATAGTTTACCTACAATCAATCAACTTTATTAAAAAAATATTTTTGATATTCTTTAATAAATTCTATCATCTACAAATTTTACTCGACAAAATAAATATAAATAGAGAAAATGTATATAAAGTGATTTAGATAGATCATAAATGTAGAAATCAACAAAGTAAATTAACACAATACTTCAATTCAGCTAAACATATATCCAAATTTAAGCACGAGAATTTAATAAATAACCATAAAAACCCTAGAATTCAACATAATTATCTAGGATTAATCGTCTCACAATGTAAATCATGCACCAATGATAGCGTTGAACTCTTTGTTCTCTAGTGGGCGCTCATAACTTCAAGGTACCTATAAGTAATTTAATGAAATAAAAACGTTAGCAATCTAAAATACAAGAACTCACGCGTCTGATGATATATTTAAGAAGAAAACTGTAGTAAATACTCTAGTGATTTGAACAGGTCAAGCAAACAACAATGTTCCTAGAGTTTGAGAATGCTTTAACAAATTGAGTATACAAGAAGAAGAGCCTGCTATATTGATAACCCAAACTAAAAATATTGCTTTAGTTTTTATCCAAATCATTAGAGTATTTCAAGAAGAACCTGTTGTATTAAAATCCGAATTCATGTAAACAAAATTGTAATGAAGAGCCTATTATATGAAATTCAAATAAATAAATCATTTGACTATTCAAGATAAGCTAAATGTATGAAATTTACTTGATTCGTGTATGTAACAAAGTTGCTACTCAAGATCTAGGGAGTTATTTGTAATTCTATTTTTATGTTGGACGCAGTAGCTAATGCATTGGCTTCATCAGGCAGTTGATTCATCGCAACAAAAATACCAGCTAAGTTAGTCATGATGTTTCCTCGGATGAGATATGATTAATGTCTGACATCTAATCTCACATAGAGTGCATTTAGTAGAAAGAAAAAGAACTCACTCTGAGCAACATCACTCTGTCATTTGAAGGCAAAAGTACGTAATATCATTGGACTGATTTCTCTCTCATAGTCTCTATATCACATATGGATGAGCAACCCAATCCTTTATCAAGATAATGTAAGGCGCTACAAAGCCATTGGAAAACTGTAAAATTACATCCAAATAAAAAGATTAACCAGAACTATTCATCAACCTTGATTGTTTAGCTCTTCTTGTCTGGTCGATATCATCCAGCTCATTAGAAGTAGACAGCACAACAATCCCCACAATCAACCCTGTTACAAAATGCCAACAAGTAAATGAGTTGAAATAACAAGATCTTTTACATTCATAAAACAAGCCAGAAATATAACATATATAACTAGTGGCTTCTAAGTTAGTATAGTCTAGCTAAATGGTTTAGTATTAGTTCACTTTTCGAATTTTTTAACACCTATGAAAATATTTAGTGTTTTGAAAAATTAGACCCGCTTGAGTAAAAAGACTTCAATTGAAAATCTAAAATTTTGAAAATAATCTGAAACAACAATAGGATTTATTCAAGTCGGTGTGTATTTCTCCGCACATAGAATAAGTAAATCAGCTCAATGTGACCAAAGTTTGATCGTCAAACTGACTAGTGATTTTCAGGGAATTCTGGTAGGATGAGATACAAATCTTGTTATACTAATGAATTTGGTATGAGGATTACCTCCACTTAAAGAACATACGATGGTTCTTTCAATTATGTTGAAGTCGATAGGTAAGGTAACACGTTTCAACTTAATATAGTAGTGAAAGGATGGCAAGAGCAGGATTGTATGCTCTCCAACCTTTAGAGAGTTTCTTATCAGATCAAGCGAGAAAAGCTCATTGGCAGTGGACTTTACCAATTTTTTCCACGTTCATCCTCCAACGGATAACAATGGCACCTACAGACCTGATATAGTAAAGTTGATTCAGTCATGAAAAAAGATTTAAATATTTAGTAGATCAATAGAATACGGTGATTTTTTAAACTCTGTGTCATAATAGAATACGAGAGAAAGTATAGCGTAAATTTTTAACTTAATGCTAGTCCATAAAAGAAATAAAGATGACTCGAAACTAAGTTAAATATTTTTCATAGAATCACACTCTCTTAGAATTTGGTTATCCTATACATAACTTTATTTTATTGGCTAAAGACAACTTCTTTAACAAAAGCATAGGCCATGATACACTCCTTTGTAGTAATATAGCAGTTTACTCACATGAAATCTGATGATGAAAATATACATATTCTATATGATCATAAGTAATGTCATATACATATATACAAAAAATTGTTGCTCAACATATGCATGAGGATTCCCATATTCATGATATACATGTTGATGATGCAATTGACTCCTCATCAAAGAAAAATGGAAAGGCACCCATGGCTGAGCAGAATGATGAACTCACTCCACCACCAATCAACAAAAGGAATGATAAGGCACTACCCTTTAGTAGCTATGTCAAACAAAGAGGTAGGTCTTAAAGAATTGCAAACCAGAAAAAGCTTTTCAAGTTTGATGATAAGGGCAGTAGATCTACACCAGATTTGTCATTTGATGTTTTTCTATAAAACTCTTAAGATGATGGTATTTTTGTAACTAAATTTGTAGGAACTAATACATAATTTGATGGTTCATGTGGGCTGAAAAGCACATAATTTGTATATTTTTTTGTGCTTGGAAAACAATGATTGTACTGCCTTAGATGAATGATGAAATTAGTTGTTAATGTGCCCTTTTTTTAAATTATTTTAGTATCTTTATTCATGTGATTTATGTTTTGGAACCTGGAAAGTTGCCATGTGTTGGTGTTTTGTGCATACTGCATTTGAACCATGTAAATGGGTCAAAATGGTATTGTATACTGATTAATGTACCAAAAATACAAGGAAATACAACATCCATTTTCCAGGAAAAATATTGTACCGAATACATAGACCATTAAGCAGGTTATTAAACTAAAAGTACCAAATCATAAATCATATAGCCATTTTTCAGGCAACATACTACAAGTACCAAATACATAAACAAAATACAGGATACCAACCAAAGGCAACATAATTAAGCATAAACATGAGACATAGATATCAAACCTTAGATTTACCCTTTCCATTGACGATTGATTTCCCAAGAATATGATTACAAGTCTTCTCATTTTGCAAGTCCCATAACATACCTAGTCACTGAAACTAGACTTTTGTTAAAAACATTTTGGTTGGTGATACGCGTCTTGCACTCTTACTTTTAAATTTACAAGCAAGACTCAATAACTTATTAACAGCGTATACGAGCAAGAATACTTGTTCGATTGTAGCAAAGTCGGTTAAGTCAGGTTCGTCCCAAGGGATTTGGGTATAATCATCATACAAAAATGGTATAAGTAATAAGATTGTCATCATCATTATTATTACACAAATGAAGAAACTAAAAAATATCATATAAAAACTAATGCAAGTGTGAATTCAATTTCATTCATAATAGAGCTTACATGTTTAACAATATGAGTCAAAAATCTCATATATATGAATCTTAATCCATGGTATTTTTCATAAAACTCATATTAACAAACTGATCAAGACGAGCCCTTCCAACCTATGAACTCTCTTTCAACCTATCATAATTCTCATTTGTTTGAAAATATTAAAACATAAGTTTGGTTAAAACGGATCCTTTTTTACCTTTAACCGTGATAAATTTGCATGAAGACTTTTTAACCGGTGAGTGTCAGTCACCAAGAAACCAACCAATTCATGCACAAACTTTATGGAATAAAGTTTACCGGAAACCCTTTCGACCTTTAAATCCGATGAAACCATATTTTACCGATTATTAAGACATGTTTTAGAATTTAACAACATTACAAACCAAATTATGTTTTAGTGATCATAGTAAAAACTCTCCTTTGAAATCCATTTCCTTCACACAAGCATATTACATTACTCCATAGTCGTATGGAAATACAAATACATAAATATCATAATTCATCATATCACTGAATATTGTAACACTTTCTATTCATTCAAAAGTAATTCAATAGTAAAATTATACCACAATGAGTTCCAAAGTAAAACAATAGGACTTAGAGCAATCCTAGGCCTCGAATCAAACACTACCCCAAACTATTCGAATCACCAAAACTTGTTGGAAATTCGTCCCTTAACCTCCTGGAAACTAGTAGGTTTTAGGGATCTTTTGAGATTATTAAAACCGTATTCTAACTTTTTTTAAGGGTTATGATTGTCAAATGAAATGGCACACCTAGAATTAGCACCCTAGGCTTCAATATATACATGAATATCCTTGGAGAAGAGGCAAAAATGGCTAGGAGATGTAGTGGGAGGGAAATGATTGGAATCTCATTGAATTGACCACTATTTAGCTTCATTATGGCACTTCAAATGTAACACCCGGCCAGGCAACCGCCCAACGACGTATGAGAGTCGCCCAACTCAGCTCAGCTCAGCAGCCACTGGCTGCTAAATCCTGTTGGTGGCTCCTCTCTCTCCGTTGGTGGCTCAGTGGCTCCTCTATCCGGTGGCTCCTCCACCCTTTTCTATACATTTTTCTTTTTAGTCCTTATTCTTTATTTCTTTCGCTTTCTTCCTCGAAAACATTCTAACACAATATCAAACTTCATTCTTTATCATTTTGAAATCATCGTTCTTCCTTTCCCCTCGTCTTTATTTCTCCAAAACTCTCTTTTTGTTCATCTTTTGTTCTTTTTGTCACGTTTCCTTCGTTTTGGCTAGCTACGAACACAAAACTAAATTTTGCACAATATTAGCATTAATAGTTCGTTTATTTACCATTAATTCATTATAAAACCGTGGACAACGCGTATAAAAACATAGTCATTTTGAGCGTTATTATTTGGCATACTTACCAACTGGTATACATGATCTTTTCATGCATCGTGAAACTCCTTAGTACTAACAACATTTTTGCTTGATTTCGTTTCTATTAAAGCTTCCTCATCAGGCTTATTCTTAAATATACTTACGGTCTTTGTGATATAGTTGTTTATAGCATTATTCTTGGAATCAAATGAATCATCTGCCTCAAATTCTTCCACAGTTGAATAACCATACCACTCAATCAAAGCCTGTGGTGACCTTGCTTATGAACCCTTGCAACTGATGACCCATAATTCATATCATCTTAACTGCTATTGTCACTACTTATACATTTGATTTCTACAACAAATATTATGCAGTAAAATCAGTTAGATCTGTTATAGATAAGCATTATGGAGAAAGCATACATACCTTTGCCATTATCCATGTCTATGATTAACAACTACTTTTGTTTTACAAAGGTTTTCTTATGGAAGAGTGTGTTAATTTAAAATGAGAAGGTTGGGTGACATATATAAGGGGGCTTGGCAGAGGGTGGTTGTATACGCCTTTAATAGGGTTTTTGATTCAATGGCATTCAAACATGTACACATGTATACACTTTCCTATAGTTATTGCACTTTTACTCATTTCCTTATACAGTTATACTTATATCTTGTACACAATTACAATACCACTAAATTACACCCATAATATTCAAGTAAAAACCAATCATTCAAAGACATTCTAGCCTGGAAAATATAATTCATTCAAAGGCATAGTAGCCTGAAATATATAGCCGGTTCAAACGCATTGTAGCCTTGAAACTAACACGAATACATCATTATTCATAGGGTAAACCATTACAACACATAATACCTATACCAGCTAAGGTTACTGAACCTACTTGAGAGCTAGTACAATTTCAATTGACACAATCAAAACAATCACAACTATTTTATAAAAGCCATGGTTTTTTTTCTCTTTTTTCATCTTAGCCTTTAATTCCTCCATTTCAGTCTTGTAAATTGCTAGCTCAACTTCCATTAAGGCTAGTGCATCCCTGCTTCTCATTTCAGTTTCAAGGTAATCTCTTTCCATGTGGTTTAGAACAAGTACATTTCACTCTCTAGCTCAATATCTTTCTAACACCAACGTTTATAACTCGTGACACCATTTTTCTAGTTTAAAATTTTAAGGTTTACAATTAAACATGACAATTAGGGTTCATAACTTGGATTAAACAGATTAATAAACAAAAAACTTACGTAACGATTGTAATAAACCATAAACCTTCTAGCAGGGTTTGTCGGGGTCCAAGAAACAAGTATCATCAAAGGAAGATCACATTTGCAGTTAGTTGGAATGATAGGTTTTGGCGATTTGATTGGGTTGAAGATGATGACGACATTTTTGCTTCAATATTCAAATCCAGGACCAATCGTATATTGTATTTGATAAAAAGTTTTAGGTTATGGTTTATAAAAGTGGGATAAATGATTTCTTGGATTAGAAATGTGGGCTTGGTTTTTTAATAACATATGGAGTTGGGCCAAATCGAATTTTATGTGGAAAGTGTGTCGACGCGACGTTGACATGGAAGGCAGCCAGTCAATATGAAACATGTCAACAAGTTACATGGATGTATCTGGTATTTACGTGAGTAGCATGGTTAATCAAAGACAAAACTGTAAGTAAATTAAGTAAATTGGTAATATATACTTAACTTTTACCCAAAAAAATTTAATACGAACATAATTAAAATGAGTCGGCCTCCTATAGAAAGTGTTTTAAACTTCTATTGAGATACATTTGCAACAACATCATAAAACCTAGGGGTGAGAATGGTTCGATTTGGTGCGATTTTTGACTAAAACCGAACCGCAACCACACTTGCGGTTTTTATAAAAATAGAAACCGCACCGAACCACAAACCGCGGTTTCGGTTTTGCGATTTTTTGCGGTTTCTGCGGTTTTTAACCGCACCGAACCATTACTTGTGACTTATATAATAATTGTGGCTTTTTACGGTTTTTATTTTAATGTTGATTTTTTTCGAGTATTACAATGCATAAATTGAATCTAACAAACACTTTACTAATAACTTATATGAATATCAACGATAATATGCACTAGAAGTCTTGTAACTCGCATAAAATAGTCGATGTGACGTTTTTCAGTATAAAATAATTATTGTGTGGTGCGGTTCGGTTTTACGGGCAAAAACCGCAACCGAACCGCATTTGCGGTTTTTCCTTTTTCTTAAAACCAAACCATCGGTATTTGTCGTGGTGCGGTTTCTGCAGTTCGGTTTTTACGATTTTTTACGGTTTTACGATTCGCGGTTCGATTTCTGCTCGCCCCTAATAAAACCATAGTTGGACTAAATAGTAGAATTATAGTTTGACTAAATATTAGCATGTAGTTTCATTATATTAAAAGTGAAATGACAAGATAGGCCTTGATGGTTGAGTAGTAAGACCACCGACGATTGAGATACGATTGGTAGGACATCGTACCGTCGATGACGGCGACCTTCACTTACCCATTATTAATATGATGATCAAAGACTTATATTTGCCGACGATGTATATATACTATCGCCGACAACATACTAAATTCAATTGCACAAGTTTTTTTGTCATGGTTAAGTTTTATCAACTTGTTAGATTGTGTGGCAATGTTAAAAATGACTAATAATATGTTTGTCGCAATTTTCGACCCGGTTTCCTCGTAAGTTGCAGTGGTTACTCAATGGGCGACTCTATGTATCTTATGTCTGTCGTAGTGTAACATATATGAGTCATAATAAAACGAGTTGCTACAAACTTCTTTGGTAAAACTCGTGAAATCCTTGTTAAACCTACAACTCCTAAGTGTATACACGGTAAAATATGCCTCCTGAGACGTACCTGCTGTATCAAGATGCATAAGTCTCGGCCCTCGCGCCTTTATCATACCAAGCTCAAATCGAGTTGGTATCGAGTTGTTACAAACTTTTGTACTTAAAGTCACAATTAGTGAGTTGTTATAAGCTAGCACGCTATTAAACTTCTTTACACTCTTCTATGCATCTAGATTAAACTTTAATCTCTATTCCATGTTGGACATTTAACTTCTAGATTATGAATGTCTTTCTACAACTACTAAAGTGATCACGTTCCAAACTAAAATTATTAATTTTTCAACTAACCACTCAATAATTATAAGTTATAACTTCAACTTTCTGGTAGATTTTGATATTTGAGTTGTACAAGAGACCCTAACTAAAAGAAAATTACAGTATAACATTTCATGTTTGTCTGCTTTTGGGAAAACAGTCCAATAAACTGTACTAAAGTGTAAAGTAACTATAGCCTTTATAACTTTATTACTCTTTTTTCTTACAATAACTTCTTATGAAATATCCAAATTTGAATAAACATATTCGTTACACTTTTTTTCTTACTTATATTTTTTGTTCCTTGATTATAGTTCACGCAATATTGTCGGTCCAAACTAACAATTCCGTTGCTAATTTACGTGGTTCAAAAAATATACTTTTTTACACCACCATATTTGGAGGAGAATTTAATCTTATCACCTTTCTCTAATTTTGTATTTTTCTTTTGAATATGATGCTTCAAAAAATATCGTCGATTGCACGAGATTTTTGAATCGTAATATTATAAACATATATTTATAAATCGGGGATATTTAACATAATTTAATCGATATTTTTTAAAAGATTAACACTACGTTAAAAAATATATAAAGTTTCTGAGCACTCACGAAAACCTCTCAGGTTTCATCCATGCTTGGTTACAACTTATAACCTCCAAACATAAAATTTATTGTAACATAAAACTTGTGTATTATATTGAATCAAGCACATATGATGTATGAGGAGGTAAGCAAAGTTTAAACTTGATTAAAACATAGAGGGGGCTTAAAGAGTACCTAAGTGATGTCGTCGCATTAGGTCTAATTTTTCCTAGGGCATGGTTTGACTTTATTCTTCATTCGAGTGCGAATCTCATCTACTTTAAGTGAGCGAGCTAGAATCCTCATGTCGGGCTTGTTGTTCAAGATAATTTTAAAGATACATTATACTGCTGGACAAAGACGGTGGCTACTCGGATATCAACTTATTGTTAGTCTTAAGCTCGAATACAAGACACAAAATACAAGATCATATCGATACACCCAATGAACCTAGTGATCTCTACAAGAACATGTAACATTATTTTAGGGTTATATACATAAAAAACATTCTAGTTTCTTGCAAGTTTCCTAACCCATATATCTTTCTCCTTTTACCTATTACTAATTTAAAAATACATATTGATTAAATAGTACTCTAAAATCTAGGTCAAGATACTTGTTAGAATGAGGTAGTAGTAGGATAGTAGTGGTTAGTTAAGGATCACACTTATACACGTGACGTACAACGCGGATAGATCACCGTAATCAGACCGTTCAAAGGGATTGATTAATTATTCCTTTACTTATGTTTTGTATTATTAGACTATGCTTTTACTTAAAGCTATACTTTAAAAAAATTAACTTGACCAAAGTTTGTAAGGTTCGTATTGATTTCATATACTTGCATAAAGCTTAAGGAGCTCACGTTGTATACATTTACATGGTCGTCTAGTAACATATATATTTACTATTTCGACCTTAATTAACTTGTGGTTGGTTAACTAAAATGGGTTTCGAAAGCTTTAGGCAATAGGATAACAACAAAGAGGTTTTTTTATACTTGTAGATTAAAAAAATTGTACATAAAGATAGATTATATGACTCATGTATGTTTATTAGTAAAGTCGTATCAGTTGATTATTATTTTTGCTTTTCAAGAGAGAGGTCAAATGTTCGATTTTCACTCCTTGCAAGGTCGGATCTTCCTTTTTATCTTTGATAAAACCGGAACCATCCTCTCTACTTTAATTATGAGTATGGATGTCTATACTTCAACCTCCCTCATACACTGTCCTCAACGGCATTAGGTGTTCACTCACTTACTTACTTTTATATGACTCATGTATGTTTAATATATAACGTATTTATATATATAACTCAAAAAAATAAAGTTATTTTCAAGTAAAGATTTTATGCGATGGCATCACTTGCACACCTTTGAGCCTCTATTAACTAGGTGGTGTACATTTTATCTTGTGTGAGTGTGCAACTATGCAAGGTATTTTTATATAGCAAACTTAATGGACATCACTACAAATGTAACGTAAACAAAAGGATGATAGGTTTGATGATCGTTACATCTAGAGTAAATCCGACTAAGATGGTATAGACATTTGAAAAACACTCATGAACCACTGTTTATTTCAATTTTAATCTCATTTCAATAAATATGATCCGAAATTTTAACTACGCTTTTCATTAGGGTTTGCGATACCGCTTGTTACTCGTTTGACTTTTACGGTTATGTAAGTAATATGTTTTAAATTAATATGAAAAAAATCAGATGTTCATGTAGAAAAATATGGTTAGACGATTCAACAACACTTTCATTCACTTCAAACAATCAAAGGAACAAGAGAGAGTTTAAACAAATCAAATCCACCATAATCTCAACTGGTGTGGATCTATTATCTAACCTGATAATAATTTTACAAAACAAATAAACAAAATACTAGATGAACAACCCAGAAATGAAGAAGGATATGTGTGACGCCATTGATGGCTACATAAGGAAAAACACACACACCAAACTTAACCCTAACTGAATATGAGTTAGGGTATTATAGCTAAACATCGCAACGTTCAACCCAAACAGGCTTGGGCCTTCAATCAAAAGCCCAAGAAGAGTCCAACGACTAGTCCATAGCAATCTTATAGCTTTTGTCCACCTTTGGTCCCTGAAATAAGAGAAAGCACACATTTAGTCCTTATAATAAGAATATCAGATTAAAACAAGGAATTTAACATCCCCCCTTAATCTGATATTCTATACAAATCAATCATCCCAAGTCTTTCAACCAGGTATGCATGTTGTGGTGTGTCCAATCCCTTAGTAAGGATATCTGCAATTTGATTTGCAGACTCCACCTTTTGAGTTCTAATGACCCCATTCAAGATCTTTTCCCTCACAAAATGAAGGTCAATTTCAAGATGTTTAGTCCTCTCATGGAACACAGGATTGGCAGCAATTTTTATTGCTGAATTGCTGTCACAATGTAGATCCACAGGCAAAAGATTACTACAATTCAAATCTTTTAGAATCTTAAGGATCCAAATGACCTCACTAGTCACTGCTGCAAGAGCTCTATACTCAGCTTCAGCAGATGATTTAGAGAGAGTGATTTGTTTCTTACTTTTCCAAGACACAAGGTTGTCATTTATGAAAACACAATATCCAGTGACTGACTTTCTAGTAACAACACACTTAGCCCAGTCAGCATCAGAGAAACCCTTAAGGATCACACCTGGGTGTTTTTTAAGGTGAACACCCAGACCAGGTGAACCTTTCAAATATCTAAGAATTTTAAAAGCAATTTTCAAATGAGACCTTAAGGGTAAATGCATGAATTGACTAAGACAATGAACAGTATAAGAGATGTCAGGTCTGGTATTGGTAAGATAAATAAGCTTTCCCATAAGTTTCTGATAATCCACAATATTTTCCAACAAAGGATCATTATCAGATGGTTCATTGGTAATGGTCAGTTTTGACACCAAGGGTGTCTTGGAAGGCTTACAAGCAAGCATCCCATATTCAGATAACAGGTCAAGAACATACTTTCTTTGATTCAAACAAACACCATCATTGGTGTCAACAACCTCAATTCCCAAAAAGTATTGAAGTTTTCCCAAATCTTTAATTCTAAAGTTGCTTTTCAGAAACATCTTGAAGTTTTCAATTTCATTCTTGTTATTACCAGTGACAATGATATCATCCACATAAACAAGAACAGCAATAAAACATTTATCACAATGCTTGGTGTAAAGAGAATAATCAGATTTACTTTGCACAAAACCATTTTGAACCAAAACAGAAGTGAGTTTAGCATTCCATTGTCTAGGAGACTGCTTCAATCCATAAATGGATTTCTTAAGTCTACAAACAAGATTAGGATTATCAGAGTAAAAACCTTGAGGGGGTTTCATATAAACAGTTTCATCTAATTCACCATACAAGAAGGCATTGTTAATGTCTAATTGGTACAAAGGCCAAGATTGGTTAACAGCAAGATTAATAAGACATCTAACAGTCACCATTTTAACAACAGGAGAAAAAGTTTCCTCATAATCTATTCCTTCCTTTTGACCACACCCCATGGCAACAAGTCTGGCCTTATACCTTTCAATCTCACCACTAGATTTGAACTTAAGTTTCCAAACCCATTTAGAATTCAAAGCAGTCCTACCAACAGGCAATTCAACTAAGTCCCATGTGTCATTTTCAAGCAAAGCAGCAAACTCAGTATTCATAGCATCAACCCATTCAGGGCTTTGACAAGCTTCAAAATAATTCTTAGGTTCACTACTTCTATTTAACTGAGTAACAAAGCATAACACATCTCCTTTAATGTTGGAGTACCCAACAAATTTCTCAATCCCATACTTAACCTTAGAATTAACCACAAAATCATTATAATTTTTTGGAAAAACAGAAGGTCTAGAAGACCTTCTTAAACCCTGGTCATCCTGAGCATTAGTGTTAGAACTACCACCCAAGTTAAGTCCATGCAATGGAAGACTTGGGGGAATTTCTAAATTTCCCTCAAATACATCATTTTCATCAAGTGTAGCAGCCTCAAAGTCATTTGGACTGGCATCTGTGATGTCATTGCTAGAGGCAATGTGACCACTGTCACCTAGTCCCAAATGTGGGCTACCAACACTTGGTGACTTACTGCCACCATTATGATCATTTGTAACTCTCTCCTCATCATCAGGAAGCTCAGGATTTTCCAAATCAAAAAAGGTCAAAACTTTATTATTTTGAAGTTCATCAAAAACTTGATTCTTATTCTTTTTATTCAAAACAGTATCCTTAAAAGGAAATATGGACTCAAAAAACTTAACATCTCTAGAAACAAAGAACTGATGTCTATCAAGACTATAAAGTTTGTAACCCTTTTGCAAATTAGAAAAACCCATCATAACACATTTTTCAGATCTACTGGTGAGTTTATCATGACTATTCAAAATAGTAGCAAAACAAAGACAACCAAAGGTCCTAATATGAGAGAGATTAGGAGGTGTGTTATACATCATCTCATATGGAGATCTACCATTTAGCACAGAAGAGGGTAATCTGTTGATAAGATAAGTAGCAGTTAGAATGCATTCAGTCCAAAATCTTAAGGGTATTCCCCCCTGAAACATAAGGCATCTTGTCACATTAAGAAGGTGCCTATGTTTCCTTTCAACAACCCCATTTTGTTGTGGAATATATGCACAAGAGGTTTGATGTAAAATCCCTTTGGTATGACAGAAGGTTTGAAAGCTATGGTTAACAAATTCAGTCCCATTGTCACTTCTGAAAACTTTGACATTTTTTTTCAAATTGATTTTTTAACATGTTGTGACACAACTCAACAGATTTTCCAACTTCATCCTTGGTTTTTAATAAATAAACCCAAACAGCTCTTGTGTAATCATCCACAATGGTCAAAAAATATCTATGGCCAGTATGACTGGTCACCCTATAAGGTCCCCATAAATCCAAATGAACTAATTCACCAAGAATTTTAGTTTTGTGTTCACTTAATGGAAATGGCTCTCTAGTTTGTTTAGCCCTTTGACAGATTTCACAAAATTCATTTTGATCCACAGAACCAATTTTCAAAGAATTTTTAAGAACATTCAAAGCTGGGTCAGCAGGGTGACCTAATCTATAATGCCAATCATGTTTAGACAAAGAGCAAGCAATCACATGTGAGTCTTTAACACACTTGTTACCTTCTACATCTAAATAGTACAAACCACCATATTGTCTATCAGTCCCCAAGATTTTTTTGAGATTGAAATCCTGATTAACAAAAAAACATTTGTTTTCATCAAAGACAACCAAAATTTTGTTATCTTTTGCTAACTTATGAACAGAAACTAAGGTCACACAATAGTCAGGAATAACAAGTACATCAAACAACACAAGTCCATTAGAAAGTTTTAGATTTCCAATCTTAGAAATAATAGCTTCAGTCCCATTGGGATGAGCTACTTTAATATTAAGGTGAGAAATATCAAAAACATTTTCCAATTCAGAATCATCATTGGTCATATGTTGATTAGCCCCAGAATCAACAACCTTCCCTTTATACCCAATTTTGGACTTGAGGTTTGTGTTAGAACAAAAAAACTTGTCAAAGTTATTATTAAAAATCCTACTATTGTTAAAATAGATACCTGCCATGTTGGCATGAACATTTCCAGATTCACTAGTGGTCCCCTTATTCTCCTTGAACATAGAAAGTAAGGTAGCAAGTTGCTCATCACTGAATCCAGATGAAGAGGATGTTCCAACATAATTGTTAGAAACATTTTTACCCTTGTTACCTTGACCCCCTTTTTTCTTACCAAAGTCAGGAGGGTAACCAATGATTTTGAAACACCTATCAATGGTGTGCCCATTGTACCCACAATTCTCACAAACCACATCAGAGTTGTTATTACCATAAGGTCTAAACACAAAATTGTTAGGAACATTAGGTCTAAATCCAGTAGTGGGAGTGTTAGGTCTAAATTCCTCATTGTTGCCAAAGTTGGGTCTAAAGTTACCACTATTAAAGTTACCTTGGTTATTGGTCTGATTCCTTTGAGTATTGTTTCTAGCAGGCCCATTAGAAAAAAAGGCTGATGTCTGAGTCCTTTGAGAGGAACCAGAAAGGGTACCAGATGCTAACCTGTGAGATTCCTCATTGGAAATTATGGCATAGGCACCTTTAACATCAGGTAAAGTTTCTCTAGAGAGAATAGAGCTTCTAATGCTCATGTAAGAATCATCCAAATCCATCAAGAATTGCATAAGTTTTAACAACTGATTATGTTTTTTAAATTCACCAGAAGCAGAACACACACAATTAGGCAACTCAATCATAGCATCATATTGTTTCCAATAAGCATTTAACTTGTGGTAATAATCAGACAAATTAGATTCATTTTGTTTGAGAGTGTTAATCTTGTGATGCAAATTGAAGATGACAGAACCATCAACTTTATGGTAAGTCTCTTTTAACTCATTCCAAACATGCTTAGCCCTTTTTGAAAAAATTTGACCAAGGAAAAGTTCCTCAGAAATTGAGTTTAAAATCCACCCAAGGACCACAACATTAACTCTATCCCATTGTTTACCCAAAATTTCATTAGTTATAGATCTTTTACAAGACCCATCTATAAAACCAATTTTGTTTTTACCTTCCAAAGCTAACAACATAGCATTAGCCCAAACCTGATAGTTTTCAGTCCCTTTAAGTTTAACACTCACAACAGTTAAGACAGCAGTATCATTGGGGTGCAAATGCAAAGGGTCACTCAAGTCCAACTTGCTAATGAGTGTGACAGGATCTGTCACACTCAAGGTCTCATCATCACCATGAACCGACTCATTCTCATGATCAGTCATGGTGAGGGGTCAAAAAAAGGTGTAAATAAACTCACAACACTGTCAACTAAGTTCCCAGGCTTCCAAACCACTCAAGGGTGGCAGGTCAAGGGCAAGCAATGAGTGAGGATCCAAGAATAATGGGTCAGAATAAAAAGACAACCAACCTAAGAGCAAAAGAAGCAATAAACAAACAAAAGACAAATAGCAAGTAAAGGAGAGAGTATAGAGGTGTTACAGTGATGGCAACCAAAGCACAATCGAACTGATATATCTAGATTCACTTAGTCTAGATGATATCAGAACCTCCAATAGACAAACCCTAATTTCCTTCAAGGGAAAAAAGGGAAAATCAATTCCAGCAAGAGAATAACACCAATCAGCCACCTGTGAGTCACAAGAAACAAGAACCACAAGATCTAGTCACAAACAGTAAACCCTAATTTTTACAAAAAATTAGGGGTTTACCACTTATGAGATAGATAATACCACCAAAGTCACAATAACACCACCAATTAGTCACCGGAACCAATGAATCAAAAGATCCCCAAAAAAGTCAAACCCTAATTTTTCCAAAAAATTAGGGGTTTTGTAAATCGAGAGAGTATAATGCTATTCCGATAGCAGATAAACCAGAAAAACCACTTTATAACTTTGTATGAACAACTGAGAAGTATAAAAAACTTTTTATAAAAAACTTTTCACAATAACAGAGTCAGATTTGATAACCTTTCTCTGATACCATGTAGAAAAATATGGTTAGACGATTCAACAACACTTTCATTCACTTCAAACAATCAAAGGAACAAGAAAGAGTTTAAACAAATCAAATCTACCACAGTCTCAACTGGTGTGGATCTATTATCTAACCTGATAATAGTTTTACAAAACAAATAAACAAAATACTAGATGAACAACCCAGAAATGAAGAAGGATATGTGTGACGCCATTGATGACTGCATAAGGAAAAACACACACACCAAACTTAACCCTAACTGAATATGAGTTAGGGTATTATAGCTAAACATCGCAACGTTCAACCCAAACAGGCTTGGGCCTTCAACCAAAAGCCCAAGAAGAGTCCAACGGCTAGTCCATAGCAATCTTATAGCTTTTGTCCACCTTTGGTCCCTGAAATAAGAGAAAGCACACATTTAGTCCTTATAATAAGAATATCAGATTAAAACAAAGAATTTAACATTTCAAAAGAAAAACTAGTAACTAGTACTCCATATTAGGCATCACTTCCAAGATTAAATATGTCCTCCTCCTGATCCTGTCTTATCTTTTGAAAAAAAAATCAAAAAGTATGTAAACATAAGGTGATATGTCATTTCAAGACTAGAATGTAACAGTGTTAATAAGTTTTACTTACTAGCTTTATAGTATACCGGTATACCCTGGTAAGCAATTATCTTTATAAAAGAAATAACATTTTATTCTGTCAGACTTAGTTTTAAAATGTAAAAAAATTGAGATATAGACTATCACATTTTTACATTAGTCTATGGAACAACTTAAAATCGTCTTTAAATTTATAAAAAAAATTGAGGATCTTAGATAAAATTACATAACGAGGCATTTTGAAAAAAAAATGTAACATATAATGCGTCATTGTTGTATGTTATCATTCAATACCTTAGAATTTTAACGGCACAAATCTTGGAGCTCATAAATTTTTTAGGCCTTAAGCGATCGTATATCCTGCAACACCAACAACGATAGTCCCTTACTGCTTTCAAAAAGAGCTCGGGAAAGTGTTTGCGCGACAAATACACTGAGAACATAAACAAAAGATTTTGACTTAACTCGATCAATTGCGCTTACAAATATATTATATCAACCTTTTAAGTTATGCTTCCACGTTCGAATCTTCACACATCAATGCCCATAACTCCTAACATGATGTTACCATTAAAATTCAAAAGATGATAAAAGCCATTTCTAAAATACTACTCCCTCCGTCCCAGAATTATTGTCCATCTTTCTATTTTGAGTTGTCCCAAAATTATTGTCTAATACAAAAAATAAATATGAAACTTTGATGAATTTACTATATTATCCTTGATTGAAATTCTTATAACAAACATTAAAGAACAATTAATTAATTAGCTAAGGGCAAAACTGTCATTATGCTAAAAAGTAAAAGAGAGAAAGTTGTAATAAATGTACTTTTCTTAAACTGTGTGATTCTTGTCTGGTGACAGTAATTTTGGGACGGAGGGAGTAGTAATTTTTTTATAAAACTTTGGATACGAATATGTCTAGATGAGTATACCTCACGTATAGTGCTAAAAATTTGGTCTTTACAATAAAAGGGAACACACGTGGCATTATACTATTAGTGCAGGTGGGATTTGATCTTTCAATATTTAACAACATTAATCAATGATTTAATGTATGACACAAGCTCCAATCCCTATGGTAAATCACGTGATTATGTTTTTGGTTAGAGAGAGTGCCAGGTGTCAAGTGGGACCCGATGCCACGACAGCAGAACATGGGATCTTACCGACGCCGCAAAGGGTATAATGAACAGCCAGTGGTCCAAGGACAACGTGTAGCGTGTACGTGACTGCACGTTAGCATCTCATCCTTCTTCTGCCATTACCACGTTGGCATGTTGTAATTACTTTTTTACCCCTTAGTCTTGCACTTTTGTACATTGTACTTGTGTATACTTCCATTTTTGCATTATTCAAATTTAGGACAGTGTACCAACATGTTTGAATCTTAACTTGGGTAGGATGTGTTTGATCGTTGGTTTTTTTTCTGAAAAGATTTTTGATCATTGGTTCACTCGGTTGAATCGAGAAACAATTTGATCTCGATCAACGTTAATAAGTTTTAGAATCATAAGTTTATCTATATATATACTACATATAAAGTAAAAACCTCTAAATCTTGAATGTTGAAAAATGATTTAATTATATAATTGTTGAAAAATTAAATGCATACAATCGAATATAATAGGAAATGTTGAAAATTAAACCATAAACAGTTGCATAAGTTACCGGGTCACGGGTTCGACCACCGGACTAATTCGGTCGAGTAACTTGATCACGGGTTCGACCAACAGGTCAACCCGGTCGAGTCATTGGGTCACGGATCCACCATCGGACCAACCCCATTGAGTCACCGGGTAACGGGTTCCACCATCGGGTCAATCTTTTCGTGTCACGGGTTCGACCATCGGGTTAACCTGATCGAGTCACCGGGTCACAGGTTCGACAACCGGGTCAATCCTGTCGAGCCACCGGGTCACTGGTTTCGACCACCGGGTCAATACTGTCGAGTCACCGGGTCACGGGTTCAACCACCGAGACACGGGTTCGATCACTGAGAACGGGCTCACCTACCGGTCCAACCTGGACGAGTCACTATTTATCGCTAGGCAATTATTGGGTCACGAGTTCGACCACCGAATCAATTAACATATCATTAATTATATATCGTTAGGTAATTCCGCTGCTATGCGCGAGTAATCGTCTAGTTTCAATAAACCGAAAAAAAAGAGTTAAATTGTTAAATTTAACTTAAACTGGCTTAATGTTTCAAACTTGCATCTTCCAATCTTAAATTAAAAAAGTGTAGTTAAGGTGTTAATTATTAGCTCGTATTATTGTATATATTTGCATTGAGCTTAAGCTCATAAATATTCTTCGTAATTGTTATTGTAGAAAAACTCAATAAGATATAATAAAACAAGATAGAAGTCAAAATCAAAACCTTTATAAATAAAACAAGTTTAAAGATTAAAATAAGATAGAGATCACTACAGCTAATCAGGTATGATATTATCTAAAGTGATAATAGTTTTACAAAGATAAATAACAAAATGATCTGAGCTACATGATTTGAAAACGAGAGAGAAACACTCATAAACACACACAGATAAAAAAACCCAGACAAGAACAATGAATGGAGCGTCTTCACATGATATACTAACTCAAAAGAGCCGTTGTAGGGCTGAGAGAGTGTGGGCTTGGGCTTAAGCTGGATATGGGCTTCACATTTTCACACTTTGGCAACAATGGTCCTCCAAGTTATAAGCAGCAATCATAGAAAGTCCAAGCCATAACTGAAACAATGAAAACATCCACAATAAGTCCCTGAATGTTAGTTGAGGTATCTGATTAGGTCCCAAAAATTTAACATCCCCCCGTAATCAGATACCTCATACAGATTAAGCATCCCAAGTTTTTTAACAAGGATATTGTGTTGCAATGTATCCAAACCGTTGGTGAGGATATCTGCTATTTGATTAGCAGAATCCACCTTACAAGTTTTAACTACACCATTTAGAATTTTTTCCCTTACAAAGCGCAAGTCAATTTCTAAATGTTTATTCCTTTAATGAAAGACTGGATTAGCAGCTATCTTAATAGCTGAGTTACTATCACAGTACAAAGTTACAGGCAAAAGGTTTTCACATTGTAAATCTTTTAAAACCTTAAGGATCCAGATAACCTCATTGGTCACTGAAGCAAGAGCTCTATACTCTGCTTCAGTGGAAGATTTGGAGAGAGTATTTTGTCTTTTACTCTTCCAAGATACAAGATTATTATTAACAAACACACAATAACCAGTAACAGACTTTCTAGTGACAATACACTTAGCCCAATCAGCATCAGAATAAGCATTAAGAAACATACCTGAAGTCCTTTTAATGTGAATGCCCAAACCTGGAGAGCCTTTGAGATATCTTAATATCTTAAAGGTTATCTTAAGATGAGATTTCAATGGGGAGTGCATGAATTGACTTAGGCAGTGAACTGCATAAGATATGTCAGGTCTGGTATTGGTCAAGTAGATAAGCTTACCCATCAGCTTCTGATAATCAACAACGTTATCAAGAAAAGGATCATCAATAGTGGCCTCATTAGATATATCAAGTTTAGTAACCAAAGGGGTGCTAGCAGGTTTACAAGCAAGCATACCATACTCAGAAAGAAGGTCCAACACATATTTCCTTCGATTCAAGCAAATGCCACAATCAGTATCAACAACTTCAATACCTAAAGAATATTTCAACTTACCTAGGTCCTTAATCATAAACTTAGTTTTCAGAAAGGTTTTAAACTTCTCTATCTCAACAATGGCATTCCCAGTAATAATGATATCATCAACATACACAAGTAAGGCAAGAAATAAATTACTAAGAGACTTAGTGTATAAGGAGTAATGAGATTTACTTTGAATAAATCCATTTTCATTTAAGACAGCAGTAAGCTTAGCATTCCATTTCCTGGGAGCTTGTTTAAGCCCATACAATGATTTTTTAAGCCTACAAACCATGTTCTCACCAGCAGGGAGATATCCTTGGGGTGGTTTCATGTAAACAGTCTCATCAAGGTCACCATAAAGAAAAGCATTGTTAATATCAAGTTGGAAAACAGGACAAGATTGCACAACAACAAGATTAAGTAAACATCTAACAGTCACTATCTTAACAACAGGAGCAAAAGTTTCATCAAAGTCAATACCTTCCTTTTGACCAAATCCTTGGGCAACAACCCTAGCTTTGTATCTTTTTATTTCACCACTAGACTTAAATTTGAGTTTCCAAACCCATTTACTACCTAAGGCCTTTCTACCTTTTGGTAGTTCAACAATTTCCCAAGTATCATTCTCAAGAATGGCTGCAAGTTCAGAATTCATAGCATCAACCCAATAAGGATTTTGAGAGGCTTCAAAGAAGTTTTTTGGTTCACTGTTTTTGTTAAGTTGGGTGATAAAACAGAAGTTCTCATGATTAAGTTTAGAATACCCCAAAAACTTTTCAAGACCATATTTAACTTTGGAATTAACCACAAAATCATTATAGTTTTTTGGGAAAACAGAGGGTCTGGTAGACCTTCTAACACCCTGAGTAGAAGAGCTTGAATTTTGATCCAAGTGACCTTCAGATTCATTGTTATCATCAAGTGTTGCTGCCTCCTCTTCCAACCCAGCTTCAATATCATCACTGTTATGAGCATCATCTCCAATATTTGGAGAATCAACAGTGTCCTTATTGTTCCCTTGGTTGGAAGCGTATGTGACTCATGGTCACTATTATGACTAAGTGTTACTCTCTCATCATCATTAGGTAGCTCATGGTTATCTAAATCAAAAAAAGTTTAACAGAATTTTATCTTGACTAACACTAGGGACATTAGACTCATCATGCTTGTTTTTTGAGACAGAATCCTTAAAAGTAAATATAGACTCAAAAAAACTCACATCTCTAGAGACAAAGAATTGATTTCTATCAAGACTAAAAATTCTGTAGCCGTTTTGAGAATTAGAATAACCCATCATAACACATTTTTCAGATCTATTAGATAGTTTATCATGACTATTCAAAATAGTAGCAAAACACAAACAGCCAAACATTCTGATAAGAGGGAGATTAGGACAAGTATTGTAAATCATTTCATAAAGGGACTTTCCATTTAACATAGAAGAGGGTAATCTGTTAATGAGAAAAGTAGCAGTTAGAATGCATTCAGACCAATATTTCAAAGGAATTCCCCCCTGAAACATAAGACACCTAGCCACATTTAAAAGGTGTCTATGTTTCCTTTCATCCACCCCATTTTGTTGTGGGGTATAGGCACATGAAGTTTGATGAAGTATGTCATTGTTGTTACAAAACTTGTTGAAAGTTTGGTTAACAAACTCAGTACCATTATCACTTCTAATAACTTTAATGTTTCTTTTAAACTGATTTTTAATCATTTTATAAAACACATCAATAAAAATGACAACTTCATCCTTGGACTTAATGAGATATACCCAAACATCTCTCGTAAAGTCATCTACAATAGTCAGAAAGTATCTATGGCCAGTATGACTTGACATCTTATAAGGACCCCATAAATCAAGGTGAACAATGTCCCCCAAACACTTGGTCTTATGGTCACTCAAAGGAAAAGGCTTTCTGGTTTGTTTGGCTCTTTGACACACTTCAAAGTAATCATATTTATCATGTTTATCAATTTTCAAGGTTTCTTTTAAGGTGTCTAAGGCAGGGTCTGCAGGGTGGCCAAGCCTGCAGTGCCAATCATTGTAAGATAAAGAAAAAACAGGGACAGTTTGACTAACATTACTCTTAATACCTTTAGTATCTAAGTAGTATAAACCACCACACTGATTACCAGTCCATAGAATGTTTCTCAGATTCAAATCCTGATTCAAAAAAAGGCATTTATTTTCATCAAATACCAAAAAAATCTTATTGTCCTTGGCTAATTTATGCACAGACATCAAAGTAACACAGTTTCATGTATAACCAACACATCAAACAAGACAAGGCCATTTCCCAATTTTAGATTTCCAATCTTAGATATGAAAGCTTTAGTACCATTAGGATGACTGACTTTAATTTTGAGATGAGATATGTCAAACACATTATCTAATTCTTTTTCATTATTAGTCATGTGTTGGTTTTCCTCAGAGTCAACAACTTTTCCATGTTGATTCATTTTAGAATGAATATTAGAACAAATTTTTTCCCCAAAGTTATCATTAAAAACTTTGCTAGAACTAAGATAAGTACCTGCCATATTGGCCTGCACTCCTTTTTCAGAACCAGCGTTCTCTTTGATAAGAGAGAGTAAAGTAGAAAGTTGTGTGTCAGAAAACACAGAGTTGGAATTAGATCCAACAGAGTTGTTAGAAAAAAATTTCCCTTTAGAATTTTGACCAGATTTCTTCTTCCAAAATCAGCAGGAAACCCAATCAGTTTAAAACACCTATCAATAGTATGCCCATTGTACCCACAGTTTTCACAAACCACTTCAGAATTCCCATTAGGTCTATAAATATTAGGTCTATTGGCCATGTTAGGTCTAGGGTTGCTATTATAGTTAGGTCTAAAGCCACCATTAGGTCTGAAAGTATTAGGGTTACCATTCTGGTGGCTTTGAAACACATTTCTGGTGGGCCCATTTGAAAGAAAAGCAGAAGTATGATTCCTCTGAGAGGTACCATACAAATTGACATAAGCAACTCTGTGAGACTCCTCACTAGAGATGATGGCATAAGCACCTTTGATATCTGGTAAGACCTCTCTAGAGAGAATAGAACTTCTGATGGTCATATAAGAGTCATCAAGACCCATTAAAAATTGCATCAACTTCAACAACTTGTTATGATTCTTGAATTCATTAGTAGCAGCACAAACACAATTAGGAAGTTCAACCATAGCATCATACTATTTCCATAAAGCATTCAAACTATGATAATAATCAGATAAGTTGGAACCATTTTGCTTTAAGGTGTTAATTTTATGATGAAGGTTAAATATCACAGACCCATCAACCTTATGATAGGTTTCTTTTAAATCATTCCAAACATGCTCAGCTTTCTTAGAGAAAATTTGACCAGGAAACAATTCATCAGATATAGAATTAAAAATCCAACCAAACACCACAGCATTGACTCTGTCCCATTGTTTTCCCAACACATCATTAGTTAGGGATCTTATACAAGACCCATTTATGAAACCAATTTTATTTTTTTCTTCCAAAGCCAAAAGCATAACATTAGACCAAATTTGATAGTTCTCAGTTCCTTTGAGTTTAACAGAAATCACAGTTAATGTGGCAGAGTCATTTGGGTGAAGGTGCAAAGGGTCACTAATGTCAAGTTTACTGATCAAGGTGACAGATTCTTCCCCAATATGGTCATCTTGTTGTTTAGTGTATGTGTCACCATGAACACTAGTCATGGTGGGCAATCATAGAAACCAAACCCCCAAAAAAATGAACTTAATCAAAGTCAACAAAGTTCCCAGGCTTCTAAACCACTCAAGGATGGCAGGTCAAGGGCAAGACAAAGATTAAGGGTCCAAATAAACAGAATACCCCAACAACAAACAAACCAGCAAAAGAGAGAGTAATAATTACAGTAACCACAAAAAACAGCCAAAACACGTATATGAGAATGAATAATCAAATAATCAACAAAAAAGGAGAGAGATAAGAGGTGTTACAGTGCATACACAAAAGCAAAATCGAACTGCTTCTTCTAGATTCACTTAGTCTAGAAGAAACAGAACCTCCCTACCAAACCCTAATTTAAAAAATTAGGGAAAAGTAGAATCAGCAACAGATCTAAGAAATAGATCAAAGTAGAACCTTCCATGCTACAAAAACAAGATCAGAACATAAAGAATATCGAAACCCCCAAAAACGTTTTGAAACCCTAAAATTAAAAAATTAATTTTAAACCCGATTAAAAAGAAAAAAGTATAAAACCTTTCAAATCTAGCTATCTCAATAGCAGATCTATCCAAAAAACATATTAGTTTTAAGAACCCCCAAATATTTTTGAAACCCTAAATATATTTTTAACGATCTCAGAGCAACCCGGCTCTGATACCATATAGAAAAACTTAATAAGATAGAATAAAACAAAATAGAACTCAGAATCAAAACCTTTATAAATAAAACAAGTTCAAAGATTAAAACAAGATATAGATCACCACAGCTAATCTGGTATGATCCTATTATCTAAAGTGATAATAGTTTTACAAAGATAAAGAACAAAATGATTTGGGCTACATGATTTGAAAACGAGAGAGAAACACTCATAAACACACACAGATAAAAAACCCAGATAAGAACAATGAATGGAGCGTCTTCACATGATATACTAACTTAAAAGAGCCGTTGTAGCGCTGAGAGAGTGCGTGATTGGCTTAAGCTGGATATGGGCTTCACACTTTCACACTTTGGCAACAATGGTCCTCCAAGTTATAAGAAGCAATCATAGAAAGTCCAAGCCATAACTGAAACAATGAAAACATCCACAATAAGTCCCTGAATGTTAGTTGAGGTATCTGATTAGGTCCCAAAAATTTAACATTCCTTCATGTTGTGAGGGATTTCATTGTTCCTAAAAGAACATTCACTCAGTTTGTGAGTACAACTAAATTTTGTCATATCATGGAAATCATAGCCTTTCACGAATACTAACAGACTTTGACAAAATCTGTCAACATACACGGATTGGCGGGATAGTTGGAGGCAGTGATGTGGCAGTGATGAATAGTAATGACCTTTGACTAACGTTGTCAACATTCATGTCTTAGCAGTGAGCTGTTACATTTGCAGCCATGTCGAGTGTACCCACTTTTTGAACCTAGATTTTTATCCAGAAACTGGATAGCTTTTGAAACAATGTGAATATACCTTTGTTTATGCATATTTATGATTATGTAGATCTTGAAAGAAATTGGCAGAAACACTTACAACATATGTTGTGTTGTTGTGTTATTGAGGTTTAATCATCCGTATCTTGGTAGGGCGTCACAAGTTTGTGTTTACACCCATGGCGGTTTGATGCCTCTTTAACCATCTCACACATCTATGTTTGCCAAACATATGGGGGTTTTGATTGTTGGGATTCCTACGTGTCGTGACTGATAGAATTATTTGGTTTGAGAAAGGGTCTGATCATGTTGTGATGATCATGTCGTGATGCCTCCAATCCTTTTGTTTCTGCCACTTATGAAAAGTATCAATAGCGATGGGTGTATGACCATAGTGATCGGTTCTGAAAAAATGATTTTTTATGGGAACAGTGGCCTTAGATGTGAGTATGGTTCTGCTTTTTGTGTGAATATGCAATGATTAGGGTTGTGATGAGTTTGCATGACCCGAGTTAAGACTGAGATTACTCGTACCTTTCCAGGGAAACATATGGCTGTCAACATGCGCGGATTTGCGAGACGATTGGAGGCTGTGATGAATAGTAATGACCTATAAATGGCGATGTCAACATTTGTGTCTTGTCGGAGCGAACTATTAGGTTTGCAGCCATGCTGAGTGTAGCCACTTTCTGACCCTCAGAACCTCGATTTTTATCCACAAAGTGTGGCATAAACTACCTATCAAACAACGGGATGGGAATGATGAAACTTTGTTGAGCCTACGAAGAGAGTAACCCATGTTCTTATCGTGTATCACCCACTCTCACATAAAATGCCTAATTTTTTTTAACGTCTCTTAAAGAATGAGAGAGTGAGCCTTATTTGTTTATTCATGTTGTGAGGGGTTTCACTGTTACTAGGGGCACGTTCACTCGGTTTGTGAATACAAATAAATTCTTTCATATCATGGACAATCAGAGCCTTTCACGAATACTAACGGGATTCATAAGATCTTCTAAACTCCCACTTTCTTCCATTAACGTATTTGTCGTTTTATTGTCTATCTCACCTAGATGTCAAAAACCGACTGGCAAGATGGGTTGGGTAATTGGTCAAAGAAAGTAAGCGGGTCACGTTATGTTGACCCACAACATTTTTTTAGATTCTTAGAAACATGACCCGTTTGTAGCTAATAATGCTTCATCACATAGGAAAGATACAAGGCCCTTTTTTGTTTAGAAGTGTCTTTGGTTGGTGAATAACAAAATACAAGATACAAATGTGTAGTAGGCTCAAACGGTTTGTGGCTGATAACAATGTCTTTGTAGGGGAAATAGAAGGAAGGGGATGCGGCTAGACATGTAACGAGTTCTTAAGCGGTATATATCATAAAACTCTAAGATCCCTCTATTTGTTTGTTTATTTCTGTACTCTTTTATGTCGACTAGTTGGTTTGTTTTCGGGATGTTTACAGTCCATCTTAGGACGTGCCCTCCACTTCTAATACCATCAACTGATATGCAGCAGACTAATGCGCCTGCAGCTATGCAAATGGTGAACTTGCCAAACTCTTCAACCTTTTTTGCAAGTGATTAGACCAATCTCGCACTGTTGTTAAAAAGGGTAAATAATATTGTATGTCTTTTTTATCTCACCCGTGTGATCTACGAGCAATAGTCCTTAGGTGTGCTCATGTGGGTTGAAGTAGTAAAGAAAAGTCGTTACGGATTTGGTTCAATTTTCCATTTGCAAGTCAATTTGACTAGTAATTTTTCACTTTGTATTTAAAAACCACATGCTGACAATTGCAATTGTTTTCTTTTCTTGTATGAACAACATTTGAAAGATATAAGTGATCGGCTTATGGGTGGAGTTTTGATGGAGACACAAAAAAAACATGCTGGTTTGCAAAACAACTATGTGCACAACGCGCCTTTATGTCATGTACCAACAGTTGCCCAAACAAACAGCAATGCAAACACTTCGCGGCGAAGCGCGGACAATAATTCTAGTTATAAATATATTGAGGTCACAAAAGGTGTCATATATAAGGAATAAAATTAAGAAACTATTTTTTAATGTAATATCTTTCATTTTTATATAAAAAGGCGATTTTTATAGAAATTGAATTTAAAAAAGCTTCCACACATCCTATTTTATCGCGACTTATCACGATTTTACACTTATCGTCTCACGTCAAACTTTAAGCTTAAGCCTTAGTCTTTTGCTTAGCGTGAAGGTCATGCTTTACGTCTTTACGAGACCATTACGAGGCTTTTGTGAGCCTTTAGAACCTTGATTGTATCTGAATAGGCATTAAAAAAGCACTCTTAAGAGGGAAGGGTGTCACAACACACAAACCCCTTTTCACGTTGGCCCCACGGCTGTCAAATCAACACAAAACAACTAACAAAAATACCCCTTCACTCATGACATACCAATCCTTTTTACTTTGCCTCCACCACTATCTTTTATTTTCCGTATTTTCATTTTCACAAAAATTTAAATTCATTTCATTCAAAATAAAATTACAAATACTTAAATAAGAATTACAAATACGGAATTTTAAAATACAATACGGAAAAAAATACGAAAATTTAAAAAAACAACAATAAAAATAAACTGCTATTTTTGGGGTTGATAACGTTCCCAAATATGATAAATAAGACACCTTTGAAGCCTTGTATGTGTCGGTTTATCACGAAATTCTTTTTGTTTCTTTTGACGGATTGCACAACGCTCGACCCATGTCCTTAATAAATTTGGCTATGGAGAAACATACATTTCAACCGCTTCAGATATCGTATACCCTTGATTTTTCAAAATCATGTTATGCAATATGATGCACGTGTACATGATTCTACGTAACTTGTTGACAGTAATTTGACGCGCCGGTGGAGCAATAATACGCCATGTTCCTTGTAGGACACCAAATGCCATTTTAGTATCTTTTCGGGCACCTTCTTTACGGCGTATAAACAAATCATTTTTTCTATTGCGTGTAATAGTGAATGATTTCACAAACGATGACTAGTGTGGGTAAATCCCGCATGCTAGGTAGTACCCTCTATGAAATGTTTGCCCATTTACAACATACAGGGCCTTTGGTTCATTTCTTTCCAAAAGGTCGTCAAATAAAGGAGAATGATTCAGAATGGTAATATCATTATTCAAACCTGCAACCCCAAAAAATACATGCCATATCCATAAATCGTATGATACAATAGCCTTTAGTATTATGGTTGGGTATTTTTTTTATCACCTCTACCATATTGGCCTTGCCATCCTCTCGGACAATTATTCCATTCCCAGTGCATACAATCTATACTACCAAGCATCTCGGGAAACCCATGAATCCTATTATGCGCCACGTATATATTCTGAATGTCAACGGGTGTGAGTTTTCTTAAAAACTGAGGTTGAAACAAATCCATTACGCACTTCATAAAATTGTCAAGACAATCGCGTGCGCAATGTGCACTCATTTGCAAGTATTCATCTAATGAATCTAGCAGTGTACCGAATAGTAAAAAAGTGAAAGTGTTTGAGTAGAGGATTGTTTGTTTCAATGTAATTTTTAATACCTTGAACTATCTCTAAAATAGTGAACGTTGCATACGATATCGCTTTTGGAAATACTCCGCGTGATACTTTGGGTACGGACCAAAATAATCTTCCATTAAACGTGCTTAAGCAATTTCACGTTCACGATTAATGTATCTACGCGTTCGTGTAACTTCGGGTTCATCTCCTTCGTTAAGATGCATCAAGTAATCTAAGCCGGCCATATCTTCACAATCGGACAAATCGGCATAAGCTAATAAATCAGCCATTTTTTGTATATGTTTTTGGTTGTTTGATGGAAAAATTATTTAGATGTGTGTGTTAAAAGTATAAAAATGAAGATATATATAAGAATAAAAGAATATAAAAAATCTTTACAACGGCTAGTTTCCCACTTTTACAACGGATCTTTTTGCCACTATCTCTCGTCGAGCTCTCGTCGGCGCAGCAACAAGGTCACTGCAAAAAGGGGGGATCGGTGTGGCAACGAGATGCGGCGAAGGTGCCACCTAAGCTCAGCGAACACCTTCAAGTCGTGACACCCTTGCCTCTGATAAGATGTATTTTTTAGACATACTGGGTTTTCATTCGAAACATTAGTAAAGCTATACTTGTTAAATAAGAATAATCATTGCACCCGTAGTGTTTTCTTTTCCTTTTCTTTTTCTGATGTTTTGTTTTCTAATATTAGTTAGGTACAGTGCAAATTACTTTTCAAAGGTTGGAGAAGTGTTATAGAAGGAAGTGATCATTCATTGAGTAAAATTGAAGCTAGTTCAATAAAAATATATGTAGGTTGTAACGTACATATTTTTCTACATATATACGTATATCATAACAATTCGGGAATCTTAAGTACATCAACAAACTAGGTACGCTTCTAGTTACGGCGTTAGACGGGTGGTTTGGTTTGGTTAAAATTTATAACTATCGTGAAAAAAATAGTTGATTTAAACATTCGAAATCGAGTAGTACTTAAGATAATCGGACATACGGATTAATTCAATCAAACTAGATGCGCACTAATATAAATAAAATCAAAAAAGTTAGTTTAATAAAAATAAAATATTAAATAACACTTAAAATAATTAAAGTCGTCCTAGGATTAGTCGGCTCGTAATATCGAGTTAGAAACCTAAGCATACCCAAAAAATAATTAAAGTCGATCTTACTAAATTATGTCGTCACAATAAAACATTCAAATACTTGCTTATTCTTTTACCTTTTCAACGACATCAAAGTTACTAATCGCATAGCTTACAAAATATTTGGTAAAAGTTTACATTTTTATTACATAAATTGAATTTTACAATTAAAAATGACATAAATTAAATTGTCAGAAATAATAAAAAATAAAGATAACTTATAAATAAAGATAATAAAAAAAGGTGTAAAAATGTTGCCAACAAGGCTCGTGTTTATAAAACAAGTACCTAATAATGTTGTTGTTAAGTCAATTTATAATTTTTACCTTAATTTATTTGGCTAAAATTTTGAATTTTACTAAACAATTATAAGGTCCATGTCAACTGTTCGTAAAAGTCGTACGTGCTCACGATTTCCCTCTCTTTGTTCTCTAACCAAAACAAATAAGAAGTTTGAAATTTGAAAATTCAATAGAGGGGTTACCCATAATATTTATTTCATATTTGTTTTGCTTGTCGCTATTAGAAAAATCAAATTATTCGTTTCGTTTTTTGTTCTGTTACACCTAATAAATGTTTACTCACACAGCGTGAAAACAAAATGCATCATTGATTTACCACTTTTTATACCAAACGGGTAATTTTGTATGGTGTGTTTGGGAAAAAAAAAATAGTTTTTTTTAATTGTTAGTTTGATAGACCTTTTGCATAGAATAATAGTTCATAGAGTTAGGCCTTGTTTCTTTTTTATTTTAGGAATAAAACAAATGGGTCTCACTCCCCTTAATATCTCAGAATTGGGACAAGTAGGCTTTATGTGCCTTGTTGATAGGGAATATTTAGTAAGAAAAAAATATTAAAATATTGCATGGTCCTACTTCCCTTTCCAATAGGAGAAATTAACATAAAAAAGAAACACCCCCTTAGTCATATAGTCTAAATCAAACATCGAAGCAAACCTATTCCTTGAACATTAGGCTTATTCTCCAAGAAATTGACATGAGCATTTTTTTTCTACCATGCCTGATGCTAAATTATAGACCCTAAAGGCTCTACTTTGCACAGATTATCCAACTAAGTATCCTGAATCACACTTTCTATCAAACTTTCCCAAATAATCAATAGTATTCAAAATAGAGACATGACATCCAAAAGGTCTTATATAACTTATGGTTGATTTAATACTAGTCAAAAGTTCATAAGGGGTCTTATTATGATGTTTGGTTACTAAAACTCTATTAAGTACATAACATGCAATATTGATTGCTTTTGCCCAAAATATATTGGGTAAAAGAGAATCAGCTAACATAGTCCTAACAGTCTCAATGAGTGTCATATTTTTCCTCTCAGCAACTATATTTTGTTGTGGAGTCCTAACATTACTAAGTTGTCTCTTGATCCCCTTAGACCTACAGAATTAATCAAATTCAGCATTCTTGAATTCTGTCCATTATTAGTTCTAATGACCATAACCTGTTTAGTGAACTGTTTTTCAACTATTCTAACAAAGTCTATAAGCAATTCATTGGTTTCACTTTTATGTGCTATAAAAAAACCCCAACTAAACCTGTTAAAATCATCAGTGATAACTAAGCTAAAGGTCTTATGACTAATGCTCCTAACAAAAACAGGTCCAAAAAGGTCCATATGCAAGAGTTACAAGGGTTTAGTCACAGAGTTAACAGTCTTGGTCTTACAAGAGGCTATGTGTTGCTTACCTTTTTGACAAGCAACACGTGTGAGGTTATTTTGAAAATACGTGATTGCCCTTAACAAGTTTATTAAGATTTTTGAAGTTTACATGACCTAACCTCTTATGCCACAAATTAGACTCATTAACAGTAGCTTTAGCTAATAAACATGTAATACCACATGTTGGAACAATAGTATGGAGATTGAAAGTGTACATGTTTTCTTGTCTGGGTACCTTGAGCAAGATTTGATACTCTTTTGGCATCTCAAAGTCTGAAGAGACTACCATACAGTCTGTATCAGTAAACAGTACCTTGTGCTTCTTATCACACATTTTTGATACAGAGAACAGATTGAAGTCATTCAATTCCTTCACAAAGAACACTTCTTCAACCTTCAATTTTCCTGTATTAATCCTTCTTTTTCTAGTGATTATGCCTTTACTTCCACCAAAGGCTACTGGTTCACCTCTGAATTCTTCAACTTCAACAAGGTAGTCTTTATTCCCTGTCATGTGCCTTGAGCATCCACTATCAACTATTCATTTATCCTTCAGCTCATTGATTAGATGCTCCTGCACAAGTAAAAACCAAATTAGTTTTTAACAGGGACTCAAGCCACATTAGGCTTGGATCTGGTGGGGCTAACATACTTAAGTGCTTGATAAGTGTTCTTTCCAGTAAGGCTACAAACACTCTTGATTTTCATGGTTCTAGAAGGCCAATCAAAAACATAAAGAGTAGTTATATTAGTGACCTTCTTCTGACCTATTGGCTTCCATATTTGAATTGGATTGGGTTTTGGAGCATTGAACTTATCTGCATACTTCCTAGTAATGTCAAAAAAGTTCTTCACAAGAGTGTGAGACTTAGGGTTTCTAGAATTTTGACCAGCGGTACTTGTGTTTGGTCTAGCGGTACTAGCAGATTTTAGTCTACCAGTACTTGGAGAAATTGACCTTAAAGGTACTAGACCTTGTTTCATAAGTACTGATTTAGGTATAAAGTCTTTATTGGTATGATGGTGACTTATTTATTGGTCTTGGTTTGTTTATTCACCCTTTGTGCATAACCCCTAATACAAGAGATTTTATTCGTTTTGAAAGTTCGATTCTCGGAATCCTATCGAATTGATCTCAGTTAAAAGTGGAATGATTTGTTCTTGGTGACAAAAAAATGGGTTTGGTTTTCTAATCTACTAAACAGGGAAATGAATAAAATGATAATGAGATAAACTGGAAACAATCAACAATTAAAAAGCAACACTTGAATTAAAACTGGAAAATACCCTTACTGAAAAATATCCTACTCGGAAAAATGACCCTATGCTGAATAAATGCTACTCGGAATAAACCTCTATACGGAATTAATATGCAACTCGGAATAAAAGCTCTATTCGGAAAAACATGTGCTATTCGGAAAATCTGGCCCTATTCGGAAAACATTTGCCTATGCGGAATAAAATCTCTATTCGGAAAAACAGCTTATGCGGAAAATCTGCCCTATTCGGAAAACATTTGCCTATGAGGAATAAAATCTCTATTCGGAAAAACAGCTTATGCGGAAAAATCTGACTATTCGGAAAAATGAGTTCTGTTCGGAATATATAAGATATTCCGAGTAAGAGAAAATTAACAGCCCTATTCGGAATATCCAATATTCCGAATAAGGGAAATAGAAAATCGTCTATTCGGAATATTCTTGGGTAAGAACAGTAGCAGTTACAGCCATGAAACAGGGGACACGAATTTGATCACAAATCAAACCAAATAAGCAAAAACGTTTTACCAAATTAACCACAAATCATTTAAATATCATAAGTAACAAATCCCACCAATAAAAACACAAAATCAACAACTTTTTAAAGATCAAACTTGAACCAAATAAAAACTTAAGAACTTGCAATAAAAAGATGATGAAGAACAAGATGAATAGAAAGATTGGATTGAAAGATTAATGAAAAAGTTAACAATAGTAATGATTAAAACTTACAAGATTGAAGGAAAAATTATAAATCACCAAACACCCTAATGGTGTTGGTGATGAAACGAACCAAAGAAACTGGGAAAAGAAAAATAAAAGCTAACTCCCTAAAATGTGAAGGAAGAAACTATATATAGTCCTAGTGGTTGGTTGGTGAGTGGGCTTTCTCCCTTTCTTCTTGTATTCTCGTCTTTTCAGAAAAGTTGACGTTTTCGATTCTGATTCGGGATTTGTCGTCGATTAAATTCAACTCGTCTTTTAATTTCTTCGTTAAATAGACTTGAGTTTCTTCGACATATGTAAATCTTCCATCTTTGATCCTTTTCTTCGATAAATCTTCAAATAGGCCCATTGACTTCAAATCTTTTGCATCTCTTGGACAATAGACTTCGTCTTTAGTCTTTTTCCTTGATAAAACCCGTGCAATCCCATGTTTTCTTTAATATTCATCCGGTTAGCTCTGAAAACACGATAAACACAAAAACCACGCATAATTCCAAACAAATGATATTAAATACGTGTTTTGGTCTAATTTTAGCCAGAATTAAGTGGTAAAAGGATGGGTGTTTACACACCTATCAAATCCCCTACACTTAACCATTGCCATGCCCTCATGCAATGCTTAGTGATAAAGCAATTTTACACTTTTCTCATAATTAATCAACCTTGGCCTTATTAAAATACTACTAAACAAAAATTAAAGTACTAAAAAAAATTAAAACTTAAAAGGATAGAAAACCATTTTTCACTTGAAAATAGCTACATGGAAATAACTTGCAAAGAGATTAATGACTTACATTAGGGCTTTTGTGCTGCGAAGATTTATCACCCTCAAGTTTCACGTTCCCTAAACTAAGCTTAAAAACGAGATCATTGTTATTATAAGTTAGCAATTCAAACACTTACACACATGGCTTAATTAAATGCTTAAACTCCCTTATTCCTAGGTGTATCTCTTATATTTTATTTTTTTGTCTTAGAATGATCATGAAGATGCATTTTTGGACTTATTTCGATAGTTTATTTAGGCTGAAAGCAAAGTAGGACGATTTGATCAATAGTTAGCTAAAGGACAAAATCTCTTAAAACAGCTTCTCGGGATATCAAAAAGTTCATATCTTGGCATAACTCGGTTCACGATTTGAGACCTTTCTCGGGCCGATATTTGGCATGTACTTCATACTTCATATCTTCGAGAGACGTTCTTGAGATAATGGTCTTCTCATCATTCATAGAGTTTCTTCACTTGGAGACTTTTGAGAGGTACTCCAACTTTGTTGACCACGACTTCATGATTATTTCTTCAATCTCTAATTAGGATTTTGAGATACAATGATCCGCCTCCTTTTCGGACTTGGATCTATTTATCCTCATACCTTGTTAGGGTCTTTTCGGATAGACTTCTCCATGATCTTTATGGGAGTTGATTGCTTTTCGTCGTGAGTCTTGATCCTTCATATTGACTTTGGGAATAATGCTTTTCACATCACTTTGGATCTTCAGCAATAAAATGGAATCCTCATGCCTTGTTAGGGCCTTTTCGGACTCGCCAATCTTCGCGCCCCGCTTCATAAGTTATGCCTTGGCTATGAACTCTTATCATTACCGAGCAACTTTTAAACGATCTTGGGCTAGAAGCTAAGTAACTTTTCAAATCGTACGACCTTACTTATTGCAGATAAATTATTAGCAAGTGATGGGAGAATAGGCAAATAATTACACCAAGTGAGCTTGCGCAAGAATACCGACTTATAATTGACTCTTATCATTTCTCGTCCTCCACAATTTAAAATCTCAAGTAATGAGACTCGTGGACACTTAGCCTAATAAACCAATTAAGGTCTACATGGTTAAGGATACTAGCTAGAATAAACTTGGATAAGTCTATTCGGGTTGAGTCAAAATAAACGCAACGGGCCTAATATGTCAAAGATTTCTAAACTAGCTACACCACTTTATTAATATTTTTGACTTAATTGCGGGATATATACATATGAAAGTAACGAGGAAAAATTTAAAAATTACGACTAAATGGCCTAAGTTAATAAAAAAAATTTGAAAAATGTTGAAAAATAGGATTTTCCGGTTAAATGAAGGCATTTTCATGGGGAAGTCCACTTAAAACTTCGATAGAAGTCCCCCCTACACTTAAGATAAACATTGTCCTCAATGTTTAAGCATGTGGGAAAAGTCTCCCCTACACTTATGACATTGTGCACGTTGGTTAAATCAAGTTAAGGAAGAGACGACTAACGTGATCAATTTCAAATGTGAGTATGAAGAAAATTGAATCACGATAGTTGAGAGATAGAACCGGATTTCTGATAACACGGGAGCATGATTCTTCAGAGATTCCAAGAGTGCACTTATCCCTGTAATCACATCACCACACAAACACAAACTTCGATAGAAGTCCCCCTACACTTAGGGGATTAAAACATAAAAGGATAGATACTCGGGCTGCCTCCCGAGGAGCGCTTGTTTTTTATAACCGAGTCACGAGCCTGACTCGACCCAAAATTAGTTCATGGGGAACGTGGTGAGGGATGGAATCACCTCCTGAGAGGTGTCCTCACCAAAGTACAACTTCACTCGTTGGCCATTCACCTTAAAATTAGGTCCATTAGGTTGAGCGAGCTCGAGAGTACCATATGGAAAAATTTGGGCAATGGTGAATGGGCCGGACCAACGAGATTTGAGCTTGCCCGAAAAGATTTTCAACAGAGAGTTAAAAAGTAAGACTTTGTCTCCAACATGGAACTCTCGGTTTTTAATCTTAGAGTCGTGAATGAGCTTAGTCCTTTCCTTATAGATTAAGGAATTTTCATAAGCCTCATTCCGAAGTTCATTCAGCTCATTGAGTTGGATCTTGCGTAGGTCACCGGCTTTGTTAATATCAAAATTAGCCCACTTCAAGGCCCAATAAGCCTTGTGCTCCAACTCAATGGGGAGGTGGCACGCTTTCCCGTACACAAGATGATAAGGCGTATAGCCGATCGGGGTCTTGTAAGCAGTACGGAAAGCCCACAAAGCATCATCAAGTTTATCAGCCCATGAGGCACGATGCTCTCCCACGGTTCTTTCCAGAATTCGCTTTAGTCCTCGGTTGGATATTTCAGCCTGGCCATTAGTTTGTGGGTGGTAGGCTGTGGAAAGACGATGATTTACACCGTACTTAGCCATGACTCTTGCGAATTGGTCATTACAAAAATGAGTCCCACGATCACTAATAATGGCACGAGGCACACCGAATCTAGCGAATAGAGCTTTCAAAAAGTTACAAACCACCCTTGCGTCATTAGTAGGTAAAGCTTTGGCTTCAACCCACTTAGAAACGTAGTCAACGGCTACAAGGATGTATTTGTTTCCTTTAGAAGAAGGGAATGGCCCCATAAAGTCGATACCCCAAACATCAAAGATTTCACACTCTTGAATAAAAGTCTGAGACATCTCGTCTTTATGTGTGATCTTGCCTTGTTTTTGGCAAGCATCACATTTTTTAACCATATCGTGAGCGTCACGATAAATGGAGGGCCAATAAAATCCTGAATCAAACACTTTTTTGGCTGTGTAGTTGGGACCAAAGTGACCACCAGTGGGTCCTTTGTGGCAAGCATCAAGGATTTCAGAAGCTGCCGGTCCATCAACACATCGGCGGATAATCAGGTCGGCACATTGTTTGAATAGGTAAGGGTCGTCCCAAAAGTAAGTCTTAATGTCGGTGAAGAACTTCTTCTTTTGTTGAGACGTCAACCCTTCCTTGAGAATTCCACCCGCCAAGTAGTTTGCAAAGTCCGCAAACCACGGGGTTTCATTCGGCTTCGAGTTTATAGACATTAAGGTCTCCAAGGGGAAAGAATCATTGATTTCTTTATTCGGATGATCCCCTTGGTAAGGATCCTCAAGTCGGCTAAGATGATCCGCGGCTAGGTTTTCTGCTCCTTTTTTATCGCGAATTTCGATTTTAAATTCCTGGAGCAGCAAAACCCAGCGAAGAAGTCTTGGTTTGGAATCTTGCTTTGTCAACAAGTACTTCAGCGCGGAATGATCGGTATACACAATTGTTGTAGAAAGGACAAGATAGGGGCGGAATTTTTCAAAAGCATAGACAACAGCTAAAAGCTCTTTTTCGGTTGTCGTATAATGCAATTGTGCCCCAGTCATTGTCTTGCTAGCGTAATGGATCGGTTGGAAGTGTTTGTTCACTCTTTGTCCAAGAACCGCTCCAATAGCAAAATCACTAGCATCGCACATCAACTCAAAGGGAAGCTCCCAATTAGGGGTAACTAAGACGGGTGCCTTAGTAAGCTTATCCTTAAGCGAGTTGAAGGCTTCAATACACTCTTTAGAGAAGATAAAAGGAGTATCTTTTTCCAAGAGGTGGGTCATCGGGCGAGCTATTTGAGAAAAATCTTTGATGAATCGACGGTAGAAACCCGCATGACCCAGGAAACTTCTCACACCCTTCATGGTTGAAGGTGGAGGCAACTTTGCGATAACATCGACTTTAGCACGGTCTACTTCAAGACCGGCTTTCGAGATCTTATGTCCAAGAACGATGCCTTCTTTTACCATAAAATGGCATTTTTTCCAATTCAGAACTAGGCGAGTGTCTTCGCACCGCTTGAGCATACGTTCCAAATTGGCAAGGCAAGAATAGAATGAATCCCCGAAGACCGAGAAATCATCCATGAAGACTTCCATGGTTTGTTCAACCATGTCATGGAAAATAGCTAACATGCACCTTTGGAAAGTCCCGGGGGCATTGCATAAGCCAAAAGGCATTCTTTTGTAAGCAAATGTGCCATAGGGACAAGTGAATGTAGTCTTTTCTTGATCTTGGGGATCGATGGGTATTTGAAAATAACCCGAGAAACCATCAAGAAAGCAGTAATATTCATTACCCGCTAATCGTTCAAGTATTTGGTCCATAAAAGGTAGAGGGAAATGATACTTTCTCGTGGCATCATTGAGTTTGCGGTAGTCTATACAAACTCTCCACCCAGTAACGAGACGAGTGGAAATCAACTCGTTGTGTTCATTGGGAACAACGGTTATTCCGCCCTTTTTGGGCACACAATGGATTGGACTAACCCATGGGGAATCCGAAATAGGGTAAATCATACCCGCATCAAGAAGTTTGATAACCTCTGTTTTGATGACTTCATGGATTTTTGGATTCACCCTTCGTTGGCTTTGAATTGTGGGCTTAAAGTCGTCATCCATGAGAATTTTGTGTGTGCAGAAGTGAGGATCAATTCCACGAATATCCGAAATCTTCCAAGCAATAGCCTTCTTATGATCTTTCAACACGGCGACAAGTCGGGCTTTCTCTTCATCCTTCAAATCCTTAGCAATGATGACTGGCGACTTCTTCTCTTCTTCAAGGAATACATACTCAAGATGGGGCGGCAACTCCTTAAGTTCTAGATCCGGAGGATTGTCGACGGGAGGCGTATTCGAAGTCGGAGTATCGATAGCAATAACAGTGGGAGATGGAGGGGAAGGATTGTCTTCTTTGAGGAGGTTAGCAATGAAACTGAGATCTTCATCCCAATTGGTAGTAGAATCGTCATTGTCTAAATTCACATCTCCCATGGTGGCTTCCAAATCTTTCCAAAGGAAATCACTTTCTCCAAATAGAGATAGTGATGAGTCTATAGAGGAAACGGTCTCAACATTGGGAAGAGAGGTAGGAATATTTTTACAAGCATCTTTGAAATGTTCTTCACAAGCCTCATCAAGAACGTCAATACAATTAACACTCTCGTAAGAATAAGGCTGTTTAGAAAGCTTTCCCATGTTGAAGACTACTTTATCGTCACCCCACTCGCATGATAAGCTCACCGGCTTCAACATCGATGAGAGTGCGACCGGTCCTCAAGAATGGACGACCAATAATTAGTGGCACACGGGGGTCCATCTCGTAGTCGACGACAACGAAATCAGCAGGGAAGGTGAATTTGTCGACTCTTACAATGACGTCTTCGGCTATCCCCACTGGATAAGCAACCGTACGGTTAGCTAATTCCAAAGTCATTTTGGTGGGGACTAGCTCTGGGAGAGATAATTGCTTCCAAACACTTAGAGGCATGAGATTAATACTGGCACCTAGATCGGCTAGGGCCATGCAATTTTCTACTCCCGGGAAATTGCAAGGGATAAGAAAACGACCCGGATCACCAAGCTTAGTTGGCAATTTCCTTAAGAGCACTGTAGAGCAATTCTCATTAAGTTGGGTGTTGGCAATATCGAGGAGCTTTTCCTTGTCGCTCAGAAGATCTTTAAACATTTTCGCGTATTTGGGCATGTGAGCGAGAGCCTCAGCGAAGGAGATATTGAAATTCAATTGTTTGAACATTTTAAGGAAGTTCGAAACCTGAATATCATCCTTGCTCTTTTGCTTCTCTTTCCTCAACCTAGATGGATAAGGTATATTGGAAGAAGAGGAAGGCTTTGGGAGAATAGGATCACTCACAACCACAGGTGGAGGAGGGGTAGAAGAAAGAGGTGGAGAAATTGGGGAAGGAGAAGGATAAGGAATAGTAGCAGGTGACTCGTTCTCCTTAGTCACAACCACCGGTGGAGGTATAGGAAGCTCGGGTTCCTTGGTACCTTTGCCACTTCGAGTGGTGATTGCTTTCATATCCCCTCTTGGGTTCGCAACGGTGTTACTCGGAAGAGTACCCGAAGAAGAGGGTTGATTACCTTGGAAGAAACTAGCCATCATGTTCCGCAGATCATTAGTTTGGCTATCCAACGTGTTTCTCATGTCGGCTCTCAAATCGTTTCCTTGCTTTACCAAGTCTGCTTTCAAGTTTCGCACTTCCTGTTGGAGATTTTCCATGATCACATCATTTGTCCTCATGTAGGTTGTAACCTCCTGGTGTAATGCAGTGGTGGTTTGGTTGGGAGGAGCATTGTATGCGGGTGGTTGATAAGCAGGTTGTTGGTAAACTTGGTTGTTACGTTGAGGTGGTTGTTGCTGCTTGTGAGGAGGTATGTATGGTTGTCGAGGTTGTTGTTGTTGTTGAGGAGGGCGATTAAGGTTTTGTTGTTGGTTTGGGTTGGTTGGGGGAAAACCAGGTGTGGAAAGATAATTGTTGGAGCGGTAGCTAAGCAAGTTACGGTCACCTTGAGGTCTAGCTTGATAAGCAGGTTGAGGATAGGTGCCATATGCCGCATTCACATTCTCAGCAGGGTAGTCTTGGGTGGCGGTACAAGTTGTGTAAGAGTGAGGACCACCGCATATCTCACAAGGTTGGCTGACAACGTTTACTTGAGCGTTTTTGGCCTTGTTGCTGTTGTTGTTGCTGACGGTGTGGGTGACAAGCGATTCAAGAAGCGTAGTGATTTTGTCTAATCGCTTGTCGCTGTCACTAGTGCTAGCACTAGCGACATTGGTCCGAACACTCTTGGTTTGCACACGAGATTTATTCTCAATGATGTCCCAAGCAGCATTGGAAGTCTTAGCCAATAGATTACCCCCCGAGGCACTGTTCAGTGAATCTTGGTCACTCATGCTTAAACCATTGTAAAAAGTATTAATTTGATGTACTTTGGTAAAACCATGTTGTGGGCATTTTCTTAAAAGATCTTTAAAACGATCCCAAGATTCACTGAACGACTCATCGTACTTTTGTTAAAAATTTATGATTTCATTCCGCAAAGCGGTAGTACGAGAGGGTGGAAAAAAGTAATTGATAAACTTAGTTTCCAAATCCGTCCACGAGAGAATACTCTGTGGCGGTTCCTTAGCAAGCCAATGCCGGGCTTGTCCCTCTAAAGAAAAGGGAAAAAGTTGTAACCTTATAACCTCTTGTGGAACACCATTGAACTTGACCGTGTTGGTGAGTTGCAAGAATCTCTTAATATGGTCATGTGGGTCATCAATGGTACGTCCCAAGAATGGTTGAGCGGAGACCATCTGGATAAAGCATGATTTTAGCTCAAAGTTGTTGGCGACAATTGGAGGTATGACAATTGGATCCGTGTTGCCATCGACATGAGCTTGCAGCAGTTCAATCATCGGGCGATTATCCGGAAGGGGCTCATTGTTGTTGTTATTGTTCATGTTGTTGAAAGGCGGGTTGTTGTTGTTATTATTGTTTTGAGGTGGTACACCGGCCATGTCTAAGTGATCGAGAGGCTCGAGCTCTTGATATGACGTGGATCGAGTGCGCATACACCTGCAAAAGAACGAACAAAGAAAAACAAAGCAAAAATATTTTTGGTTTTTATGTTTTTTAATTTTTTTTTATTTTTGAAAATTTTATATTTTTTAGGATTTTTTTTTTTTTTTTTTTTAGATGAAATTTTTTGTGAAAAAGTAACGTTCACGGGGAACGGATCCCAAAATCCAAGTTCTCACAAAAACTTTTGATCTTAACGAGAAGAGCCGGCAGCGGCGCCATTTAATACAAGAGATTTTACTCGTTTTGAAAGTTCGATTCTCGGAATCCTCTCGAATTGATCTCAGTTAAAAGTGGAATGATTTGTTCTTGGTGACAAAAAAATGGGTTTGTTTTTCTAATCTACTAAACAGGGAAATGAATAAAATGATAATGAGATAAACTGGAAACAATCAACAATTAAAAAGCAACACTTGAATTAAAACTGGAAAATACCCTTACTGAAAAATATCCTACTCGGAAAAATGACCCTATGCTGAATAAGTGCTATTCGGAATAAACCTCTATACGGAATTAATATGCAACTCGGAATAAAAGCTCTATTCGGAAAAACATGTGCTATTCGGAAAATCTGGCCCTATTCGGAAAACATTTGCCTATGCGGAATAAAATCTCTATTCGGAAAAACAGCTTATGCGGAAAATCTGCCCTATTCGGAAAACATTTGCCTATGAGGAATAAAATCTCTATTCGGAAAAACAGCTTATGCGGAAAAATCTGACTATTCGGAAAAATGAGTTCTGTTCGGAATATATAAGATATTCCGAGTAAGAGAAAATTAACAGCCCTATTCGGAATATCCAATATTCCGAATAAGGGAAATAGAAAATCGTCTATTCGGAATATTCCTGGGTAAGAACAGTAGCAGTTACAGCCATGAAACAGGGGACACGAATTTGATCACAAATCAAACCAAATAAGCAAAAAGGTTTTACCAAATTAACCACAAATCATTTAAATATCATAAGTAACAAATCCCACCAATAAAAACACAAAATCAACAACTTTTTAAAGATCAAACTTGAACCAAATAAAAACTTAAGAACTTGCAATAAAAAGATGATGAAGAACAAGATGAATAGAAAGATTGGATTGAAAGATTAATGAAAAAGTTAACAATAGTAATGATTAAAACTTACAAGATTGAAGGAAAAATTAAAAATCACCAAACACCCTAATGGTGTTGGTGATGAAACGAACCAAAGAAACTGGGAAAAGAAAAATAAAAGCTAACTCCCTAAAATGTGAAGGAAGAAACTATATATAGTCCTAGTGGTTGGTTGGTGAGTGGGCTTTCTCCCTTTCTTCTTGTCTTCTCGTCTTTTCAGAAAAGTTGACGTTTTCGATTCTGATTCGGGATTTGTCGTCGATTAAATTCAACTCGTCTTTTAATTTCTTCGTTAAATAGACTTGAGTTTCTTCGACATATGTAAATCTTCCATCTTTGGTCCTTTTCTTCGATAAATCTTCAAATAGGCCCATTGACTTCAAATCTTTTGCATCTCTTGGACAATAGACTTCGTCTTTAGTCTTTTTCCTTGATAAAACCCGTGCAATCCCATGTTTTCTTTAATATTCATCCGGTTAGCTCTGAAAACACGATAAACACAAAAACCACGCATAATTCCAAACAAATGATATTAAATACGTGTTTTGGTCTAATTTTAGCCAGAATTAAGTGGTAAAAGGATGGGTGTTTACACACCTATCAACCCCATTTAGGTTTAACATCCATTAGTCCCATTTACCTTTTACCCTATGCACTCTTATCTTGTGCACTTTTTCTCATGATTTCTCATGATGACTCTTTTAGCAGCCTGTTGTCTAGCAATTTTATCTTCATGCACAGTACAATCTTTGATAAAATGACTTAAGCTACCACATACAAAACATCCTCTCCTTTTTAAGACATACCTAAAATGCAAGTTTGTACTAGCAGATTTTGGTCTACCGGTACTTGGAGAATTTGACCTTAAAGGTACTAGACTTTGTTTTTTAAGTACTGCTCTAGGTATAAAGTCTCTATTGGTATGAGGGTGACTTATTTTATTGGTCTTGGTTTGTTTATTCACCCTTTGTGCATAACCCCATTTAGGTTTAACATCCATCGGTCCCATTTTTCCTTTATCATGTGCACTCTTATCTTGTGCACTTTTCTCATGATTTCTCATGATGACTCTTTTAGCAGCCTTTTGTCTAGCAATTTTATCTTCATGCTTAGTACAGTCTTTGATAAAATGACTTAAGCTACCACATACAAAACATCCTCTCCTTTTTAAGACAGACCTAAAAGGCAAGTTTGTATTAGTGTTCTCAAAACCTAGTCCACCCATTTTGATACTACCATGATATTTTAGGTTACCATCCTTTGTCTTCCTAGGATATTTTACATGCTTGGGAGCAGAACTACACGGTGACACAAATCCCTCAAGCATAAAGGTGCTCATTAAAGGTGAATAGACAACTTTCTTAGTCACTAATGGTTCTGCCTGGGTTAGTATACTAGAGTCAGATGTGCATGAGGTGTAGTTGCTAGAATCAGAATATGAATCACTTTTTTTACCATACACAGCTTTTGATGCATCCAATTTTACACTACCGTCATTATTTTAGGGCATGTAAATTATAGATAATGGTGGAGGAACAACTTTCATTCCTTCAGCATACCTATCATTCTCAGGAATATCCTCTGAATCACTACAAGAGCTATCAAAAATACTTCTTGACAAATCCTTATCAGCAATGCTATCCCAGGTTTTTCATCTATGTACCCCAAACCAGTCTTCTCATAATATCCCATTTGAGAATTTATCAACTTTCCAGTGCCTTTTGAAGAGTTTTGCCAGTTTTTAATAGTTTCTCTTTCATTAAATAAATTAGCTTTTAACACTTCATTCTTAGTGGAAACTTTTAAAAGTTGTCTTTCAAAAGATTGGATAGCTGCATCTTTCTCTCTCATTTGAAAAGTCAAGATCCTAATTTTCTCTTTATAGTTTTACTGACCATTCTGTTACAAAATTATATTGGCCTCTAATTTGTTAACACGTTGTTCAAAATCATTTATTTCTACAGTTCATGTGTTAACCTTTTGATATTGTTCTTCTAGTTCTACTGTAAGACTATTAAATTTAAGAACACAATATTTAGAACAAGGGTGTACCTCATTGTCTCCTTAAGAAAGAGCCATTAGACCATGCTTTTCTTCTTCATGTGCTTGAGCCCAGTTGACTGTCCCATCTTCTGATATCATTGCCTTGGAAACTTTTGGACTCCATGGACTTCTGGTATCACCTTTTGGAACACTTTCAACGACTCTAGTGCTGGATCTGATGTTGTTCTTGGGATTCTGGTTGCTTCCTTTAGCTTTCTCCCTTTTGCATTCCTTAGCAAAGTGTCCAAGATTTCCATAGGTATAGCATTCAACCTTTGACTTGTCATATCCTAATGGTTCATTTGGATCAACAGTCATTTTTCTTTCAGTCCTTTTGTAGAGTCTTTTGGACCTGACAGATATCATAGTTTCTTGCCACTTCAGATCCATCTATCTATGTCAGCATCATCCATTTAGAAAAGATCATCAAGGGTTAACCTTGGTCTGTTGTCTTGACCAACAAAGAATGAGAATGCATCATTCTCATTAAATGATGATGGAGGTCTTTCTTATGAGCTTGAAGGATTACTAGCAGTACCTTGGAAGTATGTACTATTATTTAGGTTTCCAACGACATTTTGAAAGTAAGTACCGCTAGTTGAACTATTAGCGGTACCTTGGAAGTATGTACCGCTTGTTCCTTCAGATATAAAAGCTAAGTTAGGCTTTGATGAGGGTGCTACAGCAGGTGTGATACTTCTATCATCCATCTCATACACTCTGAGATTGTTGTAGAGACGATCAAATGGTGTGACATCCAGTTCATCTCTTGTAAGGAAGTGCATAGCTATTGCTTTTCATTCTAGTGGAACCCCTCTCAAGAACTTCTGATTTGCTTCATCATTGGGGATATCAAGTCTATTAACGGGTAACGGCTAGTTGAACAAGCAACTTACTGAACCTTCCATATCATTTATTAATTTCTTCTTGACTTGAAATTATGAAGCTATCAAACTCTTGCTTCAACACAGTTTTCTCCATCTTCTTAGATTTGTCATTTCCTCCAAATCTAAGCTTGATTGCATCCTACATAACCTTTCATCTTTATAATGATGAAAGCTATGTAGGATATCTTCTGAGAGTGCCATAGCCAAAGCAGTTCTTGCTTTTATTTCTCTAATATCAGCCTAAACTTCAGCAGTAGTTACAACAGGTAAAGCATAACATGTGTCATCAACCAGCCAATTCAGCCTTTTAGGAGTGTTCCCATTCTTGATCATTTCCCACATAGTATAATCTGTGTGATTCAAGTAATGTTGCATCTGCATTGCTCATGTTTTATAATTGTCATTTTTGAGAATGGGGAGTTTTCCAGCAGATAGAGTATGGGTAATTGTAGTTGCTTGTGTTGTAACTACAATTGGTGTAGTTTGCGCAGGTGGTGCACGTTGTACCACTGGTGTAATTTGCACAACTTGAGGTATATGATCAGGGTTTTGGAAGCCATCTTCAAACTGAGGATGTTCATTAGTTTGAGACATGATGTGGATTTTGTGAGTGTAGGTTTAGGGTTTTGTTCTTCTTATTCATAGTTTCTCAACAAGCTCTGATACCACTTGTTGATCCATTTGAATAGATTAAGATCTTGTTAAGGATTGCACAATAGCTTGCAAACAAACTAGAGCACTTGAGACACTCTTACTCAACCTATATAAGTTATGCGGAATCTAACTTAAATAAGCAAAAAAGAACATAGAATTCTACTAACTATTCGATTCTTATTAATCGCTGTGTTGAGGTACATAAAACTCATCGTACCTATGTTCCTTTTATAGTGCAAGGAACACCTAGAACATTCTATTATGATAAGTATATCACAAACGATATACTCTCAATATAACTAGAACATATCTTTACTAAAGATATATATGTCCTTATCTTAACTAGCAGTACTTACATTAAGCCTAACAGTATTTGGACATCTACCGCGCATACACTAACAATACTTGCTATACTAGCGATATTTGGTTACATACTAACGGTACTTGGTAATAATATAATAATTCCCAACATATTTTTCCTCTAGCAAATTTATGTTCGATGAGAAAAGTTGAGAGAGTTTCATACCATGCCCTTGAGGCTTGCTTCAATCCATAAAAAACTTGTAAAGCTTGTAGACATGATTTGGGTATTCACTACTCTCAAAGTCAAGATGTTGTTTAACATAAACTTCTTATTTTAGGTCACCATTGAGGAATGCACTTTTGACATCCATTTGGTAGATGATGAAGTTCATGTAAGTGGCATATGTAAGGAAAATTCGTATGGATTCCATACGTGCAACTGGAGGAAAGGTTTGATCAAAGTCAACACCAGGCTCTTGATTGAATCCTTGAGCCACCAGCCTAGCCTTATTTTTGGTAACCACATTGGTTTCATCCCTTTTGAGTTTGTAAACCCATTTGGTACCAGTGGTTAATTTACCAAAGGAACCAATTTCTAGACTTTATTTCTATCAAATTGATTTAGTTCCTCTTGCGTGACATCTACCCATCCAGGGTGAGAGAGAGCTTCAGAAATCTTTGTGGGTTCAATTTCTGAGAGAAATATGCATAGAGACATTCTCTAGGTGAAGCAATACTTGGCTTTTTAGCCATAGCTCTAGTAAGTATACCTTCTCCAGGATTTCCCACTATGTTCACCAGCTAAATGTGACTATTTTTAGTCCAAGACTTTTGTAGAGCTGGTGAGTAAGCACCAGGAGCATGATAAGGACTAGAACTTGAAGGATCATAATTTTGTGAACTTGCTCCAGAGTTTAATGATGGATATTCAATAGATAGAGGTTCAATTATTTGTGAACTTACTTCTTGATTAGAAGGTAAATCAACAAGAACTAAATCTCTAGAAACAACTGGAGAGTTTTGGACACCATGCTCAGTTTGATTGTTTGAATGATCATTAGTTTGATCATCATTGTCATTTGTTTGAGGCTGATCATTTTGATCCATTGGTTGACAACCATGAGTATTTGATACAGAAGCATTTCTTTTTGTACGACTCATCATTTCTTCAAATGGATCAATATGAGGAACTGAAGGGCCGTTTGTTTGATATCTTTGAAAGGGCTCATAGTGTTGAAATTTATGAGATGGATAGTTTTGAGATTCATGAATATGAAGATCATCCACTAATGGATTTGCAAACTTGAGAGCTACAAAGCTTTCATTGAATGACATCATGATACATGCTACTGTTACTATCCGGCGTAACGATTTAGCGTTTTAAGTTTTTTCTCAACAAAATCAAAGGCGCACGATACCATGTCCGGTGCCAAAAGGCCGATGTCACACCAGTCATCACGATAGATTTATTCATTCTTTCTTTCATATATCTTTTGTGGAGTATATGTGAAACTACGACACCATTTTTTTCATAGCATCATATTTTTTTGCAAATGAATAAACCTGAAAAATATGATGCCAAACTTTCTTTGATGCCATAAATTTTTGTCAGGTTTCTAAATAGCACTATAGCGAGGATATAGCGTGAGACGTGACCTACACATTACGAAACAGACTAAGACATTGTCTCTAGTCGTAGCGTGCTAAAAAACGCCATAAAGCGTGCTATAGCGCATAACGTAACACTTTTTTTGAATCTTTTAATAGATTTACAGGATTTGAATTTGTTTACTAAACTTGGTCATGTGAAGATAAATTATTGACCACATAATCGTTATATAAATATTAATCTATATATATTGTGTGCCGCTTTAAAAGACGTCATAGTTTCACTCTAGCTTTTAACTTGAAAATAACGCTACGACACGCTTCATGTTATTTATGACTTTGATTTTTCGTACTTAGAGGGAATGTACTGTGGAGTAGAGATGCTCTCTAGTATGAGGTAGCACATTCTCCGGTGCTCTTCGGTTTGCTCCACGATACCGATCCTCTCTTCCTCTCCGGTTTCTTTACTAGGGGTGATCAAAATCGACCGACCACCGAAAATCGAGACAAACCGACCAAATTTGGGTCGGGACTCAGGATGGGTTTCCAGACTCGGTTCGGATCGCGACTCGAGATTAAATCGGGATCGCACAAAGAAAACCACACAAATCGTGAGTAACTCGGGCCTAACTCGGTTCGGTTTGGGACTCGGGATTAAATCAGGTCAGGATTCGGTTTGAGTTTTCCATGTTGTTGGTTTCGGGATGAGTCGGGATCGGGTAGGTTTCGTCCCGATGCTCACCTCTATTCTTCACCATATTATGAAACTAATAAGGCAAACAATCTTTTTCTTTTTTAAATTGGGTTTATGAGTGAATGAGATATTTTTGTGAGGCCAAAATGAAAAAGAAAATAAATGTTATAAGTAAGAAAATACTTTTATATGTTAGTTTTGATATAACATGACGTTGATGTGATAAAATTAAACTATGACACCAAATAACTAGCGGGTAAAAATGAAATTCAAAAATTTTAAATCAAAAGAAAAAGAAAGAGAGTGAAAAAAAGAGCGGTGGAGTAGATGTGCGCACGGGACCCACACAAGCAGCCAGCTAACCATGAGTGAAGGAGGGTAATAAAATCCCACCCCAAAATTCAACAAGAAAATAAACAACTGTTGGTTCACAAAACCAATAAACACACACTCACACACTCACACACCTCCTCCACCTAACCCCAACAACACACACTCTTCCCCCATAACCATAACCATAACCATTTCCTTTCATAGGGTTTATTATTATCTTCCAATTTGTAATTCAACCAAAGCCCATTTCACCTTTTTCGTTTTTGTCGTTTCTTTTGTACCTTTTTTCTTCGATATTTACGCCCCCTTAAGGAATTTTTCGGACTTTCTGTGTTTCAGGTTTGTCTCCCATTCTCCATCGCTTTCAACACTGTTGTTTTTCAGGTTTTATTTCACGCTTTTCTATGTCTAATTTGCTTTCCTCCTTCAAATTTCGAGGTTTAAACGATAATAATTATGTTTTTCTTCCAATTAATGGTAAAATTAGGGGTTAATTTAGAAAGCGTGTTTCGGTGAGTCGTTTAATTAATTGGTTAAACGTAAAACTGTCATTTTATCTAAATAATGAAATTCTATATATTCTATTTGTTATAATTAATTTGGGACGAAGTGAGTATATTTTTAATATTGTTGCATTCATGGTTTTGTGAATTTTATGAAATTTTTATTAAAAATGCCGAAAATTAGGAATTATAATTTTCGGCATTTTCAACACAAACAAAAAAATGGTCAAATTTGAAAAGTTTAGGAACACAAAATTATTTTCCACAAATATGAAATTATGTTACATACAATAGTATTAATTTAAAATGTAATATGTTGTCACATGTTACGAAAATACAGAGAGTAAATGAATGACACAAAATTAAATTATGTCACATTATGTTGTCATTAATTTATTTGTTTTTTGTTACTTTTATTTATTTATTTATATATAACTGACATAAGTTTCAAATTATTTTAAACATTAACTCACACCATTTTTTTCTCTCATTTTGTTTCAGCCAAAAAAAAAAAAAATGTCAGGACAGGATTTCATTGAGGAGATTGATTGCAGCTCGTTTTTCGACCAAATTGACGATTTAATTGAGTTTCCTCAAGTTAACGACGCGTCTCTAGACGCGGTTGAGTGTAACGAGTTTAACAACATTTGGGCTAGTAACGGTGGTACTGATGACTTGCAAGTGTCTGACCCTATATTTGGTGCTGGAAATAGCGATTGCGCGTCTGCTTTGTCAGCTGAGCTTGCGGTTCCGGTGAGTGGAGTATTGTTTTATGAATTACTAATGTTTTTGATGATGTTGGTTTTGAAAGTGATGTCTACGTTTGTGTCGGTTTTGGTAGACAGCTAAGGGATTGGTAATTTAGTATGGTAGAAGTGTAGGGTCTTTGATTATGATTGTGCACATGCTTAGTGGTTAATTGATGTTACTTATAATTGGGTTTTTAATTAGTTAATAGATGATGGTGGGTGAAGATTTGAATTCCGCAAGATTTTAGTCTATTTTATATAGTTTAATAATAATTTTCGGGGTTGTTTGGGATTGATTAGTAAAACGGCTTATTGTGTTTTCAAAATTGGTTAACCAACGTGAAAATTGTTTATGTGCTTATTGCTTGTGTATCACAACGTCATAAGCACATAAACAATTTTAATGAGCAATTCCAAACGCCCCTCAAAGTAACATTCAGATTCTTAAATTTTACTGATACCATATCAATTTGAAATTTGAAATGCGAAATTTGATTTTTGAGGTAGAGGGAGTCCAATAAGCGAAAATTGATATTTTAAATTTTTGTGGACCACATCATTAATTATTAATGTTTTTGATTGTTTTGAAAGCAAGAGTTATATTTCAAAATTTGGTGAGTTCAGCATAGTTGATAGGTTGTGGGGTTCCATTTCATGTAACATGTGAAAGGAGTAAAGTTTCCTTAAATTGGAATTAAGGAATAAAGTAGTAATCCTGAAGAAAAGTTGATTTATTAGTTTGACAATTAAGTCAAAAATAAGTAGTACTTTTTTGAAACTCAATCAATGTTTACTTTAATTTGAACCAACTTTGGTGTAATGGGTAATTCTCAAAATAGTAAACCATAAAAGATAATGACATTGATATTGAGTTATTATCTTACTTATGATCCTGTTTATGTTGTTATGACAGTATGAGGATATTGTTCAGCTTGAATGGCTTTCAAACTTTGTGGAAGACTCGTTTTCGGGTGGGGGAATGACCATTAACAAAGAGATTATTCCGGTCCAAAAGGAGACAGTGGTACGCCACCAATTCCAGACATCAAGTCCTGTGTCAGTTCTCAGTAGTTCCAGCTCGTCCTCGTGGTCAGGAAGTGGAGGTGGTGCTACTGGCACTATGATCCCGCTTAGCCCAATTCAACGTGGACCACAACGGGCCAGAAGCAAGCGACCTAGACCTGCAACTTTTAACCCGCGTGCCATGATTGAACTCCTATCTCCTATGATGTACGCGCCTGTTTCAGCTTCTTCTGAGTCCGAGAAGAATTTTGCATCTCGCTGCGGGCCAAATTTGGTCATCCGTGGGCCTGATGAGAAGAAGAGAAAGAAGCAGAAAAAGCCCAAGATCTGGGGCCCAACAGAGGAATTTGGGAATCAAAATGAGAACCAGAACCACAACGAAAACCAGTCAGGAGAACAAGGAGTCAGAAAGTGCATGCACTGTGAAATCACAAAAACACCCCAATGGCGGGCAGGACCATTGGGTCCAAAGACCCTTTGCAATGCTTGTGGTGTTCGTTACAAGTCAGGGCGGCTGTTCCCAGAGTATCGGCCTGCAGCTAGTCCAACTTTTATTCCTACGATTCACTCCAACTCCCATAAGAAGGTTGTTGAGATGAGAACCATGTTTGGGCCAAGTGACAAAATGGCGACTGTGAAGATTGAGGCTGAACCTGAACTCATCCCAAACATGAACCCTGCAGTCAGCTACATCTGAGAGGAATAAGTTAGAATTGTTTTCGTTACCGAGTTATAGTATGCTTTGCTTTGCTGATTGTACAGGTTTGAAGGGAGATGAGGAAGGGTTATATTTAGGTGTAAGATTAAAAAGAATAGGGTAGGGGTTAGTGGGTCAATTTTAAGAACTTGTTTGCTATGATGGGTTGGTTGGGTGATGAGAATTCTTTTTGCAGTCCATAGTTCTAAGATGAGATGAGGTTTAAGCCAACCTAGTTTGTCATGTTTTCATGCCTTTCTTCTTTCCTTTTGAACCAAAGTTTTGACTTTTTTTTTCTTGTGTTATATGTGTCTTTCGCAAATCAGCTGTCTATATTCATGTTGATCGTTGCTAGTATGACACGAGTAGATTCCAAGTTTGCACATAAGGTGTTATGATCAAACGAGAAAGAAAATAAACCTAAGATGAACAATACCTATTCTGCATCGCGCTCATGTCAGAAGCATATGCATAGATCATATGCATTTTCATATGCTTTCTACCTGTTCCTTCACTTGAATTTAGTAGTTTGGGATAAATTTTACAATGATTTCTTACGATAACTTCTTACTATTCCCCCTACCTGAACCTGAAGACATGAAGACTCTAATTAGATGCATCAGTAAGTTAAAGAGGAACATCACAATGTTCACGTTTTGGCATTTAGAGTAAAACATTCCTTGTGTCATATGTGAACGATTTTTTTTAACCGTTATACCTAAATAGCATCATTTGCTTATACGCTCGTATATATCTAACGCGAGGAGGCTCTTGTCTTGTCCATTCGTCACAGTGAATGATCGACACATTCATTATGATGATGAATAAAACTGAACTAACAAGACTTATAAATGAATTGGATGGACCATCTTACTTGATTCGAATAACTATTCGGTCTTATTACATGATCACATGTTTATTGAATGTTGTTGGACCCTGAACATCCTGTCTGTCTAGAATTTAATACTGTGAAATTATGCAAAACTATACATTCTTTTCATATGTTCTCTGCTGAACCAATGAAAGCCACAGTATTAACACCGACAGTTTTTTTAATGCTTTGCAGCATATGGTTTTTTCCAAAGTTGAAATAGTTAAAAGTATGTCTTGTTCTCTTTTTAGAGGCCACAGTACAGTGGCTCGTCGGACGGCTGGCCACTATGGCACCAGCCAATATACCGTGGGTCACGTTTTTGGATAAAATGTGGTAGTTGTCAGCTATGGTTGTGGGCGACGACGCGAGGTACTGTACCGTGCCTCGCGTTGCGGGTATTCTCACGTCGTAGGATTTTGTTTTATTTTTTTTTGAAAACGCCACATTTATAGTAGGAAGGGTGTTTTTGGTGTTATGATGAGGTTTGAAGTTATGAGAAAAAATGATGACGTGACGCCACTTTTCCCCATGACTTGAGCCCACGGCTCAAACTATACCTAAAGCTCTTAGTTTCAAAGATGGAAACGACAATGAAAATGACGAGCTATTTAATCAAAAAGTTGTTTATATGAAAGATGCGTTGCTAAAAAATTAAATTAGACACAAAAGTATAAAATACTAAGTTAGTAAGTTACTAATGGGGTATTAGAAACAAAGCCCATGATCATTAGAGAGAGTCCATGGTTCATAATTTGGTTTTGGGTTTTAAGCCATAAACTGTTTTTGAGTTTTTCAATTGGAAAATATGGTTAAAAGATATTTATCTACATATAAAAAATGGAAAAAAATTGGAAAGGTTAAAATTTATGTCTAACTAGCATGGATGCTTCTATGTGCTCAATTGTTGCATGCTTTATTCAAGCTAATTACCTATATGATTTATGTCTCTTTTCCTAGAGAGGGATTAGTAGCGGTCGGCCACAAAGTAAGCTTATTTTCTTATACTGATTTGCACTTCAGTTTATGAGTTTTTATTTTCGATTTATAAATAAATTCAGATATAAGACTATGCTGACTTTTCAGATAAATGTGTTGAATGGCATAGCATGGGATGATGATAAGAAACGCCTTTTTGGTAAACCTTCCAAAAGAAGTATATTTGCAGCGTGGGATTGTGTTTTGTGTCGATTTTTTATATCTAACATATACTTTGTTACAGTGACTGGAAAACTGTGGCCAAAGCTATACGAGATTAAGCTGCAGCCATTGAGGAAGCCATTGCAGGCACCCATAGAAGAGCTCTGCTTGAATGCACCTTTTCCTATAGTAACGTAAAGCATGATATATGAAATCATTTTCAAGTCGTGTGTTTATTGTTTATATGGTGTTGTATATTCTTGTCATTGAGGTAGATATTTAAGGGGATGCCTGGATACGTGTTTTGAAACTGATAAATGTGATGTTTAATGGTGAGCCAAGATAATGTACGAAGTGTAGCAATGTTGGCTGCAAGAGACGTGTTCCATCAACTTGAGACCGTAGATGTGTTAGTGTGTTACCCAACCAGTCCTTTGGCACCCTTCCTGGTTCAGAATGTTGAGCTCATAAGCCCATAATAAGTAGCAAATGCATGTGTGTTAAACCCATAAATGAATTAAGTGAATAAAGTGATACCATAAGTACAATATATATGAGATATTAATTGCAGCACAAGTGAAAGAGCAACAAAGACAATCGATGGACCAACTCGTATTCGACTTTCAGTTACTGTAAATCTCAAATGCTTCCCACCAAGGTGATAATCTGAGTAATAAGGCTTTAGAATACCGTAGCCAACTAAAGTCAGAAACTGAAGTTCAAATACAATCACACACCTGCCTCATAATCGTGTTAATTTCTTTTCCGCATTTCAGCACTTCATTGTTAGTAATTTACAGCAGCATATAAAACAAAAGATGACAGATAACATTGTTCATCTTTTATAATATAGTAAACTTAAATCACTAGCAGAAGACGAGGCACGGATGTATTGTTAGCAAGTTTGCTCTCCCAGATGTTCTTGCTTTTGGGTGACCGTGGTGAAGCCAAACAAACATTACTAGATTTTCTAATATGAGTAACTGTAACAGAAGTATCGAGATACTCCCTCACTTCTGTTATAGTCTTCCCATTCTCCACAGTCCACACATGCACCCAAAACGTTTTCCGGTTCTGATGAATGTGGTAACCCTCCGCCACTACTAGTGTTCCAATACTAACAACAGCAAGAGGCTCATAAGAGTCATTGCAATCAAATTCATATATACCAGTGAGCACTTGCATAAGGTTGCATTTATGAGCAGGTGGGCCGTGGAACCACCAGTCAATATCCGGAGCTAGGAAGTACTTCACCATCTCAGCGTCACGGGCAGCCAACGCCTTGTACAAGTTACACACGATTTTGTTGTTGTGTCCTTCCATATTTTGAATGAGAATTCGGGAACTTTGTGTTTATATAATAGCACTGTGACAGCCATAAGTAACAAAAATACAGTAGTTAAAAACAAACAAGCTAGACCAAACAAAATAGGTAATCCGTTATGGGTCAAAGTAGACAAAAAAATGGCCAAATTACATTGACTAAAGAATAACGACCATTATTTTGCTCAGTTGAAGAACCATGATAACCAATGTATTCAGTATCACATGTAATCGAGTCCTAGTCTGAATTTAAGTGCGCGAGCCGAACTAGGAAGTCCATAACCCGAACATTAGCGTCCAACGGTTTATAAAGGATGAAAAGAGAATCCAATGTCGATCTCTAGATACAGATACAACATTCAGCAATATGTCGTATCTATTTAATTCCTCTTGTTTGCTAAGACTTCATTGTTAAGGGTCTCTTAAGCTACAGCCATTGAGGAAACCATTGCAGGCACCCATAGAAGAGCTCTGCTTGAATGCACCTTTTCTTATAATGACGTAAAGCATGATATATGAGATCATTTTCAAGTTGCGTGTTTAGTAATGTTTATATATCATGTTCTGGTGTTGTATATTCTTGTCATTGAGCTAGATATGTAAGGGGATTATCTTGATACGCGTTTTGAAACTGATAAATCCTTACAAATCCTTTGACGTTGTTAGAATTGAATGTAGTTATCTCATAGGATGATGACTACACATGCAGCATTGTATTTGTCTTTCGTCATGTCTATCATGGCACTCTTAGGGGGTGTTTGGGTAATCTTATTAGAACACAAAAAGTTGCTACGAGTATCCAAAAATCTTATGAATTAGAGGCTTATTTGTGCAAAATAATATTTTTTTGAGAAGCCAACACGGAGGTGGTTTCTCTGAAAGAGCTTATTAAGCTCAGAAGCTGACAGGCTAATAAGCATCTAATGTCGATTATAGTTAAAGTTTGGCACGGGATGAAACATTGTATTTGCATTTATCTCTAAAATCTGCACTCACAGTTTCATATTTGTGATCTGCTGAACTTAAAACTTGACCCCAGCTGATATCTAATCCATATATGATTTTAATGCGCATATGTGCTTGCAACATCTCTATGCAAATGTTCTTACATCTCAATAAGTTTGCAGTTCAAAACATTTACGCATAATATGAAAGATGGGCGGGGACTAGCAGCAACCAATGGGAAAAATACTCTTTGGAACCGATGGATCGTCTTCCTTGTATAAGATGAATCCTCAAACAATGAAAGGTTCATATGATTAAATTACATTTTAAGGCTTTTGGCCATTTTCAGCTCATCTAATCTTCATCTTTGCGTTTAAGGCAGTTGTGAAAGAGCTTGTTGTTAAATATAAAGGCCATGAAGTGCATAACCTCAATGAACTAGAGTACATAAACGATGAAGTTTGGGCTTACATTGTGAGACCCCCAAAATCTGACATGGAACAACTAGGCAACGAGGGGGTAACACGTCATAGTACAAGAAACAATGAATTACAGTTGACACAAAGCTGACATAATAAAATCATATATATCACATCATAAATGATCAGAGTTTTAAACATAGGTCCCATAGTTTTATATGCGGAAAGATATATTATTTCATCATGATTTATAACATAAAGTTGCCCAAAAGATATAATAAATTTCTGACAGTTTATACTAAAACCAGTCTTTTAAAAGTATCACAGAAATCTCCAAGCTGCGATAATATCCTGCGGGCTCCCATCCAAGCAAAGCTAAGTAATAATACCTGAGATTAAACATGTAAAATCGTCAACACAAAGTTGAGTGAAATTCATAGGTTTAGCAATAAAGGTGTGGAACACAAGCATTCTTTTGTAAAACAAGTAAATAGAGAAAATGGTTATGATCATTAACCATAGTCTGAAACCAATATTATTGCTGTTTAGTTCATGAACCGAAGCTTAACTCAAAGTAAGTTCCTCTAGGGAGTATTAAGCCTAAATACTCAAGTATAAACAAATGTAAGTGCGCCAAGGTAATCGGGACGGGGATTGTCAATCCCGATGGATCCACCCACAACATTCGCGCTTAGCGCAAAGCATACGGGACAATTAACGGTTCATGATCAAGAGAGGAAACTTAAGGCTATTAACTATAAGCAATAATATCAATGAAAACTGTTGGAAAGCATACAAGTCTGAATAGCATACAAGTTCTGAATAGCATACAAGTTCTGAATAGCATACAGTTTTTAAATTGATGTGTTCCACCATGTAAAATCTCACCCCGCGTTTAGAAACAATGTACAAGTAGTAAAAGGGGCTATGAACTCACCTTTAGTAAGTAATCACAAGGTAAAAGGGGCTGAGCAAAAAGAAGTCTTCACGGACCTATGCAATGGTGACGCGTAATAAGAATGCGTTCAATGAAGCAATAACGTTTTAGAAGTGATGGGACATAGTATGACTAGGTAACTTGCGTGCGATGGCGAGACCTAAGCTTAAGTTAAAATTTTGACCCAACACATTGAACCTACTGTAATAACCTAATATCAACCTTGTATGATGGTCCAAGCATTTATGTGTGGGTTCCGAACACGTTTAAGACTCGGTTTGAAAAACCAAAACAAGGGACTGCATTCAGTTTTCTGAAAAAGGCTGTGAAGATTTGGTCATATCTAAAAATCTATAATAGTACAGGAGGTGAAAATTCTTGACATGTATAGGTATTTCTCTTACCTTTAAAAGTTGGGAAAGAACAGCCATAGAACTATTTTCAATCAACGGGAAATGCACTTTTAGTGACAGACTATTAAAACAGAAAGTTGTAAACGTCTTTCGTACCTTACGGTAGATTAAGCATAAATCCCAATCGGTAAAAGATTTTGACACGAAACCAAAAAGAGAAGTTTTATTATATTTGTAGCTACTGTAAAAAGTAATAAAATCATAAATTAATCCTTTTTACCCTAGTCAATTTACCCACGTTTTAAGCATAACATTCAGATTTGACCTAGTTTAGTAAAACGACCGTTTCGGACTCATCCGGACACTTCCCGTTTCCATCCAACTCAACACATACTAATCACATCAGTGGGTATCCATTTTTCAAATAAAAACAAGGTCATATGTTTAAGAAAATTTTGCCATGACCTGTTTGTTTCTGTGGTGATTTCCATACTACAAAAACAACTCCATTTAGCTACCTAACCTCAATCAAGCAACACTTAGGCTATACCAAATCGCCACGCAAGTGTCCTAAGTCCTAATATGCCCTAAGTATCTATAATCTCAGTGGGTTTCACCCAAGGAATTCAAAATTCATGAATAAAAAGAATTAAAGTACTAGTAACATCAAAACTAAAATGCTAGGAGTGACTATACCTTCATAACAAGTAGGAATTAATCCAAACACGTAAATTAAACAATTCCTCCTCCTTGATCCTTAGAAATTTCGTGGCCCTTAGCCACGTGTTAAGTCAATCACGGTACTCAGCAATTGAGTAGAAATAATGTAGTGAGACGATCACCGACGATATGGATGCCCGGGGAAAACACGAAAACCGCAACCTATTACAATAAGGCGCGCTTTAAGACTCGAACTCAATATCGATATATATACCAAATATAACATGACTCAAATGTTTTCAAAGTATACACGTTTCAAAACCATTGACACGAATCAAAAGAATCCATTTATCCAACGTTACTCGTTATAACACTTGAACACTTGAAAATGACTCGTCATACGACGCCAAGTCAACGCAAGTCAACGCAAGTCAAACTATCCTTTACCCTTATTTGGACTAGTAGCTAAGTCATTTATATAATGACTAAGCACTTGAGTAAGTCACCATGTCCGATGGTGAACACTCAAACTCACGCAACACAAGCATTTGAACTACGTGTCCAAAGTAAAAATCAGCAAGTACACCCCGAATGTACACACCGATCTACCCTATCTAGACATGTCCGTTTTACATGAAAATTGGTTTCAAGGTCACTTATAACCTGTATAAGACCTCACAAAAAATTGAGCTAAAGTTCACACTTTAAAATCCATCAGCTCGACACTTTACTCGACTCCAAATTTTAGGACAGATTTGTGCACTTGTTTTGTAACACCGTTTGGACCACTTTAAAAATACTATCTCGACAATCCGTCTTTTGAAACCACTACTAGACTCATCAAACTCAGTTTGTAAACTTTGAAAATCAGTAGTATCAACTATCTAACCAAGCCTAAAGTCCCCAAGAGTCGACCCAAAATCAGCCACAATTTCGGATTGTGCCGACTTGCGTCTCCGGTACACGAAAACTAAAACTAGCATAACTTTTGACTCGTAATGAGTTATAGGCTCTATCTTATACCAAAACGAGCGTCTCGGAAAACTCTACAACAATTTCAAATAATCTCAGTATTTCACAGACCTTAAACCCACGAAACAATCTGTTTAAAGCTGCTGTCCCAAATTACCTTTTTAGAAAACATGACAAACCAATTTTCCCACCAAAACTAATCATTCCCATACCTCTAGGATCACTATACTATCATACCCATCAACCAAACACTCCTAAAAACACTTGTATGAAAAATCTAACAAAAACCAAAGATTAAAACAAGACTTTTAAGGATCAAAACATGATAATCTTACCAAATATAACATATGCAAGATGATTAAATCATCATACAATCACGAAATCAAAATTTCTTGAAATCTTGATGCATGTGTGAAATTTTTGTATAGATGGAATCATCTTAAGATTTAGAACATGGGTCTATGTTTAGATTTTTATAAAACGTGAGAAATTTTGATGATTTTGGGTGTTTTTATGGTGAAGGTGACGGCAAGGTAGATGGGAGAGAATTAGAGTTTAATTTTTTTTTTACATTTTTGTGTATGTGTTTTTGTTGTAAAGAAATTGGTTTTTATATGGTGGTAGTGGAGGGACCAATATTGCCAAGTTTAAAACTTGAGGACTTAAAAACAATTAATAGTTTTAAAGGGTAGAAAATGGTTATTGGTAAATATTAAAAATATTTACGGGGCTCGGGTTTCGTAAAAATACTTTTCAAAAGTTACAATGCATCGTAAAAATTATTATACGATTTCTCGACACGACTTAATACGTAATTAAAACGACATCATCGAAAATATTAATTATCGAAACAATCGATAAGTAAACGTAAAATTTTGGGCATCCGTCGGTATCGCGATCACTATGAATTCTCGTTGTACATTGATTTGAATAAACTCGTTGTCAAACGCACACAGGTGATTTTAAATCAAAAACATTGATTTAAAATAAATATGGAAAAATAAAATGAAAATTTATAATTCCATACAAAGTATTTATCGATGATCAGAAAAATACTTAAAAAAAATATAATTTAAAAATCTCAGGATTTACATATAGCAATACAAGAAAACGTAATACGTTGGAAAAATTCAAGAAGCACGAATAAAAAGAATAAAATAATGTTGAGAAAGTACGGGTTCTCACATTCTTCCCCCCTAAAGGAACTCTGGTCCCCAGAGTTCTCCTGAAAACAGTAGAAGATGCAAACAAGAGGAGGTACAAAGTGTAGAACAAAATTCATTGCTTCCCAGGTAAACTTCCGTACCATGACGAATCTTAACGGTTAGAATTCACTATGCTTCAGTTTCTTAACTCCTTTTCGTATAACTTTTCAGTCTTGGATTAGGATAACGATCTTTCAATACGGAGATACATTGAGAGATAGAGTTGTTGGAAATACGTGCGATAAACTAACAAGAATGAACACAAGAATCGCTTAAACAGGCAAAGTGCGATAAAATGAACCAAGATTGTAAATTAACAAGGGGTCGCAAATCGTGCAACTGTAAAACGTGAAAATCTTAAAACGTAAGAATCTATTTACAAGAGAAATAGAAGGGAAAAATGAATAACATATGATCGTTTAAAATACAAGTTGTCACAATCAGTTGTCTAGGATTTTGGTATTACTTTAAAACTCAGTTTATGTATTTCCTTGATTAAAAGAAAATTTCACAAGGTGTAGTGATTTAAAATCAAACTATCTATATTTAGGGAGTAAGCTGTTGCTATATCTTTTTCTTGATCAGGATTTTCAAAGCAAAAGTAGAACAGTTCAAGATAGTTATCCTGATCGGCTTAAGAACTTTTGGATGACTGTATTAAATTATCGTTAAAACTCGGGTTTATCGTCACCATTAGAGAAAATTCAGATTTTTTTTTCCAAGTTATTTTGAATCATTGTTAGAAATTATAAATTAATTTAAATAATTTCATTAGGTTGACAATAAAGTATGATATAATCAAATACTTTAAAAGATACAGCTTGATATCTTTTGAAACATTAGGTAAATTTATCAAAGAGGATATATAGATCCGATACTTAACTTGAAACAGTTATTTTGGTAAATTAAACATTTGATAAAATGTATAAAATGTTCTTAAAAATTAATAATAATTTTTTTAGAAATTTAAGGAAGTGTTTAAGATATCAAACGATAAACACGTAACAGTTTCTGGTTTTCAACAGGTGACAAGACAGCAACGAATGTGAATCATATAAAGGTCAACAATCTGTATGCGAGTAATACAAAGGAATAAGACGGAAGTCGTATCAATTCTTAACAAACGTGGTAGAATAGTCACGTCAATAATAAAAATAATAAGAAACAATGATTATAGCAAGGTTAATTCACGAGTGCGGTTGGCGTCACCAATAACGGCTTATTAAGTTCTCGGTGGTCGAAATACGATCGAAAGGGAAAAGCCACACAACGAATTTTCGAATCAAAGAAAATTCTTAAGAAGTTAATTGAGAGAAGTTCCTGTAAGATGAACAACATTAGCAATGAAAGGCGAAATCAACACATGATTCACACGAATGAAATTTCAAGACGATAGTATCTTAACACATATCATGGCAATTACACGTAATCATCGTTCACGTCCAGTCATAAATCACTAATCGCGTCCAGAGACGTTTCGAAGGTCTACCAAAATAGATAGAGATGGTCAATCGATGTAGGAGCATAGTAACGTTGAAACTTTCAAGTCGGGTATCAATGGTAAGAATTTAGGCAAATGGTAACGAAAATTGTATCATGAGGATGATGAGGTAACAAGTAAAGCAAGGATCGTTGAGTAAAGAAATATGTGCTTGAGGCATGTATTTTGTTCAAGAAAAGATAAGGGTTCATAGGTGTATGTCGCGAACTGTTGTTACTCGCACAAGAAGTAAAAGTTTTCAAAACTTATATTTATCTAACTTTTTAAGAAGCATAATTAAAAAGTTGATTCTTGGTTAAATATTTAAGGTGACTACTATTTGGCCTTGCATGGCTCCTTCTAAATTAGGCATAGGTGATCAGGCCATGCATAATTTAGGACTAGCAATGCGATGCTCAGCTTCGTCAACCAATATTACATATCATATGATTTAAAATATGCATATAATGCCATTTGTAAAAACAGAAATGAAAATATTTTATGAAACTATTTGCTAATAAGTTACTGGCTAACTGTTTTAAATCGACAATTCGTATAGTTACAAGGGTTCTTTATAAGACCGTATTAGAACAATTTGTGAAAATACATTGTAAAATTAATATAAGTTAATTTTATAAGATAGCATTCAATTATTTAAGAAAGCCCAAATGAAACCTTTTTTAAAATGATTCGTAAACCAGACCAGTTTGAGTTGTATGGTAACATGATAATAGTTTATAAAGTAGCGAGTGGGTTACAAGAGGGAAGTAAGGAGTAGTTCAATACAACCAATAAAATGGTTACAAGGTGATTAGGTTTCAAGAGGTTTAGCCGAAATCGTCAGGAGACACGTGTCAAGATGATAACAAACGATATGAAAGCAAGATCTTCAAATCTCGATCCAATTCAGTGGTACGATCGAAGCAATGAAAGAAAATAGAATGACAAATAAGTCATAAACAAAAGAAAGGAATAAGGAATCTGTATGTGCACATCGTAATTTATTTGACAAAAATACACTTTTAAGAAAGTAAGGTATCAGTTAACAAATAGTACAATCACACTGAAAAGTTTCTATATTAGGAAGTTACCGAATTTCAAAAGTTCAAGATCTATGTACATGTATGACCGAACACAAAGTTACTATTTTATACTTATTCAAGCGCAATCCTTGTTTTTAGTTTGCAAAATATCATTAGTTAAAGTTTTACGAGCTCAACGAACTCAAAAACGCTTCAATCCATGTTTTTAACTTTTATTAGTTTTGACCTTTGGGTTTGACTAGACCAATTAACTCACTAAACGATATTCTAAGACTCAAAGTCTAATGCATTTCGATGTAAAACAATGTTTTGAACAACTTTCTAGTTTTACCCGAGACTTGAAACGGAATAAAAATGGACGAAAATGCCCTTGCATTAAATCTGTTAACAAAATGATATTTTAGCATTATTCAGAAAATAACTTCTTAGATTTTACAATCTCAAATGAGCGTAACTTGCTCGATTTTAAAGTTTATTGGTCAAATTTTATGTCCTAGACGTCTCAACATGTAGAAATATATATATTTTTATGTCTAAAGTTATAAAAATATTTTCTCGACACTGTTAAACTTCCTGTAAAGTTTCTGTACAAAGTATATTTTTCGACACAGTTTGAAATTAAATCCAAATTTCATGATAACTCAAAATTAATGTACACATAGGACTTGTGGATTCCATAAAGACGAAAGAAGGTAAACTGTACAATTAGTCATGTAAAGAAAACACAGTATAGAAATGGTTCAAGAATGCCAACGATAATCGGAGACATAAAAAAAACGACGCATATCATCCGTGTCTTCGGCTGCAAGATGCAATGCAGAAAGGTCTCTTGGTGGCATGATTTCCAGAATCACAAGATATATCGAGAAAGAAACGGGACAATAACAAGTGGCATGCCTGGAGCGAGGAGGTTCAATGAAAAGGGAGGATACAAGTAGGATCGTATTCCAAACAATCATCACATAATAAATGACGATTATGTGTTCAAGGTACAACGGATGTTCTAAGTTGAAATCGAAACGTAGAATGGTCAATGAAGTAAGATGTAATCCATGTACAAGTGTCGCGTAAAACGGTGGCGTAAAGGTAAATCAAGATTATGAAAACCCACAATATTATTCAGCACTGATTCAACGAATTCTTCGAGATGTGAGACTCACACGATGTCCTTTAGTCTTTCTGGGAGACACATTGAGCTACACAATGGCCTATAGACTAGACATTCAATTATGAATGGTCAGAAAGAAAATCTGCGTATCTAAGTAGATATTTTAAGGGAAATAATCAATGAAAGCAACACACACGGTAGTAGAATGAAAATCAGAAGTTCATCGAAAACAACACTTATTCAATCCCGAACAATGGTATCGCGAGAGTATGCACAACACGTATCAGCGAGTCAAGAAAAACAGACGGTTCAAACCGAACGAGCATATAAAGTCAGTCGTATCACGCATAAATGAAATAGCAATAGTACTCAGAAAAATGAGTATGAAAAGTTGGCAGCATACGCGCTCTGAATACAAGTATGTAATGTCATAACGATATAATATCATTGCAATAAGATCAATTCACAAGAACAAGAATTCAAGAAATACAGTATAGGCAGATGTAATCACAGTAACATTCAATGATAATTCATGAAGCACATAGGCTTTGAAAAGACATAGTAATTATCGTCATTAGCGTAAAGTAATATTTCAAAATGAAATCAAGAGATGAAATACTACAACGATAATTAAAAGTAAATAATAAGGATTAGAGAGTTACCCGCGAAGATATCGAGCAGCAATGGCAAATTCTGTGTTTGACACTTAGAAACAATAAAATATTTGAACTTTCGGTTATAGACTAAGTTTTGAAAAACGACTCAGTTCCCTATAACCATCGCTCTGATACCAATCTGTGAGACCCCCAAAATCTGACATGGAACAACTAGGCAACGAGGGGGTAACACGTCATAGTACAAGAAACAATGAATTACAGTTGACACAAAGCTGACATAATAAAAGCATATATATCACATCATAAATGATCAGAGTTTTAAACATAGGTCCCATAGTTTTATATGCGGAAAGATATATTATTTCATCATGATTTATAACATAAAGTTGCCCAAAAGATATAATAAATTTCTGACAGTTTATACTAAAACCAGTCTTTTAAAAGTATCACAGAAATCTCCAAGCTGCGATAATATCCTGCGGGCTCCCATCCAAGCAAAGCTAAGTAATAATACCTGAGATTAAACATGTAAAATCGTCAACACAAAGTTGAGTGAAATTCATAGGTTTAGCAATAAAGGTGTGGAACACAAGCACTCTTTTGTAAAACAAGTTGTGACAATCCGTCAATTTATGGTTGATATTTTATTCTCAAATATTATTTAAAAATATTATTTTAATATTATATTATGAACTCACTTATTTTTGGGAAGTAATTTAGATTTATGTCCTGAAGTAGCATCGACTACGTCTAAACCAGAGGATTCAATGTTACGTGCTTACGTTTACATACACCGTTTTGGTGACAGTCTGACATTTCAGAAAAGAAATTTATCCGTGAATATTATTTTGGAATTTTAAATTTGTGTTGGTTCATAAACTCACAAATTTACGAGAAGAGATTAGGACTTACGATTATAATTTAACGCCCTTTACGACTAAACCGGAAACCTTAGGATTACGTATTTACGTTTTCGAACTCCGTTTTTGATGAGACAAGTTTTATTAGATTCGTTTTGTGTCGTTGATTCATAATTTATAAAAACTTTTTTCGTAAAACGACCCGAGGGCACACAAATCGAGGAAACTAGAATCGAGGAATACCCGTAAATTAGTGGGATGAGACAAGTTTACACTTGCCTCACCCCACAAATGGGTGGCCAAAACTCCACCAACACATCTAAGATGTGTCAAAGCTTACTAAGTAAGCTAGGACACTTGTCCTAGCTACTTACACAAATAAGCTAACTAGCAAAACCACTAAACACTCAAACCATTCCTCACAAAAACATACATGCAAAACCACTAATTTCTCTCATTTCTCTCTCTCTTATTTTCGTCCCATATTCACCCCAAACAACCTCCATTTGATCTTGATTCAATCATAAATCATATGTATAATTTACATATGATGAAAACCCATTGAAGTTATAAAGATTGGAGGTGATCTTAACATGTAAAAAGGAGTTTTCAATGGAGTTTGGGGCTGATTTCTCAAGGAGTTTTCATGAAGAACAAGGGCTGATTTTTGGAGGAATCTACAAATACTTGGTGATCCTAGAAGTGATGTTGATATCTCATAAGATTGGTTACCCAAAACCAAGTCTTGTTCATCATCAACCCCATCTTTTCATCATCTTGGTGGTATAAAGATTGTTCTTTCCATCTTCTTGTTATTTTGATTATGTAATCTTGTATTTCTTTTACTTATGTATATGTATATGATGATAAATGATGATTAAAAATATTATGTGGGGATTTGGTGTTGATAAATTTGATAAACATGGGTAAAAAGATAGACAAACTACATGTAAAAATGGTTAAATCTTGCTTAAATGGTAGGCTGTATAAAAACAGTAACTAACCACATGATGAACTGATAAAATGGCATAGATTAATGGATATACAGTAAGTAATATGTCTTGTACACATGTGAGAGTTGGCCATGCAATGGAATCATTAAAATGAGTGAGATATGATCAAAACAAGATGAGTGTGCTAATCTGAATAAGCTGTTGTGTAGGGACTGTTAAGGATATATAAACTTAAAATGAGCAGTAGCTATAACTAAGTTAATTGTAGCACATAATATGAAGATCATGCCACCCAAAAATGAGCTTCTAATTCATTGTATAACTCTAGATATGATAAAAATGGTGAAGATGAAAATAAAAATCAGATTTTGAAGAATTAATGTTTATTACTATTATATAAGCACTCAAATTATATAGTATAAAATGTGAAATTAAAACCCACTAACTTACATAATAAATTTATATAAATATGTATAAGGATAAATAAATGGACATTTTATAAAAATGGTAGTTTGATAAGTTTTATAAGTTATAAAACTATAAACATGATTTTTACGACTTTTTCGGCTATTACCGTAAAATTAACGTTTTTCGCCAATTAAAACTTAGACGGTTGGACCCGTCTAATGTAAACTTTTATAAACTCATATACTGATATATAGACATATATAACAAGTAAAAACCGATAAAACCCGAACTATATAACATACGGACATTAACGGGCTAAGTTAACGTTATTGGACTAATAATACAACAAAATGGGCTAAAACACTTATAAACTTATTTATTGGGCTTAACCCATTTAGGCCCAACTCGTAAAGTGTAGATACTGATAATACAAGTATGAAATGGACTAATACAAGTTAATGAACTTATAATAGGCTTATTGGACCTAAAACACGTAAATAGGTAAAACTAGTAAACTAGTATAAAAGCTATCAACACATAACACTAAAATGAGAAAATGAGAATATGTAAACCCACTTGATCATCATATATATAAAATCATCATATGTATACATAATTGTTATTTTTATAAAGTCATTGGACATGAGTCTAAGACGAGTATTATTTGTCTAGGTTTCCGTGATTGAAGCACGTACCGTACATCCGAATTGCCGATAACCCGCTCTCCCACATCAACGTGAGTTCATAGCCTCGCACTCTTTTAAATGTTTTTATGAAATGTTTTATAAATCCGCGAGGGAGATAACATGTTAGTTTTTATAAAATAGGACACCATTTGTCCCGATTGTTTGTTTATTGATTTGGACCCGAATGATTGTATGACCCGATTGTATGACCCGATAAATGATTAAATGACCCGATAGATGAAATAAAATGGATTATTAAAGTTAGGTTATGTCACCAAAAGTCCCATTAGCATGAATTGTGAACTACCGGGATTTGGTAGACGCTTATGCATATAATAGTACTATTTGGGGACGATCATCCGAGTTCGCGCCTTGACGGTTGATCCCCGTCGTGCCACATTGATTGGTAAGCGAATTTATGTATGAGAAGATTTCCATAGCGTGACCTTTGTGACGACACGCTAATTTAGATGGGCAAATTGAGTTTCGGGCTAGCTACCCGTTGTTTGTTGTAGTAAGGTAACAATGTCATGCGGCTTATAATAATCCAATTAACGAAATACTGCTATACGCACCGAATTACGATGTATTGCCTGACTAGCAATACAGGGTCATACTATTGATATTATTTTTGTGTTTTGGTTTTATATAACCATATTCATATAACGGTTTTTATTTAATCTATACAACGTTATAAAACGTAATGTATGATGTTTTTACGACAGTGGTTCGTATAACGATTTTTTAGGCAAATGCCTACATTATGATTTTGACAAGGATTTGTATAAAATGATTTTGGCTATTTTATGGCCTATTACAAAGATTTGTACAAAATGATTTTCGGTAATAATTTTATACCGATGTTATATTGATGGATTTCATTAAACTCTATGAATTCACTCGGCGTTATCGCTGACCCTTTTCTTTTAACATGTTTTATCTCAGGTACTTGAAGGTAATTCTCGGGAAGACAACAAGAAATCATGGCCCGCACCTAAATAATAATTTCCATTCAAATTCTTTGTAAAACTTGTATGGAATATTATGACTTGGGACCTATGTAAAATTGATATTTATGAATGGAAATGCTTTATTATTAAACGACGCGATTTTTAAGCGTTGTCTATGATGTAAGTAATGTGCTATCCCGTAACACCAACGAGTCTTCCGCTGTATTGAGTTTTATAAATTTGGGGGTGTTACAGTTTGGTACCAGAGCTCTTGTTATAGAGAACGAAAGATTTTTAAAGCCAAGGTTTTGAATAAAACATTTCAAAATCTTTTAACTATAAACATTTTTCTAAAAATGTCTAAAAATCTTTTGACTATAACGGTGCCGAAGAATTCCCGAGTTACCGACAAAACCAGACTGAGAAGTGTTATTTTAATATATATATAACTTGGATTATATATATATATGATGTAATTTTACTACATGATTGTTTGATGATTATTTTGATATTTATACGAGGTATTTATACGACGTAGATTGTCACAAGGAACCCTAAATCCCCTAGTAAATCAATCGAAGCTATTATCGTAGGAATTCTAGCTATCCTAGATCTAAACCAAGTTGTGGATATTTATGATCCCAACAAATGGTTGATATTCGTAGAAATGTAGATATTAGTTGATTGTGATATTGAAAAAGAATTGGCGAGATTAAATCTGATATCGATGTCTTGACGATCTTTCCTTATAGAGTGGAGTTTTACAAAACGTTACCACCTAGAAAGATGTCATCTGATTCGTTGTCATCCAATTCTTAAATTGAAATCGAAAGGGTGAATGTTGCACTTGAGGCTGTCATTGGAACCATTACCCAAAAGCCTCATGCCACTAGTACCTTTCCGAGAAGTCTAATTGAATGATCGAGTCATTTCATACTAGTGACTCATTTGATGACTATTGTTGAAAGAGCTATAGGATTGGAAATTAAGTGTTGTTCATATCGAGCTTTTATTGCCCTATTAAGGTTTATGAATAAGGTTGAAAGTATTCGAGAATGATGTAGGATATCACATTGAGTATGATTTGGTTGAAACTTGAATGAAATAAAATTTAACTCGTATGGAATAAGAAATTGTTAAGAGGAAGTCGTTAAGTTCTGTGATTGAATTATAAGGTTTTAATTGATTGTTGATTCGTGTTAAGTGTTGTTCCTAGGCCATTGTCCACTAACGAGGATGCCCAATGTCCAATAAATAAATTGAAGAAATCTTCTTCTAAATTGGGACCGATGGATCTTCCGGGACAGGTGAGACACCTAATGACTCTTGTAGATTAGTATTCATTGTGGTATCTTTTAAAAATCCCTAACTTAACTGAGATATCAGTTGGTAGGATGAGTTATGAGAATTGTATGACATAGTGACACGTAATGTGTTACGGTACAATTTTGACTTGTTTGTGATTAATGAAAAAGACTACCTTTGATTGCTAAATTCTACATGTATCGATGTTATCTATCTTTTATTGCTTCTTCCTAATGCTCGCATTAGTGATGCAACCATTGAACAAGTACTCATCTCGATTTGAGTTACGTTGTGGATTATTCTTTTGAGTGCCATCGAGATCATGAACCTCATGATTATTTGGCTAAAGCTTATTTCCTATTATATTGAAGTTAGTTCTTGGTGAACAACTTTTCATCACATTTTTGCAGATCACTCATTGTTTTTATAAGTTAAAACAGTATCCCTTGAGAAAAATTGAATTTTCATCACTATAAGGGTTATTCAAAGTGAGATTTATAAATGATTGTTATCGAAATGAAGTTGTTTATAAAACACCTTAGAAAACTTAATTGTTTTCATAACAAAGAAGATCTTTGTAAACTTATTCCTGATTCTTATTTAAGAATTAAGCATGAAAATGTTTTTATTATAAACATGATCATAAAATTTTGACGAACTGAGCATTGCATCGTTAATCTTGAAATTGTATATAGTTGCGCGCCTACATACAATTTGGAATGGACCATGCAAGACTGATTAGTAGTCACCATAAAACTAAATGAATAAACACTACATTTTCCTTGAAGGTTGTGAAAGATTAAATTTTATGAGATCTGCAAGAAGTGAAAAATAGGGACATAGTGTTAGGGACACCTACATATGTGCCTGTATCATCTATTCTTCTGAGTCGAATTTACTCATCTGTGGAAATTGTCTTATTTGACAATTGACGATTCTTTCTTGTCCAATTCTCCCGTAGTGATATTCTTAGGAAAAGTATCTGATTACCGAGTGTTGATACCCGACTGGATGTATCGACGTTCCTATCATTTCTTTTGAATTGATTTCATTTGAATGACCTGGGTAACGACCCGAGGAGCTTTCGAATGCATACTCAAATTATGAAAACATGGGATATATTCATATTCGTTAAATGTTTTCGTCTGTGTCTGATTTGAAATTCTCTCGTGTAGATTATGCGTTGACCTGACTCTTTAATGGTAGTTGTGTCTCCATATATCCTTGAACTTGTGAAGGATTATGAGTTATTATTAGTCTTTTGAGAAGTTCACATCTTATCGACGGCAATGAAAGTGGAAAGTTGATAGTGCCAGTAGAATGGATTGATTGATTATGACATGACGACATTGTCTTAATTGATGGGAACTCGAGTAGAATTCCCCTAAATGATAAGATGTTGATTATCAAAAGTGATCTAAATAATTCTAGATGGATGACCATATCCTGCATTTAGACTTGAAATTATACCTTGAATGGTTGTGAATTAGTCATAGAGATTATAATCTAGAAAGAACTTAAAGTAAATTTATTAAAAGATGTTTCTTTTATCTGAAACTTTAGGAGGTATTTATTGGTGAATTACCTAGACTTTTGCCATTTAGGCAAGTTGAATTTGGTATTTGATTATATTCCCGGTGCTGCACCTGTGGCGTGTGCACTGTACGTCAGCACCATCTGAATTAAAGGAGTTACTGTACAACTGAGAGAGTTGTCGGAGAAAGATCTTATTCTACCAAGCTCGTCATCATGAAGAGCTATGGTGTTATGATTCCTTATATTTATAGATTACTATGAACTGAGTAAATTGACAATCGAAAACGATATCCATAACTCGAAATGGAAGATTTGTTCGATCATTTACAAGGTTCTAGCGTATGTTTTAAAGATTTGATCCATGGCATGGTTATCATCAACTTCGCGTCCGCGAAAAAGATTATCTATTCCAATCATTACATCCAGAACTTGTAATGAACATTATGAGTTTCACGTGATGTCGTTTGGATTGACTAATACACATGTAGCATTCATAAATTTGGTGAATCACGTGTGAAGGCTGTAATTTGATAAATGCATGCTTGTGATCATCCAGGACTATTTGTTTGTTTATAAGTATAAGAAGGAGTTAGTAATTATTTATAGATTGCCCTGAATTGACCGAACAATAAAAACTTGTACCTTAAATATTTAACATGTGATTAAACACTTAATCCTTTACGTGATTTGACCGTGTGATTAATAAGATAATGGGATCTATATTGACATTTCAAAAATTAGAGCCATTAAGGCTTAGGGTCATACCAAAAAGGAAGTGCAAATATGTTTCGACAGATATTTTATCAAAGAAATTTTTAAGGGATTGTTTCCTTATACACAAATCATTTAACTAAACTCCTGTTTAGGGGTAAATGTTTGTGTATACTTCTAGACAACCAAAGAAGAATTGAGGAAACCATTTAAACCAAGACTTGACATTTGAAAGGACAATTTACGCTTTTCAACTAAGAAGATTTTGACCAAAATATAAACAAAGATTTTTCTAACATTTACGAATTTTAATAATTATTTTAATTATTTTCGATAAATCAACAAAAATCGTGTTAATTAAATTCAAAAATTGTTTTGAACATTTTATTATAATTGGTCGAACTAAGGAATTTAAAATTTTTACGTTTACGTTTCATAAAAGTTAAATATTTATTGTTAATTTACATGTAATAATTATCGACGATTTAGACGTCGGATTGAGTAAAACAGATAAAGATAATAGTAAAGACGAAACTAAAACATAGAAGATATGAAGAAAGAATTTTGAATAAATACGGTTATGATATTTATTTCATCAGGAAAGTGAATGTAATTACTGACACATTATGTATAAAAGATAAAGAACCAATTAGGACATGTTCCTTAATAATGAAGGTGCAAAATAAATTGCCGAACAATTTAAAAATAGCCGATGATTGTAAAAAGGATAATATAGATAATAAAAAGTGGTTCGCGGCTAATGTGAACCATTAGATTTGAGAAGCCGATAGTGTTAAATATTTTAAAGACTACTTGTGATTGTCTAAATATGGAGGATTGTGAGGTATAGTTATGTTGGAATCTGTACGTATAAGTATTCTATTCCTGTCATTTCTGACTAAATGTATCTTTATCTGAAGAAATTTTTACTAATGGCAAATTATGAAGGCATACATTGCCTCATACATTAGTAAATGTCTAGCTATTGCAAAGGTCATCATCTGATTTTGATTCGATTTGGGTCATCGTCGACAGACTGACCAAATCTGCTAATATCATTCCTGTTAATGATAGATTCTTGATGAAGAAATTGACTCTTTTGTGTTTAAAGGAGTTGTGTGAACATGGTATGCCTGTATCGATCATTTCTATCAAGATCCTCGCTTCGCATCGAATTTCTTGAGATTTGCTCAGAAGTCATTAAGAACGAATCTTGATGAGAGTACTGTGTACCACCCCAATCGAAGGGACGAGGTAAAGAACGATACAAAATACTAGAAGTCTTGTTTTATGTTTGAATGATTGACCTTTGGTAATGAACCGTATAATCTTTTTCCTTTGGAGAGATTATCATTGAAAATTATCGTATTAGGATCGAGATTCAATCTTGTTAGGATCTATATTAGAGCATCTGTAAGCAGGAGTTGGGATGAAGACACCCGATATACACCCATTGTGAGTTGGACATGTCTTTTAGGTTTAAGGTTTCCTATGATGGCGAACCTAACCTTACAAAATACTCGACCCGCGAGACCTGAAATGATTGTTGAAATTAGTATCTGAATATTGACTGCCGATAGTGGGCAGGAGGTTATGTGAATATGAAATGTAGATCTTGAAATGCCAGATTGGTAGCGAAGTTATGCCAAAAATATTAACCACGGAAAAATTAATTGATGATCTGAAAGATCATGGGATATAAGTCCCCGTTGTATGAGACCATTGAGATGATGTAAAAGATTGGTTTGAAAGGCATCTAAGCTGGATCTACCCTCGGACTTCAAGAGCTGCGTGAATTATGTTTCGTATATCGAACTTGATAAAATGTCTATCAAGTGAAAATCTGATTGTTTCTTAGTAATGTTTAGATCGGCGAAAAGTTGCATTCATCAAAAACCCGTGAACATCATGGATAGAGAAAGTAAGTCAACATTAAGCCTGATCTTATTCCCGTAGTTATGTTTGATGAAACTCGCGTAATGTAATGAATTACACTTGTGAGAAAAGACCGAATGTGGAGGAAATACCCGCATGGCTTTAACTCAATAAGAAGCGAGTAGTAAGGTAAGATGATCTTTGAGGACAAAGATCCTGTTTAGGGGTAAATGCTGTGACAATCCGTCAATTTATGGTTGATATTTTATTCTCAAATATTATTTAAAAATATTATTTTAATATTATATTATGAACTCACTTATTTTTGGGAAGTAATTTAGATTTATGTCCTGAAGTAGCATCGACTACGTCTAAACCAGAGGATTCAATGTTACGTGCTTACGTTTACATACACCGTTTTGGTGACAGTCTGACATTTAAGAAAAGAAATTTATCCGTGAATATTATTTTGGAATTTTAAATTTGTGTTGGTTCATAAACTCACAAATTTACGAGAAGAGATTAGGACTTACGATTATAATTTAACGCCCTTTACGACTAAACCGGAAACCTTAGGATTACGTATTTATGTTTTCGAACTCCGTTTTTGATGAGACAATTTTTATTAGATTCGTTTTGTGTCGTTGATTCATAATTTATAAAAACGTTTTTCGTAAAACGACCCGAAGGCACACAAATCGAGGAAACTAGAATCGAGGAATACCCGTAAATTAGTAGAATGAGACAAGTTTACACTTGCCTCACCCCACAAATGGGTGGCCAAAACTCCACCAACACATCTAAGATGTGTCAAAGCTTACTAAGTAAGCTAGGACACTTGTCCTAGCTACTTACACAAATAAGCTAACTAGCAAAACCACTAAACACTCAAACCATTCCTCACAAAAACATACATGCAAAACCACTAATTTCTCTCATTTCTCTCTCTCTTATTTTCGTCCCATATTCACCCCAAACAACCTCCATTTGATCTTGATTCAATCATAAATCATATGTATAATTTACATATGATGAAAACCCATTGAAGTTATAAAGATTGGAGGTGATCTTAACATGTAAAAAGGAGTTTTCAATGGAGTTTGGGGCTGATTTCTCAAGGAGTTTTCATGAAGAACAAGGGCTGATTTTTGGAGGAATCTACAAATACTTGGTGATCCTAGAAGTGATATTGATATCTCATAAGATTGGTTACCCAAAACCAAGTCTTGTTCATCATCAACCCCATCTTTTCATCATCTTGGTGGTATAAAGATTGTTCTTTCCATCTTCTTGTTATTTTGATTATGTAATCTTGTATTTCTTTTACTTATGTATATGTATATGATGATAAATGATGATTAAAAATATTATGTGGGGATTTGGTGTTGATAAATTTGATAAACATGGGTAAAAAGATAGACAAACTACATGTAAAAATGGTTAAATCTTGCTTAAATGGTAGGCTGTATAAAAACAGTAACTAACCACATGATGAACTGATAAAATGGCATAGATTAATGGATATACAGTAAGTAATATGTCTTGTACACATGTGAGAGTTGGCCATGCAATGGAATCATTAAAATGAGTGAGATATGATCAAAACAAGATGAGTGTGCTAATCTGAATAAGCTGTTGTGTAGGGACTGTTAAGGATATATAAACTTAAAATGAGCAGTAGCTATAACTAAGTTAATTGTAGCACATAATATGAAGATCATGCCACCCAAAAATGAGCTTCTAATTCATTGTATAACTCTAGATATGATAAAAATGGTGAAGATGAAAATAAAAATCAGATTTTGAAGAATTAATGTTTATTACTATTATATAAGCACTCAAATTATATAGTATAAAATGTGAAATTAAAACCCACTAACTTACATAATAAATTTATATAAATATGTATAAGGATAAATAAATGGACATTTTATAAAAATGGTAGTTTGATAAGTTTTATAAGTTATAAAACTATAAACATGATTTTTACGACTTTTTCGGCTATTACCGTAAAATTAACGTTTTTCGCCAATTAAAACTTAGACGGTTGGACCCGTCTAATGTAAACTTTTATAAACTCATATACTGATATATAGACATATATAACAAGTAAAAACCGATAAAACCCGAACTATATAACATACGGACATTAACGGGCTAAGTTAACGTTATTGGACTAATAATACAACAAAATGGGCTAAAACACTTATAAACTTATTTATTGGGCTTAACCCATTTAGGCCCAACTCGTAAAGTGTAGATACTGATAATACAAGTATGAAATGGACTAATACAAGTTAATGAACTTATAATAGGCTTATTGGACCTAAAACACGTAAATAGGTAAAACTAGTAAACTAGTATAAAAGCTATCAACACATAACACTAAAATGAGAAAATGAGAATATGTAAACCCACTTGATCATCATATATATAAAATCATCATATGTATACATAATTGTTATTTTTATAAAGTCATTGGACATGAGTCTAAGACGAGTATTATTTGTCTAGGTTTCCGTGATTGAAGCACGTACCGTACATCCGAATTGCCGATAACCCGCTCTCCCACATCAACGTGAGTTCATAGCCTCGCACTCTTTTAAATGTTTTTATGAAATGTTTTATAAATCCGCGAGGGAGATAACATGTTAGTTTTTATAAAATAGGACACCATTTGTCCCGATTGTTTGTTTATTGATTTGGACCCGAATGATTGTATGACCCGATTGTATGACCCGATAAATGATTAAATGACCCGATAGATGAAATAAAATGGATTATTAAAGTTAGGTTATGTCACTAAAAGTCCCATTAGCATGAATTGTGAACTACCGGGATTTGGTAGACGCTTATGCATATAATAGTACTATTTGGGGACGATCACCCCAGTTCGCGCCTTGACGGTTGATCCCCGTCGTGCCACATTGATTGGTAAGCGAATTTATGTATGAGAAGATTTCCATAGCGTGACCTTTGTGACGACACGCTAATTTAGATGTGCAAATTGAGTTTTGGGCTAGCTACCCGTTGTTTGTTGTAGTAAGGTAACAATGTCATGCGGCTTATAATAATCCAATTAACGAAATACTGCTATACGCACCGAATTACGATGTATTGCCTGACTAGCAATACAGGGTCATACTATTGATATTATTTTCGTGTTTTGGTTTTATATAACCATATTCATATAACGGTTTTTATTTAATCTATACAACGTTATAAAACGTAATGTATGATGTTTTTACGACAGTGGTTCGTATAACGATTTTTTTAGGCAAATGCCTATATTATGATTTTGAGAAGGATTTGTATAAAATGATTTTGGCTATTTTATGGCCTATTACAAAGATTTGTACAAAATGATTTTCGGTAATAATTTTATACCGATGTTATATTGATGGATTTCATTAAACTCTATGAATTCACTCGGCGTTATCGCTGACCCTTTTCTTTTAACATGTTTTATCTCAGGTACTTGAAGGTAATTCTCGGGAAGACAACAAGAAATCATGGCCCGCACCTAAATAATAATTTCCATTCAAATTCTTTGTAAAACTTGTATGGAATATTATGACTTGGGACCTATGTAAAATTGATATTTATGAATGGAAATGCGTTATTATTAAACGACGCGATTTTTAAGCGTTGTCTATGATGTAAGTAATGTGCTATCCCGTAACACCAACGAGTCTTCCGCTGTATTGAATTTTATAAATTTGGGGGTGTTACACAAGTAAATAGAGAAAATAGTTATGATCATTAACCATAGTCTGAAACCAATATTATTGCTGTTTAGTTCATGAACCGAAGCTTAACTCAAAGTAAGTTCCTCTAGGGAGTATTAAGCCTAAATACTCAAGTATAAACAAATGTAAGTGCGCCAAGGTAATCGGGACGGGGATTGTCAATCCCGATGGATCCACCCACAACATTCGCGCTTAGCGCAAAGCATACGGGACAATTAACGGTTCATGATCAAGAGAGGAAACTTAAGGCTATTAACTATAAGCAATAATATCAATGAAAACTGTTGGAAAGCATACAAGTCTGAATAGCATACAAGTTCTGAATAGCATACAGTTTTTAAATGGATGTGTTCCACCATGTAAGATCTCACCCCGCGTTTAGAAACAATGTACAAGTAGTAAAAGGGCTATGAACTCACCTTTAGTAAGTAATCACAAGGTAAAAGGGGCTGAGCAAAAAGAAGTCTTCACGGACCTATGCAATGGTGACGCGTAATAAGAATGCGTTCAATGAAGCAATAACGTTTTAGAAGTGATGGGACATAGTATGACTAGGTAACTTGCGTGCGATGGCGAGACCTAAGCTTAAGTTAAAATTTTGACCCAACACATTGAACCTACTGTAATAACCTAATATCAACCTTGTATGACGGTCCAAGCATTTATGTGTGGGTTCCGAACACGTTTAAGACTCGGTTTGAAAAAACAAAACAAGGGACTGCATTCAGTTTTCTGAAAAAGGCTGTGAAGATTTGGTCATATCTAAAAATCTATAATAGTACAGGAGGTGAAATTTCTTGACATGTATAGATATTTCTCTTACCTTTAAAAGTTGGGAAAGAACAGCCCTAGAACTATTTTCAATCAACGGGAAATGCACTTTTAGTGACAGACTATCAAAACAGAAAGTTGTAAACGTCTTTCGTACCTTACGGTAGATTAAGCATAAATCCCAATCGGTAAAAGATTTTGACACGAAACCAAAAAGAGAAGTTTTATTATATTTGTAGCTACTGTAAAAAGTAATAAAATCATAAATTAATCCTTTTTACCCAAGTCAATTTACCCACGTTTTAAGCATAACATTTAGATTTGACCTAGTTTAGTAAAACGACCGTTTCGGACTCATCCGGACACTTCCCGTTTCTATCCAACTCAACACATACTAATCACATCAGTGGGTATCCATTTTTCAAATAAAAATAAGGTCATATGTTTAAGAAAATTTTGCCATGACCTGTTTGTTTCTGTGGTGATTTCCATACTACAAAAACAACTCCATTTAGCTACCTAACCTCAATCAAGCAACACTTAGGCTATACCAAATCGCCACGCAAGTGTCCTAAGTCCTAATATGCCCTAAGTATCTATAATCTCAGTGGGTTTCACCCAAGGAATTCAAAATTCATGAATAAAAAGAATCAAAGTACTAGTAACATCAAAACTAAAATGCTAGGAGTGACTATACCTTCATAACAAGTAGGAATTAATCCAAACACGTAAATTAAACAATTCCTCCTCCTTGATCCTTAGAAATTTCGTGGCCCTTAGCCACGTGTTAAGTCAATCACGGTATTAGCAATTGAGTAGAAATAATGTAGTGAGATGATCACCGACGATATGGATGCTTGGGGAAAACACGAAAACCGCAACCTATCACAATAAGGCGCGCTTTAAGACTCGAACTCAATATCGATATATATACCAAATATAACATGACTCAAATGTTTTCAAAGTATACACGTTTCAAAACCATTGACACGAATCAAAAGAATCCATTTATCCAACGTTACTCGTTATAACACTTGAACACTTGAAAATGACCCGTCATACGACGCCAAGTCAACGCAAGTCAAACTATCCTTTACCCTTATTTGTACTAGTAGCTAAGTCATTTATATAATGACTAAGCACTTGAGTAAGTCACCATGTCCGATGGTGAACACTCAAACTCACGCAACACAAGCATTTGAACTACGTGTCCAAAGTAAAAATCAGCAAGTACACCCCGAATGTACACACCGATCTACCCTATCTAGACATGTCCGTTTTACATGAAAATTGGTTTCAAGGTCACTTATAACCTGTATAAGACCTCACAAAAAATTGAGCTAAAGTTCACACTTTAAAATCCATCAGCTCGACACTTTACTCGACTCCAAATTTTAGGACAAATTTGTGCACTTGTTTTGTAACACCGTTTGGACCACTTTAAAAATACTATCTCGACAATCCGTCTTTTGAAACCACTACTAGACTCATCAAAATCAGTTTGTAAACTTTGAAAATCAGTAGTATCAACTATCTAACCAAGCCTAAAGTCCCCGAGAGTCGACCCAAAATCAGCCACAATTTCGGATTGTGCCGACTTGCGTCTCCCGGTACACGAAAACTAAAACTAGCATAACTTTTGACTCGTAATGAGTTATAGGCTCTATCTTATACCAAAACGATCGTCTCGGAAAACTCTACAACAATTTCAAATAATCTCAGTATTTCACAGACCTTAAACCCACGAAACAATCTGTTTAAAGCTGCTGTCCCAAATTACCTTTTTAGAAAACATGACAAACCAATTTTCCCACCAAAACTAATCATTCCCATACCTCTAGGATCACTATACTATCATACCCATCAACCAAACACTCCTAAAAACACTTGTATGAAAAATCTAACAAAAACCAAAGATTAAAACAAGACTTTTAAGGATCAAAACATGATAATCTTACCAAATATAACATATGCAAGATGATTAAATTATCATACAATCATGAAATCAAAAGTTCTTGAAATCTTGATGCATGTGTGAAATTTTTGTATAGATGGAATCATCTTAAGATTTAGAACATGGGTCTATGTTTAGATTTTTATAAAACATGAGAAATTTTGATGATTTTGGGTGTTTTTATGGTGAAGGTGACGGCAAGGTAGATGGGAGAGAATTAGAGTTTAATTTTTTTTTTTACATTTTTATGTATGTGTTTTTGTTGTAAAGAAATTGGTTTTTATATGGTGGTAGTGGAGGGACCAATATTGCCAAGTTTAAAACTTGTGGACTTAAAAATAATTAATAGTTTTAAAGGGTAGAAAATGGTTATTGGTAAATATTAAAAATATTTACGGGGCTCGGGTTTCGTAAAAATACTTTTCAAAAGTTACAATGCATCGTAAAAATGATTATACGATTTCTCGACACGACTTAATACGTAATTAAAACGACATCATCGAAAATATTAATTATCGAAACAATCGATAAGTAAACGTAAAATTTTGGGCATCCGTCGGTATCGCGATCACTATGAATTCTCGTTGTACATTGATTTGAATAAACTCGTTGTAAAACGCACACGGGTGATTTTAAATCAAAAACATTGATTTAAAATAAATATGGAAAAATAAAATGAAAATTTATAATTTCATACAAAGTATTTATCGATGATCAGAAAAATACTTAAAAAAAATATAATTTAAAAATCTCAGGATTTACATATTGCAATACAAGAAAACGTAATACGTTGGAAAAATTCAAGAAGAACGAATAAAAAGAATAAAATAATGTTAGGAAAGTACGGGTTCTCACATACATTGTGCAGGTATTTTGATATTTCTGCACAATACTTGTACAACATCATTCCTAAAATGTTTCCAAGACCATCACTTACGTATAGCTAGAATTTCACCTGCAGATGGAACTGTGATTGGATGGAGATGGATCCTACTTCCAGAATTAAGGTACCTCCCTTAACGTTTGATGTGTGTTCTGTAATCTGCTGCTAGTTTGGTCATGCTGCTAACACTTACGCAAGCCCTTAAGCACGCAACATTTTGGTGCAACATAGTATGCAACATTTTGGTGCAAATAATGAACTTTACATATAACGGGCATTGTATAATCTACGTCTACTGTATTTCAATCTAACAGAAAAAATAACTAACATCTCTATTTAATAAATTATCAGCTATGAACATATAATATATAATATTGCAGCTTGCAGCCACTGAGGAAACCATTGCAGGCACCTGTAGAACATCTGTGCTTGCGCGCCCCTGTTCATTTTTAAAGGAAACGTGGATTATAGCTCGCGCGTTGCGGCGAAGCATGCGAGACTAATGGTGCAGTATACCGATAATGCAAAAGGTTGTTTATGTTAATGACTGACCTTGAAAGAAGAAAATAACCTCAATGACTATTTACATGATAATGTCGTGCTTTGCGTCGACGCTATTGTTCTTTGTTTTCTGAAGTTGTATTATCGAAATTATGTTTGTAAGACTAAGATCTAAAATTTTATAAATTTTATATAATTAGCCTCTTAAGCATGTGTACTTTTACATATTTATATTTCATTCAACTCTAGGAAGAACTCATATATAGATTAAAGATGTGCTTTATAAATACATTTTATTAAATGTATATTAATTGGCGAAATTATGTAGAAACTCGTGCGTACGTCAAAAGCGTGTCAATATTTGTCTCTTTTGTTCGGAATTCAAAGATTTAGTCGTCAATATACTTTTTATCGAAGACTCTTTCAAATGTTTGTCAAACAGAGTTTGGTATGTAAAATAGGGGTAGATAAAAAATTATAACGTTAGTTTTTTATCATGTTTGCTTATTTTAAAGTTATTAGATAGTTTATGGATGTGTTTTGAAGTTTTTTAAAATATATATTTGAGTGAAACATTTTTTTTTATATAATTACATGTATGTCAAAAGCATTGCAATATTTGGCTTGTGTTTTTTTTTTTTTGAACGGCGAGTTAGTAGTTAGTGATTCGAGTTTACAGTGACATCCAATTGGGCAGTATGCAAGCCTCGAACCTTCTCCTTAGGGGATAAACCCCACTCCTGCTTCTTAATTCGGGCCCCTGAAGGTTCTTGGTGAGACTCGAACTCGATATATTTTTTCTAATGAATCTTTAGATTTATTATATTAAAAAGATATAAACCTGAAAAAGTTAACGTTGCAGTTGACCGATAATGCAAAATATTTTTCTCGTCAATGACATTTGCAAGGAATAAAAAAGCGCAAAGATTATTTTCATAAGAATTTTTTAAAATAGGTATTAAGTTTTAACATTTTTTATAAAGTTATAAGCCTGTTAAGAAAAGCATTGCAATATTAAGCTAATTTGGTTCATAGTTCGATAATCTTTTTAAGGTATTTTTTCGAATGAATCAATCGGTATACATTTCATATTTTATAAGTAAAATCTTTAATATAAAAAAATCGTGCATACCATAGTTAATACTTTGAGGTAATTTTGTAGTGTGTGACATAATAAGAGGTGTGGTGTGGTTTTGTAGTTATTTGACCTCCTGTTATTTGATTGGATGTCAAAACGACATAAAGCTACATATAAAACGACAATAGAAAACACGAAACGACGCCGTTTCCTTCAATCAATAATATATATATTAATTTTATGCTTAACTTATGTGTCGTTTTATTGAATTATGAAAATATATGTCCGGTTTACACAACCAATAAATTTTTGTCCCACATGCTTAAGCATAAGATTAGATATGAGTTTTAGACATATCAATCACTTTTAATCAATGCATTATTTGATTAGTGATAAGTCATTTTTACTCTTTTTTAAAAATAAATCTTATGTTAAAGTAATTATTGTAAATTCTGACTATCTAATGGCAAAATAAAAAGAAATTAGTGGAGTAATAAATATTGTTCCTATATAAAGATTTGATATTTTTTAAAGACAAATATATATAGCAACGTGAACATATTTGATACGAAAAACGTGGCTTCTAAAAATACTTGATACGCCTTAAAGTTAATTTGGTTTTCAAAGAGATCTAATAAGAGCTTGTAAATCATAATAACGGTGGAGGAGTGTTTCCGAACAAAATAAATGTACAAAATTGTGATAACCGTTTTTTATTCTTAAAATGCATATGTATTTTTATCGTGTTAGTTCACAATGTAGACGTGCATGTATTCTTATTGTGTTAGGTCATTAGATACATGTATTCAAGGACCATACACATGTATTTTGTTTCGTTTGTATCATAACTATCTTTTCGATGGATAGAATGAAAACACATGTGCACTTATCATATCGCTTATCATACTCGGATTTATAACCAATAAAACAATTATTAAACGTATAACTAAAACACAACGAAAAATATACATATGCATTATTAAGAATAAAATGTGGTTCTCGTAATTCTGTACATTTTATTTGTTCTGAAAAAAACCTTATACACCATAATAAACTTTTTCTAATAGAAGTTTATGAATCCTAAAATCTTTCAAAAAATCCGCGTAATAAACAACGCTTATTCTATAAAATAACTTATTTTAAACAAAACAAGCATCTTTAAATCCTATAAGCCCCGCAACAAACACCACCTTATTATCACGCTTTCATAGTAGGGTAGCTATAACGGGCTATAAGTAATTTTCAGCATACTACATGTTATTATGAGAGGCAATTAGGCAAACTAAGAGGTAAAAAATCCGTTTGTTTTATTCGTTTGTATTATCATTTTTTTTTTGCTTAGACATAAAGGTAATATGTCTCGTTTTTGAAATAATTGACTTATAGTCGCTTTTTGTAATTTTAGCTCCTTGCTAGTTTTTAATAAAATTATTCCTATTAAAAAGAATAAAAATTTATAAGAGGCAATTAGGCAAACTAAAATAATATTTGGGCCTTGAAAGTTAGATATTTAATCTGAAAGGAATGGGCTTTTTGTAGGTGAGCCTAAATATGTTCATTTATGCGATTATATCATTGCCGAATTTCGACATATTAGAAGATGACACCTTTCATTGAACACCGATGTCCTTTCTACTTTAGGTTAGTTTACTGTATAGATTAGGACGATCATTATTTTTTTTTTCATATTTTTTTTTAAAGAAAAATGATTTATCATGCCTACATATCCTTCTACTTACATGATCATGATAAGTGGATTGATCAACAGATGAAATTAAAAAAAAATTTAATGGATTACATAAGTTTTAATTTGATGTGAATTAGAAGATAAGTAGTAAAATATTGTAGGAGGATTTAGTATTAATTTTCTGCAAAATTCAATGGTGAAGCTATTATAAGACTAAGAAGGATGCTGGCCCCCTTGAAACTGACCCATTAGTGTAAAAATGTTTATCTTTCATGTGCTAAAAAACTAATGTTTCTGTTTTGATCCTCCCACATCTTAAAACCCAATAAAAATAACATATTTAATGCTAGAACTTAGGGGTGAGCACAGTGGCGGATGTAGGAAATCGGGATAAGGTGTGCACTATTTTTTTTTTGTCGATCAGATTTTTGGGTCAGGATTTTTAAGATTGAGTTATGCATGACTAGTTGTGTTTTATGAATCCAAACTTTCAAACTGAATTTGTTTACCAAATTTGTGCTATTATAAACTAAACTTTCTTTCAAATTCATACACATTTATACAAACTGATTAAATTTTTGTACTAAACGAAACGAAATACCTCGGTATCATATTAACTTATATCGTAATATCTTAATTCGTAAAACATAAGTATAAATAATAATAAAGTATAAGTGGACTAAAATTAATTATGAACTGAGAGGTATTATAAAAACGACTTACTGTAGTTGCAACTATGCATTTTAAAAACTTGGAAGAATAACCCATTTAAATCGCGTAAACAAATAACCATTTCAAATGCTATTTCAGTTTTCAATATAGTTAAAACTTATAAGTTATACTTCCTCCGTCTCACTTTTATTATTCTCATTACTATTTTAATTTGTCCCAAAATATTGTCCTTGAAAGTGGGATTGGGCCTGAGAAAAGTGTCTCATTTCAAGTAGGCTTTGTTTTTATTATTATCCTTGAAAGGGAAAAGTGTGTCAAAAGTCAACATTTAAACCCTTCTTCAACAGAGAGCATCGCCCATCTTAATTGCAGACTTGGACATTTCTTTTCTTTCATCTTTTGTATATCTCATTAACAGAATTGAACAATGGCAAAATGAATCAGGGTATGCATCTTATTTTTTCTGGGTATGTAATCTTTCTTATTTCGTTGAAAAAACTCTTAAAAATATTTTTTTTACACTACAAGAAGGAATCACAGGGTATGCAAGTGCATACCCATGTGTGGCTGTATGTCCGCCCCTGGGTGAGCATGGTTCGATTTGGTTCGGTTTTTGTATAAAATCGAAACCGAACCGACAAATTTTGGTTTCTGATTTTTAGGAACCATTCGGTTTCGGTTTTGTGTCGGTTTGGCTTTTTGGTTTTCAATTTACTTTCGGTTTGGTTTTTCGGTCTTTTCGGTTCCTATATGAATTATCGAGCTTCGCTTTTACAAGTCGATTTTGAATATAGCATAAATCGACACGTTAAAAGCTTTAAATAAACAATAACAACAAGAAACACAACATTAACAATAAGGGAAAAATAAAATCCTAAAAAAATCATTTATGTGTATAAATCAACACAATAGCAACGATAAAAATCTAATTAAAAAAACAACCGAGAAGAAAACTTATAATATAGTCATGTTCAATAAGCATATGAAACAATAATTAGTAATTAAACATGATAGAATTAATCTAGCGTAACATATTCATCGTCCATTAGCTTCGACGTGACCTTATATATATATATATTCTCATGTTTATGAAGATCGGTACGGTTTATATCGGTTTTCTTTAATGCTAAAACCAAACCGAACCAAAATCTTCGGTTTTTTCAAAATGCAAAACCCGAACCATCGGTTTTTCAATCGGTTTCGGTTTTTTAGTTTTTGATTTAAGTTCGGGTTTTTTATTTCTTGCACACCCCTACTAGAACTCGCCTTTTTTAGTATCTTGTTTCAAAAATAACCGTAAGCTGAAAGTGCTAATCGATGATATATCTGCATAAAACTTTTGCATTTTAAAATTTGGATTGTTTCTGCCCTCCCGCGAAAAACTTTCACGCTCCGCCATTGGCAAACTCAAACAACTTTTTATCACTGTAAGATGAGGTAAACTGAAAAAAACATATCTTTTAAAAACACGTTATACTTTTTTCATCCCAAAATTATCGTCCACATACAAAAAAACACATAGTTAAAAAACATAACTATTACAACTTTTTCACTCATACTATTTGCGACAATTTTACACTCAACAAATTAATTTTAAACTTTTTTTTTGTTTGCAATAAGAATCTATGTAAGGATAATATGATAAAATCGAACTGAATTTTTATCTATTTTTTAAAATGGATAATTATATTAAAATAACTTAAAATAAATAGTGAATAATAATTTAAGACGAAGATAGTAATTTAATTAATACACACAAGCACACAAACGAATGATGGTCGTGACATCAACCAAGATATGTACTCGATCACGGTCGGTCGAGGTTGCCACCACAAGAACGATCATGTGCGACTTTCAAAAAATCACACTCGATCGACATTATAATGTTTAGTTTACGTGCATCGGTTTAATTATCGATGTCTTATGTTTTCTCTTTACCATTCTTATTGGACGCACGTTTACCTCAACCAATATTGAATTCTTAGTCTTTCTAGTTTCGACAAGACATTGCTCGTTCTGATTAATAAGCTTATTTCAATTTGCACATCAAATTTATTGTGAATTTGTGATGCATGTTTTTCTTGAATCATGCTAGCTATTATGGGTGTAAAAAACCCGACATGACCCGAACCTGATTAAACCTGTTCAGATTGGATTATTTGGATCAAAAAAGTTATTCGTATTATTCAGGTCAACATAAGTGAACTTTATACTAAATAGGGTCGGATAAGGGTAAAAGCTATAGAATAGCCATGTACTCTTCATTTTGTTCCATTATGAAAAACATACTATTTTTTGTACTCATTTACCCAATATAAATTCAAATTTGAATATGTTATGACTAATATAACAATGAAATGACTAAAATACCCTTATAAATTTTTAGAATTACCTAGATCTTCTTACATAAACCCATATTACATACCCTTTCTTTGCACAAATATTGTATATAACATTACCTCTCATACGTCCCTTTCTTTCATAAAGGATCCATCCCTGTCCAATCCCATTAACTGTATACTCCTGGTACTCTTACTTTTTATCAAAGTGATATCCCACAAGAATAGCACCAATTATGATCACGTAAGATAAATGTGGTAACTAAATAAATAGGGGTCGTGTGGTTTAGACACCGCCTAATTTTTATTTGTGTATTCTAATACAAAGCTGTCAGAACACTCACACATTCAGTCAAGTACATTAATTTTATAAAACCAAAAAATCAGTAGTACTTTACTTTTTTCTCTCTCTCACACACACATTATCTCACTCCATCTTCTCACACTTTTCTTTTTCAAACTAGAGTATCTATAACCACCAATTATATATCCGACCACCGCACCACTCTCCTGATCTTTCCGACCAAATAGGCTACGTCGTACCTGCATCAACAGCCCATAAGCAAGCTAAACGGTCCATCCTGATTCGAGTAATCTTCATTTACATCCCCTTTTGTTACCACCATCACATCTTTTGTCAACACCACTTTCAGCCACCGACCAGCTCCACGCCACCGCCTTAGGCGAACCACTGGTCACGCCGCCAAAGTCAAACCGGTTAGATTTGGTGATAAATCGATTAGATCTAGTGGTGAACCGCTTAGATCTGGTGTTGGAATTCGTACTAACGATTAGCGATGAAGGTAACCCTCGGGGGTTAATGGTGGTGACTATTAGATGGGGTTGGCAGCGGAGGTGGCTGCTAGGATCCGTCGGAGGTGGCTCGCCATAGATGGTTCGCCGGTGGCATTGCTGTTATGGATAATAAGAAAGGATGAAGAGTTTTTTTAATATGTGAGGAGAGAGGGTGTGTGTAAAAAGTATGAAAGTGATAAAAAAACAACTTCTTTGTTTTGACTTGTCTCTATACATGTACAATACTTCTTCTGTTTTTAATCATTGGTGATGTATTGCCGGTGTTTACTTACTAGTTTGTGGTGTCCGAATACTCAAAGCCAATAAATAGTCCCTAAAACGTAGGGATTTTCAATTATACGAGATCCCACAACCATCACGCACAATCTTTTCCCACATTTTATGCAATAAACAATAACACACGTGATATCCTTTTTTGCTTGTAAAACGCATCACGTCAACCCAATAATTAAAACTCCATACCTTAGCCTTATGCACACGTTTTCTTGACAGCGTGCCTTCTAGGGATGTTTATTGCAATGTTTTTCATTTTACCAAGGTATGTGTTCATTTTACCTTAATTGACCAGACATTACTGATCTATATGAGAGTTCTACACAAAGATGTGAAATCTGGGGTACTCACATTGTGTGACCCATGGGATTCAGAAGATCCAGGATCACAGGTCCAATACCGGCCAATTTGCTGATATCTCTCAACACATCTGACTCATCCTTCTTAGGATTACGGTTTGATCTTGTACAAGTACATGGAAAATGGTAGCCTTTATGACGTTCTTTATGAAAGAAGTCCACCGTTAATCTTAGACTGGAGTAGTCGCTACAAGGTAGCATTAGGAACGGCGGAGGCGTTGGCTTATCTTCATTTTGATTGCGATCCTGTTATTGTGCACCAACTCAGGAGAATGACCCCACCATGGCTGAAAAGCGAAATGGATCTGGTGTTGGTGAGGGTAAATTGAAGATAGAAGGGATCTGGTGTTGATAAGGGTAAATTGAAGATAGAAGGGTGTTGGTGAGAGTATTTTAGTCATTTATAAGGGTATTTTAGTCATTTCATTGTCATATTGGCCATAACATAGTCAAATTTTAATGTATATTGGGCAAATGAGTACAAAAATAGTATGTTTTTCATAAAGGAACAAAATGAAGAGTACGTGGCTATTCTATAGCTTTTACCCGTCAGATAATGGTTGAAAATGTTAGGCTAATTCAGGTTTGAATCAATTCACTTGACTCGAATAACGTTTTTTTTGTCTTATTCATTTATTTATAAACCATTTATCTAAATTAGAACAAATAAACAATTTTATGAACATTTTACTTATACTATGTTTGACCCGAACTCGGGTTTACCCGAGCTCGACTAATCAGAATTGAAATAGACTGGGTTTAGATTTGTTGTTATTTAAGCATTGACCCGATTTTTACCGGTACTAACACCCCTACTACCTATTGGACATAAACATCAATCTATCGTACGTTATTACATGTGAGTACGGCTGTAAACGAACCAAATAAACACGAATGAGGCCTTATTCATGTTTATTCGTTTAATTTAAACTGGACATAAATAAACACGATCGCTTAAATAATTTTTTTTATTGTTCATATTCATTTAAAAAAAATATGTTTGTTCATGTTCAATTATTTTTCATTAAGAAAATAAGCGAACAAACACAAATGTAGATGGAAAAAGTGCATGAAATCTAAAAAAATATACATAATATTATGTTATAAATGTTGTTTCGTTTAAATAGATAAATTTTATAGGGATATAATAAATGAAATTACAATAGACGGACATAAACAAATAATATGAACATAAATGAACGTTAATGAACGCATCAAACATCCACGAACATAAATGAACAGACTATAATATTGTTCATCCCCATTCTTTTACTAAACAAACGTAAAATATTATTCATATTCGTTAATTTAATAAATAAATAAACATGAATACACTTTTTATCAAACGTTTTATAAAGTGTTCATTAAAAGTTCGGTTTAATTACAACCGTGTGAGCTAACATATCTTACTTGCTTGTTAGTACATCTTATAACTTATTAACGAGCATCAATATTTACTTGATATAGTAATAACTTGTGTAACATTAGCAAAATGTATAGGTTGCTTGTCGGGTCGAATTGAAGATCCTTGTTAAAGAGTGAAGACATTAGATCATATGTTTATAAAGACGTTAATGACTACATGGATTGTATCCAACATTGCATTTTCAAGCATGGTCGTGTAATCAATATGAGAATGGTCCACCTTTTTTGTTAACACTTTGTCACCATCAAATCAAATCAATGAGCCATGGTCCATGCCATATGCTTTAGGGTGGAAACCTATACTCATTTATAATAAGATAAAATGCCAACCAAGTGACGGACTGTCTAAAATTCGATTCATAACTATTCTTAAATTACCTTGTCTTGTATAACCAAAATTCATATAATATGTTGAAGGGCGGACCTAGGGTTTTCGAGAGGGTTTGTCACTATGTTTGGCGTAAATGGTATCATTCTTTCACCGTAAATATTCAGTTGATCGATTAAAGGGCTTTTATAGAAAATGGCATGAGTCGAGTCCCAACTCATGACTAATTAGGTCATTGGGATATATGATCATTGCTTGAGATCAAAATGTTCTCAATGATCACATATTAAAAAGATCACTCGGATAGTTACTTAGTGAAAGCTAATGAGTGGATTTGAGTGTGTTTGACTATTTCCGGCATGTTTTCTTTAATGGTAATTGTACAAATACAAAATTTCAAACATAAAGTTAAAAACTTTGTGTTGTGCTCAAAAAATATGGCATCAAGTTGTTAGAATGAAGTGAAAGTTGACAAAATATACAATTATATATTTATATTGGTGTTTAATTCTGTGGGGTTCATGTATAGCAAAACAAATCGTTTTCAATAATCAGATTGAATTTAATTCAAGTATTTATCAAAATCTGCTAACTAGGAATATCAGGTATGGAAGAACGTGACAATGTTTTAGTGTTCTATACACTCATATTTTCCGAAGTTTTGTGTTTTAATAAGAAAAAAAAATGATAATATGAAACAAAAAAAATGATAAGCTAGTATTACAAATTTCCGGATAGTAAACCATATAATTTATCTATTGGAAGTGTATTCAGTTGCATATAAACATGCATACATATCAATAATTATAATTTACATATTAGGAGAAGGCAAACGGGCAAAAAGTTACGTCGCTAGCTTTTTTTATATGTTAGAACTTTGGTGGATCAATAATCCGAGAGTCGTGTAAAACACTTTCAGATCAAAGTATTTCGACGGTTCTATCGAAATCTTCAATCGGATAAAACCCAGATTACGAACTGAATTTGTGTTTTGTTGTTATGAATCAGAACTAGAAAAACCAGAGAGGTTATATGACCAAAAAACCTATCTTTTTGGTTATAAATGTCAAAAAACAGTTATTGCATCCAAAAACCCTGCCAGACCCCCTTGGACCCTGCCCAGGGGCGCTGCCTCCGGATCCCGTCGGACGGGGGCTTCGCCCCCGTATGATAACCGTAATAATGTCATACAAGTGTGCACTCCGCACAACCCCGACTTGATGAATGTTTATCACGATTACACATTGGTCAACTAAGTCAATCCATTACACTTAAATCACATTGGTGATACAAAATCACCAACAGTATAGCAAAAACAATTCTATTAAATACAACGTTTGTGGATTTAAGAGTCAAAACATTATTATTCATAACACATTGTATTTTGGTAAATAATTCCACTACCTCAGGTGCAAAGAAACCAAATGTATCAAGCGCGAAAAAAATATACATATCTTAATGTTTTACTATCGAAACATCGACTTACTAATTGCAAAATTAGTTGAGCCGCATAATTTGGATTTTCTTTTAATTCCATGTTGTTTGTCTTATCATTTTGTTTCTATTTCAGAAAGATATAATAAAGTGTATGTTAGTAGAACATCAATAAAGGATATATTTGTTTAAACAGAGTTGGAGACGGCCATCATTTGGTTTTACACAAGTCAATATGGAATGTCGAATGATACTAGAATCTAAAAATATATTATCAAAACAATTTGGATCTTTATAAAACTTCTCCTATTAATTTTAATTAAACCATTGTAGCTTATACATATTTGACACGTACATTTATATTCACTACAAGAAAGTTAAGAACAGATGACGGGGGTTTCTCTGGCGACACAATGTCGCCAGGGATAACCACTTTTCCCTGGCGACAACGCTGACGTGGCGGTAAAGTAGATTTACTTTTTGGTCAAAGTTTAACTAGGGTTTCCCTGGCGACATGTCGCCAGGGATAATCGGTCCAAAATCAGATACCAAGTGAAAGAGCGCGAAATTTTCCCTCCAAAGTTTTCCTGGCGACAAGTCGCCAGGGAAACCCTAGTCAAACTTTGACCAACTTATCCCTGGCGACATGTCGCCAGGGAAAACTCGTCCATCGTATTTAACAAAAACTATGTTTGCTAATTACATGTCAAGATTATCCCTGGCGACATGTCGCCAGGGAAACCGTTGCCATTTGTGATTAGTTTCAAAATTAAACACAAACGTTTAATTACATGTCAAGAATGTGTGGCGGGCTTTTACCCGCCAAATCCCAAATGTTTCCCTGGCGACATGTCGCCAGGGATAATCTTGACATGTAATTATTTTGTTTTTGCTTGTTAATTATTATTTTAACTATCGATCCGATGTTATTTAATTTTTGCGACGTTTATATAATAAAAATGAGACATTTATAAAACAAATATTTATTTATTCCAAATAATTATTATTTTAACTATCGATCCGATGTTATTTAATTTTTGCGACGTTTATATAATAAAAATGAGATATTTATAATACAAATATTTATTTATTCCAAATAATTATTATATTAACTATCGATCCGATGTTATTTAATTTTTGCGACGTTTATATAATAAAAATGAGACATTTATAAAACAAATATTTATTTATTCCAAATAATTATTATTTTAACTATCGATCCGATGTTATTTTATTTTTGTGACGTTTATATAATAAAAATGAGACATTTATAAAACAAACATTTATTTATTCATAATATTATACATAGCCCTTGTGGAATCAAATGGAAAACTTAAAAACAGACATTACTAATCAACTTAAAGTTCGTGAAGTAGTGCAGCCGATTACTACTCAACGCTAAGATTTTCCATTTCATTTAAAAGCTCATGAAGTATTGCAGCCGATTGACATGCGTGGTCTTCAGGATGCCTTTCCATTTCTAGTCTTGCCTCTAACATCTTTATCTTTAGATCTTTGATCTTGCAATTTGAGCACTCAGTGGGTGCAGATTGAGAAGGACCTGTAGAAGAACTTGGATGTGAACCTTGAGGTGTTGAAGATCCAGGGGAAGATCTTATACGGAGTTCGAGATCAAAATCATCCTTCCATTTAAAATATTTACATCCATAATCATCTGTTTTTGGCTGTTACAAAGTAAACAAATAACATGACATGTCATTTTAATATTCACACGTATTACATAACTAAAACATTTGATTGTTTACCTTCGAAAAAGGACATGCATAGTAGAGTTTACCAAAGCTATGAGGTTGATGTGACTGTCTCAACACAATATATCCCTTTCTACATGTACACTTATAAGCTTCACGGGGATCCATCTGCTACCAAATCAGGTGGTGGTGGTGGTGAGTTTGGTAGGAGATGATAAGTGTGTGTGTGTGTGTGATCTGCTGATGATAAGTGTGTGTGAATCCTTTTATGGTCAAAAAGTGAGGGAAATAGTTAACATTTTCCCGCCAATGTTTTCCCGCCAATAGTTAAACGTTGGATGTTCAATGGATGACCCGGTTTGTTATGGTTGTACGTTGGATGTTCAATGGATGAGTCGGTATGCATTTGTTAAACATTAGATGTTCAATGGATGAGTCGGTATATTTTGGTTACACGTTAGATGTTCATTGGATGAGTCGGTATGCATTTGTTAAACATTAGATGTTCAATGGATGAGTCGGCATGTCTTCGTTACACGTTAGATGTTCATTGGATGAGTCGGTATGCATTTGTTAAACATTAGATGTTGAATGGATGAGTTGGCATGTCTTGGTTACACGTTAGATGTTCAATGGATGACCCAGTTTGTTATGGTTACACGTTAGATGTTCAATGGATGACCCGGTTTGTTATGGTTATTCGTTGAATGTTCAATGGAGGATCCGGTTTGTTATGGTTATACGTTGGATGTTCAATGGACGACTCGACATGTGTTGGTTACACGTTAGATGTTCAATAAATGAGTCGGCATGTCTTAGTTACACGTTAGATGTTAAATGGATGAGTCGGTATGCATTTGTTAAACGTTAGATGTTCAATGGATGAGTCGGTATGTGTTGGTTACACGTTAGATGTTCAATAAATGAGTCGGCATGTCTTGGTTACACGTTAGATGTTCAATGGATGACTCGACATGTCTTGGTTACATGTTAGATGTTCAATGGATGAGTCGGTATGCATTTGTTAAACGTTAGATGTTAAATGGTTACCGAATTAGAATAAATCGAGAAACTAAACGGAATAAATTGGAATGAATTTAGAAATTAAACTGACCGGGATGATATAGTTATTTTATAAATAATAATAATTATTTTATAAATTGTAATAATAATAATAATTATTTCATAAATAATAATAATAATTATTATTATTTTATTACTAATTATAATAATACATAAGTAACAAGAAATTTTATTTTCACAAAAATTATCCCTGGCGACAAGTTTGTCTATCCCTGGCGACATGTCACCAGGGATAGTTTCCCTGGCGACATGTCGCCAGGGAAACTTTGGCTCACTTGACTTTCTAAAAAGTCAGCCAAGTTTCCCTGGCGACATGTCGCCAGGGAAACTTGGGCTCACTTGACTTTCTAAAAAGTCAGCCAAGTTTCCCTGGCGACATGTCGCCAGGGAAGGTTTGGGAGATACGACAAAAGTTATAGGTACGTGTATATGCGTTGAAAAGTCAAAGGTATCCCTGGCGACATGTCGCCAGGGAAACTTCGTCATACCCCTCCAAAATGTTTCAATCACGCGCACTTTTGGCTAAACGACAAAAGTCGAAAGTATCCCTGGCGACATGTCGCCAGGGATTGTCGCCGGGGAAAAAAACCCCTTTATTGACCAGATATCCTTATCTTCTCACAACACTTAACAAAAAAAAACTTCATCTCCTTCATTCGCTGTTGCTGCTGTATCACCACCACCACCACTCCCCTCCACATCCCGATCGCTGCTATATCACCACCACCACCACTCACCACCACCACTCACCATCACTCTCCTCCACACCTGCACACGTGCACTCACCACCACTCACCACCATCTCCAGTCGCCAACACCACCACCACGCCATCTACATTCACCGGCACCACCACCACCGCAATATATATTAAGGTTTTTTATATAATTTATATTGTAATTGTTAAGGTTTTGTTTTATATAATTTTTTTTATAATTTATATTGTAATTGATTTTTTTATATAATTTATATTATAATTGATAGTATATTTGGTTTTGTTTTTACATATCCGGTCACCGCAGCCGAGTCCCGACCGTAGCCGAGCCCGACCACAGCCGAGACCCGACTGCAGCCGAGCCCCGACCACACCCGCGCCCCGACCACAGCCGAGACCCGACCACTATTTAAAGGTATGTTTTTTTAACTTTTAATTGTAATTGATAATACATATTGTTTTTTTTAGTTTTTTTTAGATTCTCTGGCGACATGTCGTCCGGGATGTTTAAACTTGTTAATTTTTTTAAACGTAAATCCAAACACTCCTTATGTTACCTATTTGATGAGAATAAATTCTAATAATCTTTTTTGGATAAGCTGATTTCAAACAGGTTAACCTGGCTTATCAGAATAAGCTGTTTGATAACAGCTTATCCTAATAAGCTTATCAGGATAAGCTGTTTGATAACAGCTTATCCTGATAAGCTTATCAGAATACGCTGTTTAAAAACAGCTTATCCTTATAAGCTTATCAGAATAAGCTGCTTATTCTGATAAGCTTATCGGGATAAGCTGTTTTCAAACAGCTTACTTTGATAAGCTTATCGGGATAAGCTGTTATCAAACAACTTGTTCTGATATGCTTATCAGGATAAGCTGTTTTCAAACAGCTTGTTCTGATATGCTTATCAGGATAAGCTGTTTTCAAACAGCTTGTCCTGATAAGCTTATCAGGATAAGCTGATTTCAAACAGCTTGTCCTGATAAGCTTATCAGAACAAGCTGTTTTCAAAAAGCTTATGCTTATCAGGATAAGTTGTTTTTATTATAAAAAATTAAATAAATGACTAAGCCATTAAATAAGTAAACAAAATAATGTATAAATTATATCTCTAACTCTAACTCTGTGTTTGTTTTATTTGTTGTATATGAATGCAGGCTAAGTTTAATTTGACGCCACACAAGAGTGATCCTAGATGGAAGGATATACGTGGCGGCATCAATCAAATGCTTACAAAGAGTTACAATTCTCGAAAAAATACGCTCAAGACAAAGCATTGGGTCCGAGACATCGATACCGGCAGGGTAGATATCGACAGAGTCCGCAGCGAGCGTCCAGAGGAAATTACTCCAGAGGACTGGGAAAGACAGATCGCACTTTGGAGTAATCCGGATTACGAGAAAAGATGCTAGACGAACTCCCAGAACCGGTCTAAGCAGAAGACGCCGAGTCGGCAGGGATCCCGATCGTTGGCACGCCTTCGAGACCAAGTGGTGAGAAATTCTATAATTAATTTACATACATATATGTCTTTGATTATATGTTTTGGTGTGTTGTGATTTTTTGTTTTGAATTTGCTTCATTCTATATATGCGTGTCTATGTATGTACAGACGCAAGCTGCAATTGAAGCTGATGTGCCAGCCCCGAATGTCATTGATCACTTCTTCATTGCGCACACCGACCAGGATGGGAATTTTCCTTGCGATGCGGACCGCGTTATGTATGTAAGTATTTTTTTTAAATTAATTAATTAATTAATTTTTTTTTGATATGCCTTGGTTTTTTACTATTCCCTGCCGATAAATAATGTACCAACCCGACTAATAAATAATATACTAACTGTCGTTTGTTTTTGTCACTTCATTAGGAGGAGATGCTTGCGATGAAGGCTACAGGAAGACATACGGACGACGAGATCAACCGTATCGTCCGAGGTGGAAAGCAGCGACGCCACATGCCCGGTGTCGGCCAGATAGTGCCGAGAAGGAGTGCTCACTATATTCCTCCTCCTCCTCCCGTCGACCCACGGTTGGAACAAGCGTCTCAAGTGTTTAACTTTATGAGAAGTGACGATAGGTTTGCCGATGCGTTCGGAGCATTTCTATCGGGTGGTGCTAGCGGGAGTGGCACGGGAGGCAGCGGTAGTGGCGCCGGTGGGAGTGGTAATGGTTAGTATGCTTGTCTTGTTTTTCCTAACTTAGCATGCAAGTTTAATAATTGTAAACCCCGAATTGCAAGTTTAATAAGTGTAACTAGGAACTTTGTACTCAAGTTGTGACATGTATTTGTATTGATCGAGAGGTTACATGTTATTGTGTTTTGGTACTAGATTCGTGGTAGATTTTTAGTATTTGTATCTTCAGGTTTTGTATTTGTATTCCCAGGTTTTGGTAGATTTTTTCCGGAAAAAATCTGGAAACAGCCTGCTGTGCAGGCAGCTAAAAAAAATTGTCAAAGTTTCCCTGGCGATATGTCGCCAGGGAAACTTTGGCTCACTTGACTTTCTAAAAAGTCAGCCAAGTTTCCCTGGCGACATGTCGCCAGGGAAACTTGGGCTCACTTGACTTTCTAAAAAGTCAGCCAAGTTTTTCTGGCGACATGTTGCCAGGGAAACTTGGGCTCACTTGACTTTCTAAAAAGTCAGCCAAGTTTCCCTGGCGACATGTCGCCAGGAAAACTTGGGCTCACTTGACTTTCTAAAAAGTCAGCCAAGTTTCCCTGGCGACATGTCGTTAGGGAAACTCGAGAAAAACATTGACTTGTCAACGCCAGGCGTTGACTTGTCAACGTTACGTATATTTTCCCTGGCGACATGTCGCGAGGGAATGTCGCCAGGGATACTATCCCGCACCAACTCCAACGTGGCACCAATTTTTGAACCAAAGAGTTGCGGGGCCCACTTAGTCGCCAGGGAAACCCTAATTTGTCGCCAGGGAAACAATCCCGCACCAGCCTTTCTTTGCGAGGTTTCCCTGGCGACATGTCGCCAGGGATTCATCTTCCCTGGCGACATGTCGCCAAGGAAACATCGCGAATTTGGCCAGGGAAGGCAGCGAATATTGTAGTGATTATTTGAGATGAAAACCCTAAACAGGCTTTCTGTTTTATCAACATTTTGGAGTTTAGCCTATTTCAACGTTTCAAAAAAAGATACATACTTTTTTTTATAGGTTTCTAGCTTAGTCTGGCCACTCATTTATACATGTACTAGTAGATATTTTAGAACTACAGTGCAGAGTGAAGGTGGGGGATAATGTAGGGGAATAGAACCTAAACTATAGTAACCACGTATGAGTATGTACTATATACTACTATATCATGTAAACACACAGTAACAATGTCAAGCTGACTGTAAAACGTGTTGAAAAAATGAAATGAACATGCAATATTTCCGTGCTTTAACACATTAGATGATAAGTGAATGCGTTTAATTATATCCCACCGGCACACTAGGATTTGTTTGCTAAAACGTAGTAGTACCAATAACACTTAGCATTAGCACTAAGCAATAAACATTAAGCACTTGGTAATGCGGCGGTTGCAACATCGGTATACTTGGTTATTGTAAAGTCATGAAGGTAAGATTAGGGATTGATCGTTTTCTAAGAAAATAGTACGTGATGTAAGTTCGTCGAGTATGACGAATTGATCTAAAAGTCGAAGATTATTCTTTTTGGTTTAACTGAAAGCAGTAAGACCCGGGTTGTGGAGAGTTTGATTCTAAAACCAATATTAACTTAACAAAAAAATGAAATGACAAGGAAAAGTAAATTTGTGTTGACGTGTATTTTTTTAAATAAAAACACGCGAGGTCTTAAATTTATAGAGCCCGATTTATCTTTCAAGCACTAAGGAGCAGAGAACCAGCAGTTTATGGTATAGTTGATCTATGGTATAGTCCGTAAATTCGAAATCATCCCAAAAGCTAAAATACCTTATTTAATTTGAAAATATGTCATGGTTTAAAAGCAATATTTATAAAGATTAACTGAAATTAAAGAAAAATAATAAATAAAAAGAAATATAAAAGATAGTAAACATCAACGCGAGAAAATTAGTTACGTGTTACTCTATTGTTATCTAGTTGTGATCATATTTCTAGTGCAATGTGTAGTTGTTACTGTTTAGTGGTCATAATATCGACACGTATATATTTTACCTCGTTCAATATCTTATGTCTTATAAATCCTAGCTACTGCGTTCACAACTAGCCAAGTAATTTCCCTCAGCTTCAAAGGAAATCTCAGGTGGGTAAGGGTCACAATCTTAAAATGAATAACGGGGGTCAAGGTTCTTTTGTTTCGGTGGTCAATGGGGTTCATCCGAATCAGGATCTTATTTATCCAACGCTCCTGCCTTAGTTTTAGATGATAATTGTACCCCTGAGAGAGATTTTTCTTCATGTGCTATGGGAAAGGTTAAGGACTTTGATGGTATTCCGAATCTACCGATTGTTCTTGCTGATGAAGGATTTGAGGATGTAAAATTCTTTTACTTTGGGGGTAAGTGGGTGATGTTAGAGTTTGTGGCAAGTGGCTCTAAGTCGAATTTGATGAACCATCAAGGGGTTAATTCCTGGTTCGAGGTTATTCAGAAAGTTGATCCGGATTTCGTTAGTGATGAGCGTGCGGTATGGGTGGATATTGAGGGGGTCCCTCTTAAAGCTTGGTCCAGAGAAACGTTTGCCAAAATTGGGAATATATGGGGCGATTTGTTGAACTCGGAGGACGATCTTGCTTCTTCGTTTGTCCGTAAGCGTATTTGTATTATGACTAAACATCATTCGTCTATTTTGGAGACGTTTAAGATAATTGTCAAAGGGAAGGTGTATGTGATTCGAGCTAAAGAGTTATTTACTTGAAATCCGTGTTTTCAAGTAGCGAAGGTTAAGGAGGTTTCTTCGGATGTAGAGTCTGTACGGGGAGTAAATGACTTGGATGCTCATTCTCCTTTGAGTGATGCAGAAGAGGGTGAGTTTAATTTAAATGAGGACGAAGTAGTCAATGAGACGGTTTTTGATAGCATTCCTACTCCAAGTAAGGGTAATCATGAGGACAAGGGTGAGATTCAGTCTGAGGACCCTTTTGAGCTTTATGACATGTTGAATAGCCTGTGGAGGTGTTTAGTAGTCCTTCGATTTCACACTCTCCGGGTTTCACTCCGTCTGTTGATTTAGGAGTCCAGGGTGTGGATATGAATAACCAGGTTATAGGGGGGGAAGCTGATGCTAGCAATAAGGAGGAAGTACCGTTGATTGGTGCTAATGTGATGAATTGTAACACTTCCTCTGTTCAAGAGGAGGCTTCAGGCAGTTTTGTTGGGAATAATAAAGTTAACAATGGTGGGTCAGTTTTGGGGGTTTTGGATGAAGTGATTCGTGTGGGTCAAGCAATGGGTTACTCTATGGAGGGGTGTGAAAAAGACATTGAGGCAATCATAGGGAATAATGGAGCAGATGGGGTGTTTAAATGAATTCTATGTCGATTAATATTCAGGGTCTAGGTAGCAAAATTAAAAAGGAGTGGGTTAAAGAGTTAACGAATAAGCATAAACTTAATTTTATTTCTATTCAAGAAACAAAATTGGGTAGGTGTCGCATATGGATGTTAAGTTTATGTGGGGGGAACTCGAATTACGATTTTGTACATTATGAAGCGGTTGGGAATTCTGGCGGTGTCCTTTGTATGTGGGAAGGTTCGGTTTTTAAAAGGGAGAATGTCACTGTTTCTGATAATTTTGTCGCTATTTATGGGACGTGGGTTCCGAATAATGTCAAGATTCTTTTTGTGGCTGTTTATGCTTCTCAACAGCCTTCGTATAGGCGTATTTTATGGGATTATTTATGTTACAACGTTGGAATGGTGAAGCAATAATTATGGGCGATTTTAATGACGTCAGAAGCATAGAGGAAAGACGTGGGACTAATTTTAATTCTTATAATGCTTGCTTTTTCTAGCGTTTTATTTCTTCTACAGGTCTTGTCGACGTTAAAATGGAGGGTTTCGCTTTTACTTCGTCTCACTCTTTGGCGAATAAAATGAGTAAGCTAGATAGATTTCTTGTCACTAACGGTGCTTTGTCGGTGTTTCCTAATCTATCGGCAGTCTGTCTAGACCGTCACTTATCCGATCACCCTCCTATTTTACTACACGAGGAAAAGTTGGATTATGGTCCGACTCCCTTTCGGTTTATCATTCATGGCTTGATTTTGATGGTTTTGACGATACGGTGGAGAGTTCATGGAAATCTTTTGCGTTTTCTGATAGTAATTGTATGGTTCAGTTCAAAAAGAAAATGCAAGAGCTTAAGAGGGTAATTCGTTCTTGGGTTCTTGATGGGAAGAAACGTTTATCTAGTTCTAAAAAATTGATTATTGACGAGCTGTGTTCTATTGATAAGGAATTGGACCAAGTGGGCTTACTAGAATCGGCGGTTATTAGGCGCAATGAGTTGAGGAATAAGTTAAACGAGATCAAAAAGATGGAAGCTGCTGACGTGATTCAGAAATCTAAGGTGAATTGGGCTATCGAAGGGGATGAGAACTCAGCATTCTTCCATGGGATTATTAATAAAAAACGTTCTCATTTAGCTATTCGTGGAGTGTTTGAAGGGGGTATCTGGATCTCTGATCCAAATTTTGTTAAGAAGGCGTTTCTTGATCATTATGGGTCTCGTTTTAAGAAGCCTACGTCCACACCAAATTAATTTCAGTTTTACTAACTAGCTTGATAAATCTCATACCGACGATTTGGAGTGTGTTGTGTCTCGTCAGGAAATTCGTACGGCGGTATGGGATTGTGGGGAAAATAAATCTCCGGGCCCGGATGGTTTTACCTTTGAATTCTTCAGAAAGTATTGGGATCTTATCGGGTCGGATTTCTGTGGGGCTGTGGAATATTTTTTCAGTCAGGGGTCATTCTCAAAAGGGTGTAATTCTTCTTTTATTGCCCTTATTCCCAAGGTTTTCGACGCTAAGTTTGTGTATCAGTATCGTCCCATCAGTTTAATTGGCTGTGTTTATAAATTCGTTACGAAAATTTTGGTTAATAGATTGGCCAACGTTATCACGGATTTAGTTTCGGATACTCAATTTGCTTTTATAGCCAAGAGACACATTTTGGATAGCCCGTTCATAATAAATGAAGTCTTAAATTGGAGTAAGAGGAAAAACAAGAAGGCGTTGTTTTTAAGGTGGATTTTGCTAAGGCTTATGATTCGGTTAGGTGGGATTTTATGCTTGATGTTATTGAGGCGTTTGGTTTTGGTTCGATTTGGTGTAATTGGATCAGGGGTATATTCTCTTTTGCTAGAGCGTCGGTTTTGGTGAATGGGAGTCCTACCGAGGAGTTTCAATTTCATTGTGGTCTTAAGCAAGGTGATCCTTTGTCTCCTTTTCTTTTTATACTTGTCATGGAATCCTTACATTTGTCCGTTAATAGAGCGGTTAATGAGGGGTTGTTCAAAGGGATTCGCCTTCATGAAGATCTTTCTTTGAGTCACTTATTCTACGCAGATGATGCTTTGTTTTTAGGTGAGTGGTCTAATGAAAATTTGAGGGGTATCATCAACATTCTAAGATGTTTTCATCTTGATTCGGGGCTGCAAATCAATCTTTCTAAAAGTCAAGTGTCTCATTCTTTAGTTGAGAGTATGGCGGCATCCTTTGGTTGCTCTGTTATGGAAAATAAATTCCGTTATCTTGGGATCATGGTGGGGGAGTGTATGTCTCGATGTAGGGCTTGGGATGAGATTTTAATTAAGTTGAAATCTCGTTTATCTAGGTGGAAAGCGAAGACTCTGTCCATTGGTGGTAGATTGACGTTATTGAAGTCGGTTCTTGGAGCAACTCCATTGATACGATGTCTATATTTAAGGTTCCTAAAGGAGTGCTCAAAGAGATGGAGTCCATTCGTAGTAATTTTTTTAAAGGGGCAGATTCTTCGGTTAAGAAAATTTTTGGGTGGCATGGGACAAGGTTCTCGCGTCTGAGTTAAAAGGTGGGTTGGGTGTATCAAGCTTACATGCCCTTAATCGGGCTCTCATTTTGAAGTGGGTGTGGAGGTATGTCTCTCAAGATGGCTCTTTGTGGTTTCGTGTTATTAAGGCTATGTATGGGTACTCGATTGTTTCTTATTCTCTAAAGACGAGCTCTATTTGGAGTTCGATTCTCAAGGAAGTGCATTGTCTTAAGAATTCGGGGTTTGATTTTTTTTCATACTGTTCGAAGCGTATAGGTAATGGGCAAAACTAGTGTTTCTGGTCAGATGTTTGGTATGGGGATAAGCCGCTTCGAGACGTCTATCAGCGTCTCTTCGCCCTCGAGTTGGATTCTCAGATTTCCGTGGCTGCTAAGCTAGCTTCTTCGTTGGAGGTCTCTTTTCGTAGACCTGTTAGAGGTGGGTTGGAGCAGGTCCAACTATTGGGGCTTACTTCGGTTATTGAGCAGGTTTCGTTGTCTTCTGCTGACGATCGTTGGAGGTTTTCTTTGTCTAGTGATGGTATGTTTTCGGTAAAATTGGTTCGAAATGCGATCGATGAGTTGTTTCTTCCTACTTCTACTGTTCTGACGAGATGGGTGAAAGTCGTTCCTATTAAAGTTAACGTATTTTCTTGGAGAGCGTGTCGTGACTATTTACCAACGAGGTCCAATCTTATTCGTAGAGGAATTTCTGTGGAGGTTGCTTCTTGTCCGTTTTGTAAGGAAGGTGTTGAAGACGTCTCTCATATTTTTCTCAGTTGTTCGTTGTCTAGGGATGTTCTTCAGCGCATTTGCCGATGGTGGGAAGTAGGGTATCAAGACATTGAGTCTTTTTCGGGTTGGTACAATTGGTTTCATCATATCCGGCTTCCTCCTAAAGTTAAATGCTTATTAGAGGGGTTTTTTTGTCGCTTGGTGGGTGATTTGGGGGCTGCGAAACTGTATTATTTTTTATGACTGTCCGCCGTCTCGTGCTATGATTTTTGATGATATTGTGTCGCTTTTTTTTTGGTGTAATAGCAGATGTAATAGGCACTTTTCTAGAGATGAGTGGCTTAAAAATCCACATATGATTTCTTTGTAATCTTTCTCTAGCTTCTTGCTAGTTTTATAAAATTTCGCCGTTCAAAAAAAATAAAGTTAACAATGTTTGAACCATATCTGTCGTTATGAGCTTATTACTCAAGCATTGTCACTAGGCTTCTTGCATTTTTTATGTATTCAACTTACTAAAGGCGGCGATTCTTACGATCCCTACATTAGAAGAGTTGCTAACCTTCTCTAGTAAAATCCTTTCTGAAGTTTCCAACTGTTAGTTCCTATACACTAATCATATGGGCCAGTGAGAATCTTTAATAAGGCAAATACTCCTAAACTTCAAGGGTTTCATAACACTCATAAAGATATTTTAAGATGTAATCACATCAACAATGAAACACTCACAACATCAATAAAAAATCATAACTTGGCCCAAACCTAAGTGCTCAGGCACTCATAGCAAAAACAAAGCAAGATAACATAAAGATATCATATGCATTATGAAATTCTTACAAGGCTCGTAGACTACGATAATTAATACAAATAAAATTAGATATAAAATCTTCCTTTATGGTGGAATCGTGGGCCGAAACTAGACCTTAGGCACCCTCAAAAATTGACCTAGAACCTATGGTGAAGTGGTGTGAGAAATTATATGTCAGTTTGAGAGAATGAGCCCTCTATCAATAGGATTCGACCCTTTTACAGCGTGGATGTTATTCTCATCTACTCCGTAAACTAATATAAGTAAGTTTTCTACTTTGAATCGTACTACCTACGACTTAGAGGGGACAAGGGTTTACCTCTTAGGAATTCATTAATTGTATTTTCCTTCTGGCGTCTAAATGACCTACAATGTAAAGGGGACAAACATCTACATCGTAGACAATGTATTGACAAACCTTCCTTAAATAGTCTTGATCTTGTCGCCTTTGTAGTAATGAAATAATATTTTAATCTATGGCGTAGAGGTAGATATCACGTAGACAATGTATTGACAAACCTTCCTTAAATAGTCTTGATCTTGTCGCCTTTGTAGTAATGAAATAATATTTTAATCTACGGCGTAGAGGTAGATATCACTTACGCCGTAGAAGCCTTCAATCTTAACATCTTCTAAGCATCGTTTTATCTACGACGTAAGGCATAAATTCACATACGTCGACACGTCGTAGACATTTTTGAATATTTGAATTTGGTGCCATTTCATGTATAATTCCACCATTTCTTTCGTTTTTCGTACGTTACTTGCTCGGGTTTACCTGCAAAATATAAAATAATCGATTTCTTGTAATATTAGGTGTTGTTAGTACCAAAACAAAGCAACACCGAAAGTACATTTCCACTATAAATATTCAAATATTTGACGTCATCAAATATCTCCCACTTGACTTCTCCTTGTCCTCAAGTAGACCAGCTAAAAGCAGTTTTAGAAAGATATATTCTAAAATCAGAAAATATGAAGTTAAAAACATTCCTGTGTATATCGATACTTAAGCTAAACACCTCACCAACTAGAGATCCTAATTACTCAACTCTTATCTTAGTATAAGTGTTACACTTGGGGTGCTAATTCAATTGCTCAGTCATAATAAAGTTATTTGAAATGTACACAAATTTACCCATTCTTGAGGATGTGAGATGACAATGGATTTACTCACGCAGGTTTATATATATAAACTTTAATCATTACATATATTATGAGTATTATTATTCTGAAAATCGGATTGACCAAGGTCCAACTGGTAGAAACGGTAACCCATGACTCGACTGATTCGATTCGAAAATTGATTTTCAGAACAATGCTCATAACTATGACTCCTTAACTATGACTCCTTCAGTCTATAAGTATAGTTCACTATTAACTTTTACGGTTTTCAATTTGCAACTTTAACTTTAAATATCTTCTTTTGTATTATATGACATTTGACATGTGTTGGAGGCCATCCTGAACACTTTGTTGATGAAGGACAAATTGAAAGACACCGCAAAGGCAAGACAATACCTGAAAACGTTGGGCATTCGAAAAAGCTTGTGTCTCACCCAAAAAACGTAAGAACTCGTATTTTTCCGGTATTATTCTATTCTTTTATTCGTGCTTCTTGAATTGTCCAACGTATTACATATTCTGGTATTCTTATATGTAAATCATGAGATTATGATAATTTTAATAAATTATACTTTTTAAGTATTTCATGATCATTGATAATACTTTACTTGGAATTATAAATTTTTTATTTTATCTTCCATATTTATTTAAATCAAAGTTTTTGATTTAAAAACACCCGCGTACATTTTACAAAGAGTTTACTCAAATCAATGAATAAGGAGAATTACTAATGATCGCGATGCCGGCGAATGCCCAATATTTTACATTTCATTGTCGATTGTTTCATTGTATGACGTTTTCGACGTCTTCTTTTTAAATGACGCATTAAGTCGAGTCGGGAGACTATAATATCACATTTTGATGCATTTTAAATTTTGAAAAGTATTTTTACGAAACCCGAGTCTCGTAAATATTTTCAAAATTTAATAATAGTCATTTTTTACCCTTTAAACTATTAAATTTCTTTTGATTCCAAAAGATTATACAGTTGGCAATACAAGTCCCTAACCCTACTATATAAGCAAAATTCACCAACTTTCTCTCATTTAGTCATCACAAAAACACACACATAAGAAAAAAAATCCCCTCTCCCATTCTTCTCTCTATGTTGCCGCCACCCCCCATCAACAAAACACCACCATAATTAAATTTTGAGCTTAATCCATTAAAATCTAAACAAAAACCCATGTTCCAAATTCAAAGGTGATTCTTTTGATACTAGTTTTACCCACATGCGACAAGTTTTAAGAGTTCTTATGATTTCATGGTTGGTATGAGTTTTTTTATCATTATGCATGTGATGATCATGATAAGATCTCCATGTTTTGATGATAAAAAATTTAAGTTTTTGATTTTGATTTTTGTTTATGTAACATGCAAGTTTTATGATTGATAGTGGGTAATATTAGGAGGTTAGGATTGATAGAAAAATGGTAAAATTTTGTTGAAAAAGTGATTTGGTACGATTTTTAAAGAGGTGATTTTGGGCAGTAGGTTTGAAGCCGTTTTTAGATGTCTTAAGTCTGAATATAGGATGAGGTAATTAGATCATTTTGTAAATATTTTCTTTAGCTTCGATTTGGTATAAATTAGAGCTTCTAACTCAAAACGAGAAGGAAGTTACGATAGTTTGATTATTCGTGTACCGGAAGACGAGTATCAGCACAATCCAAATTTGTTGTCGATATTTGGATCGAATCTTGGGGACTATAAAATGAGTTTTACAAATGGTCAAGGGCTGTTCTCAGGCTCTAAACCTAGGGTTATGAGTCTATTTCAAAGTCAAGTGTCGATTTTGCAAACGGAATTGGTTAGAAAGGTCAAAATGATTTCACGAGTCAAGTATTCAAATCTGTCCGGTTTTTCAAGTTTAGAAATGTGTCGAGTAGGTGGTTCTAAAATGTAAATCAATGAATGAAATTTAAACTGATTTTTATTCAGGTTATGATTGAGTTTTTCATCAAGTTTCATAAAAATCCGAGTTGTCTAAGTAAGGGAAACGAGCTTGTATATTTGGTATGTACCGACAGATTTTTATCGAGGAAGTAGTTTAATAAAGTGAACATATAGAAGGGTATTGTAGTACCACTTGCATTGTTGTTCCTTCGGGTTTGTCATGGTTTTCATGTTTAGTTTTATGTTATTAAGTATGGTTTATACTTGAGGCAATTATTAATGAAGTGCGCGCCTTACTTGTTGGGTTGCGGCTTTCGTGTTTACCGGGTATCCATATCGTCAGCGACCGTCTTACCACTACTATTTCTACTCGACTTATGAGATTAAAGATTCACTTACCTCGTGGCTAAGGCGAGTTCATAGCACCTTTTTACTTCATATTGTTTCTAAACGCGGGGTGAGATTTTACATGGTGGAACACAACCATTTAAAAACTGTATGCTATCCAGAACTTGTATGCTATCCAGACTTATATGCTTTCCAACGGTTTTCATTGATATTATTGCTTTTAGTCAATAGCCTTAAGTTTCCTCTCTTGATCATGAACCATTAATTTACTTTTGTTGCTAAGCGCGAATGTTGTGGGTGGATCCATAGGGATTGACAATCTCTGTCCTGATTACCTTGACGCATTTAACATTTGATTTGTTACTTGAGTATTTAGGCTGAATACTCACTAGAGGAACTTACATGAGTTAAGCTTCGGTTCATGAACTAAACAACACTAATAATGTTTCGGACTATGGTTAATGTACATAACCATTTCCCCTATTTCTTGTTTTCAAATGAATGCTTGTGTTTCACACCTTTACTGCTAAACCTATGAATATCACTCAAATTTATGTTGACGATTTTACATGTTTAATCTCAGGTATTATTACTTAGCTTTGCTTGGATGTGAGCCCACAAGATATTATCGTAGCTTGGAGATTTTGTGCTACTTTTTAAAGTTTAATTTTGTTAAAAACTGTCAGAAGTTCATTATGTATTTTGGTAACTATATGTTATAAATCATAATGAAATAATAAAATTTTCCGCATATAAAACTCTGGGACCTATGTTTAAAACTCTGATCTTTTATGATGTAATGTATATGTTTTTATTACGTCAACTTTGTGTCAACAGTATTTCATTGTTTCTTGTACCATGACGTGGAACCCCCTTGCTGCCTAGTTGTTTCCTTGCCTAATTTTAGGGGTCTCACAGATTGGTATCAGAGCGATGGTTATAGGGAACTCAGCCGTTTTTCAAAACTTAGTCTATAACCGAAAGTTCAAATATTTCATGTTTCTAAGTGTCAAACACAAAATCTGCCATTGTTGTTCGATATCTGCACGGGTAACTCTCTAATCCTTATTATTTACTTTTAATTATCGTTATTGTATTTCATTTCTTGATTACATTTTGAAATATTACATTGCCCTAATGACGATAATTACTATCTCTTTCCAATTCCTTTGTGTTTCATGAATTATCATTGGATATTACTTGATTACATATGCTCTTACTAAATTTCTTGAATTCGTGTTCATGTAAACTTGATCTTGTTATCATGATATTAATTTGTTATGACGTTACATACTTGTATTAGGAGCGCGTATGCTGCCAACATTTAATACTCACTTTTCTGAGTACTAGTACTATTTCATTTATGCGTGATACGACTGACTTCATATACTCGTTCGTTTTGAACCGTCTGTTTTTCTCGACTCACTGTTAGATGTTGTCGTATTCTCGTGATATCGTGAGTTTTCATAACTTTAAATTGATCATTAAGTCACCGTTAAACATGACACTTGTGTATCGATTAAATATTATTTCATTGACCATTCTACGTTTTAACTTCGGATTTCAACGTCCATTTGTACCTTGAAAACACCATCGTCATCTTGTAATTCATCCTCTATTATGTCGTGATTGTTTGGAATACGATTCTACTTCTATAAACTTGTATCCTCCCTTTTCATTAAACCTCCTCGCTCCGGGAGTGCAACTTGTTAATATTCCATTTCTTTATCGGTATGTCTTACGATTTTGGAAAATCACACCGCCAAGAGATTCCTACATTGTATCTTGAAATCGAAGACACGGATGTCATGCACAATTTTTGATTTCTTAGATTATCATTGGTATTCATAAACCAATTTTATGCAATGCTTTTCTTTTTATGCTTAATTTTACAATCTATTACCTTTCGTGTTGGGAATCTAAACTTGTTAGATTCCCTGATCATTGATTTAAACATAATTAGGCTGTTAGATAGTCTCTTGCCTGTGCCTAGGAGGCAGGCAAGTTTCGCAAGACTCACAGAGATCCAAGTCTCTGTGAGCAACCTCAGAGGAGTCCATGTCAGAGACATTGTCAGGGAAGTCGAAGATTACCTGAAGACATACTCATTGGCTGTGATGGATAACAGCCAAGATGTATCAGGGACTCTGAGGGGTTGAGAGTTAACAGGGGTGGCAATACCCTGATAACTCTCAGCACACTTTAGACATGCCATTTGTGTGTTCGAGACTATGAAGAAAAAGGAAACTGTTTTGACAACTGTTTCCTTAAAGCATAATGGAAGACTACCAAGAATAGAAGGACATCATGTGACTGATGTGGGAACTTGTAAAAGCTTGTGTAGTCGCCATCAAGTACTATTTAGGTCAAACTCGTAACACTATAAATAGGATGTGTATCCATGCATTAATGTTTAACACTTTGAGATATTAAGAACATTATTGCATATAACTTAGTGAATCAAACAGCTACGACTGTATTCATAAGTTAGGGTTTATTGTTGTTCAAAGTGTGCACAACACATTGTCATCAAACTGTGTTATCCATAACACTTGTAATTCTTTATTATACAATAATAAGATTACGTTTGAAAAGTAATACCTTGTGTTGATTAAGTTAAGATTAGGGTTTCTTGCATTGATTAGGGACTTTCAATTGGTATCAGAGCGGTGTTTGATATTAAAACCTTCAAGAAACATCGTTCTCAGTTTTATAATCAAGATCCACCATGCCAGAAACTTCTAACCCACCACAATCACCTTCCAGAAACCCATCTTCACCAAGACTTAACCCTCCTGCCAATGACGATGATCTACCCCAACTTCTTGACTCAAGAGGTGGATCACACGTCACAAGTGTACCAGTCTTTGATGAAGAAGATTTTGCCAGTTGGAAGAGTCAATTTCTTGTATATCTTGATGGGCTTGGACCTTTTCTTTTAGAAATTTTAGAAAATGGTACATATATTCCCATGGCGCTTACATCCACTGAAGAAAACCCTCTTCCCAAACCTCTCAAACAATGGACTCCTGCTGATAGGAAATTGGCAAACCAAGATAAACGTCTCAAAAGCATCATAATATCCTGCCTTCCCAAGCATATCATGAAGTCTGTCATTCAGTGTCCCACAACTAAACAAATGTGGACAGACCTCATTCTTGGCCATGAAGGACCCTCTGAAACAAGAGAGACAAAGATTCAGGCACTCAGACTTCAGTTTAATGCCTTCAAGTCACTTGAAGGTGAAAAGGTTCAGCAAACCTATACTAGGCTGAAGATTCTTCTAAATGACCTAGCTATGAATGATGTCACTATTGGTCAAGCTGAGATCACTGCTACTTTTGTCAACAGCCTTCCAAGAAAGTAGCTGAGTATGAATCAGACTCAGAGAGCTAACAACTCAATAAAAAATGATACCCTTGCTCAGCTCTATGGTAAGTACAATTATGAAGAAGGGCTGATCGATACTATTTACAAGTCAGAGACTGAAAGATTTGTAGTCCAAGGAGCATCTTCCAAAGCATTGATCTCTGCAACACATCCTCATGACAGCGATTCTGATGTTGAAGAAGATACCCGTAGCAGCCAAGAGTTCTTGACAGACCTCAATGCAGAGTTCCATGAAAGAGCCTTGCTAGCCAACCAAAGAAGATACTTCAAAAGATCAGGAAGAGTAGGATCAGCTAGTAAACCAACTGACAGGTCAAAAGAAACTTGTTTTGCCTGTTGAAAGCTTGGACATTATCAAAAAGACTTTCCTTCCACCAAGACATCCTCACCCTCTTATCCATCATCTTCATCCAAACCCTACAAGTTCAAACAACATAACAACTCATCTCAATCCAATTCTTCAGACACTGAGAAGAAAGATTACAAAAATAAGTACAAGGCACTTAAAGCTGAGTTAGAACAAATGAACTTGAAGATTGAAGCTCTGTCCAAAAAGAAGGGTGGTGAGAAAAAGACAGAGAAAGGGTTGGTTGCTGAAACTTATGATTGGAATGATGAGCCACTGAATTCAGATGAAGAAGACACCACCAGAGTCAGGGCTTTTATGGCGATAGCTGAGGATGAACCAGCTGTTGGAAAAGGTGATGCAAGATCAGGATAATGGGTTGACATCACAATGAAAAAGGTACACAGGCTTTTATCCATGTCTGATAGTGATGAACGTAAGCATGTCCTTGATTACACCATTGTTGATTTACACTTTGTTGAGGAACAAAGAAAGAACCTACTTGATAAGTTTCACTCTGTTAAATCTGAAATGCTAAATGCTAAGGCTGAATGTGAAACTCTCAGGCGGGTTAATTTAGAGAAAATATCCCTGCAAAATGAAGTAGCTAGATTAACCTTGAAAAACATTGCTTTAAATGATCAAGTCTCTGAATTGAACAAGGTTATTGAAAAATGGTTGTGTGCTAGGTTCACTATAGATCAATTGCTTAATGATGAACTGCCTGCTGACATTAAAAGGGATATATCTGCTAAGAAAAATAAGCTGAGAATTCTCACCAAACCCAAAGACATTGTCTTTAAATCTACAGAGACTATTCATATGTCAGATACCACTTTGACAAATGACCCTGTTTCTGAAGATGTGGCTGAGCTACCACCCTTGCCCAAACTCTCTGGAGTTGAACCCAGCAGTTCTTCTAGATCTGCTAAGGATGAACTTAGTACAGATATTGAGAATCCTCCAGCTAAAGTTTTTCATGTTCCTGCTAAACAAACTGGCAAACAAGTAGCTTTTAAGCCTGTTACTACTAAAGCTGTGAATAAGGTTGAACCTACCACTGAAGATCGCTTGTTGTCTCTTATGAAAGAAGTAGAACTCTTGAAACAACACATTAAGCCTTCCGCTGAATTCTCTACTTCTCATGAACCTAAGTCAGTCCTAGGTGAACCCAAAGGGGAAAGGTTAATCAAACCTTATTGCAATGTATGTAAAAATTCTCACCATTCGACCTTAGATCATGACAGACACATGGCAGCTAAAAGAGCTAAGACACCCTCTAGGGACAGACCACAGAGTTCCAAAAGACAACAGGGAAATTACAAACCTTATCCTCCCTGTAAATTCTGTGGGTTCACAGACCATCACTCAGACGAGTGTGGTGACTTCCCTGGGTGTGATATCTGTGGGAGTTATAACCATGAAACAATGAACTGTCCATCCCAACGCCAAAAGTTTTTCAGGAACACAAGAGTTGCTAATAAGCAATTCAGGGAACCCACTGGAAAGTGGGTTCACCATAGGAACTAATCTGTTTCTATGTATCTGTGCAGAAATATCTCAAGGAATCGGTATGGTATCTAGATAGTGGTTGTTCTATACACATGACATGGATTCAACAATACCTGCACAGATACTCAAAGGAGCCAGGTCCTAAAGTGGTGTTTGGAGATAACTCTTCAGGTGACACAGAAGGATATGGCTCAGTGAACTGCAATGGGATTACATTTACCAGGGTTGCATATGTGAATGGTCTTAAACACAATCTTATTAGCATCAGCCAATTGTGTGATGCTGACTATAAGGTTTTGTTTACTAAGACTCAGGGAACCATATTCAACAAAAACAATGATGTTGTGCTGATTGCACCTAGAAGGAGAGATGTTTATGTCATCAACATGGCTGTATGCTCTGAAGACAACTCAAATTGTTTTCTTGCTAAAGCCTCTGAAAGTGTCAATTGGCTGTGGCACAAAAGACTGTCTCATCTCAACTTCAAGAACATCAATAAGATAGCCACTCAAAACTTGGTTGCTGGTCTACCTTCAGTAATGTTTTCCAAAGACAAGACTTGTTCTGCCTGTGTCAAAGGAAAGCATCACAGGTCTTCAATCAAGACTAGGCAATCATTCTCTATTGACAAGTGCTTACATCTCCTTCACATGGATTTGTTTGGGCCTGTCAAACCTCAGACCATTAATCATAACAAATACACCTTGGTCATAGTCGATGAATTTTCAAGATACACATGGGTGTTCTTCCTCAGAAGGAAAAGTGATGCAGCTGAAACCATCATGTCCTTCATCAGACAGGTTGAAAATATGAATGATGTTAGAGTCAAAGCTCTAAGAAGTAATAATGGTACTGAATTCAAGAATCATCAACTTGAATCTTTTTGTGATGAAAAAGGGATTTCTCAGAACTTCTCTTCAGCTGACACCCCTGAACAAAATGGTGTGGCTGAAAGAAGAAACAGGACTTTGATTGAAGCAGCAAGAACTATGTTAAATGGTGCAGCCTTACCAAAGCAATTTTGGGGAGAAGCTGTTCACACTGCCTGCTACATACAAAACAGATCAATCATTGTCAAAAGACATGGTAAAACTTCCTATGAAGTTTTCAGAAAAAGATCTCCAGACGTCAGCTATTTTCATGTGTTTGGGTGCCCTGTGTTTATTTATAACTACAGGGATAAACTTGGAAAGTTTGATGAAAAAGCTGATGATGGTTTCTTTTTGGGATACTCTCCAACAGCCAAAGCCTTCAGAGTATTCAACATCAGAAGACAAGAAGTAGAAGAAACATTCCATGTTAGATTCAATGAAGATGATGAAGTCATACAGAGAACAGGAACAGAGGGTGATGAAATTGATTTTAATGAAAATGTATCTTTTCCAAGTGATGAGTTCACAGAACCCAGACCTACCAGTCATCATCACTCCAACACTCTCACCCCTTATGTCCCTGCCTTTGACCCTCTGTCAACTCACAACATTGAAGTTTCTACTTATCAGGAACTTGATGAAGAAGAACCTCAAACCTCTGATGGTACTTCTCAGACTATTGTTGACTCACCAATTCTTCAAATCCCTGAAGACTCTCCTGCTGATAATGAAGTAACACCTCTTGATATGGCTGAAGAAGACTCTGACACTGAAGTAGTCTTTGAAGAAAGCCCTCCTAGTCAGCAGGATGATACTCAAATTGTACCAGCTGTGCCCACAAGTGCTCCTATCCTTGAGTCCCCAGCTCCTCAAAATAAGTGGTCAAGAGATCAACACATTCTTCTTGTCAATATTATTGGGGAACCAAATGCAGGGGCACAACTAGATAGCGAATTCAAGACTCAGAGTCAGCCTCAGCCAATGAATGTCTCTTTGCTGAATTTCTCTCACAAATTGAACCTAAAAGAGTAGCTGAGGCTCTGGTAGAAGAAGGATGGGTAGCTGCTATGCAAGACGAAATCAATCAGTTCAAAAGGAACAAAGTATGGACACTAGTGCCAGCCCCACCTGGAAAGAATATCACAGGCACTAGATGGATCTATAGAAATAAGATGGATGAAATTGGGAACATCATCAAGAACAAGGCTAGACTGGTGGCACAGGGATTCTCTCAGACTGAAGGAATTGATTACGATGAAACTTTTGCACCTGTTGCTAGACTTGAAGCCATCAGAATCTTCCTTGATTATGCTGCCTATATGAACATCACTGTGTATCAGATGGATGTTAAGAGTGCCTTCCTCAATGGTGGTTTGGCTGAGGAAGTGTATGTTGCACAACCTGAAGGATTTGAGAACAGCGAGTTCCCCAACCATGTGTACAGACTTCACAAGGAAATGTATGGTCTGAAACAAGCTCCAAGAGCATGGTATGAAACTCTTTCCAATTTCTTAACTGAAAATAAATTTGTCAGGGGTTCTATTGATAACTCTTTACCTTCAAGATAAGAGTGATTTCATCATTGTGCAGATTTATGTGGATGATATCATCTTTGGGTCAACAAATGTAAATCTTGGTAAACGTTTTGCTAAATTAATGACCAAGAAATATGAGATGAGTATGATGGGAGAATTAACTTACTTTTTGGGCTTTCAAATTAAACAATGTCCTAAGGGAATCTCAATTTGTCAAGAAAAGTATGTTAAGGATTTACATGAAAAATTTGACTTAGCTGATTGTGCATCAGTGAAATGCCCCATGCTTCCACCCAACAACTTGGGCGCTGATGAGTCAGGGGTCTCTGTCAATGAGACTTTATATAGAGGCATGATTGGGTCACTCATGTATTTAACAGCTAGTCGTCCAGATATCCAATTCTCCACATGTCTCTGTGCAAGGTACCAAGCTAACCCAAAAGAATCCCATCTAGTGGCTGTTAAGAGAATTTTCAGGTATCTCAAAGGAACACCATGCCTAGGCCTATGGTATCCAAAAGAATCAGGTTTTGATCTCAAGGCCTATTCAGATTCAGACTATGCTGGATGCTGTATTGACAGGAAAAGCACTTCAGGCAGCTGTCAAATCCTAGGAGGAAAATTGGTTGGATGGAGTGCTAAAAAGCAAAACTCTGTGGCTATGTCCTCAGCTGAAGCAGAATATGTCGCTGCAGCCAGCTGTTGTGCTCAGGTGCTCTGGATGAAAAGTCAATTGGCTGACTATGAAATTTTGTATGACAAAGTGCCAATCTTTTGTGACAACACCAGCGCCATTGCCATATCCAACAACCCTGTTCTTCACTCTCGTACCAAACACATTGATATCAGGTATCATTTTATCAGGGATCATATAATGAAGGGGGATATTGAGCCGCATTTTGTTCCCACAGAGCTGCAACTAGCTGATATCTTTACAAAGCCTTTGGCTGAACCTTCGTTCAACAGGCTAGTTGTTGAGCTAGGGATGCTCAATATCTCAAAGCATGTGGCTTGATATTAAATGTGTTCATTAAATGATTGATTCTATATTAAATGTTTTTCACATGAAACTAGGTAGTTACTTTCCAAGTAAATGCAAAAAAACATTCTCAAATACTTAATCATTTATTTTTCGGATAACGAGGAGACAAACTATTTTGAAAGGTCAAGGGGACCCACTTGAGCAGTCTTTTTCGCACATTGCATTTAATACGGTTGAATAACTGTTCACTTAGTTTGAATATATATTGTCTCTTTTCTCTTCTCACCCACCACCACTCTCATTTCTCTTATCACTTTCTCTCTCTAAGTTCTTCTCTCTTAACCTATCCGCCATTTTCTTTCACCTTCAACCTCGAATCCATGGCGTTTTCAGTTCCTAAAGCAACAAATGTTAACTTCGAGATCAACGAGAGCATCCTCGCCTCCAACAACGCCATTGGATGGATTAAGGCCCCAAATAGCACCTACTCAGATCTGGTCAGTTTCATGCAGAATTGTGACCTAAGTGAAGCCTTTACCAAATCCCCTTCCACCTTTTACCAAGAATACCTTAGGGAATTCTGGTACTCTGCTGAGGTGGTTGATGACACCATAACATTTAGCCTTTCATGCAATGAACACCCATTCGCCTTCTCCCTTAAAGATTTCTCAAGTGTGGCCGGATTGAAGCATGGAGATGAATGCCTGAAGGTTGTTGATAAAAAGGCTGTCAAAGAAGCCCTGGCCACACTCAACCCTTGCCATGACGTAAACCCTGCCCTTACACCAGCTGAGGTCCTCTCCAAATCTCCTCTGAAGATTAAGTATTTCACTCCCATGTGGCGTGTCCTCTTCACCCACATTGTTAAATCCCTGGGAGGAATGCAGGGATCACAGGATCAGATGTCTTTCAACCATCAGGCTATTGCTTATGGATTAATCTGGGGAGCTGATGTTGACGTTGGAAGCATTCTCTTCTCCAACCTTGTAGAACAGCTGATGGGAAGGAATCAGGTCAGGGAAAAGAATATATGTTATGTGCGCTTCCTGTCTCTGATCTTCGAAAGCCTGCTGGAAGACAACTACCACAACAAGGCCTTGACTGCTCTTAAGCCCTACCGCATCACAGGTGCCATCTACAAAGAAATAGGAGCTGAAGATGTCCCTGTCACCGCCCATATGATGAATGTGGCCAACCAAGTACCAAACGCTGAGAAGCCCTTGCTCCCTTCCTCTGAGAAGGTGAATACTTCTAGTGTTGCTGGCAAGTCTAAGTCTTTGACCTCTGGGCAGCACACTACTAAGTCCAAGGCTTCATCTGGCCAACAGCCTAAGAAGAAGAAAATCCCCTCTTCTTCCCACTCCAAAGCTGTTTCTAAGGCCAAGGGAAAGAAGACTGACACCTCCTCTGGTCCAGATACTCATGTGGATTCAGATTCATTGGCTGACAAACAACAGGAGTCTAGTGTCTCAAAGTCAGCTGAGACGACAGGAAACCAGCCTGATCAAGCTGATATCTCACAGGTAATCAGTGTACATTTTTAGAGGTTCACAAGCAGCCACTCTCATTTGTCTGTAGGAGAGAGTGGTGAAGTTAGGGTAATCCTCGACCCATAGAAGTCTGTCAATACACTTAGAATCCTTTAAGACTTCTGTACACCCTGTCTTTGCACCAGGAAATGATTCATTTGTGTTTATAAAGCACCCCGATGACCCTGCACCCTCTAGACAGTATTCAGGCTAACAACAACCTGAATACACTAATGTCTCAACCTTGATCAGCTGTACTTCACACAGCCTCTTGGTTCCCTCCTTAAAAGAGTCCCAAAGGATTTATCCTTTCAGGGGAAGCTGAATCATCACCCTCAGCTTTCCTAGGGGCAGCGAATGGCGATCATTAACCTTATTTTTTTCACACTTAAAAGAATCCCAAGGATTTATCCTTTGGAGTGGCTGAGTAATCACACTCAGCCTCTCTGGGACAGCGAAATGGCGACCATTCCCCTTATATTTTTCCTGTTACTAATTACAACAAATTTGCAGGCTGAAATTGTACAGCCAGTCATCGAGTCTCAGGTACAACAAGAAAAGGAGGCTGATACAATGACTCAAGACAAACCCAATGATGAAGAGCCTTTGTTAAATATTGATGAAGAAATGCTATCATTGGAAGATTATGTCTCTGATATTGAGTCCATGCCTGAGGATGAATTCCCTGAAGGGATGTTCGATGAAGAGGATGAAGAAGATGAGGAAGACCAGCTGTGTGTCTCTCCTCCAAAAGAAATAGCTGTGTCTACACCAGCTGGTGATAAGACTTCTCCTCCCAAGGATGCTGTTGATACTCCCAACTCTGCTACATCCACAACAACAGTTTTCCAATCTCCAGCCTATGATCCAACAGCGGAGTTTCTCTTGTTTGATCATCCTGCCCAGACGAACTTTGATATTCTACCAAAGGGGGGATGACTATGCTCAGCAAAGCCTCAATATCAAGAATCTTCAGCCTGTTCATCATCAATCAGACATTGAGCGTTTATCAAGGAAGCTGGATGTGATCAAGTATGAAATGCACAACTTCACTGTGACATTTCCTGGCATCATAAAAAAGGCTGTTGCTGAGGCGGTCACTGAGCCAATTCAGGATGGTGCAAGAAGAGGTGTAGCCCAAGGACTCAGTCACCTTTCAACAAGAATAAAAGATGCCATTGACTCAACAGTCCCTGCCATGTTCCATGAACATGAACTCACCATGCACAGGCAATTTAATGCTGTTCGCAACAGGCAATACCGCCATGCTAACTTTATTGTCAGGCGTGTTCAAGCTAATACCAATTCAAATGGCAACCTCCTGCTGAAGATTGCCAGGGCTTCAAGAAAAAGACAACGTGCTATGGCTGCCTCTGTGGAATAGATTGCAAGACGTTTTCAAGCACGTTCATCCAAACATCTGCGAAGTCAGGATAAATGTAAGGGGGAGAAAAATACAACACTCAGCCTTGCATCTGCTGAACAAGGCTCATCATCAGCTAACCCCTCCATTACACCTGTTCCTCTCCAAGTCATCACACCTATTGTAATACCTGATGATGAGGATAATAATCAGGGGGAGCAACAAACTCAAGATGGAGCTGACTCATCAAAGTCTCTGGTTTTGGTTAGCACCAGCAAGCCTGAGGATGATGATGAACCAGCTGCCAAGAAATTAAAATTCACTGTTAGCTCCCTCCCCAAAGCTATTCAAACTCAGGCTCAGACAACATTTATCAAAAGAGCTGATGTTTTGAAAAACATAAGTGTGGAGTCCTCTGTCTCGAAGAAAGGAAAGGAGATAGTTTTGGTTGACACAGACACCAAACTTAAGAAGATAGCTGCGATGCTAGAGACAGGAGGATCCACCACAGACCTTTCCCAATTCTCAACCTTTACACCTTCCGATGAGATTCCTTTAACCCCTGAAGAAATAGAGCAACAGGCTGAAGAATTCAAAAGATTAAATGAACTCAAGACAGCCAAAGAATTGAATGAAGCTACTATGAAGAAGATGACACCACCTGAAAGGGAAAAACAAAAACAAAGGTTGAGGGAAATGGAAGCAAAACGCGCTGAGGCGTTAAGGAAAGTCAAAGCTGACTATGATGCCTGCGTGAACAACAGATATGCTTCTGGCAAGATAACCAAGTTCAAATACACCATTCATAAATCCACAAACACCCCACATATGATCTTATGGAGGGAAAACCAACAGGGAAATATGGATGTGTTTGACAACTTCAGGTTAAAGACACTTGGGTTATCAGAATGGTTAGAACTTGAAGCCTTAGCTGCCAAAAAGACTGGACAGGCTAATTTTCTTCTGCTTAAGACTCTTAAGGCCAAGTTTAACTGGATCAAAGAAACAGCTGCCAAACTTAAGATTGATCCCCCACCATAGCTTTTTGAACAAGAACCCCCAAAGACTGGCAACAAAAGGAGAAGGATTTCACAAATTGTTAATGAAACTTTTATTACTGAAGATGTTCAAGTGGATGGCATGCACAGGGATTTGATCCTCCCCAATGGTATTGTTGGCCCTGTTGATGGTCAGACATACACAGAACCTGAAAGAGGAATGGCATTCATAAACAAGGCTTGCCAGTATGCTTTTCAAAGGGAAGATGAGCTATGCTTAGCATCAACAATTCAGCTGCTCTGTCATAAGAAGTCACTCAAGATCAACTCAGAATATTCCAAAAGGTTTGCAAAGACTTTGCAGGATGAAATTGATAACATATTGGACTTGGCTGAAGCTGAAGAAAGAATTAAAAATGATGACTATTGAAGATGTTCACAGCCCGTTTTACCTTCATCTTTTATTTTGCTTATGTAATGAACTTGTAATTTTCTTTAAGTTTTAATAAAATCATGAGGTATGTTTGTTCAGATCTGTTATGTGTAAGAAGAAGCTGTTAACTCACTTACCTTAACTTAGTTAGATCTAGCATTATTTATGTTTAAATAGGGGGAGATTGTTAGGAATCTAAACTTGTTAGATTCCCTGATCATTGATTTAAACATAATTAGGCTGTTAGATAGTCTCTTGCCTGTGCCTAGGAGGCAGGCAAGTTTCGCAAGACTCACAGAGATCCAAGTCTCTGTGAGCAACCTCAGAGGAGTCCATGTCAGAGACATTGTTAGGGAAGTCGAAGATTACCTGAAGACATACTCAATGGCTGTGATGGATAACAGCCAAGATGTATCAGGGACTCTGAGGGGTTGAGAGTTAACAGGGGTGGCAATACCCTGATAACTCTCAGCACACTTTGGACATGCCATTTGTGTGTTCGAGACTATGAAGAAAAAGGAAACTGTTTTGACAACTGTTTCCTTAAAGCATAATGGAAGACTACCAAGAATAGAAGGACATCATGTGACTGATGTGGGAACTTGTAAAAGCTTGTGTATTCGCCATCAAGTACTATTTAGGTTAAACTCGTAACACTATAAATAGGATGTGTATCCATGCATTAATGTTTAACACTTTGAGATATTAAGAACATTATTGCATATAACTTAGTGAATCAAACAACTACGACTGTATTCATAAGTTAGGGTTTATTGTTGTTCAAAGTGTGCACAACACATTGTCATCAAACTGTGTTATCCATAACACTTGTAATTCTTTATTATACAATAATAAGATTACGTTTGAAAAGTAATACCTTGTGTTGATTAAGTTAAGATTAGGGTTTCTTGCATTGATTAGGGACTTTCATTTCGTCTTTATGGAATCCACAAGTCACGTGTGTACATAAATTCCGGGTCGTTATGAAGTTTGATTTAAATTTCAAGGAGTGTTGAAAAATATACTTTCTGCAGAAAAGTTACATGTAATTTAATGATGTCGAGAAAATATTTTTATAAACTTTAGACATAAAAATATATTTCTACTTGTTAAAGACGTTCGTTTAAGACATAAAATTCGACCCGAAAATCTTAAAAACGAGCAAGTTACGCTCATTTGAAATTGTAAAATTTAAAAACTTATTTCTGCGTATTTCTAAAATATCATTTTGTTGACAGATTTGATGCGGGGGCATTTGCGTCCATTTTTGATCCGTTTCAAGTCTTGAGTAAAACTAGAAAGTTGTCTGAAACGTCGTTTTACAACAAATTGCTTTAGACTTCGAGTCTTAAAAATGTCATTAGCAAGTCAATTGGTCCGGTCAGACCCCAAAAAGTCAAAGTTGACTAAAAAGTCAAAGCTGATAGAAATTTGAAATATGGTTTTTAGGTGTTTTTGAGTTCGTTTGAGCTCGTAAAACTTTAACTAATGATATTTTACAAATAAAAACATTGATTGCATTTGAAAACGTTTAAAAATAGTAACTTTGAGTCCGGTCATGCATACATAAATCTTGAACTTTTGGAACCAAGTGATTTGATAAACCGATGATGAACTATATGTTTCTAAAAAATATGTACATTTTTATGCGTTACTATTTACGTGTTATATTCCTAAACTTTCCTAAATAGAAACTTTTCGGAGTAGTTGTACTATTTGGGAACTGATGCCCTATTTTCTTAAAAGTATATTTATGTCAAATAAATTACGACATGAGGGCATATGGATTCCTTTAGCTTATCTTTCATAAATGACTTATTTGTCAATTTATCTTATATTCTTTCACTTCTAACGTAACACTGATTTGGGCCGAGGTTGAAGTTCTTGTTTTCACATTTTCGTTATCATTTTTGACATGTGTCTCATGACGACTCCAGCTAAACCTTTTGAAATTTTATCAACTTGTAACCATTTCATTGATTGTCTTGAACTACTCTTTATTACTCACATGTAACCCACTCACTATTTTGTAAGTTATCATTGTGTCACCAACTGGTTTCGTTTGCGAAACGTTTTACAAAATGTTCTACATTGGTCATTGTTTTATGATGTATTTTCACAAATTGTTCAACCATTGGTCTTGTAAAGAATTCTTGTAACAATAAAATTGTTGATTAAACATCTAGCCAATTAGTTACTGGGCTAAGAGTTTCATAAATTATTTTGATTCCTGATTTTACAAATGCCATTATATTCATATTTTAAATCATATGACATGTAATACGGGTTTGACGAAGCTGAGCATCGCATTGCTACTCCTAAATGATGCACGGCCTGATCACCTATGCTTAATTTAGAAGGAGCCATGCGAGACCGAATAGTAGTCACCTTAAATATTTGGCCAGAAACCAACTTTTACTTATGTTCTTTATAAACTTAGATAAAATAAAGTTTAGAAAATTTTTACATCTTATGCGAGTAGCACCAGTTCGCGACATACACATATGAACCCTTATGTTTTCTTGAACAAAGTACATGCCTTAAATACATATTTCCTTACACAACGATCTTTGTTATACTTGTTACCTCATCTTCCTTCGTGATATAATTCTAGTTACCACTCGTCTAATATCTTACCATTGATACCAGACTTGAAACTTTCAACATTGTTATGTTTCTACATCGACCAACCTTCTCTATCCATTTAGGTAGACCTTCAGAACATCTCCGGACACGAATAGTGATTTATGACTGGAAGTGAACAATGATTTTGTGTACTTGTCATGATGTGTGTTAGACTCTATCGTCTTGAAATTCATTCATGTGAATCATGTGTTGATTTCGCCTCTCATTGATGATGTTGTTCATCTTACTAGAATTTCTCTCAAGTGACTTCTTAAGATTTTTCTTTGATTCAAAAATTATTGTGTGACTTTTCTCTTTCGATCGTGTATCGACCACCGAGAACTTAATTGGCCGTTGTTGGTGACGCCAACCACACTCGTGAATTAATCTTACTAAATCCATTGTTTCTTATTGTCCTTGTCATCGATGCATCTATTCTATCATGTTCGTTAAGAATTTGATATGAATTACGTTTTATTCCTTCGTGTCATTGCTTGCATACTAATTGTTGACTACAATGCGTTTCATATTCGTTGCTACCTTGTCATATTTTGAAAACTCGGATATGTCCCATGTATACCATTAGATACCTTAATCACCTTCTTGGATTTCTAAAATTTTATTCTAAATTTTTAAGAACGTTTTACATGTTATATCAAGTGGTTAAATTTCCAAAATAACTGTTTCAAGTTAAATGTCAGATCTATACATCCTCTTTGATAGAATTATAACTAGTATTTAAAAGGATGTCATGCTTTATCTTTTCGAGTATTTGACTGTATCATACTTTACTTTCAACCTAATGTAATTATCGATTTAATTTAAATTTTTTAACAAAGATTCTAAATAAATTAGAAATTTTATTTTCTCTAATGATAATGATAAATCTGAGTTGTTAACAATAAATTCATACAGTCATCCAAAAGTTCTTAAGCCGATCATGATAACTATTTTGAACTGTTCTAGTTTTTGGCTTTAAAATCCTGATCAAGATAAAGAATTAGCAAATGCTTACTCACTAAATATATATAGTTTGATTTCAACTCGCTAAACCTTGTAAAATTTTCTTTTAATCAAGAAAATACTTAAGCTAAATTTAAAAGTAATAAAAATCCTAGACAGATAATTGTGACAACTTGTATTTCAAATGTCTATACGTAATTCATATTCCCCTGTATTTTTCTAATAAGTAAACTGTCATGTTTTATAGTTGCGTGAATTGCGATTCCTTGTCGATTAACAATCTTGATTCATTTTAGCGCACCTTGTCCGTTTAAGCAATTGTTGTGTTCATTCTATCTCTTGATATTTCTCCGTACTGAAAGGTCATTATTCTAATCTAAGTTTGAAAATTTATTCGAAAAGGAGTTAAGAAACTGAAGCATAGTGCATTCTAATTGTTAAGGCACGTCGTGGTGAAGAAATTACCTGGGAAGCAATGAATCAGTTCTAAACTATGTTTCTCCTTTTGTTTGCATATTCTCCTATCTCCAGTGGAACTCTGAGGGACCAGAGTTCCTTTAGGGGGGTCGACTGTAAGAACTCGTATTTTCCCGGTATTATTCTATTCTTTTATTCGTGCTTCTTGAATTGTCCAACGTATTATATTTTCTTGTATTCTTATATGTAAATCCTGAGATCATGATAATTTTAATAAATTATATTTTTTAAGTATTTTATAATCATTGATAATACTTTACTTAGAATTATAAATTTTTATTTTATCTTCCATATTTATTTAAATCAAAGTTTTTGATTTAAAAACACCCGCGTGCATTTTACAAAGAGTTTACTCAAATCAATGAATAACGAGAATTACTAATGATCGCGATACAGACGGATGCCCAATATTTTACATTTCATTGTCGATTGTTTCAATGTTTGACGTTTCGATGTCTTATTTTTAAATGACGTGTTAAGTCGAGTCGGGAGACTATAATATCACATTTTGATGCATTTTAACTTTTGAAAAGTATTTTTACGAAACCTGAGTCCCGTAAATATTTTCAAACTTTACTAATAGTTATTTTCTACCATTTAAACTATTAAATTGCTTTTGAGTCCAAAAGATTATACAATTGGCAAAACAAGTCCCTAACCCCACTATATAAGCAAAGTTCACCAACTTTCTCTCAATTATTCATCACAAAAACACACACATAAGAAAAAAAAATCCTCTCTCTCATTCTTGTCTATATGTTGCCGCCACCCCCCCCCCCCCCCCATCAACAAAACACCACAATAATTAAAGTTTGAGCTTAATCCATTGAAATCTAAACAAAAACTCATGTTCTAAATTCAAAGGTGATTCTTTTGATACTAGTTTTACCCACATGCAACAAGTTTTAAGAGTTCTTATGATTTCATAGTTGGTATGAGTTTTTGATCATCATGCATGTGATGATCATGATAAGATCTCCATGTTTTGATGATAAAAAGTTTAAGTTTTTGATTTTGATTTTTGTTTATGTAACATGCAAGTGTTAAGATTGATAGTAGGTAATATTAGGAGGTTAGGATTGATTGAAAAATGGTTAAATTTTGTTGAAAAAGTGATTTGGTATGATTTTTAAAGAGGTGATTTTGGGCAGTAGGTTTGAAGTCATTTTTGGATGTCTTAATTCTGAATATAGGTTGAGGTGATGAGATCATGTTGTAGATATTTCTTTAGCTTCGATTTGGTATAAATTAGAGCTTCTAACTCAAAACGAGGAGGAAGTTACGATAGTTTGATTATTCGTGTATCATGAGACGAGTATCGGCACATCCGAATTTGTTGTCGATATTTGGATCTAATCTCGAGGACTATAAAATGAGTTTTACAAATGTTAAAGGGCTGGTCTCAGGCTCTAAACCTAGGTTTATGAGTCTATTTTCAAAGTCAAGTGTCGATTTTGCAAACGAAATTGGTTAGAAAGGTCAAATTGATTTCACGAGTCAAGTATTCAAATCTGTCCGGTTTTTCAAGTTTAGAAATGTGTCGAGCAGGTGGTTCTAAAATTTAAATTAATGAATGAAATTTAAACTGAGTTTTATTCAAGTTATGATTGAGTTTTTCACCAAGTTTCATAAAAATCCGAGTTGTCTAAGTAAGGGAAACGAGCTTGTACGTTTGGTATGTACCGGTAGATTTTTATCGAGGAAGTAGTTTAATAAAGTGAACATATAGAAGGGTATTGTAGTACCACTTGAATTGTTGTTCCTTCGGGTTTGTGATGTTTTTGTAATGTTGAGTTTTATGTTATTAAGTATGGTTTATACTTGAGGCAATGCGCCTTACTTGTTAGGTTGCGGCTTTCGTGTTTACCGGGCATCTATCGTCGGCGATCATCTTATCACTACTATTTCTACTCGACTTCTGAGTTCAATGATTCACTTACCTCGTGGCTAAGTTGAGTTCGTAGCCCCTTTTTACTTGCACATTATTTCTAAACTCGGGGTGAGATTTTACATCGTGGAACACAACCATTTAAAAACTGTTATGCTATCAAGAACTTGTATGCTATTCAGACTTGTATGCTATCCAGACTTGTATGATTTCTAACAATTTTCATAATATTATTGCTTCAGTCAATAGCCTTAAGTTTCCTCTCTTGATCATGAACCGTTAATTTACTTGTGTTGTTAAGCGTGAATGTTGTAGGTGGATCCATTGGGATTGACAATCCCCGTCCCGATTACCTTGACGCATTTAACATTTGATTTGTTACTTGAGTATCTAGGTTGAATACTCACTAGAGGAACTTACATGAGTTAAGCTTCGGTTCATGAAATAAACATCAATAATAATGTTTCGGACTATGGTTAATGTACATAACCATTTCCCCTATTTCTTGTTTACAAATGAATGCTTGTGTTCCACACCTTTACTACTAAACCTATGAATATCACTTAACTTTATGTTGACGATTTTACATGTTTAATCTCAGGTATTATTACTTAGCTTTGCTTGGATGGGAGCCCGCAGGATATTATCGCAGCTTGGAGATTTCTATGCTACTTTTTAAAGTTTGATTTTGTTAAAAACTGTTAGAAGTTCATTAAGTATTTTGGTAACTATATGTTATAAATCATGATGAAATAATTAATTTTTCCGCATATAAAACTCTGGGACCTATGTTTAAAACTCTGATCTTTTATGATGTAATGTATATGTTTTTATCACGTCAACTTTGTGTCAATAGTATTTCATTGTTTCTTGTACCATGACGTGGAACGCCCTTACTGCGTAGTTGTTTCCTTGCCTGAATTTAGGGGTCTCATAAAAAAACCGGGAAGTACCAAAAGCCTCAGGCTTCGTATTCCTTCACACCAGAGAACAGGAAAAAGTTCTGTCAGTACATCAAAGGAGTTAAACTACCAGATGGGTTCAGATCCAACTTCAAGAACAAAGTAACAGATAACGATACAAATATAACGGGCCTGAAGTCTCATGACTATCATATAATGATTCAACGTTTACTTCCTTTCGCACTTCAGGAATACTTGCCTGATAAGATTGCAAGAACACTAATCGACATATGTAACTTGTTTAAGCAATCTGCTCTGCAACTTTAATGAAGGAGGACATGTTGAATGTTGTGAAAAAGGTGGTTGACATTATGTGCGATCTTGAGCTCATATATCCTCAGGATTTCTTTAACATTATGATTCACTTGGTTATCCATTTACCTGTAGAGTCTCTTGAAGGCGGGCCTATCCGCCCCTAGTGGATGTTTCCATTTGAAAGATACATGAAAACGCTAAAAGGTTATGTACGAAATAAAGCTAAGGCAAAAGGTTCGATTGCGATAGGGTTATGTTACACAAGAAGCATTGACTTCCAGTTCTCAGTATTTTTGGATGATGTTACAACTAATTTCAATCGTCTTGATCGTAATGTGGACCCCCCCCCCCCCCAACATGTCAGTTTCAAGTGTTCCGATCGGCATGTAACCCGATTGGGAAAAAGTCATTTATTTCATTTCCTTACCAAGAGTTCAAGAAAGTGGAATGGTATGTACTAAACAACAATCCTGAAATTGACAAGTACATTTCTGAGTTCAAGAGGTACGTGTTTTTTATTTAATTTGAAACTTGTTTTTCTTAACAATAACGACTTATTCTAATACCATGAACGTTTTTCAGTCTATATTCTCACAAAGACACATAAAAAGAATTCCCCGCCTGGTTTGGGCCGAAGGTAAACTAAGACTTATTTTGTGTACTTAACTCTAAAAAATAATAGTATTATAAATAGTGTTCTCTATCTAATCCTTTATTCCTCATAGATCCGTCAATGTCACGTAGACAATGACAAAGGCCAAGGGGTTACCAGAACCAGCGAGTTATTCGCTTTTGCTTGTGGACCATCATCGACTCCAATCTCACAAAACTATTGCGTAGTTGACGGTGTGAGGTATGTCGTGCACAACCGCGATGAACGTCGCACAACTCAAAACAACGACATTTGTGTGCCTGGCCCTGACAACATAATGTCTTATGGTCAGCTTCAACAGATCCTCGTGTTTAAGTATTTGTCGTTCGGTGTTGTGTTATTCCGAGTTAAGTGGTTCGACACAAGTAACGTATCACCTAAACAACGTTTGGTCTATAGAAACAATATGACAGAACTCATAAGAGGTGAGTGATGGAAAAATGATCAATACATTCTCGTAACACAAGTAAAACAAGTCTTCTACATTGAAGATACGAACAAATCCAACGGGAAGGTGGTTGAACATGTTAATCATAAAATATTTTCCAACGGGGGTGTCATCGTGTCAGATGTCGTTCCCGATATCATACATTTCGACAACTCATATGATCTACCACTTTCCACTAATTTGAATGACTTGGGTGATGTGACCTTGCATATAGATAGCCAATCAACGGAGGTTGATGCACCGCCATATATCATGGATGTTGCAGACGAAGACGATGGCATTACTCATGATGAAGACGCCCCTCATGCTTTAAGTGATGACGAACGTATCAATGATGATGATGGTGAAGATATAGCTTATTCTAGTGAAGAAGAAGATTGACCTTTAGTTGTAACTTGCAAAAAATAAAATTGTTGTGGATTGTTTAAATGTCTATATTTATTTGGATGTGTTGTATTTGGATTTGTGCATGCTTATATTATTTTGTTCATGAATTTGTCTATGTTATGCTAATTGTACTTGTATAAATATCGTCAACAGATGTTGCATAATCACACGGTGGTGACGGTGGCGGTGAGGATGATCCTCCTATGCCAAAGTTCCCTCGCGGTTGCTTGGCTATGTTTGCCAACAAGGGTAAGAATATTTAGATTATTGTAACACAATCATAAATTTGGTACATATATGTTGCTTGCATTGAATTTTTTTTGACTTTATCACTCACTTGATTTTTATAGGTAAAGGCAAAAGGAAACAAAATTTGGCTGCAGAGGGTCTGGTAGGTTAAATACTCGGGACATTAACAGACATCTCGACTTGAGTAAATCCGTTGAGATCAGGGGCGACCCTGTCCTGATACGCTTTGATGTGCGCGGCAAAGGTACATTTCGTGCTCTCGATGACCATGGTCAGTACTTTTCTAGCTTCATCGCTGAGTCTATGAGGAGGCGCGCGGCTATGTACCACCCAAGTTGGAGTGCGGTCCCGGCGGAGCAGAAGGCGAACGTTTGGGGAGAAATAGAGGTCAGTTATCTCATTATCCTTTTTATGTTTATTGTACTATTTTGTTTATTTATTTAATTTGTTTATTTAAATTTGTATATTTATTTAAATTTGTTTATTTATTTAAATTTGTTTATTTTGTTTATTTATTTAATTTGTTTATTTAAATTTTTATATTTATTTTAATTTGTATATTTATATATTTATTTAAATTTGTTTATTTATTTATATCATATAAATAAATAACAAATTTAAATAAATATATAAATTATACATTATTTATTTATATCATATAAAAAAATAAAAAAATTTAAATAAATATATAAATTATATCTATAACTCCAACTCTGTGTTTGTTTTGTTGTATATGATTATAGAGTACCTTTGATTTAAGCCCCTAATAAGTGTGAAAACACTTATCCTTTTACCACTTATTTTCAATAATAACAAGACCAAAACGTGTATTTTAGGTCGTAAAAGTCGGAATTATGTGTGGTTTGTGTTTTTATTGTGTTTTAGGACCAAAAGATGAAAAAGGAAGGAAACACGAGTTTTCACGGGCTTTTATCGAAGAAAACGAGAAAAGACGAAGTCAAGAGATCAAGAGTGCTTAAAGAACGGATGTCCAAGACCTATTCTGAAGATTTATCGAAGAAAAAGTCTAAAGACGGAAGTTTAATGAAGTCGGAGAACTCAAGTCTAAATTATAGAAGAAAATTACTAAGACAAAGTTCAAATCCCGAGACGACGTCGAGAAAAGACAAAGAATTAAATCAAGTCGAGAAGAAAAGAAAGAAGGAAGCACACCACACATGCACCTCCCACTTAGCCTATAAATACCCTCCTAATCACATTAGGAGGGGGGTTAGCTAGTTTTAATTTTGTCATTTTTCCTTTCTAGTTTTTAGAGAGAGAAAGTTCCCAACTTTCTCTCATTAAGTTTATCTTTTCTTTCTTTCTTTTAATCTTTCAAGTTAAACTTTTAATCTTTGTATTTGGATTTCATTAATCAAGTTCTTAGTTAAGCTTTTTTTTCTTTAATCTCTTTCCACCTTTCTTGATTTCCGTTGGTTTTTGATCCGAAAATCATGTTCCACGAAGTGATTTTGTTTGATGTTTAAGTGATAAAAGGTAAATCTTTCTATTACTACATAAGCTTTCATACGGTTTAGGCTATAAGCTCCTTATGCCTATTGGCTTATTCATGTTTTAGCTTGTTGCTTTTTGGATTCTTAAAAGGTTTAATCTTTTCAAAAGTTTCTTTTATAAAGTCTATGATTTTATGTTTCGAAAGTTTTCAAATTAAGCTTATTGGGCTGTTTAAGGTTTGAGTAAGGTAGCTTATTATACGTGCTTATTGAGTTTTCAGCTCACCATCAATTTCGGATTAATATTGCATTCCATCGCAATATTGGGGATTCAGACATTCTGACGGTTGCTTTTGTCTATCGCAATAACCCATTGTGGTTTTACTTTGCGATAATTTGGTTTTTTACCTTTTATTCCGATCTGGGATTGCGATCGCTCATTGCGATCGCATATTCCGACGGGACTTAAGGTTTAGTTAAGTTGAAACTCTGCCCAAATTTTGTTAACTACTTTCCGATAGACAACATTGCGACAGAGGTGTTTAGATTATTCCGATCTGAAGCATTCCGATCTAGGACTTTCCGACAGACAGCATATTGCGACAGATTTGATTTTGTTATTCTGATGGATATTCAGATGAACATTCCGATAGCTTTGCACTTGTATTATTCCGATGACTTAATTATTCTGATGGTTCTAATTTTGGTGCATTCCGATAGAAGGGATTTGTTACATTCCGTTAGTTTGAGCTTTTAAGTTATAAAAGTTTTGCAAAGTTTTAAGTTCTAAAATTACTTGTTAAGTTTTTAGTCAATTTCACTTTACTCAACGACAATCATTTGTTTTAAGTCTAGAATTAGATAATCAAACCAAACCATCCTCTTGTTCACCAAAAGACAATTGAGTCGCACTTTCTACCAATAATCAATTCGAAAAGATCGGACGATAATATTTTATACTTGGCCAAAAGCTTTGTATTAAATGGCGCCGCTGTCGGCTCTTTTCGTTACGATTAACGGTCTTTAGTGAGAGACGCGTTGAATTTTGGGATCCGTTCTTTTAGGAACGTTATTTTCCTTGCTAAAATTTTTTCAAAAATCCATAAAAATTATAAAACTTTCAAAAATACAAAAACATTAAAAAAAATCATAAAAAGCATTTCTTTTCCTAAGGTTTTGCACCAAAAAGATATATATATATATATATTCTCTGTTTCTTTGGTATCTTTTTCTTCTGCAGGTGTATGCGTACTAGATCTTCAAATTATTCTGAGCCCGAGACTCGTGAAGATTTAGATATGGCTGGTGTTCATAACAACAATAATAACCCACCTCTACCCAATTTGAATAACACTAACAACAACAACAATGTTCCCCTACCTGATTTACGAACAATGGAGGAACTTTGTCAACCCACCATGAATGGACGTGGAGGACCAATTGCGCCGATGCAAATCACGGCTCAGGAATTTTCGTTGAAGCATCACATGATCCAACAAGTGCAAACTAATCCATTTCGTGGATTGCCGGATGATGATGCCAACAAGCACCTCGACAAATTCATTACCATTACCCAAAGCATGAAGATGCCCGGTGTTTCTATGGATGTCCTTCGTCTTCAACTTTTTCCACACACGCTTTCCCACCATGCCGAAAAATGGTTTGATCTTCTCCCAAAGAATTCTATTCATACTTGGGACGACATGACTCAACGATTTTTGTTGCACTACTTTCCACCGTCCATGGTCACGAGCCTTCGTAACCAAATTAGTGGATTCATGCAAGACAATGATGAATCGCTCTCTGATGCTTGGGAACGCTACAATGATTTGATCGACCGTTGTCCAAATCATAACATGCTCCCCGTCACTCTCATTGATACTTTCTACAATGGTCTCACTTTTCGTGATCGTGACACGATCAACGCCGCCGCCGGTGGTACTTTTATGAAAAGGAGACCAGAGGAGTGTAGAGAGTTGATTGAAAACATGACTACTCACCACAAGAATTGGGATTCATCCGCATCCTCAAGATCTAATCCGAGAGTCAATGTTTCATCTACTTCTTCCACCACTGTAGGATCGTGTTTTTCTAAGGATTAGGCATTGTTGGATTATCTATTGATATGGATGGGAAAGAAAGAACTAGAGAGAGAAAGAAGAGAGAGAAAGGAGAGAATAAGAAGAAAGATGAAATGTGATTATTTGAAATGTTAAGTGTTCAACCCCTCCTAACATGCTAGGAGGGGGTTTATATAGCCCACCCTACATGTGGGCTATATGGGCTATATTGGATCACGAGCCCAATATCATTGGAGTGACCGATCCTTTCTAAATACGTAAAAACGTATTTCCAACAATCTCCCCCAAAGGGAGGTCACTCCAAGTTACAATGTCCTAAATAGTCTATAGCTCGTGATCTATGCTAATAATGATGTGACCGAGACTTTCCTTGGAAAAACGTATTTCCAACAATCTCCCCCAAAGGGAGGTCACACCATTTTACAAAATCTTAAACCTAGCATACTATGCTTGAGTCTTCGATCCTGTTCTTGTGAATATGCTTGATGTGATCTTTGACTTCAGCCTTGAGAATGTTTCCTTGGCTTGATCTTGTGCATTCATCACTTGTGATATTCGCCTCTTCGTGACTTCATGTTCCACATACTTATACCTTTATAATTCTTGAAAGCTTCAGAGTTTGATACAGCGGAAGACTTGACCTTCAGACTTTCTTGAATTCGTTGAAGTACTGAGTGTATGCAGTATAAGCATGTGGTGACGACTTCTTCTGGATTGTACACCGCAATGCCACCTTCTTGTTACGCTGCATAAGACAGTTAGCAACAACCCATATACACGGATGAAATGGCCTTGAACATTTCATTCTAATTCGGTAGCATTTTACCTCCGGCCGGTGAAGACCGTTGGACGATATTAAATATCGTACTTGTGGCAGGTAGTTTCAATAAAGAATCTCCTTGACAAGATTTCGCGGGTAAACCCGTTCTCTTTACTCGACCGTCCAAAGCTGACTGCGAACGTAAAGAGTGAATCATTTGGATAATAATATCCACATGATTTGAAGCCGTCAATTCATGTTCCTGGAACAAGTGAAATTCAATTAAGAACCGCACCATCGTTGCTTTCCAGTTGTCACGAGCTTGATTCGTATAGAATCTTGCAAGTTACCTACCAAGTGCTGTTTGAGGTTAACACTAGAAGGATTTCCACTCATCACTGTGAACACTAAGGTATCACTCTGAGTGTTTTGACAAGATCACTAAGATATTGCGTAGAGGCCTGGAACGTGTTTAAATTCATTTTAAGAATTAAACCTCTGTTGCTTTCCAGTTATCACAAGTTTGATTCATAAAGAATCGCACAAGTCACCTACCTTGAGCTTTTTGATATTCGCTCAAGAAGGATTTCCATCTTCATTGTAAATACTTTCGTATTACTCGGATGTTCAGGCAAGATCATGAAGATTTTGCGTAGGACTCTTAAGATCTTTCTTACTTTTCACAGTGTGTGAAGAAGCAAGGAAATATGAAAGTGTGTCCTAATGAGATATTTGATGATCTCAAATGGCTCTAGACTCAATCGTGCATTTTGGATTTTTAGTGATCGGAGGCTGGAGAGGAGTGCCACCATTTCAATACCAATTTATTTAGAGTGAATAAATCAATAGATAATGTGTTGTCTCCGTGTGATTAAAACAAATATCTTTTAAGAGATATCTGAGTTAGCTGGGATGGGTTGTGCCTTGCATCACTGGGTCCATGATGTCTGTCTTCAATATCAAGAATCATTAAACAATGATCTTAATAGCATATGTATTGACCCGATTTCTGCCTAAATTGTAACGAGGGCTTCTTTCTTTACACCCTTTATCTTTACAATTCTTTTTCATTCTTCAACCCCTTCAACGCTTACCAATACGTCATCACTAGCACCTTGTTGTGATTGTTCCAGTGCTAACTTAAGTACTTGGTCGACATTCAGCTACGTTCACAATCTTTCTCCATCTTTCCTAAGGACTACTATTTCTAGCTATGGAATGTCCTTGGGAAGATTCCTCCGGTTCTAGAGGAACCATTGGACTTTAACCTATCCTACCATCCTTATGTCACCACAATCTTCACCATCGTGAATAGAGATGTTTTGGGTAAGTATATGTCACCATGAAATCCATTTTGAAGTGCAAATCCATTTTTCTCCCCCTTAACATATGCCACGATATCCGAAAACATTTCGCACATGTCGGGATGAGCTATCACGTTAAGTCAAACCATTTATGATTAATCATATCCCATATTAAATCACATTTTCTCCCCCATATTAAAAATATTAACCCAATCGATGTTTATAATATCAATTGATTTAATAGCATTTTAAGAAAATTTGGGAAGAAAAATGCAAATCCAATTATCTTCATGAATTACACAAGCTCCCCCTCAAATTAATGAGGGTGTGCTGAAACGTAAATTAAATGTCTTTTAAACACAAGTGTAAGGTATTTATCACGTGCAAAGATCATATATGATAATGTAATCACAAGATTAGCGATTTATGAGGTTGGACCTGAATGATGGAGAACATCATATGAAAGAAGCACATGGTTCTTGTTCACGAATGTTGGTCGCCTCATCACGTCTGAAGTTATCTCTTAACTCCATTTGATTGATATCGTTGTCTTGACACCAACATGTGAATTTGGCACTTTCGGCGTCAAAGATTCTGAATGCTGGACAATTGCTCCCCCTCAATTGTTGACCCGTGTTCTATTGAAAGAGTTGTAGTCACCGTTTGAGTAGTCGCATCGTCGAGTATGTAGATATCAATTGTAAATTGCTGCGGTTGGTGGAGATGATAACTTCATAAAAACAAGATTTCTCTTGTTTTAACAAATAAATGCACTGACACGTACATAAATTTGTGTTAGATTGTGTTATTACGTAAACACAATCCCTTACATGGTTATAAAGTAAACCATGCCCGAGAAAATTAATTCCCGTTGTTGAGTCAAAGCTTTCCAGTGAAATGCTTGACTTGAATAAGAAAATCGGGTTACTATCTGAAATAATAGCAAACCATTTTGAGCATGTTTTATAATATTTGAACTTCTGCTCGAACTTTATTTACAACCCCGTGTCATTATTGAATGACATTTCTAGTATCGTAAATATTATTGATTCCAGAAGACATGCTCTTTTTATCAAAACATTTTTTGAACACACAATTTTGAAAGATTTAGAAAACCTTTTTGAGAAATTCTCGAAAAATTGTGTTCAATGTTTTGAAAACCAATTACTTGAGCTTAAGATGTTGAATATCTTACAAAACGAGCTCAAGTCCGAGAAGTTGTAAACTTCCCGTTGTTAAGGATAAGTTTATCATCGGCGATAAAATTTCCTTTTAATTGAAGAACGAGTCCTAAGTTGACACTTACTTAGAAGTCGTTTTCATGAGCTTGAAAAACTTTGAATGTTTTAACGTAAAGCTCATGATCGAGAAAGATGAATTTCTCGTTAGGAAGAAAAGTTCTCTTATTTAAAAGATACACTTTACTTAATGAGCTTAAAACTTGGAATGTTTTAAGACAAGCTCATGACCGAGAAAAATGAATTTCTCGTTACGAGGATAAACTATCTTTAAAGATAAGCTCTCCTAAAATTGAAATCCGAGTTACATTCTGATATTTAACTGTAAGTCATTGTACATGAGCTTAAAAACTTCGAATGTTTTTATTATTAGCTCATGCCCGAGAAATAATTAATTTCTCGTTGTAAGGATTAGTTATCATCGGCGATAATCTTTCCTTTATTTGAAGAACGGGTCAATGTCTGACATTTAACAATGAACCATGTTACACGAGCTTAAAACCGTTGAATAGTTTTAAAGTAAGCTCGGGTCCGAGAAAATTTAATTTCTCGTTTTTGAGGATAAGTTTATCATCGGCGATAAACTTTCCTTTATTTGAAGATCGGGTCATCATCTGATATTTAATGAAGAGCCTTATACACGAGCTTAAAACCTTTTGAATGGTTTTAGGATAAGCTCGTGTCCGAGAAAACTTAATTTCTCGTTTTGAGGGTAAGTTATCGTTGCGTAGATAAACTTCCCTGTCTCTGAAGTCCGGGTCATCGTCTGTCATTTAACGAGGAGCCATATACACGAGCTTAAAACCTTTGAATGGTTTTAAGATAAGCTCGTGTCCGAGAAAACTTAATTTCTCTTTTTGCGGGTAAGTTATCGTTGCGTGGATAAACTTCCCTGTGTCTGAAGTCCGGGTCATCGTCTGTCATTTAACGAGGAGCCATAGTGCATGAGCTTAAAAACTTGGAATGTTTTTTATATAAGCTCATGCCCGAGAAAAATTAATTTCTCGTTATAAGGATAAGTTTATCATCGGCGATAAACTTTCCTTGCTTTGAAGATCGAGTTATAGTCTGTAATGTGACTATAAGTCCTTTTACACGAGCTTAAAACCTTTGAATAGTTTTAACGGAAGCTCGTGTCCGAGAAAATTTAATTTCTCGTTTTGAGGATAAGTCATCATCGGGATGAACTTTCCTGTCTTTTGAGAGCGAGTTACAGTCTGTTATGTGACTGTAAGTCATTTTACACGAGCTTAACTGCAAATCCCCTGAGACACTTGTTTCTTAGATATCAGCTTCTTCAGCAACCAAACTCTGAGAGTGTCCTTTATTGAATGGTATACAATGATTGGACCGCTTCGTTCTTTTGGAACATCCTCTTTGGTACCTGCATTCTCATTTGGAATTTGCATGCTTTGATATGGGTTAGCGATATCTATCTTAGAAGCAAATGGGGGTTCATAGTTTTCTTTTCTTGTGCTAGAGGTGACCTGAGGAGATGATTCACTTGTCTTAGCTGGTAAACGTTTCCTTTTATAGAAAACCTTAAGTTCAGGCTTAAGTGATGTATCCTCCTTTTCAATTTCCTCCCTAGTAGTCTTAGTAGAATCAGAGACTATCCTAGTTAAAGGGCACTCGTTTCCTACAATAGTGAAAGTTCTACCAGTGGGGCGCCACATTTTACCAACGGGTTTGATTTTAGCCACCCACTGGGATTTAAGTCTAGCACGGGAGTTCACCTCATTAAGTAATTTTTTGATACAAGAATCATGATTGGCTTTAAAGACACATTTCCTACATGTTTTACAAGTAGCATATTTAATGTCCGAGTAAGATCTAGAATTCCTAGATGATTGATTGATGCTCCTAGGATTTGACATGCTATGGTTACCAGTGTTGGGTAATCTAGAAGGCATCTGACTAGGTTTGAAATTCCTATCTCTTACTTGTGTCTTTTGCTTAGCTTCCATTAGACCAAATGTATGGCGAACGTCATTTGAACTAGTTCGAGACGTATTCTTTGGACTATGTCTAGGGAGACTAGATGAAATCATGTGATTAGGTCTTGCAAGAACTGTTTTAGTCACATTGGGCCTAGATGGTGGAGTGACTGGTCTAGGAAAATGAACCAAATCAACTTGGGAGGCAAACCGCGGTCTCGAGGATTGTGGTCGCTCGGATCTAAATGCAGTAGGTTGTCTGACAGTCGGTTGTCTGACGAACTGATTTGTAGGCGGTTTCCCCAAGATAGATGGTTTTTCAAGCTTAGTGTCCACACTAGGTCCTTTAGTTTTCCTCAAATCGTTTTTTAACGCAGCTATAGCAAAGACCTTTTCCTTTACTTGAGCCTTTAAGGTCTCATTTTCTTTGAACAATTCATCTTGGGATGCCAACTTAGATTCAAGCAACTTAATTTGTTTCAAAAGATTATCCTTTTCAGCTTTAGAATCTAGAACTGTTTAATCCAATTTTCGTTCAAGAACAACGTTTGACTTTTCAAGATTTTCAAAATATGTTTCAAATTTCTCCGTTTTCTTCGAAAATTCAATTTTTGCATCCTCAAGCTCTTTTGATTGCTGAGCTAAAATTATTTCAAGCTCTTTAATCCTAGAAGCAGAATTGGTTAACGTAGCAGTCATAAAGCACTTATCATGATGCTGAGCATTTTGAACACTTTCTCCCCCATTATGACTCACATCGGATGAATCAGAAGTGGTATCGCTATCACTCTTTTCCATCCCATGTTTGGCATAATTAGGTTCAGAAAGCTCAACATGCTGTATATTGTTGAAACTTGGCACCTGAACAGTTGGTGCTTGTGACTTGCTGCTTGTTGCATGCGTTCCTCCTGATTCCATATCATTGCTTACCGGGACGACCAAATTGGCCCCCATTTCTTGCATCGGGCAGAGCTGATCATCTGTTGACGATAGCGTGAAGCGTGTCTGTCTCTCATGTTCATGAGGTATTGTTGCATGCAATGATTTAGACGACTCCTTGATGCTTTGAATCCGACCCTCTTTCAAACGTATCTCGTTGTAATTAACTAACCTGACCTCAATACACTTCTCAAGTATATTGATGTGATTGAGTAAACCACTTCTAAAGGTTTCAGTCTGCCAACCCGTATACGCGTTGAAAAGCTGGTGAAGGATTTGAGTCGAATAATCATAAGGAGGTACCATTGTTGAGGCAAAGAAATCCTTAAACTGAGTGCGAAGGAGTGACATATCTTTACTTTAACCTCATGAAGATTTTCCTTTTCAAGTTGCAACCGTAACTCATCCAAATAATTGAAAATATTCTCTTTAAAATTATCCACTTTGCCAAAGAATATTTGAACCGTGGCTGGAAGCTCAGGCATGTTGTGCGGATAAAGAAGTGCAAGATGTGTCTTGAGCTTGTGAAAGATTTCCAATGTCTTTTGACGCAATTTGATCTCTTTGAGTTGCATGTGTTGCAGTTCTCCCTCGTGAACTGTCGAACTCAACGATTCCATTGATGTTTGATGAAAGGTAAGTGGCAACGGGAAAGTATAATTCAACGAGAAATTGATGTCTCGGGTTTTGACAAACCAACGAAAAATCCGTAAATGGCTCTAAAAAAAATCCTCGATAGATGAGATGTCTCTTTTCTCGGCTCAAAAGATGATAACTTAAAAATAAACCCAATACCAATAAGTCTAATTTAAATTCGGCTCACTCCAAAAATGAATCCCGTCAACAAATTAAATCCAAGCTACGGTAAATATAATGATCGGGCCGTTAAATATTTTACCACTTTGAATTTTGCTAAATACCCGCCTCAATACGATGTACCAAAAAATTAACCTACAAAATTAATCTTTAAAAAATTGAAATAATTTGCTTCAAAATGCCTTTAACACGTGTACTGAACTCATCATTTTGTGATTTGGTTTACGTTTATGTATTTGGATAACAAAATGTAAATAACTTTGTCACTACCCCATACACGTCAAACGTGTCCCAAACTTAAAACATGACAATCAAAACAGAAGACGAAACGTGGCAGTTACATTGTTACCTCCGCCCAATATTTAATACTTTGTAGTCTCCCAAATATGTCTCTCTCTCCTCAGTCAAGATACTCTCACCATCCCATTTCATTGACTTTAACAACATAACCTATTCTCTCTCTCAAAATAATACTTTCAGTCTCTCTAATCTCACAAATCTCAAACAACAATATCAAATCCTTAAACGAATGGCTTCAAACAGTTGCAAACAATATCAAATCCTTAAACAATTGCAAATCCTCAACACATCCGTCTAATATCACCAACACATCCGCCTGTTTATCTCCTCAAAAGATCAAGACTGTGACTGCAAACAATGGCTTCAAACAGTTGCTGCAAGATCTTTATAATCAAGGTCTCGGGTAGGTTAAATTAATGATGCATGTGTTTGATTGTAATTGTTAATTTTGTAAATCAAAATGAAGACACAAAAACTATAACATCAATGTTATTAGTTAATCTTTATTTCGAAAAATGAAAGAAGGTTGATCTTTTGAAATTGATCAGTGATGAATTGTTTCGATTTAATAGATCTGAAAAGATCTTTGCATGGCTTAGAAAGATGATAATCAAAAACAAATCTGAGATCATGTTCATGTTTTGAGTCGAGATAGGGTTGTGGTATGGGTGAGGGTGAGTTTGCGAGGGTGAGGGTCTAAACGAGTCTTTGTTGGTCGAGGGTGAGGGTCTAAACGAGTCTTTGTTGGTCGAGAGACAGTTTCAGTGTTGACTGGTTTTTTATGATGTTGGTTTCGAGAGAGGGTGTCCGAGAGGGTTTGAGTTCGTGTGGTGATTAGAAGTCGAGAGTGTTGTGAGGTTTCAATCCGTGGTGGTCGGGAGTGAACGATTGCAGGAGCTTCCTCTGAGGTAGACGCACCGGTAGGGTCTTCAGGTATATGTGAACCAAAGAAGGGAAGCTCTTGTAAGTGAGCATATTCCAGATCGTGATCATATAGATCCTCTTCAACATCATTAGGAACGAGTGGGGGTGAAGATTCAGGTGTTGTTTGTGAATTGGTGGGGGATGGTACATCTGGTTCAAGAGTAACAGTAGATGCTTCAGAAAGATTTCCATTATCTTGAGCAACAACTTCGGGAATCGAAGCTACTGCTACAAGTGCTGGAGAATCATTACACGGTGGATTAAAGAATTCATCAAACATAGGTTGAAATAACTTATCCCACTCGGACCTTGTTGGTGGTATAAATGATGGAGAAGTAGGATTGTTGGGAATTAATCCGGAACTGATTGTACCGGTTCCCATCTCGTGTAATGCGGGTTCAGAGCTGCGTTGCTCAGAAGCCATCGCTGTCAGCTCATCAAAATCGACATCCAAAGTTTCTACTATCTTGCCAAGACGACGGTTATAGATTCGGTAAGCTTCTTTGTAGGCGAGTAACAAATGAAAATTCCAATATCAGCCTTCGGTTGAAGTTTTCCCAGATTCTCACTATTTGTATTTGGATAGCAAAGTGCACCAAACACATGAAGATATGAAATATCGGGTTTGTGTCCATGAAGTAGCTCATATGGAGTTTTACCATGACGTTTGCGAATGATGGAGCGGTTTTGGGTATAACATGCGGTTGCCACTGCTTCAGCCCATAAGAATAAAGGAGCATTCGCATAAATCAACATAGTTCGAGCAGCTTCCATAAGTGTACGGTTACGTCTTTCAACGACACCATTTTGTTGTGGAGTGCGAGCCACAGATGTTTCATGAGAAATACCAACCTTTTCATAATAATTCCGAAGAGTCTGATTAACGAACTCAGTGCCGTTATCAGTCCGAATGCGGTGAACAGTAGCATTACGACGTACTTGGATCATCTTTAAGAAATTAATGATATACTCTGGTGCTTGATCCTTGGATGCTAAAAACTTTACCCATGTAAACCTTGAGAAATCATCCACTATGACGAGGATGTATTTTCTACCACTCACACTAGCCGTACGCATTGGCCCGCAAAGATCCACCGACATGTCCGCCATGGAACGAGCCATTATCGAAATGAGCAAAAATATGCAAATTTTGGCTACTAACCATACTCAACAAGCTAAAGCCGTTGCTATTTCTTGTGAAACATGTGGTGGTCCTCATTCTTACATTGATTGTCCTTCTACTCAAGACAATTTTTGTGAAACCGTTAACGCGGCTTACGGCACCTATCCTACGGGAGGCTCTCAAGCTCGTCTTTAAGGAGACCGTAACTTGCTAAGTTATCGTTCAAACAACTATCTTTCACCACCCGGTTTTACTCCTCAACACCAAAACCAACAACAAAGCTATAACCGAAATAACCAAACCTAACCTCGTGCTAACAATCAATATCAATCCCAAAGAAACCCATATCCACCTCAAGGAAATTCTCAAGCTTACCAAGCTCCACCTCTCAATCAACCAACGGCGTTGAATCAAGACATCGAGACATTCATGAGGACTAATAGAGAGATGGTGACGAATCTTCAGAGTCAATTCATCAACTTGAAGGGAGACATGGCGAAACAAGGGAGCGATATTCGAGCCGAGCTAAGGAATGACATGGCGAAACAAAGCAATGATATTCGCGCAGACATGATAGACTCTTTCAGCACTCAAGCGGATAATATACGTGATATGATCGGTTCGCTTTTCCAAGGTAATCAACCCTCCTCTTCGGGTACTCTTCCGAGTAACACCGTTGCTAATCCACGAGGGGAGATGAAAGCAATCACCACTCGTAGTGGAAAAGGTTATACGGAACCTGAGCTTCCTACACCTCCACCCGTGATTGTGAACAAGGAAAAAGAACAACTTTCTTCACCTCCTTTACCTTCTTACCCCATTCCCCCACCACCTGCGGTTGTGAGTGATCCTACTCCCCCAAAGCCTTCCTCTTCATCCGATATACCTTATCCTTCAAGGTTGAGGAAAGAGAAGCAAAAGAGAAAGGATGATATTCAAGTTTCAAACTTTCTTAAAATGTTTAAACAATTGAATTTTAACATCTCCTTTGCCGAGGCTCTCGCTCACATGCCTAAATATGCGAAGATGTTTAAAGATCTTCTTAGTGACAAGGAAAAGCTTCTCGATATTGCTAATACCCAACTTAACGAGAATTGCTCTGCAGTTCTCTTAAGGAAATTGCCCACCAAACTTGGTGATCCCGGTCGCTTCTTGATTCCTTGCAACTTCTCGGGAGTAGAGAATTGCATGGCCCTATCCGATCTAGGTGCTAGTATAAACTTAATGCCTTTAAGTGTTTGGAAGCAATTATCTCTCCCAGAGCTAGTCCCCACCAAAATGACTTTGGAATTAGCTAACCGTACGGTTGCTTATCCAGTGGGGATAGCCGAAGACGTCTTCGTTGGCATTGACAAATTCACCTTCCCGGAGGATTTTGTTGTCGTTGACTACGAGATGGATCCCCGTGTTCCATTAATCGTTGGACGTCCCTTCTTGAGGACCAGTCGCACTCTCATTGATGTAACCGCAGGCAAAATAATCATGAGAGTTGGTGACGATAAAATTGTTTTCAACATGGGTCAGATTTCTAAGCAACCTTATTCATATGAGAGTTTTAATGCTATTGATGTTCTCGATGAGGCTTGTGAAGAACGCTTTAATGATGCTTGCAAAAGTAATCATTCTTCTCTACCCAATGTTGAGACCGTTGCCTCTATTGCTCCATCACTAACTCCATTTGGAGAAAGTGATTTCCTCTTGAAAGAATTTGAAGCAACTCTGAGAGATATGGATTTGCAATATGACGATTCTCCCTCCAATTGGGATGAAGACATTCGTACCATTGAGAAACTTCTCTACCGATGATCCAAATTTGACTATACCGCCCATCGAAAATCCTCCGGATTTAGAGCTTAAGGATCTTCCGTCTCATCTCGAGTACGTTTTCCTTGAAGACAACAAGAAGTTACCGGTCATCATCGCTAAGGACTTGAAAGAAGAAGAAAAATCCCGACTTATAGCCGTGCTGAAGAATCATAAGAAAGTGATTGCATGGAAAAACTCCGATATTTGTGGAATTGATCCTCACTTTTGCACACATAAAATTCTCATGGAGGACGACTTTAAACCCACTATTCAAAGCCAAAGAAGGGTGAATCCTAAGATCCATGACGTTATCAAAAAATAGGTTATCAAACTTCTTGATGCGGGATGATCTATCCTATCTCGGATTCACCATGGGTTAGTCCCGTCCATTGTGTGCCTAAGAAAGGCGGAATCACCGTTGTACCCAACGAAAACAATGAGTTGATTCCTACTCGTCTCGTTACAGGGTGGAGAGTTTGTATAGACTATCGCAAACTCAATGATGCTACGAGAAAGGATCACTTTCCCCTTCCTTTCATGGACCAAATGCTTGAACGTCTAGCGGGTAATGACTATTACTGCTTCTTAGACGGGTTTTCGGGTTATTTTCAAATACCCATCGATCCCCAAGACCAAGAGAAAACCACATTCACTTGTCCTTATGGAACATTTGCTTACAAAAGAATGCCTTTCGGCTTATGCAATGCTCCTGGGACATTCTAAAGGTGTATGATGGCTATCTTCCATGACATGGTTGAAGACACTATGAAAGTCTTCATGGATGACTTCTCGGTCTATGGTGATTCCTTCTTTACTTTCCTTGCTAATTTAGAACGCATGCTTAAGCGGTGTGAAGACACTCGCCTTGTTCTAAATTGGGAAAAATGCCATTTCATGGTGAAAGAAGGCATTGTGCTGGGACATAAAATCTCTAAATCCGGTCTTGAAGTGGACCGTGCTAAAGTGGATGTCATAGCCAAATTACCTCCACCTTCAACCGTGAAGGGTGTGAGAAGTTTTCTGGGTCATGCGGGCTTCTATCGTCGTTTCATTCAGGATTTCTCTAAAATCGCCCGCCCGATGACCCACCTCTTGGAAAAAGATACTCCTTTCATCTTTTCTAAAGGGTGTCTTGAATCCTTCAATCTTCTTAAGGATAAGCTTACTAAGGCACCGGTCTTGGTTACCCCTAATCGGGAGCTACCTTTCGAATTGATGTGTGATGCTAGCGATTTTGCTATTGATGCGGTTTTGGGCCAAAGAGTGAATAAACACTTCCAACCAATCCATTACGCTAGCAAGACAATGACGGGGGCTTAATTGCATTATACCACAACCGAAAAAGAGCTTTTAGCTATAGTGTATGCCTTTGAAAAGTTCCGCCCCTATCTTGTCCTTTCCACCACCATCGTGTATATCGACCACTCCGCGTTGAAGTACTTGTTGACTAAGCAAGATTCTAAACCAAGACTTCTTCGTTGGGTTTTTCTCCTTCAAGAATTTAACATTGAACTTCGTGACAAAAAGGGAGCCAAAAACCTAGCAGCGGATCATCTAAGTAGACTTGAGGATCCTTATCAAGGGGATCATTCGAATCAAGAGATCAATGACTCTTTTCCCCTTGAGACCTTAATGTCTATTCACTCCAATCTTGATGACACCCCGTGGTTTGCGGACATTGCAAACTACTTAGCGGGTGGAATCTCATCGAAGGGTTAACATCCCAACAAAAGAAGAAGTTCTTTAAGGATGTTAAGACTTACTTTTGGGATGACCCTTATCTCTTCAAACAATGTGCTGATCTGATCATTCGTCGATGTGTTGATGGGTCGGCAGCTTTACAAATCCTTGATGCTTGCCATAAAGGACCCACCGGTGGTCACTTTGGTCCCAACTACACTGCTAAGAAAGTGTTTGACTCTGGATTCTATTGGCCCACCATTTTTCGCAACGCTCACAAAATGGTTAAGCATTGTGATGCTTGCCAACGCCAAGGCAAGAACACACATAAAAACGAGATGCCTCAAAATTTCATACAAGAATGTGAAATCTTTGACGTATGGTGCATCGACTTTATGGGGCCATTTCAATCATCTAAAGGGAACAAGTACATCCTCGTAGCCGTTGACTACGTATCCAAATGGGTTGAAGATAAGGCTCTTCCTACGAACGATGCGAGGGTGGTTGTGAACTTTTTGAAGCAGCTTTTCGCTCGATTCGGTGTTCCTCGTGCTATAATTAGTGACCGCGGGACTCATTTTTGCAATGATCAATTTGCAAGAGTCATTGCTAAGTATGGTGTCAATCACCGTCTTTCCACCGCTTATCATCCCCAAACCAATGGTCAAGCCGAGATTTCCAACCATAGATTGAAGCGAATTCTGGAACGTACTGTGGGAGAGCATCTTGCCGCGTGGGCCGATAAGTTAGATGATGCTCTGTGGGCTTTCCGTACCGCTTATAAGACGCCGATTGGTTGTACACCTTATCGTCTTGTGTACGGGAAAGCATGCCACCTCCCCATCGAGCTAGAACATAAGGCATATTGGGCCTTGAAGTGGGCTAACTTCGACATCAACAAAGCCGGTGATCTTCATAAGATTCAACTCAACGAGCTCAACGAACTGAGGAATGACGCTTACGAGAACTCACTGATATACAAAGAGAAGACCAAGATCATCCATGATGCAAGGATTAAGAACTGAGAGTTCCACGTTGGTGATCAAGTCTTACTTTTTAACTCTCGGTTGAAGATCTTCTCTGGCAAGTTGAAGAGCCGCTCGTCTGGTCCATTCACCGTCGCCAAAGTCTTTCCATATGGCACCATTGAGCTTTCTCAGCCAAATGGGCCCAATTTTAAGGTGAATGGCCAGCGCGTGAAGTTGTACTTTGGTGAGGACATCTCTCATGAGATGATTCCAACCCGTGATCTATCCTTTACCGCTTTCATAATAAGTGTAGGGGGAGCCCCGTATGTGTTATTGTCTTGTTTCTTATTCTCCACAGGGATTCAAGCTTCAAAGCGCACCTCGATGACTTTTGACGAACCGTGATCCCTTGTTCCCATCTTCCTGGTTCTATCCTAAACTATCGTGATTCAATATTTCATATCTTATATGTTCACATTGAAATCACTCTAGTTGTCCTCTCCTTAGCAAAATTTAACCAAAGTGCACAATGTCCTAAGTGTAGGGGATTTTACTCCCACATGCTTAAACATTGAGGACAATGTTTATCTCAAGTGTAGGGGGGACTTCTATCGAAGTAAGTGGTCTTTTCCATGAATTTGTCCTCATTTTAACCGGAAAATTTGATTTTTCGACATTTTTCAAATTTTTTTCTATTTTGGCCTAGTTGTATAGTATTATTTTCCTTTGTTTTCGTTATTTTCTTTCTTTGCTAAAATAAAATTTTTAATAAAGTGGTTTTAAATTTTTCAAAGTCGTGAATATTTTGACTCAACCCGAGTTTACTTATCTAAGTTTACTCTAGCTAGTATCCTTAACGTGTTTAAGTCAAGTTTTGCTAGGCTTTTATATAGGGAACTTTAAAACGCGAAGGTCTTAACTCTCACGGGTTATGAACTAGAACTTTTCGCAAGTTCCTATAATTGATCCTAGAGAGTCGTTTATCAAGGGAACTTTAAAATGCGATTTCTAAACTTGAAAAAGTCTAAGAATTTTCAAGATCCTATAGATGACTCGAAAACCCAAAACTTTGACTTAATTGGTTAAGCATCCACGAGTCTCATTCCTTGAGATTTTAAATTGTGGAGAACGAGAGATGATAGAGTCAATTATAAGTTTGGTATTCTTTCATGAATTTATGTGAGTTGATTATAAGCCTATTCTCCCATCGCTTGCTAATAAATTTATCTACAATAAATAAGGTTGTACGATTTGAAAAGTTACTTAGCTTCTAGCACAAGATCGTTTAAAAGTTGCTCGGTATTAATTAGAGTTCATAGCCAAGGCATAACTTGTTGAAGCGGGATGCGAAGATTGGCGAGTCCGAAAAGGCCCTAACAAGGCATGAGGGCTACATTTAGTTGCTAAAGATCCAAAAGTGATGTGAAGAATCATTTATCGAAAATCAATATGAAGGATCGAGACACACGACGAAAAGCAAATACTCCCCAAAAGATCATGGAGAAGTCTATCCGAAAAGACCCTAACAAGGTATGAGGATAAATAGATCCAAGTCCTAAAAGGAGGCGGATCGTTGTATATTAAAGTCCAAAATAAAGATTGGAGAAAAATGAAGTCGTGGTCCAAAGATGAAGAATCTCTCAAAACTTCAAGTGAAGAAATTCATATTATGAAGAGAAGACCATAATTTCAAGAACGTCTCTCGAAGATTTGAAGTATGAAGTCGCTGCCAAATATCGGTCCGAGAAAGGTCTCAAATCGTGAAGCGAGTTATGTGATAGGTGTGTAAACACCCATCCTTTCTACCACTTAATTACAATAATAACCGAGCCAAAACGTGTATTTTATGTCTTTTATGTCAGAATTATGCGTGGTTTGTGTTTTTGTTGTGATTTAGGACGAAAAGGTGAAAAGTGGAGAAAACACGGGCATTCACGGGCTTTTATTGAAGAAAAAGATGAAAGACGAAGTCAAGAAGTCAAGAGTGCAAAAAGAACGGAAGTTCAAGACCAATTCTAAAGATTTATCGAAGAAAAAGTCAAAAGACGGAAGTTTACTAAAAGCCGAGGAACTCAAGTCTATTTTATCGAAGAATTAAAAGACGAGTTCAAAAGAAATCCCGAGCCACAAGTCATTAGAGTCCAAGTTTAAAGAAGATTAGAAGAATAAAGGACTAATGGTGCAATTAATGAAGATTAAAGGCTTAAGGACCTAATGACGCAATTAAGAAGAAAGGAAGGTGGGGAGGAAGTTTCCTAATCCTCCCCTATATATAGATTAGGCTAGTTAATTATTTTTCTTTGTTGGCTAAGTGTGACAATTAGTCTTCCACCATTTATTTACCTTGCACCTTTAAATTCATGTCATTTAAATACTTGTCAAATTTAAATACCTTGTCTTGCACCTTAAATTCCTTTAATTTCAAGTAAGTCTCCATTTAATTCTTGTCAATCTTTATTTTATCTTGTTAATCTCCTATCTACCTTTCTTAATCTTTGATTTTTATGTTTATTTTTGTGTTCATGTTCATGTTCTTATTTTGATCAAAGTGGGTTTTGATTATTGTGGTTAGAATTGTTAGTTTTATTGATTTAGATTGTTTTTTTATGATTATTGAATGTTTTGTTAATTAATTTGGTTTAATCTTGTGTTTTATTTTGGTTAAATTGTGGTTAGATTCGTTGTTACTGTGTTCCCTGTTCTTCGGGGGTGTTTGTTTCTGTTACTGTAATTCCCAGGTAAGTTCCGGATCAACTCTTGTTCATTCAGAAGTCTTTGTTATCAAGTAAAACTTCCGGATCAAGGAGTGAGTGATTCATCCGGAACCTCTAAAAGTTCCGAATCAAGCAATCTCATTCGGAACATTGAAAGTTCCGAACGAAAGTTCCGGATCAAGGACAACCTCCGAATCAAATCTTCCGGATCAACAAGTTCCGAACCAGTAGGGTTCATTCAGAAGTGTTCCAGATCAAGAAGTTCCGGATCAAGAAGTTCCGGATCAACATCTTGTTCATCCGGAAGAGTTCCGAATCAGCAAGAACTTCCGAATCAGGAAACTTCCGAACCAAAAGTTCCGGATCAAGAAAGGTTCATTCGGAAGAGTTCTGAATCAAGGGTTAACCAGAACTTCCGAATCAAGCAACTCATTCGGAAGAGTTCCGAATCAGCATCTTCCGAACCAAAACTTCCGAATCAAGGATTTCTTTCAGTAGAGTTCCGAATCAGTAAAGTTCCGTATGAAGGATTGTTTTGGATAAGTGACATATTCAGAATAATTTGTTCCGGATCAAGGATTTTGGTAATATTCCGAGCGAAGAAGAATCATTCAAAACGAAGGTGACATTCCGGATGAGTGATTGTTCCGAACGAAGGATTATTCCGAATGAGCTGTATTCAGGTTCTTTTTAGTTTTTGCCTTTGATTTTTATTTTCAAGCTTTATTTTTCCTGCCTTTTTCTTAGTCGCACTTTAAGTTAATTTTGCCTTAGATTTATTTTAGCTTTGCTTTAGTTTAAGTTTAAGTTGCGTTTTAAGTTTGCCTTAGATAGTTTTAAGTTTGCGTTATTTACGTTTAGTGCCTTTTAATTTCAGTCAACGTTTTAAATACTTGCACTTACTTTAAATTAGTTTTAGATTTACTTTAATTGCACTTTTACTTTAAAGTTTTGCACTTTTTATTAATACTACAACGACACAATTTTGTTTCCACCAAAGACAGCTGAGTCGCACATAGAACCTAGATCAATTCGATTAGAACACTAGAACGATAATTTTCTTACTAGGTAAAAGCCTTGTATCAAATGACGCCGCTGCCGGCTCTTTTCGTAAAGATTAACGGTTTTCTGTGAAAGACGCGTTGCTTTTTGGGATCCGTTCACTTGTGAGCGTTATTTTTCTTGCATAAAAAATTCAAAAATCCATAAAAATTAAAAATTTCAAAAATCCAAAAAGATTTTATCTTTATTGTGTATATATATTGTTTTTGCGTTTGGTATTGTTTTCTTTTGCCTTTGTAGGTGTATGCGTACTAGATCTTCTAATTACCAAGAGCCCGAGACTCGAGAAGATTTAAGTATGTCAGGTGTCAACAACAATAATCCACCGCACCTCAACAATAATAACAACAATGTTCTTCCACAGCCCGATCTTCGGACAATGGAGGAACTTTGTCAACCTACCATGTTTGGACGAGGAGGACCGATTGCGCCGATGCAAATCAACGCTCCTGAGTTTTCGTTGAAGCACCACATGATTCAGCAAGTGCAAACTAACCCATTCCGTGGATTGCCTGATGATGATGCCAACAAACACCTCGACAAGTTCATTACAATCACCCAAAGCATGAAGTTGCCTGGTGTCACAATGGATGTTCTTCGCCTACAACTCTTCCCACATACTTTATCACATCATGCCGAGAAATGGTTTGATCGTCTCCCGAAGAATTCTATTCACACTTGGGATGACATGACTCAACGCTTTTTGTCGCGCTACTTTCCACCATCCATGGTCACGAGCCTTCGCAATCAAATCAGCGGTTTCATGCAAGAACCCGATGAATCTCTTTTTGATGCTTGGGAAAGATATAATGTCTTGATTGATCGTTGTCCAAACCACAACATGCTTCCCGTCACATTGATTGATACTTTCTACAACGGTTTGACTTTTCGTGATCGTGATACGATTAATGCAGCCGCCGGTGGCACATTCATGAAAAGGAGACCCGAGGAGTGTAGAGAGCTAATTGAGAACATGACTACTCACCACAAAAACTAGGATTCCTCTGCTTCTTCAAGGAACAACCCGAGAGTCAATGTTTCTTCTACTTCAGCAAACCCTAATATGACCGAACTCACCCGCATGATGACAGAAATGAGTAAAAGTATCACGCTTCTCGCTTCAAACCAACAACAACAACAAGTTAAAGCGGTTGCTAATCCTTGTGAAACATGCGGCGGTCACACTCATACACCGATTGTCCTTCGACTCAAGGAAATCCGGAAAATGTGTATGCAGCTTATGGTAATTATTCACCGGTAAATTACCAAGCTCGCCCTCAAGGGGATATAAATTTGCTGAGTTACCAATCAAACAATTACCTTTCACCCGGTTTTTCTCCTCAAAACCAAAACCCCGCCAACAACTACAATAGAAGCAACCAACTCCCACCAAGAGCTTCTAATCCTTATCACCCACCCGCTCAACAAGCCCCACCCATTAACCCCGATGTTGAAGCCATCATGAGAACCCACGGTGAGCAAATCAAGAATCTGCAAAGCCAAATTATCAATCTGAAAGGAGATATCACCAAGCAAGGAAATGAGATTAGATCCGAGCTTCGAGATAATATCTAATCCTCCTTCAGCAATCAAACCAATGATTTGAAGAATATGCTTGCTAGTTTCTTGCCCGCAGCTCAACCTTCTTCTACGAGTTCTCTACCTTCAAACACTGTCACCAATCCGCGAGCTAATGTGAGTGCTATTACTACTCGTAGTGGAATTACCATTTTCGATCCACCAATCCCACCCCCATCATCTACACCTCCTCCACCACCATTTATCCCTACTCCTCCTACACCTAGTATTAGTGCACCATTACCGTCTCCGCCTCGTCATGACGATGTACCTAGGACGGACCCTTCAACATCTCAACCTTTACCTGCTACACCTGCACCTTCACCACCCAAACCCAATATCCCTTATCCTTCTCGTTTAGGCAAGACCAAACTGCTAACCAAGGAGGACTCCGAAGTGACACGCTATGTGAAGATGATCTCTCAAATGAACTTCAACATTAGCTTTCTTGAAGCACTTGTCCACATGCCCAAATTTGTTAAAGCATTTAAGGAATTTCTTAAGAAGAAGGAGAAGCTAATTGAACTCGACAACACACGCTTAAATGAAAATTGCTCTGCAGTTATTCTTAGAGAACTTTCGGAAAAGCTTGGAGATCCCGGTCGTTTTGTGTTGCCTTGCGTGTTCAACAAAACTGAAGAATTTACTTCCCTTGCTGATCTCGGGGCCAGTATTAATTTGATGCCATTGAGTGTTTGGAAAACACTATCATTGCCCGACCTCACTCCAACAAAGATGACTCTTGAACTTGCAAATCGCACTCTCGCTTACCCTGTTGGTATAGCCGAAGACGTGTTCATCAAAGTTGGCACATTTACTTTCCCGGTCGATTTTGTCGTATTTGATTATGAAATGGACCCTCGTATTCCTTTAATACTTGGTCGGCCATTCTTGAGAACCGGACGAGCTTTAGTGGATGTGGCCGAAGGTGAGTTAATCTTAAGAGTCGGGGATGATGCACAAGTTTTTAAAATGGGAAAGCTTACAAGCAAATCCTATGGACGAGAATCAGTGAATATGATTAATGTGCTTGATGATTTTGTCGTCTACAACAATCCGCTATTCGACTCTTGCATTGATAATCCACTCTTTCAAGATGATGTGGATGATTCTCTATCCAATTTGGAACCTTCTCCCATTTACGATTCTCCACCGATCTTTGATGCTTATGATGATGATTCTAGCTCAGATTCGAATGATTATGATGACCTTACTTCTGAGTATCCCGATCTGCCCACGTATGATGATTTCGATGAGGCTGATACTCTTTCGAGCGATTCTTCACATGATGAAGATCCTCCGCCATCACTCGATCCTACTTTGGACGATTACTCATTTGAGGAAGACTTCTCTACGTTTCTCAACACTTACTTCCCTCATGAGAGTGATGCACCTCCTTTGGACTTTGAAGATTATCGTCTTGATCCTACTTTGGATTTGAAGCACATTCTTTCAAAGGAGAAGAAACCGTTCGACACCGAAATCCGTAGCACGTATGAGTTAACACCTCTTTGTCCCCCTTCTGAGGACGAGGTTGTGCTTCTTCGCGGATCTTCTTCCCACTCTACTGAGCCTGAGTGCTATTTTCCCCTAAAGGAAAAGGTGTTCGACCCGGGTATTGAAATCTTTAAGCCATCTCAGTATCCACCTGATGAAATAAAAGGAAAAATCTTTGGAACTTATGGAAATCTGCTTGCACCACTTCACCCTTGCTTCCACCGTGCTCCATCGCTACTTAAGGGAACCTTGCCTACTCTTCTTTGGCTTGCCTTGTTCGCCTTAAGCTTCTGCTATTTGATGGACGAAAACTATGTCTTTGATCCTGGTGGATATCTTTCATGCTTCTTCCTATGATGATCAAGGTCGAGTCAGGCTCACGACTCGGTTATCAAAAACCAAGCGCTTCTTGGGAGGCAACCCATGCATCTATCTTTCAGCTTTCTTTATCATAAGTGTAGGGGAGACCCGTTGGTTTGCTATTTCATCTCCTCTCTTAATCAGGGATTCGAGCTCAATGATCCACTCTTGATGATTCTTGACGACCCGTGATTCCATGTTCCATCTTCCCGGTTCTATCCTAAACTCTTTTCGATTCACTATTTTATATTCTCTCAATATTAAAATAGGAATCTCTTTAGTTGTCTTTTCCTTAGCGAGATTTAAACAAAGTGCACAATGTCCTAAGTGTAGGGGGGTTTACTCCCACATGCTTAAACATTGAGGACAATGTTTATCTTAAGTGTAGGGGGACTTCTATCGAAGTTAAGTGGCCTTTTCCTTGTTTTTGTCCTCATTTTAACCGGAAAATCAATTTTTTCGACATTTTTCAAAATTTTTGATCTATTTTGGCCTATTAGTTTTTCCCTTTGTATAGTTATTTTCTTTCCTTATTAGAATAAATCTTTAATAAAGTGGTTTTAATTTTCAAACGTTGTGAATCTTTTGACTCAACCCGAGTTTACTTATCTAAGTTACTCTAGCTAGTATCCTTAACGTGTTTAAGTCAAGTTTTGCTAGGCTTTTATATAGGGAGCTATAAAACACGAAAGTCTTAACTCTCACGGTTTAAGAACTAGAACTTTTCGCAAGTTCCTATAATTGATCCTAGAGAGTCGTTTATCAAGGGAACTTTAAAATGCGATTTCTAAACTTGAAAAAGTCTAAGAATTTGCAAGATCCTATAGGCGACTCGAAAACCCAAAACTTTGATTTAATAGGCTAAGCATCCACGAGTCTCATTCCTTGAGGTTTTAAACTGTGGAGAACGAGAGATGATAGAGCCAATTATAAGTTTGGTATTCTTTCGTGAATTTATGTGAGTTAATTATAAGCCTATTCTCCCATCGCTTGCTAATAAATTTATCTGCAATAAATAAGGTTGTACGATTTGAAAAGTTACTTAGCTTCTAGCCCAAGATCGTTTAAAAGTTGCTCGGTATGGAGTAGAGTTCATAGCCAAGGCATAACTTATTGAAGCGGGATGCAAAGATTGGCGAGTCCAAAAAGGCCCTCACAAGGCATGAGGATTCACTTTTTTGCTAAAGATCCAAGTGATGTGAAGAATCATTTATCGAAAATCAATATGAAGGATCAAGACACATGACGAAAAGCAAATACTCCCCAAAAGTCATGGAGAAGTGTATCTGAAAAGACCCTAGCAAGGTATGAGGATAAATAGATCCAAGTCATAAAAGGAGGCGGATCGTTGTATATCAAAGTCCAAAATAAAGATTGGAGAAAAATGAAGAAGTCGTGGTCCAAGTATGAATCTCTCAAAACTTCAAGTGAAGAAATTCCTATTATGAAGAGAAGGCCATAATTTCATGAACGTCTCTCAAGGTTTGAAGTATGAAGTCGCTTCCAAATATCGGCCCGAGAAAGGTCTCAAATCGCGAAGCGAGTTATGCCAAGATATGAACTTTATGAGGTCCCGAGAAGCAGTTTTAAAAGATTTTGTCCTTTATCTAACTATTGATTAAATCCTTCACCTTATTTTTGGACTAAATAACTATCGAAATAAGTCAAAAATGCATCCTCGTGATCATTCAAGACAACAATAAAATAAAGAGATACACCTAGTAATAAGGGAGTCTAAGTGAATAATTGGCCCACATGAGTTCGTGTTAGTCTACTAACTTATAATAACAATGATCTCGTTTTTAAGCTTGGTTTGGAGAAAGTGAAAACTTGAGGATGATAATTATTCATGACATTTCCAAAACCCAAGGTATGCTTTTGATTTCTTTACTTTGAATGTTTATAGTTTCTATCTCTTTAATAAAGGCCAACGTGGATTGATTATGATGAAAAGTGTAATCTTGCTTTGTAACTAATGCATTGCATGAGGACATTGCAATGGTCAAGTGTAGGGGATTTGATAGGTGTGTAAACACCCATCCTTTCTACCACTTAATTACAATAATAACCGAGCCAAAACGTGTATTTTATGTCTTTTATGTCGGAATTATGCGTGGTTTGTGTTTTTGTTGTGATTTAGGACGAAAAGGTGAAAAGTGGAGAAAACACGGGCATTCACGGGCTTTTATTGAAGAAAAAGATGAAAGACGAAGTCAAGAGTGCAAAAAGAACGGAAGTCCAAGACCAATTCTGAAGATTTATCGAAGAAAAAGTCAAAAGACGGAAGTTTACTAAAAGCCGAGGAACTCAAGTCTATTTTATCGAAGAATTAAAAGACGAGTTCAAAAGAAATCCCGAGCCACAAGTCATTAGAGTCCAAGTTTAAAGAAGATTAGAAGAATAAAGGACTAATGGTGCAATTAACGAAGATTAAAGGCTTAAGGACCTAATGACGCAATTAAGAAGAAAGGAAGGAGGGGAGGAAGCTTCCTAATCCTCCCCTATATATAGATTAGGCTAGTTAATTATTTTTCTTTGTTGGCTAAGTGTGACAATTAGTCTTCCACCATTTATTTACCTTGCACCTTTAAATTCATGTCAATTTAATTACTTGTCAAATTTAATTACCTTGTCTTGCACCTTAAATTCCTTTAATTTCAAGTAAGTTTCCATTTCATTCTTGTCAATCTTTACTTTATCTTGTTAATCTCCTATCTACCTTTCTTAATCTTTGATTTTTATGTTTATGTTTATGTTCATGTTCATGTTCTTATTTTGATCAAAGTGGGTTTTGATTATTGTGGTTAGATTTGTTAGTTTTATTGATTTGGATAGTTTGTTTATGATTATTGGATGTTTTGTTATTAGTTTAGTTTAATCTTGTGTTTGATTTTGGTTAAATTTGTGGTTAGATTTGTGTTACTGTAATTCCCTGTTTTTCGGGGGTGTTTGTTTCTGTTACTGTGATTCCCAGGAAAGTTCCGGATCAATTCTTTGTTCGGAAAACTTCCGAACCAAGGTTTCTTGTTCATTCGGAAGAGTTCCGAATAAAACTTCCGAATCAAAGTCTTCCGAATCAAGGCTTTGAGCTTCATTCGGAACATTTAAAAGTTCTGAACCAAAAGTTCCGAACCAAGAAGTTCCGAACGAAGGCGTGGGATTAAGAAGTTCCGGATCAAGGAAAACTTCCGAATCAGGATGTTCCGGACCAAAAGTTCCGAACCAGAAGGCGTTTATTCGGAACATCAAAAAGTTCCGAACCAGAGGGCTTCACTCGAAAGAGTTCCGGATCAAGATCTTCCGAACCAAAGTTCCGAGTCAAGGATTTGGCATAAGAAGTTCCGAACCAGGAGGGTTCATTCGGAAGAGTTCCGGATCAACTCCAAAGTTCCGACTCAAGAACTTCCGAATCAAGGTTTAAGTAGAAACTTCCGAATCAAGGATTTCTTTCAGTAAAGTTCCGAATCAGTAAAGTTCTGAACGAAGGATTGTTTTGGATAAGTGACATATTCAGAATAATTTGTTCCGGATCAAGGATTTTGGTAATATTCCAAGCGAAGAAGAATCATTCCGAACGAAGGTGACATTCCGGATGAGTGATTGTTCCGGACGAAGGATTGTTCCAAATGAGCTGTATTCAGGTTCTTTTTAGTTTTTGTCTTTAAGTTTTTGTCTTTAATTTTCAAGCTTTATTTTTCCCGCCTTTTATTTAGTTGCACTTTAAGTTTACTTGCCTTAGATTTATTTTAGCCTTGCCTTAGTTTAAGTTTTATTGCGTTTTAAGTTTGCCTTAGATAGTTTTAAGTTTGCGTTATTTACGTTTAGTGCCTTTTAGTTTCAGTCAACGTTTTAAATACTTGCACTTGCTTTAAATTAGTTTTAGATTTACTTTAATTGCACTTTTACTTTAAAGTTTTGCAATTTTTATTAATACTACAACGACACAATTTTGTTTCCACCAAAGACAGCTGAGTCGCACATAGAACCTAGATCAATTCGATTAGAACACTAGAACGAAAATTTTCTTACTAGGTAAAAGCCTTGTATCATTATGCCAAGATATGAACTTTATGAGGTCCCGAGAAGCAGTTTTAAAAGATTTTTTCATTTAGCTAACTATTGATTAAATCGTTCACTTTATTTTCGGCATAAATAACTATCCAAATAAGTCAAACAATGCATCCTCGTGATCATTTAAGACAAAATTAAAATATAAGAGATACACCTAGGAATAAGGGAGTCTAAGTAAATAATTGGCCCACATAAATTCGTGTTAGTTTGCTAACTTATAATAACAATGATCTCGTTTTTAAGCTTGGTATGGGGAACGTGAAACTTGAGGATGATAAACTTTCACGGCAGCCAAAACCCAATGTAAGTCTTTGATTTCTTTACTTATTTTTATCTTTTTATTTTCCCTAAATGTTTAGTATTTAATAAAGGCCAAGGTGGGTTATTTATGATGGAAAATGTAAACCGTGCTTTAAAATTAATGCATTGCATGAGGGCATTGCAATGGTCAAGTGTAGGGGATTTAATAAGTGTGAAAACACTTATCCTTTTATCACTTATTTCCAATAATAACAAGACCAAAACGTGTATTTTAGGTCGTAAAAGTCAGAATTATGCGTGGTTTGTGTTTTTATTGTGTTTTAGGACCAAAAGATGAAAAAGGAAGGAAACACGAGCTTTCACGGGCTTTTATCGAAGAAAACGAGAAAAGACGAAGTCAAGAGATCAAGAGTGCTTAAAGAACGGATGTCCAAGACCTATTCTGAAGATTTATCGAAGAAAAAGTCTAAAGACGGAAGTTTAATGAAGTCGGAGAACTCAAGTCTAAATTATAGAAGAAAATTACTAAGACAAAGTTCAAATCCCGAGACGACGTCGAGAAAAGACAAAGAATTAAATCGAGTCGAGAAGAAAAGAAAGAAGGAAGCACACCACACATGCACCTCCCACTTAGCCTATAAATACCCTCCTAATCACATTAGGAGGGGGGTTAGCTAGTTTTAATTTTGTCATTTTTCTTTTCTAGTTTTTAGAGAGAGAAATTTCCCAACTTTCTCTCACTAAGTTTATCTTCTCTTTCTTTCTTTTAATCTTTCAAGTTAAACTTTTAATCTTTGTATTTGAATTTCATTAATCAAGTTCTTAGTTAAGCTTTTTGTTCTTTAATCTCTTTCCACCTTTCTTGATTTACTTTGGTTTTTGATCCGAAAATCATGTTCCACGAAGTGAATTTGTTTGATGTTTAAGTGATAAAAGGTAAATCTTTCTATTACTACATAAGCTTTCATACGGTTTAGGCTATAAGCTCCTTATGCTTATTGGCTTATTCATGTTTTAGCTTGTTGCTTTTCGGATTCTTAAAAGGTTTAATCTTTTCAAAAGTTTCTTTTATAAAGTCTATGATTTTATATTTCGATAGTTTTCAAATTAAGATTATTGGGTTGTTTAAGGTTTGAGTAAGATAGCTTATTATACGTGCTTATTTAGTTTTCAGCTCACCATCAATTTCGGATTAATATTGCATTCCATCGCAATATTGGGGATTCAGACATTCCGACGGCTGCTTTTGTCTATCGCAATAACCCATTTTGGTTTTACTTTGCAATAATTTGGTTTTTACCCCTTATTCCGATCTGGGATTGCGATCGCTCATTGCGATCGCATATTCCGACGGGACTTAAGGTTTAGTTAAGTTGAAACTCTGCCCAAATTTTGTTAACTACTTTCCGATAGACAACATTGCGACATAGGTGTTTAGATTATTCCGATCTGAAGCATTCCGATCTAGGACTTTCCGACAGACAGCATATTGCGACAGATTTGATTTTGTTATTCCGATGGATATTCAGATGAACATTCCGATAGCTTTGCACTTGTATTATTCCGATGACTTAATTATTCCGATGGTTCTAATTTTGGTGTATTCCGATAGAAAGGATTTGTTACATTCCGTTAGTTTGAGCTTTTAAGTTTTAAAAGTTTTGCAAAGTTTTAAGTTCTAAAATTACTTGTTAAGTTTTTAGTCAATTTCACTTTACTCAACGACAATCATTTGTTTTAAGTCTAGAATTAGATAATCAAACCAAACCATCCTCTTGTTCACCAAAAGACAATTGAGTCGCACTTTCTACCAATAATCAATTCGAAAAGATCGGACGATAATATTTTATACTTGGCCAAAAGCTTTGTATTAGCCCCCACAGGTTGGATCACGACTGGCCCCAATTAGAGGGCGGCATCAACGCTCAGTTGCAGCATTCTTACAGAAAAAGTATTGGGCTAAAGACCCCGAAACCGGGACGTATGACTTGAATAGGATCCGGAGGTCATGTCCCAAGATGATTAGTGCTGAAGAGTGGGAAAAGCACATCACAGTCTGGCACGATCCTAAAAACCAACGAAGAGCCGAGATAAATTCGCAAAACCGGGCTAAGATGAAGACCCCGTGTCGGCAGGGATCCCGATCACTCGCCCGCCTTTGAGACGAAGTGGTAAGAAACATTATAAATAATTTATATACATATATGTCTTTGATTATATGCTTTGGTGTGTTGTGATTTTTAGTTTTCAATTTGTTTAATTATATATGTGTGTGTATGATTGTATGTATAGATGCAAGTTGCAACTCCTCGGGAGCTCTCGTCTCTCTTTGATACATTCTTCATGACGCACACCAACAGCGTTGGAGAGTTCTATCACGAGGAGGACCGCCGTATGTATGTAAGTATTTTTATATTTTTATAAAATTAGTTTATTTATTATTATATTTTTTGGATATACCTTGGTTTCCGACTATTCCCAAGGCGACTGCCAAGAAATAATGTAGCAACCCGACTAAATAATATATTAACTATCTTCTATTTTTGTCACTTCATTTGGAGGAGATGCTCGCTTTAGATGTTGGAGGCCTATATACGAAGGACGAGATCAACCGTACCGTCAGATGCGGTAAGCAGCGGGGTCACATCCCAGGTGTCGGTCAGGTAGTGCCGGGAAGGGTCCGAGATGTCCCATATAATCCCCCACCCGCCAACGACGACCGAGTGGACTTCATTTGGAATCTTTTTAGAAGTGTCGATAGGTATGCTGATGCGTTCTAGCAATACGAGTCGGGTGGTGCGAGCAGGAGTGGCACGGGCGGTAGTTAGAACGCTCGCGAGGATGATGACCAAAATAAGGGCACCGATGGTTAGTATTTCTTGTTTTTCTACCTTAACATGCATGTTGAATAATTGTAAACCCCGAATTGTAACTAGGAACCAATGTATTTGTATTGGTACAAGTTGTGATGTATTGGTATTGAGTTGATGTATTTGTATTGAGTTGATCGATCCGTTATATGGTATTGTGTTTTGGTACTAGCTTATTTGATGTTTTATATCAGATTGTATGCCCAGTTTTGATAGATTTTTCCGTAAAAAATCTGGAAATAGCCTGTTGTGCAGGCTGTATTAAAAAAACATTGAACTTTCCTCGGCGACATATCGCCGGGGAAAAGCGAAGCTCGTTTGACTTTAAAAAAGTCAAGGATCTTCCCTGGCGATTTTTCGTCGGGGAAAAGCAAAGCTTGTTTGACTTTTAAAAAAATTCAATGATCTTCCCTCGTGAATTGTCGTCGGGGAAACCTTGTCAGCAAAGTAAGGATGCAACGTGGCCAGTTGACTTGTCAACGTATAAAGAAAGTTTCCCTGGTGACATGTCGCCGGGGAAAAGTCAAGATTAATTAACATTATCATTAAGCTTGTTTATTAATGCAAGTTTTTCCTGGCAACAATGTCGACGGGGATTCTTTCCCTTACTGTTGCCAGCGAGGCAATAATTCCCATGGTCAAAAGCTTGTGGGACCCACCTAGTCGCTAGGGAAACCTTTTCATGTCGCCCGGGATATTTTCCCTGACGAAGATCCGTGGCGAGTTTTCTTTGGCGACTTGTCGCCAGGGATAGGTTTCCCCAGCGACTTGGCGCTAGGGAAAACCTCGGATATTAGCCGGGGAAAGGTTGCATTTTTGTAGTGCGTTACTTGCTCGGGTTTACCTGCAAAATATAAAATAATCGTTTTCTTGTAATATTAGGTGTTGTTAGTACCAAAACCGAGCAACAGTGAAAGGACATTTCCACTATAAATATTCAAATATTCGACGTCATCAAATATCTCCCACTTTACTTTTACTTGTCCTCAAGTAGACAAATTAAAAGCAATTTCAAAAAGATATTTTCTAAAAATCAGAAGATATGAAGTTAAAAACATTTTTGTGTATATCGATACTTAAGCTGAAAACCTCACCAACTGGAGTTCGTAATTACTCAACTCTTATCTTAGTATAAGTGTTACACTTGGGTGCTAATTCAATTGCTCAGTCATAGCAAAGTTATTTGGAATGTACACAAATTTACCCACACTTGGAGATATGAGATGACAACGGCTTTAGTCACGCATGTTTATATAAAAAAAATCATTGCATATATTATTAGTATTATTATTTTTGAAAATCGGATTGACCAAGGTCCAACTGGTAGAAACGGTAACCCGTGATTCGACTGATTCGATTTGAAAACCGATTTTCAAAACAATGCTCATAACTATGACTCCTTCTGTTTGTAAGTATAGTTCACTATTAACTTTTACGGTTTTCAATCTGCAATTTTAAATTTAAATATCCTTTTTTTTGTATTATATGACATTTGACAATAATTAAAATAATGAAAATATAGTTTGACCAAATTTATTCATATATTTTACACTTTGTATATTAAAAAAAATAATAGTCAAAGTTAAACTTGCAAAATATGTACGGTAGAAAGTTAAAACACAGTTTGTAAAAGACTAACGAGTCAAGTCCTAGCTAGCTAGTAAGTATCTCGCAACTAAAATACCGCAAAATGGACGAGATATTTTGAATCCGTGCAAATTCAAAGTCAATACGTAGTAGTATGTTTGAAATTTCAGTCGTACGTAGAGTTCGGGTTCAACAAGACCAGTCGTACTCAAATATGTTTAAATCCGTACGTGTATATCATCCTAATTCAAAACTAAATTCCATCACATCTCGCTTATACTTATCTTTATTGACACTTTTGAATATAATGACGATTTTTTACATCTTTATTCAAGGATAAAATATGTCCACTCCCTTAGACAATTCGTGTAAATAAATTTAATTTGTGTTTTGTTTTAGAAGACTCTTGTATGATATAAACTTAAAATGCTTATAATATCATTAGATAGATCATTGTTTATGATACAATAATATTAACTAACCTATTTTAATCTATTAGTATTGATTTTCATCTTTCTAACTAGAACTCTAGAACCCCAAAAGAATGAGAACCAGAAGAAATTTGATGCTCATACTCACACATTCACCCAGACTAGGTGTTGTCGTGAATCATCAACACACGTACGTGATGCAGATGCTACACACGCGAAGGCCATAACGTGGTCGGGGAGATGGTTGGCGCGCGACGGTGTTGTTAGGGGTTGGCTAGGTGGTTCGAGCCAGAAGAAATTTGCAATCTAGATTCATCTTAAGCAAATCAATCGTGCAATGTTAATCAGATACTAGTACGAACTTAAGTCAGTAGCATGTGCAAAAATGTTTGGCTTGACTTTCTATAACATTGTTCATATGAAATCATTTGTGCCTTTTCAGTAAACTTAAGTACTTATATTTTTTTCATTATTTAAGTTTCCATGCAAGAAATATTTATTTGAAATAAAATAATTAAAAATAGTGTGAATTGGATACAGGCACAAAATTATTCGAGTGAAATAAAACATTCACAAACGCGGATACTCAGATCTGATTAAAGTGACAAGAAGTCAATCTTGTAAAACTTAGAAGTAACCCCCTGAAGTTTCAACCTAAATTTATACTACCCCTCCATCTACTTCTATGCATCTAGCTAGTCCATAAAATCTACCAACTAATAATGAAATCAAGTTCTTGTTAAATCTTCTTTTGTTCGTTGGCGCGGTTTTTAACCTCATTTCCATTATATCCAGCCGTGTCTACCCTTTGCGCCGTGGATGTTTTCGTCAAGTGATCAAGGATCTAACTCTTTATCTGAAAATAAATAAGAAGTTCTAACGACTCAATTATTTATACAGCTATAAGTTATAAAGAAGATTATTTTGCATATACGTAACACATTAACAATTTATGAGAAGAGGTTTAATATTCTCACACAAAAGAGAAGATGCAACTCGATTTTAAACACGACGAAATCTTATACACTACCTTCACATACGAAGCATGCTCGATCTCATCTATGTTCAAGAAGAACTTGTTTATCTAGTCACAAATGTTTTATAGTACCGAGTAACTGAGTAACTAAACGTCAACTTAATTTTGATCGACTACGTATGGTCTACTATATACTTTGGCCATGGTCTATTAATATAACTCCATAAATAATGTATTTTTCCATTTGTTACTAATAAAAATGTTCAAACTCATAAAGTTACACCATAAGAAATGGAGCCGGTATACTATGTCTAGTTTCGCTTTAGTTATAACAAAAGATAATCTAGAAGTAGTCTATTTACCCCCCTCGTGGCCTCGTGAGTGTCTACTATCTACTTTCTTCATATCTCACTTCGGCGGAGATTAATTATCATCGTTGTGCCAAAAGATAAGTTATCAACTTCTTGAAATTCAATTTCAGTTTAAAGCTTATTAACTTGTTTTAGACGAATATAATAAATGTCGTTCTTTTAGCAATCAGTTAAAAGCAAAACTATCGTTCTAGCTTAGTATCTTGTTTGAGATCGAAGAAGCTTTATCCTAACAACAAACTAGTACTATTATGCAACCAAATCTTTTACATCCTATTACTAATTTGCTCTAATTAGTTAAGTAGGCTTAAACCATTGCACACCCCTTGTTAGTCCTTAAAGTAAACAACAAAAAACCACTATGTTAAGGGACTAACTATGCAATAACACAATATAGATTCACCTGACAAAACAACGTGAAAAACCAAAGGAGGTTTTATTAAAATACCTCCAAAAGATTTACATAGTGATAATAATACTAGGGATTTGGTATTCTGGAATCCTTAACAAACCTTCCAAATATCTCTCTTTCACACACTCACAAACACACATTGTCTCTCTCTCTACATAATATATACACAAACATTAACACACAACATTATATCTATATATATGTAATGTATGTATTTGTCTGTTGTATGCTACCGTCTGGTCGGCAACGAACCTTCAGGTCAGCAACCATTTTTATCCTTTTGGTTCCATATATATATCTTCACCTCTAACTTCACAATTTCTTCAAGGGTTTTGTGTACTTACTTATCAAATCTCACTTCAACTGCAGGAACTAAATCTAGAGCACGATTGTTTGAGGAGCATCGCGCAATACTTTAACTCCGTTTCGGACTGATTTCGTGTTCTAGTAGAGGTATATATTTAATTTTTGGCCTGTGCTTTGTAAAAAGAAATTATAATCACTTTCAAAGATGCTTGTACGGAAGATGTAATCCGTTTGAATAGCAAAAAAGATATTACAGATTTTTCGTTTATTTATCTAGAAATAAGCATTTTTCTCCCTTGAAATAAGCTGTTGTGCTTATCAATTTATCAAAACACAATAATCAAATCAAACAAGATACTATTTACAAAGCTATAATCTTATTTTGATGAGCAATTACTAAGAGTGGGCTGAATTTTTTTGTTGGTTCTACAGATTTTCTGGTTTTAAAATGATTAACGTGATGGATAACGTGAAGAAACCGATGAATGAAGCCGAAAAAACTCTAGATTCGCAGCTATGGCACGCGTGTGCCGGTGGTATGGTGCAAATGCCACCATTGAACTCTAAAGTCTTGTATTTTCCTCAAGGTCATGCCGAACATGCTGGAACCAAGAGTATTGACTCGAGTTGTTCGAGGCGGATCCCGCCTTACATTTTGTGTCAGGTATCTGCCGTTAATTTTATGGCAGATTCCGACACGGATGAAGTCTATTCGAAAATTAGACTTCTTCCACTAAGAAACCAAAACAATCACAATTTTCAAGACGACGGCGATAATAATCAGTTTCTAGGGTTTGACCGTAGGACTAATGAAAACAACGAAAAACCCTCTTCTTTCGCGAAAACCTTGACTCAATCTGACGCGAATAACGGTGGGGGATTCTCAGTCCCTAGGTATTGCGCGGAAACCATTTTTCCTAAGTTGGATTACGCCGCAGACCCGCCGGTCCAGACAATATTAGTAAAAGATGTTCATGGACAAATATGGAAATTTCGGCATATTTATAGAGGGACACCAAGGCGTCATTTGCTCACGACCGGATGGAGCAATTTCGTTAACCATAAGAAACTCGTTGCTGGTGACTCCATTGTGTTTTTACGAGCCGATAATGGTGAACTTTGTGTTGGGATTCGGCGTGCAAAGAGAGGAATTGGTGGTGGTTTTTTTGATATTTCAAATGCATACAGCGTTGGCGGCAAAGCGAGTGTCGAATCAGTAATTGAAGCTGTGAATCATGCGGTTAATGGGGATGCGTTTGAGGTTGTGTACTACCCTAGAGCGAGTACACCCGAGTTTTGTGTTAAAGCTTCGACGGTCAAAGCTGCAATGAGGATTCAATGGTGTCCTGGAATGAGGTTTAAGATGCCGTTTGAGACTGAGGATTCGTCTAGAATTAGTTGGTTTATGGGGACGGTTTCAGGTGTTCAGGTTGAAGATCAAATCCGTTGGCCTAATTCGCCTTGGAGGCTTCTTCAGGTATATATTCAGATTTCATATCTTGATACTCGATATTTTGATTAGTATTAGATAACTGATCGATTAGTCTACATGCAATACGACTCACTAGACTTTTGTTATCGTGTTAATAAGTCACTTTTGGCTACCATTATCGACTATTTTCTCTCATTGATAAGTTTAATCTAACTTACTTAAGACAATAAACAAAGTTAAGTGACTCAATTAATGTATAGAATCTAGAGAAGTACCCCATATTAGGATAGAGATAATCTTGTACTAATGTTTTTATGTTGGATTTGATGAAGGTGGCTTGGGACGAACCCGAATTGTTACAAAATGTTAAACGAGTTAACCCATGGTTAGTTGAACTAGTAGCGAGTATGCCTGCAATGCATCTTTCTCCATTTTCTCCACCAAGAAAGAAGCTTCGTGTACCCGATTTCCCTATTCTAACAATACCACCTAGCATTCAGGGAGCCAGGCATATTTCACAATTTGGGTTGGACCCTCATCTCCCGTTTAACCCCTTCCCGAGTGGGTTCACAAATCATGACTCATTGAGACGGTTTCCATTCCAAGAACGACATGAAAATGTTTCGTGTTTGTTGTCAATAGGAAACAATAACCCGAAGGTGGAGCTTAAGAAGAAAAATGAAGAGACTAAGAAGAAACCTATGTTTGTGTTGTTTGGACAACCGATCTTGACAGAACAACAACTATCCGAGAGTGTTTCTGGTGATACGGATGGTGATGGCTCGGTAGTTCTTCAAAATGATTCAGTTAGAAGCTCACCGGAGGAAGATGGCCCGTGGGTTAAGACCGGCCATTGTAAGGTCTTTTTGGAGTCTGAGGACATGGGTCGAACTCTAGACCTCATGGCTCTCAACTCCTATGAAGAATTGTACAAAGGCCTTGCTACCATGTTCGGCTTAGAAAAGTCAGAAATCCCGAGCAACTTGATTTATTTAAATGGCGCTGGAGCTACAAAACACACGGGAGATGAACCCTTTAGGTATTTATCATTCAACGTTTAGTAAAGTTTGTGCTTCTTGTCTATTGATCTAGTACTCGATTCTGAAGTTGAACTTTAATTGTTTCAGTGAGTTCTCGAAGGTGGCACGAAGATTGACGATTCTAACGGATTCGGCTAGTGGCAATGTAGGACGATGCTAGCAAATAATTGATCACTTCCTTTTATGTGTATATAGTAGAGTTACTACTATTTGTTTCTTGAACTTGATCATGTTTGCTTTGTTTTGGAGATTGTGGGGAAAACCCCCTTCTTCTTCTTAGACATTTTTAGGTTATAAATATCAATTACTCCGTATGTTATTTATGTTTCTTCTTCTTCTTCTTCTTCGACAAGGGTTGTTGTTCGATTATACGTACTCTAGCTTTTCATGCCGATTTATCTAAATGTCTAAAAAATGGGTAAAACTTCTATTGATCGTGCGGAAATGCATCCACAGAATAATCTATGCTGAAGCAGTACAAAATCAAGCATTCGACTTATATGCATGTTTTATACAGTAAACTTAGGATCTAATAAGTTCCATGTTCTCTTAAGTTGCATATATGATTCCACCTTTGACATCCTAAAAGGAATTGTTGTACAATGTTATCGACGACATCTTGAAAATTCATGAAGTTGTTCTTAAAATTAAACAAGACACCGTCTATTGTCTTCTGAGAAGCTATAGAGGACGACGCGGCCTATTTACGACACTGTCCACAAGCAGAATCAAGTGTTTCGCCAAACAACAATTATAATTTGTGCACCTAGCTTATTACTCAGATACGGTATACCTTTTTCTTCGCAACCAATTTTATATAATCATTGCACAACTTAACCCACTAACCACTAACATTTGTTGTTTAAAAAACAGCGGAAAATAAAACTCCTGCAAAGTTAAGACCTTAAAAAAAACATTGCAATATACCTCAGGTACCTACATTTCTTATTATCAAGGAAAGAAATGTGCACTTAAGTGCGTGTATGTGTGGAAGTGTGTCTGTTTTAATGTTGAAATTATGGCTTTAATGACAATATTTAAGTTTAGACTAGAAAAATGTTTGAATAATATTATAAAGTGTCAGACAACATTAATCCCAAAGTCTAGTGGGATTAGGAACAGACAGCTTGCTCACGTGTGGCTTGTTCGGCTTACGTTTGTTTTGAGGTTTTTGTGTTTATCAACTAATTTAATTTCTTTTAAATTCAAACATATACCAAATATTAATAAAATTTGATGAAAATCAATAATTATGCAAATTTTTCCAAGTTTTGCAAAGATCTTTGGCAGTGCATCATTTGTAAGCAATGATGTTTTTAAAAAACTGATTTTTTTTTCTTCATGTTCTATATCATTCTATAACTTCTTTTATTTATTTTATTTTGTTATTAAAATTAATACATAATCAAAACTTATTTTTTTTTCATGGCGGCGTCAAGACGTTATTAAAGTTTAAGGTGTGACTTTCACGTTACGAAACACAAAGAGTTAGCTTTAAGCGTGACGTGAGATAAAGCGAGAAAAACGCGACAAAATGTGCTTTTGCATGAAGCGTGACGAGTTTTTTTAGATTTAAGTTTGCCAAAAAAAAATTTACATGTAAAAATAATTTCTTAACATTATTAATGATATAAAATGCCTTTTGTAAACTTGATATATACATAACATGAAATAAATATACATATATTTTTATAATTTGTGACGTCTTAAGTCACACTTTAAAACACAAATTTTTTATTTTAATCGTTAAAACTTGAGGCTTGATAATACCGTCACGTCACGTTATACATTATTTAAATTCTTGTTAAATGTGCATAATATGCAAGCAAGTCTTGTCCCTAAAGTCTGTTATTAGTTTTTACAAAATTGTTGATGAAGCTTATAACTTATAAATAGTTAATTATAATATATTAAATGAACAAGTAATATAATAGAAAGAAAGTGAATAATTAATGGAGTAAATAGAAGACATGCATGTTTAAGTGCGTAACAAGAGTTGCGCCGTTTCGATGGTTGTGAGGACTCGTCCTTCCCATGCACACACCTATTAATGCCCATTTTTTATGGATTTTTGTCCCCCTTTTAATATATTTTTAACTAATCTTTTTATGAAACTCATTACTACCAGTAGTTCTTTTAAAAAAATGTTTTACCCTATAAAAAAACTAACCTACTTGTACGATTGTTTACCGCCAATTCATGGTACTGTTTTTTGTTTCATATACAGAATAAGAAAGCTATTTTTGCAACTTTATCTTTGATCTATATATAGTTACTAAAACTGTTTTCTTAGAATGATTGTAATGGTGACATTTTTATCATTTTAGCACACAAACTTTCAATTTGAATGGTCGTCCGGCCGACCACAACTTTCATTTTAGAAGTGTGGATGCATTCCCTTCTATCTCCGTAGGGGACGCGGTCTTCTAGGTCGATCGATCATCATTACGAGTGTTCTTATGTTGCTAAGTCTTTGCTAATTTGTTCAATTTCAGATTGCTTTAGGTAAAAATGTTTAAGAGTGATAACAAATAATCAAGATTATATAATCTATGAAAAGAAATGGCTAATAAATAATACTGTAACATTATAAAACATATCTTGAACAATCTTTTACTTATGAATCTAACAAAACAAAAGCACATGAAAAACTAGCAAGAATAAGAAGAAGAAGAAACAAGTAATGTTCTTCTAATAAGATCGAATCTTAAGGCTCAAGATCCCATGCATAATATTCGGTCAAAAAGTCAAATCATGAAAGTTGTACACCCATATTTTCCTCATTTCTTGTTTTTTTTATCGTTTATTTGTGACTCCAATGATGATTGTGACACTGAATCGCTGATTATGGTCATAAAATTATGGGTTGAAAAAAGCATGAAGTCAAGATTAAATACAAATGGTAAAAAACATTACACACAAGACAAAGTTTGTAACATAGCATTGTGTCTTGTAACACATTAAATGATTGAAAGAAAAAAAAAACGTTCCTACACATCGTTAACTGGTCATCGAGTTGAAGCACTTCTATTACTACACAAAAACAATTTGAGGCCCGTGTTTAAGTTAATATACATCTGTATCAATCATCAATGTGATGTATCGTGTTCCTCTACTGTCAGAAATAATTTGTTTGGTATAACAGGTGTTAGGTTGTGTTAAGTGCACGTAGTTTTAAAAAAAATTGTTCTTATTATTCTTTAGTTTATTATAATTGCATATGATCGTTTTATATTCTAATTTTGTCCTTAACTGATGTACTAGTTTATATATTACTAATACTGTTTACATATGTCTAAATTTTCACATTTAATGGGGTCAATTTATGCTTATAGAACATGGCCATTCAAAATTTCGAATTAACAAAATGATCATGTTTCTATAGTTCTAAGTTAGGTTTTTTTTTCTTTTTTTTTTTAAAAAAAAGTTAGGCTTTTTTCATTTATATTTTGACAAATGTTGATTACCTTCTTTTTTTTATTTGATCATGAATCAATATTCTCATTGAACCAATCACAATTTTTTTAAAACGACATTTTATTAGAAACAAACTAGCAAGGTGCTAGATTACATCATAACAAGTTTGAATTTTTTTAACCAATCGGCCCAACCATATTTAAAACTACTCATATTACAACACCAATAATATGAAAAACATACAACGTCATCAAAAAACACTTCTTTCTTTGGCGCCATAGCATCAAATATACTCTTATTGCGAAAAGACCACAACCACCACCACATGACATAAAAAACTCCCCCGACTACTTCTTATTCCTTGACTTCAACTGAACATTTTCAAATCAAACCAACCAATCTTCAAACGAGCATAATTCTGTAGCATCAAAATCCCACCATCGAAAGATTAAATTGGAAACCTGACGCGCCATAGCGCACGAAAAGAACAAATGTCCAGTAGTCTCAACTCCCCTATTGCAATTGACACATAAAATAGAATCAATTAAAATACCTCGCTTAGATATGTTGAATCTTGTGAGCAGCGAATTCGTCGAGATCTTCCACATCAGGATATTAACTTTAATCGGCAACATATTATTCCAACACGTCTTTCTGTCGCCTTTTGGCAACGTAACTTCATCTATCAATTTCCTGTATGAAGAGACCGAGAACACCCCATCCTTATCCAAACCCGACACCCACTGATCTTTAGTCGAATTAAGAACCACACCACTAGACATATTCAGCAGACCTATGTTGGTCCATCTCAGCACCATCTCTCAGACATCTTCTGAAAGATGAAAAAAAATCAGGCTGTGCTAACTTGCTTCCCACTGATATGGAACTACATTCTTCAAGAGCATACATTCGGTGAAATCTATCTTTAAGAGCTTCCCCCCCCCCCCCCCCCCCATGCACGAGTTATCCTTCCAAAAATAAGTACTAAACCCATTTTCCAGCTTAATTTTAAAATAATTCAACACATAAATTCCTTTAACCTTCAAAGTCTGAATTTCCTTAACTATATTTAACCAGCAAGACTCATACCCCTTTGAAACAGTTCCGGTCATTTTGCCATTTTCCCCATGTATAGAACGAATAACTCTCGCCCATAACGAGTTCTTTTTATTAAAAACCCGCCAAGCGCACTTAATCAACATGCCTCTATTCAAAGCATAGAGACTCGAAATACCAAGCCCTCCATTATCTTTAAAAGCTAGAGCTTTCCTCCTATTCATCCACGATGCTTTGCAACTATTCATAGCATGAGCGTTGAAAAAATGACTCCGAAGGGCTTCTAGAGACTTAAGAATACCCAACGGAACTTTGAAGATAGAAAAATAATACACCAGGATAGCTCATAACACCAATTTTACTAAAGTCAGTCGGCCTCCTATGGACAGTGACTCCAACTTCCACTTTGACAACCTCGACTTGACTTTATCAATAATGTCATTCCACATATTATCACGCGTCATATTACCACCCACTATGGATCCTACATAAGTGAAAGGAGCCTTATATACAAGACACCCAATTCTCGAAGCTGCTAAATTCACCTTATCGTTCTCAACATGAATACCCATTATTCGACTCTTACTCATATTAATTCGTAAATCCGCCGCTCTATGAAAACACTCCAACACACTAACCACCGTACTAATATTGCTATCACACCATTGCCCAATAAAAACAGCATCGTCCGCATAAAACAAATGAGACAAATTAACTATACCTCTCCCTAATCTTATACCTAGAAACATACCCGCATCTACTACACGTTGGAATGATAAATGTAAGGATTTTATAATAAGAATAAATAAAAATGGAGAAGAGGATCACCTTGTTTTAATCCTTTACCAAATTGAAATTCTTCAGTAGGACTTCCGTTCACCAAGATCGACCCTCTTGATGAATTCAAACAACATTGTATCCATTTTCTCTATATACCAAACCCAAATTTACCAAGCACTTCATCTAAAAAATCCCAACGAACGAAATCATATGCCTTCTCGAAATCCACTTTGAAAATAAAAGATTGTTTTTTTCGACTTACACCACTTAATCACTTCATTTAACATGAAAGGACCATCAAGAATCTGTCTATCCGTAATAAAAGCCGATTGCACTTCATTAACAAGATCATCTAACACACCAACAAGACGATTTGCTAAAACTTTTGCAATAATTTTATATAAACATCCAATCAAACTAATGAGCCTGAAGTCTTTGACTAAGTTAGCATTAGGAATTTTAGGGATTAGGGTAATAAATGACGAATTACGGCCTTTAGGAATTTCTGAATGCTTGAAAAAAATACCTCAGAGCCTCATATACGTCTTTCTGAATTAGAATTCAGAAATGTCTTTCTGAACCAATCATATTTATAAGTCTATCTTTAAGACTACTAATTGAATCATTGTGTTACATTTCGTTAGCATTTCATGAGGGCATTCTTTAAGGTTTGACCCTATCAAGATCTCAAGTGTTATGTTCCCGGCAATCCTTTAGTAAACTTGATCAAGCTCTGTTAATAGCCAATACTTCTACGCTTGGTTGATCACAGATTTGAAGCACTTCCATTACTACAAAAAAACAATTTGAGGCTCGTGTGTAAGTTAATATACATATGTATCAATCATCAATGTGATGTAGCCATAGATGTAGCCAGAATTTCACTTATAAGTAGGTCGAGATGTACGATAAAGTAAATTGACAAATAATTGTAATATAAATAAGTAAAATCACACTAAAAATACGATGAACCATAAGCAAGGTAACTATTATGACCTATTTATACTCGATTTTTTATGACTATATTACATTTAAGTGAGTCAAAATGATATATGTCTGTTTAACATAAATGGGGTAATAAAATAAAATATAATAGACATACTATTTATTATAAAATTTCATGGGTAAGCCATGGCCAACCAAGGTCTTCACATGACTACGCCATTAGATGTATCATGCACCTATAGTTACGAATAATGTTTTTGGTATAGCTGATGATGTACTAGCATTGTTCTCATCAAAGAAACCTAAAAAATCTTTGATTTTCGATAACTTTGTCTCTCAAACTTGGTTATGTGTGTATAGCATATGTAGGATGGTTAATATATTTTGGTTAGTGTGGCTTAGAGACTCTTTTAACGCTTCATCTTCTATGTTTTTTTTAGAATGACAAAATTTTATTAGAAAAAGCTAGCAAGAAGCTAGGCTAAAAAAATATAAGAAGTAGCGATTGTCTTTTAGTTAAATGGTTTCACCCATACATTTTGTTATACCAAAAACCATTTAAGTACAAAGGATGTGAGTGAGTCTCACATCTAAGCCCATTATATAGGCAAACAACTTCCTTAAATAGAAAATAACTCAAATAACTATACTGCAGCGTCATATAACAAAAGGAAAACTAATGTTTCTTACAACCTCGGATCCCGATTTCTAACTTACGAACAATAGACTGGACATTGTACAGGATACCTGATGCGCGTCATGCAGGTTACTCTCAAGTCTTAAATTTATATTGTATCGATTTTAACCTTATTAACCTAATAGAACGCTTCTAACGAGCAGTGTACTCTGTCAATCGCGGACTAGTTCGGTAAGTAGGTTGTCAATCACTAAAAGTGGGGTTAACTTCTAATCTTAATAGTGTTTAATCTATCTAATTATTAGTTTAAATTATACCTATGTATTACTTCGATGTAATTTCTTGCCTAGCTTTGGTGTTTAAATAATATGTTGTCGTTAAAAAAAACTAAGTTATACTATGTGCAATATTTACGCATATTTACAAGGTTGGTATTTATATGAAGGGGGTTCAATCTAAGAGACTGACACATATTGTTTTGGTGACTTATCCTTATTATCTCCTTCATATTCCTATCAAATATCATTTTTAAAACTTAGAAGGTTGATTAAGTTCTATCTTAAGGGAACCGTGCTAGTCATATCTAACCTGATCTAACGTATGTTGTTTATTTTAGTGCAATGATTGTCTTATCTCGAGACGGTATATCATTCCTAGGTTAAAGCGGTACTTCTTCCTTAAACCTAGACATGCTAATTCTGTCAAAATTAGACGCATCCGCATAAAGCATACTTTGTATTGATTATAATCTATCTTAGAATGCAATAATGGTGATCTTATTGTTACTCCTAACTCGTAGAGACTTTAATCACTTACTACTTACAGATATTATATGGTGGTAGCTTAACTTTCTGATCAATGCGTAAGAATTCGGCCATCTTATTTTTTTGTAATGTTTGTTTTCTAGCACCTTGCTAGTTTAATAAAATCTCCTTCGTTCAAAAAAATGCGTAAGAATTAGGACTTGCGTGTTAAACAAGGCACATGCGAGCCTAACTTTTTTCACTAACTTACAAAAAAGCAGGACGTTGACCATGATCCTATTATTCTACCTATATATATCACTACAAAAAGCAGAGAGCTTTCTAATATCCTAAGATACTAGAACTAAGGTTACGTGGTAAGTACATAAGCGGATATGGAAGATAAACATAATCTAATACTCAACGATAAATTAAGAAGCAGTCAATATAAATAAATAAAACATTAAATTTTCATAAATACGGCTAACATCCGAATGTGTTAGCCTTCAAACATTGTAACCAATGCACAAACGTTATACAAATGAAAAAGGTAAACTAAACAATTAAGAAATATACCAAATATTAAATGCGTAATCAAGGTAAAGAAATTACAAGTGTTTCCATGAATGGTTTAGCTTCTTGATCTTCTTGGCACGTTTTTTGCTTTAAAATTTTGACCTTTTAGGGTTTAGGATTCAACTTTTGGGGATAAGCACACTAAAATTTGTATTGTGAATTAGCTTATATAGTGCATTTGGGCCGACATGCATACGGCGTATGTGCTGGCCACATACAACGTATGCACATTACTTGGAGTGATGTCCACATATTTTCTTAATATAACCCTCAGATATTTATCATCTATTTTCCATATTGCATAGTCGTCCTCTGGATACGACGTATGTGGGATTTTGTCCGTAGGTTCCAAGTCTTGATAGCTTCTAGAATAATCTGTTTATAAATCCGAATATGGCGTATTGGGTCTTCAAATACGGCATATGTATCTTGAATCAATGTGGTCTGCATGCTTTTATGCATACGGCATATGTCTTTTGTATTCACTAATCTTAATAATTTCTTCATTTAAGCTCCATAATGCGCCTTAATTCACCATGCACTCCATAATTACTGAAAAACTAAATATAATGTGTTAAGAACCTATATCTTCCAATAATAATATCAAATGGGTAAAATACTTGGAATAAAGATGTAAGAAATATGTCTTTATTTGATGTCATCGATATCTTGATCTTCATAGATAGCGTCATCATATGGGTCGTAGTCATCTTCAGCATTCCCATGAGTTTCCTTCCATTTTTCCCACGGACTTGTAGTCCCATGTCTCATATCAAACTATTTAGAAGCAAAAAATCCCGCAATATCATTACTCACAGGTTCCACTACATTTTCTTCATCGCCCTTACTTGAGTATTCAACTCTTATTCTATGAACCGGCTTCCCTTCATCATCCAAAAGAGTCAATGTACCCTCAATAATGTTTCTTTCTATCTTATCAATTTTAGCAATGATAGGGATAACACTAGATTCCGCCTGAAGAGGATTATCCTTAAACATAAACCTACCTGAAGTGTCATCCAAGCCAACTAACTTAGAAGTCCTCCCATTTGTACCCAAATCATCATTCAACTGAATTAAGGGCATCAAAAGAATTAGAGTTACTTAGGCTCAACTAAGACACTAGAAGTCCTCCCACTAGAAGTGGTATTCTTCTTCCGAACCAGTCTAAATTCCTGATTAGCATGTTTAAGTTCACCTTAGGCTCAACCAAGACACCATTAGCTACTTTCTTACGCTTATTCGCATTCTTTACCCCATCAGGTCTTATAGCCTCAAGAATTTTATCAACCACATGACTAAAAATCCTACAACTTGAATATCTAAGGCTTCGTTTATTTTTTAAGAGGTTTTACCTCTTCTTCTGCAAACCACGTCTACAAAAGAATAGGTGCATCTAATGTCTTAATCTACACGAAATATACCGTTTATTTTTATACTATTGAAGTGCTTCTTTCTTACTTATAGTATCTTTATTTTTTCACTTGTGTTTGGGTATGATTTCATACGTTTTGCACATTTTTACATTTTCGTACATTTTTGTTTGATTTTTACGTGTTCATACGTTATTTATACGTTTTTGTTCGTTTTTTGTAGCAATGAAAACGCATAATAACGTATAAAAACATGTAATATATGGACATGTAAAAAACGGACAATATCGTACGAAAACGTTAAAAACAGGACGAAAACGACGGAAGCGTAGAAAATGCACAAAAACATAGAAAGATGTATGAAAACGTAGAAAATATACGAAAACGTAGAAAAGTGTAGAAAACGTACAAAATGGACAAAAAAAGTAAAAAACAAAAAAAAACAAAAAAACGAATAAAATGAAAAGAAATGTATAAAACGTGCAAAAAATACGAAATGATCGCTTCGCTATAAAAAGTATAAAAATAAAAAAATGCAAAGAATAATGAAGGTCGCGGTAGGAAGTGAGTGTTGAAGAAGAGGAAGTTTATGTCTTAAAAGTTGTAGAGGTGAGAAGTGCTTTTTACCACTTATGTCTACAGAAAAACAAACAAAAACCTCTGCGCGCCCGCAGAGGTTTGCAGACAAAAGAGGCAATAAGTGTTTTTTTTTAAACAAACGGAGCCTAAGATGTTTTCACTCATATTCCACATGAATAGTGCTCAAATAGAAACCCTCAACCTTTGAGTTTAGGCATAGTCACTACAATAATATCTTTTAACTCTGCATTCGCACCGAGCTCAATCACTACTCTACCATAGCTTGACCTACATCTTGATTGCTTACACATATCAGAAGTATAAGAGTTTAGCATCAAGAGAGTACCAAGTTTTATAGCAGTTTCATTTAAACCATCCGCACTAAACGACGTCATCAGGACACCATGCAATTTAACCTAAACCGAATAGTACCAACATCCTCTATAAGTATATCTATATCGATGTCCTACTTTTCAAAATAGTTGGGTTATTTTGAAAAAAAACCAGTGGCCATTTTCACGCATAGCATTCACACCCTCAATAGATTTAATTGGGAAGAAAAATAACCCGATAGACGAGTTAAGAATTGATTTAACTAGTCCATATTTCTCCAAGTGTTCCTAACATAATTAGCAACAAAGAGGTGTGCCACCCATTTACGCAAGAAGAAACCATACATCGAATTGACATACTTTTCACTAGTTACACGGATAGACTCCAACGGGACTATACTTCAGCCCCCTCTCTTGCAGGTGTAAGAAGTAGTGATTGTCGGGTCTTTTAACCATACAACTAAATAATATTAAACTTCCTACATCTAATGTTAATCCAAATCCATGTTTGAGAAACAATGTTATCAAAAATCAATCCTTTTAGAGGCTTATTCAAAAAGAACAAAACCACATTCATATACATATGGCCACCACATGGAGAAGAACGAAGCTTACAAAGAAAGCTTTAATTGTTGATCCAAAGACCATTAAACCACGATTCCCAGGAAGAAGGGTCGATTAAACTAATGATATCGATATTCCACCATCTACCAATCAAATTAAACAAATCCAGAGCCATCGAACAGCCAAAGAAAAATGATTTCAAGACTCCACTTCATTCCCACAATTCGGGCACAAAACAAAAGGAACTTCTAAGCCTCTGTTTGAAAGATTAATCCTTGTAGATAGCTTATCAAGAAACATACTCCAAGCAAAAACATCAAGCTTTATAAGGAGAAATCAAGACTATCTTGTGGAGGGTGAGGAAGAAGTAACGAGTAAATGATTATCTATCTATTCTCTTGCCGATTTAACTGAAAAATCACCATGACTTTTCAACATCCAAGACAAACGATCACCGGAAGAAGATAGAACAACCGAAGAAAACAAGAGAGAGAGAGAGAGAGAGAGAGAGAGATGGAGCTCCTAGAATTGAGACTCTTTAATACCACCTCTAGGACGTCTTCGAAAGATACCGCAAAGTCTGGATTTTGGAACTTTTGCGCAACTCAAGTACCCTTTTGAATATCCAAGTTAAACGACCTGTTAAATTTCAATTTGAAGCGGACATCGCCCAACCACTTGTCGTACCGAAAGTTAGAATCATTACCATCACCAATCACTTTTTCGCAAAACCCCAAAAGATCTACGCCCTTAGATTTAAGACTAGTGTCTGCTTTATGAACCGTGATCCAAATAGAATAACCTATACATATCAGGGACGGCTTGTCAAGAGATCCATTAGAACCGTAAATAGATTTAATAACGCTAAGACACATGCCTAATTGAGAAGACAAAAAAACATTGAATGCATCTAAACAACAAAGCACGGTTAAGAGCATACAAACTACTCAGCCCTAACTCGCCATCTTGCTTATGCGCCATAACTTTACGCCAAGAAACCATGTGATTTCACGCTCATCCATCTCTGCTGCTAAGAAGAAAGAATTAAGTAACCATTCTATATGAGATGGACTTCGTTTGAGGATTTAAACAATGTCATACAATACATAGGGATAGATCCTAAAACTGATCAACGGTAAGGATTTAGCTTTCCATGTGGAAAGCTTGATTATAACCTTTTGAATAACCTCATTTCATGAATTGATATGGGTCATATTAGCATCCAATTTCACATCGAGATACATAAACGGGAGATTGTTTTCCAAACAACAAAAGCTATTACCTTAAATATCCAAAGAATGAACACCTAAACCATAAAGACTCCTTTACTTTTGTGTGTGTTGACTTTCAAACCAAATATAAGAACGAACCGCAACATCATCATCAACACGTTTACATTATATCCTGGCCACTTTCCAATGAACATGACATCGTCACCATAAAATAGGTGTGAGACATGTACCAAATCATATTTTCGACAAGAATGGGAACAAACATACCTTTATCAATAACCCGCTGAAATGCGACATGAAGACTCTTCATCACAAGGATACATAAAAATGGAGAAAGAGGGTCTCATTACCGTAAACCTTATGAAATAAGAATTCCTCCCTTGGTGAACCATTAACCAAGACTAACACTGTGTTCTCGAGTTTTTATTTGGAAAGAAAAGAATAGAAGTGGAGAGAAAATTAGAAAAATGTTGTGTTCCTGAGTTTTTTTTCAAAAAGAAGAGAAGAGAAGAGAGGAGGAAATTATGCCAAAACTTCTCTCTTAATCTTCTTCCCAAATTGGGATGATTTGGAAAGAAATTGATTTTATAGCCTTTTTGGCTTATATCCCCCATTCTTTTCTTTCAATCTCGGGAACACAATATTATAAATAAAAAAAATTCTCTTCTCTTCTTTTCTCTCTTTCATGCTCTCTTCTTTTCTCTTCTTTCAATTTTAAACTCGGGAACACACTATAAAGCTTTTGAAAAATGAAGGCAGCCAAGAATCCACCCCACCATTTACTATCAAATCTAAATTTACCAAGGATGTCATCAAGATGATCCCATCTAACCAAATCAAAAGCCTTTTGGAAATCGAATTTAAACAAAATAGCTTGCTTCTTCCTTGATTTACACCAAGCAAAAATCTCGTTAAGAATAATGGGCCCATCTAGAATCGGCCTACGTTTGATGAAGATACACTATTCATGGTTAATTAGCTTGACGATCACAAGGCTAAGACGATTAGCTAAACTTTGCCAATAATTTTATATTGACGCCCAATAAGACAAATAAGACGAAAATCACTAAGGTGTGTAGCATCTAACACATTTAGGATTAAAGCAATAAACGGGGAACGACAACCATTGAAAAAAGTACTCGAATTGAAGAACTCCTTCACTACATTTGACACGTCTTTGCCAACTAAGGACCATAATTTTTTTAAAAACTTAAATGTAAATCCATCATGACCTAGGGGTCTGTCAGAACTACAAAATTTCATAACTCTTTTTTTATTTCATCATTATATATATCCCATTCCAAATCATGAAAATAATCAATATCCAAACATCTAGGAAAGATACATTCTATGGAACACGGGACCAATCAGGAGTAGAGAATTTGTTCGCGGAATGATTGTGAAATTCTCTTTTAAGAGAATCGGGATTATTAATCCACTCCCCGTATGCAAGAATGCCTTTGGCGGATTGCTAGCGTCTTTTCTTGTTAACAATACCCTTAAACAACTTAAAATTCTCGTCCCCTTTAAATAACCCATTTAACCTTAGCCTTTTTATGTCCTATCAACATAAATCTTATGATTGATATCACCAATATCGTGACAAATCTTTGCACGATTTGGCAAGTCATTAGAAAGACCATCGCCTTTGTCGAGGCGTGTGGTAATCTCAATTAATCCTTTTGCCTAGCATTTCAATAAATTTTCGCCGTTTAAAAAAATTACATATCACTAATACTATTTGCATATGTCTAAAAATTTCATGTTTATTGAGGCCAATTTATGCCTATGACACTAGCCATCCAAATTGACAAAATGATCATATTTTGTCAAGTATTAAATACCCGCTCTCTTTTCTTATATTCTATCATCAATCAATTTTTCTGTTGCACCAAAGACATTTGTAAATCTATTTTTAAGACTACATGTCCCATAGGCATAAAATGGCGCGTGACCCACTAAATCACCCCATGCTTACGCGTGAGTGAGGCATAAATTGTAGTAGGGTTGAGCATTTGGACCGGTTACTCGAATCAGACCGGATCGACTCGGACCAGATCATTTAATTTCGGTCCGGTCCTTTGTCTGGGGTTTTGGAGTAATTCGTTCTTCGGTCTGATCGATCCAGTTTGATCCTAACAAAACCTCATTAATTATACCTAATAGGATTGGACCGGACCGGACCAACCCGAACCGAGCCGAACCGAACCGAACTGAACCGAACCATTTCAATCCGGTCTCGGTCTGAGATTATAAACCATTTCAATTCTCGATCTGGTCTAATTTTAATCGGTCTGGTCTGATCCGATGCTCACCCCTAAATTGTCACCCCTATATTGTAGTATTACGTCTCATGAAACCTGAAAAGCATTCGACTCACCGAATTGGTAGTACAGGAAGGTAAATGATTTTAATTAGGAAGTACTAAATCGGTATCAAATTAGTGGTATCGAATTTTTCCAGAGCATAAATTAATGGTACCGGTACCGTACCGAACATGATTCGGATATTGGTACCGGGAAATCGGAATTTTCTCGTTTTTTTCGAGAATTTCCCAATTTGGTACCGGTCCCGTACCGAATTAGTAGTACCGAATTTTTTTCACCTTATTTCGTGGTACCGGTACCGTACCGAACGGGATTCGGGTACCGAGAATCAGTACGGTTTCAGTACGGTTCCGGTTCAATTTCGAGATTCGGGTCCAAATGGTCATCCCTAATTTTAATTGAGTGATCAAGTGTAGCCAAAATAATAACCAGGCCCACAAATCATTTTTCTTATCTGCCACACTTGCCCATCAGCCCATGTATTAAAAGGTTTTCAGATCTTTTTTTTCATGATTGTTCATAAGTTTCATGTCAAAAACTGACATCAGATTTTGGCAGCACTAGGAGCCCAGAAGTGCTGACATAAAAGGTGTGATTGGACTTATAAGGTCAAACAAATACAATGTTGCCAGAGACTGCAAATTCTTATGAATAATACAACATGGTATTAATATCTGCTAGCAGGGCGGAGCTACATAGGTGTTACGTGTGGCACAGGCTACACCCGTTTTAAAGTCACGAAATGAATAAATAAAATTAAAAAGGTTGTTTCTATGATTCGTCCCAAAAAAAAATTTGTTACCATAGTTTCTTAGGGTGTATGTTAGCCTAAATCTTTTTTTTTAACACCCTATTCAAAATCCTCGGTCCGCCCACGTGCTAGTACATAAATATAGGCATCATATGACAGTACAAGATTATACACCATACATTTTACCACTAGTACCTAATTATCGAAAACTACTTGCTTATATCCTGACTCTGCTGCACTCAACACACGAGATAGTGATTGATATATCGAACAGATGAAACATCAAAACTATGAATCAATCAATCTGAACGACATGTCGATAGGAAGGAATCCACTCATAAAAAAGAAAAGACGATAGTAAACTCCAGGATGAAAAAAATCAAATTTTTTAATCACGATCAAGTATCCTCGAAATCAAACATTATCGAACCAAACAAAAATAACTTATTATTTAGTCTATAACTTGCTCTATCACCTCATAACTAACATATAAATGTTTTTTTTGGACAAGTATGCAAAAGTTTATGTTTGTATTGTTGGATCAAAAATCAGCACGCAGACTACTTAAGAAAGCTAAGGTATGTGGAGATGTAGATTTCCCAAACAACGAACACCATGAAGGAAGCTTCTCGAGAACCCTTTTGACTTTTGGAGTCAATCTGTCAACATCGGTTCTTAGTTTCAGCAGGAGCTCGTGATCATTCTTCACTTGGGTTTGGTTTTTGGCCCAGTAAAGAGTCAAATCAAACCTCTTGGGAGCATTTCTCCCACCAGAATACTGAATTATATGCCATCCATCTGAACTAGTTTTTGCGCCTATTTGAATCAGTTCCTCGCCATTTTCAGCATCTGAAGAAAGAACGTAAAAAAAATTACAAGGTCCCACTAAAATCTAAGGGAAAGAAACGTCTTAAGTTTAGGAATACTACCTTTGAGTCGAAAATCTTCTATTTTATTAGTGTTGATTGCAAGTGTCCAGCGTGTTGAAACTTTAGTATCAATTGTAACTTGTGTAAGTCTTTCATCTGTTCTTGAATCGCTCTCTACATATAGCGTTGGAACCTCTAATTTGCTCCATCCATTTACTGAATCATCCTTGGTCCAACAGCTATATGTAGCAGTGAAAGTGACAAAATCGGTAGCATTTTCTCTTCCACACACAAACCCTTCACCAATATGGTCAATCTCCTTGGTTAATCTTCCAGGGGTAGTCGAAAATAAAGATATATGAGAGCTTGGTTCTTCGTATTCTCCATTGCTTCCTGATGCCTCCACAACATGAACAACCTGAGAATCATCAAGTAAATGGGACCAAGACGGTTACTTTCGTTTTTCCTCGCACTATACAAGTGTGATCCACAAGTTGAAAAATGTCAAATGAGTAAAACAAACAGGTCTTTACATTTACTGCTCTGGAAATATCTTCGGTGAATGGCGGGATGATTCCAGATATCACCGCAGCTAGTGAAAGACCAAACACAAGCAAACTTGCAAGCGCAATAGGTTTTTTTGCACCTAGACGCAAAGAATAAGTAAATCATTAGGCCCTATAGAATTTCAAGTAACGAAGCTGCTTCTACGATAGACATTCCAAAGATATAAATTGGTCTACCTGAAATGTGGATGTATGAAAGAAGATACACCAATGTAAGGCACATGACAGCCGATATGTACACAGCAACTATTAGACCACCCAACCACTCAGGGGTGCCTCCAGGATTCCTGCATCCATACAGAAAGCAAATATCGTCAGCACTATTTACACTGCAATACTGCATGCAAGTCTGAATATATAAGTTTGCTTAGTTGAATAAAGAAAAGGATAAAACTGAATTTTGACTTTCCAGGTCAAACCTCGCAAGTTTTAATTTAAACTTATATTTGAAATTCATCCATTAGACTTAAGGTGATAAAATGTATATGCCTCAGAATACCTGTCAAATCGAACAGCCATACCAACGACAGTTCCAGCTAATCGAATGAACATGCCACCAGAGATTAAAAATGGTACAAATAGTCCCAGCAATAATGTTATTGTTTTAAGCGCTTTTGGTGCTCGGGCCGAGGATAAAGTTGCTTCAAGTAATCCATCTAGAATGTCCCAGAATAAATTACAATATTAAAAATGTAATTTAATCCCATGGTTAGACTGGATCATCAGATTTCGGAAATAATTTAATCATATAAAATAAACTTACAAGCAAAAGCTGGCGAGACTAGCCACACAAGAGCTATATATGAAGACCCAAATTTAAAAGAATTTCCTGCCGCAAGAAGAATAAGCCATTGCAAGAAACCACTTTTATAGAGGGATCTTTCTGCTTCCAGTTTAGCCCAGTTGGTTTGAATTATAGGAGATAAGTTCTCCATTCTTTTGGAGAACGCGTGTGATACATACTTTCTTAGTAAAATATATCCAATATGTTGCCCGGTAAGAGCCCCAAGGAAAGCAGGGGCAGCAAATAAACCTCCAACCAGCCACGGGCTTGAAATGAAGGGAACTGGTGATGAAGATATAAGTGGTAGAATGAAGGCAACACCAATAGTGAAACCTAACGAGCATATCCACATTAGTAGAAGACTCAATAATGACATGGCTAAAGTGGCAGAAGCGGGTGAACCACCCATCGCAACTGATGTAGCCCATATCATGACAGATTGCATTATGACTGAATTGTAGAGCATGCTGGCAAAATGTTGCCGAAATGTAACCATGTATGTTCCCTGAATTGTCACATCAAATTACAATATTAGATTGATAAACATAAACATAAATCATTAAGGAGTTAAGAATGGTAAGCATACCAATATGTCAAAATATATGGCTGCATCATTTTTAACGTTCACTTCCATTGCTTTGCCACTAGAAAGCTCAGAGGATGCAGCAGTGTGAAGCAGAAAAGCAAGCATATTTTCTCCAAGATGTTGAAGGGAACCCGGTTTCAAAAGATTTAACTTGTCATTCTAGTTAAAAGTATAAAGGTAACTCATTAGGGGCTTAAAAATATATGATCTCTTCAAATTATAACTTATAAGCATACATGAGAATAATGTATATAATAGTTATACTGATAGTGTTATAACCTACCTTTGTGTGATATACAGCAGTATTATCTGCGTAGGCAAAGTCAAGTCCAGAAAGACCAGCAACTTCTTTGTAAACTTGAAAATCAGTAGCAGATTTTATAACACCAGAAGTGAAAAGATCCTGCAGCACTAAAACAAAAATGGAACTTAAAAATCTAGAATTGAGATATCCAATGACTTACTGCGATATGATCTAAAAGAGATCTAATATACAAGAAAGAAGGAAACAAAAGTATACACACCTGAGCAAGAACTTGGCCAGACGGGTATTTCGCTACTAATGCAAAGTTCTCAATAGCCCATGGATGAGGACCAGCCTGTCAAAAACGAACACATTTACCAAGATTGAATGATTTTTTCAAATCAACTTTCGTGCAAAGCATTTAATTTTTTACGAAATTGAAAATTAAAGCTCTGCTTAACGGTGTCAATTACCAGAAAATACATATTATTATAATACTTAGCCGTGAGCATTGAGATAAAAGGAGTAAGAATTGTATATAAAAACTAATTAAATCAACAAGAAGCTATTCAATAAACCAGACCTGAAATATAGCAGATGCTCCTCCAATGCCCATGGCTTCCAAGTCAACAGCCATGCGTATAGTACTGCTCCATGGATGCTGCAATTATTGTATATGTCATAATTTTGATAAAACAGGAGAAAGGCGATATGCCAAACTAATAATCGCAAACTAAAAACCAAATTATGTCGCATTAACATATGCAAAGGTAATTATATAGGAGTGAACGTAAAGCAAACGGTCAGACCTGAGTTATAAAGCTATGGGCACCATTTAAGCCCTCTTCTTCACCAGTATTGAACAAGAATATGACAGAATTCTTGAAACCGTGAGCCCAATGGGAAATTCCTCGAGCAAGCTCTAGCATAACCGCTACACAAGAACTGCAGTCACCAGCTCCTTCCCTTTATAAACATAGAGGTTCATTTTTCATCATTAGTTAGTAACTCGCTTTGCTTAGCGAGATACATAGCAAGAGCTGATACAGCTTCAAAAATGGTAGTAAAACAAACATGTGGGAAATACAAGAAACATACGCCGAGAATACAGTGTCTATGTGAGACGAGACCAGAATAGCACTATCTTCTGCTTCTGAAATGTATTTGGGCGAGATTCTTAAAACGACATGTTTAAGATCTGAATAAACAAGCGTTCTCCCCTTAAAAAGTCCACCCACCAGGATATTTGCACCAGAGCTTGCATGAAAAAGATCCACTTCAACATCAACTTCCCAGTGAGCATTCTTCTTTATCTCTTCAGCCGCTTCTAAGACATACTGCGCAAACAACAATTATGCCAAAAGGCTCAATCACATGATACCTCAAGTATGACAAATGAAACTGCAAAATGAGAATATTTAGCTAATTAACATAAACTCTATTGGCTAGAAATAACCAGATTTTCAGAATGAACATTCACGATATTATTGAAAAACAGAGGTATTCGCAATCCTTCACGAGAAGAAAATGAAATAATTTGCTTAAGTATTCTGATGTGCATCGACATGAAAATGGTATATTGGGAAATGACCACATTTAGCATAATCCTTTTTCTGTTACTTTATATTGCCGCTAGCTACTTAGAAATTTCTTTACTAGTTTTATTACACTTACAATTCTGATCATCGGATTGTAGGATAGATAATAAGTCTTTTGATCATTTGCTATTGCACTTCAGATCTCATCTTCTACCAATTTTTACTTATTCTCAGCCAATAAACTATTCTTCACATATATTCAACATACGAGAACTATTAGCATCCTACATATAATAATAATAAGAGCCTAAAAGGGGGTCCCTTTTATTCTTCCTTATGTTTCTTTCATCGCTAGAGAGTAACACACAATGCTAATAGACACGGGTAATACATTTATGAATATCTGAGTCGTAAATAAATAAAAAAGATCATACCTGCAAACCAATCTCCAATGCATCAGAACCAACACTATGAGGACCCAACTTAACCAACTCTTCGACATGCTTCATCGCCGCCATCTCCGAAAACCCCCTTTTCCCTACTTTCTCCGCGCTAAGCGGCTCGGGCAAAACCTCAAACTGATAATAATGAACTGCCCATAACCCTTGTATACCGAATATAAACAAAGCCAATATAGCATAACCTGATCTCTTCGCAACCACTACGTCCTTAACCTTATTCAACACCCAATCATCACCCGATTCCTCCTTGGGCTTAACCGGATTCTTTTTCGACCTATTTCTCATCCTATACCAAACTGCAAATTAACCAAACACAACTAATGTATCATAAAAAAACATAAAGTAACAATTTTTCTAGTACTATAACTTAAGATAATAAAAGGGTATTCATGAAAATGATTCTTGCATATGGGCTTAATTTCTTTTTAGGCTAATTGTCTAAAAAATGTATCATACTTGTCCCCGTTTGTAGTTGTGTGTACCATTGTTCAAATCCGATTATATTGTGCACGTCTTTTTAGATTTTGATTATTTTGTGTATCGATCCTAAAAATACTTGATTCGATTCCCCAAAATACGTGATTCGATACCAAAAAAGAAGTCAATCGATACACAAAATAATCAAAATTTGAAAAGATGTGCACGAAATAACCGGATTCGAACAATGGCACACCGTACAGTACACACAACTAAAAAAGTGACAAATATGATACATTTTTAAACTGTTACCCGTTCTTTTTAACATAGGACTAAGGTAACATGAAAGTAACAATTTTTGTAATACTATAACTCAAGCTACTAAAAGGGTATAATGATTCTTACAAATGGGTATAAATCCTTTTTAACATAGGACTAATGTAACAATTTTTCTAGTACTCTCAAGATACTAAAAGGATATTTTTAAATACTATTCCAGCAAATGGGTTCAAATTCTTTTTAATGGGTGTTTGTTTTGGCTTATGAAACGTAAGCCCATTTTGGCTTATATTTCATAAGCCTCAATTTTATGTGACTTATTTGGAGACTTATCATGATAAACTTATCTAAGTCCATAAGTCTCAAAATAAGCCACAAAATTTAGGCTTATGAAATGTACGCCAAAAATAAGCCAGATTTCAGCTTATATTTTATAAACCCCAATTTTTGTAGCTTATCTGGAGACTTATGGGCTTAGATAAGTTTATTATAGCATATGAGCCCATAAGTCTCCAGATAAGCCACAAAATTGAGGCTTAAGCCGAAATGGGCTTACGTTATATAAGACGAAACAAACGCCCCTAAACATAGGACTAATGTAACATAAAGTAACAATTTTTGTAGTATACTAAAAGGGTATTCATTACATTAATTCTTGGAAATGGGTTTAAAATCTTTTAAACATAGGATTAATGTAACATAAAGTAAGAATTTTTCTAGTACTATAAGTCAAGATAATAAAAGGGTATTCTTAAATATGATTCTTACGAATGGGTTTATATTCTTTTTATCAATTGAATGTCACCGTGGTTCGAATCACTAACTACCGACTTGCCGCTAAAAAAAACAGGACAAATGTAACATAAAATTGATGTGTAAAAAAACATGAACAAACCTTATTAGATTATACGAGGATTGATCATGGAGCAAAATATGACAGTGTTTGTTTTGAAAATGTTGAAGGATGGAGTTTGACTTTTTAGTCGGATTGCAAAGTGACGTAATGTGATTGGATATGGGAGTTTATCTTTTCATAAAATGACACCATCCCCCCTCAACTACTATCTACTTTCACTTATTGTAATTTTATAAGGCTAAATGCGAGGTTGAGTTTTTTTTAACTCGCGAGGTGAGTTCATAACTCATGCGCGACTCCTCATTACAACAAACACATAACAGCAACATGATATGAGCCAAAGTATAAAGTCAACAAGAAAGTCAACACATTTTGTTATGTTAAACCCTTGTTTAAAATACATATACTTTTATTTGTATTACTTTTTATTTCATGTTTGTTTTACTCAATTTTTTCTCTAACTAAATCTCTTTGTAACAAACTTTTTGTTTTTAATAACAAATAATCAATTATTTCCAATTCCGATTTCTTAGATCTTGGGAATTCTAGGTTTTTGAGTTGATAATATTTATCCTACTTATTAGGATCTGGAATTGAGCTTTTGAATCATATCAAGTGGTATCAGAACCATCCTTCCTCATATTGGCCTCAATTTTGGTATCAATCGTCATTCTACAGTCATAAATACGTGTTTTTGAGTCAAGAAAACTAATGGTTTACAATTCTTGATTAGTTTTACAATTCAGGGAGTTCTTGAAGTCTGTTAGAAAGTGTATTATAGAAGATAAAGAGTCATTAAGGGATTCAATTGCAACATTGATAAAGGAATAATTTGGGAAGTTAAAGGATGATAAAGAGTTTTTAAGGGATTCAATTACAACACGTTTTAGTTCACTGTTTTCATCGGTCAGAGACTCATTGGCATATGAGAGACGACTTACTTCATTTTGAATTTGAGAGGTGTGCGCAACAAAGGTTTGAGGTTGATCACTTCATATTGACTTAGATTTAATTCATGTTTTAAGGCATGAAATTTATTTAACAGGTTCTTTCTCTGTTCTTCAACAAAATGAAGGTCAATCAAGGTGTAGTCAACGACATGGTCTCTTTCTTGACCTTCAGCCATGGTGGGTAATCTTTGTACCTTTTTCATGGTGATATCAACCCATTGACCAAATCTGGCTTCACTTTTTCCAACAACAGGTTCTTCATCAGCAATGGCCATGAAAGCTCGGACAGTGGTGGTTGTTTCATCCTCGTAGGTGAGAGGTTCATCATCCTAGTCGAATGAGGCAGCTATCAATCCTTTCTATGTCTTTTTGCTTTCCTTTTTATTGGTTGTTTCATTAACCTTTTGATTTAGCTTCATCAACTCAACTTTCAGGGCTTTGTACTTGACTTTGTAGTCTTTCTTTTCCTCTAAGTCTGATTGAGAGGCTTGTTTGAATGGAGACGACGAGAACTTGTTTTTGCCATTGAACTTGTTGGTTGAGGGATAGCTTGGAGACGAGGTTTTGTTAGACCAACAATACTTTTGAAAGTGACCAGCCTTTCCACAAGTAAAACATATCACTTTGGATTTGCTGTTTTGGCGGCTCCAACTCTACCAGATCTTTTGTAGTATCTCTTTTGATTAGATAGAAGAGCTCTGTCATGAAACTTAGCATTCAGTTCATCAAGGAACTCTTGACTGCTTTTGGTGTCTTCTTCCACATCAGAGTCGTTGTCCTGAGAACAATGATTAGCAATAAGAGCTTTTGATCCAGTGATTTGAGTAGTAAACCTGTGAGAACCCGTACTTTTCCCAGCATTATTTTATTCTTTTTATTCGTGTTTCTGAATTTTCAACGTATTACGTTTTCTTGTATTGCTATATGTAAATCCTGAGATTTTTAAATTATAATTTTTAAGTATTTTCTGTTCATTGACAATACTTTGTATGGAATTATAAAAATTTTATTTTATTTTTCCATATTTAATTTAAATCAAAGTTTTTGATTTAAAATCACCCGCGTGCGTTTTACAACGAGTTTATTCTAAATCAATGTACAACGAAAATTCCTAGTGATCGCGATACCGACGGATGCCCAAAATATTACGTTTATTTATCAATTGTTTCGATAATTAATATTTTTGATGATGTGGTTTTAATTACGTATTAAGTCATGTCGAGAAATCGTATAATCATTTTTATGATGCATTGTAACTTTTGAAAAGTATTTTTACGAAACCCGAGCCCCGTAAATATTTTCAATATTTACCAATAACCATTTTCTACCCTTTAAACTAGTATTTATTTTCTAGTCCTAAAGTTTTATACTTGACAACTATAACCCTTATACCTAACTAGCATATTTAAGCCAAAAATCTTCCACTAAACTACACATACACATCATTTAAAAAAAAATCACCACTCTCTCCCCACCTCTCACCCTTGCCGTCACCTTCAACCCAAAACACCCCATTTTCATCATCAAATAACTTGATTTGATCAAAACAAAATAAAGATCCATTCTTAGAATTTTCTTGTGATTCTGATGATATCAAATTCAAGAACATGCATCAAAATTTAAAGACTTTATAATTCCATGGTAGATTGATGTTTAAATCATCTTGCATGTATTATTTTTGGTAAGAACATCATGTTTTGATCCTAAAAAGGTTGATTTTTGATCTTTTATTTTGTTAAATTTTACATGCATGTGTTTAGGAGTGTGTTTGGTTGATAGGAATGATAGTATAGTGATCCTAGAGGTATGGGAATGAGTGGATTTGGTTGAAAAAATGGATTTGACTTGTTTTCTAAAAAAGTAATTTGGGACAGCAGGTCTTTAACTGATTTTTCGTAGGTTTAAGGTCTAAGAAAGACTAAGATTATTTGATTTTGTTGTAGAGTTTTCCGAGACGGTCGTTTTGGTATAAGATAGAGCTTCTAAGTCATTACGAGTCAAAAGTTATGCTAGTTTTAGTTTTCGTGTACCGGGAGACGCAAGTCGACACAACCCGAAATTGTGGTTGATTTTGGGTCGACTCTCGGGGACTTTAGACTTGGTTAGATTAATGTAACTACTGACTTTCAAAGTTTACAAACTGAGTTTGATGAGTCTAGTAGTGGTTTCAAATGACGGATTGTCGAATTAGCACTTTTAAAGTGGTCCAAACGGTTTTACAAAACAAGTGTACAAATCTGTCCTAAAATTTAGAGTCGAGTAAAGTGTCGAGCTGATGGGTTTTAAAGTGTGAACATTGGCTCAAATTTTGGTGAGGTCTTATACAGGTTATAAGTGACCTTGACACCAATTTTCATGTAAAACGGACAAGTCTAGATAGGGTAGATCAGTGTGTACATTCGGGGTGTACTTGCTGATTTTTATTTTGGACACTTAATTCAATGCTTGTGTTGCGTGAGTTTGAGTGTTCACCATCGGACATGGTGACTTACTCAATTGCTTAGTCATTATATAAATGACTTAGCTACTGTCCAAATAAGGGTAAAGGATAGTTTGAATTGCGTTGACTTGACGTCGTATGACGGGTCATTTTCAAGTGTTCAAGTGTTTTAACGTGTAACGTTGGATAAATGTATTCATTTGATTCGTGTCAATGGTTTTGAAACGTGTATACTTTGGAAAATAGTTGAGTCCTATTATATTTGGTACATATCGATATTCGAGTTCGAGTCTTAACGCGCGCCTTATTGTGATAGGTTGCGGTTTTCGTGTTTCCCGGGCATCCATATCGTCGGTGATCGTCTACCACTACTGTTTCTAATCAGTTGCTGAGTACCGTGATTGACTTACCACGTGGCTAAGGTGAGTTCATAGCCCCTTTCTACTTGTACATGGTTTCTAAACACGGGGTGTGATTTTGCATGGTGGAACACAACCAAATTAAAAAACTGTATTGCTATCCAGAACTCGTATGTTATTCTGAACGTGTATGCTTTACAGCTGATTTCAATGGTATTATTGCTTTTAGACGTTAGCCTTGAGTTTCCTCTCCTATCATGAACCGTTAATTGTCTCGTATGCTTTGCGCTAAGCGCGAATGTTGTGGGTGGATCTATCGGGATTGACAATCCCCGTCCCGATTACTTTGACGCACTAATATTCGTTTATACTTGAGTATTTAAGCTGAATACTCCCTAGAGGAACTTACATTTGAGTTAAGCTTCGGTTCATGAGACTAAACAGCAATAATATGCATCGTGACTATGGACGCATAGTTAACCCCCCCATTACGTGTTTTACAAATTCTATTGTGTTCCACACGTTTACTGCTAAACCTATGAATTTCACTCAACTTTATGTTGACGATTTTACATGTTTAATCTCAGGTATTATTACTTAGCTTTGCTTGGATGGGAGCCCGCAGGATATTATCGCAGCTTGGAGATTTCTGTGATGCTTTTGAAAGATTTGTTTTATATAAACTGTCAGAAGTTTATTCTATCTTTTGGGCAACTTGTGTTATAAATTGAGACGAAATAATATAATTTTCCGCTTCTAAAACTTTGGGACCTATGTTTAAAAACTCTGACCTTTTATGATGTAATGTACATGTTTTTATTTCGTCAGCTTTGTATGAACTGTAATTCATTGTTTCTTGTACTATGACGTGATACCCCCTCGTTGCCTAGTTGTTCCATGTCAGATTTTGGGGGTCTCACAGAACCTATCTATTTCAGATTTGTAAATAGAATCAATTAGGCCTTCTTCATAGTTGTATATTCCAAAAAGTTGAGCCAGAGTGTCATTCTTAATAGCATTGTTATCTCTTAGGATTTAGTTTAAACTTAACCGTTTCCTAGGAATACTATTGACAAAAGTGGCATTAACTTCAGCTTTAGGTAAGACAACATCGTTATTTCCAAGATCATTGTGTAGAATCTTAAGTCTAGTGTAGGTTTGACTAATTGTTTCATTATCCAGAGCTTTGAAAGCATTAAACTTAAGTATAAGGGCGTGGATCTTTGTTTTCTTAGTTTCCTCTAGACCTTCATACCCAAGAACTAATTCAGTCCACATTTCTTTGGCAGAGGCGCACTTAATGATGGACTTCATTATGTTTCTGGGTAGACAAGATACTATGATACTTTTTAGTCTCTTGTCCTGGTTAGCCAAACGTCTATCCGTTGGAGTCCATTGCTTAACAGGTTTCTTAAGGGGTCTCTAAGGGGTAGAGGTAGCAGCCATAGGAACATAAAGGACATCATTCTAAATTTTTTATAAGAAATGGTTCAAGGCCATTTAGGTAAATGAGGAATTCACTTTTTCAGCTGGAAAAATCCTCTTCATCAAATGCAAGGACATTAGACACGTGAGATCCACCTCTAACATCAAGGAGTTAAGGTAGGTCGTCATCATTGGTACTCACACTCACAACTTTTTTTTATTTTTTTTAGAACGGCAAATGTTAGTGTTAGTGGGTCAAGTTGTGCAATGACATCCAAGCGGAAGAATGTCTTCTTCGAACCCTCGCCTAGTTATGTTAGACTCCTTATGCACTTCACATGAAAGGCCCTTGACATGTTAATACAAAGCTTTTGGCTAAGTATAAAATATTATCGTCCGATCTTTTCGAATTGAGAAAGAGATTTAAGTGTGACTCAGTCGTTCTTGGTGGAAAATTAAATGGTTTGATTTGATTATCTATTTTTAAACTAAAAGCAAATAATTGTCGTTGAGTAATGATTAAAGCTTTTGAAAATTAAACTAAAAGTTATTTAGATAAACACTTAAAACATAAAACTTAAAAACATGTTCTATCGGAATGTATCAAAATGAAAGCCATCGGAATAATCAAATGTAAAGCTGTCGGAATGTTCATCTAAATACCCATCGGAATGCAACAATATAAATTCTATCGCAATGTAATGTCTGTTGGAATGTCCTAGATCGCAAAACAATAAACACCTTTGTCGCAATGTGCTCTGTCGGAATACAAGCTACAAAAATTGGGCAGAGTTTTGACTTAACAAGACCTTAAGTCCCGTCGGAATGTGCGATCGCAATGAGCGATCGCAATCCAGATCGGAATAAGGGGGAAGATACCAAGTGATCGCAAAGTAGAACCACAATGGGTTATTTCGGTCAAAACAAGCAGCCGTCAGAATGTGTAGAATCCCTAATATTGCGATGGACAAAAGTAATCCAAAATTGGTGGTAAGCTGAAAACGCAATAAGCACATACAATAAGCTACTTTAACCTAACTTTTGACAACTCAAAAAGCTTAAATTTGACAACTTTTATAAACATGAAATCATAAACTTTATAAAAGAAGCTTTGAAAAGACTAAACCTTTTTAATAATCCGAAAAGTAATAAGCTAAAACATGAAATAAGCCAATAAGCATAAAAAACTTATAGCCTATACGTATATGAGCTTATATAGGAACAAGAAAGATTAATCTTTTAACCACGAAATCATCACATCAACCGTATGAAATGTAATACTCGGATCAAAGATTAAAGTAAACCAAGAAATTTGGAAAGAAGTGTTATTATTGGAAATAAGTGGTAAAAGGATAAGTGTTTTCATCACATCAACCGACTTTTACGGCATAAACCACGAAATCATCACATCAACCGACTTTTACGGCATAAAATACACGTTTTAGTCATGTTATTATTGGAAATAAGTGGTAAAAGGATAAGTGTTTTCACACTTATTAAATCCCCTACACTTGACCATTGCAATGCCCTCATGCAATGCATTAATTTTAAAGCACGGTTTAAATTTTCCATCATAAATAACCCACCTTGGCCTTTATTAAATACTAAACATTTAGGGAAAATAAAAAGATAGAAAAACAAGTAAAGAAATCAAAGACTTACATTGGGTTTTGGCTGCCATGAACGTTTATCATCCTCAAGTTTCACGTTCCCCATACCAAGCTTAAAAACGAGATCATTGTTATTATAAGTTAGCAAACTAACACGAATTCATGTGGGCCAATTATTTACTTAGACTCCCTTATTCCTAGGTGTATCTCTTATATTTTATTTTTGTCTTGAATGATCATGAGGATGCATTGCTTGACTTATTTAGATAGTTATTTAGGCCGAAAATAAAGTGAACGATTTAATCAATAGTTAGCTAAAGGACAAAATCTTTTAAAACTGCTTCTCGGGACCTCTTAAAGTTCATATCTTGGCATAACTCGTTTCACGATTTGAGACATTTCTCGGACCGATATTTGGCAGAGACTTCATACTTCAAATCTTGAGAGACGTTCTTGAAATTATGGTCTTCTCTTCATAATAGGAATTTCTTCACTTGAAGTTTTTGAGAGATTCTTCATATTTGGACCACGACTTCTTCATTTTTCTCCAATCTTTATTTTGGACTTTGATATACAACGATCCGCCTCCTTTTAGGACTTATATCTATTTATCCTCATACCTTGTTAGAGTCTTTTCGGATATACTTCTCCATGATCTTTAGGGGAGTATTTGCTTTTCGTCGTGTGTCTCGATCCTTCATATTGATTTTTGATAAATGATTCTTCACATCACTTTTAGATCTTTAGCAACAAAATGTAGCCCTCGTGCCTTGTTAGGGCCTTTTCGGACTCGCCAATCTTCGCATCCCGCTTCAATAAGTTATGCCTTGGCTATGAACTCTAATTAATACCAAGCAACTTTTAAACGATCTTGTGCTAGAAGCTAAGTAACTTTTCAAATCGTACAACCTTATTTATTGCAGATAAATTTATTAGCAAGCGATGGGGGAATAGGCTTATAATCAACTCACATAAATTCACGAAAGAATACCAAACTTATAATTGACTCTATTATCTCTCGTTCTCCACAGTTTAAAATCTTAAGGAATGAGACTCGTGGATGCTTAGCCAATTAAATCAAAGTTTTGGGTTTTCGAGTCATCTATAGGATCTTGCATCTTCTTAGACTCTTTCAAGTTTAGAATTTGCGTTTTAAAGTTCCCTTGATAAACGACTCTCTAGGATCAATTATAGGAACTTGCGAAAAGTTCTTGTTCTTAGCCCGTGAGAGTTAAGACTTTCGCGTTTTAAAGTTCCTTATATAAAAGCCTAGCAAAACTTGACTTAAACACGTTAAGGATACTAGCTAGAGTAAACTTAGATAAGTAAACTCGGGTTGAGTCAAAATATTCACGACTTTGAAAAATTTTAAAACCACTTTATTAAACTTTATTTTTGCAAAGAAAGTAAATAACTATAACAAAGGAAAACTACAAGGCCAAAATAGATTAAAAATTTTGAAAAATGTCGAAAAATCACATTTTCTAGTTAAAATTAGGACAAATACAAGGAAAAGACCACTTACTTCGATAGAAGTCCCCCTACACTTGATATAAACATTGTCCTCAATGTTTAAGCATGTGGGAGTAAACTCCCCTACACTTATGACATTGTGCACTTTGTTTAAGTCTTGCTAAGGAAAGGGCAACTATAGTGATTTCAATGTGAACATATAAGATAGGAAATATTGAATCACGATAGTTTAGGATAGAACCAGGAAGATGGGAACACGGGATCACGGTTCGTCAAAAGTCATTGAGGTGCACTTTGAAGCTTGAATCCCTGCATAGAATAAGAAACAAGACAACAAACACATACGGGGCTCCCCCTACACTTATTATGAAAACGGTAAAGGATAGATCACGGGTTGCCTCCCGAGAAGCGCTTGTTTTTTATAACCGAGTCACGAGCCTGACTCGACCCAAAACTAGTTCATGGGAAACGTGGTGAGGGATGGAATCATCTCATGTGAGATGTCCTCACCAAAGTACAGCTTCAAACGCTGGCCATTCACCTTGAAATTGGGCCCATTTGGCTGAGAAAGCTCAATGGTCCCATATGGAAAGACTTTGGCGACGGTGAATGGACCAGACCAACGGCTCTTCAACTTGCCAGAGAAGATCTTTAACCGAGAGTTGAAGAGTAAAACTTGACCACCAACGTGGAACTCTCGGTTCTTAATCCTTGCGTCATGGATGATCTTGGTCTTCTCCTTGTAGATCAGTGAGTTCTCGTAAGCTTCATTCCTCAGTTCATTAAGCTCGTTGAGTTGAATCTTGCGAAGATCACCGACTTTGTTGATGTCGAAGTTAGCCCACTTCAAGGCCCAGTATGCCTTATGTTCCAGCTCGATAGGGAGGTGGCATGCTTTCCCGTACACAAGACGATAAGGTGTACAACCGATCGGGGTCTTATATGCGGTACGGAAAGCCCACAAAGCATCATCTAACTTATCGGCCCACGCGGCACGATGTTCTCCCACAGTACGTTCCAGAATTCGCTTCAATCCACGGTTGGAAATCTCGGCTTGCCCATTGGTTTGGGGATGATAAGCGGTGGAAAGACGGTGATTGACACCATACTTAGCCATGACTCGTGCAAATTGATCATTGCAAAAATGAGTCCCGCGGTCACTGATGATAGCACGAGGAACACCGAATCGAGCAAAAAGCTGCTCCAAAAAGTTCACAACTACCCTCGCATCGTTCGTAGGAATAGCCTTGGCTTCAACCCATTTAGAAACGTAGTCAATGGCTACGAGGATGTACTTGTTCCCTTTAGATGATGGAAATGGCCCCATAAAGTCGATACCCCATACATCAAAGATTTCACATTCTTGTATGAAATTTGGAGGCATCTCATCTTTATGTGTGATCTTGCCTTGGCGTTGGCAAGCATCACAATGCTTAACCATATCGTGAGCGTCACGGTAAATGGTGGGCCAATAGAATCCAGAGTCGAATACTTTATTCGCGGTATAGTTGGGACCAAAGTGACCACCGGTGGGTCCTTTATGGCAAGCATCGAGGATTTGTAAAGTTGCCGGTCCATCAACACATCGACGAATGACAAGATCCGCACATTGTTTGAAGAGATAAGGGTCATCTCAGAAGTAAGTCTTAATTTCTTTAAAGAAAATCTTTTTTTGTTGGAATGTTAACCCTTTGATGAGAATACCACCCGCTAAGTAGTTTGCAATGTCTGCAAACCACGAGGTGTCATCAAGATTGGACTGAATAGACATTAAGGCCTCAAGGGAAAAAGAGTCATTGATCTCTTGATTCGGATAATCCCCTTGATAAGGATCCTCAAGTCTACTTAGATGATCCGCTGCTAGGTTTTCGGCTCCCTTTTTGTCACGAATTTCGATTTTAAATTCTTGAAGAAGCAAAACCCAACGAAGAAGTCTTGGCTTAGAATCTTGCTTAGTCAACAAGTACTTCAACGCGAAATGATCGATATACACGATGGTGGTAGAAAGGACAAGATAGGGGCGGAATTTTTCAAAAGCATACACTACAGCTAAAAGCTCTTTTTCGGTAGTGGTATAATGCAATTGATCCCCCGTCATTGTCTTGCTAGCATAGTAGATTGGTTGGAAGTGTTTGTTCACTCTTTGGCCCAATACCGCTCCAATAGCAAAGTCGCTAGCATCACACATCAATTCAAAAGGTAGCTCCCAATTAGGGGTAGCCAAGACCGGTGCCTTAGTAAGCTTATCCTTGAGAAGATTGAAGGATTCAAGACACTCTTTGGAAAAGATGAAAGGAGTATCTTTTTCCAAGAGGTGGGTCATCGGGCGAGCGATTTTAGAGAAATCTTGAATGAATCGACGATAGAAGCCCGCATGACCCAGAAAACTTCTCACACCCTTCACGGTTGAAGGTGGAGGTAATTTGGCTATGCCATCCACTTTAGCACGGTCCACTTCAAGACCGGCTTTTAAGATTTTATGTCCCAGCACAATGCCTTCTTTTACCATGAAATGACATTTTTCCCAATTTAGAACAAGGCGAGTGTCTTCACATCGCTTAAGCATGCGTTCCAAATTGGCAAGGCAAGAAGAGAAGGAATCGCCATAGACCGAGAAATCATCCATGAAGACTTCCATAGTTTCTTCAACCATGTCATGAAAGATAGCCATCATACACCTTTTGAATGTCCCAGGAGCATTGCATAAGCCGAAAGGCATTCTTTTGTAAGCAAATGTTCCATAAGGACAAGTGAATGTGGTTTTCTCTTGGTCTTGAGGATCGATGGGTATTTGAAAATACCCGGAGAAACCGTCTAAAAAACAGTAATAGGCATTACCCGCTAGACGTTCAAGCATTTGGTCCATGAAAGGAAGGGGAAAATGATCCTTTATCGTAGCATCATTGAGTTTGCGATAGTCTATACAAACTCTCCACCCTGTAACGAGACGAGTAGGAATCAACTCGTTGTGTTCGTTGGGAACAACGGTGATTCCGCCTTTCTTAGGCACACAATGGACGGGACTAACCCATGGTGAATCCGAGATAGGATAGATCATGCCCGCATCAAGAAGTTTGATAACCTATTTTTTGATAACGTCATGGATCTTGGGATTCACCCTTCTTTGGCTTTGAATAGTGGGTTTAAAGTCGTCCTCCATGAGAATTTTATGTGTGCAAAAGTGAGGATCATTTCCACGAATATCGAAGATCTTCCACGCAATCGCTTTCTTATGATTCTTCAGCACGGCGATAAGTCGGGATTTTTCTTCTTCTTTCAAGTCCTTAGCGATGATGACCGGTAACTTCTTGTTGTCTTCAAGGAAAACGTACTCGAGATGAGACGGAAGATCCTTAAGCTCTAAATACGAAGAATTTTCGATGGACGGCGTAGTCAAATTCGGATCATCGGTAGAGATATCCTTAGGAGATTGTGGAGAAATATGGTCCTCATTGAGAAGTTTCTCAATGGTACGAATGTCTTCATCCCAATTGGAGGGAGAATCTTCATATTGCAAGTCCACATCTCCCAAAGTTGCTTCAAATTCTTTCAAGATGAAATCACTTTCTCCAAATGGAGTTAGTGATGAAGCAATAGAGGCAACGGTCTCAACAGTGGGTAGAGAAGAAGAACTACTTTTACAAGCGTCTTTGAAATGTTCTTCACAAGCCTCATCAAGAACGTCAATGAAATTAAAGCTCTCATTTTCAGAAGGCTGCTTAGAAAGTTTACCCATGTTGAAGACGATTTTATCATCACCAACTCTCATGATTAATTCACCAGCGGCTACATCAATGAGAGTGCGACCGGTCATCAAGAATGGACGTCCAACGATTAATGGAACACGGGGGTCCATCTCGTAGTCAACGACAACAAAATCCGCCGGAAAGGTGAATTTGTCGACACCGACGAAGACGTCTTCGGCTATCCCCACTGGATAAGCAACCGTACGGTTAGCTAATTCCAAAGTCATTCGTGTGGGGACTAGCTCGGGTAGAGACAATTGTTTCCAAATGCTTAAAGGCATTAAGTTTATACTAGCACCTAGATCGGCTAGGGCCATACAATTCTCTACCCCAGGGAAGTTGCAAGGAATCAAGAAATGACCCGGATCACCAAGTTTGGTTGGTAATTTCCTTAAGAGCACTGCAGAGCAATTCTCATTAAGTTGGGTCTGAGCAATATCGAGAAGTTTCTCCTTATCACTGAGAAGATCTTTAAACATTTTAGCATATTTCAGCATGTGAGCGAGAGCCTCAGCAAAGGAGATATTGAAATTCAGTTGTTTAAACATTTTAAGAAAGTTAGAAACCTGAATATCATCCTTGTTCTTCAATTTCTCTTTCCTCAACCTTGAGGGATAAGGTATATTGAGTTGAGATGAAGGCTTAGGAATGGAATTCTCACTCACATCCTTGGGTGGTGGAGGGGTAGAAGTAGAAGGTGGTGGAATTGGAGAAGTAGAAGTTGGAGGAACAGAAGATGGAGGATTCGGAGAAGGAGACTCGTTTTTGTGACAACCGTGGTTTTGGGTTTGTCACTTGGTCTTACTTTTAGGTTATTTTATGTGTGCTTACTTGAATTGTGTGTTTACGTGTTTATTTTGTGTGAACGAGGTTGGTGTGGTTATCGTTTATGAGTATAGAGTACTCATAAGTAAATCGAGGAACAGTTATTTCATGTTCATGAGCTCATAAGTGGTGACTATGAAATGAAAATGGTGATATTGTGGTGTTTACGTATACGTATAAGTATTATAGTAATAGTATTTTTTTTTAGGATTTACGGTTTAGCATTTAGAGGTCTCAGGTGAGGTAATTATCCATATGAATATTTTTCGGGATGGTTTTAAGTCATTTAGGACTTAGTTATAAAGTTTATTTCAAAATTTGAGATTTTTTATAAAAGTGTATATTTTACGTCTTTTACGGTAAAACGCGTAAATTTGACTAGTTTTACGGTTTTGAGGTTTTGGAAGCTTTAGGAGCTGAAATAAATTAAGGAAAATTAAGGTAATATTATTAACATAATATTAATAATAAAAATAAAAAAACGAATTTATTGGGTGTTTGGGTCGGTTTATACGCACCAAAGAAAGAGAAAAAGGGAAAAGGGAAAGAAAAAAAGGAAAGTTGGGTGTTATACTTGAACTAGGATTTTATGTACACACTATATAAGGTTATCTAATAAATAAATAAAAAACATAAATCCCTGGAGACAAAGAAAAATTCGTGGGTTTCATAGAGGAGAATTAGGGTTCTTCAAAAAAATTAGGTTTTCTTCATCTTCCATTGATTTAAGGTAAAAACCTTCATTAACCTTTTTAATTAAATTGTTTTTATGTTTAATTAATCATTCTTATGATGGATTAAGGGTTAGGGTTTATATAAAAACAGTAGATTAATGATGTATTAATCATAATATGATGATCATATAATCTAGGGCTTGTATTAGAAGGATTATAGGTGATTAATTAGATCAATTTGTTTAAAACCCGTTTTTAAAAACTGGGCAGAATTTTGAGTCTATTGTTTTGATCATATCTCGAGTTCTAAAAACATTCAAGATGCGATCAAACTAGCCCTGGATAGGTAATTGAGTTGGCTTTCTAAATTAAGAAACGAGAACTAAATTGGAGGTCGGGAAGTGGGTCAAAAACAGGTTACAACAGTCGGAGGTCAAAACAGTTTTGAATTTAGCCTGTTTTCTTTTTAAGTTTTGGGTTGTTTGGGGTACTTAGGGTTGCATTGGGATCTTCTCACGAACATGAGAGATGGTTTATATATTTTAGTAAGGATCTGCACTTGGGCTAAGATTGTGGTTTAGGGTAAGACCCTCTAATGGTAATGAACTTTTCATACGTTTAAAATCAGTAAATTCTGGATAGGTAGCAATATATACACATATATATGGGACTTAACGGCAACTTTAAGGTTAGGGAAAGTGGGAGGTTTTAGCTAACATGTATAAAAGTGTGAATATTCCTTTTACAGAAACCATGGGTATGTTTAAGTGTACGTTTGACTTAAAGTTTTGAGACCTAAAACTGGGACTGTTTTGTGTAAAATTATAAACGGGATAGCTATTAAACTTAACCAAGTTAGGGACTTGTTAAGGAAGGATAATGGGGTGATTAGAGCTTAACAATGAGGTAATTATACGGGAATAGACTATATGTCCATCATAGGTTGATGAGTCATCTTAGTGATTTGTTCGTGTATTGATTTCGTGTTTTTGGTTTGTTAGCTTGTTGCTAGTGCGAGGACTTGTGAAGAAGCTATCAGGTGAGTTTCATAGTCCCATGTTTAATATTGATTTTGACTTCCAGATGGGATGGAAGAGACACTGTGTTATGTTGTTTATAAATTGATGTTGTGAATATTTTTAAGGTTTGAGATGGACTTGTGTGTACATTATGTGATTAACTGCTATGTGATTTTTGATTGTGTATGATTTGGATCGGGGGACACGTGCCGTCTCAGTTATTGTGGTTTGACAAGGTAGTGGCCTTGAGGTTTGACAAGGTAGTGGCCTTGTGGTTTGACAAGGTATTGGCCTTGGGATAGGTACATAGTGTGATCATCTATGGTACCATGTTGTGTGGCTAGGTAGGAGCCTTGGATTTTGGTTTGGAATGATTGATCTTGAATGCTAGTTGTTAATACATAATTGTAGCACATTGTCCATATGTTATTGTGTTGATGGTTGTTAATCACAGCTTGTAATTGATTTAGCGTTGGATTCTAAACCTATGACTCTCACCAACTTTATGTTGACGTGTTTTAGTGTCTCTTTGAGGTGATACTATGGTTAAGCATGAGAACATAAGTGGCTAAGATTGGAGAAGCTTAGGAATGCATATAGAAGGAGAATCTCCGTTTCCTTCTTAGTTTTTATTTGTTCTTTTAATAAGTAATACAGTGGCACACATATATTTGTTTGGTTATGTTATTTGTTTGTCTTGGGTAAGCGGTAGGACTGTTACCTACTTACCTAGACTCCTGAGTCTGATGAGATATTGTCATGACTTTGTGTCTCCATTTTATGACATTTCTTATTTCATATAGTTATCTCTATAGACACGCTATGTTGTGATGATATCCATACGTCGCGCCTCATATTCCGCCATGGTGGGGTGTGACAGAATGGTATCAGAGACAATGGTTATAGAGAATTAGGTTGCCTAGTCGTGTAGCCTAGTCTATAGCTTAAGGGTCCCTTTATATAGGCGTCATAGGAGTATGTGTGCATTTTATAGTAATTGATGTGTTTGAATATTATTTTCGCAGTATATTTTAGGTTATGAACTACTATGGTTCATACTTAACTACATGTTATTTTCTTTACGAGTTTTGATTAGTGCGGGTGGAACCATGGTCGTATACGCTAGTCATTGTTGGATTTCGCTTAATTATGTTTTCATGTTCTTTATACATTTTGAATTTTGTCTACGCTGGTTCAGCTGGACTACGAGTTTATGTGTTTCGTGCATTGGCTATGGTATTTTAATACATGGGATTTTGGATCTTATCTTGTGTGGTTATGTGCTTGTGAGTTGTTGGATTATGTGTTATGTGTAGTATTAATTTCTTATAAGTGTCATCATAGGAGGGAGTACATTGGTGAAAGGGAACATGTATAATTATGGAGGCCTACATAATTATATATGTGCCACAACACCACTGGACTTACAAGTATGATTGCATGAAAGAGAGTTAATACATGCTTGTATAGTATATGTTGGATGGATTTGAGTGTATGTACGCTTATGCCTATGTATGTAAAATTATTTTCTACTTACCGGTTGTATTCTTGGGATGGTTGCTAGCTCGTTTCTCTTTGAGATGTTCAACTTCTGTAGTAGCGCATTTCTCGGGTCCTCATTTTACGTGTTTGTTTGTACGGTAATTTTGGCGTGAAGGATTTTGAGATGGTGTAGATTTCTTTTTGGGGTAACGATGTCTTTTGTTTCGAGTTATACATGGTAAAAAAATAGAACTTGCAAATTGAAAAAAAAAAATAGTTGTTGGTAGTCGATGAAATAAGGAAGTGTCGGGATCATGTTTCAAATAAGGTGGAATATAAATTCTTTAACATATAAGCATGACTCGATTATTTTAAAATATTTTGGTTTTGATCACCTAAAGTTATTGTTCTTAAGTAAAAATTTTGTTCTTATTTAGTGAAATATGTTAAAATCATGTAATTAATAGAGTTTTAATTTTCTGGAATTAAAATAAATTAGGTTCTAGTTTTGGTAATTAATGGGGGGTTTTAGGGTTTAAAAATCGTTTTTTTTTGTATAAATCGGAGTAGGCAGAAACTGTTGCTAAACTGTCAAAATATGTCGCTAACTGTCCGAAACTGTCGCTAATGCCTAGGCAGATTTTGAGAAAAATCGTTTTGGTCATAACTTATTTGTTTTTAAAGGTTTTTGGGTGATTCAAAAGCCTAAAATTATATACTCGGAACATACTTTTCAAATATTCAGAAAGTTTCGTAATTGGAAGTCAGTAGCTTGGTCGAATTAATTGTACAAGTGTTGAGTTCAAGGTTAATTTTCGGACAACATGGTTTAAACTCGTGTTTTGGGTAAAAAAAATTTTGGTAAAAGGGTAACAAGGACCCCGGTAAATAGAACCAAAAAAAGCGTTGGAGTACAAGGAATGTGGCTGAAATACCACATTAACCGCAAGCTACAGGTAGCTTGTTAAACAAAGTGTTTATGACAGGCCATAAACATTAACTAGTCTAGAATACTGGAAATATATAAACTAGACAAATGTTTTGGGTAATTTTCGGTAATGAACACTTGGAGGGTTAACATAGAGATAAGTTGGGAAGGAATTTGAGAGTTCGTTAGACCTTATTATACGTGGTTATATTTTGATGAGTTTTGATTTATGGTATTTATGAGTAAGACTGAAATCGGGGTGACAGTTTTAAACCCGTTGAGTTTTGTGACGGCTCCTAACTTGGTTTCAAGACAGTTCTCGTTTGATGAGTTGCGAGATTTAGTTAGGTTGGTTACATAACTTTATGGTTTTGATAAGTTTCCTCGCGGACGGTTAAGGCTCATGTGTTGTTGGTTGAGATTATTTTCGTGTAAACTGAGTTCACGTTTGAACGTGAAGGTTTTATCAGGGATATGCATCCTCGTTTGTTTGCTGAGAATAAGTTTGAGTTTGGGAGTGAATCTCGGGACGAGATTTCTATTAGGAGGGAGTGATGTGACAACCGTGTTTTTGGGTTTGTCACTTGGTCTTACTTTTAGGTTATTTTATGTGTGCTTACTTGAATTGTGTGTTTACGTGTTTATTTTGTGTGAACGAGGTTGGTGTGGTTATCGTTTATGAGTATAGATTACTCATAAGTAAATCGAGGAACGGTTATTTCATGTTCATGAGCTCACAAGTGGTGACTATGAAATGAAAATGGTGATATTGTGGTGTTTACGTATACGTATAAGTATTATAGTAATAGTATTTTTTTAGGATTTACGGTTTAGCATTTAGAGGTCTCGGGTGAGGTAATTATCCATATGAATATTTTTCGGGATGGTTTTAAGTCATTTAGGACTTAGTTATAAAGTTTATTTCAAAATTTGAGATTTTTTATAAAAGTGTATATTTTACGTCTTTTACGGTAAAACGCGTAAATTTGACTAGTTTTACAGTTTTGAGGTTTTGGAAGCTTTAGGAGCTGAAATAAATTAAGGAAAATTAAGGTAATATTATTAACATAATATTAAATAATAATAAAAAAAATGAATTTATTGGGTGTTTGGATCGGTTTAGACGCACCAAAGAAAGAGAAAAAGGGAAAAAGGGAAAAAAAAGGAAAGTTGGGTGTTATACTTGAACTAGGATTTTATGTACACACTATATAAGGTTATCTAATAAATAAAAAAAAACATAAATCCCTGGAGACAAATAAAAATTCGTGGGTTTCATAGAGGAGAATTAGGGTTCTTAAAAAAAATTAGGTTTTCTTCATCTTCCATTGATTTAAGGTAAAAACCTTCATTAACCTTTTTAATTAAATTGTTTTTATGTTTAATTAATCATTCTTATGATGGATTAAGGGTTAGGGTTTATATAAAAACAGTAGATTAATGATGTATTAATCATAATATGATGATCATATAATCTAGGGCTTGTATTAGAAGGGTTATAGGTGATTAATTAGATCAATTTGTTTAAAACCCGTTTTTAAAAACTGGGCAGAACTTTGAGTCTATTGTTTTGATCATATCTCGAGTTCTAGGAACATTCAAGATGCGATCAAACTATCCCTGGATAGGTAATTGAGTTGGCTTTCTAAATCAAGAAACGAGAACTAAATTGGAGGTCGGGAAGTGGGTCAAAAACAGGTTACAACAGTCGGAGGTCAAAACAGTTTTGAATTTAGCCTGTTTTCTTTTTAAGTTTTGGGTAGTTTGGGGTACTTAGGGTTGCATTGGGATCTTCTCACGAACATGCGAAATGGTTTATATATTGTAGTAAGGATCTTCACTTGGTCTAAGATTGTGGTTTAGGGTAAGACCCTCTAATGGTAATGAACTTTTCATACGTTTAAAATTAGTGAATTCTGGATAGGTAGCAATATATACACATATATCTGGGCCTTAACGGTAGCTTTAAGGTTAGGGAAAGTGGGAGGTTTTAGCTAACATGTATAAAAGTGTGAATATTCCTTTTACAGAAACCATGGGTATGTTTAAGTGGACGTTTGACTTAAAGTTTTGAGACCTAAAACTGGGACTGTTTTGTGTAGAATTATGAATGGGATAGCTATTAAACTTAACCAAGTTAGGGACTTGTTAAGGAAGGGTAATAGGGTGATTAGAGCTTAACAATGAGGTAATTATACGGGAATAGACTAGATGTCCATCATAGGTTGATGAGCCATCTTAGTGATTGGTTCGTGTATTGATTTCGTGTTTTTGGTTTGTTAGCTTGTTGCTAGTGCGAGGACTTGTGAAGAAGCTATCAGGTGAGTTTCATAGTCCCATGTTTAATATTGATTTTGACTTCCAGATGGTATGGAAGAGACACTGTGTTATGTTGTTTATAAATTGATGCTGTGAATGTTTTTAAGGTTTGAGATGGACTTGTGTGTACATTATGTGATTAACTGCTATGTGATTTTTGATTGTGTATGATTTGGATCGGGGGACACGTGCCGTCTCAGTTATTGTGGTTTGACAAGGTAGTGGCCTTGAGGTTTGACAAGGTAGTGGCCTTGTGGTTTGACAAGGTAGTGGCCTTGGGATAGGTACATAGTGTGATCATCTATGGTACCATGTTGTTTGGCTAGGTAAGAGCCTTAGATTTTGGTTTGGAATGATTGATCTTGGATGCTAGTTGTTAATACATAATTGTAGCACATTGTCCATATGTTATTGTGTTGATGGTTGTTAATCACAGCTTGTAATTGATTTAGCGTTGGAGTCTAAACCTATGACTCTCACCAACTTTATGTTGACGTGTTTTTGTGTCTCTTTCAGGTGATACTATGGTTAAGCATGAGAACATAAGTGGCTAAGATTGGAGAATCTTAGGAATGCATATAGAAGGAGAATCCCCATTTCCTTCTTAGTTTTTATTTGTTCTTTTAATAAGTAATATAGTGACACACATATATTTGTTTGGTTATGTTATTTGTTTGTCTTGGGTAAGCGGTAGGACTGTTACCTACTTACCTAGACTCCTGAGTCTGATGAGATATTGTCATGACTTTGTGTCTCCATTTTATGACATTTCTTATTTCATATAGTTATCTCTATAGACACGCCATGTTGTGATGATATCCATACGTCGCGCCCTATATTCCGCCATGGTGGGGTGTGACAGTTTTCCTTTGTCACAATCACCGGTGTAGGTGTAGGAAGCTCGGGTTCCTTTAAGCCTTTTCCACTGCGAGTGGTGATTGCTTTCATCTCCCCTCTGGGATTAGCAACGGTGTTACTCGGAAGAGAACCCGATCGAGAGGCTTGATTACTTGGGAAGAAACTAGCCATCATGTTCCTCAAGTCATTCGTTTGACTTGCCAAAGTGTTTTGCATATCAGCTCGAAGATCATTCCCTTGCTTCACCATATCTGCTTTCATGTTGGCCATTTCCCGCTGAAGATTTTACACTATCGCATCATTAGTCCTCATGTAGGTTTCAACCTCTTGGTGTAATGCAGTGGGTTGGTTGGGAGGAGCATGGTAGGCAGGTGGTTGATAAGCAGTTTGTTGGTAAACTTGGTTGTTTCTTTGAGGTGGATATGGGTTTCTTTGGTTTTGATATGGAGTTGGAGCACGTGGTTGGTTTTGATTGTTGCGATTTAGGTTGGTTGGGTTTTGTGGGGGAAAACCGGGTGGTGAAAGAAAGTTGTTTGAGCGATAGCTGAGCAAGTTGCGGTCACCTTGAGGACGTGCTTGATAGCCTCCTGGAGAATAGGTACCGTTGGCGGCATACACATTTTATGGATTATCGTGAGTCGAAGGACAATCGGTGTATGAGTGAGATCCCCCGCATATATCACATGATTGACTCAAAGCACTAGCTTGGGCAGTGATAGCTTTGGTATTGTTGGCGGCTTGGAGAGCAAGTGATTCAACAAGCGAAGTAAGCTTATCAATTCTCTTGTCGCTCTCATGAGTGCTAGCACTAGCCACATTGGTCCGAACACTCTTGGTTTGCACTCTAGATTTGTTCTCAATAATATTCCAAGCGGCATTAGCAGACTTAACCAAAAGATTACCCCCCGAGGCACTATTTAGTGAATCTTGGCCATTCATGCTTAAACCATTATAAAAAGTATTTATTTGATGTACTTTTGTTAAACCATGTTGGGGACACTCTCTTAAAAGTTCCTTAAAACGGTCCCAAGATTCACTACATGTCTCACCGTACTTTTGTTTAAAAGTAATGATTTCATTCCGCAAAGCGGTAGTACGTGAGGGTGGGAAAAAGTAGTTGTTGAATTTGGTCTCTAAATCCGTCCACGTAAGAATACTTTGTGGCGGTTCCTTATCAAGCCAATGTCGGGCTTGTCCCTCTAAGGAGAAAGGAAAAAGTTGCAAGCAAATTACCTCTTATGAAACCCCATTATACTTAACCGTATTAGTGAGTTGAAGAAACCTTTTAATATGGTCATGAGGATCATCAATTGAACACCCCAAGAAGGGCTGAGCAAAGACCATTTGAATGAAGCCGGATTTAAGCTCAAAGTTGTTGGCTCCAATCGCGGGTATGACAATAGCATCGTTGTTGCCCTCTACATGTGCTTGCAAAAGTTCGATCATTGGACGATTGTCCGGTAGAGGTTCATTGTTGTTATTATTCATGTTGGGTTGAGGTGGATTATTATTATTGTTGTGTACACCGGCCATGTCTAAGTTATCAAGAGTCTCGGGCTCGGGATAAGACGTTGATCGAGTGCGCATACACCTGCAAAAGAAATAACAAATGTGAAATATTTTTGGTTTTTTTATGTTTTTTAATTTTTTTGTATTTTGTTTTTTTTAATTTTTTTTATATTTTTTTGGATTTTTGAAAATTTTAAAGAAAGGAAAATAACGTTTAAAGATGAACGGATCCCAAAATCGCACGCGTCTCTCACTAAAAACCGTTAATCTTAACGAAAAGAGCCGGCAACGGTGCCATTTAATACAAAGCTTTTGGCTAAGTATAAAATATTATCGTCCGATCTTTTCGAATTGAGAAAGGGATTTAAGTGTGACTCAGTCGTTCTTGGTGGAAAATAAAATGGTTTGATTTGATTATCTATTTTTAAACTAAAAGCAAATAATTGTCGTTGAGTAATGATTAAAGCTTTTGAAAATTAAACTAAAAGTTATTTGGATAAACACTTAAAACATAAAACTTAAAAACATGTTCTATCGGAATGTATCAAAATGAAAGCCATCGGAATAATCAAATGTAAAGCTGTCGGAGTGTTCATCTAAATACCCATAGGAATGCAACAATATCAATTCTATCGCAATGTAATGTCTGTCGGAATGTCCTAGATCGCAAAACAATAAACACCTTTGTCGCAATGTGCTCTGTCAGAATACAAGCTACAAAAATTGGGCAGAGTTTTGACTTAACAAGACCTTAAGTCACGTCGGAATGTGCGATCGCAATCCAGATCGGAATAAGGGGAGGATACCAAGTGATCGCAAAGTAGAACCACAATGGGTTATTGCGATCAAAACAAGCAACCGTCGGAATGTGTAGAATCCCTAATATTGCGATGGAATACAAAAGTAATCCGAAATTGGTGGTAAGCTGAAAACGCAATAAGCACATACAATAAGCTACTTTAACCTAACTTTTGACAACTCAAAAAGCTTAAATTTGACAACTTTTATAAACATGAAATCATAAACTTTATAAAAGAAGCTTTAAAAAGACTAAACCTTTTTAATAATCCGAAAAGTAATAAGCTAAAACATGAAATAAGCCAATAAGCATAAAAAACTTATAGCCTATACGTATATGAGCTTATATAGGAACAAGAAAGATTAATCTTTTAACCACGAAATCATCACATCAACCGTATGAAATGTAATACTCGGATCAAAGATTAAAGTAAACCAAGAAATTTGGAAAGAGATGAAAGAACTAAAAAGCTTAAACTTGCACTTGATTAATGAAATCCAAATACAAAAAGCTTAAACTTGAAAGATTAAAAGAAAGAAAAGATGAAAAACTTAGTGAGAGAAAGATTGGAACTTTCTCTGTAAAACCCAAAAATTTGATTTGTATGTATTTCATTATTTTGAGTATAGCCTAAAGTTTAAATAAGAAGCATTTGATATTAAAAGCTTATGTTAGAACTATGAGTGTACTATTTATTAATTTTGTTTGCATAAGATATTTTTATATAAAAGCTATACTAATTAGTTACATAACAATTGTATTAATATAAATCAAATTATATATGATAAACATTAAAAATATCTATAAATTTAGAAATGAATCATGCATGCGTTATAACATCAGTTTCAAATCCTAAAGTTATGATGTAGTCAACCGTGACTTAATCACATTTACGTAATTATCGGTAACGAATATGTGGTCATAACTCCGTTATTAACTCAAATGGTTTTCATCATTCAACTTAAACAAAGAACTAAGTTTAAAATAACGAACCGACGACGGTTATGGCTCTAATCTACAGGAAAAGATATACTCTCAATACACTATTTTTTTGTGTGTTTTGTAAGCCATGATATGTAATCAAAACACAAGGAGGCATGGAGCTTTTAATCATCAATCTCGGATTGAGTTTGTGTTTGATAAGACGCGGGCTGTAAGTTCCGATTAAGGTTTCATTCGCTGGTCTTTAAGAGCAAAGGTTGAGTGGTCTTTTGCAAGATACGGTTCACAACTTGTAGTTTGGTTCGAGTGACGGTATTTCATGCTCTGATTCGACTATGTTCATACTTCTGTTTTATGTTTTGGTTTTGATACGCTGGAAGGTTATGGTTCATGATCGGAACACTTTTGGGTTATGTACGTCTAGATCTTACATATGTGTTCATATTCGTGTGGGTTAAGTTTCGATCGTGCCTCGTTTATTCAAGTGTTCGTGTTCGAGCTGAGTTAGTCATCCCTTTCGGGTGCGTTGAGTTGCTAGTAACAATAGTATGCGAGTGGCATGGCTTTGGATCGATCAATTTGTATGCATGCCGGTACTGATGTTCGAGGTTGTCGCAGCTACCGATTTGTTTGGAGACGCCTCTTAACCAAGTGTGTCATGTTCGAGTTGTTGTTTATGCTCTCATTGTGATTTGTTCTCGGTTGGCCATATGTAATTCATAAACCGTACTATTGATCGCATCATCATCATAAAATTGTTTTCATAAGGACCAAATTGTATGACAATTGACTGTAATGAAATATCTAATGATAACCCAAATAGTTTCCTTAATATAGTACTACAAACTTGCAATTTATATTAGCATGAAAATCGGAAACGAAGAAGTGATTCACGTCAGTTTCATGGCATGATTTGATTTTCAAATGCAACTTTACATGTTTAGTCCCTGATTTATAAATCTAGTTACATATAAACCTTATAGTATTTTAAAGTTACACCTTGGCAATATTTATTTATGATCATAAAAATTAATAAATAAGTTTGAAGTGTCATCTATTAGTATGTATTAATTAGACATTCAAAAATTCATGTAGATTATTTGACGATAACTAAGTTTGGACCTCGTTAAGATGTGAGATCGGCTAAGGTACGGATATTCATATCTCTCTATTAGTATTTATCTCTTCCACTTCGGTTGATCGTACGGATTTTCTGTCCTTTCAGTAAGGACTTCCCCTCTATGCATGATTAGGATTTTCCGTCTGCAACCAAATGTTTTCCCCAGTACATGTGATAAATTATCAAAAATTATTTAAATAACTAAGATGTTGCCTGAGCATTATATACAAGCATGACCAGTTTGTGTACTAGTTACGGAGGTACAGTAACCATGGCACTAGAGGTACCGGTGTCGTGACTCACATGCAGGAGAGTGATATTCTGCATCGTCCCACTCATGTTCAGTTTGGCCATTTTTATATGTATGTTTAGTGGGGCGTATGGATGCATCCTAGGCTTATCAGTTTATAGTTATCAGGGTGAATGTGGTGTGTGCTCTACATCCTTCACATTGGAGCTGATCCCTCCACCCAGCACAATATTTAGAGGTCACCCCTCTATAGCATGATGAGGTCACCCCTCCAGTTATTCATGCACCGTTGTTACAGCATATAACCTATATAAGCTCTGACAATTAAAATACAGTAAATGCATGTTTTCAAATTTAACAGATAATAGTTCAGCTTCATTATATATAAATCAGACTTTACAGATTATACACAGATTTCCGCTGCAACTTTACTTATCAGTCTTATAGCTCCAGTATTTTATCATCTGTTTCATTTCAGTAATTCCTTATCATGCTTTATATCCGTTCACTGAGCGTTATGCTCAGCCGTTGTTCTTTCATGAATAAACGGCAGGTACACTAGGACGCTCTTAGGATTCTGATAGCATGTGCATTGAAGGAAGCTATCCGGACTTCTTACTTTATGCACTTCTTACATTTTTCTGCTTATTTGGACATTGTTCAGTTCTTTCCTTCAGTATTTTACTTTTCATGTTTTGAGCTTATGTTTGGATTACCGATGTTTGATTCCGGTATTTCCTTTATGGTCAGTTAATGTTTTAGGACATTTACCTTATTCTTTGATGACACGCCATAAATACACGTAACGTTCCACTTATCCAAGTGGGGTGTTACATTCTCTCTCTAAAAACTAGAAAGGAAAAAAATTAAAAATGAAACTAGCTAAATCCCCTCCTAATGTGATTAGGAGGGTATTTATAGGCTAAGTGGGAAGTGCATGTGTGGTGTGCTCCTTCTTTCTTTTCTTCTCGACTCGATTTAATTCTTTGTCTTTTCTCGACGTCGTCTCGGGATTTGAACTTGTCTTAATAATTTTCTTCTTTAATTTAGACTTGAGTTCTTCGACTTCATTAAACTTCCGTCTTTAGACTTTTTCTTCGATAAATCTTCAGAATAGGTCTTGGACATCCGTTCTTTAAGCACTCTTGATCTCTTGACTTCGTCTTTTCTCGTTTTCTTCGACAAAAGCCCGTGAAAGCCCGTGTTTTCTTCCTTTTTTATCTTTTGATCCTAAAACACAATAGAAACACAAACCACGCATAATTCCGACTTTTACGACATAAAATACACGTTTTGGTCATGTTATTATTGGAAATAAGTGGTAAAAGGATAAGTGTTTTCACACTTATTACATGTCATGAACCCAAGACCTCCAAGAAACCTTCGCCAAGGAAACCACTTAGTGGAACCTTGGTGTCCAACTGAACTAAGCCAGTTGGTTACTCACACTTACAACTAGTGTAGGTGTGGTAGTAGTTGATGTCGCGGCCGGAGTGGTCGTAGCATTCGGTTGGCTAGTTTGGCCAAAAAGTGGTGGAGTAGGAGACATAGTATCAGGCATATTATGACAACCCATAAATTTCACATATATGTTATATGCTATAATTTAATAAAAGTGGAAAATCCATTAGAAATTTTTTCTTTTTATATCATTACTTGGTAAGATAAACTGCTTCTCACAACCTGAACTGTCACTTCAACATATCCCTATATGTTGGAAATACAATGTATATATATCAAGTCTAAGATCTAAAGTAATTTAACAAGTACATTATGAATAAGAACATCTCAAATATAAGTATGATGCCCTAAAATTCCCTTAGAAACCCTAGAATCCCTTTAAATAGATTATAAACTCAAGAATGGTAAACTATGAATGGATAACACATATGAATAAGACATTTTAAATTATAAATAAGTTATAAACTATACATAATAATGCCCAAGAATAGTAAAAACAAACCATATAAAGCTAAGTATAAGTAATTGTGCATAATAGTCTAGATCATCACCTAGAAACTTTTGGTAAACAATGTTTCAAGTAATATAACTACCTAATATCTATGTACATGTATCAAAAACAATATACTAATTATAATCTATCATATAAAGGAAAGTTAATTAATCACAAAACACTAATATTCACTAATCTCAAGATAATTACAAGTAAATGACATAGTAACCAAGATTAGCATATAAAATCCATTTTACATTGAATTAGAGTCTAATCTTTTGCCATTAATTATAAAACTAAATTATGTATCATATTAATATTATACATTTACTTCAATATAAAGTACAAGTTAATAAAGTATAAGGTATAAGTTATCAAAACATAGGATCTTAAGCTCCCATAATTATCCTTAGAATATGATAACCCTATATAAACCCTTAAACCAAGAATGTAGAAACCATAGAAGTCATAAGCATACTATATAAACCCTAGAATAAGCATACATTAGGATATAAACCCTAATTACCCAAGATACAAAGTCATTAGGATTAATGACCTAAAACCCCTTATATTAAGAAAACTACATAGAATCACTACCTAGTCTTTTTGGAAAAATCTAAAAATATTTATAGGACTTCATTAAGGTTATAAGATTATGTTAAGACAATGTACAAATACCATAATGCACAAGGTACAATATTTTAATGCATGGCTTGTAAATTAGGTCAAAATGAGTATTTTCACCCTTTAGACATGTTTACTTAGAATAACTTAATAAAACCAATGTAGGGACTTAATGAAAATATTGAGGACAATGTAGGATGTGTAAATTGAGTTTATAATTGAAGGATAATCACCTTTACTAAGACTTAACCATAAATCATTAGAAACCCTAACCCGCCTAAGTTTTCTTCCCATTTTCACATTAAACCTTTGCTAAAATTCAAACCAAATAACCAAATCTATTAAACACAATGTATACACCCTAATTAAACCCTAATCCATCACTAATCACATTCCTAAACCCTTAATCACCAAATTTACAAATTTACAAGTTACAAGCCCTAGAATTAAACCCGATTTAGGTTTTCCATCCAAAAATCCATTTCAAACCATTCCCTCCCATTATAAGTTTAAAAATCAGATATTTCACATGTTTTAAGATATTTTCCAAGCCTTTACAAGTAGGTGCATCACCTACTTGAAGCTACACATCACCATTCCAATCCTATTATTGTCGTGACATGTTTTTAGCCACAAAACCAAGATTAACATGAACCTAGCCCCTACAAACGTGCATAGACCTTCCCTAGGCACCCTTAGTCACCAAGATACATAATATTACACATTTACCCTTTTACCTTGGATCCTAAGGGTTGGAAACACTATAAATAGAGGCGTATAGTCTTCATTACAACTTGCACCCCGTTTTCTTATAATCTCTTACCCATTATTCATTTCCACTTCTATATACGTCCTAGGACATGTACCAAGACCATAAACCAGGTCTAGAAGGTAGCCATTAAAGCTCTTGAAGCTTTGATAGCAAGTAGTGCTCATAAGAAGCTATTAGGAGCCATTTTGGAGCATCCTAGCTAATTTTTATGTTAGCTATGCTTTGATCTTGTTACAATGATATATTAAAATTTTATAATTCCAAAATTACGTTAGAAAGATAATCTAAAAGAAACTAATTCATTTCATCGATTTAAATGAAAGTTATAAGTTAAAACTGTCTAAAACCCTAGTTTTGTAATTTACATAAAATAATAAGCAAAAAACCATTTCAAAAGTTATAATTCTAAAAAAATGTTTTTGTTATGATTATAAATATGTTTTGAAACTTTGTTCTAAAATCCTAGATCATTTGGTCCATTTTTGAGGTTGTTATGTGATTTTTACAAGTGTAGGGACTAAAACTGTCATTTTTGAAACTATTTAACATTTTAGGCCAAAAGTGTCATTTTATGAAAGTTAAATATGTAAGAATAAATATTGGAAAGTTTGAGGTCCTAAGATTAAATATTGAGAATTTAAAAGGCAAATACTAAAACTATATACTTAAGGGGTTAAAAGTGTAATTAAGCCAAAGTATAAACCAAAAGGACTATTTTTAAACTAAAGAATATTAATTATAAATATGAGGAAGTAATGAACTATCATGTTAGTAGAGAGATTTGTACAAGGATGTTCCATCTTGATATTACGTTCTGACTGAGTGGTTGAGTTTATGATTTAAAGTGCCCTCGCTCCTCAAACGTTTATAGAATGGCTTCTAAGTATAGTGGCCCGAACAATGGTGCTAGATTTATAATCAAATATTGAATAAATAAAATATAACCAAAACATAAGGAGATTGAACAAAAGATTAAAGACTTGACACTGTACACAATGTATTAATCTAGGTTTGTGTGAGATCAAGCTATTGTTTATAAGACCAAGTTGTGGTTTGTGTGATCAAGCTGTTTATTTGAGAAAGAGATAAATATGTTATAGCTCAGACTCTATGGATGTCAGGTGAGTTTATAGCCTTACTAAAGTATACTACTATTAAATGATTTAAAAACCCGTGAGGGGGATATATGTTAAAATAGAATACAAGTATTTTGGTATGCTTCTCAGATATGATTATTGACATTACGTTTACTGTTGCCTTTAAAAGTCCTTTTTTAATCGTGACCGTTAATCATTCAATGAACGCTAATATTGTGAATAGTACTATTTGGGGACTGACATCCCCTATCTGGGCAAGTCGCACTTGCTGGAATGCTGATGGCTCTGACATAGGCTAAACGGATACACTTTATTTTGCTAATACAGGAGTTTGGCAGACTGCTTGCGTAAGGGCATTTTGTTGGGTTCTGGTATGTCTAGTAGCGGTGCATGAGCTAGTGCAATAATAATAATTAATTATTTTATGTGAGCGGATAGCAACGTAGCTCAGGAAAAATGATCTTGTATTTAAAATGATTTTAAACCTATGAATTCACTCAACCATTGTGTTGACTTTAAGCATATATCTTAGGTTTTAAAAATTGTTAGAATGAAGCAGCATGAGGATGGCATGGAATGGCACAAGACGGAAATTATTCTAGATTTTTGGGAACCTTATAATGTAAAACTATGATTTTTCAATAATATATAAAGAAAGTTTATTTTGTCACTCTTTTGAGTTGCTTTCTATTATTATGACTCGTGAACTATGAAGTAATACCCCAGATCAGTGTTCCACTGTGTAAAGGTAAAATGGGGGTGTTATATTAGGATCTTGATTTTAAAAACAAGAATGGTTTATAAATTTTTTATAATCAAACCGCTCTGGTACCAATTGAAAGTCCCAAAATATGCCTGTTGTAATACTATAACTCGAATACTCGATAACACTTAAAGATTTACTTTTCAAACGCGTAATGCTTTATTACTTATAAACAAAGTATTACAAAGTATTATGGATCACACTTGTTGAATGACAATAAAGAACAAACCATTTGAACAAGTAAACTTGATTCGAGACTCAAGTTTACAAGTGAACCTAAGAGTCGCTGGTAGACAGAAAAGGACTCCATAGGTTCAACAAGGAGAAAAGACAAGGTATTATCAACAATAAGAAGTGATTATTTTCTCCACTTTTCTATTCCTATTTATAGTGGTACGAGGTTGCTTCCTTAGTGGGAGTAGTTAGTACGTGTTAACTTTTGAATGAAAGCATTAAACTTCATTAAATGCATGTCCATTATTGGACATGCCTTTAACCAACTTTATGTGAAAAGTTATACCAACTGTTCACTTTCTCCACTAGGTCGTACTAGGCTTCTGTATCTCGAATCTTCACTTTATCCCGCCCAAAGTGCTTTAGATATTCTCCCGCCTAAACTATAAAAGGATAAGTCAAGTCTCTGCTTGCTTGTTCTTCAAAAGGTCTTTGAGTGACCTCTGGACATTGCCATCTCAGAGGTCCTCGAACACCATTACATTCCTTTTACATACCAGCTTATCCATAAGAGTTGGTGAGTATGACATCAGATATTCTTCGACTTCTTTGACGTTGTCTTTGACGTTGTCTTTGACGTGAATGTTTTTTTTGTGCCAGCTGAGGCTTTGCCTTCAGCTAGTCTGATCTCTGTTGCTGAACTCTCACAGCGACTTGCAAAACTTAGTCTAATTTAAATCAAATATAGTCTGGGCAATAGTTAGAACTTTCATTGGCCCAACAAAACACACTTAATCCATAAGGCTAAAAATTTTGTGTCCACAACTAAGTGTATAAAACTTTTGTATATGGACTTGTTTGGTCCATCAGCGGTGCAAAATTATGGAGGTAATCTCTACACTTTGGTCATCGTGGATGACTACTCAAGATATACATGGACAAAATTTTTGAAAACCAATAATGAGGCTTTTGACCATTTTGAGATTTTAAGCAAGAAAATTGAAAACCAACTAAATTGTCGTATTGTGTCCATTCATACGGATCATGGTAGGGAGTTTGACAATGAGGCGCAACTTGGAGCATTTTGTGACACCAATGGTATCAAACATAACTTCTCAACTCATAGGAAATCATAAAATATCCGCATTTTCTAGTCTAGTGATATCTAACTAAACTTTATAGAAATCAAATAAAAGCTAGTTTTTTATATAGTTCTAGAGTAAATAAGATATTTAGTCAAAGACCAAATATTTACTTATCATAGTTAGTCCGGTTTAGTTCTTGAAAAAGATTTTGCATTTATATACAATATAACAATTATAGTAAGAGTTATGATAGTTAGGCCTACATAATAGACCTATAAATGGACCTACACCATACACATTTTGTCAAGTGTCAAACACTCATTCTCTCTCCTAATATTAACTAATCAAAATTTAAATTCAACCAATCATATTAGTATGTTCATTTTTAGGCATAAAATCATTTTTCTTATAAGTAATAATAAATCAATTAAATAATGCAAGAATATAAATAAAACTAAGATATCACATATAAACTACGTTTAAGCAAGATATTTTCCAAAAGAACTTATTTTATGGCAATAAATTTAAAAAATCTATAAAATCTAATTTTAAGATTTTAGGCAGATTCTGTTTTGAAAGAGGAAAATCGACTAGCAAAAGTATTCCTCAGCTTTCGGTTAAAACTAAAAAGTTGTGTAGAATAGTGTTTTTAGTGTACTAAAGGTAATCAGCCTTCAAAAGTGTACAAATTATTTTTTTTAAATTATTTTTTGTTTGGGTGTCATGAATCGCAACCCTAAAACAGTTTTATAAAACCCCCTTTTAAGCATGCATACACCAATCCAATTAGCGTTTTCTTATCACATAGCAATCCTAAGCATGTTAAGCATCTAAATCATGCCTTATAACAATTAGCAATCATGGTTCATTGATTTAAGTGATTTAAACCTGCATAACATATTAGAAAACACGTAAATTGCACACGTCGTTGTAATTAACGTTTTGATATAACCTAAAAAGCATGCAAATTCATTTTTTGCATAAAATTATGGATCTAATGATATCTAATTAACCAATTTAAAGATTTTCAATTAAGTCATAATCAGGTATTTAAGAAAAAAATGTTTTTGCACCGGTTTTAGACGTTTTTTATGTAATTACATGACATAGATTTGGCTCGTGATGCCACTGATGGAATTTAACAACCTAATAAATCATATATTCATGCATCAAGAGTAAACACAACGGATATGCTCATATAACTATGCACATAATGTAATTAAGATAAACATAAAGAAAGCATACCTTAAGTCCAAGAACGGATGATCAAAAACACAATTAAGCAATCAACCAACCAAACCCTAACTTTTTGTACACCAACCGAATCACCAAAGATCAAGTTAGATCTTCTCTAATATAGTCTACACAAAACCTCAATCAACCACCTTCGATTGTTTGATCTTGATTAAGTAAATACTTAATAAAATCAAACCCTAAGAACCCTTTTGGGTTCTTTGTTTCCGTCGACTTTCAAGAGAGAGAGGGGAGAGATTTTTTGGTTTAATGCAATATAACAATGAATCTAATCCATGTGTTTATAAAGTTGAGTCTTAGGTTTATTTAAGGTAAAGATTACAACTTAACATCTAAGTTATTAACCTTCTAGAATAAAAAATCTTATATCCCCATTTGTTTTCTCTTTGACATTTTGACTTTCTATTTTACTTATTGTGTAATTACATTAATTACCTTAAATTTTAAAGTCTTATTAAGTAATCTTTGTTAAACATTTTGACTTGTTAACTAATTACCGGTAAGTATATACTTTTATCAAACTAAGTTTATACAATAAATATAGCCATGTTATATTCTATAACTCAATAAAGATGATCTTGATGTCTAAGTGTGTGACGCCTTAGGCCCACGTACTCTCGACCGTCTAAAATACTAATTGTGCTTACGCACATCCCAACATTTATTGAGATTTGTTAGAATGGGGACAGTTGGTTGAACAATTCTTATAAGTACTCGTCATTAAAGGAAGTTTTTGATCCTGGTGGAAAATAGGTTAATGTGAATTACCACTTTGAATGGGGTTCTACAGTGGGCATTGAAGTTGATAAGTAGATTGTCAATCAAACTGAAGAATTGGAATAATTGGTTGTTGTTATGCAATCTATAAAAGTAAACAAGTTATACAAGATGAGGTTAATAAGGAGCAAAGTTTTAGTGATAACATATCCTATTCTAAAATGGATTCAACAGTAACATGTGTGTTCGTCAAAGTATAAAGTCAACGAGAAAGTTAACACATTCTATTATCCTAAACGTTCGCCCATAATCCATTATAAATACCCTTATTTGTATTACTTTTCATTCTATGTATGTTTAAATCAGTTCTCTCTGAGTCTCTGTAACTAAATCTCCTTGTAAAAAACTCTATATTTTCAATAACATATACCAATTAATTTCAATTCCTAATTCTTAGTTTTTGGAAAATCTTGGTTTTTGAGTTGATAATCTTCATCCTACTTATTAGGATCTGGATTTGAGCTTTTGGATCATATCACAACATACTCAATTCTATCAGAACGAAGTATGAAAGAGATGAAATGTGAACACATATTATCCGTATTTTCAAATAACTCATAAGTATAAAGATTGCTTCCAAAAGACCTCCGAATGGTGTACGTGTGCATAATAGTCTTGTTGAAGGGAACGAAAGCAAGGAAAAAGAAGAATCAACTATGGATGAGCACAGTACCAATCCCGTACCGATCCAATACCGATCTTGTACTGAATTAGTGGTATCGATTTTTCCCGAACATAAACTAGTGGTACCGGTACCGTACCGAACGAGATTGGATAGCGGTACCGATTTGGTACCGGGAAATCAGGGTTTTCCCATTTTTCTTGGGAATTTCCCAATTTGGTACCCGTCGAGTACCAGATTAGTGGTATCGATTTTTTTTTTGCCTTAATTCGTAGTCCTGGTACCGTATCGAACGTGATTCAGATACCGGGAATCGGCACGGTTTCGGGTCGAAATTTTCATCCCTAGATTCAACACAAACAAAAGACGGAAGACAAGAACAAACATAGAAGCCATCAACATCATAAACACGAGTAAAAGAAAAAGACGGTCAAATGCACAAGAGCAACAGAATAACAGATATGCACCTAATATGTCAAGAGAAAACACATAAAAGGACAAGAGAAAAAATATAAACCAACCAAAAACATAAACAAATAGGCATACAAACACAAAGCACATTCTAAAGCAAGCAATCACACATAGGAACAAAAGCCACACTAGAACCCAAAAGCATACATATAAAAAAGAAGCATAAGCCACATAAAAAACAATCATAAGATAAGAGGGATCACATAAAAGTAACACTGGCTAAACAAACATATCAAAGCAAACAAGCATAAAAAAGAGGCTAAAGATATGAACTAAAACAAGCCTAAAAGAATTATAGGAGAGTCAAAAAACCTAAAGGAAAAATCGCCTAAGAGAAATATATATAAGGGCAAAGTAAATAGGGGAAAGGGAGTATCTAGACTCCTAAAGGATATTAACCTGGGCGAGATCTAGGAACGGGGGGGGGGGGGGGGCAACCTAATGGCAAAGCAAAAGGAAAACTATCCTAAGTTATGGGAGTCTAAAAGACCTAAAGGAAAAAACACGTAGTAGAAACTATGAGGGGCTATATCTAAGCGCAAAGCAAACAAAAAAAGTTAAGGGGGCGGGCTCCTAGACACATAAAAGGAAACTAGCTATGAGACAAAAAACCTAAAACATAACGCAAAGACCTAAACAAAGACCAAATACTCCTACCCGCTAACTTAATTCTATCTCTCCACACGTTCCTATCTGAAGTCATGTCTTAGAAAATAAAAATTTTAGCATGTTTTGTTTAATCATCTTCACATCTTATTAAAGACAAACGTTTAGAGCCAAACAAATTCATATCATCTTGACCTATAAATAAATATATATCTGCCTTAGTCATCGTCCCCATCAAAACCAGTCATCTTCCCTATTAAAAAACATTTTTTTCTTCTAAACCTTTAATAATAAGCTCAATGCTTTACAAAGTTCATGTTCTTAATCATAAACACAGCTTAAGGGGTGGACTAGTTGGACCAGTTAGGATAGCCGAGCACCACCAACCCCTATACTAGCGTTAAAAACTAAGTTACAAACTAGGCTAGTTGGGCAGGTTGAGGTGGTCGAGCACCCACTATCCACCTTATTGGCCCCGCTCCTGTATGATGGACTATTTATGGGTTTCAATCTAGAGTATGTACATGTCCAGATTCCATTAAACACGTCTTGTGTTTGATATTATCTTTCTTTCGTCCCCTATAAGCGATTATTGGAAAATTTAATAGATTTTAGTAATATTTGTATATCTTGGGTTTTAAGTTTAATATGTCCCATGTATCTTTCCAGACTATACATGAACAATATGCACAAACACGGGTGTAAAAATGATTACATCCGCATCGCCACCTCAATAGATAATCTTTACTAAATCAACAATAGGCAACCGTAATGATAACCACTAAATCAATCACACAAACACAACCTACTTGAGAACAAGGGTAATGTTATGTCGAATACAAGTTTACAAAAATTTGGTCACACAATGACGTCACAAGTGCTTTGGACCAATCATATTGTGTTTTCTCTTTAATATTTCTCACCCATTGTACTCATTTAACGTGGCATTATATGGCCAAAATTTTGCATACTTTTAGTGAAAGAAAATGAGTTGGAGGCATAAACATGTGATTGTTGTAGGGATCTAGTAGTGTCTTAGTGGGATGTGAAATTGTTAGTTTTTATGTTATCTTCAAGAGAATGGTGGCATGTCGGTTTGCACATATAATTAAGTTATGTCATTCAATGCTCTTTAAAGTGATGGGAAGGGGTGGATGTTGGCTCAGCTGGTAGCCTTTGGTGCCAGGCTGGCGATGGCGCACCATTCTCCTTGTCGTGCAAAGCCTTCTCGTGCCAACCCCACCAGCCGGCGCCATCATTGTTCACCTTTTTTTTTAAATTCAAAAAACATAGCCGTTGGAGGGGGGCTTTTTTGCACATTTAAAAAAAATAATTCAAAACTAGCCGTTGGTTTTGAATAAAATAGCCGTTGGGCTTATTTTTTTCAACTTTTTTTTTAAAAAAACTCCAAATCACTCTATAATGTTCCTTATTGTAACACCCCACTTGGATAAGTGGACCGTTACGTGTATTTATGGCGTGTCATCAAAGCATAAGGTAAATGTCCTAAAACATTAACTGACCATAAGGAAATACCGGAATCAAACATCAGCAATCCAAACATAAGCCCAAAACATGAAAAGTAAAATACTGAATGAAAGGACTAAACAATGTCCAAATAAGCAGAATAATGTAAGAAATGCATAAAGTAAGAAGTCTGGATAGCTTCCATCCAAATGCACATGCTCTCAAAATCCTAAGAGCGTCTGGGTGTACCTGCCGTTAGAACATGAAAGGGAACTACGGCTGAGCATAACGCTCAGTGAACGGATAGAAAGCATGATAAGGAATTTCTGAATGTAATGAAAATAGAAGACAACAATGAAGCTATAAGACTGATATGTAACATGTGGTAGAACTCTGCATAAAATCTGGGAAACCTGGTCCATATATACTGATACTGAAATATAACTATTAATTCTGTAAACGTGCATTTACTGTATTTTATTTGCCAGAGCTTATATAGGTCACGTGCTGTAACAACCGTGCATGAATAACTGGAGGGGTGACCTCGTCATGCTGTAGAGGGGCGACCTCTAAATACTGTGCTGGGTGGAGGGATCAGCTCCAATGTGAAGGATGTAGAGCACACACCACATTCACCCTGATAACTTGTAACACATATAAGCCTAGGATGCATCCATACGCCCCACTAATAATACTGATAAAATGGCCAAGCTGAGCTGAGTGGGACGATGCAGGATATCACTCTCCTGCATGTGAGTCACGACACTGGTGCCTCTAGTGCCGTGGTTACGGTACCTCCGTAACTAGTACATAAACTGGTCGTGCTTGTATATAATGCTCAGGCAATTTATTTAGTTATTAACATGATTACGGATAAGCTTAAACATATACTGGGGAAAACATTTGGCTGAAGACGGAGAATCCTAATCATGCATAAAAAAGGAAGTCCTTACTGAAAGGACGGAAATCCGTACCTCGTGTCCAGTAATGAAATAAGAACGGAAGCTGAATCTACTCCGACTTCACGGATACTACATAAATAATGGACGTGAAAATAAGTTGACTGATATTCATTTATTATTATTTATTTTTAATCGTTCTTAGTTTGATTCAAAATGTTCTTGTATTGCTATACTGTATAATCTGGAAATCTGAATGTTCTATTTATTTACTGATAAGTGTATTCCTGAAATTCTGATTACTGTATGACATGCATTCTAATATTTACGATATTACTATAAATAGTAACCTATTGAAAATAGAAAGTTTCCTAAGTTTAGAAATATTTCCAACTTAATATTTAAAAGCTTAATTTTTAATAATTCATACGTTTTTAGTAAAATAAAACGAATAAGCTATAATCAATTAAATTTTTATTAAAGATTAATAAAATCGGACAATATAATTAATTTGTTAATAAAACTCATTTACAAAATGATTTACCGATTTAAGTAAATCCCAAGGTTCCCACTGTTTTCATTTTGTTCCCACTGCTTTCATTATATTCCCACCGTTAGTTATATAGTACCCAATGCTTTCATTCTATTCCCACTGTTTGTGCAGTGGTTTCCACTGCTAGTGCAGTGATTCCCACTGCTAGCATTCTGACAGACCCAAACACCCCTGCTGATTTGATTCTGCTATTCGAACAGCCAAACACTCCCCTGCTGGAAACTACAGTCCAAACGCACCCCCTGCATGGATCATGGATGGGCAGAAGGAGACCACCAAGACCTATGAGGTCTCGGTTTCATACACTAAACCAAACCCACCCTCTAACCTTATACATGCATACCCCGTTTGGGGTCTTGGTGTACTCGCTGGCCAAAGAGACACTACCGAGACCCATGTCTCAGCTGTACACCAACCCACCGAATGTTCACGGTATGTGGAAAGGTACGCCGAGGGTCTAGTACCCTCGGTTTGAATGAAACCAGCACCAAAGCTCCCAGTATTCTGGGTTTACGATCGTGTTTGATGTAGAAACAAAAGAAATCGATTACCTTCGAGGAATCTTGAATGGAAGACGAGCTCATAAGGATTAATGAAAAGAAAACAACCCGATCCCTTTTTTTTTTTTTTTTGAATTGCTGGCGGCTCCATGTTTAATAAAACCCTAATTTTCTTTTCTTTTGTTTATTGCTCGCTGAGAGAAATGAAAGGGAAGGAAGACCCCGGTTTTTTTTTGTTAAAACAAATATTGGGCTCAAGGCCCAGTTTCCTTCTTCTTTTTATTACAAACCGGCCCCCTCTCTCTATCATATAGTTTTTCATTTTTTTTTTAATTTTCTGAAACATAGTATTTATTTTCCTGAATAAAATACTTACGTAATATATATGAAATGTTTTAGACACTTGATAATTTTTTTTTTCTGAATGATTAGTTGTAGTAATTTATTTAAACTAGGTTGCGTACTTAATTTCTGCGTTTATATCTCTGTCTAATAATTAGTACTTATATAGTTTATTAAAATTAAACTGCGTATTTAAATATTCTGATTTTTAAATACGGGTTTTACACTTATAGTCTCGTTTTGTTTTTAGAGCCTCCCTCTCCCCGTCCCTTACTCGACTTGTGATAGCGGCTTACCCTTGTTAAAGGCTAAATAGCGTACTAAACACTCACCTAAGCTCAGTAAGGGCTTGGCTTGACCCTGTGTTCTCTCCTGGTCGTGTCGGAGGCGAAAACTGGCAAAGTTCATCATTCAGTGGTGGGGTGTTTGTAGAAAGTCAAGTGAAGGCAAGGACGAAGGAGATGAGTTTACATGCTCTGGAGTCGGGGCTCGTTCTTATTGATACTGAGGGAAAGACTTGTGTGATGGATGCTCTTGATGCCACTTGACTTGCTTCTTCCTTCGTTAACATCAAAATGAAGTGTAACTTGCCTTCTTTCGTCTGTCCATGAGGCTCTAAAAAGAGTGAAAGGGGCGGCTATCTAGCGGGAGTCGTTTCGGTTGTAAATTAAACCTCTTTTCACCTAATTTTTTACACTCAATTCTTACACTTTTTATCTCATTTTTCTCTAAATTCTTTCAATTTCACTAAAAAAAATCGATCCCAATTGGACTACAACATGCTTAACGATCATTTCAACCAATTCCAAAGTTATAATCCCGGTTCATCTTCGAATCCAGGATCTTCTTCTCAACCACAATTCAACTATTCCTCATTTCCCCCCATAACAAAATGAAGCGTATATAAAATACCAACAAGAACAATGGACGAAATTTTCCCAAATGGGTTCACAACAACAACCTACACCACAATCCGATCAACAATCCCATCACCTACTCGACGAAGATGCAGAACAAGTCCTGACACCAACGTCAAAGAAAATTCGCCGTAAGAAGACTAATAAGGCTATGGCTAAAGAGGTGGTTCAAATACCGGACGACGAAGAAGACGGTTCGGGTCGGCATTTTTGGACCGATGACGAGGAGTTGCTTTTGTCCTAATGTTACATAGAAATTTCCAAGGATCCTAATATTGGTGTGAGTAAAAAAAGGATACTTTTTGGTTTTGGGTAGAAGAGGCATACAATGCGGTTGTGAAAACCAAAAAATTTCTGAAACGCACCAAGAACATGTTGACGGGAAAATAGAACCTATTGAATCGTGACATCAAGAAGTTTAATAGTCTTTATGACGAGATGCAAATGATGAGTGGGGAGATTGATGATGGGTTTATGGATCGGGTTGAGCTAGCGTATAAAAGAATGACCGGGGGGGGGGGGGGGGGGGTAATTTTTAAGCACAAGTCGTCTTGGAATTTTTTGAAGGACAAGCACAAGTGGAAGAACCCCGATTCGACTAAAGAAAGGCGACACCGTCTTCGTGTTACCAAAGAAGGTCCCGAGTTCTTCGGTCCCGACGCCGTCCCAAGGCCGCCCGAGGCGTATCGTGTTGCTAAAAGTCAACGCTCCTCCAACTCAATGGCTAGTTCCGGTTCAAACACGGAAACTTATCAACAAATGATGAAAGAACAATACGAGCGTGAGACAAAAGTTAAGTTGGATATCATGGAGCATGAGTCAAACGCAAAAATCAACTGTCTCAACACGCATAAGGTGGCCCAGGAATTCGCAGTTCTTCAAATCGACACACGCAATATGAGTCCCTCGGACCGGGCAATCATCGAGAGTCAAAAAGATGCGATTCGCGCATCGTATTCGTCTTCCGGGGAACAAGTTTATTTCTTTCCGTAATGTTTTTTTTGTACTTTTTTTATTGTTATGTTTTTTTAATTTTTTTTATTGTAATTTTTTTTAATTTAATGAAGTTTTTATTTAAGTTATTTTGTGTTTTTTTTACAGTTAATTATTTTCGTTGGCACCAGTTTTTCTGATGCCAACTGATACCTTAAAATATGATGCCAAACAAGTTCTAATGCCAAAACCCCAAAATCTTACGTGACGACATTGACATCAGATTTTGGTGTCAACCACTTCCAACACTCTTATTTACACTCTTAGTGAATATAACATTCTTTTAAACACAAACATATATCAAAACGAGGAGTGCTACAACTACATAACTTTATGAAATTTTTAAAAATAAAAATAAAATGTAACATACATTTATAAAAAAATGAGAATGTCAAAGTAAAAGACATGTTTGATCAAAATAAATTTCATGAACAAGTCACTATATGAAATAATTCTGTTGGACAATGAAAGCATTTCCATTTCAAAACACACTCACACTTTTACTAGACTAGGCGAGTACCCGCGCATAGCGGCGGAATTGCCTAGCGACGGAATTTCCTAGCGGCAGATAGTTAATGATGTAGGATATTGTGGTAATTAGTCGATTACGATTTTGAAGATAAGAGATTGAAGAATTGAGAATGTAAAATTTTCGGGAAAAAAAAGTTCATAAAATTGAACTTAACATCATTTACCTCTAACTTAAATAAACACTAACTTAAAGGTTATTACATAAACATGATGACAGTAGTACAAAAGGGTGCATAACTCAACCTTTAATGAAGACTAAGAAGCTCAGTATCGTTATAATCTTCAACATTTTCACCCCATCGATCATTCACTTGTGGTGTTTCTTTCACAACTGTTGGAAGCCGTTATCGTTGTTCCGGATACACAAAAACCAACAACGTCATCAATAGGCGATGACCAATATACGACAGTTGTGTTCGCTTGCACCACTGAAACATTAGCTGAGGATAATTGAGTTAAAAACACATTGCAACAAATATGCAAGTATAATGATATACGTAGAATCATTTGAAACATGAAGAATAAATGAATAATGTCACTGCATTCCCGTCGGTATTCTTGGTCAGATCGTTAAACATTTCACATGTTTCACTAACATCATTATTGCTAATAAACTTAATCCCTTTAAAGCATTAACATCAACAGATTTTGTGCCTCAAAGCGTCCCACGGGTCGTTTAAAAAACAAAGCCAAAACGCTTCAATTCTTGCGACACTTGCCTGGTCCTCAATGATGAACTAATACCCTAGCAGGACGATCTCAATGATTCTTACCAAACCACAGACCATTCTAGTAATTTTTTCTCTTTCTTGATGAACACAAAAAGGAATTTAACATGCTAAAAGTCGAGAATCATTTTCAGTTTCACAGTTTCTATTTTTCAGCTCACAACCAACTATAACCATCAATTTGGATATTATGTATACAAAAGAACATCAAATTTATAAAATATACAGAAGCAGAAAACCATACAGCATCACATGTCATCAGATTAAAGCAAGCAAACAGCTACCAAATTCAAACTCACTCACTCTAGAGTGTCGCTCAAGTGGTTAATCTAAAACATGCTCTTACGTGCTGAAGATCCAGCACCTGATGACCATGAAGACGGCTTAAATCCACCAGATAGCAACTTAGATGCTGATGCAGCATTAATTCTTCTTCTCTTCGTCTCAAGTTCCATTCTTTTAGAACCGGATGAATAAGACGAATCTGAGAAGATGGATGCTGATTTGATCAAAGCTCGTTTATCGTCCCTGTTCTTAGACTTTGAAGAAAACTTAACACGTTTAGCAGCCGCCAAATCTTCTTTAGATGCTGGGAGTAGTCTCACCCCAAGTCCCATTTTTCTTGCAGTCACTTCTTCTTCGGTAACTCTTTTCTTTTGTTCCTGTTGTTTAAAGTGATATATGAGTAAGTAAGCCAAGCCTAAAAAGAATATATCAGGTAGTAGCAACCTAATTGACTTGATGGGTTAATATGGCAACTTTTATGTACGCTAAACCGGTAAAATATACCAAGGAAAGCATAGATAGCACAACGGGACAAAAATGAAAGCATGTTTAGCGACATGGTCACATGGCCAGATTTTTTACCCACCAAGTGTAAGGATAAATACTAAACAGGAACAATATAAGAATATGATTACCAAAATAGACAATTGTAAAGAGTAAGTAGCTATTTTATGACAAAAACACTATACGAAGGCACCGAAATCATTAAATATTTGAATTATAAGTCTAAGTGGAAGAAGTACATACTCTAAGTCTGGCACAAAGGGACTTGTTTAAAGAGTAATCATCCAAATGTCTGTCATCAGATACTCGTTGAAGTCGCACAAGCAACGGTTCTGCTTCTTTCTTTTTCTTTAGATCCTGTTCTTGATACTCAAGGCGATAGAATGGATCGGCTAGCTTACTTTTCTCTGCAAAAACAAATATTTCAGTAAGGTTGATGGTAATAATCATTCCATATTTTGACAATAAACAAATGGTTAACTCTTGGTCAAATACTTGAGTGGTGTTAAATATCATGTTCTGATAGATTCTCTGATTTCTAGTCCTACATAAACATTTTCTAGTGTTAGATGATAGAAAATTAATTCTGATTATCCGCTCAGCTTTGGACAATCAGATTAGGATTAGCTTCTGCAACAAAACTGATACTAATAATCCATTTATTTATTGGCATATTACAAATAAATCCTTCAATAATCAGGATTGGCGAAGCACACAGTTGATCTGCACATACTTCAGATAGAAAACGCACATCCAAACACTACCTCTTGCAGTCAGTTTCGTTACAACATCCTTTGTTATTTGTTTATTTGTTTTGTTATAACTCATTAAATCATTTCCATTTCGCAATTTACATGACATCGTCACTTCCAAAATACAATGCCAAAGAAAACCTAAAAATACTTTATCAATAATGATAAGAGTTTGGACCATAGTCAAATACTCACTATTTTGAAACGCACATTAGAAATGATCGTGAAATTAATTTGAAATTTACTCGCACTTTGGTCTTTGAGAATATAATCGCCAAATTATCAAATTAATTTGCAAAATAGTAAGCAACTTCAAACATAAAGAGTTGCCATCCGAGGGTTACATTATGAGAAGAAAACGAATAACAATGAATAGTATGCTCACCTTCCTCAACAGGGAGTGCCATAGTTTCTGCATCTTCGTTATCGAAGTCTTCGACCTTCTTTTGGGCCCCACTAATAACCAGATACTCGCAGTTCTTTGGATCTGTTTGAATGACAATCAGCTGTTGGCATCACGCAGCTTTCATTGAGAAGCTCCATATCTGAGTCGAAAGAGCAAGAATGGCTATGAGAAATCTAGACGTGAAGGGGTGAAATGATCGTAATGCCATATTAATTGTAAGCATCATAAAACAACTTACCTTTGTAGAATAGTAATTCCCTACTTGCTTCTTCTCAGCATTAAACCTGACACCCTTTGCAATCATAGAATTGCAACCACCACACCAGATATTGTACGACATCTCAAACCTAGAAATCATTCAAACGAAACGGATATTGAGAAGCTTTAGTTCCTTACTTCGTGTTTCGGTTTTGTAAATTATGGTTACTATATATTAAGACTATGAATAAAGTGCTGGTAAGAACTAAGAAAATTACCTTATGACTAAGATACCCTGATCTATTTTTTTTGCTCTCTCCCGCAATGCATGTTGCCCATTGAATTTGTTCAGACCACCCTGTAAACAATTGAAGATGTTTATGATAACGACAATCCCTGGTTGTCGGTATTAAAGCGATGTAATAAAAAGGAAACATGACAAACCTTTTTTGGCTCCCATTCTGGGGGGTAGTAGAAATTGTCTGCCCTAGCAGCTGCAAGTGTCGACTGCAGAAAATAAGATAGTGTCATTATTTCGCTCTTGAAGATTAAAACCATAAAGTTAAGGATGAAGGTAGACTCCAACACGGATATGCCATGTTTAAAGATGAGAATGGACAAATAAGAACCGACACAAGCTAAAGATTAAAGATTATGAATCCCAAACAGGTACAAACAACAGTTTCAACCTCATAGATATGCTTGCTTAAAATGAAAAAGGAAAAGCATATAACAGGAGCCGGTACAATCAGCTATCACCTAATTACCATCATCTTAGTAGCCGTATTATCCATACAAACAGGCAGCCCTTATCTAGTGTAAGTCAAAGAAACTCGTGGTCTTTCTACATTAAAACAACTACCCTCAAAAGTGTCACAATCAGACTATATGTGGTTTCCGACAATTAAAACGAATAATACAAAACCACTTAACAGATCAAAATCATCCACAATCACCATTGTATCAACTCACACTACATTACATATGTTTCTTATGGGAGTTGGCTCATGTTTTATTGTGGATACAGGTGTAAGGTTTCTAACTTGATATTCCCTAAACCTATTAGTTGACACAAAGAAGAGAAAGCTCTAGTGAATACGCAAGTATCGGTTCAAACATGACCATACGCATATTTGTTTAGAGAAAGATGGGGTGAATCTACTACACCTATTGTTTAATTAATACAGCGGACAATACTTTGAATGATCATGTAAACAAAAAGAGTTAAAGAAAATAATCCCCAATAATACTCATTTTGAAAAATAGCCACAAATTCCGCCTTTCATTGGCGAACCAAAAGCAAACCGACAAATATAGAATTGATTTTTGGGTTGTTTTTTTGGCTTATATAGCGAGCTTGTAACTAATTTGGTTTCCGGCTTATGTTTAGTAAAACATGATAAGCTTATATAAACTGAAAAGTTTCAAAATAAGCCACAACAAGTGAGCTTATTTACCTAAGCCGATAACCAAATAAGTTCTTGCATGCACACAGGGGTTTACCGATCACAGTTGAAATACACATCATGATGAAAACTTCAAAATGTTACCATATAGTACAAACAAATTGCACATGCTCAGGTGACACATACATCTACATATATGTATGTGTGTATGTCTGTGTAAAGATATAAAAAAAATGTCGACGGTATGCAACATGAAGTATCCAGTATATGGTAATAAAATAGGTTTAGAGGGTACCATTTACACGGACATGATAAGGTGGGCCTCGACAAAAGACTGGCTCATCAGGTGAAGAAGATCGTGCACGAGCCCTCAAAATTTCATTAGGGTCATCTATTACTGCAGCATCCAACAGTGTGTTCCAACACGGTTCCAGTAACCACACTCGCAAGAAAAACATTGAAGAAGTTGAAAAGATAATATCTTGATGCAGATCGCCGCTCTAGACGTGATATACTCAAAAATCCTTCAAACTTCGACATTATCATCAAGATCGTTGGTAGAAGGATGAGAAAGATCTTTAAAGCAATCCCAGGTAGAAAACCTTGGATAAAAGACTTGATTGCTTTCCTGCATCATCATTACAAGCTTTTTCATCAAGACGCAAAAGCTATAAAAACAAGACATCATACTATCATTGGGTACCAACCTCGGTAGGCTGGATAGTGCCATATAAGTTCGGTTTAAAGCAATAAATTTTCTGTACATGTCTGGTTAGACCATAAAAACTTTTTCCAGTTTCTTTACTACTAATACATTAATGCGTTACCTAAAGAATATACGTAGCATTATTTAAAATACATAGTAATTTGAATTTTTTAGCAAAACTATTTTGACAACTACAATTTCAATTATAGAAACTCCATTGCATCACCGATACAATTTGGTGGACCCATTTGAAGCACTTCGCCATTTACTTCGTTGGCTGAGTTTTTATCCATAGCCCAAATCGACATGTTCATAGAAAGTTGAGTTCATGAATAAGAGGGAACTTACGTTTCAATTATAGGCTTTAGAAATGGTGCACGCTTCTCGATACCTTCAATGTTCGCAAGAGATTGCACAAATGCAATGGGAATTATGAAAAAGAAGGTGAGGAAAAAGAACGCAACCGACATCATAAGTCTTCGGATAGTCAGTGACACATAAGGTATAGGGAGGTTTGACCAGACTACATCCCGAGGCTCTGGAGCCCACTCAGTCAACCACAGGGTTGGGTTTCTTGCCTGTTGCGTCTGCACACAGACAGCAGCTCCCCACCGTGTTTTAAAGGACACAAATGCGGCCGGCATGATAGCTTTTGGGTTATTAATTACATTGTCTTTCTCTTCAGCTATCTGTATTAGACATTCATTTGATATAGCTGATATTAGAATGATCGTTTCTAGTAAGAAATAGATGAGAAATGTCAAACACATGAAATAATAAGTAAATGAAGAACAATACTTCTTTTTTGAGTTTCTCGATTTCAGATATGTGGTATTCAATAGCATCCAATTTCTTTCCCCAAAGTCCAAGAAAACCAGTCTGTCCATATACACGAGAAGTCGATAAATGAGAATATATGAATTCAAATTTATTACTGTAATTTATATATACCCTCTAATAGCTATCAAACAAACAAACCTTCATCATGGGTTGATTGGATGGATTCCTTGAATACTTATTTTGGTAATAAACGAGCCAATTTTGCTTACTTTTCTTGTCTTCAACCAAATCAGCAAGCTTGTTGGCATTCATTACCACCTGAAAATTATCTTTAAGCTTCAGAACATTTGTATTTGTATGAATTATGATACACAAAATTCTTTTCATTACACATTACTTATACTATACGTTATAAGGGATCAACCTGATGAGTTAAATAGTTATCGGGATGGTTGACAAGAAAGAAATGCTCAACAGCCTCGCTGACGGATTCATCAGCATCTGGAGGGACATTCTTCACAAGAACCTGCGAAAAAACATAGAAAAAAAATAACAAAATGACGGGTAAATGGACAGATCTCTTTAATAGAAAACGATCCAACTTACCGTAAATTGATCAGGGCGGCGTTTTTCTGCTTTAGACAAAAAGTATAAGTAACCAAAACTGAATCATTTTCAATACGCAGAAGCTTTACCGTTTCAAAAGTAAACTTAGTTTTATGAATTCAAGATTTGTGTTTCAAAACGTACCTAGTTCAAATTTCATATAAGGAGTTTTTTTTAATTCTTTTCTACTCATAATATCACATAATAAGTGGTGCGTTATAATGTGAGGATGTGAAAGTTACATTTTTATAAAATATAGGATACTCTTTACCAGTAAAGCCGAAACATTTTCCAGCGAAGCCACCATATATCGGATTATTAAACAACTCTAGTCATCATAAAAGTCACACAAGTCTTGAGGTCTACAAGTCTGTTACCCCACAAAACTCTATAATCTCCATAACAACTTGTTAAAAATATCATATTTAGAAGAAACATACCTTTCGATGGTATAGGTTGAGATGTGGAGTTGGCTGATTTTGGATTCCAAAAAATGCATGGTAACAACACAACTGAAAAACAAAAGCATCAAAAGTTATTATAATACCTTAGATCTATAAAAACTTGAAAGACACCTAGATTTATAAACAATACTAAAAATAATACGACTTTGTAACAAAATAATGATTGAAACAAATTTTAACAAACTATATAAATAAAACATACATATACTGGTTATCTAACAGCGGCGGCATAAAATGTATCCGGCGAGACAACGACAACATCTTTTTTCCGGCGAGCTAATGGCGGCATCCGGCAACGACTATAACAAAAAATACCGAAAATATTATAACAAATTCAGATCTATAGATACAACTTGTAGATCTATAAAAAAAAGTCTTTAAAACTCTATTAGTACACATAAATCTATTAAAGAAAATTAAAAGCCATCTCAAAACATGAAAAAGTCTTATAATTTTTGTGGTTCTGTGCTTGCGGGTATTCCTTTGGATGAGTTAGTTTTGGTGGTGATTTCATTTTGTGGTGGCTAAAACATGAATAATATATATATAGATCTGTTAAAAAAAATTCAAAATGGCTAAAAAACTTTTTGGTGGTGGCGGGTTTGATGATGGTTTAGTTTATATGGTCGTGTGGTTAGATGGTGCCGCTGATGATTTGATTGTGGTGGTGGCGGCTGGTGGTGATGGATACGTTTTAGGTCTAGGGTTTTATGTTTAGAGAGAGATAAAAAAAGGCTGTGTTTTTTTTCATTTTTTTTAATAGACAAGCTTTTATAAGTAAGACCCATATTTTTTTCAACCATCTAGCTTTTTCAACATTCAACTATCTCTATTTTTCCTTTATAAAGGAGTAGAGATTAACATGCAAACTATCTCTATTTTTCCTTTATAAAGGAGTAGAGATTACCATGCAAAGGACAAGTTTATAGCTACACACAAATGTACAAAACATTAGCCCAATTTCAATTTTCTCACTATAAAAAACACTTGAGACAAGTTAACAGCCACCAACCTACTTTCCCAAATCTCCAATTAAATAAATAAAAATACTATAATTAATTAACCACTTCTCATAACAACAAGTCATAACCAAAATTTCCTTTATTCCATCTTAACATTCACACCACATTTCAACACTTATTCATACCTCAATTTTTTATAAAAATTTAATCTTTAACACTCATTCATCATTTTTAGCCCTTAATTCCATCTGGGCATCTCTAATTTTATAAAAAAAATCAATCTTTATAAAAAATTTCATCATTTTTAGACCTTAATCTCATCTGGGTAGAAATCTTTATTACTTATTTATTGTTCTTAGGCCTTAATTCCATCTGGGTATCTTGAATTATACAAAAAGATCGAATCTTGATAGGTAATGAGTAATAGAAGTAGGCCAGCAGTGCATCCATTAGAAGTTGAAATTGATGGAGTGAGGGAAGAAGGTGGGGGTGAAAATGGGGTTGCTTTGCAGTTGCCTGATGAGAATGTCAGGATGAAAGATGTGCAAGGGATGCCTGGGACGACTGTCGGCCTTGTGTTACGGCTTTTTCAGTTTGCGTTTGCTGCGGTTTCGGTTGGGGTTATGGGGGCTACTAGTGACTTTCCTTCGGTTACGGCTTTTAGGTAAAGGTGTAGTGATTTTATAGTTTTGTTATGTTATATGCTTGTATGTTGAATAGGTAGTGACGACTTGCATCCATTATCCTTATGTAGTTGAACACGCCATGGAAACTGGTTATCTACTTAGTTTGAAAGGAATTAGACTTTAGTCGATAAGCACTTCAAAATTAGCACTCCCTTAGGGAAAAAAACGGTTGGTTTGGATGTGCTTATGCTTTTTGTAGCGGTGATAATAAGATAACACATGGATGTTTGGGATTACATATTTTGACGTGCTTACATTCTTTGGAAATTAAAATAAGTAGGTACCGACCGGAATAGTTTTAAAGTTGTACTTCTGAGATAAGCAGATAAGCTGTCTTCAGTTGAGTGTTCGGGATTGATTATCTGCTTCAAACAATGCAATAAGCAGATACCTCCAGAAAGGAAATTTTAAGAATCTCTCCCCAGTTGTGTTGTTTTGAGTGCTTAGATATTTCTTATTATTAGAGGTTTCTCTCACGTGTATAATGGACTTCTAAATAATCTGATAATTATAATCAGTTCTGCCGTAGCAACTTTTTTGAGCAGTAAGTTAAGTTATTATTAACGGAGCAATCAATTACACAGTACAAACATAATCATCTACTAAGAAGTAAGACCTTTACATTCCAGCACCTTATGTACGTACCTAAGCCATGAAACTCTCTTAGCAACTCATTGGCACACGTAATTTTTTTAGGAAAGTAGGAACAAGCACGAAATCAGTAACCTAACTGAGTGCTGTTATACATGAACTTATAATTCACCTCATCGTGACTATTAAGAAACAGTCCGAACCATCAGTTTGATTTACATTTCACATGCATATTATTCATCTTAGTGAAACGCTGCCGAAGCCACAATACTGTCAATTAACATATCATTCACCTCTCCCTTTCGTACTTTCTACACAGACATAGTAGCGTTAACCCTCAAATAACCTTAATAATGACTTTAGAAAAGAAAATAGCTTCCCAACAGACATCTTACCTCCACAAAAACAAATTAGTACTTCTCGAGATCCCCCTTTTTGCCAACTAATAATTGATTCTCAGCACACATGTACAATTAGATCACATCAGTCAATTTGCCTTTGGATGCCAGTAACCTTTTAACCATGCCCACCAAAAACCTAGGAACTTCTTTCAACTGCTGCAGGATTGATATAGCTTATAATGATTCAGACTCAACCATCACCGGCTTTCCTGATAATTTCAATTGCTTGACACCAATATTGGAGCATACTGGTTCAAAATTCCACTCACACCACCTTTTCTTTGAGCTGATCCACCGCCCCGTCTGCATCTACATGACCACGTCCCATTGTTTAATCTGATTTATATGCGACTCCAAATCGTAATAATCGGATAATCACTTACAGAATCCAAGGAAATGCTCAGTACCATAGAGATCTGGTGGAGGCATTTGATCTCAAAAGCCAAAGTCTATCTTCTTTTTATAAGTCCAAACCATAATTTTCCGTGTTCTGAGATGATAGGGTAGTTCAAAATTCATATCAGTTTGCAGTATATATGGTTCTTTCAGTATGTTTCGAAGTGGAGGGTGTCATATGAAATGCGTGAAATATATGTTTACTTTTTTATTGCTACAGGTACCTTGTTGCAGCTCTAAGCTTACAATGCTTGTGGAGTCTGTCACTTGCCATTATTGATATATATGCTCTCTTGGTGAAGCGAAGTTTAAGAAATTCAATAATTCTTGGTCTCTTCACTATCGGAGATGCGGTAATTATGCTTACTTTGTAGCTGGCATATATTCACATTTGATACACTTCAAACTAGCTGATGTTTACTCTTATAATGTGTCTGGTCGATAGTTTTATTCCGTAAGTTTCAATTTTGAGGTAGAGTTACTACTTACTAGATAGCTCACATTAGTATAACGTCCAACTTCACCTATCTATGCAACAACTTATGCATGTTATGCTATGATGCCAGAGGCTCTTGATTCTTGAATCCAAATTTTCTCATATACAAACTGCAGCAAATTATTTTAGTATGGTATTCAAAATAAAATTAACCTTATTTATGGATTCTTTCACACTACTGCCAGTATTGATATTCTTTCGGTGATCAAGCCAAATGGGTTCTTGAACTCGGACAATTGACTACCTTCAAAGTTAACATCTTATTCTTGGCCAAAAGTCGTCTTTAAAATCCCTATGAAGCTTGATTAGCTGATATTGCTCAGGGTTGATTGTCATTTTGTTTGGATCATTAAGATTCAAGGCATTAACCCCCAGTTAAACTCGAACCTTTCGTTGTTTTCTTTTGGTGGAATGGGTGCAATAACAGAAACGTGGCTTATGGAGTTTTTCAGTTCATTAGGCATTTAGTCACATGCTCTAGGTTCATATTTTCCTTTATTGCGTTTACATTGGTTAGGACTGTCGGCATGCGCTTCAAAAAGTCTGATTCTTCTGTTTGCAAGTCACGTATAATCAGTTTCTAGTGCCTGGGTATAGCGGAACTGGTTTTGATGATCAGATTGTAACTAGTATTGGGTAGTTAGTTAAGCGACGCTAACCAGTATTCTAAGGTGATAAAAGTCACATATAGTGTATAGAGATTGGTCTCCCTTTTCAATAACAAGTTCCATACTCAGTATCTACACTCAAATACTGATTGCTTGTCAAAATCACTTGTTTGATTCCTCTTTAAGAACATAAGATTGTTATATACTCCGTATTTTGTTTAATTCACTTATGCACTTGTTTATTCCTCTAAACTTGCCAAAAAAGTTATATTGGACGATTAACCTTATATTTGATGTTCCTGTTTGTTTTCTGAAATGCAGATTACATCTACGCTTACATTTGCTGCAGCTTGTGCATCAGCAGGTATAACAGTCCTAATCAGTAGCGACTTAAACAACTGTGCACAAAACCATTGCACCAGATTCGAAACCTCGACTGCTATGGCTTTTGTTAGCTGGTTTATGGTATCCCCTTCGTTTTTCTTGAATTTTTGGTCTCTAGCATCAAGATGATGTCACATATAAGCTGATCAGATTCTTGTTTATTTGATTTTGGAGCATAAATCTGGTCAGCTAATATTTTTGATGGATGACACGCGGCGATTTGTGACTGACACGCTGCACATTAACGAGTGTACTTTTTTCTTGCAACTTTCTAGTGGAAAATCCTTGTATATATATACTTTGACTTCGACGAGTTTTTGATTTATTGGTGTTGGTTTTTTTGGGTGGTTTATACCTTGTTATATGTGTATGTGTTTTTTTAGTTTCTGTTTTCTGTCTTCCATATGAGTTGTGGTGTGGTATAAAGAGTGGTAGTGTGTGAGAGAGAGAAGCCATCCCAGCAGATATAGGTCTTCCTGCATCCCACAAGAACCCATGCGATATGTAAAGATACTTTCGAGTCTCGTGTTATACGTTTAGGTTCTTGAACAACCAAAGGTAGTTTAGATGGTTTTGCAGTTGGAAAAGTTATAAACTGTAAACTTCGGTTTACCTCAAGTCTTGGGTTTCATCTACTCTACTTTAGACGTGCAGAGTGTGTTACCACCGAGTATACTATCGTAACACTCTGTGCATGTCTAGCATCTCCGGTTTGTCTTGGCTTTTATAGCAAGAGGCGAGCTTATTGAAAATTGCAAAACACTCTGTGCACGTCTAACATCTCCGGTTTGTCTTGGCTTTATAAGTTTATTATGCATATAAGTTTTCAAATAAGTCACAAAATTGAGGCTTATGTTATATATGTCGAAAAATCAAACACCTCTAAACCCGAATCAAATTGAAAACCAATTTTTGAGAAAAACGTAAACTGAGAACCAAAATCAACCTAAACAAAATTAAAACCGAACCGATATTAAATCAAACCGGTTTAGATAGTTTACGTGTATTTTCTAGGTTTTGACATGAATCAAACCGAAACCAAATCAACCCGAGCAAAATCAAAATCGAAATCGAAACCCTTTAATTAACTTAATAAGATGGAGGATAGGTTTAGTTTGATTGACTCGGTTCGGCTTAGTTAATCGATCCGGTTCGGTTTTATATTGATTTTACTGGGCAATATAAACCTAGCTTGTTCAAATACACCATTCTCCAAATCAATCGTTCAACCACCAGGACCAGGACCTCCATCGCCGCCCCTGTAAGCTTTTAATTTATTTATCTATAGAATTAAAAAAAAAAAACCATTAAGAACAAGCTTTTATAAGTTTCCTTAAGCTAATGCAAATAAGCTTCTAGAATTAAGTCTCTATGTAAGTAACGGGTGCTTATTTTGTTTTAATTTTTGTGGCTTATTTTGAAACTTTTAGGTTTATATAAGTTCATTATCACATAATCAACTAATATAAGCCGAAATGTTTCAAAGGGGGTGTTTGTTTCGGCTTATATAGCCGGCTGATTGCTTATTTGGTTTTGGGCTTATGATTCAAATGATCAACTTTTTTGGCTTATTCTGAGACTTATGGAGCTTATATAAGTTTATCATATCTCAACAAAGTTATATAGGCTCAGAAGTCTTAAAAATAAGACGGAAAATTGGGGCTTATGAACTATAAGCCAAAATCATATAAGCTCATAAGCCAACAGATAAGCCGAAACAAACACCCCCCAATAAGCCAAATAAGTGAGTTTATGAAACATAAGCCCAAAACTATATAAGCCAATAAGCCATAAGCTGGCTGTATAGAAAGAAATAGTACGTTGAAAGTAAATAAAGCAGCTTTTTAGCTTATAAGCTCAGCTCCAGCAACACGAGTAGCAGGTTTAATTGAATCTAAAAGATGTCATATTTTAACAGAGAAAAAAAGATTGGAGACATAACGTTTCAACTGTTTTTTCCTTTTGTAGAATGGAAACAGAAACCAAAGGCAAAGTTGTGCAGATATATTCGCACTTCATGGCAAGGTTAGTTAGTTTTAAGCTTTTACAGTACTATAGTAACTACGTAGTATTTAACTACCTTGTGAAATGAGGGTAGTATGCCTAATTGACTATAGCATCTAATAGATTCAATGCACTACGTTTCAACTCATCTTTTGTTTATGTTATTATCTTAAGGGGGTGTTCGTTTCGGCGAGCTTATTTAGTTTCGGCTTTTATTTCATATGCCCTAATTTTCTGGCTTTTTTTGAGACTTATGGGCTTATATAAGTTTATCATATCATAATAAACTTATATAAGCCCACAAGTCAAAATTAAGCCGGAAAATTGGAGCTTATGAAATATAAGCCAAAATAAAGGGGATAGAAAACGGTGTTACGGAACCATATGCTAAAAAAAGATTAAAAAAAAGTCAACTTACAGAATTTGAAAACATGACCTTGATGCTTTCATTGTTTGCAGTCGAGTTTATATCAAACACAACGAAAATGTTCACTATTTAAGTTAAGGTTCTAAAGCTCCTAACACCGAGTTTTTTTTCTTTTCGTTTTTTAATTTGCTTAGATTGTTATTCTAAAATGAACTAATCTCGCTCCACATATATTGGTTTGGTTACTGAACAGAACTGTTTGGAACCAAAGATAGTTTTTCTGCATATGCAATTCAATATTCATTCTGGATTCGACATAGATTTACATAGCAATTATGTAACATAACATGCTTGTTTACTTGTTCTATGTTAGGGTTGCAAAATTTGAAGAGTTAGTTACTGCAGGAAATACGTTTCTTGTTAGCTTCCGTCAAGGCCTTGGTAAACTTCTTTGATGTCTTGGTTTTACTTCAGATAGTATAATATGACGTTTATTTTCTTTTGAGCTAATATTGGATCTTGATGGTTTATGCAGAGTTCATACGTAGACCATCTATTGAAAACACATCAGAACTCTTCGAGAAGGTCATCAAAGCTAACAATACCCATAGGATGCAGTCTTATGTTAAAGCTGGATATGCACACACTTCTATCAGGGCTGAAAATTTCAACAAGTGTAAGTGCTCATTCAATATCAAAACTTGATCTTCTATATCAGCATGTATCATACTTCCTGCTGTGTCGTGTTCCATCCAGAATATCTGTGCGTGTCTCGTGTTGGTTTCGTATAAGAACTACACATTTTTGTATAATAATCTTCAATACTTTAAATTTATTGTTCTTTTTTCTGTTTTTGGTGATGTGCATACAGAAGTGAATATGAGCCATATTCAGCTGTTGAATATTACGAGTAAAGGTAGCGTTAACTTCTAGTATACATATTCTATAGCGAATTTCTGTTTTTATGTGGACATAATTACCTCCTAAGTTGATTTTTCTTCCCAGCAAGATTTTGTGATACATGTACTGTACTGCGCATGGATGTTCTAACTAAACTTTTTACTGCAGCAAAAGATATTATCGATGAACTTGAGGGCCTAGTTGAGGATGTAAGGCTGGCACTAGAAGCTGCAAGTGAAACATTGCAAGATGATAATCATGATATGGATCCTGTATCACCTACTTCCAGCGAGGTAGCGTACTGTCATTTTATTCGATATCATCGAACATTTCTTTTGTGCATTTTCACTTATTTTTAAAAATTTTAGTTGATAAATTTGATAAAGATTTGTGTCCCATCTACAGAGTTTGGACTTCATTGATCCCAGATACCTTTTTTGTGTCAAATTTTACCGAGTATAAGGTATGGCAAGTATAACGCTGAGTCGCTGACCCTCTGATACTATTGCAGGAGGAAACTGTCTCATTTGTCCCTAAGAAACCTGAAGATATTGATTATGCCACCATGGTAGCTGTAGTACATACCATGGTGAAACAGGATTATGTAATGCAGGTATTTTAGCCTTGTGGATAAACTTAGATTGCCATGTTTTAGTTTGGTGTGATCCTGACATATATTAGAAGGTTATAATGGGATTTTATATTTTTGTTTTCCTCTGCAGGAAAAGATTGTTTCTGCGCTTGGTCTAAAAACGTCTTCAGGAGAACTAGACAGCTACTGCTTGATGTGGTCATTGCGCCCCTTTGTGAATGATGAAATTATGCATCAAGCTTGGAGTCTAATTTCGTAGCATATTTTTATGTACATTGCAAATTTTGTTCCGGTCTTGTAGGCAGTAAATACAAAGTATGTTTAAACGTGGGTATTCAAGATTTTGAGCTGCAAGTCTCTTTCAAAATATGTAGGTTTACCTTTGCTGCCAAATGTTAGTCGAGATTACAACAATGAGTCGTTTGCTGGTCATGTATTTGATTTGATTTTATTTTACTTTACATTATCATTGTGATAGTAACTTTAATGTGAAGACTGGTTCGGGTATTTGAAAAGGCAGCTCTGATACAAAGATTGTGTTAGATATGCTAGATTTTACTAGTATAACATATAACTTTCAGGTACTTGGACTTATAATGGGACATTGACAGACTAATATGCAAGATGTATGACAATAATCATCAAAAAGGGGATGTTTTGCTGATAGGAACAAGGATTTGTTTTTAGCTGTAACGATATAAGCAAGAATACTCGTTCAAGCCGCAGGAACGTGTACATAAGGAATACGGAAATTTCCAACTTGTTAAAGGTCTAGTGGTGCTATCCGAAGACTTGAATGAATAGCCATCGCTGTTAAAAAAATTCGAAGTCCAATGAAACTTTTTGCGTAGCGTTGGATCTTTGATACAAAAAAAAAGACAATGATAATCAAGTTAATGGAAATATGTAAATCTGCATCACAACCTGTATTCGAAAAAAACTGTACTATCAACTGTAATTGGAACACATCTATTCCAGTCGAATACATGAAGTGAAAACGAACATGGCAAAACAAACTACAATACGTTTTAGTTTCTACCAAGGGAGTCGAACGTTTTTTAACTCATATCTTCCCCATCCTACCTGAACTCGAACAATAGTCTAAAGGTTCTACCACCATAATTCTTCCGGGATGTTATATTTTCTCGTATGAGACAACAAGATGGCACATGTAATTCAAAGAAATAACTACTGATAAAGATACTCGAGAACAAATACATCAGTAGACAAGAAAGATCACAATGGTTCCTATCCGAAAAATCATACCCTTGAAACTAAATGCAAACATTCTTGAACAAAGCTAAAAAACAGATCATTAGCCTTTGCATCAATGGGCTTCACAGCTTTCACAGACCAAGCTTAAAGTAGAAGACAATTTGATCATAATAGAAGGCAAAAGCGCTACAATTTCACTTGCGAATGCTACCTACATCTGGATGTCTGAACAAACTCCTGGCATCATCACTTCAAAATGTACATGTACCCACCAACGGTACTGATAAAGCGCCGATTCAGACGTGCTATGTGTCTCTTTAAACAACAACAAAGCCTACATCTAAGTTGCAGAAAATAAGAGCTTATATAGAATAAAAAACCAATCGACAATCCTACCCGACATATCAAATTTGTAGCTCTTTCAAGTTATCTTGCAATTTGTTCTCCTCTTCCTTTTGCGCCTGCACACTTCCTGGTGAACTGATGGAGATCACTGGTACAGAACTCACCTTTTCTTCTAGTGACCGTGATGACACGGGTAATGGCTTCATAAGATCTTTAAGATTCACCTCATCTTCTATTGATGGTCTTGGGGCAGCCGCTGGCTTAATGGAAGCTCTAGAAGTGTAAGGATCAGAGAAAACAGGCACAGCTTGCCTAATGGTGACTGGAGGTGCTGCAGTATGCATGGTTGGTATCCTGAACTGTGGAGGAAGCTGACTAGGTTGCGGTAAACCCATATTTGGAGGAGGACGTGGCAGAGCAGAGAAGACGGGAATAGAATTACGTATAGTCACAGGTGGCGCGATTCCATGATGAGTCCTAAAGTGCCTGACAGGAACATAGGGTGCTGCTTCAGCTGCAGGGAACTTGTGGGATCGGGCTGCAGTAGGGTCTTCTGTTTTAGAGCATGTTTGTGCATCATTCAATGTGGTTAGGTGAGGCCTATTTCGAGGAGTCGTTTTTGGGCATATAAAAGGAAGGATTTTTGAGGTGTTGGATGAAGGTGACTGCGCAGGGAGTTGTTTTGGTTTCGGTGCAGGAAATCGGATTGGAAATGGTGTATTAGACATTCTTGCCTTCAATCTGAATTTTTGTAAAGACCGGGCCACTGTGACATGCTCTTGCTCCTCGATGTTCCCCTTTTGCAATGACAAACCTTCGGATTGCTGGGCCACTATACAACCAGATTTAAAAAGAATATTCAGTTTATGTAACAAGAAAAGTAAAAACCCCAAAAGAGGAGGATAATGTATCTGGAGGCCACCCACCTATTATTGGTATTGTTTAGTACGCTAATGTAAGCTTGATTCTTGTCATTTGCAAACAAGTGGCTAACAAATACATATTTCAGTGGCCTATAAGTTTGTTTCGATATATGGGTGGCGTTAACGAACAAGTTGAATACTTAAGTGGCCTCTATAAGTGCATTATTCCACAAAAAAAATGACACAACGACAATAAGTTACAATAATGAAAGATTTTTACAAAAACACATGACTTACTAAGTTTGAGCGACGACCAGGCTGACATGGCTGCATTTTTTTCAGCTTGCTTCTTATTCTTGGCTGGTTCACCTGTAAAGATGCAACCAGCCAACTCTACGGTGCAGGTGAAAACAGGCAAATGTCCCCGGCCGGACCTAAAGGTTGTGTAGGTTGGTAATAATGCTCCTACTCTTTGAGACACCTCCTGCAATAGGTTTTTGTACACCCCCGTCTCATCCTGTCCATTCAAAAGTTTAGCACGTAAGCAATATTATTAAGCAAGTTAAGCGTGCAATGGAAATAGCACATTCGTTAAAGATCAGAGCACGAGAGTGACGAGCATGCCTGTCTACAAATATGTTTCCTCGGTCAATCAGTTGACAATGTAAAATGTATCACAAATTACTAGCTAATGCCAATAAATGAGATGCCTAAAAGTGGGTCATATTGTATGGAACAGAAAACAACTAAATCTACAAGCCCACTATTGAGTTGCATAACGCACACATGCTGTATGTTGTATAGTTTCCTCCTATCTAACAATTCGGGTGTAAAGCAAGCGAGCACGTCATTCTCACTCCTGTAAGTACTGTTCTAGTTATTTCTGGCAAAAACCTACGAGTACACTTTCATGAACCTTTGCCCTGGTACTCCATTTATGAGAGACCCGGGTCTTACACCAGTCATTCTATCCAGATATTAAGTCCATTAGCATTTAACTTTTGACAGTTTAATACGATTCAAGTGACCTATATGAATGGCTACAACAATTGAGCAGAAGGGCCCACCAAATAGACATCCACATATGGTTCTGCACAAACAGTAACATGCCCAACTATATTAAACTAGTCAGGGCGCTACAAAGATGAACTGAAATACACACATAAAGCCATAAGATGGTGTCCTTCCATACAATCTAATGTAAGGTCCTTGGACCATATATACGCATTCAATTTCTCAACACCCTTCTAGGTAAGTCAATCGTAATTTACCTCCATCTACTAAAGGACTTCTGCTTGGTGCAAATCAGTCTAAAGATGCATTCGTAAATCGAAGTTGCAGATAGCTAAATCACCTCAAAAGGTCTTACTTTAAGTTTGCAGTACCATGTCAACCTTCTCTAGTAGACAGGATTCACAAAGTGCGTGCAAACAACCATTGCCATCATAGTATAATGTTTCTATACCAACTTTACATGATCGTTGGTGACAATACTATATATACAGTACTTCACATCGACAATCCAACACAATGACATAGAATCAACATCTGTACTAATCTACTTAAACTGTAAGTACAAGTCGATAACTAGTAACTACAATTACAATCAACCGCTACATATAAGCAAATCCATGCTTTAGCACATCATTATAGGGTGTTTTTTTTCTGTCTGAAACAGCAACGATTCTAATTATTTAAATCGTATTGTCAAAGAAGTCAGCTATCACACATTAAAAGCCCACCTAATGTGTATACAGCATTTCGGTAGCAACCATGAAATAAATAATCCATGAACACCAGATAAAAGTTTCTACTTGACAAACGAAAGCAGATGAACACCAGAAAATATATCTCAGTTAGAATAATTTGACCTGTTTAAAATTCAATTTGCAACCAATAACAACAGTTCAATACAGACAAAAACGACAAGTTCCAAAAAAACAGAAAACGATTAGTTTTTACTTCATGATATGGCCAACTCTCAAAATGTACTTCTATATAGTGACCAACATATGTATATAACCACAAACTCAAACTAGTGCTAGTAATCATAACTCATAACTAACGGAACCTTAACATTTCCATCCCCTTGAACCCTTAAGGCTCAAATACCAACTCTCTCTCTAAGATAAAAACCATATCGATCTTTCTCATTCCCAATTCGTCGCTGTGCTTCTTTCTCTTAATTGTTAATGTCATTAAACAAGAACCTACTTATTTATGAGTTCATTTAACATTTTGACGTGCAAATTTAGTATTTTAGACACCAAGTTACCCAGAGAACCGATCACTAAGTTACCCAAAGAACCGATTAAAACGATGATGTGGCAATAAAATGGCCACGACAGCAAAATATATTTTCATTTTCTCGTTTTGGTATTTATACTTCCATTTTTTTATCTCATTTCAGTATAAATACTTTCATTTGTTGTGCTAAACTGCTAGTATTGTTGACCACATCACCCGGATACTAGATTACCGAATTAGCACACCAAATGAAATTATAAATAGTGAAACGGGACAAAGAAGTATAATTACCAAATCAGAACATTGAGATGAGCAGGCTGCAATTTAATAGCAACTACAGCTTCCACTTACAAAAACTGTAAATTATTACTTTAACGGGTAAAAGGATGACGTTTTCCTTGTTCGGGTTACCCGAGTAGGGCGACTCTTTGCCTCATATGGACGCGGCCTAACCAAACTATCCCCCCCATGACAATCTCTGACCCTTTCCCTAGCCACCCCGTCCGCAAATGTGTACCTAGTGAAGTTTGAACCCTAGACCTCTTGTGAGAAACTTGGGTGTTTTACCGCTAGGCCATTTGGTGGTCGTTTCCCATAAGTCGTCCAATTCTCCAATTTTCCTCAACAAAACATCAAGAAACACAACTCAAACTAACATAATAACACCCAAATAAGGGGGGTGTTTGTTTAAGCTTATTTAAGGGCTTATGAGCTTACAGGTATGTATCCGGAGCTGGGGATGGGGCTTGGGCTTATATCATAAGCCGAAAGCTGGAGCTCATGTTTTTGTAAAGTTGTTGGCGAAGCTTATTAATGTAAAATCGCATCGAACTACATCAAATTAAATTAAATTCATATAGATTTTCAGCTTTTCCGTTTTGAAGTGTGTTTAAGTAATTTGACTAGCTATAAGCCCCCCATAAACCCCCTTTCAACAGGCTTGGGTTTATGGAGGCTTATGGCTTAGAAAAGCTTCCATTAGCCCGTGTAACAAACAAATCTTATTGCATAAGCCAGCTCATTTTAAAAGTTTAAGCCCTAATAAGCTCTCTGTCAAACACAGTTTATATGTTTTCCGATTATATTTCATAAGCTCACCTTTTCGGTTTATTTTGAAACATGTGGGATTATGATAAATTAAACTTATATAATAAATAAGCCGAAAAAATGGGGCTTATGCCGAAAACACATAAGCTCGTAAATACACAAAAACCTCAAAACCCCCAAAAAGCCCAGAATCAAAACCTGTGGGCTTATGATCTTAGGTATTCGTTTTGGCTTATGGCCTAGTTGATTTAGAGCTTATGGTTTCATAAGCTAATTTTTTTGGCTTATTTTGGAACTTTTAGGCTTATAAAAGTTTATTATGATAATGAACTTATATAAGCCTAAAAGTTTGAAAATAAGCCAAAAAAGTGAGCTTATGAAAACATAAGCCCAAACCAATATAAGCGAGAAAAATGGGGCTTATGCTGGAACCATAGAAGCTCATAAATAAGCTAAACAAACAAACACCCCTTAATTCAAATAAACACAACTATCTCTAATTAAAAAGAAAAGAGCCACAAAGAAATATAAGGCGAAATCAAATAAGCTCATAAGCCCACATATAACCTCAAACGAACACCCCCTAAAGAAATTATATACTAAATAAGCCCAATAAATGGGACTTATGGCAAAAACATATAAGCCCCAAAAACCCAACATCAAAACCCAAAAAAAAAGAAAAGAAAACATACAACTAGCTTACCGACAAACACATAAGCTGATAAAATAAGCTTAAACAAACAAACAAACACCCCCCAAATTCATTAAAAATAAATAAAAACAAGTAGATAGCTTACCAGAATCCTAGCAGCCAAAGAGTTGGGGGAGCCAGAAGGGTTAGAAGAAGAAGAAAGAGCTTGGAGTGCCACCTCAGCAGCAGAATGCTCAGCTTGACGAAGAGTCGTGAAATAGTTACAACACTCATAACTCTCTCCGTTAAAGTTAACGGTTGCTTTGAACCTGGGCGCGTGATCAGGTCCTTCTCTTATACACGTGTACGATGGCAGATTGAAGCAGCTCCTTTGTGCCAGCTCTTGCAACTGGTTTTTATACATTTTTCTCCTTTTTAAGGTTCTTTTTTTTTTTAAGGTTTTTTTTTTAAGGTTGGTTGTTGTTGGTAGTGGTAGTGGTGGTGGTGTTGTTGTCTAGGGTTTTCATTTTGGTAGCTAGCTATACCTATACCAATACCAATGCATGTGTGTGTCAAAAGACACGGAAAATTTGGGAATTTGGGGTTTTAAAATAGCTTCACTCAAATATATTTGGGGATTTTGCATCGTAAACTCTTTGACAACACATTTATAATGGTTGACACGAGAAAAAATAATGTCAAAGAGTATAATATGCTCACAAATACCCTTTTATTACTAAAAAAATAAAAAAACATTAAAAAAAAGTGAAAAGTGGATGGCGCTGGCTGGTACGGTTGGCGCGAGGGTGAGAGTGGTGTGCCAAAGGAAGGGTGCCAATATCACGCAATGGTACGGTACCAATATCACGCCAATATCAAACTAGGTGTAACGTTTGTTTATGGCGGTGACGTTGCTAACTCACATAGTCTCATCTCTTTATTTTCTCATTGTATGTGCGAAATTGGTTATTACGACCTGATTCTTCTTTAGAACACCTAACGCTCTTTTCATATATTTCCTTGTCGTTTATGCTTTTGCTTATATGTTATCCGCTTGTAGTCATCACCAGTTGATTTGGGAATCGTCTTAACGAGTCGCACCAATTTCAGATATATCCCGTCAACAAGATAGTATCCTCATGGGGTAAGTTGCGTTGTTAGCCACAAAAGAAACCTATGGTGATCATCCGATTTTCATATCGCTAAACAAAGAAGATTGATGTAACCTGATGTCGTTGTTCGACCCATAAACATCAAAGAAAGCATGCTATATTAATATGTCTTGCGACGCAACAACTACCGACAAAATAAATGAATTCGGACCATGATTACGTCTAACATATTGCCTTTAAATGCCTATGGACAACGAAACCACTCCCAGTCCATACAATCAAGGCTTCCTAACATCCCCTGAAACTCGTGTTTTTCTTCGTGATGCCGATAAAAATTTTCAAATCAGTCAACGTGGGCTTCCTCAAATACTCCAGTCCACAAAGTTTCCTAACAGAAGTACAAAAATGATCAAGAGCATGCCATGAAGTTCGTTCACTTGTTTGCAGATATAGAAACCAAGGAACAATGTCGTATGCCAATTGACGAATTACAGATATTCACTTTATCAATGAGGAAATGCCTTATCTTCCGGTACAATCAATATTCTCACAAAAGTATGAATCATGATTAGTTACCTCCGCAACTATCCAGTAGAAAAGATGTCGAGCCATTCAATACATATTTCAGAATTTATACTCATCATACACTTGATTTTCGCTAAAAAGGCGGCGACTAAGCGGTCGCGGGCACCATAAGAATCTCGATGTACAAGGTTGAATCTCGATGTACAAGGTTTCTCGTCAGTCAACTTGATCGTTGTCTATTCCTAATAAACAACATCGCTCATATAAAAAATTCATTTGCGTGTTTCATTTATTAAGTCGGGAGCATAAACGTATGTTGGTTGATAATGAGGAATGAAATATATGTTGTTTAAGTAAAAATGTGAGAAGATTTGTATAAAAATGATGAAGTTTATGGGTATTTATAAGTTAAAGATAGATAACGGTGGTTTTTAAGAGACCAACGAGTCGTTTTTTTGTTAATCGTGTAACTCACATGGAGAATTTTTTTTACCGTCTAATTTGTATTTTACTGTTTTGACCCAGTTTTTACTCTTTATATTACAATAAATGATAATTTTTTATTCTCTAATATGGACAAAATCAAAGCGTTATTGCAAGTACTCAGGAACTTTATGAAATTTTTATATAATATTAACTTTTTAGCAAAAACATTTTTTTAATATTTTAAACGGTTCATTCAAATATTTTATGATCAGAAAATTATTATGTACTTAATCATATTTGTTTTGGCTTTGTGCCTGCTCTATATTATCACTAACCGAGTACCCGCATAATGCGGCGACGGGTACTCGATGACTAATTTTGTGACGAACATATACTATAAAACCGAAACATCAACCACTATAAAACCAATGGTTTTTGCTTCTGATATAATCCAAACACCAAACTTTATTTCTTTAACAAAAAACTACCAGATCTACCACCAAAACCACCAAATCACATCAAACCTTTAATGTTTGCGGTTGATGGTGGCGGCGGCTGAATTAGTGGCATCGACGAAAGTGGTGAAGGTTGTGGCTGTTGAGAAGGTGATAAGGAAGTTGTGTGTTGTCTTTTGTATTATATTTTTTTAACAAAGAGAAATAAAAAGAGATGTAAATATGTGTGAGTGGGTGGTTTATGATAATTTATATATGATTTGAAAATTGTGACTTATTTTGCATATTTAAAGAACTGTTATTTTTTGTTTATGGAAATTATGAATCTAATAATGAAGGCGTTGTTACTATAATAAATTGTGCCATACGTTTTGCTAGAGTAATAAAATTTCAGGATGTTTAGTATTGACTCAATCGTTAATATTTCTTTTTTTTACAATGTTGGAGGCTTAATATTTTAAAACTTTTAATAATTAAAAATTGTCTAAACCTTTTATAAAGTAGTAAGATAATCAAGGTGAGTCAAATTTTAATAATGCTTTAACTCGGTTTATGAGGACTCTTTCAATTCTTTTAATAGTGTTTACCACTGTTCTACGCATATTGTCTTTAATTGTAGTCACAGTTATTTAGGTTAGCTAAAAGAAAAAGAGTAAAAAATTTACATATTCATGTACCCGTTTAAAGACTATAAATTAAATTTGGATCTCGTCAAGTTTTAAATCAACTTAAATGCACTTTAAAGTTTGCCCAAAAAAATTTACAAACTTTTAATGACGAAAATTGCAGTCGAATTAAATTGGTTTTAATTTTTTCAAGTACATTTTTAAATGCAAGAGCCATTTATTGCATAGAGCAACCCCCACTCTCGTTCATGAATATTTATATTCTTCTATTATTTGACCAGGGTATAAAAATTCGAGCAAGACTTGTAAGAAATGTTTTGAAACCCGGGTCTCAAATCGACCCGGTTGAGTAACTGGGTCCGGATCAACTTAGGTCGGCCCGGGTCAACCCGGGTTAACCTGGTTTTCTAAAAAAAAAAATATATTTCATATTTTTAATAATTAACAAAAATTATATATAAAAACCATAAATATTCCCGTATATTAAAAATATAAATTGTTTACGAACCAATATTAAAAATAAAATTCCGTGAGAAATACATAAAATATATATATATATTTTTTAAAAACCCGAAAAAATCGAAACCCGGCCGGGTCTCGAGAACCGGGTTGACCCGGGTCACCCCAAACCCGGCGGGTCGAGCCGGGTTTTGAAAATGTGAAACCCGGGTCAATATGACCCTTTTTTCGGTCGGAATCGGGTAAACCGGTTGACCCGGGTTTCAAAACATTGTTAGTAACAATGTTAATCCCTATTTTAGATGAACGTTAATTTATATCGTTAACTCGTGTTGGTGGAGGGGTGCTTTTGTCCTTCCATCATTTTTTCTCATTTAATGTGTACAACCTACCTTTTCATAACACACGATCACAAACACTTTTCAAATCCCCCAAATGTAATCAAACACACAAAACACAACAAAATTAAAAAAACCCTAAAATTAAAAACACAAAATGGTTTTCTGCTCATGTGGTCGCGTTGCTGCAATCAAGACCTCTTGGACTGATTGTCATCCAGGACGCCCTTTTTATGCTTGCCCCTACCAACGACCATCTTGTAGGTGGATTGATTGGGTTGATCCACCCATGTGTCCTCGTGCTATTCAAATCATACATGGGTTGATTAGGGATAGAAATAGGCATGAAGCTTCCATCCAAGAATTGACTAATGAAGTTCCAAAGCTTAAAAAGTTCTTGTTGATTAGTTGGGTAGGGTTCTTTTCAATTGTATTTGTTTACAACTTGGCCTAAGAAAAATGTAAAGGTCATCTGTGAATCTATTTATGTATGATGGGTTTTGGGTCATTTAATTAAAAATATTAACCATCTTATGTTATATTTCTTCTTGTGCCTCATGTGTGATTATGATATTTGCTTAAGCATTGTCTTACAAAAGAAGAGAGGAAAAGGACTAATACATTGAAGCATAAATGTAACATATTGTCGTAACCATTGTCTTACAATACTAAAAAAGATTGTCTTACTGAAGGATAACACAAACAGACTTAGTTTAAAACATAGTACTTTAAGATTACACAAACTTGAAATACTAAAACAAAAAACTAAATTTTAGTCATTCACTTTTATTTGTTGCCTGCTTCTTCTTTCCAACTAAACTTGAAATCTTGGATCTTGTTGAAGGTGTTGACCCTACATTAGCATCTCTCGTTGCCTGTTTCTTCTTTGCAGGTGCAGTTGAGGGTGTGGCACCTACATCAGATGTCATTTTCCTATTACCAGCAGCAGCATTAGTTGAAGGTGTGGTACTTGCATTAGTTGTCCTTTGGGATGAACTTGAGCCTGTTGCATTCATTGCGTCCTTTTGCCCTTTACAAGACCTTTGGATATGGCCAAGATTCCCACATTTGAGACATGTCACTGTTTTATAAGCCATAGACAACTTTCCATCCTTCACCATTTGAGCCTTCTCTTCCTTGGTTTTTCTCCTATTTTTCCTTGGCCTACCAACCGGAGTATTATGTTTCGGTGGGGTGAGTGTTGTAGAAATTTGTGACTTCTGCCACATGACTTTATCATTCAAACATCCTAGAGTGTAACTTTATGCTTTTTCCCAAGTAACTAACAAATAACTCTTATCCACCCATTCTTTGTGTATATTAACCTGCACTCCATTAAGTGTCATGTTGTAGTTGGCTGCTATAGCATGTGCACAAGGGATGCCTATTAACTCTCACTTCCTACAACTACATACATTTTTTACTACATTAACCACACACTGAGTACCATATTGGCTCTTTACCTCATATTCTTCACCCTCATTGTACCCGACTGTGTACTTATTAGCCCCTTCCATGGCTATATTCAATAACTTAGTTACAACAGGAGTTAATGGTCCATATGTCTTGTTAATCACAACAATAACATTGACCATCCTTCTCATTAAGTATTTCCTAATGTATTCTAAGGCTGTGATTATTGGTGCATCCCTAACATCTAAAATCTTACCACTAAAACATTCACACAGATTGTTCAACAAGATGTCTGATCTAGCTCTACCTGTTTTCATTATAATGGGCAATAATAAGTGTATGTGTAACTACTATTTAAGTTAAATGTAGATTAAATTAAAGGGCTTTTACCTCAGAAATGTGATCTACACCAACTGTGAGCAGGAATTTTAGTCAACCATTCAAAAGCTTCTTTGTTAAACTGTTTCAACTCCTCAATAGCCCTATTAAAATATGGAACTGATGTTGCAGCAACACATCTCCACAATAGCTCTTTATAAGCTTGTACATTCCATTTTTTTCATGTTTTCATAGATATGCCTTAGGTAATATATATGCTCTGCACAAGGAAATACATTTGCAATATCAATAGATAAACCATGTAGAAAAAATATAAAGTGTTAGTGTATTATAGTGTTAGGGACCAATTATGTATTAAAAAGTCAAATGTAGAAAAAAGACAAAGTGTTACCTTTTGTCTATCACTGATAAAGGTAAAATTAGATTCTTTTATCAACCCAAGATAATCACCAAGGCATTCTAAAAACCATGTCCAATAAATTGTTGTTTCTTTCTCAACAATGGCATAGGCAAGTAGATAAATACCGTTATTTGCATCTAATCCAATAGCAGTCAATAGTTGACCTGGATATGGTCCCTTCATAAATGCACCATCTAGCCCCATCAACTCTCTACCACAAGATCTGAAACCTTTCTTTAATGGGCCTAACCAAATATAGATCCTCTTGAAAATTATTGTATTGTCATCTGTATTTGCATCTCTTTCAACTTCAATCCATATTGTTGTATCTGTATTTGCCCTTCTTAATTCAAGTCAGTAATCTCTCAACATGGTATACTGTCTGCTTATAATCTCCTTTGACTTGATTAATTGTTGCTGATTTAGCTCTAAAAGCCTTCTGTCTTGACACACCTAGCTCAAACTTCTTTTGCAGTTCATCTTGAAGAGCTCTTGGGAATATCTGGGTTTTTCTCTACTTGGTCAATGATCCCATTAGATAAGAACTTGGAGGTACAAACAGTGATTTTCCTTGACTGCAAGCACTTATGGACATTATTGTAGGTTCTGACTTCCCATGTTTCAATATTTTTAACCTTAGTGATCTGCAAAGCCCATGGACATTCATCTGGTGCAAGTGGTTTGGGCCTGCCTCTACCACCTAAACTCGCCCCATTCTTATTAGGCCCAACTTGATCACTTGCCCCAATATCTGTTTTACCTCTAGACTTTCTTGTTTTCTTGTTGGGTGCAACCTCTTTAGTGTTACTAGGCCCTTCATCATCTAGTGTAAACACAAGATTTTTTCCTAAGCACCTTGCTCTAATTCTAACTTTATCATTCTTTGCCAACCACAGATTCCTTCTTGTTTCAATTGAATTAAGTCTAACTCTTTCTTTGACATCAACTGCAGTTGGGAAAGTTTGACCAACAAATAAAAAAATGTTTGAACACAATGTTATCCTTACTTTCATTTGCTTTTTGATCTCTCTAAGCTTCTTTCTCCTTATCTTCTTATCCCATCATCATCTGAATCTGTTCTCCTTTGAAAGTTGTCATTATCAATTATATCTACCTCACTTGGATCTAAATCAGAAACCATTTCTTTCTCCTTTTCATGCCTAACCCACTCTACATATGCATCTATGTTAAAGTGATAATCAGCCATGTGTACGTTCACCTCTTCTAAAAATGTTTCTTCATCTACAAAGAAATCCTCATCATCCTTAGAATCAGTATCATCTGCCTCTGTACTATTGTCTTCCTCAAACAATGTTTGCTGATACATGAGTTTTTGCTTGGGTTCTTGATTTAGTTCTCGGTATCTCCTCGAATTGATCTCGGCTCTAAGTGGAATGATTTGTTCTTGGTTAATAAAAAGGTGATGGTTTGTTTATCTATTTTAAACTAATAACAAGTAATTAAGTGACAAAGAGTAAATTTAAAGCTTTAACTGATTAAAGTAAAAAGACGAGTTTAAAAATAAATGTTTGAACACTTAAAGATTATACTAAAAAAATAAATGGGCATTCAATAAAAACTAACTCTTGGAAACTTTGTAAAAAGATGAACTCAGTCGGAAACTACTAAAAGAAAGTAAGAACAGAATATAGCAAAACAACCCAAATCGGAATAGGCTAAAAAGGGAAGCTGATCGGAATATATTCCGATCAAGTGATCGGAATGTGGTAAAATGACTAAGATCGGAATACAGAAAAGGGCAAATCGGAATCTTGAAAAACTTGCAGCAATCGGAATGTATAACAAAGTCCAGATCGGAATAAAGGGCAAATGAAGTTGATCGGAATATTAAAACACTTACCGTCGGAATATACTAAACCCTTTTCCGATCTATAGATCGGAATAAGGGGTGCTGCCTGGTCGGAATATCAGGTCGGAAAAGGGCTTTGCCCTTTTCGAAAATGGTGCAGATTCGAGACTTATGCAAGGGAAATAAGCTATTAGAATAAGCTAAAACCCAAAACTAGCACGAATCTAAAATAAATCCAATCAAATAAGCTCAAATAACAATTTATCTAGACTTAAAATAAACAACTTTTAAATCGAATTAATAAAAAGATGAACTTTTCATAAAAACTTTAAAAAGTAAATAAGCTAAATCAACAAATAAGCCAATAAGCACAAGGATCTCAAAGCTTATTCATGAAAAAACTTAAGGAAACATAAAAAGATTAACTTTTTAAGCACAAAATCATGGATGAACAACACGGATCATACGAGATTTGTACCAAAATCAATCAAAATAAAAGAAAGGAAGGATGAGATTAAGGATTAAAAGCTAAAAACTTGAACTTGATTAATGAAAAATAATACAAATGTTGATCTTGAAATAGAAAGAGATGAAGTCTAGTGAGAGAAAGTTTAGAACTTTCTCTCTCTAAAACTAGAGAGAAGAATAAAACTAAAAACTACCTAAAAGACTAAGTGTCTCAATTTTTGTGAAGTAAGGTCCTATTTATAGGCAAGTCTTGTGGGCTTGTGAATGGGCTCGGTTTTGGGCTTCTTTTCTTCTTCCTTCTTTAGTCTTCTCGTCTCTTTAAATAAACGTTTCCGACTTTTGGAATTTGAGAAGTGTCGGTGAATAATTCCAACTCGTCTTATAATCTTTTATTTAATAGACTCGAGTTCTTCGACATATATGAATCTTCCATCTTTGGCTCTATTCTTCGATAAATCTTCAAATAGGCACAATGACTTCAAATCTTTTGCATCTCTTGTACTATAGACTTCGTCTTGAGTCTTCTTCCTCGATAAAACCCGTGCAATCTCATGTTTTCTTCAATATTCATCCGGTTGACTCTGAAAACACAATAAACACAAAAACCACGCATAATTCCAAACAAATGATATTAAATACGTGTTTTGGTCTTGTTTTAGCCAGAAATAAGTGGTAAAAGGATGGGTGTTTTCACACCTATCAAATCCCCTACACTTAACCATTGCCATACCCTCATGCAATGCTTAGTGATAAAGCAAATTTACATTTTTCTCATAATCAATCAACCTTGGCCTTATTAATATACTACTAAACAAAAATTAAATTACTAAGAGGAATTAAAACTTTAAAGTAAACAAAAGGATGGAAATAACTTGCAAAGAGATCAAGGACTTACATTAGGGCTTTGGCGCTGCGAAGATTTATCATCCTCAAGTTTCACGTTCCCTAAACTAAGCTTAAAAACGAGATCATTGTTATTATAAGTTAGCATATCAAACACTTACACACATGGCTTAATTATATGCTTAAACTCCCTTATTCCTAGGTGTATCTCTTATATTTTATTTTTGTCTTAGAATGATCATGAAGATGCATTTTTGGACTTATTTCGATAGTTTATTAGGCTGAAAGCAAAGTAGGACGATTTGATCAATAGTTAGCTAAAGGACAAAATCTCTTAAAACTGCTTCTCGGGATATCAAAAAGTTCATATCTTGGCATAACTTGGTTCACGATTTGAGACCTTTCTTGGGCCGATATTTGGCATGTACTTCATACTTCATATCTTGAGAGACGTTCTTGAGATAATGGTCTTCTCATCGTTTAATAGAGTTCCTTCACTTGTAGACTTTTGAGGGGTACTCCAACTTTGTTGACCACGACTTCATGATTATTCTTCAATCTCTAATTGGGATTTTGAGATACAACGATCCACCTCCTTTTCGGACTTGGATCTATTTATCCTCATACCTTGTTAGGGTCTTTTCGGATATACTTCTCCATGATCTTTATGGGAGTTGATTGCTTTTCGTCGTGAGTCTTGATCCTTCATATTGATTTTGGGAATAATGCTTTTCACATCACCTTGGATCTTCAGCAATAAAATTGAATCCTCATGCCTTGTTAGGGCCTTTTCGGACTCGCCAATCTTCGCGCCCCGCTTCATAAGTTATGCCTTGGCTATGAACTCTTATCATTACCTAGCAACTTTTAAACGATCTTGGGATAGAAGCTAAGTAACTTTTCAAATCGTACGACCTTACTTATTGCAGATAAATTATTAGCAAATGATGGGAGAATAGGCAAATAATTACACCAAGTGAGCTTGTGCAAGAATACCGACTTATAATTGACTCTATCATCTCTCGTTCTCCACAATTTAAAATCTCAAGTAATGAGACTCGTGGATACTTAGCCTAATAAACCAATTAAGGTCTACATGGTTAAGGATACTAGCTAGAATAAACTTGGATAAGTCTATTCGGGTTGAGTCAAAATAATCGCAACGGGCCTAATATGTCAAAGATTTCTAAACTAGCTACACCACTTTATTAATATTTTTGACTTTATTGCGGGATATATACATATGAAAGCAACGATAAAAATTTAAAAATTACGACTACATGGCCAAAGTTAATTAAAAATTTGAAAAATGTTGAAAAAGATGATTTTCCGGTTAAATGAAGGCATTTTCATGGAAAAGTCCACTTAAAACTTCGATAGAAGTCCCCCTACACTTAAGATAAAAATTGTCCTCAATGTTTAAGCATGTGGGAAAAGTCTCCCCTACACTTATGACATTGTGCACGTTGGTTAACTCAAGCTAAGGAAGAGACGACTAAAGTGATCAATTTCAAATGTGAGTATGAAGAAAATTGAATCACGATAGTTGAGAGATAGAACCGGATTTCGGATAACACGGGAGCACGGTTCTTCAAAGGTTCCAAGAGTGCATTCATCCCTGTAATCACATCACCACACAAAAACAAACACCTATACAGGTCCCCCTACACTTAGGAGGTAAAAACATAAAAGGATAGATACTCGGATTGCCTCCCGAGGAGCGCTTGTTTTTGATAACCGAGTCACGAGCCTGACTCGACCCAAAATCAATTCATGGGGAACGTGGTGAGGGATGGAATCATCTCATGAGAGATGTCCTCACCAAAGTACAGCTTCAGACGCTGGCCATTCACCTTGAAATTGGGCCCATTTGGCTGAGAAAGCTCAATGGTCCCATACGGAAAGACTTTGGCGACGGTGAATGGACCAGACCAGCGGCTCTTCAACTTGCCAGAGAAGATCTTCAACCGAGAGTTAAAAAGTAAGACTTGATCACCAACGTGGAACTCTCGGTTCTTGATTTTTGCGTCATGAAGGATCTTCGTCTTCTCCTTGTAGATCAGTGAGTTCTCATAAGCTTCATTCCTCAGTTCGTTGAGCTTGTTGAGTTGAGTCTTGCGATGATCACCGGCTTTGTTGATGTCGAGGTTAGCCCACTTCAAGGCCCAGTGCGCCTTATGTTCCAGCTCGATGGGAAGGTGGCATGCTTTCCCGTACACAAGACGATAAGGTGTACAACCGATCGGGGTCTTATAAGCAGTACGGAAAGCCCACAGAGCATCATCTAACTTATCGGCCCACGCGGCACGATGCTCTCCCACAGTACGCTCCAAAATTCGCTTCAATCCACGATTGGATATCTCGGCTTGCCCATTGGTTTGGGGATGATAGGCGGTGGAAAGACGGTGATTAACACCATACTTAGCCATGACTCTTGCAAATTGATCGTTGCAAAAATGAGTCCCGCGGTCACTGATAATAGCACGAGGAACGCCGAATCTAGCGAACAGCGATTTCAAAAAGTTACAAACCACCCTTGCATCATTAGTAGGTAAAGCTTTGGCTTCAACCCACTTTGAAACGTAGTCAACGGCAACAAGGATGTATTTGTTTCCTTTAGATGAAGGGAATGGCCCCATAAAGTCGATACCCCAAACATCAAAGATTTCACATTCTTGTATGAAATTTTGAGGCACCTCATCTTTATGAGTGATCTTGCCTTGTTTTTGGCAAGCATCACATCGTTTAACCATCTCGTGAGCATCACGATAGATGGTGGGCCAATAAAATCCCGAGTCAAACACTTTTTTAGCGGTGTAGTTGGGACCAAAGTGACCACCGGTGGGTCCTTTGTGGCAAGCGTCAAGGATTTCTAAATCTGCCGCTCCATCAACACATCGGCGAATAATCAAGTCAGCACATTGTTTGAATAGATACGGGTCATCCCAAAAGTAAGTATTAATGTCGTTAAAGAACTTCTTCTTTTTCTGGGATGTTAACCCGTCAACGAGAATTCCACCCGCCAAGTAGTTTGCAATGTCCGCAAACCACGGGGTTTCATCAGCAGTCGAGTTGATAGACATTAAGGTCTCCAAGGGAAAAGAATCATTGATTTCTTTGTGCGGATGATCCCCTTGGTAAGGATCCTCAAGTCTACTGAGATGATCCGCGGCTAGGTTTTCAGCTCCTTTTTTATCGTGAATTTCGATTTTAAATTCTTGGAGTAGCAAAACCCAACGAAGAAGTCTTGGTTTAGAGTCTTGTTTAGTCAACAAGTACTTCAACGCGGAATGATCGGTGTAAACGATTGTGGTGGAAAGGACAAGGTAGGGGCGGAACTTTTCAAAAGCATAGACAACAGCTAAAAGCTCTTTTCGGTTGTCGTATAATGCAATTGGGCCCCCGACATTGTCTTGCTAGCGTAATGGATCGGTTGGAAGTGTTTGTTCACTCTTTGGCCCAGAACCGCACCAATAGCAAAGTCACTAGAATCGCACATCAATTCGAAAGGCAGCTCCCAATTAGGGGTAACCAAGACGGGTGCCTTAGTTAGCTTATCCTTAAGCGAGTTGAAGGCTTCAAGACACTCTTTGGAAAAGATAAAAGGAGTATCTTTTTCCAAGAGGTGGGTCATCGGGCGAGCGATTTGAGAAAAATCTTTGATGAATCGACGGTAGGAGCCCGCATGACCAAGGAAACTTCTCACACCCTTCACGGTTGAAGGTGGAGGCAACTTAGCAATAACATCGACTTTAGCACGGTCTACTTCAAGAATGGCTTTGGATATCTTGTGTCCTAGCACGATGCCCTGTTTTACCATGAAATGGCATTTTTCCCAATTAAGAACAAGGCGAGTGTCTTCACACCGCTTCAGCATACGTTCTAAATTGGCAAGGCAAGCAGAGAAAGAATCGCCATAAACTGAGAAGTCATCCATGAATACTTCCATAGTGTCTTCCACCATGTCATGGAAGATAGCCATCATACACCTTTGGAACGTCCCAGGAGCATTACATAAACCAAAAGGCATGCGTTTGTAAGCGAATGTTCCATAGGGACAAGTGAATGTGGTCTTTTCTTGGTCCTTGGGATTGATGGGAATTTGAAAATACCCGGAGAAACCGTCTAAGAAGCAGTAATAGTCATTACCCGCTAGACGCTCGAGCATTTGATCCATGAAGGGAAGAGGAAAGTGGTCTTTTCTCGTGGCATCATTGAGCTTGCGATAATCAATACAAACTCTCCACCCAGTAACGAGACGAGTGGGAATCAACTCGTTGTGTTCATTGGAAACAACGGTTATTCCGTCCTTCTTGGGCACACAATGGACGGGACTTACCCACGACGAATCCGAAATAGGGTAGATCAAGCCGGCATCTAGAAGTTTGATAACCTCTTGTTTTATGACGTCATAAATTTTAGGATTAACCCTTCTTTGGCTCTGGATTGCGGGTTTAAAGTCATCTTCCATGAGAATTTTGTGAGTACAAAAGTTCGGATCAATTCCGCGGATATCGGAAATTTTCCAAGCAATTACCTTCTTATGAGCTTTAAGCACAGCGATGAGACGAGTTTTCTCTTCTTCTTTCAAGTCCTTCGCGATGATGACAGGCGCCTTCTTGTTTTCTTCAAGGAACACGGACTCGAGATGGGGCGGCAACTCCTTAAGTTCTAAATCCGGAGGATTCTCGATGGGAGGCGTTTTCAAAATCGGAGCATCGATAGCAATAACCGTGGGAGATGGTGGATAAAGATTGTCTTCTTTGAGAAGGTTTTCAAAGAAACTCATGTCGTCAGCCAAATCGGTGGTAGACTCGTCATTAGTTAAGTTCACATCTCCCATGGTGGCTTCAAGATCTTTCCAAAAGAAATCACTTTCTCCAAATAGAGACAGTGATGAATTAATAGAGGAAACGGTCTCAACATTGGGAAGAGAAGTAGGAATACTTTTGCAAGCATTTTGGAAGTGTTTTTCACAAGCCTCATCAAGAACGTCAATACAATTAACACTCTCGTTGGAATAAGGTTGTTTAGACAACTTTCCCATGTTGAAGACAATTTTATCGTCACCCACTCTCATGATAAGCTCACCGGCTTCAACATCGATGAGAGTGCGACCGGTCCTCAGGAATGGACGACCAACAATTAATGGCACACGAGGGTCCATCTCGTAGCCGACGACGACGAAATCGGTAGGAAAAGTGAAATTGTCGACTCCTACAAAGACGTCTTCGGCTATCCCCACTGGATAAGCAACCGTACGGTTAGCTAATTCCAGAGTCATTTTGGTGGGGACTAGCTCAGGGAGAGATAATTGCTTCCAAACGCTTAGAGGCATTAGATTAATACTGGCACCTAGATCGGCTAAGGCCATGCAATTCTCTACTCCCGGGAAGTTACAAGGGATTAAGAAACGACCCGGATCACCAAGCTTGGTTGGCAATTTCCTTAAGAGCACTGCAGAGCAATTCTCATTAAGTTGGGTGTTAGCAATATCAAGAAGCTTCTCCTTGTCGCTAAGAAGATCTTTGAACATTTTCGCGTACTTAGGCATGTGAGCGAGAGCCTCAGCGAAGGAGATGTTAAAATTCAATTGTTTAAACATTTTGAGAAAGTTCGAAACCTGAATATTGTCCTTGCTTTTGAGCTTCTCTTTCCTCAACCTTGATGGATAAGGTATATCGGAAGAAGAGGAAGGCTTTGGGAGAATAGGATCACTCACATCCTTGGGTGGAGGAGGGGTAGCAGTAAGAGGTGGAGAAATTGGGGAAGTAGAAGGATGAGGAATAGGAGCAGGTGACTCGTTCTCCTTAGTCACAACCACCGGTGGAGGTATAGGAAGCTCGGGTTCCTTGGTACCTTTGCCACTGCGAGTGGTGATTGCTTTCATCTCTCCTCTTGGATTCGCAACGGTGTTACTCGGAAGAGTACCCGAAGAAGAGGATTGATTACCGTGGAAGAAACTAGCCATCATGTTTCTTAAGTCATTCGTTTGACTATCCATAGTGTTTCTCATATCAGCTCTCAGATCGTTCCCTTGTTTCACCAGGTCTGCTTTCAAGTTGCGCACTTCATGTTGGAGATTGTCCATAAGCACATCGTTAGTCTTCATGTAGGTTCCAATGTCTTGGTGTAATGCGGTGGGTTGGTTGGGAGGAGCATTGTATGCGGGTGGTTGATAAGCAGGTTGCTGGTAAACTTGGTTGTTTCTTTGAGGTGGATGTTGTTGTTTGTGAGGTGGTATGTATGGTCCACGAGATTGTTGTTGTTGTTGTTGAGAAGGGCGGTTGAGGTTTTGTTGTTGGTTTTGGTTGTTAGGAGGAAAACCAGGTGGTGAGAGATAGTTGTTGGAACGGTAGCTAAGCAAGTTGTGGTCACCTTGAGGACGAGCTTGATAAGCGGGTTGAGGATAGGTACCGTATGCTGCATTCACATTCTCAGAAGGGTAGTCTTGGGTGGCGGTACAAGTGGTGTAAGAGTGAGGACCCCCGCATATCTCACATGGTTGGCTAACAGCATTGACTTGAGCGTCTTTAGCGTTTTTAGCGTTAATGCTGTTGGTGTTGCTGGCGGTTTGGGTAGCAAGCGATTCAAGAAGCGCAATGATTTTGTCAATTCGCTTGTCGCTGTCACTAGTGCTAGCACTAGCGACATTGGTCCGAACACTCTTGGTTTGCACACGAGACTTATTCTCAATGATATCCCAAGCAGCATTGGAAGTCTTAGCCAAAAGATTACCCCCCGAGGCACTGTTTAGTGAATCTTGGTCATTCATGCTTAAACCATTGTAAAAAGTATTAATTTGGTGCACTTTGGTAAAACCATGTTGTGGGCATTTTCTTAAAAGGTCTTTGAAACGGTCCCAAGATTCACTAAACGACTCATCGTACTTTTGTTCAAAATTAATGATTTCATTCCGCAAAGCGGTAGTACGAGAGGGTGGGAAAAACTAGTTGATAAACTTGGTCTCCAAATCCGTCCACGTAAGAATACTCTGTGGCGGTTCCTTAGCAAGCCAATGCCGGGCTTGTCCCTCTAAAGAAAAGGGAAAAAGTTGTAAACGGATTACCTCTTGTGGAACACCATTGAATTTGACCGTATTCGTGAGTTGTAGGAATCTCTTGATGTGGTCATGTGGATCATCAATGGTACGCCCCAAGAATGGTTGAGCAGAGACCATATGGATAAAGCCAGATTTGAGCTCAAAGTTGTTGGCTGCAATCGCGGGTATGACAATTGGATCATCGTTACCCTCTACATGTGTTTGCAGAAGTCCAATCATCGGGCAATTATCCGGTAGAGGCTCATTGTTGTTGTTATGATTATTGTTGAAAGGTGGGTTGTTATTGTTATTATTATTGTTTTGAGGTGGGTTATTGTTGTTGTTTTATACACCGGCCATGTCTAAGTTATCGAGAGGCTCGGGCTCTTGATAAGACGTTGATCGAGTACGTATACACCTGCAAAAGAACTAACAAGGCAAAAACAAAGCAAAAATATTTTTGGTTTTTATGTTTTTTTAATTTTTAAGATTTTTGAAAATTTTATATATTTTTTTGTATTTTTTGAAAATTTTTTATGAAAAAGTAACGTTCACGGTGAACGGATCCCAAAATCCAAGTTCTCACAAAAAACTGTTGATCTTAACGAGAAGAGCCGGCAGCGGCGCCATTTGATACATGAGTTTTTGCTTGGGTTCTTGATTTAGTTCTCGGTATCTCCTCGAATTGATCTCGGCTCTAAGTGGAATGATTTGTTCTTGGTTAATAAAAAGGTTATGGTTTGTTTATCTAATTTAAACTAATAACAAGTAATTAAGTGACAAAGAGTAAATTTAAAGCTTTAAATGATTAAAGTAAAAAGACGAGTTTAAAAATAAATGTTTGAACACTTAAAGCTTATACTAAAAAAATAAATGGGCATTCAATAAAAACTAACTCTTGGAAACTTTGTAAAAATATGAACTCAGTCGGAAACTACTAAAAGAAAGTAAGAACGGAATATAGCAAAACAACCCAAATCGGAATAGGCTAAAAAGGGAAGCTGATCGGAATATATTCCGATCAAGTGATCAGAATGTGGTAAAATGACTAAGATCGGAATACAGAAAAGGGCAAATCGGAATCTTGAAAAACTTGCAGCAATCGGAATGTATAACAAAGTCCAGATCGGAATAATTGAAATAGGCTACAATCGGAATAAAGGGCAAATGAAGTTGATCGGAATATTAAAACACTTACCGTCGGAATATACTAAACCCTTTTCCGATCTATAGATCGGAATAAGGGGTGCTGCCTGGTCGGAATATCAGGTCGGAAAAGGGCTTTGCCCTTTCCGAAAATGGTGCAGATTCGAGACTTATGCAAAGGAAATAAGCTATTAGAATAAGCTAAAACCCAAAACTAGCACGAATCTAAAATACATCCAATCAAATAAGCTCAAATAACAATTTATCTAGACTTAAAATAAACAACTTTTAAATCGAATTAATAAAAAGATGAACTTTTCATAAAAACTTTAAAAAGTAAATAAGCTAAATCAACAAATAAGTCAATAAGCACAAGGATCTCAAAGCTTATTCATGAAGAAACTTAAGGAAACATAAAAAGATTAACTTTTTAAGCACAAAATCATGGATGAACAACACGGATCATACGAGATTTGTACCAATATCAATCAAAATAAAAGAAAGGAAGGATGAGATTAAGGATTAAAAGCTAAAAACTTGAACTTGATTAATGAAAAATAATACAAATGTTGATCTTGAAATAGAAAGAGATGAAGTCTAGTGAGAGAAAGTTTAGAACTTTCTCTCTCTAAAACTAGAGAGAAGAATAAAACTAAAAACTACCTAAAAGACTAAGTGTCTCAATTTTTGTGAAGTAAGGTCCTATTTATAGGCAAGTCTTGTGGGCTTGCGAATGGGCTCGGTTTTGGGCTTCTTTTCTTCTTCCTTCTTTAGTCTTCTCGTCTCTTTAAATAAACGTTTCCGACTTTTGGAATTTGAGAAGTGTCGGTGAATAATTCCAACTCGTCTTATAATCTTTTATTTAATAGACTCGAGTTCTTCGACATATATGAATCTTCCATCTTTGGCTCTATTCTTCGATAAATCTTCAAATAGGCACAATGACTTCAAATCTTTTGCATCTCTTGGACAATAGACTTCGTCTTGAGTCTTTTTCCTCGATAAAACCCGTGCAATCCCATGTTTTCTTCAATATTCATCCGGTTGACTCTGAAAACACAATAAACACAAAAACCACGCATAATTCCAAACAAATGATATTAAATACGTGTTTTGGTCTTGTTTTAGCCAGAAATAAGTGGTAAAAGGATGGGTGTTTTCACACCTATCATTTGCCTCTCAACCAATGTTTCTGTTGGTTCATTACTGACTACCCTATCCTTTTCTTGTTCATTCACCACCCTAGATGTCATATTGTCCTCAAATGGATCAAAGTCGTAGTTCATGGACATCAAATCTTCATATATAAATTCCACAGTCTCATGCTCACTGACTTGACCATTAACATTTCCTTTCTCAACTACAGTTATAGGCTCAATCTCAGGTTGAGAAAATTGAATAGGGATGGAGGAGGGTGTGCCATTTACCCTTTTTGCAATATTCTTAGTAAACTTCATTTTGGATGGGGATGGAGTGACTGTTGTGGTGTGAGAAGGTGTGACATTTGTGGTAGGAGATGGTGTGACAGTTGTGGTAGGAGAGGGTGTGATAGTTGAGGTGAAAGCATGTTGAGTGGGGAATGTTAATAACAAGCCTATCTTAGGAATCAAATTAGGGTTTAACTCCTCAATAACAACACTGCTTGTAGGAGGGGGGAAGCATATGTGTCTACCCTAGTATGTAGGTGTTCACAATAGACCATAATTAGCTTGTTGTTAGTGATATACTTAGCTAACCCACAAACATCTTGATCATTACCTAAAGCTCTCAATCCCACATCAAGGTCGGTCACAGGAATCGTATAATGATAGTAAAGAGGTTCCTCATTCACGTATCCTAATTCCAACATTACATCATTTAACTCATGAATTGAAAACCTATCTATATCAAACCCATCGACATAAGCAACTAACCAATTTACATACCTCCTTCTATTATTAACATATTTGATCTTACCAGCATGGCGTATTTTTAGGGAAAACATAACAGGTTCCTTTTATGCAAATGCAATGAAAAAAATTAACTTAATCATAATAACTGTAATAACATTGGGAATCAAACTATTAATAAATAAACCCTATTAATTATGGAAAATTAATAAAAACTTGGTCAAATTGATTAAATCATCATACCGTATTCAATAGGTATTTTGTATATTCCGATATCCTCTTTTATCTTCCAAACAGTGCCATTCATTTTATTGCAAATAATTGGGGATTTTTTTTCTAGGGTTTATGAAGATCGCAGATAATTAGGGGTGGAGATGAGAGTGGTAATGAGAGGGAAATGAAAAGTCAATGTGTTTGTGATCGTGTGTTATGAAAGGGGTAGGCTATACACATTAAATGAAGAAAAAATAATGAAAGGACAAGAGTACCCCTCCACTGATATGAGCTTAAACTCATATCCATTTATCAACAAATAACCCTAAAACATGAAGCAAAATACCAATTTATCTTGCAAAAACAGTGTTATGTGGTATGTTTGTGTTTGTGTTCACTTGTGTAGGTAAAAGGATACATTTTCAAGCAAACAAGGAATTATCAAGCTTAAATTGATGAAAAAGACAAAGAAGGATCAAAAGTGACAAGACTTTGAAGTACAAGGACCTATCTTGACAAACTGCTAAAGATGAAGGACTATAGTGCAAATATTGTATAAAGTCAAGATCATAGTCAAATATGGTCAACTATCAAGTCAACAAAGTCAAAGGACCAATTCTGCTCAAAGATGAAGTTGGAAGGACTAAAAGTGCCAAAGAAATGAAGTTACAAGCCTTTAAGTGCAATCTGCCAAAGTTCAAGGGTTAAATCTGCCAATGTTGGAAAGTTTTACTAGCTTAATCCATGTGTACATGTTTAGACTAATGAGAAGCAAGTATAAGGGGCACACGGATTGCCAAATATCAGCATTAATTTCCCACTAGCCGCCACTCATTAATGAACAAGATCTGAACAGTGTGATCCGTGTGACTTTGTTTCAACCATTCAGAGCATGCCACGTGTCACTTTCAAACGGCCAAAAATTTCTCAGGATCGTTTTTGAGCTAGACTGAATTTCATGAAGAGTTGTAAACATCAAAAGTGCTTATTTTTTAGAGACGAACACAATGGTAATCATCAATTAACAAGAAATCAACTCAAGCAGAAAGTCCCAATTCATGTTCATACTTTGAAGATCAACTTTGAAGAATTGTGCCACGTGGAGACCTGGGATTGGTCTCAACACGTCATCATCCCCAACAAACTTCCTTTTCAAGTCTATAAATAGCAGCTTAGGTCTTCATTTTGAAGGAGTAGTTAAATTTGTAAAAACACACACATTTACATTTCCTTTCATCTTTCTTCCTTTTTAGCTAAACTACTCAAGAGTTTGACACACTCTTGAGTTAGTTAGTTAGTTAGCATCCTTTCAACAACTTTGTAACCGATTTCCATTAATAAAATTTGAATTCTTCATTTCCCGCCAATTCTTATCTTCACTCTACTGTTCATATCTTGCTTCTTCTTGATACTTGTGTTGCTGCATTGAGTTTGTTATGATCATTCATGGATCATAACTGACTTTGAAGAAGAATTGTAGCTGTTTGAGTGATTTCAGTTCAAGCCTTAGCATTTTTGAAGATTTCATGCCATGATGATGATTTCTAGTTGATTTGTAGCTGTTGTTGATAGTAGATTGGTTGATCTAGTGCTAAGGTGGTGGTTAGCACTAGGATAGAGAGTTCAGCACTCCTCTACTTCCCAATGGTTACTCCAAAAGGTTTTAAATGTTTCTGATTTTGGTTCCACTCAATTTGTCAACTGCATGCTATTTTTTCTAGTGTAAATCTTGATGATTGTATGATCAAATCTGTTTAGCTTGGCTGTTGTTTGATTGTGTACTTGTTTGTAGCTTAATTCTTGTTTAACTGCTTTTAATTTTGGATCATGTTCTAGTCTTTACCTTAATTCAGTCAATTTTAGTCTTGTCACCTTATTTGAGTAATAGTTGTCCTCATTACTTGCTAGTAGTTCTTACACATTTCATTTTGAGTATCAAGTTTGGTTAGCTAAAGGTTTTCATTCAGTTTGAACTAGCTCTTAAAAAGTCCTTGAAAATTCTCATATATTTCAGATAAAGGAGTGTTTGGAATTAGCTGTTAATGAGTTTTCAAATATTGATTCTTGGCAAGTTAGTGTTCATTTTCAGTCATTAGGTGGTTACAAAGTGTTTTGAATAATTTTCAAGTCAAATAACTGTTCAAACAGGCAATTGGTAAGAAAAAAAGTTTGGGTTGATTTTCATTCAGTTTTGCTTCTAAAAAGTTGTCATTTTCATTTAGCTAGCATTAACTGATTTCTTGATGAAATTTCACCAAACCTGTTCTAATTTGTAGGTCATATCATAAAGTTTCATAGTCTAAAAGCATTTTATATAGTTTTCATTCAGCTAGGAGAAATAAGCTAAAATCTGAAAAAGTTGAGATAAGCAAAGTTACTGTAAATGGAAACTGGATTTCTAGATCTTTTGATTCTATTCATTAACCAAGCAATTTTCTTTCACAAATCCATTTAGTATAAGGTATTGGATGATTTTTGAGAGTTTCAGCTTTTGTCAAAATTTTTGGTCAACGCTTGGTCAACGATAAGCCAATTTCAGCTTAATTCGAATTCCCAGCTTATTACTTGATGAAATTTGTTTTGACTTGATTTCCCGTTCATCATTTGAGTTTTTTAATCAGTTTAGGTACAAAAATCAAGTTGTGCTTGTTCAGATTGTCCTAGAGCTTATTTTGTGCTTATTTTGAAGTGCTTATTTGCTTATTAGTAGTTTTCAGCCAGATTCCTTTTAGAGACCTAGCTTATTTTGAATTTGAAGTGTTTTGCAATTGGTTTGAATCATTTTGGTCCAGTAATAAGCTCAAACGAGCTTATTTGTTTAGTAAACCCGTTTTTGCTTAAAAGGTTTTCAAAATTGCATTTTGGTCCTTGTTGAATTAAAAGGGTTTCAATACTGGCTAAACTTACAATTTTTTAGGGTTTTCACATATTAGTCCTTACAGTTTTGAATTTGTTAAATTTCAGTTAGCAAGTTTGGTAATTTGTTACTAATTGGTTAGTTAGTTACATAGTTTTCATTTTTGGACCTTTTGGTTTGCTGATTTACACTTTCAGTCTCTATAGAATTTACATTTTAAGCATTTGTATTTCATAGAATTTACATTTTCAGTCCTTTTAGTTTTAAAATTTGCATTTTGAATCTTAATTGAATAAAAACTTGGTAATTGCACTATGTTTTACATATAAGTAGGTAATATTTTTCAGTTTTGCAAGGCTTTGTTGAATTAGCAAATAGAATATCCAAAAAAAGATTAACAACCAAAAACAGTTAAAAACCCGATATTGGTTGGACTTTCAATTAGCAAGAACTGAGAAAAACGAACTGCATTATACACAATTTCAAATGGCGCCGCTGCCGGTTCTTTGACTTTACGAGAGACTATCGATTGACGGTTTTCATTGGCTTTTGGGATCCGTTCACCTTGTGAACGTTATTTTTACGTATCATAAATCAAAAAAAAATAAAAAATCAAAAATATAAAAATATATAAAAACTAAAAAATTAACAAAACAATTCTTTTCCTAAAGAATTGACCAAAAAAATTAAAAAATCCAAAAAAACAATCTTTTTCCTAAGAGATTGCACCCAAAAATATATATTATTGGATTCTCTCGGTTTTTATGTACATATAGTATTTTCTCTTAAAAAACTCATAAATACAAAAATATTTTCCATATATTATTATAAGTAAATACGTATACGTATAAGAACAACCAATCTACATATTCTCCATAAGTATTGCCAAGGCAATACACCGTGTTGAGGGGCGTTCCGGTCCTTGACACGTGTATCGATCAAACAAAATAAAGCAAGAATAGATAAATACTCTCAATAAGCAACAATTCGAAGAATACGAACATTTAAGTGAGTAGAAAGGCGATGTGCTATAAAATGCCATCTAAGGGTCAATAGGTACTTAAGTGCTTCGCGCCACCTAACCCCCCGTTCACTTGTAAGTATTCTAAGAAGGAAGGCTTCATTGGGGGTCTTGCACCCAAGTAGTACATACGTATATTGTTATTTTCTTGTGGATATTTAATATTGAAACTCGAAGAGGATAATCCATTTCTCTTCAAAGTCACACGAGAGCTTCTCTCTCATTCCTCGTATTGAGTTGCATGCTCACTCGCGGGCGTGCACAAATACCGATTGGTGTACAACCTCTTCCTCCGAAAAGGAAGAAAAAGAGAAAGAGTAAGACCACCACCGTCCATCGAGTCGATCACGAGAATCGTGCTTTGACTCCTCCACCACAAGAAGCCATGGCTATTGATAATCGCTCTTTGATGGAACGTATGCAAACCAATATTCATGGATATGCTAGTGCTATTAAGATTCCCGACTTTCCCGCAAATACATTTGAGCTACACACATCTATGGTTACTATGGTTTCACAATCACCTTTCTATGGTAACAAGAATGAGGATCCTCATGATCACCTTAAGAGATTCCTTTTTCTTTGCAATACCATTAAGCACAATGGAGTTCCACATGAGGTTATTAGGTTGATGTTAGTGTCATTTTCACTAGAGGGACCCGCTAAGCATTGGTTAGACACCCAACCACCCGATAGTATCACCACATGGGATGGTTTCACCACTAAGTTTTTGAACAAGTTTTTTCCTCCACATAAGACCATGGCCTTGAGGACCTTAATTATAGGCTTTCAACAAAAACCTAGTCAATCCTTTAGTGATGCTTGGGAAGAGTATAGTGAGTTATTGAGGCGATGCCCTAACCATGGATTGGATGATGTTCACCAAATCAATACCTTCTATAATGGCCTTAAAACTCACCACCAAGATTCACTCAATGCTTCCGCGGGAGGAAATATTCTTCTTAAATCCATGCAAGAGGCCTTGGACATCATTGAGACTAAATCAATGGTTCAAACAAACAATCAATTTGAAGAAAGGGTTCATGTTATCCAAAACAATTCTCAAACCCCTTGTGACAACCAACTCCTCAAGTTTCAACAAGAGATGTTTCAAAGGATGAATAGAGATAGTGAGAGAAATTTGAAAGTACAACAAGAAATACTTCAAGCTTTTAAGAACATGTCCTTGAACAATTCTTCAAATGATGTGAATGCCATTACCCTTTCTTGTGTAACTTGTGGAGGTCCCCATTCTTATGAACAATGTGATAAGGTGCATGGTTATCAAGGGGAATTTTATGCTTACCAAGAAGAACATCGTGAACACTTCAAGCCCAATATCAATCCAAATAACCTTTCTTACAAGTCCCAAAACTACCTTACTCCACCAGGATTCCCACCCCAACCACCCACCCAAATTCAACAAAATCCTCCTCAAATTTTACCAAGGAATCAAGGGCAAAGACCACCTTACCAAGGAAATAACTACAAGGCACCCAACAATGTTCAACATCAAGGAAATACCTTTTATCCACCACAACAAGGATTTAATCAACCACTTCCTCTTTTCACCAATCAAGCATATGCTCCAATACCAAATCAAGCTTACCCTCAACTTCAAAATCAAGGATATGGGATGCAAGAGACTCAAGAGTATGTTGACAAGAAAATGCGTGAAATTGAGAAGAGAATGAATGACCAAATGAAACGTATAGCGGAGGAACAAACCAATAGGGTTTTAATGGCATTCAATCAAAGACCACAAGGGGCTTTACCTTCCAACACACAAACAAATCCAAGAGCCAATGTCAATGCCATTACAACAAGGAGTGGAACAACAACAAAGGATCTTTCACCTCCTAAACCTACTATTGTTCAACCCACTTGTGCTCCTACTTGTGACAAGCCTTCTACCTCTACTTCACCTCCTCAAAATACTCCTATTCACTCAAACACACCTTCTCAACCTCTTCATACTTCTCCTTTACCTTCCACACTTCCCAATGAAGAAGCTAACAAAGACAAATCTTCCACTACAACACCTATTCCACCTACACCAAAACCTACTCTTCCATATCCTTCAAGGTTGAAAAAGGACAAGTTAAAGAACAAGGATGGCATCCAAGTCTCCAATTTCTTAAGGATGTTCAAGCAACTTAACATCAATATATCCTTTGCCGAAGCTCTTGCTTATATGCCAAAGTTTGCTAAGATGTTCAAGGATTTGCTCTCAAACAAAGAAAAACTGGTTGATTTGCCCAACACATCCCTTAATGAAAATTGTTCCGCGGTGTTACTTAAAACCTTACCAACAAAACTTGGAGATCCGGGGCGCTTCTTGATACCTTGTAATTTTCCCGGTGTTGAAAATTTCATGGCTTTGGCGGATCTAGGGGCAAGCATAAACCTCATGCCTTTATCGGTTTGGAAAAAACTCTCTCTTCCCGAGCTCACTCCCACTAGGATGACTCTTGAACTAGCCAACCGAACCATAGCTTACCCCGTAGGTATAGCGGAGGATGTGTTTGTAGGTGTGGATAAGTTTACGTTTCCGGCCGACTTTGTAGTGGTTGATTATGACATGGATCCTAGAGTGCCTTTAATTGTTGGTAGACCGTTTTTGAGAACGGGTCGTACTTTGATAGATGTGGCGGAAGGAGAACTAATTATGAGAGTCGAAGATGAGAGAGTGGTGTTTAAGTTAGGGAAAGTTTGTAATAGGAAAGAGGTTAATGAGTCTAGACCTTGTGAGACTATTAACATTGTTGATGTGTTAGATGAAGTGTGTGATGAACACTTTCATGATGCTTGTAAGAGTACTAGTGATGAGATGCCCCATGTTGAAACCGTGGCCTCAATTGCTCCCTCTTTAACACCTTTTGGAGAGAGTGATTTCCTCTTGGAGGAATTTGAGTCAAACTTTCTTGGTGATGATGATTCTCCCATTAATTGGGAAGAAGATATTCTTACAATCCAAAAGTTTCTCAATGAGGACCCTATTCCTTCTCCTATTCCACAAGAAATTACCATTGAGGAACCTTCCATAGTAAAACCTTCCATAGAAAGTCCACCTCCTATTAAACTTAAGGACCTTCCATCCCACTTAGAGTATGCTTTCTTAGAGGGCAAAGACCAATTACCGGTGATCATTGCTAAAGAGTTGAAAGAGGATGAGAAGGAGCAACTTATTGAAGTCCTTAAGAAACACAAGAAAGCCTTAGCATGGAAAATATCCGACATAAGGGGAATTGATCCACATTTTTGTACACACAAAATCCTTATGGAGGATGACTATAAACCCGCCATTCAAAACCAAAGGAGAGTTAATCCAAAAATCCATGAGGTTATTAAGAAGGAAGTGATTAAACTCTTAGATGCGGGGATGATTTACCCCATTTCCGACTCTCCATGGGTTAGCCCGGTTCATTGTGTTCCAAAGAAGGGTGGAATCACCGTGGTGCCTAATGAGAACAATGAGCTTATTCCCACGAGACTTGTGACCGGTTGGAGAGTTTGCATCGATTATAGAAAACTCAATGAGGCGACTAGGAAAGACCATTTCCCGCTTCCTTTTATGGATCAAATGCTTGAACACTTAGCGGGAAATGAGTATTATTGTTTTCTTGATGGCTTTTCGGGTTATTTCCAAATACCCATTGACCCTAAGGATCAAGAAAAGACCACATTCACTTGTCCTTATGGTACATTTGCTTACAAGAGGATGCCTTTTGGCTTATGTAATGCACCGGGGACGTTTCAAAGGTGCATGATGGCGATTTTCCATGACATGATAGAGCAAACTATGGAGGTTTTTATGGATGACTTTTCCGTCTTTGGAAATTCATTTAGCTCATGTCTCACCAATCTTGAAAGAATGCTTAAGCGCTGTGAGGAAACACGTTTAGTGCTTAATTGGGAGAAATGTCACTTTATGGTGAAAGAGGGGATTGTTTTAGGACACAAGATATCCAACAAGGGATTAGAAGTTGATCGAGCTAAAATTGATGTGATTGCTAAGCTTCCCCCACCCACCTCGGTTAAATGTGTGAGGAGTTTCTTAGGTCATGCGGGATTTTATAGGCGCTTTATACAAGATTTTTCTAAGATAGCTAGACCGATGACTCACCTCTTGGAGAAAGAGGCTCCTTTCATTTTTAACCAAGATTGTTTAGACTCTTTTGAGACTCTTAATGAAAAATTGACTAAGGCTCCCGTTTTGGTTTCTCCAAATTGGGAATTACCTTTTGAGCTTATGTGTGACGCTAGTGATTATGCGGTGGGGGCCGTCTTAGGAAAAAGTGTTAATAAGCATTTTTAACCTATACACTATGCGAGTAAAACCATGACCGGTGCACAACTTCATTACACTACCACGGAAAAAGAGTTGCTTGCTATAGTATATGCTTTTGAGAAGTTTAGACCATATCTTGTGCTTTCCAAAACCATAGTGTATACGGATCATTCCGCTCTCAAGTATCTTATGACCAAACAAGATGCTAAGCCTAGGCTTTTGAGATGGGTTTTGTTGCTTCAAGAGTTTAAGATAGAAATTCGTGATAAGAAAGGGGTCGAGAATTTAGCGGCGGATCACTTGAGTAGACTTGAGCATCCTTTTCAAGGAGATTTACCACACTAAGAAATCAATGAATCCTTTCCATTAGAGGAGCTCATGTCTATCTCCTCCCAAGAGGATGCCACTCATTGGTTTGCGGATATCGCAAACTATCTTGTGGGCAATGTGCTTATTGAGGGGCTTACTTATCAACAAAAGAAGAAGTTTCTTAAGGAAGTTAAGTATTACTTTTGGGATGATCCATATCTTTTTAGGCAATGTGCGGACCAAATCATTAGACGGTGTGTAGATGGGCCCGAGGCATTTAAGATCTTAGAAGCGTGTCATAAAGGACCTACGGGTGGACATTTTGGGCCTAACTATACCGCCAAGAAAGTCTTTGATTCGGGTTACTATTGGCCTTCCATTTACAAAGATGCCCATGAAATGGTGAAATTTTGTGATGAGTGTCAAAGACAAGGAAAAATTACACAACGTGATGAGATGCCACAAAATTTTATCCAAGAGTGTGAGATATTTGATGTATGGGGCATTGATTTCATGGGACCTTTTCCATCCTCTAAGGGAAACAAGTATATACTTGTGGTGGTGGATTATGTGTCTAAATGGGTGGAGGCTAAAGCCTTACCTACCAATGATGCTAGAGTTGTTGTGAAGTTTTTGAAACAATTGTTTGCTAGATTTGGTGTACCTCGGGCCATCATAAGTGATCGTGGTACGCACTTTTGTAATGATCAATTCACGAGAGTTATGAAGAAATATGGAGTGAATCATAGAATTTCTACCGCGTATCACCCTCAAACAAATGGTCAAACCGAGGTCACAAATCGTGGTTTAAAGAGAATTTTAGAGAGAACGGTGGGAGAGCATCGAGCTTCTTGGTCGGATAAGCTTGATGATGCTTTGTGGGCATTTAGAACGGCTTTTAAAACACCAATTGGTTGTACTCCTTATAGGCTTGTCTATGGAAAAGCGTGCCACCTCCCATTCGAGCTAGAACATAAGGCATCTTGGGCTCTCAAATGGGCTAACTTTTATTTAAACCAAGCCGGTTCCCATAGGAAAGATCAACTCAATGAGATGGATGAATTGAGAGCCAATGCCTATGAAAATTCTTTGCTTTACAAGGAAAAGACTAAGAAATTGCATGATGCTAAGATCAAGAATCGTGAGTTCAAAGTTGGAGAGCCGGTTCTCCTCTTTAACTCAAGATTGAAACTTTTTGCGGGCAAGCTTAAGTCGAGATGGTCCGGTCCATTCACTATTGCTCAAGTGTTTCCATATGGAACCCTTGAGTTGTCACAACCCGATGGTCCAAATTTTAAAGTGAATGGTCACCGTGTTAAGCATTACTTTGGGGAGGACATTTCCGTTGAAATGGTCCAAGAGATCCCAATTTTCCCCATGAATTAATTCATTGAGGGGCGAGTCGAGCTAGAGACTCATTAACTCAAGCATCGTATAACTAGGTTTAGAGTGTTGTAGGTTAGAAATAAAGGCATAGACTTGAAGATAAGTGTAGGGGAGACCTTCTTTTGTCTTCACGATTGTTTGTAGGGTTGCTCACTCATCTCATGCTTTGGAGCTTATGGAGGAGGCCCTTGTATCCGGTTCACTTCGTTACTATAGTGATTTTTCATTGACACCTTGTGCTTCAATATGATTTCACTAATAGTTGTCCTTTCCTTAACTTGGGTTAAGCAAAGTCTATTCATTGTCATAAGTGTAGGGGAAGTTTTTATACTTCCATGCTCTTAAACATTGAGGACAATGTTTAGCTTAAGTGTAGGGGGGTCTTCTATCGAAGTGACTTTACCTAGAACTTGTCATTGTCTTGCATGATAACATGGAAAATTGATTTTTCAACATTTTTCAAATTTTTGATCTACTTTGGCCACCAAAAATATGCATTCATAATTTTTGCATCAATCATTTTTCATAACACATTTGCATTGTATATATTTCTTCTTTTATTTTTCATCAAATATATAAAAAGGAAAATATATAATAAAACATGGTTTAACAAATTTAGATTTCTTTGACATATTAGGCCCGCCATGGATATTTTGACTCAACCCGAGTTTGCTTATCTTAGCATTCTCTAGCTAGTATCCTTAACCATGTAGTCCTTCATTGGTCTATTAGGCTAAGCATCCACTAATTTCATTCTTTGAAATTTTAAATTTGTGGAGAATGGGAAATGATAGAGTTGAAGCAAGTGTAAAAGGGCTAGATAGACTTCATGATAATTACTTGTGGCTAAACCCTTCTCTTCTCTATCTCTATTTTCTTCGCATGAATATAATTGTTAATAAATAATCAAGTACGGTTTTAATTGGTTTGTAATCTCTTATGCATTTTTGACTAATCATTCACGGTTGGTATGAGTACGTCTTAAGATTCTAAGTTAGTACGTTTTATGTGTACTAGACTTATGTCATGCTCCATATTTAGCGGGTGTTTTTCCTTTTATTCTTTTCTACTTTCTTTGTGAGGAATAAAGAAAAATAAGAGCGGCTTATAAAAAAATGAGTGGCTAGAAAAAAAGAAGAAAAAGAAAAAAGAAAAGAAAAAAAAAATATATATATACAAGACTCCCAAGAGGGGCAGTGTGGTGTTAATTATAGTGACTATTGAGTTCCAATATTACCTTGACGGGTTGCGGGGATTCAATAGATTGCTCCAATCCAATATTACCTTGACGGGTTGCGGGGTTGAAGATCCAAAGTCTCAAAAAGATGGCGGATGTAAATTATTGCGTGAGTTTTATTTTTCTTTCCTTAGCGAGTGTGTAGCTACTTAGGAAAGCATGACATGAGGATTTTACACATAAGGCGAATGACTTATTACTCTTGAAACGGACTTGTATTAATTGTGAGCGGTTTTTCAAGTAATGGATGAGAGGATTACTTAGGATTAAAACCGTGCTTCCTTATTTTTGGATTTTACACTTCTTATACTTCACACTTGAATAAATGACAAATTTGCCCACAAGCAATTTGCTCAAATAATAACCGGTTCCACATTTAATTGTCATGAATAAGTTGATGCACTTTTTACTTGTGAATGCAATGATCCCATTTTTAAGCTTGGTATGGGGAAAGTGAAACTTGAGGGTGATAAATGTCCATGGTACCCAAGCCCTAATCTAAGCCATTGAATTCTTTATGAGTTATTTCCATCAAAACCATTTTAAGAAAAATCAAAAAGATATAGATAGAATTGTATTTTGTTCATTGCATTGTTTAAAGTTAAAATCATGCATCATGTAGTTTAGAGTAGTGTAGATGCATTCATATGGCCAAGGTGGGTTAAATATGAGGAGAATGTAAATTTATGCTTTAAAATATATAATAGCATGAGGACATGACAATATTCAAGTGTAGGGGATTTGATATGAGCTTAAACTCATATCCATTTATCAACAAATAACCCTAAAACATGAAGCAAAATACCAATTTATCTTGCAAAAATAGTGTTATGTGGTATGTTTGTGTTTGTGTTCACTTGTGTAGGTAAAAGGATACATTTTCAAGCAAACAAGGAATTATCAAGCTTAAATTGATGAAAAAGACAAAGAAGGATCAAAAGTGACAAGACTTTGAAGTACAAGGACCTATCTTGACAAACTGCCAAAGATGAAGGACTATAGTGCAAATATTGTATAAAGTCAAGATCATAGTCAAATATGGTCAACTATCAAGTCAACAAAGTCAAAGGACCAATTCTGCTCAAAGATGAAGTTGGAAGGACTAAAAGTGCCAAAGAAATGAAGTTACAAGCCTTTAAGTGCAATCTGCCAAAGTTCAAGGGTTAAATCTGCCAATGTTGGAAAGTTTTACTAGCTTAATCCATGTGTACATGTTTAGACTAATGAGAAGCAAGTATAAGGGGCACACAGATTGCCAAATATCAGCATTAATTTCCCACTAGCCGCCACTCATTAATGAACAAGATCTGAACAGTGTGATCCGTGTGACTTTGTTTCAACCATTCAGAGCATGCCACGTGTCACTTTCAAACGGCCAAAAATTTCTCAGGATCGTTTTTGAGCTAGACTGAATTTCATGAAGAGTTGTAAACATCAAAAGTGCTTATTTTTGAGAGACGAACACAATGGTAATCATCAATTAACAAGAAATCAACTCAAGCAGAAAGCCCCAATTCATGTTCATACTTTGAAGATCAACTTTGCAGAATTGTGCCACGTGGAGACCTGGGATTGGTCTCAACACGTCATCATCCCCAACAAACTTCCTTTTCAAGTCTATAAATAGCAGCTTAGGTCTTCATTTTGAAGGAGTAGTTAAATTTGTAAAAACACACACATTTACATTTCCTTTCATCTTTCTTCCTTTTTAGCTAAACTACTCAAGAGTTTGACACACTCTTGAGTTAGTTAGTTAGTTAGCATCCTTTCAACAACTTTGTAACCGATTTCCATTAATAAAATTTGAATTCTTCATTTCCCGCCAATTCTTATCTTCACTCTACTGTTCATATCCTGCTTCTTCTTGATACTTGTGTTGCTGCATTGAGTTTGTTATGATCATTCATGGATCATAACTGACTTTGAAGAAGAATTGTAGCTGTTTGAGTGATTTCAGTTCAAGCCTTAGCATTTTTGAAGATTTCATGCCATGATGATGATTTCTAGTTGATTTGTAGCTGTTGTTGATAGTAGATTGGTTGATCTAGTGCTAAGGTGGTGGTTAGCACTAGGATAGAGAGTTCAGCACTCCTCTACTTCCCAATGGTTACTCCAAAAGGTTTTAAATGTTTCTGATTTTGGTTCCACTCAATTTGTCAACTGCATGCTATTTTTCCTAGTGTAAATCTTGATGATTGTATGATCAAATCTGTTTAGCTTGGCTGTTGTTTGATTGTGTACTTGTTTGTAGCTTAATTCTTGTTTAACTGCTTTTAATTTTGGATCATGTTCTAGTCTTTACCTTAATTCAGTCAATTTTAGTCTTGTCACCTTATTTGAGTAATAGTTGTCCTCATTACTTGCTAGTAGTTCTTACACATTTCATTTTGAGTATCAAGTTTGGTTAGCTAAAGGTTTTCATTCAGTTTGAACTAGCTCTTAAAAAGTCCTTGAAAATTCTCATATATTTCAGATAAAGGAGTGTTTGGAATTAGCTGTTAATGAGTTTTCAAATATTGATTCTTGGCAAGTTAGTGTTCATTTTCAGTCATTAGGTGGTTACAAAGTGTTTTGAATAATTTTCAAGTCAAATAACTGTTCAAACAGGCAATTGGTAAGAAAAAAAGTTTGGGTTGATTTTCATTCAGTTTTGCTTCTAAAAAGTTGTCATTTTCATTTAGCTAGCATTAACTGATTTCTTGATGAAATTTCACCAAACCTGTTCTAATTTGTAGGTCATATCATAAAGTTTCATAGTCTAAAAGCATTTTATACAGTTTTCATTCAGCTAGGAGAAATAAGCTAAAATCTGAAAAAGTTGAGATAAGCAAAGTTACTGTAAATGGAAACTGGATTTCTAGATCTTTTGATTCTATTCATTAACCAAGCAATTTTCTTTCACAAATCCATTTAGTATATGGTATTGGATGATTTTTGAGAGTTTCAGCTTTTGTCAAAATTTTTGGTCAACGCTTGGTCAACGATAAGCCAATTTCAGCTTAATTCGAATTCCCAGCTTATTACTTGATGAAATTTGTTTTGACTTGATTTCCCGTTCATCATTTGATTTTTTTAATCAGTTTAGGTACAAAAATCAAGTTGTGCTTGTTCAGATTGTCCTAGAGCTTATTTTGTGCTTATTTTGAAGTGCTTATTTGCTTATTAGTAGTTTTCAGCCAAATTCCTTTTAGAGACCTAGCTTATTTTGAATTTGAAGTGTTTTGCAATTGGTTTGAATCATTTTGGTCCAGTAATAAGCTCAAACGAGCTTATTTGTTTAGTAAACCCGTTTTTGCTTAAAAGGTTTTCAAAATTGCATTTTGGTCCTTGTTGAATTAAAAGGGTTTCAATACTGGCTAAACTTACAATTTTTTAGGGTTTTCACATATTAGTCCTTACAGTTTTGAATTTGTTAAATTTCAGTTAGCAAGTTTGGTAATTTGTTACTAATTGGTTAGTTAGTTACATAGTTTTCATTTTTGGACCTTTTGGTTTGCTGATTTACACTTTCAGTCTCTATACTTGTTAGAATTTACATTTTAAGCATTTGTATTTCATAGAATTTACATTTTCAGTCCTTTTAGTTTTAAAATTTGCATTTTGAATCTTAATTGAATAAAAACTTGGTAATTGCACTATGTTTTACATATAAGTAGGTAATATTTTTCAGTTTTGCAAGGCTTTGTTGAATTAGCAAATAGAATATCCAAAAAAAGATTAACAACCAAAAACAGTTAAAAACCCGATATTGGTTGGACTTTCAATTAGCAAGAACTGAGAAAAACGAACTGCATTATACACAATTTCAAAGGGATTAACATTGTTACTAGTTTCAAAAATAGGGAGCACTAGTGTATTTAAATTGAAATATGGACGAAACTTGATGTTTGGTATAAACCATAAGGACGAAACGTGTATTTTTTTCTTTATTTTTAGAGAGTGGGTTTATAAAGTGGGGGTTAGAATTAGGTAACATTTAGATTTAATGTAGGTTTTGGTGGAAAAATGTATGTATTGAGGCATAAAGATTTTTTTTTAATTTCGAAATTATAGTCCAGTATATTATTTTTGGACGTTCCAAATTAATAGTCTAATTTCAACAAGAGACAAGGAATGTAGATTAAACAAAATTTCAAATGCAACTTTGTTTTTTCTCACAAGCAGAGGGACAAATTCCTATCATCCATTTGGTATGATCTAAAGGTGGAGATTAACCTTTGATTTAAAAAAAACACGAAGGGACTAAATTTTAGATTTTTCGAACTGATTTTTATTAATGGTGATATTTCACTAGTGAAAAAACAATGAAATATCAAGGGTGATAAAATAATTTTATCACAGGTGATATTTCATTTTATCACTGGTGATATTTCATTATTTTTTTCACTAGTGAAAAATCGTTGACATAATTTAGTTCGAAAAATTTACAATTTTAATCCCTCCGTCGATTTTTTGCATCTTTTTACTTTTTAGCGAAAACGATCAATCCGTATTTTTTTTTATAAAATTTAATGTTAAGTAATGAATGAATAGGATTTGTCCCATTCTTACAAGTAAAAAGAAAGTTGCAAAATAACTCAACTCATCTATATTAAGTTTATCATATCACCCTCACTTTAAGGTGTTACTACAAACAATACAAAAGTTATACATTAATTGGTTAAGGGTAAAATTGTCATTGAGTAAAAAGTAAGAAAGAAATATGTAAAATGATGTTTTTTATTAAAATATGTGCATTTTGTCGATGAACTAATTATAAGACGGAGGAAGTATTATGTTATTAAATAATATTTAAAATTAAATTTTAGGAATATAAATTTAATATATTATAATATGAATAGATAAGAAAGAAAGAGAGTAAAATGGCGAGGCCAAAAAAAAATCTCAAAAAGTTAAGCAGTGAGATTGGATTTTAAAAAGTTTTAAAATCAAATAATTATTATCAATTTTGAATTAAATTTCATAAACAACTTTTTTTATAATATCAACCTAACAGTATCCACTATCCACGCCTTCAAACCAAACATGCGCTACAAGTTCGTTTGTTTTGAAGACTAGTTTTAATTTAAGTGTGAGTTTATAAAATAGAAGGGTTTATGATTGAATAAAATTTAGATTTGATATAAGATTTATTAAATTATATGAGAGAGAAAGAGTAAAGTTGTTTATTTTAATATTATTATTTAATATTATTTTAAAATTTAAATAAATTTAAATAATATAAGTTAATAATTTATCGATTAAATATAAAAGAACGAGTGGCTTAAATTTTGTACTTCTTTGTCAGTTACCTAATAAAAACCAATGATCTTATGTGAGTTTTTACGAAAAGTGAAATTTTTGGTCAAATTCCTGTACGAATGTGTATAAGATTTATATCAAACATTGATTTTGAAATGTTGAGCCTAAACCTAAAAAACCCACATACCAAATTGCCTTTAAGATGAAACAAAAGATAAAAATTTATTTGCATATATACATTGTGCTTTTCAGTTTTCTTTTTAACCAGCTGAGCTATCTCAATTGGTCACTAAGGGTAACATTGGGGAGGTATTCTTGGAGAGGTCTCGAGTTCGAGTCTCACTAAGAACCTTCAGAGGCCCGAATTAAGAAGCAGGAGTGGGGTTTATCCCATAAAAAGAAGGTTCGAGGCTTGCATACTACCCTTGGATGTAAATTTAAGCTCGAATCACTAACTACTAACTCGCCGTTAAAAAAAAAGAGTAAAGAAAAAAAATCAGGTAAAAAATTGTCATCTTTTTTCTTTATACTGTTTAGTTTCACACATTTTATTAATGTCCAAATCAATAAACTCTATGTGCAAACCATCTCTCCAATAGTTAAGTTAACAAACACAACCAATTCAACTACAATGCAAATGATCACATGAGGGTCGTCTTTGACCTCGAGAGCAAGTGAAGTCGACGACCATCCAATATCCACAATTTCTAGAGCTCCAATTTTCTGCTAAATGCATAAAATTATAAAGATGTTGTAAATATGAGAAGAAAAAAAACTATAAAGTCTTTCAAATATTTTTCACAGAAAATACTAAAATGAACTGTTAAGTTTTTGGACCTAATCTGCTTCCCATCTCTAACCATAAGGACTCACTATGTTTCATTTGTAAACTTTCAGTTAGCTAGGATCTGGAATGAAGGACTCTTGGACTATGAGAACTATTGTTGTGAAGCTTCCTATTTGTTACTGGACTTGGGCTCAAGCCCATGCGAAGCCCATGATTGAAGCCCATGTATAACGAATCTATTAGCCTTAGGGTTTGTTTATAGTGAGGAGCGTGTATCTCATAGTCATTATCGCCTCATTTTGTCTGTGTGTTTATCACACACCAATACTCTCTCTCTAAACATTTTGATCTCAGAAATCTTGTTTTGTTTATTTAGTGTGTTTTGATTGTAAAACTATGATCATGTAGATCATAGGGCTACACGTGAGTAGCACTGGTAGTCTTTAGTATTTTTTATCTTTCTGTTTGTGTTCTTGATCTTGTTTAATAAAAGGAAAAGTGTTTGAGGTGTCTTGATTCATGTTTTTCTACATGGTATCAGAGCCAAGTTGTTGATAATCGATGAAATTTTTTTTTAGGGTTTCAAAAAGTTTAGGGGTTTTTTTTGATTAGATCTGCTATTGAGATAGCAGGATCTGTTAATATTACTTTTTGATTCAAAGTTTTGATGCCTCACTTTTTATTTTAAAAAATTAGGGTTTCTGAGATATGGTGTTTCATTTCATCTAGCTACTTTTTTGGACGATTGGTTACGTTGTTCTTCGATTGAAGTGATTTTCCCTAATTTTCCTTGAGAAAAAAATTAGGGTTTCACTTTCTTTGAAGAGGTTCTTGCTTTGTGGTGATTTCCTAAGTGGGATTTGCATCTCTGTTGCTGGTTCGTGGTTCTTTGATCATTTTCCCTTTTTCCCACGAAGGAAAATTAGGGTTTGTGATTTGGAGGTTCTGTTGCTCCTAGACTAAGTGAATCTAGGTGTAACAGTTCGATTGAGCTTTTGATTAGAGCACTATAACACCTCTCTACTCTCTTTTTATTACTTGCTATCTGCTTATTTGTCTTTATTGTTTTTTGTTGTGTTGGGTTGGTAGTCCTTTTATCTTTCAACCTTTTATCTGGATCCTCACTTTTCTGCTTGCCCTTAACCTGCCACCCTTGAGTGGTTTGGAAGCCTGGGAACTTTGTTGCAGTCCAGTGAGTTGTTTTTTGACCTTTTGACCCTTCACCATGTCTGATCATGCTGAGTCAGCACATGGTGATGATGATAATATAAGTGTGATTGATCTAGTTACACTTATTAACAAGCTTGATTTGAGTGACCCTTTGCATTTGCACCCTAATGATACTGATGTTTTGACTGTTATGACTGTTAAACTTAATGGAACTGAAAATTATCAAATTTGGGCTAATGCAATGTTACTTGCTTTGAAAGGAAAAAACAAAATTGGTTTTATTGATAGATCTTGTAGAAGGTCCATAACTGATGAGATTTTGGGAAAACAGTGGGATAGGGTGAATGCTGTGGTTCTTGGATGGATTTTGAACTCTATCTCTGAGGAATTGTTCCTTGGACAAATTTTCTCAAAAAAGGCTAAACATGTTTGAAATGAGCTTAAAGAAACTTATCATAACGTTGATGGGTCTGCGATTTTTTATCTTCATCATAAAATTAACACACTTAAGCAGAATGGGTCTAACTTGTCTGATTACTATCATAAACTGAATGCTTTTTGGAAATAGTATGATGCTATGGTTGAATTACCTAATTGTTTGTGTTCTGCTGCTGGTGAGTTTAAGAAACATAATCAAATGTTGAAACTTATGCAATTTTTGATGGGACTTGATGATTATTATATGAGTATTAGGAGTTCTATTCTCTCAAGAGAGACTTTGCCAGATGTTAAGGGTCCTTATGCCATTATCTCTAGTGAGGAGTCTCACAGAGTTGCATCTGGCACTCTTACTGGTTCCTCTCAGAGGACTCAGACATCTGCTTTTATTTCTAATGGGCCTGCTAGAAACAATGTTCAAAGACCTCAAAATTTTCAGAACTCTCAAATTGGTAATTTCAGACCTCAAAAATGATAATTTCATACCTAACTTTGGGAACAATGGTAACTTTAGACCTAGCTCTAGCACTACTGGCTTTAGACCTAATGCTCCTAACAACAATGGGTATAGACCTAATGCTAATTCTAATACTGAAATTGTGTGTGAGAATTGTGGGTATAATGGGCACACCATTGATAGGTGTTTTAAAATCATAGGCTATCCTAGTGACTTTGGAAAAAGAAAAGGGGGGCAAAATTATAAAGGGAAAAATGTGTCCAACAATTCTGTTGGTACACCTTCTTCATCAGGGTTCACTGATGAACAATTGACCACTTTGCTCTCTTTTATTAAGGATGACAAGATTTCTGCTACTGATTCTCAAAAGAGGGTTCATGCCAATATGACAGGTACTTACTTTAACAATAGCAAAGTGTTTAATGATAACTTTGAAAGATTTTTTTGTTCCAACACTAACATCAAAACAAACTGGGTTATAATGGGAAGGTTGTTGATTCTGGGGCTAATCAACATATGACCAATAATGAAACAGAATTGGACAATGTGTTTGATATTTCACATTTAAATATTAAAGTGGCTCATCCCAATGGGACTGAAGCCATCAATTCCAAAATTGGTAACCTAAAACTTTCAAATGGAATGGTTTTGTTTGATGTTCTTGTTATTCCTGATTATTGTGTGACCCTTATTTCTGTTCATAAACTTGCTAAGGATAACAAAATGTTGGTTATTTTTGATGAGAATAAATGTTTTTTTGTGAATCAGGATTTGAATCACCAAACTGTTTTAGGGACTGGTAGACAATGTGGTGGTCTGTACTATTTAGATATAGAAGGTACTAAGATGGTGAATAATTTCAGTGTGCCTACTTGCTCTCTCTCTAAACATGACTGGCACATTAGATTAGGTCACCTTGGTGACCCTGCCCTAAGTATTCTAAAAAATGTTTTAAACATAAATGACCATGGTCAAAGTGATTTATGTGACATATGTCAAAGAGCTAAACAAACTAGAGAACCATTTCTTTTAAGTGATCATAAAACTAAAGCTATTGGTGATCTTGTTCATTTAGATTTGTGGGGTCCGTATAGGGTGACCAGTCACACTGGTCATAGGTACTTCTTGACTGTCGTGGATGATTATACAAGGGCTGTGTGGGTGTATCTGATTAAAAGCAAAGATGAAGTTGGAACTAATATTGAAATTTTTTTCAATCTGTTAAAAAATCAGTTTAAAAGAAATGTGAAAATCTTTAGAAGTGACAATGGAACAGAGTTTGTCAATCATAGTTTTCAAACATTCTGTCATAATTAAGGAATTATACACCAGACATCTTGTCCTTACACTCCACAACAAAATAGGGTTGCTGAAAGGAAACATAGGCATTTGTTAAATGTAACTAGATGCCTTATGTTTCAGAGGGGAATACCTTTAAGATTTTGGACTGAATGTATTCTAACTGCTACTTATCTTGTTAACAAATTACCTTCTTCTGTGCTAAATGGTAGATCTCCTTATGAGATGATTTATAATTCATCCCCAAATCTCTCTCATATCAGAACTTTTGGATGCCTTTGTTTTGCTACTATTTTAAATAGTCATGATAAATTGACCAGTAGGTCTGAAAAATGTGTTATGATGGGTTTCTCTAATTCTCAAAAGGGTTACAAGCTTTATAGTCTTGACAGACATTAATTCTTTGTTTCTAGAGATGTCAAATTTTTTGAATCTATTTTTCCTTTTAAAGATGGTACCTTGAATAAAAAGAATAATAATGGAGATTTTGATGTTTTCCAAAATGATAAAGCTTTAACTTTTTTTGATTTAGATAACCCTGAGCTACCCTATGATGATGAGAGAGTAACAAATGCACATAATGGTGACCTTGGGTCACCAAGTGCTAGCAACCCACCCATGAGCTTTGGTGACAGTGGACACATTGCCTCAGGCAATGATACCACATATGCCAGCTCAAATGGGAATGAGGCTGCCACACTCGATGATAATCATATTTCTGAGGGTACTTTAGATTTTAACCCTAGTCTTCATTCTCATGATCAAAGCATGGCTGAAAACTTGGGGAACAATCCTAATTCTAATGCTCAGGGAAATCAAGGGGTAAGAAGGTCTTCTAGACCTTCTGTTTTTCCAAAAAATTATAATGATTTTGTGGTAAATTCAAAAGTCAAGTATGGGATTGAAAAATTTGTGGGATATTCTAGGATTAAAGGTAATGCTTTGTGTTTTGTGACCCAACTGAATAAGAATAGTGAACCTAGAAATTTCTTTGAAGCCTCTCAAAACCCTCATTGGGTTGATGCTATGAATTTAGAATTTGCTGCTTTGCTTGAAAATGATACTTGGGACTTAGTTGAGTTACCTGCTGATAGGACTGCCTTAAATTCTAAATGGGTTTGGAAACTTAAGTTTAAAGCCAGTGGTGAAATAGAAAGGTACAAAGCTAGACTTGTTGCTATGGGTTGTGGGCAAAAAGAAGGAATTGATTATGAAGAGACTTTTTCCCCTATTGTGAAGATGGTTACTGTTAGATGTTTGATCAATTTAGCTGTTAACCAGTCTTGGCCTATTTATCAACTTGATATCAACAATGCCTTTTTGTATGGTGAGTTAGATGAAACTGTCTTTATGAAACCTCCACAGGGTTTCTATACTGGAAATAAAAATCTAGTTTATAGATTGAAAAAGTCCATTTATGGACTCAAACAATCTCCAAGACAGTGGAATTCTAAACTTACTTCTGTTCTTGTGGAAAATGGATTTGTTCAAAGCAAATCTGACTACTCTCCATACTAAGTCTGATGATAAATTGTTTATTGCTGTTCTTGTTTATGTGGATGACATCATTGTTACTGGCAATAACAAAAATGAAATTGATAACTTCAAAATGTTTTTGAAAGGTAAGTTCAAAATTAAAGATTTGGGAAATCGGCAATATTTTTTAGGAATTGAAGTTATCAAGACGGATTCTGGAATATGTTTGAACCAAAGAAAGTATGTGCTGGACCTCTTGTCTGAGTATGGTATGCTTGCATGCAAACCATCTAAGACACCTTTGGTGTCAAAGATATCTATCTCCAACCAAACTTCAGATAATGACCCTTTACTTGATAATATTGTTGATTACCAAAAACTTATGGGAAAGTTGATTTATCTGACCAATACCAGACCTGACATTTCTTATGCCGTGCATTGTTTAAGTCAATTTATGCATTCTCCTTTGTTGTCTCATCAGAAAATTGCCTTTAGAATTTTAAGATATCTTAAGGGATCTCCAGGTCTTGGTATTAATGTTGCTAGAAACACTGGTATGTCTCTTAAGGCCTTTTCTGATGCTGACTGGGCTAAATGTATTGTGACAAGGAGGTCTGTTATTGGGTATTGTGTTTTCTTGAATGGAAACTTGATTTCTTGGAAAAGCAAAAAACAACATACTCTCTCTAAATCTTCAGCAGAAGCAGAGTACAGAGCTCTTGCTTCTGTTACTAGTGAAGTCATATGGATCCTCAAAATTTTAAGAGATTTAAAATGTTACAATCTTTTACCTATGGATCTGTTTTGTGATAGTAATTCTGCTATTAAAATAACAGCCAACCCAGTTTTTCATGAAAGGACCAAACATCTTGAAATTGACCTTCACTTTGTGAGGGAAAAGATTTTGAATGGAGTGGTCAAAACTGTGAAAGTTGATTCTGCAAATCAAATTGCAGATATCTTTACAAAGGGATTGGATATAGAGTAGCATGAAAAACTTGTTGGGAAACTGAGTATGATTAACTTGTATGGGAAGTCAGATTAAGGGGGGATGTTAAGTTTTTGGACCAAATCTACTTCCCATCTCTAACCATAAGGCCTCATTATGTTTCATTTGTAAACTTTCAGTTAGCTAAAGGATTTGGAATGAAGGACTCTTGGACTATGAGGACTATTGTTGTGAAGCTTCCCATTTGTTACTGGACTTGGGCTCAAGCCCATGCGAAGCCCATGATTGAAGCCCATGTATAACGGCTCTATTAGCCTTAGGGTTTGTTTATAGTGAGGAGCGTGTATCTCATAGTCATTATCGCCTCATTTTGTCTGTGTGTTTATCACACACCAATACTCTCTCTCTCTAAACATTTTGATCTCAGAAATCTTGTTTTGTTTATTTAGTGTGTTTTGATTGTAAAACTATGATCATGTAGATCATAGGGCTACACGTGAGTAGCACTGATAGTCGTTAGTATTTTTTATCATTCTGTTTGTGTTCTTTATCTTGTTTAATAAAAGGAAAAGTGTTTGAGGTGTCTTGATTCATGTTTTTCTACATGAACCTAACATATTTTTACGATAGTTCATAAAGTATCCTTATACGATTTTACTAAAATGGTTCTAACTATAAATTCCAAAAACATACACGTTTCTATTTAACTTTTACATGAAAGATTATTTTTAGTTCTCGCCTAATAACTTCAAAAATCAGAAAACTGTTCTGAATCACATATTGGATTGTGTAGTACAAGTATGTTAAACGATTATCGTCATTGATTTCAGTTACCATTAAGCATATTAAGCAATATGGTTACAACTTACAAACTAAGAGCATATCTAATTAATAGAAATGCTAATAGATTTTTACGATTTGATAATATCATATACAAGTAGTTTTTGACATTGGATTAAGGCTGGACAGAATGAGAGTGAAACCTCACGTGTGAGTTTTCATCCCGAAAAAAAACCTCACGCGTAAGTATGGGGTATACCGGTAGCTTCTTCACCTAGGCGGGATTTTATATTTGTGTGTCTTTATTATTTGACCGTTCTCAAACGATCGGCAAACTAAAAACAAAAAATCTTTTTCAAATTTTTTCCTATTATTAAGTTCATACCAGAACTTATCATTTTTTACACATTTTCAATTATCAAACACCTGTAAATTTACTTTATTTGTTTCAGAATATGTCTAAAAAACAGCACAAAACACAAAATGTCGTTAACAAACCCGCGATCCAAACTCCCTGACAACATCCGAGGGGACGTTTAATCTTGAAAACTCATCTCCGAACATAAACCGTTTACATCCACAAGCGTTCTATGCACACAACCCTTACCAAGACCCATTGTACCGTAATCTGACACCGTATATATATTAAAACCAAGTTTACCGACAACCTCAACCAAACGCGTATCCCTTTACCCAATACTCAACAAACGCATTTCACGACATGGCATCGAACCCGGGTTCGTTTCCGTTTACGAACCCCGACTACGTCTCACAAACCCAAGTTGGTGGTGGTTATCTTCACAACCGGAAAATCCGTCCATGTCCCCATTGATCCATTTGACTGGGGGATGCACAAGCTGCTGTGTATCGGTTTTTATTTGATGTGCTCGTTTTTTCGTTGTATCGTTTTTAATGTTCGAATAAAAAGTGTTTAACGTTTAATTTACGAATTAATATAATTAAAAAGAAAAAAAAGATGACGTGACAGTGAGTTTCCCACCACTAATAAGGTTGAATGAGTGGAGAGAAAAAACTAACGTAACGATAATAAATTTGTTAACCATTTCATCAAGCCTAATATTTTTGCAAAAAATTTTAAAAAACTTAGGTGCCGTTTGGTTTGGGGATATTCAAGGATATTAGGGGATATTCAAAATTTTTACATTTTAATATCCCCCAAATATTGTGTTTGGTATAACCAAAGAAGGAATTTGAAATTCCTTGAATTCCCAAAATGAGGAATATTAGAATTCCTCCAAAAAGTGAAGAATTTTAATTTACTTGAAAATTATTTTTCATAAACTTTTTTTCTTGTCGTTATTATTTCGGTTTTTATGTTTAAATAAAAAATTATAAAATTTTAAATTTTATATAAAATTTATAAATTTATATAAATTTAAGTAAATATTTATATAGAATTTTTTTATGAAATATATATATAATTTTTATAAAATTTATTGAAATTTCTTAAAAAGTTTAAATATTTTTTTATAAAATTAATGAATTTTTTATAAAATATATATATATTTTTTTTATAAAATTAAATGATTTTTTTAAAAAATTAATGATTTTTTTATAAAACTTATATAAAATTTATATAAATTTTTTATAAGATTTTTATAAAATTTATATAACTTTTTTTTAAAATTTTATTAAATTTTAATAAAACTTAATGAATTCTTTTATAATATATATATAATTTTTTTATAAAATTTATGATTTTTTTTATAATATATAAACTTTTTATAAGGTTTATATATATATTTTTATAAAATTTATATAAACTTTTTTATAAATTTTGTATAAGAATTTAAAAAATTTATATAATGCTTTTATAAAATTTATATAAATTCTTACAATATATATATATATATATATATATATATATATATATATATATATATATATATATATTTATAAATTTTAAATAAAATTATTATATATATTTTATAAAATTTATATAATTTTTTTAAAATTTATATAAAATGTGAAAATTCGAATTTTAATCTTTTAAATAGAAAATACATATAAAAAAATATTTATTCGTTAATTGGTTCAACCTAAAATCAAGATTTCAAAAAATTATAAATTCTGCCAACCAAACAGGCTTAGGCATTTTAAATTTTAGAATTTTAAATTCTGAGGAATTAAAATTTAGAATTCCAGAATTTTAATATTTTGAACCAAACGGCCCCTTAGACAAACTAAAAGTCATTGCTCAAAGTCATTAACTAGGAGTACTATGCTAAGCATTAAATAATTTAAATGCAAAAAGTTATTAAATCTTTTCCCGCTAAAGATGCTCTCAAAAGAGTTGCAAAGAACAAACATAGTTTTGTTCAAAAGAAAAAACAAACAAGCATATCTATTAGACTACTTGTAATATTACTGGAAAAGGCCCATTAAATAGAGTCCAATGAATACGAACAATTAATAGTCCAATGAATAGGCCCAACTAAATAAGAATGCGTTTAAAGAATATATACGTGTAGATAATAGCTTTTGATTGTTTAATTGTTTTTAACAACTTAAAGATTTAATTATCTGACAATTTTTTTTATCAATTCATTTTTGTTAATTAGTGAAGAAATTTAAAGAAAAAAATAAAATGAAAATATATGTGTCAAATTCGTAAAAAACAATTTATTTTTTTGACAAGGTAAAAAACAAATTTTTTAAAAAGAAGTAATTAATTAAACTTTATTGGTTAAATATCTAAAATAAATTAGATTAAGTTAAGTGAAACTTATAATTTTTAATATTATTCAATAAATTGAAAAAAAAAACCAAATTACATTTTATACTCACTGTACTTTAGACCTTAAACATAAAAAAATATAATTATTTATACATTAATATAATACATAATAAAATTTTATATATAAAACAACGTGTATAATTATTAGTTGTACTAATATCATAATTACAAAATATAAACAAAAGAAGATTTTTTCATATATTAAAATAAAATATCAAAATAAATTTAGTTTATTCATGCGAGATTTATAACTAATAAATAGCTACAGAATTTGGTCATGATTTTCTGAAGTTAACAATTACTAAAAATTTGCGAAAACAAGGTCGTTTAACAAGAGTTTCAAAATAGTTCAACTCTAGGTAGGAATGAGTTCGGGAACAATTCCGTCCCGAATCCGTCTCGATGTAGTGCTCCTGATTTTTTCTCGATTTAAAAAGTTATGTATCGATCCCGTATCGAACGGGATTCGGGTATCGGTACTGGTACCAGGAAATCAGGATTTTCGCGTTTTTTCAGGAATTTCTTGATCTGGTACCGGTCCCCTATCGAATTAGTGGTCCCGATTTTTTTACCTTATTTCGTAGTCCCAGTCCCATACCGAACAAGATTCTGGTATCAGGAATTGGTACAGTTCGGAGTTGGTTTTAAAATTCGGATCAAAATGCTCATCCCTAAACTCTAGGTATCCAGACCACCAATTCCAAACAGAAACAAAACCAGTGATATATGGTCCAATTCTGTTCATAGTTTGCCAATCTAGTTTGAGAAAAATACAAAATAAATCCATACATCTATGTGGTTTGAAAAAATTTGTGAATTACATCCTTCGTCAATACTTTAAACATAATATATTCAATCTTATATATCTCGCGAGATATATATTTTGGACAGATGATGCAAATATTTTTCTGTTAAGTTTTAATGAGAGTTTACAAAGAAAAATATTCTTGTCTTTTTATTTATACATGGATATATATTGGATTCAAGTATCAAGGCACACATTCTTTTAAGATAAAAATATGGAAAATTTTGTTTTAAAAACTTGATATAACAGGATGTTTACATGATTTTCTTTAGATATACATTTTGTCATAATTTAAGTTTTAAAATTATATATACTCATCAAAATGTACTATCCAATGTACTATGATAACTTGAGCTTGATGATTCAAGAAAAGGCTAGTCAACGGGTCAAACCCGAGATTATATAATTGATGATTAAGTATTGAACGAATTACATCGTGTATTTTTTGTCAGATCATTTGTACGTAGTACTAGATGAGGAAAAACATGACATGACTACGATTACTCTAGATAATGTAGATATGGCCTCATAAAGGTTAAGAGTTGCACTAGTGGCAATTATAATTTGATAATTACCTTTTGAGTTATTTTCATTTATAGTAGATCAACTATATTAATGAAGTAAGTTCAAGTTGAGTTTTAGGCTTTTGATGAAATTAATTTGTTATTTATAACATGGGTAGTTAAATTTATAAGAGATTTCATTGCTGAAAATACTAAATATTTTCTAAATTTTGTTTTTAGATGGTAGTTGCCCTAAACAATGAATCGACACTCAAGTCAAATTTGTTCAAGGAATAGTTGATTGGATCAAACTTCTTCATATGATATCGAAACCTAAGAATTTTTCTAAAGGCTAAAAGGATAGAAGGACGTGGCATGTCTCATGTTAATATGTCTCCGGAATTACAAATAATGTTGGAGGACTTCAATGCACATGCATGATTAGTGAACTCAAAATGATGTTTAAGGAAAAAGCTAATCAGGATCTGTTACCACTAAAACATTTCATGCCGGTAAAGAGGAGATTGGACAATTCGTTAGCACTCATTTTCTAAGATGAAAATCTACTTAGACACATTAGAACGCCTAGGATATCCCATGCCAAGAGAACTTGCAATAAGTTTTTATCTTAAATTCTCTTAACATAGATTTTGAATCACTTGTGTAAATTTATAATTTGCATAGCACGAGGAAGACGTTGGTAGAGCTACATGTTATGCTAAAGTCTCACGAGAAAAGGCTTTCAAACAAGGTTGAGACTCCCACTGTGATGGCTATTCGAGCCGGACATACCTAGAAAGATAAGGGTAAGAAACCACAGGGGGCAAAAGAAAAGAATGTTTGGAAGAATAAGCTTGATTATGCTCCAAAGCAAAAGTTTCAACCACCACCAGAACGATAATATGGCAAAGGACTGTGAATGTCACCACTACAAAGAGGTAAGACATTAGAAAAGAAATTGCTCTAAGTATCTGGTTGAGTTGAAGAAACACAAGTACACTATCGGAGCTAGTGGCTCAAGTATCTTCATGATAGAACTTTATGCTATTTCTAATAATAATTCAATGGTGTATGATACGGGTTGTGGAATTCATATTTTTAATACATCACAGAGACTTAGAGATAGCAAGAAACTGAAGCAAGGTGCTTTGAGCTTGTACGTGGGAAATGGCATGCGTGCAAACGTCGAAGAAGTTGGAGGTTTTGATTTGTTACTTCCAAATGGATGAGTTATTATTTTAAACAATTGTCACTTTGCACCCACTATTATTATGGGTGTTGTTTATTTTTCCGGTTTGATTGATGAGGGTTTCACACACGTTATTATGAATAATGTTATTTCCAATTCTAAGACAATGTATTTCATTTTAATACAATACAACGTGATGGAATATATGAAACATATATGCTTGGTCTTTATTCAAGCTATGGTTCTATATTTAATGTTAGTAGGAAAAGAGCCATACATGCATTGGACTCGACTTATCTATGGACTGTCGTCTTGGTCATGCAGACAAGAAACGCATTGAGAAACTTCAACGCGATGGGATTTTGAATCTATTGACGTTGATTCTTTCAATGACAAATGCAAATCTTGTGTGCATGGGAAGATAACGCGTAATCCTTTCACATATATGGTCGAAAGAGCTAAAGATCTATTGGAACTTGTAACACTGATGTGTGTGGTCCATTTAGGGTTGTGTCAAGAGAAGGTGCTGGCTACTTTGTCATTTTCACTTATGATTTTAGTCGTTATGGTTATTTTTACTTGTTGTAACATAAACATAACGTCTTTAAAAAATTCAAGGAATTTCAAAATGAAGTAGAAAACCAACTCGCCAAGAAAATTAAGGCTATTCGATCCGATAGAGGAGACGCATATATGTGTTTTGAGTATGTGGAACATTTGAAGAAATGTAGCATTGTGTCAAATCTCACTCCTCCGTATACACCACAAAATAATGGGGGTGTTAGAGAGGGTAAATTAAACTTCATTGGATACGGTTTGATCGATGATGAACTTTACAACTCTATTTAAGTCCTTTTGGGTTTATGATTTAGAGTCTGTTGCGTGTATACTCAATATGATTCCAACCAATAAGTCTGATAAGACATCATATGAGGTATGAAATGGGTTAGCTCCCAAGTTGTCTTATTTTAGGGTTTGGGGTTGTGAGGCTCTCGTGAAGCAAGATATAGTTGAAAAATTAGACCCTAGATCCATTAAGTGTATTTTTGTAGGATACCCAATGAAAACGATAGGTTACCACTTTTACTCCCCAATCAAGAACAAAAAATTTGTTGCTCAAAATGATAAGTTCTTTGAGATAAATCTCATAGATCAAGAAGCAAGTGGGAGTAATCCACTGCTTGGATCAAGTGGGAATATTGATGATCTTAATCTTCTTCAAGATGAAAATACATTGCCTTCTGGTGACACTAGCGAACAACATGATGAAGTTCAACACTTTGACGTAGAACCTCAAAATGTAGATGTTCCCATTCATAGGTCTACAAGGACATCTCAAGCACCTGATAAATATGGTTTCAATGTAGATGATGAAGAACATAAATTAAGAGATCATAGTAAACTTTCTATTTATCAAGCTGCAATAGAAAATCCCGAATATGAGAAATGGCTTGAAGCTATGAATGTGGAAATGCAATACATGAGATATAACCAAGTTTGGATCTTGGTTGAACTTCTACTTGTGGTAGAACCGAATCAAGACTGACGTAGATGGCGAGATACACACCTATAAAGCTCATCTTGTGGTGAAAGGCTATACTCAAACCTATGGGATAGATTATGAGGAAACCTTTTCACCAATAGACATATAAAGGCTATTATGATACTTTTAGCCATATTTGCATTCTATGATTATGAGATTTGGCAGATGGATGTCAAACCAGTTTTTTGAATGGTCATCTTAGCGATGACATTTTTATGGTGCAACTAGAATGGTTTGTTGATCTAAAGCATCTCAGTGAAGTTTGCAAGTTTTGGAGATCCACTTATGGGTTTGAGCCAACATCCAAGAGCTAGAATAAAAGGTTTGATGATGAAATCAAGAATCTTGCTTTTATTCAAAATACCGACGAGTAATGTGTATACATCAAAGCCAGTGGGAGTAAGGTTGCATATCTCGTCTTGTATGTCAATTACATATTACTCATGGAAAATAACATTCCAATGCTGCAAGAAGCAAAATATTTTCTAAGCAAATGTTTTTCTTTGAAGGACTTGGGAGAAGCTGCATATACTCATAGAATCGAGATCACTAGAGACAGATCTAAGTAGTTATTATCTTTAAGTCAAAGTGCTTATTTTAAGAAAATACTATAGAAGTATATGATGGATAAATTCACGATGGGATTTACTTCGATGCAAGAAAAGCTTGACTTAAATAAGAAACAAGGTGCAATCACAAATAAGCATGTGAAATGCATGCAAAGATTTCCATATGCTTCGACAATAGGTTCTATTATGTATGCGGTTAGATGCACCATACCCGATGTTTCATTTGCGCAAAATTTGTGTAGTCGATTTCTACAGAATCCCGGTGAGAAGCATTGGGCTGTTGTTAAAATTATTCTTAAGTATATTAGAAATACTAAAGATATGGTTCTTGTTTATTAGGCGAAACCTAAAACTGAGTTGAGAGTAAAATGTTACTTCGATGCTAGTTTTCAGACTCATAAGGATGATACCAAATCCCAAACTAGGTATGTGTTCTTTCTTAATGGTGGAGTCGTGGACTAGAAGAGTGCTAAGAAAAGCATTACTGCAGTGTCCTCTACGGAAGTTGAATATGTTGATGCTGTTGAAGCTGTAATGTAAGTTGTTGTTAGCTTCAAAATATTGAGTCAAACAAGAATGTTCAGTCATAGGTTTATTATGTATCATTTCTTAGAACGTTGTAATAATTAGTAAATAGTCGGGAATCACGGGCTTGACTTTAAGGTATAAAGTTCATGTTTAAGGAACAAAAGCCTAAAAGGAAAGTCCGACCCATTAAGATATAGCCCATAAAAGCCCACATGCGGATGGACTATATAAACATCCCTCCTAGCATGTTTAGAGGGTTGGTTGTTCATTTGTTTTCTCTCTCCTCAATCTAATATTCACCAAGTTTCACACACTTTTCTCTCTTTAGATCTAGATCTCATCTTCTTCTATTTTCATCTATTTTCTATCTTATTTTTCTTAGATCTACAGTGGTGAAGTGAGTTTTATTAGGAAACAACAATTGGTATCATTCGCCACGAGGTATATTAGTGATTTGTTTGTGGTTTTTATATTTTCGTGGGTTTCGAAGGATCAACGACTCGCTTCTCGAAATTTTTTTTCGTGTTTTTATGGTCTAAATATTCATAGAAATCACCTACATAGTTGTGGTAGTGATTTGGGTTTTTTGGTTTGATCAAAAACACAAAATTTTGAGGCGTTAGGCTTGATTTTTGGAAAAAATCGCGTTTTCACGTTTTTCCGAGATTGTAATCACAATTATTGCGAAATTAGAGGTTATTCCGAGATTTTTTCCGAAATCTTGATTTATTCCGATATCTTGATTTATTCTGAAATCTTGTTGTATTCCGAAATCTTGATTTATTCTGAAATCATGCTTTATTCTGAAATTTTGATTTATTCCGAAATCTTGATTTATTCCGAAATCTTTATTCAGAGATTTATTCGGAAATCTATATTCAGAGATTTATTCCGATATTTTTTATTTCGAGATTATTTCATTGCGAGATTCAGGAAAATTATATTGCGAGATTATTACTTTGCGAGATTTCTGGTTCAATTTATTGCGAGATTTTGCAAAAGAAATATTGTGAGATTTAAGAAGTTGAACATTGCGAGTTTTGTGCTTACTATTGCGAGATTAGTTGACATATTGCGAAATTCTACATTCAGAAATCATAATTTTCGATATTCCGAAATTGTAAAAAACGTGAATTAGAAAATTTTGTGAGTTTTTTGGTTTAGGCTATTTTGGTTTATCAAGAAGACATTATTTAGGGGATTTCAACAACTTTTCTCGTCATCATCACACGAACTTAGTAATCTTTACGGTTTAATCGGTGGTTTGTAAAATCCCGCAAATTTATTTCTCGATTTCTCCACGATTAGTAAAACTCTGTATTGCTTCTTCAACAACAATCAAAACAACATCTACTTAAGATCCGAATTCACTTCATCATTTCAGAGATTATAGAGATGGATTCTACTGCAGAGTACCATGTGACAAACAACAACATCATGGTGGCAGGTAACAAAGAAAAACCACCAATGCTGGTGACTGGTCGATATGATCAATGGCAATCTCGTTTTCTACAATATCTTGACACAAGACCTAACGGTGATGCTTTAAGGCAATGCATTTTTGATGGACCCTATGTGTTTTCAAAGGTCAAAGTTCTTGTTGTACCAGCCACAGACACACGTGACGAAGTACCCGCACATGAACGCGATGAAAAAAGATCCGACCTCACACCAGAGAACCGTGCTTGGTTTGATGTAGAGAAGGAAGCAATTTACTTAATTCTAAGTGGCATTGGAGATGATACTTACTCGACGGTTGATGCATGTCCAACTGCTAAAGAAATGTGGACGACTATTGAAAGATTGCAACAAGGTGAATCACTCAACAAAAAAGATGTGAAAACAAACCTGTTTTGGAACTTTGGCAAGTTTACTTCAAAGGATGGGGAATCAGTTGATTCATATTACTCCCGATTCTACAAAATGATGAATGACATGACACAAAACAACTTGCAAGTCTCCACCATGCAAGTCAATGTCCAAATTCTACAGCAACTTCAACCAGAGTGGACACGGTTTGTCACTTTGGTGAAACAACAACAAACGTTAGACGAAGTTTCATATTACACGCTCTTTGACATTTTGAAACAATTTCAGAATGAGGCAAACGAACTTCATGCTGAACGGGTAGCGAAGGTTGCTAATCCTCTTGCTTTGGTGTCTACCACTCAACATTACCCAGATCATCGCTCTCGCGCTACAAAGACCTACTCTACTCAATCATCATCACCACGATCTTCCATTGTCTCTAAGTCACATGCTCCAACAAGGTCCAGAGGCAAAGAAGTTTCAAGAGCACCATCACCACCACTCGAGCAAGCATCCAAATAAGACAGTGATGAAGAACAAGCTCAAAAGGATAGGGAATTCAAGAAACAAATGGATGTCATCATGAAGTCTTACAAGAAGATTTACAAACCCACCACCAACAACCTCCGAACTTCATCTAACACACGTGTAGAATATTGATAATCAATGAATCTATGAAGGGGTTTGTTGATTTCTAGAGAGAGAAAGTTAGAGAGAGAAAGTGAGAGAAACTATGTGAAATTTATTAATATGGAATCTAGCAAATGACAACAACCAACCCCTTTCCTTAGTGGAAAGGGGTATTTATAGTTCCAAGTCATAAGTGGACTTGGGCCGGTCCATGACAAGCCCATGGACCGGTTCTTACTTAAGTTAATAAGCAAATGATAACTAATTACTAACTACGAGCTATTACAACATAAATCATATTGTGGAGTGACCGATACTTCTAATATACGTTAAAACGTATTTCTAACAATCTCCCCCTAAGGGAGGTCACTCCACGTTACAAAGTTCTAAACCTAGCATACTATACTAAGTCTTCGTTCTTTAGCTCGTAGTCTTTTCTTCTTTTCTTTCTTTTGTTGTGAATATGTTGATTTGATCTTTTTGGCTTTGACTTGAGAGCATTGTTCTTTGGCCTTTCACGTGCGATCTTTGCCTTTCTTGTGAACTTTGCCTCCTCGTGACTTCATGTTCCACACACTTACGTCTTTTTGTTGGATTCTTGAAAGCTTCAGAGTTTGATACAGCGGAAGACTTCATCTTGTACTTTCTTGAATTTTTGTTGCAAAAGACATAAGCATGTGGGAACGACTTTTACAGGTACACCGCAACACCACCGTCTTCACTGGTACACAGCAACGCCACCGTCTTCAACAGGTACTCAGCAACGCCACCGTCTTTAGCAGGTACACAACAACGACACGAATAAAATGGCTTTGAACATTTTATTCTAATTCGGTAGCATTTTACCTCCGGTCGGTGAAGACCGTTGGACGATATTAGATATCGTACCCGTGACGGATAGTTTCAGTTAAGTAACTTCCTGACAGGATTTCGCGGGTAAACCCGTTCTCTTTATTCGACCGTCCAAAGCTGACTGCGAACATAAAGAGTGAATCACTTGGATAAATTATCCTTGTGATTAAAAGCCGTCAATTCATGAAACCTGGAACAAGTGAATTTCAATTAAGATTTTCACCATCGTTGCTTTCCAGTTGTCACGAGCTCGATTCATAAAGAATCTTGCACGTTACCTACCAAGTGCTGTTTGATGTTGACACTAGAAGGATTTCCACTCGTCACTGTGGTCAATAAAGAGTCACTCTGAGTGTTCTGGCAAGATCATATGATAATGCGAAGAGGCCTGGAACGAGTTTAAGTTCAATTAAGAATTAAACCACTGTTACCTTCCAGTTTTTCACAAGATTGGTTCTAAAAGAACCGCACGTGTAACCTACCATGAGCTTGTTTGATGTTGGCTCAAGCAGGATTTCCATCTTCATTGTAATACTTACGTATTACTCGGATGTTCTGGCAATATTACAAGAATATTGCGTAGGACTCATGAAAATCTCTTACTTTTCACAGTGTGTGAGAAAGCAAGGAATAAATGGAAAGTGTCCTAATGAGACTTTTGATGATCTCTTGGCTCTAGACTCGATTGTGCGTTTTGATTTAGTGAGCGATGGCTGGAGAGGAGTGCCACCTTTTCAATACCAGTTTATTCGGAGTGAATAAACCAATAGATAACGTGTTGATCTCCGTGTGATTAAAACAAATACCTTTTGAGAGATATTTGAGTTAGCTGGGGAAGGGTTGTGCATTGCATCACTGGGTCCATGATGTCTTTCTTCAATACCGAGAATCATTAACAAAAATGATCTCAATAGCATATGTATTGACCCGGTTTCTGCCTAAAGTTGTAAGGAGGGCTTCTTTCTTTACACCCTTTATCTTTACATTTCTTTTTCATTCTTCAACCCCTTCAATGCTTACCAATACGTCATCACTAGCACCTTGTTGTGATTGTTCCAGTGCTAGCTTAAGTACTTGGTCGGCATTCAGCTACGTTCACATTCTTTCTCCATCTTTCCTAGGACTTCTAATTCTATCTAGGGAATTGTCCTTGGGAAGATTCCATCGGCTCTGATGAATCATTGGACTAAACCTATTCCTACCACCCTTTTGTCACCACATCCGTCGTGAATTAAGCGTGTTTTGGGAAGGAATTGCCACCATGAAAAATCATTGAAAATCACCTAAAGTACTTGTGATATTGAAATCAAAAGTTTTGTACCTTAGGTGTTTTGTTCATCAAAAACGCTCCCCCTTAACACGTGCTTTACACATATTAAGTTGGATAATCTTTAAGTCTTTTTCATCTTTTAGCCAAGTATCACTTACGTCTCCTTAATCCCATTTTCTCCCCTTATCCAAAATGTTAACCATTAATATTTGGGATATTGAATGGATTAACCGGTCTTTGGGTAAAAATGAAATCGATGTTTTGGCCATAGAACAAGTTATTGCTCCCCCTTAAGTTAATAAGGGATAGTTGTAGTGCTTTGGTATGACATATTCTGAAAGATTTAGAATCTCGTGAGAAATTCTTGAAAAATTATCATACCTTAACACTACACCAAGCCATTCAAGCACATTATTCACAAATTTACATATTCACAATTGAAAACCAATATAAAGTGACCTGAGGTGTACGACCCATCAGATGGATCGTTGCAGTAGCTTGTGGTGCACTAAATACGGTCTTCCACCCACGAATCTTTCCAAGCTCCTCATCAATCTACGTTCACGGAGCTTTTGATCGATCTTTTTGATCACATACTTTGCCATCTGCCGGTAACCCGGATGCCAATCCTCCGTCATCTCTGGCAAAGTCCCACCCGAGTTCAGATGCTCCAACTTATCTCTGACTTGTATAAGAGTTCCATCACTATACTTGTGAAGCTCACCCACCCTCATAAACTTCATCAAACCTCGACTGTTCAAGTAGAAAATGCCGGAATTCGGGACAGAAATGCCGGTATAAGGACATCTTTCTACGTGTTGAGGTAGCACTTGATTCACAGGACGGGTTAAATTGAGCCTCCTCTGATAGCTTTCGACTCCCAACTGAAGATCCTCAACTCGTGACTTGATGACAACGCTTCGTGTGAACATACGAAGTGCTGTATTCAAAGCAATCAGGTCTTCACGAGGAATATGAGTAAGTTGATCTCGGGTCATCAGAAGCAGCATATCTTCAATATCCTCAAGGCGAATGATGGAAAAATCTCCTTGCTGGATTTTGTATTCCCTGTCATCCTCCCTTTTCAAGCAAATCTCTGTCACATGATAGTAGCCGTTCTTGGCTTCAGTTTTCATTCCTAAGATGCTTGAGATACGGATGTCGGATCTAACATTGCTTCCAGACTTGACCATGCAGCAACCCCTGTACGCCCTTCGGACTCGTTCGTCCCAATGAGATGCACCTATGACAGCATACATATCATAATTACGATTCATTTTTGGGACCCAGAGTCGATTTACCTTTTCCTCGATGAAGGGTATTGTCCCCCAGTTGGCAGCTTTCAGCAAAGTCAGGGATGTTGCATACTTTGATGACCCCTTCATAAGATACTCAAGATCATTGGTGACGAAGAAGTCAAGAGTAATCTGATTATCTTGAGCAGGATCCATTGGAGGTGGAGCTCTTTCTGATTCATGAAGTCCAGGCCGTTGAACGGTTTTCAAAGCCTTCAGGATCTCATCGGCATAGTACTCGAGCTCCATTCGGGGTAATCCGGTTTTGGCACGCAGTCTCTTATCTTTCAGTGCTTTCTTTACCAAGGATGGAGTAACCGAAGTCTTATACTCATGAGCAAGAAATGCACATAAGTCAATCGGACTTCGGATACGGAGATACAGCACATCTCTGTCAGCATCTGTGATCGGATCAAATTGTGCTGCTGCCGTGATCCAAGCTTGTGGTGGTGCAGACTCGTCTATCTCCAACGTGTCTTCCCAGGCACGAATGCTTGGTTCAGGAACCGTAGATCGTTGTGCTTGTTGTAGAGGAGTGGAAGTGCGAACATCTACTGGTTCAGTTTCAGGCATTTCAGCAGTGTCTTGAACTGGAGAGTGTTGTGCAGCTTCGGGTTCCGTCACTGATTCTGCAATCACAGGAGGAACAACAGCAGAACTAATGGGGTTAGTGGTAATAGGTACAGATACAGCGATAGAGATACCAGGAACCGATGACGCTGTAGTGGCATTCACATCGTGGCGCCACTTCGTTCTTCGTGATTCCGAGGATATCGATTTGTCCTTCTGTGCTGCATCTTTTGTGGACTTGGTTCCAGTCTGAGTAGCAGTCTTCTTGGAGCTGGTAACCTTGTCTCCCTTTTTCGGTTGTTCACCCCCATCATCATCCTGATTGTCATCCCCGTTACTACCCCTAGCACTCTCCTGATTCTCATCACCACCATCATCGCCATCATCATCATCCTCATCCTCGTCATCATCCTCATCATCCTCATCATCATCACCACCTTCATCATCGTCTTTCTCCTTTTCACCTTCTTCTTCTTCTTCTTCCTCTTCTTCACCCGTACCCTCTTCTTCACTCTCTTCCCTTTCTTCCTCAGGTAAGATGTGATATGGTACCACACTTCCAAACATTTTGAATAATCTATCATCCTCCATGATAGCATCATTCAGGGATTTATATAGAGCCCGTTGAATCCTCGACTTGTTATACGACCCAAGTTCCACCATTCGAGCCTTAAGGATCTTCTTCAATTCAAAATCCGTTAGGTCATAAGCAATCTTATAGGCGGCTTCTGAAGGGTTGGAGGATTTGACCATCAAGTTGTCAGCAGCAAGTGTCTTCAACTCGTCACGAAGCTTAGGCATTAAGGATTCAACGGATTCTTGCACTCTTTCTTTCACAGATGCTTCAAGTGCTTCTTTTTGTTCCTTATATTTATCCCTCATTGCTTGAAGTCTGGTAATGCGTGCAGCATGCTTATCAGCCTCGGCCTGCTTAACTCGAGCAAGTTCCTCTGCATGAGCTTTACGTGTAGCTTCCATGTCTGCAGCGAACTTGGCAATCAACTCTTCTTGAGCTTTCTGAGATGTTTCTTCCCTTTGAGCTCGTCTTTGCAACTCTTGGCGAAGTTCATCCATTTCGCGTTTGTGATTATCAAGCATTTCGGCCATCACTAATGCAGCCATTGCAGATGTTGCAGAACTGCTCTGGGTTGACTGAATAGGCTCGGTTGTTACTGCTGTACTAAGAATGGGGATTGTGGGTGGTGGAAGAAATGGTGTGGAAGCCGGTCGGGTTGGTCGGGTTGTTAAGGGTTGGATTGGTGGTGGTAGAGTTGCCAAAGGTTGAGTTGTCACCATGATCATAGGAGCAACAGGTTCCTTTTCCACACTTGTTGAAATAGGGATTGATGGCTCCTTCGAGGTGGAATAGTTTTCTGGTGACCCAAACTCATCAACATCATGCGGTTCCTCGTACTCATCCTCGATATCTACCCTCGCACCTGAACCACTACCGCCTGTATCTTTCCTACTCCTTTTAATAGCAATCTTCATCATTTGTTGCTCGGATTTATCAAGAGTAGGATCAACAATATCTGCTTCATCACGTAGACGCATCAAATCCTTACCCTTTCCCTTCTTACCATCTGACTTCTTCTTCTTGGGTTCGGGTTCAGGTAACGCAGCTGGTTGTTTGCGTTTACCTTTACTCTTAACCGTTGTAGATGAGTCTTCTCCAGTTTGAAGGTTTGCTTTCAGCCTCTGGATTTCTAACTGTAGTAGCTTGTAATCTGCAGAACCTTTGATTTTTTCAGATAGAAGGTAATCAGGAACAGGACCCGGAATTACACCAGTAGACGGTCCTTCATGCCTCAGATCTACAGTATCATCAGCTTCTTCAGTGTGATAGCGACCTCCTGCACGCCTATCAATAGTAGCATCAAGCTTCATAAAGTAATTTATGATGAGCTTAATAAACCGAGGATAAGGAAAGAAGTTTGTCTTCAGCTTCTTGTTGTGGAAGAGTTGAAAGGTGAATTCTTCCCATATCAACAAAGCATAATCTGAATTCGCAGCTTTGTACATGCCATAGAAGAGGTTCATTATCGGACTGCGCAAAGCATCATGTCCACTCGTTTTTGGTGTAAGGCATTTACTGAGAATACCCATCAAAGCTCTCCAGGGTTGTCCTACCTTAGCAGTAGTAAACTCAGATGCAACTCGTATTTCCGGACATCCAAGTGCGTCAAATAACTCCGCGAGTTCATCTTTATTAGGATCCCTTGAGAAAGACATGCCCTTGGGTGTATCCCGTATACCAAGTATCTTACGGAAGTCTGAAACGGTGAGTGTCTGCTGCTTGTTGTCGATGGTGAAGGTGATCTTGTTTGAAGTGAAATCCTTGGTTGCCCAAAATTCAAACATATACTCATAAGGCACCGAGGCTGTACTCCTAAGGGCGTTCTTAAAGTGAGAGTTATCAAGAATGGCTATGGCGACCTTAAAACCATGGTGAGTGGATTTAGAAACTTGCTTTAGCCTATAGTTGTTGGGTATAAACTTAAGGGTTCGAGCTTTAGCAATATCGGCTTCCCTAGATTCTTGGATAGCTTGTACTGTTGGATTAGTCATTTTATCTGCTTAAGATAAGACATGAAAGGTTGATGCACAAAAACAGATAGATATATATCATTCTTACTTCTAAGCATAACACATTTCATAAGATAAAACAACAAGTACATAGATAGCATGCAAACAATAACAATCAAACAACTCATCCGGAACTTTTCCTCATTCGGAACATTTTCATTCGGAACATTCTTCATTCGGAACTTTTCCTCATTCGGAACTTCTCCTCATTCAGAACTTCTTCATCCGGAAGTTCTTCATTCGGAACTTCCTTCATCCGGAAGTTCTTCATTCGAAACTTCCTTCATCCGGAAGTTCTTCATTCGGAACTTCCTTCATCCGGAACATTCCTTCATTCGGAACTTCCTTCATTCGGAAGTTCTTCATTCGGAACTTCCTTCATTCGGAACTTCCTTCATTCGGAACTTCCTTCATTCGGAAGTCCTTCATTCGGAAGTTCTTCATTCGGAACTTCTTCATTCGGAACTTCCTTCATCCGGAACTTCTTCATTCGGAAGTTCCTTCATTCGGAAGTTTCTTGACTCGGAACTTCTTGGTTCGGAAGTTTCTTGATTCGGAACTTCTTGACTCGGAACTCCTTGATCCGGAACTTCTTGATCCGGAACTCCTTGATCCGGAAGTTTTGCTGAATGAACAGAAACTTTGTCCGATGAACAGTAGAACAGTAAAACTTACGATTAAGCCCAGATTTTGACCAAATAACCCAAAAAGTTTTGTGCTTTCGACTAAAATAAGTAACAACTAATACTTATCCACTAATCCCAATCACAAAAACATCAAAAACACCAAGAATCAAGATGATTTTTCTTAAAGAACACTAATACAATCAAAAACTAAAAAACCACACAAATCACCACCTTAAATCACCCCATAGCTCTTGATACCAAATGTAGAATATTGATAATCAATGAATCTATGAAGGGGTTTGTTGATTTCTAGAGAGAGAAAGTTAGAGAGAGAAAGTGAGAGAAACTATGTGAAATTTATTAATATGGAATCTAGCAAATGACAACAACCAACCCCTTTCCTTAGTGGAAAGGGGTATTTATAGTTCCAAGTCATAAGTGGACTTGGGCCGGTCCATGACAAGCCCATGGACCGGTTCTTACTTAAGTTAATAAGCAAATGATAACTAATTACTAACTACGAGCTATTACAACATAAATCATATTGTGGAGTGACCGATACTTCTAATATACGTTAAAACGTATTTCTAACAACACGGAACATATATGTTGAGAGCCCTCCAAGGTATGATACACGTAGGCGTGGGGAGAGTCCTTCAAAGTATAATCGACGTAATCCATCACATGTTGAGGGTTCTGCACGTTATGATAGACAAACTGCCACGTATGATAATAAGAGGGTTGCTACTGTTACTGGGAATAGGGAAATGGTTGGTACTCAAGTGGTTCAGCAAAGTGGGATTCAGTGCTTTAACTACAAAGGATTTAGGCATATAGCAAAGGAATGCAGGAAACCGAAACGGGTTAAGGATTATGGTTATCATAAGGAAAAGATGCTGCTATGCAAGAAGATGAAAGTTGGGATCAAGTTATCAGCTGAGGAAGGAGAAATGCTTGACGACACAGATGATGAACTCTCTGACCAAGAACTCGAGGCACATTATTCATACATGTCAAAGATTCACGAGGTCCTCAACGTCGTTGAAGATGACAATGGTCCTATCTTTGATACCGAGCCAATTGATAAGGTACAAAATGATGATCAATATAATGTGTTTGGTGATACACATGAGCATAGTGATCTACCAACAACAATTAGTAACACATGTATGATGGAAAGGGTTGATAGCAATAGCACACCTGATACATCAGACATGTGCAATAATGAGTTTGAGGATGATCAACATGCAAATGAGTATGATGATGAGGAGCGTGTCAGGCTTGCTAATTTAATTTCTAGTTTACAAAAGATGTCAATGAAACTAGAAAGAGTCAAAAGCAATTAAAGAAGGCAAACACAACGCTCACTCAAAACTTTGAAGAAAGCAAAGCCGCTCTTGAGTGAGACCATTGATAGTTATCGGGCTGAGCTTCTTCAAAAGACTAAAGAGCTTGAGGGGTACAAAGGTCGTTTAATTAATGTTAAAAATGAAGATTTTGAAAATAAATACAACGAATCTCTTGCTTTGTTAGTGATATTTGGTTCTTGCTAGGTTCAATTTTAGTCTCTCGATATCCTCTCGAATTGATCTAGGTCTTAAGTGGAATGATTGTTCTTGGTTACTAAATAAAGAGGTTGGGTTTTCTAGTCTAATAAAAAATGGAAATGAAAGTTTAAATCAAAGGCAATTACTTTAATTATGATTAACAAAAACTTGGTTGAAAATTTAAAGCTCAAATTAAAATTAAAGTTAACATGTAAATTATTAAATATGAGTAAAGAAACAGTAAATTAATCAACATTAAAACAGTAACATTAAAATACTCAAAAATAACTGATTCGGAACTTTAAACCTTGATTCGGAACTAACTGATTCGGAAGATACTATTTACTCATCCGGAACTTGCTGATTCGGAAGTAACTATTCATTCATTCGGAACATGTTCATTCGGAACATACTCATTCGGAACTTTCCGAATGAGTGTTCATTCGGAACTTGCTGGATCGGAAGTTTCTGATTCGGAACCTTCAGCTTGATTCGGAACTTTATGACTGATCCGGAACTTTCCGGATGAATAGGTTGATTCGGAACTTCTCCTTGATTCGGAAGTTTGAAACTTCCGAATGAAAATGACTTGATGCGGAACTTTAATGCTTGGTTCGGAAGTTTCCGAATGAAGGACTCATTCGGAACTTTTTGCTTGATTCGGAAGATTTTGAAACCCAGATACAGTAACAGTTAAAGCGAAGAACACGGAACACAAAATTAATCAAAATCAAATCAAACACTTAAAAAGGTTTTACCAAATTAAACACAAATCATTTAGACAATATAAGCAACAAATCCCACTAATAAAAACACAAATCCAAACAACTTTTGAAGATCAAATCAAGAAAATAAAAACTTAAGAACTTGAAGATAAAGATGATGATGAATAAGATGAAATGAAAGATTAAAACAAGAACTTGGTATTGAAAGATTGATGTTTTGACAAGATGAAACAAAGATTAAAATTACAAGATTAAAGAGCTAAAGATAAAAATCACCAATCACCCTAGTGGTGATGGTGTTAAACGAACCAGGAGAAAGAAAAAGGAGGAAGAAAGAAAAACTAGCTAGCTTGTGTGTGGGATGGCCTATTTATAGGTGTTTCCTTTGGTTGGTGAGTGGGCTTTCTCCCGTTCTTCGTGTCTTTTCGTCTTTTCAGAAAAGTTTCCGTTTTCGATTCTGATTCGGGATTTGTTGTCGATTAAATTCAACTCGTCTTTTAATTTCTTCGTTTAATAGACTTGAGTTTCTTCGACTTATATAAATCTTCCATCTTTGGTCCTTTTCTTCGATAAATCTTCGAATAGGCCCAGTGACTTCAAATCTTTTGCATCTCTTGGACAATAGACTTTATCTTGAGTCTTTTTCTTCAGTAAAACCCGTGCAATCCCACGTTTTCTTCAATATTTATCCGGTTGGCTCTGAAAACACAATAAACACAAAAACCACGCATAATTCCAAACAAATGATATTAAATACGTGTTTTGGTTTCGTTTTAGCCCGAATTAAGTGGTAAAAGGATGGGTGTTTACACACCTATCAAATCCCCTACACTTAACCATTGCCATGCCCTCATGCAATGCTTAGTGATAAAGCAAGTTTACACTTTTCTCATAATTAATCAACCTTGGCCTTATTCAAAATTCTACTAAACAAAAATTTAAGAAATAAAACTTCAAAGATAACAAAGGGATAGAAAACCATTTCCACTTGAAAATAGCTACATGGAAATAACTTGAAGAGAAATCGATGACTTACATTAGGGCTTTGGTGTTGCGAAGATTTATCACCCTCAAGTTTCACGTTCCCCAAACTAAGCTTAAAAACGAGATCATTGTTATTATAAGTTAGTAATTCAAACACTTACACACATGGCTTAATTAAATGCTTAAACTCCCTTATTCCTAGGTGTATCTCTTATATTTTATTTTTGTCTTAGAATGATCATGAAGATGCATTTTTGGACTTATTTCGATAGTTCATTAGGGCTGAAAGCAAAGTAGGACGATTTGATCAATAGTTAGCTAAAGGACAAAATCTCTTAAAACTGCTTCTCGGGATATCAAAAAGTTCATATCTTGGCATAACTTGGTTCACGATTTGAGACCTTTCTCGGGCCGATATTTGGCATGTACTTCATACTTCATATCTTCGAGAGACGTTCTTGAGATAATGGTCTTCTCATCATAATAGAGTTTTCTTCACTTGGAGACTTTTGAGGGGTACTCCAACTTTGTTGACCACGACTTCATGATTATTTCTTCAATCTCTAATTGGGATTTTGAGATACAACGATCCGCCTCCTTTTCGGACTTGGATCTATTTATCCTCATACCTTGTTAGGGTCTTTTCGGATAGACTTCTCCATGATCTTTATGGGAGTTGATTGCTTTTCGTCGTGAGTCTTGATCCTTCATATAGACTTTAGGAATAATGCTTTTCACATCACTTTGGATCTTCAGCAATAAAATTGAATCCTCATGCCTTGTTAGGGCCTTTTCGGACTCGCCAATCTTCGCGCCCCGCTTCATAAGTTATGCCTTGGCTATGAACTCTTATCATTACCGAGCAACTTTTAAACGATCTTGGGCTAGAAGCTAAGTAACTTTTCAAATCGTAAGACCTTACTTATTGCAGATAAATTATTAGCAAGTGATGGGAGAATAGGCAAATAATTACACCAAGTGAGCTTGCGCAAGAATACCGACTTATAATTGACTCTATCATTTCTCGTCCTCCACAATTTAAAATCTCAAGTAATGAGACTCGTGGACACTTAGCCTAATAAACCAATTAAGGTCTACATGGTTAAGGATACTAGCTAGAATAAACTTGGATAAGTCTATTCGGGTTGAGTCAAAATAAACGCAACGGGCCTAATATGTCAAAAACTTCTAAACTAGCTACACCACTTTATTAATATTTTTGACTTTATTGCGGAATATATACACATGAAAGCAAAGATAAAAATTTAAAAATTACAACTAAATGGCCAAAGTTAATAAAAAATTTGAAAAATGCTGAAAAATAGGATTTTCCGGTTAATTGAAGGCATTTTCATGGAAAAGTCCACTTAAAACTTCGATAGAAGTCCCCCCTACACTTAAGATAAACATTGTCCTCAATGTTTAAGCATGTGGGAGAAGTCCCCCCTACACTTATGACATTGTGCACGTTGGTTAACTCAAGTTAAGGAAGAGACGACTAACGTGATCAATTTCAAATGTGAATATGAAGAAAATTGAATCACGATAGTTGAGAGATAGAACCGGATTTCGGATAAACACGGGAGCACAGTTCTTCAAAGATTCCAAGAGTGCACTTATCCCTGTAATCACATCACCACACAAAAGCAAACACATATAGAAGTCCCCCCTACACTTAGGGGATTAAAACATGCAAGGATAAATACTCGGGCTGCCTCCCGAGGAGCGCTTGTTTTTGATAACCGAGTCACGAGCCTGACTCGACCCAAAGTTAGTTCATGGGGAACGTGGTGAGGGATGGAATCACCTCCTTAGAGGTGTCCTCACCAAAGTACAACTTCACTCGTTGGCCATTCACCTTAAAATTTGGTCCATCAGGTTGAGCGAGCTCGAGAGTACCATATGGAAAAATTTGGGCAATGGTGAATGGGCCGGACCAACGAGATTTGAGCTTTCCCGAAAAGATTTTCAACCGAGAGTTAAAAAGTAAGACTTTGTCTCCAACATGGAACTCTCGGTTTTTGATCTTAGAGTCGTGAATGAGCTTAGTTCTTTCCTTATAGATCAAAGAATTTTCATAAGCCTCATTCCGAAGTTCATTGAGCTCATTGAGTTGGATCTTGCGTAGGTCACCGGCTTTGTTTATATCAAAATTAGCCCACTTCAAGGCCCAATAAGCCTTGTGCTCCAACTCAATGGGGAGGTGGCACGCTTTCCCGTACACAAGACGATAAGGCGTACAGCCGATCGGGGTCTTGTAAGCAGTACGGAAAGCCCACAAAGCATCATCAAGTTTATCAGCCCATGCGGCACGATGCTCTCCCACGGTTCTTTCCAAAATTCGCTTCAGCCCTCGGTTGGATATTTCAGCCTGGCCATTAGTTTGTGGGTGGTAGGCTGTGGAAAGACGATGATTTACACCGTACTTAGCCATGACTCGAGCAAATTGGTCATTGCAGAAATGAGTCCCACGATCACTAATAATGGCGCGAGGCACACCGAATCTAGCGAATAGAGCTTTCAAAAAGTTACAAACCACCCTTGCGTCATTAGTAGGCAAAGCTTTGGCTTCAACCCACTTCGAAACGTAGTCAACGGCTACAAGGATGTATTTGTTTCCTTTAGACGAAGGGAATGGCCCCATAAAGTCGATACCCCAAACATCAAAAATTTCACACTCTTGAATGAAATTCTGAGGCATCTCGTCTTTATGTGTGATTTTGCCTTGCTTTTGGCAAACATCACATCGCTTAACCATATTGTGAGCATCACGATATATGGAGGGCCAATAAAATCCCGAATCAAACACTTTCTTTGCGGTGTAGTTGGGACCAAAGTGACCACCGGTGGGTCCTTTGTGGCAAGCATGAAGGATTGCATTCGCTGCCGGTCCATCAACACATCGGCGAATAATCAAGTCAGCACATTGTTTGAATAGGTAAGGGTCGTCCCAAAAGTAAGTCTTGATGTCGGTAAAGAACTTCTTCTTTTGCTGGAACGTTAACCCTTCCTTGAGAATTCCACCCGCCAAGTAGTTTGCAAAGTCCGCAAACCACGGGGTTTCATTCGGCTTCGAGTTTATAGACATTAAGGTCTCCAAGGGAAAAGAATCATTGATTTCTTTGGTCGGATGATCCCCTTGGTATGGATCCTCAAGTCTACTAAGATGGTCCGCGGCGAGGTTTTCTGCTCCTTTTTTATCGCGGATGTCGATTTTAAATTCCTGGAGCAGCAAAACCCAGCGAAGAAGTCTTGGTTTGGAATCTTGCTTTGTCAACAAGTACTTCAACGCGGAATGATCAGTGTACACAATGGTGGTGGAAAGGACAAGATAGGGGCGGAATTTTTCAAAAGCATAGACAACAGCTAAAAGCTCTTTTTCGGTTGTCGTATAATGCAATTGTGCCCCAGTCATTGTCTTGCTAGCGTAATGGATCGGTTGGAAGTGTTTGTTCACTCTTTGTCCAAGAACCGCTCCAATAGCAAAATCGCTAGCATCGCACATCAACTCAAAGGGCAGCTCCCAATTAGGGGTAACCAAGACGGGTGCCTTAGTTAGCTTATCCTTAAGCGAGTTGAAGGCTTCAAGGCACTCTTTGGAAAAGATAAAAGGAGTATCTTTTTCCAAGAGGTGGGTCATCGGGCGAGCGATTTGAGAAAAGTCTTTGATAAATCGACGGTAGAAGCCCGCATGACCCAAGAAACTTCTCACACCCTTCACAGTGGAAGGTGGAGGCAACTTTGCTATAACATCGACTTTAGCACGGTCTACTTCAAGACCGGCTTTCGAAATCTTATGTCCAAGCATGACGCCTTCTTTTACCATAAAATGGCATTTTTCCCAATTTAGAACAAGGCGAGTGTCTTCGCACCGCTTTAGCATACGTTCTAAATTGGCAAGGCAAGCAGAGAAAGAGTCCCCGAAGACCGAGAAATCATCCATGAAGACTTCCATGGTTTGTTCAACCATGTCATGGAAGATAGCTAACATACACCTTTGGAAAGTCCCGGGCGCATTACATAAGCCAAAAGGCATTCTTTTGTAAGCGAAAGTGCCGTAGGGACAAGTGAATGTAGTCTTCTCTTGATCTTGGGGATCGATGGGTATTTGAAAATAACCCGAGAAACCATCGAGAAAGCAGTAATATTCATTACCGGCTAATCGTTCAAGCATTTGGTCCATGAAAGGTAGAGGGAAATGATCCTTTCTCGTGGCATCATTGAGTTTGCGGTAGTCTATACAAACTCTCCACCCAGTAACGAGACGAGTGGGAATCAACTCGTTGTGTTCATTGGGAACAACGGTTATTCCGCCCTTCTTGGGCACACAATGGATCGGACTAACCCATGGTGAATCCGAAATAGGGTAAATCATACCCGCATCAAGAAGTTTGATAACCTCTGTTTTGATGACTTCATGGATTTTTGGATTCACCCTTCGTTGGCTTTGAATAGTGGGCTTATAGTCGTCCTCCATGAGAATTTTGTGTGTGCAGAAGTGAGGATCAATTCCACGAATATCCGAGATTTTCCATGCAATAGCCTTCTTGTGAGCTTTCAACACAGCAACGAGGCGAGCCTTCTCTTTATCTTTCAAATCCTTTGCAATAATGACGGGTGATTTCTTGTTGTCGTCAAGGAACACGTACTCGAGATGTGGTGGCAACTCCTTTAGTTCCAAATCCGGAGGATTTTCGACGGGAGGCGTTTTCAACGTCGGAGTATCGATAGCAATGACCGTGGGAGATGGAGGCGAAGGATTGTCTTCGGTGAGAAGATTGTCAAAGAAACTCATATCTTCATCCCCCTCGGTGGGAGAATCATTAGTAGCTAAATTCGCATCTCCTATGGTAGCTTCAAGATTGTTCCAGAATAAATCACTATCTCCAAATAGAGACAACGATGAATCAATGGAGGACACGGTCTCAACAGTGGGAAGAGATGTAGGAATACTTTTGCAAGCATCATTAAAGTGTTCTTCACAAGCCTCATCAAGAACGTCAATACAATTAACGCTCTCATATGAATAAGGCTGTTTAGACAACTTTCCCATGTTGAAGACTACTTTGTCGTCACCCACTCGCATGATAAGCTCTCCGGCTTCAACATCAATAAGAGTGCGACCGGTCCTCAAGAATGGACGACCAACAATAAGTGGCACACGGGGGTCCATCTCGTAGTCGACGACAACAAAATCAGCAGGGAAGGTGAATTTGTCGACTCCTACGATAACATCTTCGGCTATCCCCACTGGATAAGCAACCGTACGGTTAGCCAATTCCAAAGTCATTTTGGTGGGGACTAGCTCTGGGAGAGATAATTGCTTCCAAACACTTAGAGGCATGAGATTAATACTGGCACCTAGATCGGCTAGGGCCATGCAATTCTCTACTCCCGGGAAATTGCAAGGGATAAGAAAACGACCCGGATCACCAAGCTTGATTGGTAATTTCCTTAAGAGCACTGCAGAGCAGTTCTCATTAAGTTGGGTGTTGGCGATGTCGAGGAGCTTTTCCTTGTCGCTCAGAAGGTCTTTAAACATTTTGGCGTATTTGGGCATGTGAGCGAGAGCCTCAGCGAAGGAGATATTGAAATTCAGTTGTTTAAACATTTTAAGAAAGTTCGAAACCTGAATATCATCCTTGCTCTTTTGCTTCTCTTTCCTTAACCTTGAAGGATAAGGTATATTGGAAGAAGAGGAAGGCTTTGGGAGTATAGGATCACTCACAACCACGGGTGGAGGAGGGGTAGAAAGAAGAGGTGGAGAAATTGGGGAAGGAGAAAGATGAGGAATGGGAGCAGGTGACTCGTTCTCCTTAGTCACAACCACTGGTGGAGGTATAGGAAGCTCGGGTTCCTTGGTACCTTTACCACTTCTAGTAGTGATTGCTTTCATCTCCCCTCTTGGGTTCGCAACGGTGTTACTCGGAAGAGTACCCGAAGAAGAGGGTTGACTACTTTGGAAGAAACTAGCCATCATGTTTCTCAGATCATTAGTCTGGCTATCCAACGTGTTTCTCATATCAGCTCGCAAATCATTTCCTTGCTTGACCAAATCTGCCTTCAAGTTGCGCACTTCCTCTTGGAGATTTCCCACTATCACATCATTGGTCCTCATATAGGTGGCGACCTCTTGGTGTAGTGCAGTGTTGGTTTGGTTGGAAGGAGCATTGTATGCAGGTGGTTGGTAAGCAGGTTGTTGGTATACTTGATTGTTACGTTGAGGCGGTTGTTGCTGCTTGTGAGGTGGGACGTATGGTTGTCGAGGTTGTTGTTGTTGTTGAGGTGGGCGGTTAAGGTTTTGTTGTTGGTTTGGGTTGGTTGGAGGAAAGCCAGGTGGGGAAAGATAGTTGTTGCTGCGGTAGCTAAGCAAGTTACGGTCACCTTGAGGTCTAGTTTGATAAGCAGGTTGTTGATAGGTGCCATAAGCCGCATTTACATTCTCAGCAGGGTAATCTTGGGTGGCGGTACAAGTTGTATAGAAGTGGGGACCACCGCATATCTCACAAGGTTGGCTGACAGCGTTGACTTGTGCATTTTTGGCGTTGTTGCTGTTGTTGTTGCTGACGGTGTGGGTGACAAGCGATTCAAGAAGCGTGGTGATTTTGTCTAATCGCTTGTCGCTGTCATTAGTGCTAGCACTAGCAACATTGGTCCTAACGCTCTTGGTTTGCACACGAGACTTGTTCTCAATGATATCCCAAGCAGCATTGGAAGTCTTAGCCAATAAATTACCCCCCGAGGCACTATTCAGTGAATCTTGGTCATTCATGCTTAAACCATTGTAAAAAGTATTTATATGATGAACTTTGGTAAAACCATGTTGTGGGCATTTTCTTAAAAGATCTTTAAAGCGATCCCAAGATTCACTGAATGACTCGTCGTACTTTTGTTCAAAGGTTATAATCTCATTCCGCAAAGCGGTAGTACGAGAGGGTGGAAAAAAGTAGTTGATAAACTTTGTTTCCAAATCCGTCCACGAGAGAATACTCTATGGCGGTTCTTTAGCAAGCCAATGCCGGGCTTGTCCCTCTAAAGAAAAGGGAAAAAGTTGTAACCTTATCACTTCTTGTGGAACACCATTGAACTTGACCGTGTTAGTGAGTTGTAGAAATCTCTTGATGTGGTCGTGTGGGTCATCAATGTGGCGTCCCAAGAATGGTTGAGCTGAGACCATCTGGATAAAGCCTGACTTGAGCTCGAAATTGTTCGCGGCAATTGGAGGAATGACAATTGGATCCGTGTTGCCATCAACATGAGCTTGCAGCAATTCGATCATTGGGCGATTATCCGGAAGGGGCTCATTGTTGTTGTTATTCATATTGTTGAAAGGCGGGTTGTTGTTGTTATTATTGTTGTTCGGAGGTGGTATGTTATTGTTGTTTTGTACACCAGCCATGTCTAAGTTATCGAGAGGCTCGGGCTCTTGATAAGACGTGGATCGAGTGCGCATACACCTGCAAAAGAACGAACAAGGAAAAACAAAGCAAAAATATTTTTGGTTTTTATTGTTTTTTAATTTTTAGGATTTTTGAAAATTTTATATTTTTTAGTTGTTTTTGAAAGTTTTCTTGAAAAAGTAACGTTCACAAGGAACGGATCCCAAAATCCAAGTTCTACAAAAAACTTTTGATCTTAACGAGAAGAGCCGGCAGCGGCGCCATTTGATATTTGGTTCTTGCTAGGTTCAATTTTAGTCTCTCGATATCCTCTCGAATTGATCTAGGTCTTAAGTGGAATGATTGTTCTTGGTTACTAAATAAAGAGGTTGGGTTTTCTAGTCTAATAAAAAATGGAAATGAAAGTTTAAATCAAAGGCAATTACTTTAATTATGATTAACAAAAACTTGGTTGAAAATTTAAAGCTCAAATTAAAATTAAAGTTAACATGTAAATTATTAAATATGAGTAAAGAAACAGTAAATTAATCAACATTAAAACAGTAACATTAAAATACTAAAAAATAACTGATTCGGAACTTTAAACCTTGATTCGGAACTAACTGATTCGGAAGATACTATTTACTCATCCGGAACTTGCTGATTCGGAAGTAACTATTCATTCATTCGGAACATGTTCATTCGGAACATACTCATTCGGAACTTTCCGAATGAGTGTTCATTCGGAACTTGCTGGATCGGAAGTTTCTGATTCGGAACCTTCAGCTTGATTCGGAACTTTATGACTGATCCGGAACTTTCCGGATGAATAGGTTGATTCGGAACTTCTCCTTGATTCGGAAGTTTGAAACTTCCGAATGAAAATGACTTGATGCGGAACTTTAATGCTTGGTTCGGAAGTTTCCGAATGAAGGACTCATTCGGAACTTTTTGCTTGATTCGGAAGATTTTGAAACCCAGATACAGTAACAGTTAAAGCGAAGAACACGGAACACAAAATTAATCAAAATCAAATCAAACACTTAAAAAGGTTTTACCAAATTAAACACAAATCATTTAGACAATATAAGCAACAAATCCCACTAATAAAAACACAAATCCAAACAACTTTTGAAGATCAAATCAAGAAAATAAAAACTTAAGAACTTGAAGATAAAGATGATGATGAACAAGATGAAATGAAAGATTAAAACAAGAACTTGGTATTGAAAGATTGATGTTTTGACAAGATGAAACAAAGATTAAAATTACAAGATTAAAGAGCTAAAGATAAAAATCACCAATCACCCTAGTGGTGATGGTGTTAAACGAACCAGGAGAAAGAAAAAGGAGGAAGAAAGAAAAACTAGCTAGCTTGTGTGTGGGATGGCCTATTTATAGGTGTTTCCTTTGGTTGGTGAGTGGGCTTTCTCCCGTTCTTCGTGTCTTTTCGTCTTTTCAGAAAAGTTTCCGTTTTCGATTCTGATTCGGGATTTGTTGTCGATTAAATTCAACTCGTCTTTTAATTTCTTCGTTTAATAGACTTGAGTTTCTTCGACTTATATAAATCTTCCATCTTTGGTCCTTTTCTTCGATAAATCTTCGAATAGGCCCAGTGACTTCAAATCTTTTGCATCTCTTGGACAATAGACTTTATCTTGAGTCTTTTTCTTCAGTAAAACCCGTGCAATCCCACGTTTTCTTCAATATTTATCCGGTTGGCTCTGAAAACACAATAAACACAAAAAGCACGCATAATTCCAAACAAATGATATTAAATACGTGTTTTGGTTTCGTTTTAGCCCGAATTAAGTGGTAAAAGGATGGGTGTTTACACACCTATCAGTTAGCTAAAGAAAAACGTCAATATAATGTTTTCTTAAGTGATGAACGTCAAAAAACGTATCTTGCAACAACTAAAGTAAACAAACTTGAACAGAGGCTTTCTATGAATACCACCGATTATGCTAAAATTATTGAGGTACATAAATAAGAGGTTGAAAAGTTAAAATAAGTTTTCAAAAATAGACAACACAAAGATACTGAAAAAGTAACGGAACTAAAATAACAAGTCTATTTTTTTAAAGAAAATTATTTATAAAATGAATCAATCTATTCAAACCATGAGAATGATAGCGCCATGGTCATTTTTTAAGGGTAAAGCTAGTTTTATAAGTCCTAAGTACCTCGAGCAAGCTTAAGCCGAGAACCCCTACTTATATCTTGATGAGTCCGAATGGACCTATCATGATTGCCCAATAGTTAGGCTCGATAGTGATGAGACGACCATTTGGGAAGATGAGAGTAGATCACCGGTCAATAAAGATTTTGTGAAACCATATAATTATGCTTATGAAAATAGTCTTTATAGTCTTTTCACTACACAAACACAGAAATCTCGTGAGCAATTGTTTTCTGAAAGCAAAGAAAGAAGAATTCAATGGAAGAAAATTTTTGCCACTAGGAGATCTAATGTTTCTAAATATATTAACTACCTTCCTCTTGATGCTTCTAAAAGCAAAAGTAGAAAACTCTTTATATTATTAAACATCACATTGATAATTCCAATCAATTGTTGAAAGAGACTGAAAAAACGTGAAAACGACAAGTGGAAAAAAAGATTCCCCAAGATATAACTGTGCTTGTGAAAGAACTTTTAATCCCAATTGCAGCGACCATACAAACAAATGTTCTTGAATTTGAAAACTTAATTCGGTCAGAAATGTTTGATGATTTGAAATACGTTGAGTCTATTGAAAAAGAACTTGATGAACTTCAAACTGAAAATCTGAGTTTTCAAACGAATATGATCTACTCTTACAAGAATGTCTCTCCAAAGATATTTTGTGGGTTGCTGTTACATCTTGTGCTGTTATAGATGAAATATTCTGATGTTGCATGCATTTATATTGATAAGGTCAAAGAGTGTGAACGTCTTGAAATTAAGCTTTCGAAACATAAAGAAAATGTTTATAAAAAGGCATTTACGTTAGTTCAACACCGAACTGATTTCCTTAAAAAACATTGTCATTCTCTTGAACTTTCTTTGCAAAAATACATCAGAAGTTTTCCACATGATAATAACTTGCAAGAAAAACTTTCTAAATCGTTTCGAGAAATGAATGAAAAGAGTATGGAAATTCCAGATTTGAAAGCTCAGTTATAAGACAGTGACATAGCGATAACAGAGTTGAAGATACTTGTTTCTAAGATGGGTGGGAATATTGTGGAACCTAGCGTTAAGAAACCCGTTGTGCGACAACCCAATGCGTATAAATTGACTAAACCCTCTGTCTTGGGAAAACCATCTGTTTTCTCAAATTCTTCATTTGCAAAATATGGGTTTGCCCCCAAGACGGATGGGAAGGATAGGTTACCACAGATTACTCCCAAAACAGATATTCGAACACAAAGCATTAAGAACACAAATGTGATCTAACCAGGGATGTATAGATTGGCCACTAAACCCACACACAACAAAGAAAGTTAATCGCCTTAGACTTCTAGAAACACTAATAGACGTGTGTCTTTTCCTACAGGAGTAGTATCCGCTGCTAGTGTTAGCTGGCCTCAGCTTAAGAGCACTCGAATGAATTAAAAGGTTTGGCAAAACAAGAGTCAAAGGAAGATGAAGAAAGTAGAAGACCACCCTAGGAATTTGAATGTTTCTAAGAATAAAACGTCTATAATCGCATGTAATGATGATTTGAATGATTTGACTTCGAATGCTTTGAATGTTAATTTTGTTTGTGTGAAATGTGGAAAATGTGCTAATGCTAATAATGCTATGTGTGTTTCGAATAATGTCAAAGGCGTAGATACTAGAACTAAAAAGCAAACTGCGATGCCTATTAGTGCTAGTAAACCCAAAAGCAAAGTGAACCATTCTGGTGCAACCCATCTAAGAAAAGTATTGCATCAGACTCCGCTAGCGAGATTCTAGAAGCAGAATTAGGGATTTATATGAGTCTACTAGCAAGTCTTGGAAATGGTGGTTTGCTAATCAATGTCCTCCCGGATATAAATGGGTGCCTAAGGTTAGGAAAGAAAACGTGAATACGAGCGTTAGTGTGCCTTTAAGTGATGAAACTAGGCAACCTAATGATTCAGAAATCACAACTAACATGGAATCCAATTCAGCAAATGCTCGATCTTGTTCTAATTCTTCTACAGGTGATCAAAATAATTCTCTTCATACTGGACTCCGGGTGCACCAAGCACATGACGGGGAATCTCAAGCTTCTAATTAACTTTATGAAGAAGTTCCTGGGTACGGTCCGATTCGGAAATGATCAATTTGCACCGATCCTTGGATATGGAGATTTGGTTCAGGGGAATATCACAATCAAAAGGGTATACTACGTCGAAGGGCTCAAGCACAATCTTTTCTCGGTTGGTCAATTATGTGATGCGGATTTGGAGGTTGCTTTTAGAAAGAAGACATGTTTTGTTCGTGATTACGATGGGAATGATTTACTCACCAGTTCATGGGGAACATATCTCTACACAGTTTTACTTCAAGACACAACTTCAATAAATCCAATTTGTTTCATGGCTAAAGCTTCAACGACTCAAGCATAGTTATGGCATCAACGTCTATCTCATCTCAACCTTGATACCATCAACTTGCTTTCCAAGAAAGATATTGTGAGAGGCCTTCCAAGCTTGAAATTCATCAAAGATCATCTTTTTTCTTCTTGTGAGCTTTGTAAAGCTAAACGAATTAGTTTCAAGACAAAGACTACACCAAGCTCAAAAGGACGGTTAGATCTTCTTCATATGGATTTGTGTGGTCCCATGTGTGTTCAAAGTATCAATGGGAAGAAATAAATTTTGGTAATTGTCGATGACTACTCAAGGTACACGTGGACTCACTTCTTAAGGTCTAAGGATCTAACACCCGAAGTTCTCATCAACTTCCTTAAGCAGATACAACGTGGTCTTCAAGCTCAAGTAAAAGTGGTACGTACTGACAAAGGCACCAAATTCTTGAATTCAACTCTGAAGAAATATTTTGAAGTTGAAGGGATTGAAAATGAAACATCTATTGCTAGAACACCTAAACAAAACGACGTTGTTGAAATACGAAATCGTACTTTGGTTGAGGCTGCTCGAATATTATTATCCGCTTCAAAACTTCCACTATTCTTTTGGGTCGATGCCGTGTCAACTGCATTCTACACACAAAACAATTCCTTAATTATTCCAAGATACGATAAGACACCATATCACATTATTCATGATCGCATACCTTCAATCAAACACCTTTACGTTTTTGGATGTACATGTTACATAATCCGAGATGGTGAAAATCTGGATAAGATGAAAGAGAAAGGTGATGCATGCATTCTAGTGGGATATGGAATTCCGTCTAAGGGATATATAGTTTACAACAAGAGAACAAAATTGATAGTCGAGACTATTCATGTCAGATTCGATGAATTGCAGGAAATGGCACTTGAAAAAAACAGTTTAAGTACCGATCCACAACGACAAGAGACTTTTGTGCACCAACCACACGGAACTCGGAACTCAAGACCACAACAATGAACCATCAAGGTCAAAGCTGGTTCAAGGAAATGTTCCAAGAGCAGATGTGACAGTGGACATGACAATTGAAGAGTTGGAAATGTTATATGGACCAATGTTTGATGAATATTTCACGGGGGAGCAACATGTTGTATCAAAGTCTTTCGCTGTCACTCATGATAAGAATGATGATACCGATCATCATCAACAAAAGGATACAAATTCACCTACATCAACAAGGGTTGCTGCAGATTTACATCCTCAGAATATCAAACCAACAATCGATCCTACAACATCCACAACTAATGTCATTGCTCCGGAGAATACCAATCAAGCAGACCATGCATTATCTGACGATGACGATTTTCACCATCCATTCGGTACATCGGTACACGAAACTAGAGAGTCTTCTACTCGACATGTAGATCCGTCAAATATGCATACGTTCTACCAACGAAATCCTTCAACGCATCATTGGACCCGAGATCACCCTTTGGTTCAAGTAACTGAAAACCCTTCATAACCCGTTCGTACAAGATGAAAACTAGAAACCAATGGTGACGTTTGTATGTTCGCACTCGTCACGAGTGGAGCTGAACCCAAAAACATCAAAGAAGCTGTGGCTGATCATGCTTGGATTGAATCGATGACGGATAAACTTCAAGAATTTGAAAGACGCAAAGTCTGGGAACTTGTTGACAGCCGTACGATGTAACACCGTTAAATCTTCGATGGATCTGTAAAAACAAGATGGATGAAGAAAACACGATCATCAAGAACAAATCTAGGCTAGTGGCTAAGGGGTATGGCCAGAGAGAGGGAATTGATTTTGAAGAGTCATTTGCACTAGTTGCTCGTATGGAAGCGGTCAGGATTTTCTTTGCTTATGTTGCACATAAGGGATTCATCGTTTATCAAATGGACGTGAAGACGACATTTCTTAACGGTCCTTTGAAAGAAGAAGTATATGTCATGCAGCCGGAAGGATTCATCAATCTACATTATCTTGACAAGGTGTATCGTCTCCACAAGGCACTATATGGACTCAAGCAAGCTCCAAGGGCGTGGTACGATGAGCTCTCGAAATTTCTGGTATCCAAAGGTTTCTCAAAAAGTTCCATTGATCTAAATTTGTTCATATATAAATATGGGGATGACATTTTGCTTGTGCAAATTTACGTTGATGAAATTATTTTCGGGTCTATAAACCCAAAACTTTCAAAATGGTTTGAAAAACTAATGCACGAAAAATTTGAAATGTCAATGATGGGCGAACTAAAATTCTTTCTTGGAATTCAAGTTCACCAATACCCAAGTGGTATCTTCACTAACCAAGCTAAGTATTGTCAAGAGCTAATCAAAAAGCTTGGTATGATCTCATGTGACTTAGTTAGGACACCATTATCCACCTCATCCCTAGATGCTGACTTGGAGGGATTACCTATAGATCAAACAAAATATCGTTCCATGATCGGGTCCCTCATGTACTTGACAACAAGCAGACCAGATATTACACATGCATCATGCTATTGTGCATGATATCAAGCCCGACCTACTGAAAAACACCTCAAGGAGGTTAAACGGATCTTTTGGTACCTTAAGAATACCATTCATTTGGGACTATGGTATCCGAAGGAAACCATTTTCTTTCTAACGGCCTATTTAGATTTTAATAATGCAGGGTGTCTTGATACTCAAAAAAGTACTTTTGGTGGAGCCCAATTTCTTGGACAAGATAAGCTCATGGGATGGTCTTACATGAAGCAAGATTGCACTTCACTTTCATCAGCCGAAGTGAAGTATGTGTCTCTATCTGCGTGTTGTGCTTAAGTTCTTTGGATGAGAACACAACCCATGGATTGTGTCTTCCACTTTGATAAAGTACCTATGTACCGTGACTCAAAGTCGGCCATAGCCATCTCCTGCAATCCGGTACAACATTCCCGCACGAAGCACATTGATGTCAGATATCACTTCATAAAGGAACAAGTTGAACACGGTATCGTTAAATTATACTTTGTTGGAACGGATTACCAATTAGCCGACTTGTTTACGAAAGCTCTGTCGAAAGATAGGTTTGAGTTCATCGTTAGGCAAATTGGTATGAGATGTTTGACTCCAGCAGATATGGAGATTCTGGCAAAGGTGCCTTCTTGATACATCTATCAAAGATATACTTGTACATATCTATGAAAAAGAAAAAAAAACATATGAAAACAAAACACAAAATTAATTTTTTTTGAAAATCCAAAAAGATTATTCTCGACATGTCTTTCAGTATCGATAATATGGATGTGCCTAGAAATGTCGCTCAATAACGACACAAGTGTGTACATAAAGCTCGAATGAAAGTTGTAAATATTTTTCAAAACATGTCATATCTATTTCTAATAAAGAAAATTGTCTCCATTGGACATTCTTCACCAAACGGGTAGAGCAATCTATCACAGGTTGAGCTTGTCACAAAACAATCAAAGTTTTGAGCTCAACACAATGGCTTGTAATCACTTTCAGATTGCAACCCGGATCTATATTTACTGAGAAGCGTACAATTTAGTGCGCTTACCCTCAACAAAAGAAGAGAAATTTTCTTACACTTGAGTGGACTCGTCAAGACATTCAAATTCTATGAACTCAAGTTTAAGCTTTAGAAATACCATGTCGTCAAAAAGAAATGGTTTTCAAAAAGCGTTGAACACAATTTTTTCAAGAATTTTTCAATGATTATACAAAATCTTTCAAAAAAACTTATGTGTTCAACAACTCCTATCCTCAAAAGTTAAATGTGGATCATATCCGCATAATGACAATTCAATTGGATCAATTTTGAGGGGGAGCTTTCCAAAATCAAAGTTTTAATGTTGCTGGATATATTACGCCAAGAAATTTTTTTATGTATCCAACACATTGTGTGTAATTATCATTTGGTATTATTCACATAAAAAGCTTTGATGTTCGTGAGCACATTTTTCATCGATAATCTTTTATGTGTTCATGAACAAGTAGTGTGCGAGTACAATTTTTTCAATAGCTTTTCAATGATTATTCAAAATCTATCTAAAATTGTGTACTCGACACTACATAAAATGTTCCAATAATTAATTCAAGTAAGACACATTTTTCTCCCAAAAGTTTTTCAAGACTATTTTTTCAGGATATATTTTAATCAAATTTGTTATCTCTAATATCAAGGGATTTTATATATTAGAGATAGGGGAGAAAATGTGATTATGTGATCTAAATATATGAAACAAACATATGAGACTCAAGCACTTAACTCTTACCCACATGTGTGAAACACTTTTGATTATCGATGCACATGTGAAGCGGGAGCATTTCAAAAACGACACAACTATCAAGGTGTTAAAAGTTCTCAAACACTTTGGTAGAGTTTTCAAGTGGTTTTATGGTTACGATCTTATATATTCACAACCTTTTTAATTTACGACGTTATTTGGTGTCAAAAGGTGGTTAGGTATATGTTATATGATCCAACCAAAACTGGAGGGATTTTCCCAGGGACAATCTAATAGATTATTAGAAGTCATTAGGAAAGTTGGAGTAGAATGTGAATGTGGCTGAATGTCGACTAAGTACTTAAGCTAGCACTGAAACAATTACAACAAGGTGCTAGTGATGACGTCTTGGTAAGCATTGAAGGGGTTGAAGAATGAAAAAGAAATGTATGGATAAAGGGTGTAAAGAAATTAGCCCTCCATACAACTTAGGCAGAAACCGGGTCGACACATCATAAAGACAAGCATCATGGACCCAGTGATGCAATGCACAACCCATCCCCACCTGACTCAGGCTTCTCTAAAAAGAAGTTTGTTTTTGTAACGGAGATCAACACGACTTCTATTAACTTTTTCACTCTGAGATAATTGATACTGAATAGGTGGCATCTGCTCCAGTCTCTGACCACTAAAAGTGCACAAATCGAGTCTAGAGCCTAGAGATCAATCAAATCTCGTTAGGACACACTAGATGACGAAGAAGAGAGTCATACACTATATCCTTGTGGTATTGCTAGAACACTCAGAGTGATACTACTTAGTGTTCACAATGATGAGTGTAAATCCTTCCAGTGTTAACATCAAACAACACTGTGGTAGGTCATGTGTAAGATTCTTTATGAATTGAACATGTGTAAACTGAAAAGCAACAGTAGTTTGATTCTTAATCGATTCAAACTCGTTTCAGGTTTATAGGCAATATCTTTATGGTCTTGCCAGAGCATTCAAAGTGACACTCATTAATATTCACAGTGACGAATGGAAATCCTTCTAACGTCAACATCAAATAGCGCTACGGTAGGTGATTTACGAGATTCTTACGAATCAAACTTGTGTCAACTGGAAAGCAACAATGGTAAGATTCTTTATAAATCAAACTTGTTCTAGGAATTTGAATTGACGACTTTAATCAAGCGGATAGTTATCCAATTGATTCACTCTTTATGTTCGCAGTCTTGCTTTGAGACGGTCGAGTAAAGAGAACGGCTAGTACAACCGTGAAACCCTGTCAAAGAGATTCTTAATTTAAAATACCTAATCACAAGTACGGTATTTAATACCGTCTAACGGTCTTCACCGACCGGAGGTAAAACGCTCCCGATTTAGGACGAATGCCAAATCCATTTAGTCCGTGTCTATGTTTTTTCTTGATAAGGAGACTTTACGGTGTACTAAGCAAAGTCGAAGATTCAAAACCACATACTCATGCCTAAAGACATATTCAGAAATCATGAAAGCAAAAGTCTTCCGTAACTCTAATTTTCAGAATCTTCCTTAACAATTAATATAGAGGAATGGCCTCTCTTCAAAGAAGATTGTAAGCAAGATTTCAAGATGGTGCATAGTGCGAGCATGTGGATGGAGACACAAGATCGCAAGATGACAAAGACAAATCAAGGTTGGTGACCAACAAGAATGAAGCAGTCATTTTGAAGATCTCAATACTAAGATTAATTATCTCCATAAACTCGCATGTCGTAGAGGAATGACCTCTCAGTGAGTGAGATATTAGTCTCAAAATATTGTATCATCAAGAATGATTCGGTAACAGATTTGAAGATCTCAAGATTAAAGACAAAGTCGAAAGACAACGACAATGACTCAAAGATCACAGCGTGAAGGAACAAGACTACTATTACACGTTCCTGACTCATTTATGGCGAGATTAGTAATCTCTATAAATCTCCAAATTTCGTAGAGGAATGACCTCTCATTGGAGGAGATTGTTAGCCTCAAAACATTGAGTCAAACAAGAATGTTCAGTCATAGGTTTATTATGTATCATTTTTTAGAACGTTGTAATAAGTAGTAAAATAGTCGGGAATCACGGGCTTGACTTTTAGGTATAAAGTTCATGTTTAAGGAACAAAAGCCTAAAAGTAAAGCCCGACCCATTAAGATATAGCCCATAAAATCCCACATGCGGGTGGACTATATAAAAACCCCTCCTAGCATGTTAAGAGGGTTGGTTGTTCATTTATTTTCTTTCTCCTCAATCTAATATTCACCAAGTTTCACACACTTCTCTCTATTTTCTCTCTCTAGATCTAGATCTCATCTTCTTCTCTTTTCATCTATTTTCTATCTTATTTTTCTTAGATCTACAATGGTGAAGTGATTTTTATTAGGGAACAACAATTTTATTAATAAGGAAATTTATGGATGGACTTGCCGGTGTCATGTCATCGAATAATGAACCTATGGAAATATTATGCGACAATTTTGTTGCAATTTCAATCGCTGATGACCCTGGAATCATGCGGGGTGCTAGACATTATCAAAGGCAATTTCACTATATTCGGGAGGTTATCAAAGAAGTTGAAATTATTATTAACAAAGTTCACATAGATGACAAAGTTACATATCCGTTCACAAAACCAATACCGTTGAATAAGCATTTTGAGCATGCTATGTCTACTGGTCTTGTTCAATCTGCTAGTCGTAAATATGTGATAATTTATTTTATGTTATTAGTAATTGGACAAGGGATGCTTAAACATTTGTCGTTCATAAATGGATTTATTTTTTGTGAAAATATTGTTTTCATTTCTCAGTAATTGTGTCGTATATTTTCATGTTTAATCCATGAATGTAATATCTGCACACTTTGTATATTATATACATTATTAATATCTATTGTCGATCATCAATATGAGAGTATCGTTGAACTAAGACAAATATGAGGGTTGATAGTATTCTATTGAATAGAGAAATATGAATCTTCCAAACTCATGGGGTTATTCAACGTGGTTGAATAATTAGATTACCCCAATGTGTAAAGTTTACTTCATGGATCGACGAAATTAAGAGACACACATGGTAGGTATTGTTAGTCCTTAAACTTGAGATGCAAACACGTCTTTAAATGGTTGATATCATCATCCCAAATACACATTTTGAAATAAACATATCTTTAGGATGTTACAAATATGAACAAAAACAAAGACATCATAGGGTCTCAATTCAAATATTTCCCCACAAAAAAACGTTAATTGAACCAACATACTTTTTACGAAAGTGCATATAGTATCCTTGCGACATTTTACAAGAGATAACTTACACTCATAAATTTACAATTATTTACATAGTGTTGAATAAAAATGAGCAATAAGCTGCGCCGATAGCCTCATTTGAATTACACAACTAATCTTGTGAAACATAAGATTACTGTTCATAACTCGTTGACTATTAAGTAGCTCGATCACCTCAGGTGCAAGAAAATCAAAATTATCAAATGTGAAAGGAATAAATACATGTTGATTTTCAATGCATGCTTTCTTGTGTTTAGTCACTTTGCATGAGGCGATTTTAAAAACAACCTGGCCTACTGTAAAACCCTGAATACTTAAACCAGAGAAGAGAAACTCCAGTCAAATCCACGCACGCGTGTTTCCCTCCAACGCATCCAAAAACCAAAATATCAACCGGTCTGAATGTCGATCTTCCATTTGACGAGTCAGTAAAAAAGTTCACAAGCGCCTCTTTTTTGGCCAATCTACATATGTAAAAAAGAACATCTCTAACCATATCATATCGATACTTGAAGCCTGAGAGCAAGGACGAAACATTTAGGGGGTCGAGGGGGGTTGTGCCTCCTCCCCACCAAATAATAATTTCGATCATATGTATATTTTGTACTTTTTTTAAAATATGTTTTTAGTCATTTTTAGTAAAAACAAATGAGCATATATATCGCCCCCTAAATTAAATACTTGTCAAGTTAGCCCCTCCGCCAAAAAGGTTCAAATTCCATCACTGCCGGGGATGTGTTTAGGTCCTTATCTAAGTCCAATGATCTTATTTTTAAGGGTTACTTCTCTTAAAGATTGGTGACGACAATTTTTACTTTTATTTATGGAATTGACGGCTACAAACCTTGTTGTGTGACTACAGAAGACATCCTAATCAATTCAGGGGAGGATCATATAGTTGAAGACCTCCTCATAAAATAAGGGGATGATTTAGTTGAAAAAATATCAAATGCTCAAGAATTGATAAGGAGATATAGATTTTTATTTTTGAGAAACTTGTGAAATAGATACAAGAATCACAAGTTTATGGGAGAATTGTTGGGAATAAAAATTAGTGCTAGTTATATTGAATTACTAGTATTAATAATATTAATGTTGGGGTTGTTAATATATGTGCTGGTAGTATTTGGTCAAATATGGCCAAACTAAACATGGTCAAATTTTAATGTTGGTTTTATTGATTAATGCTGGTAAAAGGATAAAGACTAAAGACGCGTATAATATTGGTAGGAGATATTCTATGAAGAGATAAAGTTTGAAGACTTACATGTTATCAATAGAAGATATTATGTGTATATCTTCTTTGTTTTTAAAAGATCACTTTCTTCTTATCATGTAAAGGAATCCTTGTGTTATAAAAGGAGGTCCTCAGTTTAGGTTAAACATATCTCATTTCTATGTCTTCATTATTATCTTTAAGGTTTTTGTAACCACAGTACTTTTTAAGAGTACTCATATTTAATAATACTAAAACTTTTGGTAAATTCTTGTGTTACATATAAACTATTAATCTTCATAAGTATCAAAGAGTAGTTTCCGCATACCTTTTGATATTCATTCGAAGTTACTTTTGGGCATGAGTCTAACTTAAAGACTTGTAAATAAAAAAAAGTGCTTGTTGGGAGACAATCTGTATTTTCTAATAATTTTTGGTTACTTCTGTAGGTTTTGTGTTTGTTCTAATTGTTAATAGAAATTTGGAGCAAGAAGAAGGATGGTGATCATCGCCTTGGATCATAGTTTATAAAAATAAATTGTTGCTACAGTTTATCTACGCCGTACATGATTTCTTGTCTAGGGCGTAGACTTTTGAAAAAATAAAAAAACAACGGATCTTTTTACATGTCTACGACGTAGGAAATTTCTTGTCTACACCATAGATACCTGTTAACAGAAAATAATTTTATTATTTTTCTAAGGATTTTCACAAAACCATGTAATAGTTTTTAAATGAACTTTGTGGGTGTGTTCTCCGTAAACCCTCACGAGCCAAAACTCATCCACTTTGGACAGTTGTTAACACTTGTTGCATATGCTAAATGAAACCATGATTCCTATGAAAGTGAGTTAGGTTGTGTATTTTGTTTGTTCTTTATTGTACATGCTATACTTTTAGAGCCAAAGGCAAATTCTAGGGACGAGGTTGCTTTGTAGGTTCATTGAAGGAAGTCAACTTGGGAACTCGACTTTCTAATTCATTCATGGAGCAATACTCACAAAAGTTTTTCTTGATAATTCTATTCATTTCCGTTAATTTTATTGACCATAGGTGTACAAGAGGGACATTATACAAAACAAGTGAGGATGGGAGTAGAATTACCACTTGAGCAACTTGTTTTTGATTTTTCTAGTCTATTTTGAAATTTTTTATGTCATTTTTAGTATATTATTAAAAAAAAATTAGGTTTCATATACACGATTCTCTTGGCGGTTAATCTTCGGATTGCGTTCCACTAGTGAGTGATTGTACTATACTATTATTTGTACGAAATATGGTTGTGTTGAGGCACTTGATGTCCTTCAGGATGTCTTAATTATAAAAATGCTTTTGACATGCTTTTCACATTAAACTAGAAAAAATCTATGTCGAGCATACAAATTGAACCCTTTATTCCATTAACAAGGTAATATTTATTTCCTTTTCATGACTTAACACAAATCCACCAAATATATGTAGATGTTAGAACTTGGCTTGTCTCATCATTTTGAGATCGTATTGGATGATAGGGATGCAAACCACCTTAGGATTACAACTAAATCACCTTTACAAGTGTTTGTGTCTGATGACGTATAGTCCCCAGCCGGGTCATGAACCCGGCCCACGGGTACTACCCGTGTCCGACCCATCACGAATGGGTTGGATTAATGTCATCTCAGCTTATGGGCTTGGATGAATGGTAGCCGCATAAGATGTATGCGGCCCACGACCCGGCACGGCCGGAACAGGGTTAGACAGAATCACAATCCTATCAGGATTGGGATTTGCCTCAAAGAATAGGATATACACTCACCATAATTAGAAGATAACAATCAAGCTAATTATGGTGATAATCTTATGCTTAGGGCCGAAGTAAACAGTGAGCCCATTAGGGTTTCACTGCCTATATAAGGAACCCCCAAGGGTTCCACAAAGGTATTACATTCTCCATACTCTAAAACTCACATCCGATTCTTAACCCTAACCGATTACTTACTCTCACGTTGGAGTCTAATCGTGGGACACATTCCCAGGGTAAGCCTAACGCGTGTTGCTTTAGTGTGCAGGATCTCAGCAAGACTATTCACTTGGTGCAAGAACCAGAGCCCAGTCAACCTGAATTAAGCCTAATTCGGGTCTAGCAAGGATCATCCAACTTTTGTATCAACAAGTTGGCGTCATCCGTGGGACCCAAACACTAAGCTAAAACAAATTTCATCTCGATCTCTTTTAATGACGAAGGGACATCCTCAAGGGAATCCCAGGAACACGAATCCTACGAATCGGAAGTCCACAGGGGATGTGATACTCATCCCCAACCAGTCCCCTGGCAGCCAAACAGGTGGACCGAATAACCGAAACGTTTTTCAGTCTTTGGGTGGGACAGACACGTCCGCTAATACCCCACCACCAACCATGACCATGGATAACCCTGATCCAGGGAGTGCGCCTAATGCCCCTAACAAGGAGCCACGCAGGCCATTAATCGAGGAAGAAGCAGAAGTGGAACCACTTAGTGACGAAGACCTCGCTCGTGTTCTCATGCAGAACTTTGAGAGGATCGTCCTGGGTATCGTGTCAAGGTTAAGCCTAGGTAGGAACCTCCAATCTAGGCTCAACTTTGGCAGGGCCGTATCCGGAGCCTCTCCTCAAACTCAAAAGAAGAGGAAGGAGCACCCACGGGATCGAAACCACTTGGAGGAAAACTCGCGACCCCGGAATGTGTTCGAGCGCATAGGAGATCGCGTTATGCAGGAACTACTACAATCTCCTGATGAAGGAGATAGGTCTGACGGCTCTGCCGAACGCCCGGTGTTGGAATCAACCAGGAACAATCGTCGCACCAGTGTTTGGGATAGGGTGGATAGTGGGAAGAAGGCTCCTAGCTCTTCTCACAAAAGGGGTCCTCAGCCGAGAAGTGAAGCACCACCCCTTCTCCCGACCCCTCAGGGTCGGATTCGGATGACCATCCCCCTAAGCGTCGCCGACCTAGGTATACTCCTCCACCACCATCGGATGATGAGGTATACTACGATGGCCCTTACTATCGTAAGGTAGAGGGGGAAGACCTCTCCCGCCCATGGTGTGATCCTAGGGAGGATCCCTTAACCCTCCGCATATGGAACTACTCCGAGGATAAGAAGCGCCGTATGCCAACATGCGTCAAAACCTATGATGGATCTGGTGATCCGGATGATCACCTAAATATATTTGACACGCAGGCGAAGATCGAACGATGGCCAATGCCCATATGGTCCCAGATGTTCAATTCGACCTTGATTGGCAACGCCCGTGACTGGTTTGAGGGGATACCTCCCCGAAGCATTGATAGCTTCAGTGAGTTGTGTACTGCGTTAAAAAACAATTATACTCAACGAAAGAAGTATAATAGAGATCCGGTCTCATTGGCAACTGTCAAGCAACGTCCCGGAGAGTCTACGGAGGATTTCACGGAACGTTTTAATGACGAGTGCACGCGCACAAAGACAATGCCCGAGCTCCTAAAAATTTCTGATTATATGCATGTCATAACGGACAAGGAATTAATTAGGCGCCTCAATAACAAGCGACCGGAGAAGTATGACGACCTCATGGAAAGGGTCAGGAACTTTGTAGAAGGAGAAACCGCGGTAGCCGCGGCCTATCCTACAAAGGGAAACCACAACTATCGATCGAACGACCAACCCAGGAGGCACTCGGGTGGTCAAAGCAACCAAGGAAATGGAAGGGTCTCGGACTACAAGAGTCAGAATAAAGGAGGGCGGTGGGATGACAAATTCACCCCTCTAAAGATGACTTAACGGGACATCTTGTTGATAGAGGGGGCGAACTTCCCAAGGCCTCCCCCGATGAAGACTCTAGTGGACCGCCGTCAAGGAAATCGCTTCTGCGAATTCCACAACGACAAGGGCCACGACACGGAGGAATGCATCTAGCTCAAGACGCACATTGAGTCATTGATCAAGTCAGGCAAACTCAAACATTTGGTCAAGGATTGGAAGGATGGAAAGGATAACAAAAAGCACGATAAGAAGGATCCCCAAAAGGACAAACCTTCGACTATATATATGATCCAATCTTGGCAGCGCCGCACAAAGCAGAAAACTAGTCAAAAATTTTCACGCGGGAGAGAAATCTCATTCCTTCCCATTACGGCAAGCGACGTGGCTGATGCACCTCTCACGATTGAGGTAAGCATTGGAACCCACAACGTTCGCCGTATGTATGTGAATGGAGGGTCATCGGCGGAAGTACTCTACGAACACTGTTTCGTATAGCTACGACCAGAGATAAGAAGCCAGTTAGTACCGGCAACGTCGCCACTCATTGGCTTTATTGGAGACACTATCTGGCCAATAGGACAACTGCGTCTGCCAGTAACCATTGGGAATGAAGAGCATTCCACCATGGCGTGGATGAACTTTATGGTGATACGCTCACACTCTCCATACAATGGGATTATTGGAAGACCAGGAATCCTGGCCATACGGGTAGTTCCGTCCACGGCTCACGGCATGATTAAGTTCCCTATTGAAGGGGGAATTGTTACTCTTTACAATTCAATCATGCCAGCATCCGAATGCCACTCCGTGACAACACCAGTCCAACCTGTTCCCATTAAGGAAAGATCACCACCCCCCAATTGGAAGGTGGCAATCCATCCCGATTACCCGAAACAAGAGGTGTCCATAGGGGGAACGCTCTCGGATAATGACAAGAGGGCCATGTGCTCTCTCCTAAAAGCAAACCTGGATGTATTCGCATGGGAGCCTAAGCATATGACAGGTGTGCCGCGTTCGATAGCAGAACATAAACTTCAAATCTGCCAGGGATATCCTCCTGTTAAACAAAAGAAGTGTGGTTAAACACCAGAGCGCAGCCAGGTAATACTGGATGAGGTACGGAAATTAGTAGGGGCAGGAATTATGCGCGAGGTATACTACCACGAGTGGTTATCCAGCCCAGTCATGGTCAAGAAGCATGATGGGAGTTGGCGCATGTGTGTGGACTTCACGGACTTGAAAAAAGCTTGTCTGCAAGACTGCTATCCGCTACCAGAAATTGATTGGAAGGTGGAATCCTTATGTGGATACCCTTTCAAGTGTTTTTTAGATGCGTACAAAGGATACCATCAGATCCAGATGGCGGAAGAAGATGAGGAGAAGACGGCGTTTCACACTAGTCAGGGCGTGTATTGTTACACAAATATGCCGTTCAGACTAAAGAACGCCGGAGCGACATATCAGCGACTTGTTGATAAAGCCTTCGATTCCCAGATAGGCCGCAACCTTGAGGTCTATGTTGACGATATAGTCATCTAGAGTCATACGGAGGAAGCACTTCTCCGTGACATCCAAGAGATGTTCGACACGTTGAGGAGAATCAACATGAAACTAAATCCAAAAAAGTGCATGTTTGGGGAAACTAAAGGGATGTTCCTTGGATATATGATTGATCCAAACGGCATCAAGCCTTGTCCGGAAAATACGGACGTGGTGATACAGTTACCATCGCCTCGGACACGAAAAGAGGTACAATCACTAAATGGAAAGCTGGCCGGGCTAAACAGGTTCTTGTCGAAGTTTGCGGAGAAATCACTACCTCTATTCAAGACACTCAAGAAGTGCATAAAATTTCCGCTGGACAAATGTCACACCCCACCATGGCGGAATATGGGGCGCGACGTATGGATATCATCACAACATGACGTGTCTATGGAGATAACTAAATGAAATAAGAAATGTCATAAAATGGTGACACAAATGTCATGACAATATCTCAACAAATCAGGAGTCTAGGCAAGTAGGTAACAGTCCTACCTCTTACCCAAGACAAACAATACATAAACAAAGCAAACATATAGGTGCCAACAGTATCACTTATTAAACAACAAAAGAAACTAAGAAGGAACGGGGATCTCCTTCTAAATGCATTCCTACGCAACTCCAAATCCTAGCCACTTATGTTCTCACGCTTAACCATAATATCACCTGAAAGAGACACTAAAACACGTCAACATAAAGTTGGTGAGAGTCATAGGTTTAGACTCTAACGCCAAAATCAAACCATAAGCTGTGAACAACAACCACTAACAAATAAACATATGGACAATGTGATATAAACATGCATTAACAACTAATATTCAAGATTTAACAAACCAAACCAAATCCAAGGCTCCCAGCCTTACCAAACACCATGGTACCATAGGCGCCCATACACCTATGTACCAATCCCAAGGCCCCGACTTGTCATTATCCATTGGTCCCATAGATTCTCACACATCTATGTACCTCCCCAAGGCCCCGCCTTGTCAACATCCCATTGGTACCAAGTCAAAACATAAAACAATCATGAATCAACTAGCAGTTAATCACATAAGTATGCACAAGTCCATCACCAAACACAAAACATTCACAACATAATTTATAAAAACAAGACAGTGTCTCTTCCATCCCATCTGGAAGTCAAAATCATTAGTAGACATGGGACTATGAAACTCACCTGATTGAGCTTCTCCAAAAGTCTGTGCACTAGCAAAAAGCTAACAAACAAAAACACAAAATCAACACATGAACCAATCACTAAAATGGCTCATCAACCTATGATGGACATCTAGCCTTATCCCATATATGTTCCTCATTAATATGCACTAAACACCCCATTACCCTTCCCTAACAAGTCCTTAACTTGGTTAAGTTTGATACCTAACCCGTTCATATTTTACACAAAACAGTCCCAACTTTTAGGTCTCCAAACTATAAGCCAAAAGCCCACCTAACCATACCCATGACCTCTGTAAAGGAAACCCTATGCCCTTACATATGTTAGCTAACACTTCCCATTTGCCTCAACCTTAAAGCTACTGTTAAGGCCCCGATATATATATATATATATATATATATATATATATATATATATATATATATATATATATATATATATATATATATACTAGCGTCGTAACCCGCCCAATGGGCGGGGTCGTTTCGTGTATGTTTTCTAAGAGCACGTTTGTGTTTTATTTTTATGTCTTTGCAGTTATGACTTGGTTTTTCGATTTTCTTAGGTCTTGGCCACTCACCGGACGTGTTTTGTTCCTTTTTTATATATATTTATTTTGTGTATCACTTGCGGGTTTATTTTGTATTTTTTATGAGAGTGCGTTTGTGTTTTAGTGTTATGTATTTATAGTTATTGTGTTTTTTGTTATATTTTTTGGTTCTGGCCAGCCAGTGGAGCTGTCTTTTTTATATGTATGTGTATATATTTGTTGTGTTTTTACTTATAGTTGTAGTTTTGTTTGTGATTTTGCTTCACCTTTGGTGGCTTACTTTTATCTTCTTTTTTTTTAATTTTTTTATCATGGATTTTGTATATATTAGCATTATTTTTCTTTAAAGAAACTATTTTTTTTTGGTTTTGGTTAGCTCACCTAATTGTCGGGTTCGATCTCACGTAAAATCTTTGAACTTACACAAACTAACCCGTGAGTTTTGGTTTGTTAATATTTTAACTCAAACAGCGTGAATCGATGCGCATAGACATTTGCAAGAAACGTTGTCAAATGATACACATGTCCAAATATTATAAATCTAAGAGTCAAACTCTTACTTTCAAATGAAATCTATCCGGAGGAATTACCGCGGACAAATAATATAAAATTATTTCTGAAGTTCGACTTATAGAGAAGTAATTTTGTTTGGATATGTTTCACCTCTATTTAGATCAAACACAATGTAACTGAAAGTGTATTGTTAATGCTAGGGGTGCTTACGGAGCGGTTCACTTCAGTTAATCAGAAAATAAAAACCATTACGGTGCGTATAACTCATTTTACTATCCAAAATCAAACTGCTCAATGCGATTCATGTGTTTTATCGAGACGAATCGAGTGGACATCAATATGATCCCAAACATATATGTGGATATGTGGTGACTTTTTATCTTATAAGCATGGCATTTTGATAGCAAAAAGGTACGAAAAACTAAAGTCCACATGTTATAAGAGAATCTCCAATGCATGTTTTTCAAAAGACTTTTTACTATTTGTAAACCTTTTGTTAAAGACTTTTTACTGTTGGACTTGAAGGCTTTTTGAAAAGCTTTTAGCAAAAGCTTTTAGTTTGCAAACCCTTTTACATGTTTACTTTGCACCAATTTGTTTTGTGTTCATAATTGCCAAAAGCTTTTATAAAGCTTTTGCCATTGGAGAGGTTAAAAACAAATGACTTTTTAGTGCTTAAAAATTTATGAAGTTATGTTTTAATAAATGCAAAAAGTCTTTTGTAAACTCCACCATTGAAGATGCTCTAAGGCTATTTTTACCAAAAATAAATGTTACATGAGACCAAAGTGAAATGGATTATAGCGTGATTGAAAAAACCTTCGATGTTCATATTAATATTAACTTTAAAAACGTGAAAATAAATTCACATTTGAGCCGTAAGGATAGTATATTCTTGTTTTTTTACTTTTCTTACTTATTTGACGTACATAAAACATGTGTATATTTGAAAAGCTATGAAATAATTACAATGAGATAACTATTTAGTAAAAATCATCTTTATATTTTACACACTCCGGCTTGGGTAACCACAGTTATTTAAAAGTAAAATCGAAATCGATCCGGTGTAAACAGTTTTTCCCCGTTTTGGGTATTTTCAGTTTTATTCTTCGGTTATCAGTTTTTATCGGTTTTGGATCAGTTTCTCGGTTTCTCATGTATACACTTTGTCATTCACTACCGTGGAAGTATCTCATCCATGGTGAAAAAAAGGTTATAAAAAATAATTTTCAAATAAATTAAAATTCTTTATTTTTTGAAATAAGTCTAATATTTTTCATTTTGACAGAAAATTTTGAATTCTTTGATTAATTATACCAAACACAAAATTTTAGAAAATTTTAAATATAAATATTTTGAATATTCTCGTATTCTTCGACCAGAAGACACGTAATTTTAGTAAAGCAAAAGGCGGACCAGAGGTGAACACGGAAAAAGTGACAAAATGAAATTACTATCCTTTTCAAAACCAAGTTCAATGGGTCAATAATATCCTTTGTGACTGTCATAGATGGAGGCAAATTCTTCAAAGGAAAACAGGAACTGTGCAAGAAAAGGATACAATCACATTGTTGTCTGCACTTCTCCTCCAGCTAAATAATGGAGTACCGTCAAGAAGTAATATAGATGCCACACAGATCAGGTCCAACTGGTGAACCGAATATGACATCCATAGCATGCATGGCCCATGTTAATTTAGTACCGTTGTAAGTGAAAGTCAGACAAACTGATTTAGAACCAAAAGAATCATCATGCAGTATCAATTAATATATTGAACATTTTTCTTTTCTATTAGTCATTTAATTGTCTCACTAAAAGTTACCTGACTATTGTGGAAAGACCAAAATACCTGCATCAACATAGCCCCTAAAGCTTATAATATATTATTGTCACTTCTTGGTACTGCCCACTTGGATGCTACTGCAAAACTCGACCCACTAACCATCGGGCTCTTCAGTTTCTTGAGGTTCTTGAGACGAGTATCGAGGAAAGTTTCGCTGATTTAGTTGTTGGGACATTTTTTTAAAAAGAGTCGAAAAAGAAAAAAAATGAGGGCATATACATATATGTTAGCCTGTTAAGCATTTCCAGTATAGAAACTTGAGGGACCTGTGACAAACTTCAAGATAAATAAAACCATTCACTTGCTGAATTTTTCTAAGAAAATGTAATTATATAGAAATATTTAGCAAACATAATATCGTGTCCAACAGCTGAATTGAAATATTTAAGGCTTCTAGAATGGTTCCATAGTTATTCTCTTTGGTTATGTCTTTTAAACTGATGCTTAAAGGGTGTTTGGGATTGGTTTCTCTGATATTTTTTAGGTTTTGGGTATGAAAGAGAGTTTACCCTACAAATTGTCTATCGGCTATAAGGATCAAAAAGTACTCACATCTATAATCCATTTGAATAAACTAATGATAGAAAACATTATGAAATTATATGAGTTGGGCGTATTAACAGGATCACGGTCTGGTTTTGAACAAAACCAAAAAAATAAAATCCAAATGACACTTCAATGAAAACGTCACAGGCCAAAAAGATCCAATGCTTTTCTATAATTTGGTTTAGAACAGTATAGTCAAAAACAATATATGAGTACGGGTAAAAAAGTACCTATTGTTGATTTCTGCTGTTGCTTTCAGGAGATCTTGATCCACCTCAGCTTATGTTGAATGAAGACGATGGTGCGAGTGAAAATGTGCGCCTAGTCTGCATAAAGTTAAAGGGTAAAGAACGTAAGAAATCTGCTTAAGTGCATCATAAACAATGAAAAAAATATAAAAACTGAAAAGAGTGAAATATTGAAAACTTAAAGCGTGTAATTTACCTTTTTCGGAGTGAGGGTAGCAAAGAGTCAAGGAGTAGCGGTATTATCCACATCAGATAGAGTGAAACTGTGCGCCTAGTCTGCATAAAGTTAAAGGGTAGTCAGAAACATTTATAGTTAAAATCAGGCTTGAAAAGCAGTAGAGACTATAAATTTCTGCTCTTATGTATCTAATAATCATAACTTGGTATGTTAATTGGATCTCACTTTGTTAGTGTCTCAAGGCATGAGAGCATTCAAATCACAGAGAAAGGCTGCTGTTTAACTCCCAAGAATCCACTGTTGGTAACTCTGTGCAAGAGGGTAATTATTAAAAAATGAAATTCAATTAACTTCATATTATTCTGAGATAAAACTATTTGCTAATTGAGTGAAATAAGAAAAGTATACCTGGGCAGACCCATATACATCACAAAATTTTATTTCCAACTATATTATAAAATTATATCAAGTAAGAGAGAAATATTAGTACCATTCACCATTGCCGACTAACTTATTAGAAGAAACAACATTTTTTAGAAGCAACGAACCACTCCATAGCTTTTCTTGGCGCAGGAATAGTAGCTTTTTGTATTGACATTTGTCGTCTAAAAATTTCAGTACCACCGTCTCTTTCAGTTTCTTGGTCCTGAGATGAAGTGGACTGATGTAATATAATAAATGAAGTGGACAACATTTGGCTATCGAGACTTGTTACGTGCACTGATGTAAGTTTACCAAGTAGGAGCGTTAGAAATCAAGACTTAAGATTACACATTAGCTAAATTTAGCCATAATCGTAGAGAAAAAAGAAAAAAAAGAAAAATATATCAGGAACTCGTGATCATTGTATCCATCTTATAGTAACTAAGCATAGAATAAAATAACTGAGCTTTGTAAACAGAACCAAACGCCCAACTGAGCTTTGTAAGCAAAGAATTAACTTTAGCAGTGACAGTTTCACCAGCGCCCAACTGAGCTTTGTAAACAGAACCAAACGCCCCTTGGCCTATAGTGGATGTGAAATTACTTCCTCCAAGTCTAAAAGTTACCTCTAAAATAACTGGAAATTGTCCAAGATGATTTACGAATGTTCCTTCAAGTTGTATTTGTCAGTTAGTACCTGTTTGAGAAAATAAAACAGAATATGATCCAAGATGCTTTAATGGATCCCCAATTTCAGTCAATAAGAACCCCAAATTTTTATATGAAACAATCAACTGTAAACAGAAATCCAACAAAATTATTAATGATTAAGCAATTAAATCTGCTAATCACATAATTATGTCAGTACTGCCCTTAACAATATTATACCTCATCTGAAAGTCGTGACAAGAAAAAATTGTATGTTCGACTGTTATTCAAAAAGGGATTATGATGTTTGACTGGCTTATCTATATAGTATAAATTAAGCCTATTCGTCAACATTTTCCTATTGCTAGGCTTATTTTTTGCCGGTAAAAGTGTGGAACGACAAAGTGTATAATATCATGAAAAGCAAAAATCTCAGATCTTAAAACCTTACCAGTTGTGATTGCCCTGAACCACTCATGACCACTAGTGTCCTCCTAGCGCAGAGGTAGGCTTATTTTTTGGTGGTAAAAGTGTGGAACAAAACTACGATTATACACCTGGAGATCGGCGTGAGTGTTAACATACCTGATCAATTACACGTATCTTTAGAAGAACAGTAGGCGATAGTTTTGACTTCTTTGCTAGCTTTAGATATTCTAAAACTATGCACATGGCCTTCAACTATTAGAGCGTTCTTAATGATGGGACCGCAACGCATAGGAGATATACCGAGTCTGCTACTTCTGCTGGATCGCAAAGCGTACATTTTACTTTATTTTCATTTTGGTGGGTGACCATGACCACCGATCATTTGTTGTGGAGGTGGTGAGGGCCTCCACATTTGCTAACCAGACATACCAGCTTGTGGTGGAGGTGGTATGTTCATAATATGAGGCATGTCTGAAGGTGGTGGTGGTATGAACCGCTGAAGATGCTAAGGCAGCATTCCCTGAGGCGCCCATTTGCTGTTGCTTCCATTGAGGTGGTTGTGTTCATTGCTTCTGGTCTTGGCTATTACCAGAAAGGCCAAACTCATCCTCTACCCTTCTTAGCGTCTTTTCTGTTTCCACTTGCAGCGCGGTGACATGGTCTAAAGCTGCTTCAAGCTCTTCATTGACTTTACTGTTTTCTTGTTGCATGTTGGATACCTCACCTTGAAACTTTGCAGCCTGAGTGTGCTAACTTAATTTCATCCTCTTCAACACCTTCCTTTAAAGCTGTCGTTATTTCCTCATGGATGTCGGATAACGATGAGCGTCTTCTTTTTAGTTCATTTTTCAGTAACACACAATTCAAAACCCTCCAACAGCCCTTCTCTGTTTCCGTTCTCTTTGACACCTTCATTATCAAGGTCCTAACGTTAATACCATAAAAAGTCATTCATCTTTATATAAATTTTGAAATACAAAAATATTTGTACCTCCTTAGCATTATGGTCCATGGGTGCAGCAAACTGGTCTCATAATATGTACTTCCACAATATGTACTTTCATAATATGTACTTCCATTTAGTTCATGCGTATTTGATTGTTCCAAACCTAGCTCATAAACATTCCTGCATATACTTTGTTACTCCACTCACTTTAATTATTAAACAGTATTCTTCTTGTACATTGTCAAGCTTTAACTTCAGTAAGATGCTCACAGTCCAATCATGACATTGGCGACAGCAGACCCATTTGGTATAGATTAAACATGACCTGGATCAACCTATACATAACAAAATTAGTCAAAATTACTACGTCTATATAGGGGTTTCTCATTCAAGGTGGAGGCATTACTCAAATACATAAGGCCACAGCAGACGGAGGAACATACCCCTGCTTATGTCAGAGATTCTGTTACGGCTTCAAAATCCGATTTAGTTTCTTCCACCAAAACTACCTTGTCGTGACCTAAAGCTTCTGGAATAATATAATCCGGAATACTGCAAATTTTCGACGCACAAGGCATTCAGGTTTGAGTCATAATTCTGAAAAGAGGAAAAGGAATACATTATGTATAAGTAGGTGTTCGATCCAATAAAAAGGTACAAAAATATTAATCAAAACAAACCTTATTCATCTTCATATCATAAAATTTGAATGGTTCAAATATGATATAGGGAACGAATAGTATTTCATCACATACTATTTCAAACCGCGTCTCTTAGGAATCTTGGTTTCGTTCTTAACCCTTTACCATGTTCTCCTTTTATACACACGGAAAGTTATTAGAACTATCTTATTAATTGGGGGTGTTAGGATAAGCTGACGTAGGCAGCTGGATATGTTAACAAACACAATAAGAAGTGATTTAGTGGATCCAAACAGCCTATGTGTATCACCTTATGTTTAATCAGCTAAAGTGTCGTCTCATGGCATTGTGTTCTGAATTTTGATAAATACTCCGTAACAGAGATGGATAAGTAGGTGTTTGGGAAAGCTTATTACCTAAAATGGGTTGAATCATGTTACGTTTGTCTTAAGCAAAATATACCTCAAAACATTTGGCATTGTGTTCTGAATTTTGATAAATACTTCGTAACAAAGGTGGATAAGTGGGTGTTTTCTAAGAATCTGGATTTATGAAAGTCTGCAGTTGGACATCACATAAAACAACATAAAGACGCTTAAAACGTGGTAATTCAATTACTTCTGAATATAAAGTTTAAAAAACAATTTGATAGTGACTGTATAAAAATTTGAAATCTATGGTTTTAGAAGACAAAATGATACACATGAAAAAAAGAACACTCGCTGACAGAATGACTACCATTCCTTGAATCAGGCGGACAGATGGAACCGGATGACGATTGAAGCAGTCCAGTAACTTTTGATGTAAGACTGAAAATTCAGTAATCATGAAGATCCAAAAGAGCCTACTGGAGGACAAATACCACTTGGCATCCGATCCCGCTTCTTTGGTCTCGTTGCTTGCACTTCAATTATTCCTTTCATATTTCAAGCTAGAATGTGAGAACCACATATACATTAGTGGCTAGCTGTTAAATAAACAGATCTGTATGAGCACTACAACATATGTATTCATTATAGAAATATAAGCAGCGTGTAAAAGTAGAATCATCACAATATATGCACATGAAGATTCATAACAAACATCAGTTAACTTGCCTTCCATGCTTGTGTATATGATCAATGGTAGCATGCACCTGACTACGTGAAATCTAATGTGGGATCGATCTTGAGACTTATAACACTGATGAATTAAAGGACATATGATACACCAAGACACAATTAATCAAGAAGTTTATGTAATAAATGAATGAAAAATACTGATGTCACCATTGCATGGCAAGTTACCTATATAAAACATTAAAGTCAGGTGAAAAGTTAGTCCTCTGCTATTGCTCATCACCACCATCACTTACAACTTTGTATGTGCTTTATAACAATAGAACACGAACTGAATAGATCACTGGTGGCATAACTGAATAAACAAACAGAAGAAATAGTATTCAGACCGTTTTTCACATGCAGCTTTCCGATCATATGCTTTCTACGTTTTTCTGAGAGGGATACGATTCATTAGGGTTTCTTAGGGAGACGTATTATGTATAGATATGACATATATATCTTTGATATATTTTTAAAATTTTAAAAGATATTTGTATGATATATTATATGGATAATTATTTGGATAAATATAACATATTAGTAATTAAATAACCGGACAATAAATATATGGGTTTAACACACTAAACAAAAACAATATAAAGCTCAATTGGAAAACACCAAAACCAATAACCCGAAGTTCATGAGGTCGAATCTTACAAACCCCTTTCAAAAAAATATTTTTTAAACCCTATGATTCAAAAACTCAGTTACCAAACAGAAATTTCAAAGCTGCGTTTTCAAAACGTGATTTTCAAACAAAGTGCGTTTTCAAATCACGTCAAAAACTGTGGCCCGCCCAAAATGAGTTAAAAAAGGAAAAAAGTGAGATTTTCTAGCAAATACTCAAATCCTATTGGTTAAAAGATGTGACTGGGATATGACTGGGATCAAAACTGTGGTTTCAAGTCATAATTATACCTATATATAATATAGATATATATATATATATATATATATATATATATATATATATATATATATATATATATATATATATATATATATATATATATATATATATATATATATATATATATATATATATATATATATATATATATATATATATATATATATATATATATATATATATATATATATATATATATATATATATATATATATATACTTTTGTCTATCCAGATTTTACTGATTTTGAACATACAAAAAGTTTGTTATGATTAGGGGGTCTTACCCTAACTCACATTCTTATCCCCAATGCAGATACTTCCTATAATATATAAACCAACTCCCATGTTCGTTTGAAAGTCCCAATACAACCCTAAGTACCCCAAACAACCCAAAACATAAAAAGAAAACAGGCTGATTTCAAAACTGTTTTGACCTCCGACTGTTGTAACCTGTTTTTGACCAACTTCCCAACCTCCAATTTAGTTCTCGTTTCTTGCATTTGAAAGCCACTTTAATTAACTTTCCAGTGATACTTGGATCATAAAATAAGAGTTTGTAGAACTCCCTATATGATCAAAACAATCGACCCTAAATTCTGCCCAGTTTTTAAAAACGGATTTAATTAAATTAACCTAATTAATTACCCATAACTCCACTAATTACAAGCCCTAATTCACCTAATCATTATAATATTATTATTATACAGATTTTAATATAAACTCTAACCTAAATCCACCATATATTGATGTATACATGTTTAATTAAATAAGAACAAATATTAAAACAAGATTGTACCTTCAATTGATCAAAGATCAAGATTTTGAAAAACCCTAATTTTTCTTCTTCTTTTTTTTCCTCTCCATAGCTGCGTTTTTTTTCCCTTTTTTTATGAATCGTGTTTTTTTCACTAATATTGTTTTAATAATACCTTATGTACTAGTCCAAGCCAAATACAAACTTTCCTTTTTTTTCCGATTCTTTAAACCGTCCTACATATATACTTTTTTTTATATTTTTTTTTCTTTTATTTATTATTATTACACTACTAATATTTCCTTAAATTTACTTAATTTATTTCAGCCCCTAAAGTTTCCAAAACCTCAAAACCGCAAAACTAGTCAAATTTACGCGTATACCGTAAAAGACGTAAAAATATACAGTTTTATAAAAACTCTTGGAATTTGAAATAAACTTTATAACTAAGTCATAAATGACTTGAAACCATCCCGAAAATACTCACATGACTAATTACCTCATCCGAGACCTCTAAATGCTAAACCGTAAATCGTAAAAATACGATTTTCTATAATACATATACGTATATGATAGGTGTGAAAACACCCATCCTTTTACCACTTAATTACAATAATAACCAGGCTAAAACGTGTATTTTATGTCGTAAATGTCAGAATTATGCGTGGTTTGTGTTTTTGTTGTGATTTTAGGATCAAAATGTTAAAAGGGAAGAAAACACGGTTTTCACGGGCTTTTATCGAAGAAAAAGACAAAAGACGAAGTCAAGAAATCAAGAGTGCAAAAAGAACGGAAGTCCAAGGCCTATTCTGAAGATTTATCGAAGAAAAAGTCCAAAGACGGAAGTTTAATAAAGCCGAACAACTCAAGTCTAATTTATGAAGAAATCACAAGACGAGTTTATAGAAATCCCGAGACAAAGTCTGAAAGGTCGAAGAATTTAAAAGATTAAAGACTAAAGACGAAGGATTAAAAGATAATTAAAGAAAGAAGAAAGAGAGGAGGAAGTTTCCTTCCACTAATCACCTCCTCCCCTATAAATAGAGTCACTAGGATTTCATTTGTTTTTGTTGGCTAAATTGACAAATTAGCTCTTCCATTTTAATTACTTGCACATTTACCTTCTTGCACTTTAATTACCTTGTCTTGCACATTTAATTTCAAGTAAGTTTACTTTTTATGTTATTGAATCTTTACTTTTATTGTTAATCTCTCATCTACCTTTCTTTCTATGCTTTATCTTTATGTTTATGTGCTTATTGTGTTGCTTAATTGATTTATGTTCATGTTTTTATGCTTTTGGTTGACTTAGCTTATTGAATCTTTAGCTTATTTGTGATTTTTATTAAAAGTGGTTTTTATAAAAGTTATTGTTTTTAAAAAAGTTTTTAAATTTTGGTTTTATAGATTTTTCTTAATAGTGTTTCGGTTAAGTTTTTAGTTTAGAGCTTAATAGTTTTTGGCTTATTTTTGGTTCTAGCTTATTTGCACCTTTTCCTTGATCCGAATCATCAAAACCCTCGTTTTCCGGATAAGGAATTAACTCCTTTTTCCGGATAAGAACCACTTTGCGGATAAGCATACATAATTGGTATTCCGGATAGTGTCACGAAAGGCGTTTTCCGGATAACACTTGAAATACGGATTCCGGATAGTGGTTAGAAAGTGTATTCCGGATAAGGGTTTTAAACTTTTTTTCCGGATAAGGAGAGGAAATACTTTTTCCGGATAACACCTAGGAAGCGTATTGCGGATAAGATACTTTAGTCCATATTGCGGATAAGACGAACCACGTTTTCCGGATAAGCGTAGTTGCGTTTTCCGGATAAGGATTGAAGTATAGATTCCGGATAAGGTTTTTAGGTTATTATTCCGGATAGTGTTGGATTACGTTTTCCGGATAAGAGAATTATCTTGTTTTCCGGATAGGTGACAAACTCAGATTGCGGATAAGAATTTTAGAGGGAGTTTTCCGGATAGTGGCTTTAGTTCATTTTCCGGATAAGGACATTAGGTCATATTGCGGATAAGGATTTTAGTTGTTTTTCCGGATTAGACTTGTTTGGTTTTTCCGGATAGTGACAGTATCACGGATTCCGGATAAGGCTAGTTTTTGGACTTTTCGCACTTAAGTTTTTCTAGGTTTTAGCGTTTACTTTTCCCGCCTTTTCCTTTAGTCGCACTTTAAGTTTACTTGCCCTTAGATTTATTTTAAGCTTGCCTTTTAGTTTAAGTTTTAGTTTGCATTTTAAGTTTACGTTATTTACTTTTAATTGCTTTTAATTTCTCGTAATTTATTTTAATCATTTTCAGCTTTATTTACTTTACCTTTATTTCAAAGTTTTGCACTTTTTATTTCACTACAACGACAAATATCTTTCTTAACCAAAAACAACTGAGTCACATTTTAAACCAGAAATCAATTCGATTAGACCACTTCAACGAACTTTAACTTTTATACTGGCTAAAAGCCAGTTATTAAATGGCGCCGCTGCCGGCTCTTTTCGTAAAGATTAACGGTTTTCTGTGAGAGACGCGTTGCTTTTTGGGATCCGTTCATTCGTGAGCGTTATTTTTCTTGCTTAAAAATTTCCAAAAATCCATAAAAATTAAAATTGTTAAAAATCCATAAAAATTAAAAATTTTTAAAAAATCCAAAAAGATTTTATCTTTATAGTGTATATATATTGTCTATTGCTTTGGTATCTTTTTCTTTTGCTTTCGCAGGTGTATGCGTACTAGATCTTCAACTTATCCAGAGCCCGAGACTCGTGAAGATTTAGCTATGGCAGGTGTGAACAACAACAATAACCCACCGCACCTCAACAATAACAACAACAATGTTCCCCCACCCGATCTTCGGACAATGGAGGAGCTTTGTCAACCCACAATGTTTGGACGAGGAGGACCGATTGCGCCGATGCAAATCACGGCTCCGGAGTTTTCGTTGAAGCATCACATGATTCAACAAGTGCAAACTAATCCATTTCGCGGATTGCCTGATGATGATGCCAACAAGCACCTCGACAAATTCATTACTATTACTCAAAGCATGAAGTTGCCCGGTGCTACTATGGATGTTCTTCGCCTTCAACTCTTTCCACATACTTTATCCCACCACGCCGAAAAATAGGTTGATCGTCTCCCGAAGAAATCCATTCATACTTGGGACGACATGACTCAACGATTTTTGTCGCGCTACTTTCCACCATCCATGGTCACGAGCCTTCGAAATCAAATCAGCGGTTTCATGCAAGAACCTGATGAATCTCTCTTTGATGCATGGGAAAGATATAATGTTTTGATCCATCGATGTCCAAACCACAACATGCTCCCCGTTACCTTAATTGATACTTTCTACAACAGTTTGACTTTTCGTGATCGTGATACGATTAATGCAGCCGTCGGTGGCACATTTATGAAAAGGAGACCTGAGGAGTGTAGAGAGCTTATTGAGAACATGACTACTCATCACAAAAATTGGGATTCCTCCGCTTCTTCAAGGAACAACCCGAGAGTCAATGTTTCTTCTACTTCAGCAAACCCCGACATGACCGAATTTACCCGCATGATGGCCGAAATGAACAAAAATATCTTGCTCATCGCTTCAAACCAACAACAAAAAGTTAAAGCGGTAGCCATTCCTTGTGAGACATGTGGAGGTCCCCACTCATACACTGATTGTCCTTCTACTCAAGGCAATCTGGAAAATGTGTATGCGGCTTATGGTAATTATTCACCGGAAAATTACCAAGCCCGATCTCAAGGGGATCGAAATTTGCTAAGTTACCGGTCCAACAACTATCTTTCACCTGGTTTTTCTCCTCAAAACCACAATCCCAACAACAACTACACTAGAAGCAACCAAATCCCACCTAGAGCTTCTAATCCTTATCACCCACCCGCTCAACAAGCCCCACCCATCACTCAAGATGTTGAAGCTTTAATGAGAACCCAAGGAGAGCAAATTAAGAATCTGCAAAGCCAAATTATCAATTTGAAAGGGGATATCACTAAGCAAGGGAATGACATTAGATTCGAGCTTCGAAATGATATACAATCCTCCTTCAGCAATCAAACGAATGATTTGAAGAATATGCTGGCCAGTTTCTTACCCACCACTCAACCCTCTACTTTGGGATCTCTACCTTCAAACACCGTCACCAATCCGCGAGCGAATGTGATTGCTATTACTACCCGTAGTGGAGCAACATTAGTAGGACCATCTATCCCACCCCCAGTTACACCATCTACACCTCCTCCACCATCATTTATCCCTACTACTCCCACACCTAGTATTAGTTTACCATTACCGTCTCCGCCTCGTCATGAAGTAGTACCCAAGAAGAATCCTCCACCAACTCCACCTTCCACCTTTAACCCTTCAACATCTCAACCTTCACCTTCTACACCTCCACCACCCAACCCAAGCATTCCTTACCCTTCTCGACTCAACAAGGCTAGAATTTTGACTAAGAATGACATTCAAGTCTCTAACTTTTTGGACAAGATTGCCGGCATAAATATCACCTTTACCCTTGTTGAAGCTCTTGCCCAAATGCCACAATTTGTCAAGATGTTTAAGGAATTGCTTAGTAAGAAGGAGAAGATGGTCGAGTTTGTTAATACTCGCTTGAATGAAAATTGCTCTGCAGTCCTTCTTAAAGAACTTCCGGAAAAACTTGGAGATCCCGGTCGTTTTGTGCTACCTTGTACTTTTAACCAAACCGACAAATTTACTGCCTTAGCCGATCTCGGGGCAAGTATAAATTTGATGCCTTTCAGTGTTTGGAAAAGGTTATCATTGCCCGACCTTACACACACGAAGATGACTCTTGAGCTTGCAAATTGCACTCTCGCTTACCCCGTTGGTATTGTCGAAGATGTGTTCATTAAAGTTAGCACATTCACTTTTCCGGTCGGCTTCGTCGTTGTTGATTATGAAATGGACCCTCGTATTCCGTTAATACTTGGACGCCCATTTTTGAGAACTGGTAGAGCTTTAATAGATGTGGATAAATGTGAACTCATCTTAAGAGTCGGGGATGATGCACAAGTTTTTGAAATGGGGAAGCTTACAAGCAAATCCTATGGAAGAGAATCGGCGAATATGATTAATGTGCTCGATGATTTTGTCGTCTACAACAATCCTCTATTCGATTCTTGCAATGATAATCCACTGTTTCAAGATGATGTGGATGATTCTCTCTCCAATTTGGGACCTCCACCCATATATGATTCTTCATCGATCTATGATGCTTATGATGATGACTCTAGCTCCGATGGGGATGATTATGATGATTTTACTTCCAAGTATCCCGACATGCCCACTTATGATGATTTTGATGAGGCCGATACTCTTTCGAGTGATTCTTCTCATGATGAAGATCCTCCTCCATCCATACTTGATCCTACTTTGGATGACTACTCATTTGAGGAAGACTTTTCTACTTTTCTCAATACATACTTCCCTCATGAGAGTGATGCCCCTCCTTTGGACTTTGATGATTATGGTCTTCATTCTTCTACGGATTTGAAGAAAATTCTTTCAAAGGAGCCGACACCGGACGACACCAACATCCGCAGCATGTATGTTTTGACACCTCTTTGTCCACCTTCTGAGGACGAGGTTGTGCATTTTCTTAGCGGATGTTCTTCAAATTCTGCTGAGCCTGAGTGCTATTTTCCCCTAAAGGAAACGGTGTTCGACCCTGGTATTGAAATTTTTAAGCCATCTCAGTATCCATCTGATGAAATAAAAGGAAAGATTTTTGGAACTACTGGAGATATGCTTGCACCTCTTCACCCTTGCTACCACCGTGCTCCATCTTTGCTTAAGGGAACCTTGCCTACTCTTCTTTGGCTTGCCTTGTTCGCCTTAAGCTTGTGCTATTTGATGGATGAAAACTATGTATTTGATCCCGGTGGATGTTTTTCAAGCCTCTTCCTATGCTAATCAAGGTCGAGTCAGGCTCACGACTCGGTGAACAAAAATCAAGCGCTTCTTGGGAGGCAACCCAAGTATCTATCTTTTAGCTATCTTTATCCTAAAAGTGGTTTTTAAAAACAATAACTTTTATAAAAGCCACTTTTAATAAAAATCACAAATAAGCTAAAGATTCAATAAGCTAAGTCAACCAAAAGCATAAAAACATGAACATAAATCAATTAAGCAACACAATAAGCACATAAACATAAAGATTAAAGCATAGAAAGAAAGGTAGATGAGAGATTAACAGTAAAAGTAAAGATTCAATAACATAAAAAGTAAACTTACTTGAAATTAAATGTGCAAGACAAGGTAATTAAAGTGCAATAAGGTAAATGTGCAAGTAATTAAAATGGAAGAGCTAATTTGTCAATTTAGCCAACAAAAACAAATGAAATCCTAATGACTCTATTTATAGGGGAGGAGGTGATTAGTAGAAGGAAACTTCCTCCTCTCTTTCTTCTTTCTTTAATTATCTTTTAATCCTTCGTCTTTAGTCTTTAATCTTTTAAATTCTTTGATCTTTCAGACTTTGTCTCGGGATTACTTTAAACTCGTCTTGTGATTTATTCATAAATTAGACTTGAGTTCTTCGGCTTTATTAAACTTCCGTCTTTGGACTTTTTCTTCGATAAATCTTCAGAATAGGCCTTGGACTTCCGTTCTTTTTGCACTCTTGATTTCTTGACTTCGTCTTTTGTCTTTTTCTTCGATAAAAGCCCGTGAAAACTGTGTTTTCTTCCCTTTTAACATTTTGATCCTAAAATCACAACAAAAACACAAACCACGCATAATTCTGACATTTATGACATAAAATACACGTTTGGCCTGGTTATTATTGTAATTAAGTGGTAAAAGGATGGGTGTTTTCACACCTATCAAATCCCCTACACTTGACCATTGCAATGTCCTCATGCAATGCATTAGTTACAAAGCACGTTTTACATTTTCCATCATAATCAATCCATATTGGCCTTTATTAAAGAGATAGAAAATTATAAACATTCAAAGGAAGAAAGTAAGTACAGAAATCAAAGACATACCTTAGGGTTTTGGAAATGTCATGAATAATCATCATCCTCAAGTTTTCACATTCTCCAAACCAAGCTTAAAAACGAGATCATTGTTATTATAAGTTAGCAAACTAACACGAACTCATGTGGGCCAATTATTTACTTAGACTCCCTTATTCCTAGGTGTATCTCTTATATTTTATTGTTGTCTTGAATGATCACGAGGATACATTGTTGACTTATTTCGATAGTTATTAAGGCTGAAAATAAAGTGGGACGATTTAATCAATATTTAGCTAAAGGACAAAATCTTTTAAATCTGCTTCTCGGGACCTCATAAAGTTCATATCTTGGCATAACTCGCTTCACGATTTGAGACCTTTCTCGGACCGATATTTGGCAGCGACTTCATACTTCAAATCTTTGAGAGACGTTCCTGAAATAATGGTCTTCTCTTCATAATAGGAATTTCTTCACTTGAAGTTTTGAGAGATTCTTCATACTTGGACCACGACTTCTTCATTTTTCTCCAATCTTTATTTTGGACTTTCATATACAACGATCCGCCTCCTTTTAGGACTTGAATCTATTTATCCTCATACCTTGCTAGGGTCTTTTCGGATAGACTTCTCCATGATCTTTTGGGGAGTACTTGCTTTTCTTCGTGTGTCTCGATCCTTCATATTGATTTTCGATAAATGATTCTTCACATCACTTTTGGATCTTTAGCAACAAAATGTAGCCCTCATGCCTTGTTAGGGCCTTTTCGGACTCGCCAATCTTCACATCCTGCTTTAATAAGTTATACCTTGGCTATGAACTCTAATCCATACCGAGCAACTTTTAAACGATCTTGGGCTAGAAGCTAAGTAACTTTTCAAATCGTACAACCTTATTTATTGCAGATAAAATTTATTAGCAAGCGATAGGAGAATAGGCTTATAATTAACTCACATAAATTCACGAAAGAATACCAAACTTATAACTGACTCTATCATCTCTCGTCCTCCACAGTTTAAAATCTCAAGGAATGAGACTTGTGGATGCTTAGTCTATTAAATCAAAGTTTTGGGTTTTCGAGTCATCTATAGGAACTTGCAAACTCTTAGACTTTTTCAAGTTTAGAATCCGCATTTTAAAGTTCCCTTGATAAACAACTCTCTAGGATCAATTATAGGAACTTGCGAAAAGTTCTTGTTCTTAACCCGTGAGAGTTAAGACTTTCGCGTTTTAAAGCTCCCTATATAAAAGCCTAGCAAAACTTGACTTAAACACGTTAAGGATACTAGCTAGAGTAAACTTAGATAAGTAAACTCGGGTTGAGTCAAAAGATTCACAACGTTTGAAAATTAAAACCACTTTATTAAAATTTATTCTAACAAAGAGAGAAAATAACTATACAAAGGTAAAACTACTAGGCCAAAATAGATCAAAAATTTTGAAAAATGTCGAAAAATCAATTTTCCGGTTAAAATGAGGACAAATACAAGGAAAAGGCCACTTAACTTCGATAGAAGTCCCCCCTACACTTGATATAAACATTGTCCTCAATGTTTAAGCATGTGGGAGTAAACTCCCCTACACTTAGGACATTGTGCACGTTGTTTAACATCTTGCTAAGGAAAAGACAACTAACGAGATTCCTATTTTAATATTGGAAAATATAAAATAGTGAATCGAAAAGAGTTTAGGATAGAACCGGGAAGACGGAAACACGGAATCACGGGTCGTAAAAAATCATCAAGAGTGGATCATTGAGCGCTCGAATCCCTGAATATGAGAAGAGAGGAAATAACAAACACCAACGGGTCTCCCCTACACTTAGGATAAAGATAGCTAAAAGATAGATACTTGGGTTGCCTCCCAAGAAGCGCTTGATTTTTGTTCACCGAGTCGTGAGCCTGACTCGACCTTGATTAGCATAGGAGGAGGCTTGAAAAACATCCACCGGGATCAAATACATAGTTTTCGTCCATCAAATAGCACAAGCTTAAGGTGAACAAGGCAAGCCAAAGAAGAGTAGGCAAGGTTCCCTTAAGCAAAGATGGAGCACGGTGGTAGCAAGGGTGAAGAGGTGCAAGCATATCTCCAGTAGTTCCAAAAATCTTTCCTTTTATTTCATCAGATGGATACTGAGATTGCTTAAAAATTTCAATACTGGGGTCGAACACCGTTTCCTTTAGGGGAAAATAGCACTCAGGCTCAGCAGAATTTGAAGAACATCCGCTAAGAAAATGCACAACCTCGTCCTCAGAAGGTGGACAAAGAGGTGTCAAAACATACGTGCTGCGGATGTTGGTGTCGTCCGGTGTCGGCTCCTTTGAAAGAGTTTTCTTCAAATCCGTAGAAGAATGAAGACCATAATCATCAAAGTCCAAAGGAGGGGCATCACTCTCATGAGGGAAGTATGTATTGAGAAAAGTAGAAAAGTCTTCCTCAAATGAGTAGTCATCCAAAGTAGGATCAAGTATGGATGGAGGAGGATCTTCATCATGAGAAGAATCACTCGAAAGAGTATCGGCCTCATCAAAATCATCATAAGTGGTCATGTCGGGATACTCGGAAGGAAAATCATCATAATCATCCCCATCGGAACTAGAATCGTCATCATAAGTATCAAAGATCGGTGGAGAATCATATATGGGTGGAGGTTCCAAATTGGAGAGAGAATCATCCACATCATCTTGAAACATTGGATTATCATTGCAAGAATCGAATAGAGGATTGTTGTAGACGACAAAATCATCAAGCACATTAATCATATTCCCTGATTCTCTTCTATAGGATTTGCTTGTAAGCTTCCCCATTTCAAAAACTTGTGCATCATCCCCAACTCTTAAGATGAGTTCACATTTATCCACATCTATTAAAGCTCTACCGGTTCTCAAAAATGGGCGTCCAAGTATTAACGGAATACGAGGGTCCATTTCATAATCAACAACGACAAAGTCGACCGGAAAAGTGAATGTGCCAACTTTAATGAACACATCTTTTGCAATACCAACGGGGTAAGCGAGAGTACGATTTGCAAGCTCAAGAGTCATCTTCGTGGGTGTAAGGTCGGGCAATGATAACTTTTTCCAAATGCTGAAAGGCATCAAATTTATACTTGCCCCGAGATCGGCTAAGGCAGTAAATTCGTCAGTTTGGTTAAAAGTACAAGGTAGCACAAAACGACCGGGATCTCCAAGTTTTTCCGGAAGTTCTTTAAGAAGGATTGCAGAGCAATTTTCATTCAAGCGAGTATTAACAAACTCGACCATCATCTCCTTCTTACTAAGCAATTCCTTAAACATCTTGACAAATTGTAGCATTTGGGCAAGAGCTTCAACAAGGGTAAAGGTGATGTTTATGCCGACAATCTTGTCCAAAAAGTTAGAGACTTGAATGTCATTCTTAGTTAAAATTCTAGCCTTGTTGAGTCGAGAAGGGTAAGGAATGCTTGGGTTGGGTGGTGGAGGTGTAGAAGGTGAAGGTTGAGATGTTGAAGGGTTTAAGGTGGAAGGTGGGGTTGGAGGATTTTTCTTGGGTACTTCTTCATGACGAGGCGAAGACGGTAGTGGTGAACTAATACTAGGTGTGGGAGTAGTAGGGATAAATGGTGTTGGAGGATGTGTAGATGGAGTAACTGGGGGTGGGATAGATGGTCCTACTAAAGTAACTCCACTACGGGTAGTAATAGCACTCACATTCGCTCTCGGGTTGGTGACGGTGTTTGAAGGTAGAGAGCCCGAAGTAGAGGGTTGAGTGGTGGGTAAGAAACTAGCCAGCATATTCTTCAAATCATTCGTTTGATTGCTGAAGGAGGATTGTATATCATTTTGAAGCTCAGATCTAATGTCATTCCCTTGCTTAGTGATATCCCCTTTCAAATTGATAATTTGGCTTTGTAGATTCTTGATATGCTCTCCTTGGGTTCTCATTAAAGCTTCAACATCTTGATTAATGGGTGGGGCTTGTTGAGCGGGTGGGTGATAAGGATTAGAAGCTCGAGGTGGGATTTGGTTGCTTCTAGTGTAGTTGTTGTTGGGATTGTGGTTTTGAGGAGAAAAACTCGGTGAAAGATAGTTGTTGGACCGGTAACTTAGCAAATTTCGATCCCCTTGAGGTTGGGCTTGGTAATTTTCTGGTGCATAATTACCATAAGCCGCATACACATTTCCGGAATGCCTTGAGTGGAAGGACAATCAGTTTATGAGTGAGGACCGCCGCATGTCTCACAAGAAGGTGCTACAGCTTTAACTTGTTGGTGTTGGTTTGTAGCTATGAGCAAGATATTTTTGTTCATTTCGGCCATCATGCGGGTGAATTCGGTCATATCGGGGTTTGCTGAATAGAAGAAACATTGACTCTCGGGTTGTTCCTTGAAGAAGCGGAGGAATCCCAATTTTTGTGATGAGTAGTCATGTTCTCAATAAGCTCTCTACACTCCTCGGGTCTCCTTTTCATAAATGTGCCACCAGCGGCTGCATTAATCGTATCACGATCACGAAAAGTCAAACCGTTGTAGAAAGTATCAATTAAGGTAACGGGAAGCATGTTGGGGTTTAGACAACGATCGATCAAAACATTATATCTTTCCCAAGCATCAAAGAGAGATTCATCGGGTTCTTGCATGAAACCGCTGATTTGATTTCGAAGGCTCGTGACCATGGATGGTGGAAGCGCGACAAAAATCGTTGAGTCATGTCATCCCAAGTATGGATTGAATTCTTTGGAAGACGATCAAACCATTTTTTGGCGTGGTGTGATAAAGTATGTGGAAAGAGTTGAAGGCGAAGGACATCCGTAGTAGCACCGGGCAACTTCATGCTTTGAGTAATAGTAATGAATTTGTCGAGGTGCTTGTTGGCATCATCATCCGGTATTCCACGAAATGGATTAGTTTGCACTTGTTGGATCATGTGATGCTTCAACGAAAACTCCGGAGCCGTGATTTGCATCGGCGCCATCGGTCCTTGAAACTAGGATTTTGTTACCCTTTTTTATTTGTATTTATCGTTCCTCGACTCACCCGAATTGATTAGCAATTATCGTAACGACTAGATTTGTTTTTGGTAAAATCTATTTTTGAAAATTTTTAACTAATTAAAACTATTTAATATTAAAATCTATTTTAATTCTATTTAATCTAATTTAAAAATTAAAACTAATTTAAATAAATCTATTTTAAAACTAATTGAAAATATAAAACTTAACAAGAATAAAAATTTAAATCTAATTTAAAAATATAAAACTTTAAAACTAATAATGACTTTTTAAATAAAATCTATTTTGAAAATAAAACTAAAACCTAATTAATTTTAAACTAAAAACTTTAATTAAACTAAATTTAAATCTAATAAAATTTAAACTAATTTTAAAAGTAATTAAAAATTAAAATGTATTTTTTTTATCTTTTTATAAAAAAAAACGAATTAAAATAAAACTTTCTAATTAAATTTTAAATAAACTAAAAACATATTATTAAACTTAATTTAAACTGACAGAAATTAATTGCCTATATTAATCTAAAAACGCAATAAGAAACACAAAGAGAGTGATAGCACAAGTGGTTGGTGCTTTTGTCTGGTATGCGAGAGGTCTGGGGGTCAAACCCCAGCCTAGACGAAATTTTATCTAATATTTTTGTTTAATGTAGAATTTTTGGAAGTAAGATAATCAGACCAAAAAGTCTGAGTTAAATTGCAGGAATAAAACAAGCAAAACAAATTAGTCACCCTACTAAACTGATTAAGCTGTTAACATACGAAAATGAAGAAGCAGATAAGCCAACTAACTATAAAAGCAAACTGAATAAGCATTTTCAAATCTCATAAATCTAGCAGAAAAATTATCCTAATAAGCAAATTCTAATAAGCAACTAACTAAACCGAAATAAGCTGATCAGACCAAATAAGCAACAAACTAAATCAACTAAGCTACCTATAAGCCGATAACTAAAGCAAGTCCAACAATAAGCAACCAAATAACCTGAGATAAGCTAAAACTAAATAAGCTACTAAAAAAAAGCAAATAAGCTTAGACAAATAAACTATAAAGCAAAACAAATAAGCTAAAAGGGAGAATCAAATAAGCAAGCAAACAAATAATCTACTAAAACATAAACAAAACAAGCAGAATAAAATCCTAATAAGTAAATCCTAATAAACTTAAATAAATTCAATCAAATAAATCAAATAAACTAAACAGTAACAAAAACAAATTCAAGCAGATTCAAACAAACAAATCTAAAGCAGATTTATAACCTAATAACAATCCAAAGCAAGAAAAATAAAAGGAATAAGAACCCGGTGACGAAACCATTGGGAAGAAGACTGAAGCGCTGAGCCGTCTTATCATTGAGACCAAACGAACAAAACACCACCGTTAATCATCCGCATCACCAGCTTCGATCCAAGTACTCCACTCGAACCAAAAATCGAACCGAGAATAGTGACACTTCAAGCAGTAACTCTATATTCATCTATTTATTATAATACCTTTATATTTTATTTTTTTTTTTTTTAATTTTTTTTTTTTTCGAATATAAACTAACAGTAACAAAAAAATATAGATTAAGGCAAAATTATATTTGACTGAAAATAATAAATTGAGACGAATTAATAAATAAAAATGAACTTTTCATTAATAATCAAAAGAGTACAAAACTGGAATTAAAAATACAATAAACCTATCACTAAACTAATTTGCTGAAAATTTAAATCTAAATTTATCCTACTCCTAAATTTAATTAATTAAAAACTGAAAAAATAAAAGTAATGAAAAGCTTGATTATGAATTACAAGAAATGGGTTTTTATAGAAAAACCCTAAACTTGGAGCCCAAGTTCTTGAATCCTAGCCATCCATTCTTCATTCTTCTTTCTCTATCTATTCTTCACTTGATCTACGGCTGAAATTAATTCTTGTACCAAGGATTGCCAGGCTGGATGTTGGTGTGTTGGTTGTGTTTGTTTTAAGCCAATCACACGCAAGAAAAGAGCCACGTAGGAGTTGGATTGAGGACCACCAGTGGTGTTTGATCCCTGAAAACTTGGGGATTTATTTTCTTTTGATGTGAATTAACCATTGTAGTAAAAAGCCCTAAAAAATAGTGGTCAATTTTGATGTAAAAATTTAGGGTTTATGGGAAGTTGGCTGTAAAAATGGGAGATGGAAGAAAGTGTGTGTGGGTAGCTTTGTTATTAACGTAAAAACAATAAAGTGGGCAGTGATAAAATACGTTTCTTTTGAGTGTATGGTAGGGTTGACTGGGGTGTGGGAGTAGGGTAAATGGAGATGTAAAGTGACACGTGGGAGTGAGGGTGTGGTGAGGGTGCAGGGGAGGTGTAGGGTAAAAAAAAGTGTTTCGTGTGAGGTGAGTGAAAAACGTTTAATAATCAAAACCAGTGTATTTGAGTTTGACTGGTCTTCTTTGACCAAAAATAATCAACCGTCCCATTGTTTGTAAGATGGGCCAGGCCCAACTTAATATTACTTCTACCGTCCTTATTTCTTTTCCCTCTTGGGCCATGAAGCCCAAATTTAGCAAGTTAATCCATCCGTACCATTAATTCCTTTTCTTGGGCCATTGTTGGGCTTTTAATTGGACTAGTGGTGAAAAATTGAACAACTCTTTTCTTTAAATGGGCTTTTGAGCCCATTTATCTGATGTGGGACCCACTTGGCTCGAATATCTTCAAAAAGATTAATTCCACTAAAAACGAACTCGATTTCGGCTTCCTTGATCATTTCTTCAAAATCGTGTCGGTTCAGCCGGTTTTCGTGGACTTAGGCACACTTTTGGTCTTTTGACTTTGTCTTGGTCTTTTCTTCAACATTTGACCGTGAAATCCCGTGTTTTCTCTTCTTTTGATCATTTGTACCTATTTAAACACAAAAACACAAAACCACGCGTAATTCCGACTTTTATGATATAAAACACGTGATTTGGTCTTGTTTTTCCTTGATTTTAGTGACAAAAGGATAAGTGTTTTCACACTTATTAAATCCCCTACACTTGACCATTGCAATGACCCCATGCAATGCATAGTTTTAAAGCATAAATTTACATTTTTCTAATTATTAATCCATCTCGGCCTTTATTAAAATATACTAATATTATGACGAAAAGATAAAAACTTTAAAGGAAGCAAAATTTATAACAATTTATTAACTTGGAAATTATTTAGATGGAAGAAACTTGTAAAGAAGTCTAAGACTTAGATTAGGGCTTTGGTGTCATGAATATTTATCATCCTCAAGTTTCACGTTCCCCATACCAAGCTCAAAAACGAGATCATTGTTATTACAAGTTAGCACTACTAACACTTACTCATGTGGTTTAGTTAATCACTTAGACCCCCTTATTCCTACGGTGTATCTCTTATATTTTATTTTTGTCTTTGAATGATCACGAGGATGCATTTTTGACTTATTTCGATAATTTATTAAGGCCGAAAATAAAGTGGGACGATTTAATCAATAGTTAGCTAAAGGACAAAATCTTTTAAAACTGCTTCTCGAAACCTCAAAAAGTTCATATCTTGGCATAACTCGTTTCACGATTTGAGACCTTTCTCGGACCGATATTTGGCTTGTACTTCAAACTTCAAATCTTGAGAGACGATCTTGAAATTATGGTCTTCTCTTCATTTTGGTATACATCTTCATAAGGAGTTAAAGATGCTTCAAACGTTGACCACGACTTCTTCATTTATCCTCTTCTTTATTTAGGATTTTGATATACAACGATCCGCCTCCTTTTCGGACTTGGATCTATTTATCCTCATACCTGGTTAGGGTCTTTTTGGATAGACTTCTCCATGATCTTTAGGGGAGTAATTGCTTCTCGTCGTGTGTCTTGATCCTTCATATTGATTTGGATTAATGATCTTCACATCATCTTAGGATCTTTAGCAAAAAGTGAATCCTCATGCCTTGTTAGGGCCTTTTTGGACTCGGGTATCCTCATGCCTTGTTAGGGCCTTTTTGGATAAGCCAATCTTCGCGTCCCGTTTCAATAAGTTATGCCTTGGCTATGAACTCTAATTAATACCGAGCAACTTTTAAACGATCTTGTGCTAGAAGCTAAGTAACTTTTTAAATCGTACAACCTTATTTATTGCAAATATATTTATTAACAAGTGATGGGAGAAAAAGCTTATAACTAACTCACATAAGTTAATGAAAGAATACCGAACTTATAATTAACTCTATCATCTCTCGTTCTCCACAATTTAAAATCTCAAGGAATGAGACTCGTGGATGCTTAGCCTAATAAACCAATTAAGGTCCATGTGGTTAAGGATACTAGCTAGAGTAAACTTAGATAAGTAAACTCGGGTTGAGTCAAAATATTCACGACGGGCCTAATATATCAAAGATATCTAAACTTATTAAAACCATTTTATTTATTTATTTTATTTTTGACTTTATTTTTGAAATGGAAATATAAGTACGATGCGAAAATAAAGGGAAAGAAAATACTACAAGGCCAAAATAGATCAAAAATTTGAAAAACGTTGAAAATTTTTTTTTTAAAAAAATTTCCGGTAAAATGGGGTCAAATTCATGGAAAAGGCCACTAAAATTTCGATAGAAATCCCCCCTACACTTAATATAAACATTGTCCTCAATGTTTAAGCATGTGGGAGAATAAACTCCCCTACACTTATGACATTGAGTACGTTGTTTAAATCGAGCTAAGGAAAGGACAACTAAAGTGATTACATTTATACGTTTTAAGATAGAATCACAATAGCAAAAACTTATCGAAGGAAACGGGTACACGGGTAACACGGGAACACGGGTCTCGTCAAAAGTACCAAAAGTGGATCATCACAGCACAAGTACCTACACAATCACAACACAACACACAAACAAACAACCTACACGGCTCCCCCTACACTTATTGTAGAAAATAGATAAAAGATAAAAAGATAGATCATCGGGTTGCCTCCCGAGAAGCGCTTGTTTTTGTTAACCGAGTCACGAGCCTGACTCGACCCCGAATTAAATGGTCCATGGGGAAGCCTCGAAAGTTATACCGGGATCAAAAATCTTATCCTCGGTCCCGGATGAACATAATAAATGAGAGGCAGGAGGATAAGTCACAAAAGGTAGAAAAGTCCTCTCGACATAAGAAAAGTAAGTGAAGTCTTGATCCACGGGAGGTGGGGTGGGTAAAGGAGACAAATTGTCATCCCCCAAAGACAATGGATGGTCACTATTCGGCAAAGCCGTAAAGGTATCAATCAAAGAATGGTCAATGTCACCTCCCGGGTCAAAGCACTCATCCTCATTTCCCGGTGTGAAATGAGGAGAGGAAAAGCGATACATCACTTGCTTGGGTGTGCACGCGGTAGGACGGGGTGGCAACATAATATGAGAAATATCAGAGGACATATCTACCACCCGCGTCACCTCACCAGACCGAATCAAACGGAAGCTAGGGTCAAATCTCTCCACCTCCTCTATGATGGGAGGTGGCATGGCTAACAAAGGATGCTCATCAATAGCAATAGAGTCGGAGCTATCAATATCCTCAATCCCCTCTTCAAAGAGAGGATTCACGTCACTAGAGATGTAGGCGTCATCAAAATCAAATAAAGGGTTCGAATAAATCTTGAAATTTTCCTTCGGAACGTCTTCATCGGATAGTGACTCGTCATCACTAGAAGTAAAATCATCATCGAGATCAAAAATGGGATTAGAGAAAGCCAAAGAATTGTTTTCCAAGATGTCGGTGGGAGGTAATGAATCATTACTAGAAAGAGATTCACACTCATCGTCACTATCGGAAGCAACCGTAGGCTCACTTTGGATTGGAATAAGAGTCTCGTCACAAGGAACAGTGATAAGACCCTCATCCCCCATGATGAGAGAGGCATCGGACTCCATAGTAGAAGAATCGAGAATAGGAGTGGTAGAATCCTTAGGCTCGAGAGCCGGTAAGTCGAGAGAAGGAATTACAATTGCACTAGGACATTGAGCACAAAGATCATTCCATGGAATAGTATTCTCATCGTCATCATCATCATAATAGAAAGAACGCACAAGAGGCGGAGTATAATCACTAAGATTAGATACTTGCTCTTGTTGTTGTCGTTGTTGCTCCTCCAAAGTCTCGGTCAGTCGAATTAAGCCGTCATGAAGTTCCCAAAGAAGGGCTTTTCTTTCGTCATTCAAAGCAATTATTTGTTGAATTCTCTGAGAGGATTGATGATTGACGGTGGGATGTGGGGGTTCAAAATTTTGAAAGCCGGAATTATAGCACGGATGTGGCTCATAATTCATTGGTTGACAATAAGAAGTATCGTGAGGGCCCCCACAATGATTGCAACACGGGTATTGGGAAAAACCCGGTTCATGTTGCGGATAGGGATTGTCATAGACGGGAGGGGGGGAGAAAGTATTGTAAGAGGAGAAGTACGAATTCGTTGAATTGCAAAATGGACAAAATCCAAATTGTGTATTGTCGATATCAAAACCACACCGCTCACAAATACACCATTGACATGTTTGAAAACCATGCCATGGTCTTCCACACCGAACGCAAGACGAATCCATGAAGAATTAAAAATAAGAGGGGTAGAGAAAAGAATTAAACACAAAAGAGGATAAAGAAGAATATTTTTGTATATTTTAGAAAAATATATATACAAGAAAAATCGAAAGAAATCGAATTAAAAATTAACACTAATACGTAATATTTTTGGTGTAATACGTTTAGGAAAACGTATTACTTTTGGATTTTTTTAATTTTTTTGGTGCAATTCTTAGGAAAGAAATTGCTTTTGTGATTTTTTAATTTTTTTTTGTATTTTTAAGTTTTTGATTTTTTTTGTATTTTTGATTTTGTTAACAAGAAACGTAACGTTCAAGAAGAACGGATCCCAAAATCCAAACGTCTTCACGAAAAATCGTCAATCGTACGAGCGAAGCGGCAGCGGCGCCAATTTGAAACTAGGATTTTGTTACCCTTTTTTATTTGTATTTATCGTTCCTCGACTCACCCGAATTGATTAGCAATTATCGTAACGACTAGATTTGTTTTTGGTAAAATCTATTTTTGAAAATTTTTAACTAATTAAAACTATTTAATATTAAAATCTATTTTAATTCTATTTAATCTAATTTAAAAATTAAAACTAATTTAAATAAATCTATTTTAAAACTAATTGAAAATATAAAACTTAACAAGAATAAAAATTTAAATCTAATTTAAAAATATAAAACTTTAAAACTAATAATGACTTTTTAAATAAAATCTATTTTGAAAATAAAACTAAAACCTAATTAATTTTAAACTAAAAACTTTAATTAAACTAAATTTAAATCTAATAAAATTTAAACTAATTTTAAAAGTAATTAAAAATTAAAATGTATTTTTTTTATCTTTTTATAAAAAAAAACGAATTAAAATAAAACTTTCTAATTAAATTTTAAATAAACTAAAAACATATTATTAAATTTAATTTAAACTGACAGAAATTAATTGCCTATATTAATCTAAAAACGCAATAAGAAACACAAAGAGAGTGATAGCACAAGTGGTTGGTGCTTTTGTCTGGTATGCGAGAGGTCTGGGGGTCAAACCCCAGCCCAGACGAAATTTTATCTAATATTTTTGTTTAATGTAGAATTTTTGGAAGTAAGATAATCAGACCAAAAAGTCTGAGTTAAATTGCAGGAATAAAACAAGCAAAACAAATTAGTCACCCTACTAAACTGATTAAGCTGTTAACATACGAAAATGAAGAAGCAGATAAGCCAACTAACTATAAAAGCAAACTGAATAAGCATTTTCAAATCTCATAAATCTAGCAGAAAAATTATAAGCTCTCGAACAGAATTATTTTTTTTATTTTTTATTTTTTATTTTTTTTTTAAATAATAATAATCACGAAAACAGTACCAAAGCAGTTTCAAAAGATTATAATCAAAATTGAACGGAAATTAAACGAGACATAATTTTAAAAATATTAATTTCATTAATACTCAAAAGTCATTACAATACTTGAAATAAAAATTACAATAATCCTAATTTATCTTTGCAAAAATTAAATCTAATTTAACCCTACTCCTAATTAATTTAAAATAAAACTGAAAATTAAGAAAAGCTTGATTATGAATTACAAGAAATGGGTTTTTATAGAAAAACCCTAAACTTGGAGCCCAAGTTCTTGAATCCTAGCCATCCATTCTTCATTCTTCTTTCTCTCTCTATTCTTCACTTGATCTACGGCTGAAATTAATTCTTGTGCCAAGGATTGCCAGGCTGGATGTTGGTGTGTTGGTTGTGTTTGTTTTAAGCCAATCACACGCAAGAAAAGAGCCACGTAGGAGTTGGATTGAGGACCACCAGTGGTGTTTGATCCCTGAAAACTTGGGGATTTATTTTCTTTTGATGTGAATTAACCATTGTAGTAAAAAGCCCTAAAAAATAGTGGTCAATTTTGATGTAAAAATTTAGGGTTTATGGGAAGTTGGCTGTAAAAATGGGAGATGGAAGAAAGTGTGTGTGGGTAGCTTTGTTATTAACGTAAAAACAATAAAGTGGGCAGTGATAAAATACGTTTCTTTTGAGTGTATGGTAGGGTTGACTGGGGTGTGGGAGTAGGGTAAATGGAGATGTAAAGTGACACGTGGGAGTGAGGGTGTGGTGAGGGTGCAGGGGAGGTGTAGGGTAAAAAAAAGTGTTTCGTGTGAGGTGAGTGAAAAACGTTTAATAATCAAAACCAGTGTATTTGAGTTTGACTGGTCTTCTTTGACCAAAAATAATCAACCGTCCCATTGTTTGTAAGATGGGCCAGGCCCAACTTAATATTACTTCTACCGTCCTTATTTCTTTTCCCTCTTGGGCCATGAAGCCCAAATTTAGCAAGTTAATCCATCCGTGCCATTAATTCCTTTTCTTGGGCCATTGTTGGGCTTTTAGTTGGACTAGTGGTGAAAAATTGAACAACTCTTTTCTTTAAATGGGCTTTTGAGCCCATTTATCTGATGTGGGACCCACTTGGCTCGAATATCTTCAAAAAGATTAATTCCACTAAAAACGAACTCGATTTCGGCTTCCTTGATCATTTCTTCAAAATCGTGTCGGTTCAGCCGGTTTTCGTGGACTTAGGCACACTTTTGGTCTTTTGACTTTGTCTTGGTCTTTTCTTCAACATTTGACCGTGAAATCCCGTGTTTTCTCTTCTTTTGATCATTTGTACCTATTTAAACACAAAAACACAAAACCACGCGTAATTCCGACTTTTATGATATAAAACACGTGATTTGGTCTTGTTTTTCCTTGATTTTAGTGACAAAAGGATAAGTGTTTTCACACTTATTAGTCCTCCTCGTCCAAACATTGTGGGTTGACAAAGCTCCTCCATTGTCCGAAGATCGGGCTCTGGAAGAACATTGTTGTTGTTATTGTTGAGGTGCGGTGGATTATTATTGTTGTTCACACCTGCCATAGCTAAATCTTCACGAGTTTCGGGCTCTGGATAAGTAGAAGATCTAGTACGCATACACCTGCAAAAGCAAAAGAAAACAATACCAAAGAAATAGACAAGATATATACACTATGAAAATAAAATCTTTTTGGATTTTTGAAATTTTTTAATTTTTATGGATTTTTAACAATTTTTTATTTTTATGGATTTTTTTTGAAAATTTTGTACACGAAAAATAACGCTCATGAATGAACGGATCCCAAAAAGCAACGCGTCTCTCACAGAAAACCGTTAATCTTTACGAAAAGAGCCGGCAGCGGCGCCATTTAATAACTAGGCTTTTGGCCAGTAAGAAAATATCGTTGTTCCAGTCTCTTCGAATTGAAAAACGGATTAATGTGCGACTCAGCTATCTTTTGGTGAAAATAAAGGTTGTGTCGTTGTAGTAAAATAAACGTGCAAACTTTAAAGTAAAGAGCAGGTAAAAATAAAGCTAAGAATAATTGAAAGGTAAATGACGAGAAATTAAACGTTAACAAAAATAACTAGCTTTTAGCCACTACCATCTCACTTCATAGTCACTACCATGTGAGCTCATGAACATGAAATCATCACACATCGTTTCACTCACAAGGTACCCCGTACCGGAAACGATATCCAAACCACAATCTATACACACCAATTAGCACATAAACACGTAAAGACACGTAACTAGCACAAAATAAAACTAAGTGACGAACCTCAAAACCGCGGTTGTCACATCACTCCCTCCTAATAGAAATCTCGTCCCGAGATTTACTCCTTAGGATCAAACATACCATTAGCAAAAAACTGAGGATACTTGTTCTAAATGAACTCCTCTCATTTCCACGTGAACTTTAGTTCAAGTCTCAAATTACCACATATACTAACCAACAATATTTAAATTCATTGCCAAACTCTTGACCTCACAGTCAATAAATCTCACAAATGACTCTTTGATAACACAAACTCTTATTAACACAAATCCCGAATAACCGTACATGCAAATATGCATTCTCAAACAACATTTACCAATCTTAATACACGAAATATAACATGTATACCACTCATTTCCCCCAGGTAATTCTATGCTTATAAGCTACTGGTCCGATCTTTCCAAAGATCATAAATGGACCTACAAAACTCTACATCAACTCTTCCATTTTACCAAAACATACCACCCGTTACTATGGGTGAAACTTCCTACATAACTTTGTCACTAACTCTAGTGGTTTCCTCCTTTTCTATATAGCATCCCATGTTGCTCTCATCCTTTCCACAAACACCATTACCACATTAGTAGCCTCTTTTACCAAGTCTAGTCCACAATGGGGACAACTCACCCTATCATACATATAGTGCCTCAAATGGCATTTATCGACTTCTAGTATGATAACTATCATTATATGAAAAATCAGCCATCGCTAATGAGTTTCCTAACTCCCTCTAAATCAATCACTCATGCCCTCAGTGTAACTCCTAAGGTTGTATAAATATCTCACTTGCCTATCCTTTTCCAGTTAGCTGGATATACTCATATCCAATCATGTTCATCAACTCCCTTTAGTCCGCACCCCAAACTACTTAAAAATTCCAATTTCCTTACAAAGTGACCTATGACGGTCTTTCACATATCCATTAGTTCTTCCAATCCAAATCAACTTATGATCTATACACATCATCAGAAGGACGGTTATCTCAGTTAGTCTATCATCTGCCATCCAAACCCAGGCTACAACTACTTCCATTAAATTTGGATAGCTCATTAGTAGCACCTATACACTTCTTTCTCACTTTTCTTCATGATTTTTTTTATACTCAACACTTCCTTTATACCTACACAATGTCTTACCTTCAAGGTCATATTGCTCCTCATCTTGTCTCAGTTAGACCAAGCCCTTCGTCCCTATGGCACATCACACCTATAACTCCTCATCCATTCGATTATCGATACTAAGCCTCCCCAACAATCAGTATAGTTCAGTGCTGAAAAAGAGATTTTGTTTACCCTTTTTGTTTCTATTATCGTTCCTCGATTCGACTCGAATATGATTTCCGGTTTAACGTATCGACTTAACTTTGTTTTTGGTAAAGATAACTTTTTGTATTTTTAACTAATTAAAAGCTATTTAATTAAAATCCATTTAATCTAATTTAAATAAAAACAATTTTGAAACTTAAACAAAATTTAAAACTAATTTAATTAGAAACTAGATTAAAAACTAATTAATTTTAAATGAAAACTATTTTTAAAATTTAAATAAAGATTAAACTAAATTTAAAACTAAAATTTTAAGTAAGAATTTATAACTATTTTTAATCTATAAAAACTATTAAATGAAAAATAATAAAATATATTTTTTATCTTTTTTATATTTTTTTAATAAAACTGAAACAAAAGAAACTTTATAAAAAAAAACTTTTAAATAAAATTAAATAAACTTAAAATCTTAATTAAACTAGTTTAATAAAAAACTGCCACTATATAAAAAGAACTATATTAATTAATCTAAGCAATGAAATAATCAAAAGTACCACTAGATGAGTTGGATGGGGTGCTGGACTACTATGCGAGAGGTCCTGGGTTCAAACCCCAGCAGACCTTGATTTTTAGCTATTTAATTATTATTATTTTTTTTTTTGAATTCTGGACAAAAGTCTGTCATTTACAGCAGTATATCAACAAGAATGAAAAAGCTAAACAATCAAAACCAAATAGCAGATCCAAATACCCTACGAGACCGATAAGCAAACGCAACAAGAAAGCTGAATAACAGAATAAGTAGTCTAAATAAGCAGATAAGCAATAATACGATAAACAAAGACCAAATAAGCAAATGCAGAAACAGATTAAACAAACGAACTAAATAAGCAATCACTACGGATTAATGACTAAAACGATCAAACTTAAACAAACGATTAAACGAAAAAACAAACTGACACATAAACAAAACTAATAAGCAAACAATAATTAAAACGTAAATACTAGTATAAGCAAAAATCATAAGCAGATCCTACTAACTCGAAAACTATAGCAACCAAATAAGCAGTAAACATTTAAAAACAAACCGAATCTACAAACTAACATAAGCTAATTCAAAACTAAAGATTAAACAGAAAAAGCAGTAACAAAAAAAAAATCAACTAGGCAAACTAAGAAATTAAAATGACAAAACTAGAGCAGATCAACACTTAATCAGAATAAAATAAAACGCAATAACCAGTACTCGGTTTTCAGATTAACACAAACAAATATTAAGCAAACTCAAATTAAAACTAATTCATAAAAAAAAATAACATAATCCAAAACAGACTAATCATATAATCTACTAAAATCAGAATAATCTAAATAAAATAAAATAGATGGAACCTTTTGACGAATGCCTTTGCGATGAAGGAGAGGCGCTGAATCCCCTTGATATCGATACCGAAACCAAAACGTCACCAGGACCTTCGATTCACAATCTTCTCGAACAGATTTTTTTTTATTTATTTTATCGAGAACAGTAAATAAAAGAAGAAATTAAAGATGAAATTTAATCTTTAACAAGAATTAAAAGGAGACGAATTAAATTAAAAATCAAACTTTTCATTAATTAAAATAAATCATTACATTAACTGAAATTTTAAAAATACAATAATCCTAATCTATTTTTGCAAAAATTAAATCTAATTTAATCTACTCCTAATTAATTAAAAAAAACTAAAAATAAAGAAAAGCTTAATAATCACAATTACATGTTTTCTTGGGGGTTTTATAGGCAACCCTAATCCTTGGTGATCACGCCTTCAAATCTTGGCCGCATAATCCTTCACTCTCTTTCTTCTCTTCAAATCAACGACTGAGATTGATTCTTGCCACGGATTGCCACGTTGGAGATGAGGGAGGACCACTTGAGTGCTTGATCCGATAAAAGGGGGGATTTAATGTGGGATGTGTGATTCACGCGCCATAGATCATAAAAATGTAAAAAACCCCAATTTTTATGGTTAATTTAGGTGATGGGTAAATTAGGGTTGGTGGTAAAAGGTGAAGAAGAAAAGGGTATCTGCATTTGTGGGAGAGAGAAAGTAGGAATGGTGGGATTTTTTTATTTTTTTTTCTTGTTTACATCGAAGAAGTGAGTAAAAAAAGAATGCGTTTTATAAAAAATAAATGTGTGATAAAACATGCGTGTAGGGGGGTTTGGTGAGTAGGGCACGTGTGTGAGTAAAGAGAGTTAGTTGACCGAGTTTGTTGACCAAGCAACGAATAAACATTCGTCCAAAACTTTGCAAACGTCCCAAAAAATGGGCTTGGGCCAATCTCAAATAAACAAATTTCCCTTTCGTTGTTGATTGGTTATTTGGCCTATTATCCAATTTGGACCCAAAGATAGTATTACTCCATTTGTTCCATGTTTTTATTAATGGATTGGGCCATAATGGGCTTTTGGGATCATTAATCCAAATGTGGGTCCCACAAGCCCGATCAACTCCATACATATTAAATCCGCTAATAACGAGTTCGATTTTGGCTTTGATGGTCATTACTTCAAAGTCATGTTGGTTTAGCCAGTTTTCGTGAACTTGGGCACACTTTTGGTCTTTTGACTTTGTCTTCGTCTCTTTTTGGACTTTTCTCCAACATTTGACCGTGAAATCCCGTGTTTTCTCTTCTTTTGATCATTTGTACCTATTTATCACACAAAACACAAAACCACGCGTAATTCCGACTTTTACGATATAAAACACATGATTAGGTCTTGTTTTTCCTTGATTTCAGTGGTAAAAGGATAAGTGTTTACACACTTATTAAATCTCCTACACTTGACCATTGCAATGACCCCATGCAATGCATTATTTCAAAGCATAAAGTTACATTTTTCTCATTATTAACCCATCTCGGCCTTTATTATTATTACCACTACTACTTCGATGAAAAGATAAAAACTTAAATGGAAACAAAAGTTATAGCAATTATTTAACTTGGAAATTATTTGATGGAAGAAACTCGTAAAGAAATCTAAGACTTAGATTAGGGCTTTGGTGTCATGAATATTAATCATCCTCAAGTTTCACGTTCTCCATACCAAGCTCAAAAACGAGATCATTGTTATTACAAGTTAGCACAACTAACACTTACTCATGTGGTTTAGTTAATCACTTAGACCCCCTTATTCCTACGGTGTATCTCTTGTATTTTATTTTTGTCTTGAATGATCACGAGGATGCATTTTTGACTTATTTCGATAATTTATTAAGGCCGAAAATAAGGTGGGACGATTTAATCAATAGTTAGCTAAAGGACAAAATCTTTTAAAACTGCTTCTCGAAACCTCAAAAAGTTCATATCTTGGCATAACTCGTTTCACGATTTGAGACCTTTCTCGGACCGATATTTGGCTTGTACTTCAAACTTCAAATCTTGAGAGACGATCTTGAAATTATGGTCTTCTCTTCATTATGGTATACGTCTTCATAAGGAGTGAAAGATGCTTCAAACGTTGACCACGACTTCTTCATTTATCCTCTTCTTTATTTAGGATTTTGATATACAACGATCCGCCTCCTTTTCGGACTTGGATCTATTTATCCTCATACCTTGTTAGGGTCTTTTTGGATAGAATTCTCCATGATCTTTAGGGGAGTAATTGCTTCTCGTCGTGTGTCTTGATCCTTCATATTGATTTGGATTAATGATCTTCACATCATCTTAGGATCTTTAGCAAAAAGTGAATCCTCATGCCTTGTTAGGGCCTTTTTGGACTCGGGTATCCTCATGCCTTGTTAGGGCCTTTTTGGATAAGCCAATCTTCGCGTCCCGCTTCAATAAGTTATGCCTTGGCTATGAACTCTAATTAATACCGAGCAACTTTTAAACGATCTTGTGCTAGAAGCTAAGTAACCTTTTAAATCGTACAATGTTATTTATTGCAAATATATTTATTAACAAGTGATGGGAGAAAAAGCTCATAACTAACTCACATAAGTTAATGAAAGAATACCGAACTTATAATTAACTCTATCATCTCTCGTTCTCCACAATTTAAAATCTCAAGTAATGAGACTCGTGGATGCTTAGCCTAATAAACCAATTAAGGTCCATATGGTTAAGGATACTAGCTAGAGTAAACTTAGATAAGTAAACTCGGGTTGAGTCAAAATATTCACGACGGGCCTAATATATCAAAGACAACTAAACTTGTTAAAACCATTTTATTTATTTATTTCATTTTTGACTTTATTCTTGAAATGGAAATTATTACGATGCGATAATAAAAGAAAAAAAAATAAATGAAAAAAACTACAAGGCCAAAATAGATCAAAAATTTGAAAAACGTTGAAATTTTTTTCAAATTTTCCGGTTAAATGGGGTCAAATTCATGGAAAAGCCCACTAAAATTCGATAGAAGTCCCCCTACACTTAATATAAACATTGTCCTCAATGTTTAAGCATGTGGGAGAATAAACTCCCCTACACTTAGGACATTGAGTACGTTGTTTAAAATCGAGCTAAAGAAAGGACAACTAAAGTGATTGCATTTATTCGTGTTTTATTTATATACTAAATTGAATCACAATAGCAAAAACTTATCGAAGGAATCGGGTACACGGGAAACACGGGAACACGGGTCTCGTCAAAATACCAAAAGTGGATCACTTAAGCACATGTCCCTGCACAAACACAACACACAAAACAAACAACCTACACGGCTCCCCCCTACACTTATTGTAGAAAATAAATAAAAGATAGATAATCGGGTTGCCTCCCGAGAAGCGCTTGTTTTTGTTAACCGAGTCACGAGCCTGACTCGACCCCGAATTAAATAGTCCATGGGGAAGCCTCGAATGTTATACCGGGATCAAAAATCCTATCCTCGGTCCCGGAGGAACATAATAAATGAGAGGCAGGAGGATAAGTCATAGAAGGTAAAAAGGTCCTCTCAACATATGTGAAATATGTGAGGTCGTGATCCGCGGGAGGTGGGATGGGTAAAAGAGACAAATTGTCATCCCCCAAAGACATAGGATGGTCACTATTCGGCAAAGCCGTAAAGGTATCAATCAAAGACTGGTCAATGTCACCTCCCGGGTCAAAGCATTCATCCTCATGAACGTGAATCTCTTTGATTTCTTCATCATAGATAGGCTCGTCAAACAAAGGTTTGTCGTTCCCCTCATTGAGGATTTTAGAAATTCTCTCGAAGAGATCACGATCAAGTACGAAACCATCATTCATTTGTGGGATTTGTTGATAAGTTAAATCCTCACGAATGTGGTAAACGTAATTCTCATTAGAGGAGTGTTTATTAGGTAACTCCTCGAGAATTGGATGCGTGGTCATGTGAGTTGGTTCGTCATTATTATTAAAAATAAGACGTTCCAACTCATCAAGTTCGGCATCGATATTGGAAAAATCGACCTCACTTGTAGGTGGAAGTGGAGGTAAAAGAGCTAGCTCTCGGTCGATAATTTCCTTAATCTCGGGCTCGAAGACGAAATCATCATACTCACCACATGTAGAACTCTTATTGGAAGAATCAATTATCGCATTTGGATTTGTGAGTATGTGATCATGGACTAGCGGAACGACCGTGTCCGTAAGCTCAGCAAAAATCGGCACATCACAAACTTCAGCAAAGAATTTGTCGAGCCCAAAATCACTAATCTCACTCGATGTATCAAAATCCTTAGATGCATTTGGGATATTGAGAGAAGGAATTACAATTGCACTAGGACATTGAGCACAAAGATCATTCCAAGAAATAGTCTTCTCGTCGTCATCATCATCATCATAATAGTAAGAACGCACAAGAGGAGGAGTAGAAACACTAAGAGTAGATACTTGCTCTTGTTGTCTTTCGTCATGCAAGCTAATTTTGAGTTGTTTTAAGCGTTCTAAAATTTCATCCAAACTAGTGCTTTGTTCCGTAAAAGAAGGTTGATGAACGACGGAGTTTTGTGGGGGTTCAAAATTTTGAAAACCGGAATTATAGCACGGATGTGGCTCATAATTCATCGGTTGACAATAAGAAGTATCGTGAGGGCCCCCACAATGATTGCAACACGGGTATTGAGAAAAACCCGATGCATGTTGAGGATAGGGATTGTCATAGACGGGAGGAGGGGAGAAATTTGTGTAAGAGGAGAAGTACGAATTTCTAGAATTGCACAATGGACAAAATCCAAATTGTGTATTGTCGATATCGGAACCACACTTCGCACAAGTACACCATGGACATATTGGAAAACCAAGCCATGGTCTCCCACACCGAACGCAAGACAAATCCATGAAGAATTATAAATAAGAGGGGTTGAGAAAAAGAATTAAACACAATAGAGGATTAAGGAAGATTTTTGTATTTTTTTAGAAAAATATATATATACAAGAAAAATCGAAAGAAATCGAACTAAAAATTAACACTAATACGTAATATTTTTGGTGTAATACTTTTAGGAAAAAGTATTACTTTTGGATTTTTTAATTTTTTGGTGCAATTCTTAGGAAAGAAATTGCTTTTGTGATTTTTTAAATTTTTTGTATTTTTATGTTTTTGATTTTTTTTTGTATTTTTGATTTTGTTGCAAGAAACGTAACGTTCAAAAAGAACGGATCCCAAAATCCAAACGTCTTCACGAAAAATCGTCAATCGTACGAGCGAAGCGGCAGCGGCGTCATTTTGAAAAAGAGATTTTGTTTACCCTTTTTGTTTCTATTATCGTTCCTCGATTCGGCTCGAATATGATTTCCGGTTTAACGTATCGACTTAACTTTGTTTTTGGTAAAGATAACTTTTTGTATTTTTAACTAATTAAAAGCTATTTAATTAAAATCCATTTAATCTAATTTAAATAAAAACAATTTTGAAACTTAAACAAAATTTAAAACTAATTTAATTAGAAACTAGATTAAAAACTAACTAATTTTAAATGAAAACTATTTTTAAAATTTAAATAAAGATTAAACTAAATTTAAAACTAAAATTTTAAGTAAGAATTTATAACTATTTTTAATCTATAAAAACTATTAAATGAAAAATAATAATATATTTTTTTTGTTTTTATATTTTTTTAATAAAACTGAAACAAAAGAAACTTTATAAAAAAAAACTTTTAAATAAAATTAAATAAACTTAAAATCTTAATTAAACTAGTTTAATAAAAAACTGCCACTATATAAAAAGAACTATATTAATTAACCTAAGCAATGAAATAATCAAAAGTACCACTAGATGAGTTGGATGGGGTGCTGGACTACTATGCGAGAGGTCCTGGGTTCAAACCCCAGCAGACCTTGATTTTTATCTATTTAATTATTATTATTATTTTTTTTTTGAATTCTGGACAAACAGACTAAGCATGTCTGTCATTTACAGCAATATATCAACAAGAATGAAAAAGCTAAACAATCAAAACCAAATAGCAGATCCAAATACCCTACGAGACCGATAAGCAAACGCAACAAGAAAGCTGAATAATAGAATAAGCAGTCTAAATAAGCAGATAAGCAATAATACGATAAACAAAGACCAAATAAGCAAATGCAGAAACAGATTAAACAAACAAACTAAATAAGCAATCACTACGGATTAATGACTAAAATGATCAAACTTAAACAAACGATTAAACGAAAAAACAAACTGACACAGAAACAAAACTAATAAGCAAACAATAATTAAAACGTAAATACTAGTATAAGCAAAAATCATAAGCAGATCCTACTAACTCGAAAACTATAGCAACCAAATAAGCAGTAAACATTTAAAAACAAACCGAATCTACAAACTAACATAAGCTAATTCAAAACTAAAGATTAAACAGAAAAAGCAGTAACAAAAAAAATTCAACTAGGCAAACTAAGAAATTAAAATGACAAAACTAGAGCAGATCAACACTTAATCAGAATAAAATAAAACGCAATAACCAGTACTCGATTTTCAGATTAACACAAACAAATATTAAGCAAACTCAAATTAAAACTAATTCATAAAAAAAAACATAATCCAAAACAGACTAATCATATAATCTACTGAAATCAGAATAATCTAAATAAAATAAAATAGATGGAACCTTTTGACGAATGCCTTTGCGATGAAGGAGAGGCGCTGAACCCCCTTGATATCGATACCGAAACCAAAACGTCACCAGGACCTTCGATTCACAATCTTCTCGAACAGATTTTTTTTTTTAAAATTTATTTTATCGAGAACAGTAAATAAAAGAAGAAATTAAAGATGAAATTTAATCTTTAACATGAATTAAAAGGAGACGAATTAAATTAAAAATCAAACTTTTCATTAATTAAAATAAATCATTACATTAACTGAAATTTTAAAAAATACAATAATCCTAATCTATTTTTGTAAAAATTAAATCTAATTTAATCTACTCCTAATTAATTAAAAAAACTGAAAATAAAGAAAAGCTTAATAATCCCAATTACATGTTTTCTTGGGGGTTTTATAGGCAACCCTAATCCTTGGTGATCACGCCTTCAAATCTTGGCCGCATAATCCTTCACTCTCTTTCTTCTCTTCAAATCAACGACTGAGATTGATTCTTGCCACGGATTGCCACGTTGGAGATGAGGGAGGACCACTTGAGTGCTTGATCCGATAAAAGGGGGGATTTAATGTGGGATGTGTGATTCACGCGCCATAGATCATAAAAATGTAAAAAGCCCCAATTTTTATGGTTAATTTAGGTGATGGGTAAATTAGGGTTGGTGGTAAAAGGTGAAGAAGAAAAGGGTATCTGCGTTTGTGGGAGAGAGAAAGTAGGAATGGTGGGATTTTTTTATTTTTTTTTCTTGTTTACATCGAAGAAGTGAGTAAAAAATGAATGCGTTTTATAAAAAATAAATGTGTGATAAAACATGCGTGTAGGGGGGTTTGGTGAGTAGGGACACATGTGTGAGTAAAGAGAGTTGGTTGATCGAGTTTGTTGACCAAGCAACGAATAAACATTCGTCCAAAACTTTGCAAACGTCCCAAAAAATGGGCTTGGGCCAATCTCAAATAAACAAATTTCCCTTTCGTTGTTGATTGGTTATTTGGCCTATTATCCAATTTGGACCCAAAGATAGTATTACTCCATTTGTTCCATGTTTTTATTAATGGATTGGGCCATAATGGGCTTTTGGGCTCATTAATCTAAATGTGGGTCCCACAAGCCCGATCAACTCCATACATATTAAATCCGCTAATAACGAGTTCGATTTTGGCTTTGATGGTCATTACTTCAAAGTCATGTCGGTTTAGCCGGTTTTCGTGAACTTGGGCACACTTTTGGTCTTTTGACTTTGTCTTCGTCTCTTTTTGGACTTTTCTCCAACATTTGACCGTGAAATCCCGTGTTTTCTCTTCTTTTGATCATTTGTACCTATTTATCACACAAAACACAAAACCACGCGTAATTCCGACTTTTACGATATAAAACACATGATTAGGTCTTGTTTTTCCTTGATTTCAGTGGTAAAAGGATAAGTGTTTACACACTTATTAAGTGCCATTTCCTTTTCCACACTATGACAGTATTAGCCTGCGCTGTGCTTTATTCTACTCATTAAGCTCTACCAAAGTTTTACCTTCAGTTCCTATCTCGACCTATTTTATTCATGCTCTGCTTCTATACACACTTCCTTCTTCTTCCTCAACTCCTACGATACATCACGATGTGATGCTTCCCATCGTTTCTTCCCTTGCCATAATCCTTCATAAGGCATTCCATACATATTAGGCTAACTTTTACGCAAAACCCTCTATTCCATCACATCCGTACGCACTCCTTCCAACTTCTCAACTACGTGACTACTCATTCCTCTTGAAATATGAGATGAATTAGTCAGTCACTATCACCCAACTCTCGTCACTTTCACCAATTTCGTCCTTACATCGCCCTTTCTAAGCTACTCCTATCTATGTAGGAAGTATGGTCTACGTCCCTTTTCTCCATATGATTGTCCAAGCCACGCAACATACATGTTGACGCGTTCTCTGCTTTAGACAACTCAACTCATGCAACCTACATCCTTCATCCAAACCACCCTAATACGTCATCCATATAGTTCAAGTTCGTCTCAGCTTCACTTCATTTTTCTTATTCCATGTCTCATCAACCATGCTTGCCTTTCCCAGATGATACTTGGCCTTGCAATTTTCTTTCATCACTTAAATCCACCCATCACCTTTTTCAAATGTTCAATCAAGATGATTAAATATGTGTTGGAGACGTTCATGATCTGTATAGATCATTCTCTACGTCTCGTACCCCAAATGCCTCTAGCATTCTAGGCAGATATAACAATCCAGCTCCACTAACTAAGTCTATCTAGTCATCTATACGCCAAAATTTTCCATGTAGCTTCACTTGTTTTTTTTTCTCACAACCAGTTCTCCTACTCCCTCCTAATAGGGACCGACTAGAGTTTCATGTGATTCCATGCGGATCACACTTTCATCTTATACCCACATTAGTTTCCATTTATCTACTAAGCCATATTTTGAATTCTTATTCAAATCTTATACTTCTACTTTGATCTTGCACCTAACATGAGGTATTTTCAATCATCATCTTCTAGGAATACTTGGTTTTCTCCTTCCATGGTTCTCCCTTATTCCTACACTATCCCATCCAACAAAAATTCCATACTTCATTCATCAAATCTATGGAAATCACCTAGTGCATTAGATAATGCATAGTTGTCTCTTCCAAAGATCTTTCATAACACCTTCACAAAACCGACTCTCTAATCACTTCTCCACGAAACTTATTCAGCTCAGCTTCACTTCTCATCCCTCGATATTGATTGCCACAAAAAATCTATCCGTGTAGTCACTCGACTCCCCTTTTTACTTCCACGAGTTCTTAATCTCCCATGTCATGTATTCATTTCATCACGATCCACCAGTTCAGCTCTTTGTAGCTCCACTCCGATACTCGATCTGCCCTTCTTCGTCACGAACCATACGTAAATTTCCCATCATAGTGCTTGTCACCTTTCCAGTCCTCGTAACTTTTATGACTCCTTCGAAATCTCTTGCATCCTTTTTGCAGCCGACACGTAGTCCTTTCAGCTCCTTGCTTCGCGATGTAGCTCTTTTACGCACTCCTTCTCGTCTTCATGATGTTACCTAGGAACTTCACACTACCAGTAGCTTCTAACTTCAACTCATCTACCACAATATTTCTAAAAGTACTTCAACCCCTCAATGGCTCACTCTTCCTTACTTGTTGTACTTCACCGTTAATCAGCCTCCTACCAATCATTCTTTCACATTCCTGTTTTCCTTCACGTGTCTACCACTACCTTGCCTCCATAACTATACCAATCCCTTGCGTGTTATTTGCCCAATATTTCCATTAGTAGAAAATTTCTACTGTACCCTCACATCCGATGGTACTTTCATCAATATCCTAATGGTACTTCAACCAACTTCTCAGCATGACATCTCGTTCCCACGACCAGTCAACTAACTTTACTTACTCCCTTATTCTCGTAACCAATCTATGTTTCAAAATTTCACAAATCTTAATCATTCCTTCAACACAACCTTTAAACCAAAACACATCTCTGCATTCTAATATCTAACCATAAGTAATACTACCCAACTCTATCCTCTCATCCTAACGTTTCCATAACCGCATAACTAAATCAACCATGACGTGTAACAAAAGAATTCCAAACAATCGTGTCCCAAAATAAAATATAGGGTAAAACGAACCCTAGCCAAAACAACTGAAAACAAAAGAATGTAATCCGAAAGATCAATGGAGTGTGCCAACAACGAAAAATTTAGACTCTTCACGATTAGTATTACCAAATCTCGATACCTTAGAAAAATTTTAAGCTTTCGTCCCAATTAGTTACTTCCCATAAGAACCAAACTCCAATACTACTAAAATCAATCATACTCATTTTTAACCAATAACTCATCCTTTATCTTCATCATTCTATCAAGATATCAACTAGTTAGTATACTACAATCTTATTCTAACCATTATCTTGTTTACCTATATTAAACTTATTTCACTTGTTATTATGAAACCAATACATGTTTATAAAATACACCTTTTTTCCATTTAGGTTGGTTATAACTAAACTACTACACGTTTACAAGGTGTGGTGTTATTATTATCATTACTATAATAAAATCCCCCTTTTTTTACTCTTTCCATCTTAGTTAAATTATTCTAAAATTTTAACTCCACTTAAGAAAATTATTGTAAAATTTCTTTACCCCTTTAAAATATATTATCACATGTTACATAGAAGACTAATCCAATTATTTTCAAGACAACCTTTTTTATAACTTACTACTACAACTAAAAAAATGCAAGTTACGATATCATACCATACACTTTACAAATTATTTTCAAAACCGTTTTCATATAATTAGCCAGACGTATTTGCAAGAAAATTTAGTAGTTCGCATTAATAAAAATACATACCCGAATGTAGACACACATCCAAAAGACTCAAAACGTCATTGGAACTCCATCAAACTCCAGCACCATAAAACACGAACAAACACAAGGTACGTTAAAGTTATAATAACTAGTGAACGACCATATACCATAACTTAACACACACTAGTATATATACATCTGCATATATATATACCTATTAAATCACCCAAAACATACTCGTTACCATACGTATCAGATCAATCAATCGCGTCATACACTCGTTTTTCCATACAAGTAATCACCATCTTACCACAAGGCATAAAACCCATCACTAAAACCAGTCCATATCGTGTGACCCCATAATCACACAACATGAGTATAACCCAAAACATATAACACACTCAAAAATAGCCATATGGTAGACAACCGTTACATAAACCCATACACTATACATATACCAATAATCTACATCTCATCATATACAAGCATCTACTAACCCTCTTTCATGCAATCATACTTAGGAACCCATTGAAGTTGTGGTACTTGTATAACTATGTTGGCTATCATACTTATACAATTACCCTTTCCCCAATGCACTCCCTCCTATGATGACACTTATAAGAATCAATACAACACATAACACATAAATCCATCAACTCACCTAAGCACATAAACACATAAACAATAAGGTCTAAAACTCCCACTATTTAAATAACATAGTCTAACTCTTGAAATACATAAATCCATAGTCTAGCTAAAACAGCATAGACTAAATCCAAAACGAAAACATAATCAGTTATAAGTCATGTTGCCCATCAAAATGGAAACACCTTAAAATCCTTCCTACCCATGTACTCCTAGTAACTCGAACCACCACACGATTCTTAGGGAACATGACTTAAACATCGAAAGAAAAATAACATATGTCAGGTACATAAATTAGCTCAACAAAAGATAGAAACTACCTTGTACCAAATTATGTGTGACAATCCGTCAATTTATGGTTGATATTTTATTCTCGAATATTATTTAAAAACAATTTACAATATGAACTCACATATTTTTGGGAAGAAATTTGGATTTACGTCTTGGAGTAGCATCGACTACGTCTAAACCGGAGGATTCAACGTTACGTGCTTACGTTTACATACACCGTCTTTGGAGACAGTCCGACATTTCAGAAAATAAATTTGTCCATGAATATTATTTTGGAGTTTTAAATTTTTGTTGGTCCATAAACTCACAAATTTACGAGAAGAGATTAGGACTTTCAATTTTATTTTAACGTCCTTTACGACTAAACCGGAAACCTTAGGATTATGTATTTACGTTTTCGAACTCCGTTTTTGATGAGACAATTTTTATTGGATTCGTTTTGTGACGTTGATTCATAATTTATAAAAACGTTTTTCGTAAAACGACCCGAGGGCACGCAAATCGAGGAAACTAGAATCGAGGAAACTAGAATCGAGGAGTACCCGTAAATAAATGGGGATGAGACAAGTGGGAAACTTGTCCCACCCCCATCAAAACCGGCTATAACTCTCCAACACAACAACTTGGTGTCAAGTTGTTAGTTTATGACTTACACATGTAAGCAAGAGCTTACATTGTAAGCCACTACTAACTCAAAACCATCAAACCTCATTTCTACCATTTGCAACATGCAATACCACTCAAAAACTCACAACTCTCTCTCTCTCACTCATCTATGCCGTCCCATATCCATCCTCAAACACCCATTTCATACAAATTTTAACCATGAACATATGTTATAATCAACATATGTTAATCTCCATTCAAAAAGAGGAAGATTGATGCAAGTTTTAACATCCATGGAGGAGTTTTCATATTGTTTTGAGGCTGATTTTCCACAAGGAGTTCATGGAGCATGGTGGTCTTGAAGATGGTCATGGTTGTCTACAAGTTTCTCCATCCAAAACCATGCCAAGCTCATAACTTACATCAAGTTGGTGGTATAAAGATTGTCCTCCTCAACTTCTTGTTATTTTGATTATGTAAACATGTATTTTATTTCCTATTGTATATATTTATGATGATTATATGATGATAAAAATGTTATGTGGGGATTTGTTGTTGATAATCATGGATAAAAAGGTGAAAAACCATAAGAAACAAGGTTAAAATCTTGGTTAAATTTGATGGATGTATAAAACAGTAAAGAAGTAAGTCATAAACTGATAAAATGATGAAGTGGAATAGATTTACAGTAAGCTATGGGTCTTGTACACATGTGAGAGTTGGCCATGCAATGGAATCAAAATAATGAGTGAGATATGATCAAAACAAGTTTAGGGTATAAATCTGAAGTTACTGTTTTGGACGATTTTTAGAAAATATTTAGAAGATGATTCAACAGTAGATATAAAAGATTTAAATGTAGCACATATCATGTAGTTTATGTGATAAAAATTTGAGCTTCTATCTCCATATAGAACTCAAGATATGACAGTTTTGGTGAAGATGAAGTTAAAAATCAGATTTTTGGAAATTAAAGAATAATACTATTATATGAGCACTCACATTTTAATATATAAAATGTAAAATAAAAACCCACTAACTTATAAAACTTATTTATATAAATATATAAAAGGTGTAATAAGTGTATAAATGATAAAAATGGAAACTTGTTAAGTTTTATAAGTTATAAAACTATAAACATGATTTTTACGACTTTTTCGGCTATTGCCGTAAAATTAACGTTTTTGTTAAATAAAACTTAGATGGTTGGACCCGTCTAATGAAAACTTTATAAAACTTATATACTGATATATAGACATGTATAAAAAGTAAAAACCGATAAAACCCGAACTATAGGGCATACGGACATTAACAAGTTAAATAAACATATTGGACTAATACTTAGGCTAATAATTGGACTAAATAAGATAAACACCCATAAAAAGAACTTATTGGGCTTAACCCATTTGGGCCCAACTTGAAAGTGTATGTACTGATAATAAAAGTAAAAAATGGATTAAAATAAGTTAAATAACTTATAATAAGCTCGTTGGACCTAAAACACGTAAATAAGGTAAGACGAGAAAACTAGTATAAAAGTTATCAACACGTAACTCTAAAATGAGTAAACAAGAATATGTAAACCCACTTGATCATCATATATATATATATAATCATCATATGTATACATAATTGATATTTTTGTAAAGTCATTGGACATGAGTCTAAGACCGATTATTATTTGTCTAGGTTTCCGTGATTGAAGCATGTACCGTACGTCCGAATTGCCGATAACCCGCCTTCCCATATCAACATGAGTTCATAGCCTCACACTCTTTTAAATGTTTTTATAAATATTTTATAAACCCGCGAGGGAGATTACATGTTAGTTTTTATAAAACAGGACACCATTTGTCCCGATTGTTTGTTTATTGATTTTGGACCCGAATGATTGAATGACCCGATTGTATGACCCTATGAATGATTAAAGGACCCGATAGATGAAATAAAATGGATTATTAAAGTTAGGTTATGTCACTAAAAGTCCCATTAGCATGAATTGTGAACTACCGGGAGTTGGTAGACGCTTATGCATTTAATAGTACTATTTGGGGACGATCACCCCAGTTCGCGCCTTGACGGTTGATCCCCGTCGTGCCACATTGATTGGTAAGCGAATTTATGTATGAGAAGATTTCAATAGCGTGAACTTTGTGACGACACGCTACTTTAGATGGGCAAAATTGGTATCGGATTAGCTACCCGTTGTTGGTTTAGTAAGGTAACAATGTCATGCGGCTTATAATAATCCAAGTTAACAAAATAATGTTAGACGCTTCGAATTACGATGTATTGCCTGACTAGCAATACAGGGTCATACTAATGATATTATGTTTGTGTTTTGGTTTTCATAACCATGTACTTATAACGGTTTTTATTTAATCTATACAACGTTGCGAAACGTATTGTATGGTGTTTTTACGACATTGGCTCGTATGATGATTTTTAAGGCAAATGCCTATATTATGATTTTCGATAAGGATTTATATAAAATGACTTTGGCTATTTTATGGCCTATTACAAAGATTTGTATAAAATGATTTTTGGCTATTTTACGGCCTATTACAATGATTTGTACGAATTTATTTTTGGTACTAATTTTATACCAAAGTTATATTGATGGAATTTATTAAACTCTATGAATTCACTCGGCGTTATCGCTGACCCTTTTCTTTTAACATGTTTTATCTCAGGTACTTGAAGGTAATTCTCGGGAAAACGACAAGAATTCATGGCCCGCACCTAAACAATATTTTCCATTCAAATATTTTGTAAAACTTTTGTATGAAATATAATGACTTGGGACCGATGTAACTTTGATATCATTGAACGGAAATGCTTTATAAATAAACGACGCGATTTTTATGCGTTGTCTATGATGTGAGTAATGTGCTATCCCGTAACACCAACTAGTCTTCCGCTGTATCAAGTTGTATAAAATTTGGGGGTGTTACAGTTTGGTACCAGAGCTCTCGTTATAGAGAACGAAAGATTTTTAAAACCAAGGTTTTGAATAAAACTTTTCAAAATCTTTTAACTATAAACATTTTTCTAAAAATGTCCAAAAATCTTTTGACTATAACGGTGCTGAAGAATTCCCGAGTTACCGACAAGACCAGACTGAGAAGTGTTATTTTAATATATATATAACTTGGATTATATATATATATATGATGTAATTTTATTACATGATTGTTTGATGATTATTTTGATTTTTATACGAGGTATTTATACGACGTAGATTGTCACAAGTAACCCTAAATCCCCTAGTAAATTAATCGAAGTTATTCTCGTAGGAATTCTAGCTATCCTAGATCTAAACCAAGTTGTGGATATTTATGATCCCGACAAATGGTTGATATTCGTAGAAATGTAGATATTAGTTGATTGTGATATTAAAGAAGATTTGGCGAGATTAAATCTGATATCGATGTCATGACGATCTTTCCTACAGAGTGGAGTTTGACAAAACGTTACCACCTAGAAAGATGTCATCTGATTCGTTGTCATCCAATTCTTAAATTTGAAATCGAAAGGGTGAATGTTGCACTTGAGGCTGTTATTGGAACCATTACCCAAAAGCCTCATGCCACTAATACCTTTCCGAGAAGTCTAGTTGAATGATCAAGTCATTTCATATTAATGACTCATTTGATAATTGTTGTTGTAAGAGCTAATAGGATTGGAAATTAAGTGTTGTTTCATATTGAGATTGTATTGCCTTTACAAGGCCGAAGAATAAGATTGAAAGTATTTGGAAATGAGGTAGGATATCGAATTGAGTATCAAATTGGTTAAAGTAAAATTTAACCCATATGGAATAAGAAATTGTTAAGAGGAAATCGTTAAGTTTTGTGATTGAATTATGAGGATTTAATTGATTGTAGGTTTGTGTTAAGGGTTGTTCCTAGGCCATTGTCCACTGACGAGGATGCCCAGTGTCCAAGAAATAAATTGAAGAAATCTTCTTCTAAATTGGGACCGATGGATCTTCTGGGACAGGCGGGACACCTAATGACTCTTGTAGATTAGTATTCATTGTGGTATCTTTTAAAAATCCCTAACTTGACTGAGATATCAGTTGGTAGGATGAGTTTTGTAAATTGTATGACATAGTGACACGTAATGTGTTACGGTACAATTTGACTTGTTTGTGATTAATGAAAAGACTACCTTTGATTGCTAAATTCTACATGTATCAATGTTATCTATCCTTTATTGCTTCATCCTAATGTTCGCGTTAGTGATGCAACCATTGAACAGGTACTCATCTTGAATTGAGTGACGTTGTGGATTAATCTTTTTGAGTGCCATCGAGATCATGAACCTCATGATTAATTGGCTAAGCTCATCTCCTATCATATCGTAGTTAAGTTCTTGGTGAACAACTCTTCATCACTCTTTTGCAGATCACTCATTGTTTTAAAAGATAAAACAGTATCATTTGAGAAAATTTAATTTTCATCACTATAAGGAGTATTCAAAGTGAGATTTATAAGTGATTGTTACCGAAATGAAATTGTTTGTAAAACACCTTGGAAAACTTAATTGTTTTCATAATAAAGAAAATCTTTGTAAATTTATACTTGATTCTTATTTTAGAATTAAGCATGAAAATGTTTTTATTATAAACATGATGATAAAATTTTGACGAACTGAGTATTGCATCGTTAATCTTGAAATTGTATATAGTTGCGCGCCTACATACAATTTAGAATTGACCATGCAAGGCTGATTAGTAGTCACCATAAAACTGATTAATAAATACTACATTTTCTTTGAAGATTGTGAAAGATAAAATTTTATGAGATCTGCAAGAAGTGAAAAATAAGGACATAGTGTTAGGGACACCTACATATGTGCCTGTAGCATCTATTCTTCTGAGTTGAATTTACTCATCTGTGGAAATTGTCTTATTTGACAATTGGCAATTCTTTCTTGTCCAATTATCCCGTAGTGAGATTCTTAGGAAAAGTATTTGATTACCGAGTGTTGATACCCGACTGGATGTATTGACGTTCTTATCATTTCTTATGATTTGATTTCATTTGAATGACCTAGGTAACGATCCGAGGAGCTTTCGAATGCGTACTCGAATCATGAAAACATGGGATACATTCATGTTCGTTAAATGTTTTCGTCTGTATCTGATTTGAAACTCTATCGCGTAGATTATGCGTTGACCTTACTCTTTTAAGGTTAGTTATGTCTCCATATATCCTTGAATTTGTGAAGGATTATGAATTATTATTAGTCTTTTGAGAAGTTCACATCTTATCGGCGGTAATGAAACTGGAAAGTTGATAATGCCGGTAGAATGGATTGATTGGTTATGACATGAAGACATTGTCTTAATTGATGGGAACTCGAGTAGAATTCCCCTAAATGATAAGATGTTGATTATCAAAAGTGAACTAAATAATTCTTGATGGATGACCATATCCTGTATTAAGATTTGAAATATTACCGTGAATGGTTGTGAATTAGTCATAAATATTATAATCTAGAAAGATCCTAATATGAATTTATTAAAAGATGATAATATTATCTGAAGCTTTAGTAAGTATTTGTTGGTGAATTACCTAGACTTTCGCCATTAAGGCAAGTTGAAATTGGTATTGATTATATTCTCGGTGCTGCACTTGTGGCTTGTGCACTGTACGTCAGCACCATCTAAATTAAAGGAATTACCGTACAACTGAGATAGTTGTCGGAGAAAGATTTTATTATACCAAGCCTGTCATCCTGAAGAGCTATGGTGTTATCATTCCTTATATTTATAGATTATTGCGACTGAGTAAATTGACAATCGAAAACGATATCCACAACTCGAAATGGAAGATTTGTTCGATCATTTACAAGGTTCTAACAAACTTTGATCCATAGCATGGTTATCATCAACTTCGCATCTGCGAAAAAGATTATGTATTCCAATCACTACATCCGGTACTTGTAATGAACATTATGAGTTTCACGTGGTGCCGTTTGGATTGACTAATGCACATGTAGTACTCATAAATTCGATGAATCACGTGTGTAGACTATAATTTGATAAATTCATGCTTGTGATCATTAAGGATCATTTGTTTGTTTATAAGAATAAGATTGAGTTAATAGTTAATTATAGATTTCCCTGAACTGGCTGAACAATAAAAACCGGTACCCTAAATATTTAACACGTGATTAAAGACTTGAATCTTTACATGATTTAACCATGTGATTAATAGATAATGGAAGCTATATTGACTTTTCAAAGATTAGAACCATTAACGCTTAGGGATTAAAAACTTAATCCTTTACATAAAATGACCGTTGGATTAATAATGGTAAGATGTATGCATATAGACTCTTCAAAAATTAAGAGCCCTTTTAAGACTTTGGATTTTACTAAAAAGAAAATGGAAATATGTTTTGACGATTGTTTTAACAAAGGATTTTAAGGGATTATTCCCTTATACACTAAACATTTAACTAAACTTCTGTTTAGGGGTAAATGTTTGTGTATACCTCAAGATAACCTAAAAGGGAGTGAGTAAAACCATTTATACCATAACCTGAAAACTTAAAACGATAATTTACGCTTTTCAAACTAAGGAAATTTTGACCAAAGTATAAACAAAGGTTTTTCAAACATTTACAAATCTTATTAATTATTTTAATTATTTTCGATAAATCAACAAAAATATTGTTAATTAAATTCAAATTTATTTGAACATTTTATATAATTGGTCGAACTAAGAAATTTAAAATTTTTACGTTACGTTTCATAAAAGTTAAATATTTATTATTTAATTAGTTGTAATAATTATCAACGCTTTAAACGTCGGATTAAGGAAAACTGATAAAAATGATAGCTGAAACGAAACTAAAACTTAGAAAATATAAATAACCAATTAGGATGTGTTCCTTAGTAATGACGGTGCAAAATAAATTGCCGACCAATTTAAAAATAACTAATGTTTGTAAGAAGGATAATATAGACAAATAAAAGTGGTTCGCGGCTAATATGAACCATTAGAATTGAGGAGCCGATAGCGTTAAATGATTGAAAGGCCACTTGTGGTTGTCTAAATACGGAGATTGTGAGACATAGTTATGTTGGAATTTGTAAGTATAAGTATTCTATTTATGTCATTTATGACTAGAAGTATCTTTGTCTGAAGAAGTTGTACTAATGGCAATTATGAAGGCAGACATCGCCTCATTCATTAGTAAACATCTAGCTATTGCAAAGGTCATCATCTGAATTTGATTCGATTTGGGTCATCGTCGACAGACTGACCAAATCTGCTAATATCATTCTCGTTAATGATAAATGCAAAAGAGTTGTGTAAACATAGCGTGCCTGTATCGATCATCTATATCAAGATCCTCGCTTCGCATAGAATTTCTAAAGATTTTCTCAGAAATCAATAAGAACGAACCTTGATGAGAGTACTATGTACCATCCCAAATCGAAGGGACGAGGTAAAGTAACGACACAAAGTAATATAAGTGCTGTTTTATGTTTGAATGATTGACCTTTGGTAATGAACCGTATAATCATTTTCCTTTGGAAAGATTACCACTGGTAATCATCGTATTAGGATTGAGATCGAATCTTGTTAAGATTTAGAAATTAGAGCATCTGTAAGCAGGAGTTGAGATGAAGACATCCGACATACACCCATTGTGAGTTGGACATGTCTCTTAGGTTTAAGGTTTCCTATGATGGCGAACCTATCCTTGCAAAATACCCGAACCGCGAGATCTGAAATGATTGTTGAAATTAGGATTTGATTATTGACAGCCGGTGGTGGGCAAGAGGTTATGTGAAGGTAAAATGTAGATCTTGAAGTGCCAAATGGGTAGCGAAGTTATGCCACAATTTTTAACCTTAGAAAAATGAATTCATGATCTGACAAATCATGGGATATAAGTCCCCGATTGTATGGGACCATTGAGATGATGTAAAAGTTGGGATTGAGAGGCATATAAGCTGGATCTACCCTAGGACTTCAAAGAACTACGTGAATTATGTTTCGTAAATCGCACTTGATGGAATATCTATCAAGTGAAATTCTGATTATTCTTAATAAAGCTTGGATCGGCGAAAAGTTGCATTCATCAGAAACCCGTGAACATCATGGATAGAGAAAGTAAGTCAACATTAAGCCCGATCTTATTTCCGTAGTTATGTATGATGAAACTCGCGTATTGTAATGAATTGCACTTGTGAGAAAAGACCGAATGTGGAGGAAATACCCACATGGCTTTAACTCTATAAGAAGCGAGTAGTAAGATGATCTTTGAGGACAAAGATCCTGTTTAGGGGTAAATGCTGTGACAATCCGTCAATTTATGGTTGATATTTTATTCTCGAATATTATTTAAAAACAATTTACAATATGAACTCACATATTTTTGGGAAGAAATTTGGATTTACGTCTTGGAGTAGCATCGACTACGTCTAAACCGGAGGATTCAACGTTACGTGCTTACGTTTACATACACCGTCTTTGGAGACAGTCCGAAATTTCAGAAAATAAATTTGTCCATGAATATTATTTTGGAGTTTTAAATTTGTGTTGGTCCATAAACTCACAAATTTACGAGAAGAGATTAGGACTTTCAATTTTATTTTAACGTCCTTTACGACTAAACCGGAAACCTTAGGATTACGTATTTACGTTTTCGAACTCCGTTTTTGATGAGACAATTTTTATTGGATTCGTTTTGTGACGTTGATTCATAAATTATAAAAACGTTTTTCGTAAAACGACCCGAGGGCACGCAAATCGAGGAAACTAGAATCGAGGAGTACCCGTAAATAAATGGGGATGAGACAAGTGGGACACTTGTCCCACCCCCATCAAAACCGGCTATAACTCTCCAACACAACAACTTGGTGTCAAGTTGTTAGTTTATGACTTACACATGTAAGCAAGAGCTTACATTGTAAGCCACTACTAACTCAAAACCATCAAACCTCATTTCTACCATTTGCAACATGCAATACCACTCAAAAACTCACAACTCTCTCTCTCTCACTCATCTATGCCGTCCCATATCCATCCTCAAACACCCATTTCATACAAATTTTAACCATGAACATATGTTATAATCAACATATGTTAATCTCCATTCAAAAAGAGGAAGATTGATGCAAGTTTTAACATCCATGGAGGAGTTTTCATATTGTTTTGAGGCTGATTTTCCACAAGGAGTTCATGGAGCATGGTGGTCTTGAAGATGGTCATGGTTGTCTACAAGTTTCTCCATCCAAAACCATGCCAAACTCATAACTTACATCAAGTTGGTGGTATAAAGATTGTCCTCCTCAACTTCTTGTTATTTTGATTATGTAAACATGTATTTTATTTCCTATTGTATATATTTATGATGATTATATGATGATAAAAATGTTATGTGGGGATTTGTTGTTGATAATCATAGATAAAAAGGTGAAAAACCATAAGAAACAAGGTTAAAATCTTGGTTAAATTTGATGGCTGTATAAAACAGTAAAGAAGTAAGTCATAAACTGATAAAATGATGAAGTGGAATAGATTTACAGTAAGCTATGGGTCTTGTACACATGTGAGAGTTGGCCATGCAATGGAATCAAAATAATGAGTGAGATATGATCAAAACAAGTTTAGGGTATAAATCTGAAGTTACTGTTTTGGACGATTTTTAGAAAATATTTATAAGATGATTCAACAGTAGCTATAAAAGAGTTAAATGTAGCACATATCATGTAGTTTATGTGATAAAAATTTAAGCTTCTATCTCCATATAGAACTCAAGATATGGCAGTTTTGGTGAAGATGAAGTTAAAAATCAGATTTTTGGAAATTAAAGAATAATACTATTATATGAGCACTCACATTTTAATATATAAAATGTAAAATAAAAACCCACTAACTTATAAAACTTATTTATATAAATATATAAAAGGTGTAATAAGTGTATAAATGATAAAAATGGAAACTTGTTAAGTTTTATAAGTTATAAAACTATAAACATGATTTTTACGACTTTTTCGGCTATTGCCGTAACATTAACGTTTTTGTTAAATAAAACTTAGATGGTTGGACCCGTCTAATGAAAACTTTATAAAACTTATATACTGATATATAGACATGTATAACAAGTAAAAACCGATAAAACCCGAACTATATGGCATACGGACATTAACAAGTTAAATAAACATATTGGACTAATACTTAGGCTAATAATTGGACTAAATAAGATAAACACCCATAAAAAGAACTTATTGGGCTTAACCCATTTGGGCCCAACTTGAAAGTGTATGTACTGATAATAAAAGTACAAAATGGATTAAAATAAGTTACATAACTTATAATAAGCTCGTTGGACCTAAAACACGTAAATAAGGTAAGACGAGAAAACTAGTATAAAAGTTATCAACACGTAACTCTAAAATGAGTAAACAAGAATATGTAAACCCACTTGATCATATATATATATATAATCATCATATGTATACATAATTGATATTTTTGTAAAGTCATTGGACATGAGTCTAAGACCGATTATTATTTGTCTAGGTTTCCGTGATTGAAGCATGTACCGTACGTCCGAATTGCCGATAACCCGCCTTCCCATATCAACGTGAGTTCATAGCCTCGCACTCCTTTAAATGTTTTTATAAATGTTTTATAAACCCGCGAGGGAGATTACATTTTAGTTTTTATAAAATAGGACACCATTTGTCCCGATTGTTTGTTTATTGATTTTGGACCCGAATGATTGAATGACCCGATTGTATGACCCTATGAATGATTAAAGGACCCGATAGATGAAATAAAATGGATTATTAAAGTTAGGTTATGTCACTAAAAGTCCCATTAGCATGAATTGTGAACTACCGGGAGTTGGTAGACGCTTATGCATTTAATAATACTATTTGGGGACGATCACCCCAGTTCGCGCCTTGATGGTTGATCCCCGTCGTGCCACATTGATTGGTAAGCGAATTTATGTATGAGAAGATTTCAATAGCGTGACCTTTGTGACGACACGCTACTTTAGATGGGCAAAATTGGTATCGGATTAGCTACCCGTTGTTGGTTTAGTAAGGTAACAATGTCATGCGGCTTATAATAATCCAAGTTAACAAAATAATGTTAGACGCTTCGAATTACGATGTATTGCCTGACTAGCAATACAGGGTCATACTAATGATATTATGTTTGTGTTTTGGTTTTCATAACCATGTACTTATAACGGTTTTTATTTAATCTATACAACGTTGCGAAACGTATTGTATGATGTTTTTACGACATTGGCTCGTATGATGATTTTTAAGGCAAATGCCTATATTATGATTTTCGATAAGGATTTATATAAAATGACTTTGGCTATTTTATGGCCTATTACAAAGATTTGTATAAAATGATTTTTGGCTATTTTACGGCCTATTACAATGATTTGTACGAATTTATTTTTGGTACTAATTTTATACCAAAGTTATATTGATGGAATTTATTAAACTCTATGAATTCACTCGGCGTTATCGCTGACCCTTTTCTTTTAACATGTTTTATCTCAGGTACTTGAAGGTAATTCTCGGGAAAACGACAAGAATTCATGGCCCGCACCTAAACAATATTTTCCATTCAAATATTTTGTAAAACTTTTGTATGAAATATAATGACTTGGGACCGATGTAACTTTGATATTATTGAATGGAAATGCTTTATAAATAAACGACGCGATTTTTATGCGTTGTCTATGATGTGAGTAATGTGCTATCCCGTAACACCAACTAGTCTTCCGCTATATCAAGTTGTATAAAATTTGGGGGTGTTACATTATGTACTATAATGTACAATTTAAGCAAAATACAACAATGACTAACGTGGACGATTATGGTTCCACCCGCACTAGTCACAACCCGAAAAGAAAATAACATATGGCTAAGTATGAACATACTATGGTTCAATTCATACTAGTCAAAACATCGCAATAAATAACATCCAAACACATCAATTAATATAAAATGCACACATACTCCTATGACGCCTATATGCAGGGACCCTTAAGCTATAGACTAGGCTACGCGACTAGGCAACCTAATTCTCTATAACCATTGGTTCTGATACCATTCTGTCACACCCCACCATGGCGGAATATGGGGCGCGACGTATGGATATCATCACAACATGGCGTGTCTTGTGGAGTCCAATGATCGTTAGACTCAATGGTTTAGACCATTTATCTAGGATTATATCAAGTTCTTATGTAATCAAACATAGCGGAATTAGAACAAGATATAAGAACAAGATGTTATGAGCAAGATGAATTTCCCCAATGATTACTTGTATTAAATAATAAAACAAATAATGTCTAGGCGTGTATGCATTAAATCCCACGCCTAGAACACGAACAAAATTGTAGGTTTACATTGTGAATGAATTGTTGAATAAAACCTAAGACCCTTAGTTCCTTTTATAGTGTAAGGATTAGGGTTTACAAGAGATAATAACAAATAAACAAGTAAATCTTCTATTTAAATAAACTTATGCAGAATATATCTTGCATGTTTATCTAAATAGAAGCTTCCATAAGCTTCTTGTCTACGTTTCTATCAACTCTTAAATTGCATGTGACAATGCTTAGACAATATCTTCATGTTTTCTTCGTTTTTTTGAGTTTCTGCCACATCAACTTTTTGACCCAACATGTCTATAGAGATAACTAAATGAAATAAGAAATGTCATAAAATGGTGACACAAATGTCATGACAATATCTCAACAAAGCAGGAGTCTAGGCAAGTAGGTAACATTCCTACCTCTTACCCAAGACAAACAATACATAAACAAAGCAAACATATAGGTTCCAACAGTATCACTTATTAAACAACAAAAGAAACTAAGAAGGAACGGGGATCTCCTTCTAAATGCATTCCTACGCAACTCCAAATCCTAGCCACTTATGTTCTCACGCTTAACCATAATATCACCTGAAAGAGACACTAAAACACGTCAACATAAAGTTGGTGAGAGTCATAGGTTTAGACTCTAACGCCAAAATCAAACCATAAGCTGTGAACAACAACCACTAACAAATGAACATATGGACAATGTGATACAAACATGCTTTAACAACTAATATTCAAGATTTAACAAACCAAACCAAATCCAAGGCTCCCAGCCTTACCAAACACCATGGTACCATAGGCGCCCATACACCTATGTACCAATCCCAAGGCCCCGCCTTGTCATTATCCACTGGTCCCATGGATGCTCACACATCTATGTACCTCCCCAAGGCCCTGCCTTATCAACATCCCCTTTTAAGATTGGTTCGTGAATTACACTTATTGGATTTATTGTTATGATCTTTGAAAGACCCCTTGGTATTATCACTATTTAACCAAGTAAGGGATATATGTTTATTGTTTATGTTAAAAAAATAGAAGAAAGACAAAAAAAATACGTGTGTTTTAATTAGTTTAAACCAACACGTGTTAAAGAACTTGTATTATATAAACCCATAATAAATGAAGATCAAGATTCTCGTGTTTTGAAGCTTTAGCTTATGGAGAAGTGATGGTACTAGTGATGACATGTCCTCGACTACCTGTTTCGTGTCTTTTATTTTAAACCATTTTTAGGTGCATTCTTAGGTATTATCCTACCATTGTTTAACCCAAAAGTGGCTTTCACCTTTAGCTTTTTCAAGTTGAGGACGATGCAGTTGCACGTGTCTCTTTCATCTTTTTTTACTGAGCATTTTTTATTTTTGGCATTGTTCTTTTAAATAGAAATTGGTTATAACTACTTAGCCTGTGTGAGTAACCCATTTTCCATCTCAGATCCTCAAGTGTGCGTAAATTTGTGTATATTCCAAGCCTATGACTAATACCTTGCTATGAATTTGCAATTGAGTGAACACCCTAAATAATACGCTTATACTAGGATGAGAGTGAGTGAGTAAGATTCCCTAATTGGTGAGGTGCTTGGCTTAGGTATCTATAAATATAGAAGTTTTTTTAACTTCATATTTTCTGAGTTTTTTCAGGAGATATCTTTGTAGAAACTAATTTTAACACACCTACTCGAAGGAAAGTAGAACTTAAGTGGGAGGATATTTGATAACATCAAATAGTTAAACATTTTTACCTTAACATCTCTTCAATTCTGCTCAATGCTAATTAACAACCGATATTGCATAGTTTTGTATATTTTGTGTTTTATAGATGACATTGAGCAAGTAACAGAAAACGAGGGTGAAATGGTGGAATTTGACGAGAAAAAGGCGCCAAACACACATTTTTAAAGGCACCTATGGCTTAGATTCATCCAACCCTACACCGTAGGAATCACGATGTTAGAGTTTCCATATTTAAAGACCTTACGACATAATCACATATATTGTCTATGACGCAGGTACTCTTTTGCTGACAAGATTTGCTAGGCGACAAGATTAAGACTAAAAGAAGAAAGAAGACCTACGACGAAGGATCCTATTCCCTCTACGTCGTAGATTCCAACTTCGTCTTGAAGGACTTGCCTTTTTGAAGACTTACGACATAGGCTTGTCTCCCCTCTACGCTGTAGTTATCTCGTTTTACAAGGAAACAAATTACATGTTCATACGACGTAGGACACTATATTACCAATGCCGTAGGAGGCCTGAGTAGTATAGATAGGGGGCCTTATTCTTCTCATTCGACGCACTTGACACTACAACTCAATAACAGGTTTTCGGTCAATTTTTGGGGGTTCTAACAGTCAAGTTTTAACCAGGTTCCACCAGAATAGGGAAGAATTAGTATTTTATCATCGAGTGTCTTAATCATTCATATCCAAACACTTTGTAAGATTTCATGATTTATAATATCATTATGATTATGTTTTCTGTTGTGTTTCTACTATGAGAGGCTAAGCACCTTGGTGTTGGCCTATTATGATATTATTATCCATGTTGTGATTATAGTTTAATTTATGCTTAATTGTTTAGGATATCTATATGTCTGTTATGCAACCCTTATGTTTTGGTAGTATTGCCATTTTACAAGATTTCCTTGGCTTATACGGGATGTAAATGAACTGACCATTGGAAACTCCGGGATGGGATTTACAACGGACAGGTTGGCAATATCCCGAGTGTATGAGGCTTATTAGTCACCGTCTTTTCTAAGATTTTTACTTAAAATGCAAGTAGCATTGTGAGAGGTTTAGAATAACTTGGTCATATGGGTAATTGAGGTTCTATCATTGTCGACTTTATATACACGGTTAGTCGAGAAAGCGGTAGACGAGATTTAGAAGACACAGGCTAAGGGTTGTTTACCAAACAGACTTGCTGAATCCATGACCACTAAAACGTTAACATAAACAATAGGTTATTAATAACTTATGTAGTATGCTCCTTACCTTGAGTTACTGCCTATAATTGTTAGGGGTTTGAGCCACGTTTTACATGCACACAACATATCTCTTAAATCATTAATACCTAGACCATTATCACAACTAAATAAAAACAGAGTACACAGGCCATTATATTTTATCTTATTGGTCTATCTTGTTATTTATTTTCTGCAATTATTTTATGTATTTATTTCTTTTTAGTTATTATTATTATTATTATTCTTGTAACATTTAAAACTAGAAAAAAAGTCACACTTAGCTCCTTGATCGACCTTAGATTCACCATTCCAATACTTCACGCGAATAGGTTCTCTGCCCGTTAGTGCGTTGTAGGTAGAAACTAGTTTTATAAATTTAAAACTTGATATTAACAAAATCTTTTAAAAGAAAATACATATCAAATAGACTATCCCAAAAAATGAATAGGAAATTTTGCTTAAAATCTTAGTGCCCTTGCTACTTCAAGTAGTTGTTATTGTTTCATCTCCAGCCATGCATTTTTGTTGTGGTGCGTAGGGACAAGATGTTTGGTGTAAAATTCCATTTTGTTGAAAAAAGGTACTGAGTGAAAGGTTGAAATTTTTTGAGCCATTGTCAGTTATAATTGTTTTTAATGTTCTAGTTGAAGTGGTTATGCGCATATGAGTGAAAGGAGTTGATTTGAGATACTTCATAGCCTTTACTAGGAAGCAAGTAGGTCCAAGTTGCATTTGAAAGATCATCAACAATGGTTAGGTATTTAGATTTGTTCACGGTTGGTGATTTATATGCCCCCAAATGTCCATACAAACAAAATCAAATGGGAAAAAGCATAAAAGGTACTTAAACAAAAAACTGAAACATGATTCTTAGCCATAGGGAAAATGATACAATCATGAATTTTCTACAACACGGGAAGTAGACATGGAATTTTTTTGTTTGAGAGTACCTGAAGATGCGTGCCTAAGTCTTAAATGCGAAAGTTTACACCAATATTAGTTGGTTGTCAAAATAGTGGGGGTGTTTGGGTTAACAGTGTCAAGATGGATGAACTAGAGTTCTTCACAAAGGTTGCCATGATAAATCCTCTTGTTGAGACCCTGAAAGTAACATGCGAGTGAGGTAAATATAGCAGTGGTGGATATTTGTTTAGTGAGTTGACTTACGGATAGCAAATTATAGACAAAGGCTGGGATATAAAATACATTTTTTAGGGTGATGTATTTTTTGATCTTGAATTTCTAACAAATATTAACAAAAAATTTGGTCATTGGGTAACGTAACAAGAATTGGTGGGTTACATGTATATGTATCAAACATTAGGGACATGATGATGCATATATGGTCAGATGCCCTACTATCTAGTACCCAAATAGCTTTAAACCTAATCATGATAGTGTTGATCCCAAACTTAGATCGATTAGCTTTGTGTTAGAGATATTAGATCAAGTTAAACACTTAGAGAAACTTTGTTGTATGAACAAATTCAAGTACTATGCGGAATTAATACTTGAATGAAGAACAAGCAAAACAAGTAAACCAAACTTTCACTCTTGATTGATGAAACAAACTTGTGTACAATGAAAGTGTAAAACGTATGTTAAACTAAAACCTAAAGGCCTCCTTTTATAGATTAAGGAACCTTGTACAAGAGTCTACGTATCAACTATTATAGGTAAAGATAAACAAGAAAATACAATGTCGAACATATCTTTACTAAAAATACAAAACTTGTAGACTAAGTATGTTGGAAACTCACTTTATGTGACGACATTTAAGAATTCCCATTAGTTATCATAGTCACACACGCTTAGACTAGACTAGGTTCGATGTATAGTTTAAGGTGCGTGTGTGACTATATATACCCCTCCTTAGCTTCCAAGGATGGGTGTTGCTTGTCATTTTTCACTTAATTCATTTTATTTCTCTTTACATTCAACATCTCTTCTCTCTCTCTAAACCAACAATGGCTTCCACCACCATCTACCATCATGTTAGACTACCGGATCCTAAATAGCAAATCTACATTTGGCATCAGAGCCTTGGTTCCATCCTTGGATCGTGTTCGTGTATTCGATTTGGTGGTCTAATTCTTTTTTGTGTCTCGTTCTATAAAATTTTTGTCCAATCTGTCTCAATTTTTGTCACGTCTTCTTATTATTGTGTCCAAACAGTCTCAATATTTGTTCAATCTTTTGTCACGATGGTCTAATAGTTATCAGTGAATAGTCATTGGTCCACGTTCCATACTTTTTCTTGGTCAAAGTTTATTCAAATCTGGAATTTCCATTGTTTATGGGTCTCTTTATTATTGTTTATGCAGATAGATAAGGACAAAAGTTTACAGATCCACCATTTTCGGTACTTCAAAACCCTTTTCCGATTGGGTTTCCGACCGTGTTTCCGATGGGGATTCAGATGGGGATTCCGATTGGGATTCAGATGGGGATTCAGATTAAGCTTATTCCGATGGGGGTGTTTGTTTCATTCCGATGACAGACTTAAAACAAAAACATTCCGATGAGACCATATTAACAAATCATTCCGATGGGTGCCTTATTTTTTCTGAAAACATTACTTTGACTCAAACTCAAAAAACATTCCGATGGGACATCTTTTGACATTCCGATGGACTGTGTTTTATAAAATTAGTGGACAAAACTATGACCAAAACCAAATCCATCACAACCGAGTCAACTTGGTAATTACCGAGTTGACTCAGTTAACTCACTGAGTTTAATCTAACAAACCCACCTTTTTACACCTCAACACCATATCTAAACCTAATACCCATCGTCTCCTAATCCCCCATCCAATCTAGACTCGGACTAAAAACAAATAATTTAGACTCGGACAAATTAACTTGATCTTAGATTTTGGTCATGCATGTGTAAGATCCATTAAGATCTAAACATGAAACCAACATTCATCATCGATCTGTAATTACTTTTCGAGAATCAAGATTAACTAATAACAAGTATGTTATAATTAATCATGGTCTCGTTGATACACAAGTCAAATTACATGCAACCTCAAACTATCACCTACCCGAGATCAATTTAAATTGATCTTGATGCCGTTCGTCAAAAAAAAAGGAAGGACTCATATGATTGTGTGATGACCGGTGTGTTTATTTGGGGTTTCAAGGCTTGATCAATTTGGTAAGATGGATTAGATTTGATCGATTTTTGGTGTGGCAGACTGAGATTGAGATTGATTAAGATTGATGGAGTTCTTGGTTGAGATCATTATCCTTGATAAGGAGATGAGATTAGTTGAGATGGTGGCTGGGAGATAGATGAGATTCGATGAGTTTGGGATGGACGGAGGTTTCTATGTGGGAGGGTGACGAGAAGAAGTTTGGTAGGTGTGAGAGTGTATGGGGGACGGATCTAATGATGATGTGAGAGTTTAGGTTATGTTACTGTGTGAGATTTTTTTTAGGATTGAGAGTGGTTATATCTCCAAATGGTGGACCGGGTCGTGTTTATGGGGCTGTGGACTCTCAAATGGGCCACGTTTTGCAAAAGCTTAAGGGAAAAAACATGGACTCACATTTATTGAACATTTCAAAGTGGGCCGAGACTTAAGTTTACTAAACTTGTGACAAAAAGTTTAATAAAATTGTTTTTTTCAAAATATTACTTATCATTTTTTTAAATGATGTTATTTTGATTAATGGTTTTAAAAAGTGACGTGACAAAGTAATGTGACAAATGTGACGAGAATTTATTTGAGACGAGACCAAGAAAAAATGGGCGATTTTTAGTCGCTACGGATTCGTTTGATCGGGTATTAATTACGTGACGTTGAAGACGGATTTTTCGAAGGCGTGTATTTATTTTATCTTTTAAAAGATAACTTGCTCGAGCTTAATCCTAGAATGAAGACTTGGTTATCTAGTTTTCGGGTTCGGGGTGGTTGGTTGATGACTCGGATAACTATCACTTAAAGGGGTTACATTGTTGTACTCAGTGTCACGCGCTTAGTCGTCGTGGATAATTTCAAGAGGTGTTGTGCTTATAGACTTCTTTAGTGATGCATTGAGTACTTAGAGATTTCTCCACCGTTCTTCATTCAACAATTGTGCAAGCTTAAGTCACAAGATCGAAGGATTTTTATTCAGTTTCACATTTGATGTATCCGGTTCATTCTTTCAGTGGTCACTTCAAATTGCTTTCACGTGGGTTGGTAAAGGTGGCCATGGAGAGTTTATGAGAAGATATTTTCGATCAACAGCTGATTCTCACAATATATATAATTCAGCTTATTTATTATTCTCACGAGATTTCAGGTTCATGTGCGTACAATTTATTGATGGTTCCGAGTTTCGAAACCATCAAGGGGGAAGAAGAAGACACATTGAACGCACAACGAGTACACGTGATGAACTTCATACCTTCTTTTGATTTGAAGACATTCCGGGATGACATTTGTCATAGCCGCAGAGAAAATCAGTGTTTTAACTCGTGGCGTTATCAATCTCCAACCGGTACACTACTGATTCGGGGTTTAATTGTTTGATTTTTGCAATTAAACATCATCATTATCCTATATGCATTCCCGGGACTTAATTGACTCTGGTGCATCTCCGGAAGAAGATATGTGCATTTCCGGGACTTAATTGACTCTGGTGTTACGATGTCAACTTCATGAATGGGATAAAGTGTCCACTTCAGTATTTGAGCTTCATAATAGGGATTGATTTACTTTCTTCAACTATGTGGGGGAAGAAATGTCTTGATTCTTTATGGTATGCATAACTTGAACTCTTAGGGGGAAGAAAAATTCAGAAGAATTATTCAAGCGTGAGAAGAAAAGTTGTTGATCTACTTGGTGTACCCCTTACTTTCAATCCCTCTTAGCAACGTTATCATGTTATATGATGGGATTTGCTTGTTAGATTCCGCTGTGCGCTTAATTATTCTAAGCTTTATTGAAAACTTTGAAGTTGCTTACGAGGATTGTCAATTTAGGGGGAAGCTACTTAAAAAGCTTCTACATCAAGTTTATGTGGCATGAATTAGGGGGAAGCTAATTCAGAAGCTTCTCCTTAACCAGAAGTGTATGGGTTACTTAGCTCGTGCCGTTACAGTATTTCTTCTACAAGTTACTTTAAAGATGAGTCGTTTTGAAGACGAAGGCCTCAGAAGACTTCATTAGCATTGGACGCTTCATGAAAGCTCTTGTTCTTAATCATTTTGTACTTGTTAGGAAGAATATTGTAAGGAATTCTACACGTCGTCCCATGGGGGAAGATTGTTGGAAACTCACTTTATGTGACGACATTTAAGAATTCCCATTAGTTATCATAGTCACACACGCTTAGACTAGACTAGGTTCGATGTATAGTTTAAGGTGCGTGTGTGACTATATATACCCCTCCTTAGCTTCCAAGGAGGGGTGTTGCTTGTCATTTTTCACTTAATTCATTTTATTTCTCTTTACATTCAACCTCTCTTCTATCTCTAAACCAACAATGGCTTCCACCACCATCTACCACCATGTTAGACCACCGGATCCTAAATAGCAAATCTACATTAGGTATTTATTAGCAAATCTAAATACCACCATGTTAGACTATTTATTTGGTCATTCCGATCGGTCATTCCGATTAGGTATTCAGATTTGGCATTCCGATCAAGGTATTCCGATTTGGTTTATTCCGATAAGACATTCCGATTAGGTATTCCAATTTGGTATTCCGATAAAGGTATTCCGATAAGACATTCCGACCGAAGTATTCCGATCACTATTCCGATAATCACAAATTTTTCCATAAAAAATTTCAAACCGTGTGTAATTTTGAATTGGAATTTTTGGTTTGTTGAGAACATATTTTAGGGGATTTTAACATTGTTTCTCGACTTCAACTCACCACAACAAACACATTTACTTTCTTTCATTGTTCGATCAACTTTTGTAAATCTTAACTTATTGAAATGGAGTACACATCTCTTACGGATAAGTCCATCCTCTCGGGTACGGATAATCGTCCACCAATGTTGGTGAAGACTATGTATGAGGAATGGGCTTCCCGAATGGAACTTTATATGTTGAACAAGGAGAATGGACATCTAATTTGGTCATCGGTGCTCAATGGACTATTAGATTATGGTACAGTGACGGAAGGTACGACTACTCGTCCTCGCACAACGAGTGAGTTGACTGGAGATATGAAGATTCAAGATAAATGTGATAAGTATGCTACAAACATCATTCTCCAAGCCCTTCCTCCAGATGTCTACAAACTCGTCAGCAAACACAAAGTTGCCAAAGAGTTATGGGATAGAATTCGGGTTCTAATGCAAGGCACCTCGTTAACTAAACAAGAACGAGAGTGTAAGCTTTATGATACTTTTGATAAGTTTGCCTGTGTGCCAGGGGAGACTCTCAATGATTACTATCTGAGATTTACCCTACTGTTGAATGAGCTCAATATCTATGGCATGACAATTCCTACCTTTCAATTGAACACCAAGTATTTGAACACTCTTCCTTCAGAATGGAAAAAATACGTGACGGATGTTAAATTGGCTAAGGACTTGCATAACACCAATGTGGATCAACTTCAAGCTTTTCTTCAACAACACGAATGCCATGTGATCGAGGCTCGGTTGTCTACACCTCAAGTTCATGATCCACTTGCAATGTATGCTTCTCAACAAAACATGGCTTATACTTATCAACAACCATCATACTTGCAGCAGCCACCACCACACATCTATCAGCAACCATCTTATCAACCACCAATGATGCCACAGCAAGCATTTCAACAAGGTGTTCATCAACAATCTTTTCCGCAGCAACCATCATATCAGACATCACCATCACAAGCCAACACTTCTCCAATGGTCTATACTCCTCAGCAAGGATATTTTCCAATAGAAGCACAACCAGCACAAGCTTTCTACTCTAATGAACTTCCACCAATCCAAGCACCGGTCTTTACTCCAAATGATACGCCCGCTAATGTTCTAAACCATCTCACAACCTACTTATCAAAACTTGTTGCAACTAGAGGATTTCCACCAACAAACAATCAGATCCGCACCTCATCAAATCCTCGACAACAAGCCACTGTTCAAGATGGTCAAGTGATGGTGCAACCAATTCAGGGAAGGCAAAATTCATATGGACCTCCTATAAGGACTGGGAACAATCAAGCTGTGAATTCTCAAGCTAGTGGAAATGGGAGTCCTATTGGTCCTAAGAAGGTTGTGACTTGCTACAATTGCCGAGGACAAGGTCATATGGCTAGGGAATGCACTTAGCCGAAAAGGAGAAGGGATGATGCATGGTTTCATGAGAAGATGTATTTGGTTGATGCTCAGTCTAAGAGGAAGATTTTGGATTCAGAGGAGTTAGCATTTCTTGCAGACCCAGGGGCAGCAGAGACTGAAGGCATTGCAGTCGTTTCCACTTCTAATGCAGCTTATCAAGCTGATGATCTTGACGCATATGATTCAGATTGTGATGACATTCACTCTGCCCAAGCTGCTCTCGTTGCTAATCTCTCTCACTACGGTTCTGATGTCGTCAGTGAGGTACCAACCACATCTAATAATATTGATGCTAACCAACATCAAGTTGGGCATGAAAATGACAACCTCGAACAGCATTCGGGAACTAGTAACTCAAATGATGTGGTACCCAATCCTACACATTTGAGTGAACCTCAACCAAATGCTACGACGGGTATGGAATCTTATGCTCAACATGATTTGGTCATGGTGCCTAAACATATTATTGATCAAATGCATATGGCCCTCAGACAATCCGTAGATACCAATTCCACCCTAACTATTGAGCTTGCGTTGCATAAAGAAAAGGTCAAAGCTTTTGAAATGGTCCCTCAAGAAGAGAAAATAACATGTTCTGAATTTGACCAATTTCGTTTTGAAAAGATTGAACACTTGAAAGAAATAGAATCATTAAAAGCTAATCTTTCTAATGAATTAAAAGAAAAGGAGTCGGTTGTCAATGATTTCCAAAAACTTAAAATGGATTTCGAAACTCTCGAGTGTAAAAAGGTTGAATCAGAAATTAATGCTACCAAACTTCTTAAATTCAAGGAACAACAGCTTTTAAAACAATACGCTTCCACAGAAAAGGTTCATCTTTTAACTAAATCATTTAAAGAACTCGAACTTAAACGTCTTCAAGATTTACCACCTAATCCCGGTTATGCAAAACAAGCTCAGGAATATATTCCTAGTCTTTATGATATGACCATAATTGGCAAATCGAAAGAAGCACCTTTTGTTCGTAGTTCTGACGCGACACAGTCACTTGCGGATGAAACTCAATCTAAAATGCTTTCAAAATTCCATACAATTGATTATGATCAACATAACAAAGATCAATTTTCTAAAAAGACCCGCATTCGCTTACAAAAGTAATTAGCTGAATTGACAGTTCTTGTGCCCCAAAGTTTGTCAAATGAAAACCCTCCTAGTACGTCTCCTACACTTGTCAAAAAGGATTTAACGAAGTTAATTCCAACGGTAAGTAAGCCGTCCGTTAACTTAAATGCGGTACACCAACACTTAGCCGATTTTGACAAGGTCATTTTGGAACGTACGACGGCTTCGGCCATAACGGAAGGTGAATGGAACTTTGAGCACACTAGAGCTGCGTTCTGAGACGAAATTATTCTGTTTGTAAAGAATGTTAAAGCTTGTCTTAGTAATCTTGATCAAGATTTGTATTTGGAAATAGAAGAAGTTAAACGTGTTTTCAATAAAGTGGATGATGCTTATGAAAACAGTTTACTTGAAATAGAACGAGTTTCACGCCAAAATGATCAGCTTCTGAAGCAAGTGATGTCTCATGATATTGTTTCCGTCTGTGTGAATAAACGTTTTGATAATGATTCTACTGTGCATAATATTGAAACTGTGGATATTGTGGTAGATAGTACTTGTCACGAATCTGACGCTGAATTTTTTAAAGCTTCAAGATTCATATTCTTCACTTTCAAAACGTTTTGATGAGATTCAAACACATTGTATTTCGCTCGAATGCAAGCAACAATTTTTTCAATAAATCTTTGAAACGTCATTCGAAGGTGTTAATATCGATGATGCAAACTTTGAAAAGAATTTTCAATTGAATTTACAATCAAAACAGCGTCAGCCAAGTGACAACGTTGCTACATCTTTGCCGATAGAAATAGAGAAATCTAAGGAGCTTAACTGTGTGAATGTACTTGAGGCCGCTGAGAATTTTAAACTTGATCTAGATAATCGAGTTTCCAAGATTTTGTCCAAAGTTGATAACTTAAAACAGAAAAATACACGACTCTTCGATTCAATAAAGCCCGCATGTGTTGATACCACTGCACAGAATCAATCATTGATTGAACAATTGAATCGAAAGTCGGTGGAAATATCTGATTTGAGGGAACAAATTTGTGATAAGAATCTGGTCTTGGCTGAGTTAAAGGAAACACTTCGTACTCTAAAAGGTAAGAATGTTGTGGATAACGCAGCCACTGTCTCAGCATCGTCCTCTAGTGCAATCAAAAGGAACCCTATAGCCGTCACACAACTTAACAAGGGCCCTAGGACTAAACCATCTCACACTTTGGTCACTAAAGATAAGGCGGAATCAAAACCAGTTTCTAATATTCCCGTGTTGCCTTCTACAGGAGTAAGCACCACTACTAAGGCTCAAAGATCTAAGCTTAAAAGAAACAAGAAGAATGATAGGATCTTGCCCCCATCTAGTAGTCAAGTGAAGAAGAAAGTAGAAGCCCATCCTAGGAATGTTATTTCTGTTTTGAATAAAAAGAATCATGTAGCTAAACCTAAAGGCTCTGCGGTTGTGCAACGTTCTAAGCCTAGTGTGAATTCTAATTTGAAATGTTGGAATTGCAATGAATGTATGTTTTCTAGTCGTCATGATTCTTGCCTTATTGACCATGTAAATGAGATGTATGCCCGGAAAAATGGATTAGAATGGAAACCGACTGGGAAAGTGTTAACCCAAGTTGGTTGGATGTGGCGCCCCACTGGTAGAACTTTCACTATAGTAGGAAATACGTGCCCTGTAGAAAAGCTAAATCGGATCCGGTGGTCTAATGTGGTGGTAAGTGGTGGTGGAAGCCATTGTTGGCTTAGAGAGAGAGAGAAAGAGAGGTTGAGAGTAAAAGTGTGTGTGTTCCTCAAAATGAACAAAATACAATCAACACCCCTCCTTGGAAGCTAAGGAGGGGTATATATAGTCACGCACACAACCTAAACTATACAAAGAGCCTAGTCTAGTCTAAATGTGCGTGACTATGATAACTAACGGGAATTCTTAAATGTCGTCACATAAAGTGAGTTTCCAACAATCTTCCCCCATGGGACGACGTGTAGAATTCCTTACAATATTCTACCTATCAAGTACAAAATAATTAAGAACAAGAGCTTCCATGAAGCATCCAATGCTGATGATGTCTTCTGAGGCCTTTGACTTCAAAACGACTCATCTTTAACTTGTAGTAGAAATACTGTAACGGCACGAGCTAAGTAACCCATACACTTCTGGTTAAGGAGAAGCTTCTGAATTAGCTTCCCCCTAATTCATGCCACGTAAACTTGATGTAGAAGCATTTTAAATAGCTTCCCCCAAGTAGATCAACAACTTTTCATCTCACGCTTGAATAATTCTTCTGAATTTTTCTTCCCCCTGAGAATTCAAGTTATGCATACCAGAAAGAATCAAGACACTTCTTCCCCCACATAGTTGAAGAAGGTAAATCAATCCCAATTATGAAGCTCAAATACTGAAGTGGACACTTTATCCCATTCATGAAGTTGACATCGTAACACCAGAGTCAATTAAGTCCCGGAAATGCACACGTCTTCTTCCGGAGATGCACCAGAGTCAATTAAGTCCCGGGAATGCATATAGGATAATGATGATGTTTAATTGCAACAATCAAACAATTAAACCTCGAATCAGTAGTGTACCGTTTGGAGATTGATTGATAACGACACGAGTTAAAACACTGATTTTCTCTGCGGCTATGACAAATGTCATCCCGGAATATCTTCAAATCAAAAGAAGGTATGAAGTTCATTACGTGTACTCGTTGTGCGTTCAATGTGTCTTCTTCTTCCCCCTTGATGGTTTCGAAAGTCGGAACCATCAATAAATTGTACGCACGTGAACCTGAAATCTCGTGAGAATACTAAATAAGTAGAATTATATATTTTGTGAGAATCAGCTGTTGATCGAAAATCTCTTCTCATAAACTCTCCACGGCCACCTTTACCATACCACATGAAAGCAATTTGAAGTGACCACTGAAAGAATGAACCGGATACATCAAACGTGAAGCTGAATAAAAATCCTTCGATCTTGTGATTTAAGCTTGCACTATTGTTGAATGAAGAACGGTGGAGAAATCTCTAAGTACTCAATGCATCACTGAAGAAGTCTATAAGCACAACACCTCTTGAAATTATCCACGTCGACTACGCGCGTGACACTGAGTACAACAATGTAACCCCTTTAAGTGATAGTTATCCGAGTCATCAACCATCCACCCCGAACCCGGAAACCAGATAACCAAGTCTTCATTCTAGGATTAAGCACGAGCAAGTTATCTACTAAAAGATAAAATAAATACACGCCTTCAAAAAATCCGTCTTCAACGTCACGTAATTAATACCCGATCAAACAAAATCTGTAGCTACTAGAAAATCGCCCATTCTTTCTTGGTCTCGTCTCCAATAAATCCTTGTCACATTTGTCACTTCAATTTTGTCGCGTCACATTTCTCGTCACCCCATTAGTGTCAAGAAAAAATTAAAGAACCACAAATGCGACAAAAAAACTACAAATTCAAAAAAGGAATTTGTTTGTTTGAGCATCCATACTCCTTAACAATGTCTCGACACTTTTTGTTCGACCCTTGTTGTCCCATTCCGATAATGACCGAAGTAAACTTAATACACACAACGTTTTTACAAAAATACAAATTTGTGTAAAAAAAATTGCGTGTATAAAATCATCCGACCCAACATTTGTGAAATTAATAATAGCCCATGGCCCTATCTTCTCCAGTCCATACACAGCCCAAATCCAAATTTATGTAGCCCATTATATCCGGCCCAAAGTGACATGATAACCAAAAAATTGAAGCCCAAGTGTGTTGAAAACCCGGTCCATCTTTTGAGTTAAATAACATCACAAACCCTAAATCAACTCACACATCACCTAACCCTACACCTAGATTACTCTGTCTCATCTTTATCTCCCACATCAAAAACCTAATCCTTACACCCTTAGCAACCTCCGCCCCCCATCTCTCCATTTGTTTCTTCTCATCATCACATCTCTCAACTAAAACTGAACTCCTTATCTCAATCTCATCTCTTAATCTACAGCCACAAATAATACGAATCTCCAAATATCAATCAACCATCTCGAATTACAATTTGATTCATCTAATGATGATCAAGTTTTAATATCTATCACAAATACATTAAGATGTCTACCAACCCACGAATATGTTCAAGCGAATGAAGCTAAAATATTAGCGGTTGAATCTCGGGTAGGTGTTTAATTTGTTGCATGTGATTCGATTAATGTTTTATGCATCATACCGAAAAAAAATGATGATTTTAACACAATTGTTATAAGTCATTATTTTTATTCGAATATCAAACAAATGAATTGGTACTGATTGCATATCGATTTTGAGTTGAAACGAATAAATGAATTGATTATGACAATAAATGTTATAAATCCTTCATTTAATTCGTATATTAGATGTGGTATAAACCAAACATCAGATCTGTGATGTATGAGAGTTGTTTTCGTGTAAATAGATCTATAAAGATCTCAAAAGGTTAAACACGACAACGAATCTGAGATCTTAATTTGAGTTACTGTTTGAGTCTAGATGAGTTATTTAGTCCGAGTCTTAGGTGGGAATGGGGATAGGAGACGATGGGTATAGGTTAGATTGTGAAGTTGAGGTGATAAAAGGATGGAATGAGTTGGATGTCGAGTCAACTCAGTTGGGTTGACTGAGTCAATGAAGAGTTATGGCGACTCAGTGAGTGATCTGAGTCAACTCGGTAATTACCGAGTTGACTCGGTTGGGGTGATTTTGGTTTTGAGTCACATTTTTGTTACACAAGTGTTTAACAAAAACAGTCCAATCGGAATGTAAAAACAATCCAATCGGAATGTTTGTTTTATGAGTCATCATCGGAATGTTTTATGTCTCATCGGAATCAAACGAGCTCCCCAATCGGAATGACCAATCCGAAAGTCCAATCTGAATATTCAAACGGAAAGACCAATCTGAAAGTCCAATCGGAAAAGCAATCTGAAAACCCAATCTGAATGATAATCTGAATAACCAATCTGAAAACCCAATCTGAAAAGGGTTTTGAATGACCCTAAAAAGATGGAACTGCAGACTTTGTCCTTTTCTGGTTGTATAAACACAGAAAGATAAACCCAGAAAGATAAGACTTTTGACCATGAAGATTATGATAACCGTGACACAAAAATATGATAAGACCCCAAAGACCTGCTACTGTTTGGACAAATGGACTGAATAAAATGACGTGACCCAAAAAAATTTTTGTGATAATGGACAGAAACAATATAAACGAGACACAAGAAATAATTAAACCACCAAATCGACTAAATAAACACGATCCAAGGATAGAAACGAGGCTCTGATGCCAAATGTAGAAAAGCTAAATCGGATCCGGTGGTCTAATGTGGTGGTAAGTGGTGGTGGAAGCCATTGTTGGCTTAGAGAGAGAGAAAGAGAGGTTGAGAGTAAAAGTGTGTGTGTTCCTCAAAATGAACAAAATACAATCAACACCCCTCCTTGGAAGCTAAGGAGGGGTATATATAGTCACGCACACAACCTAAACTATACAAAGAGCCTAGTCTAGTCTAAATGTGCGTGACTATGATAACTAACGGGAATTCTTAAATGTCGTCACATAAAGTGAGTTTCCAACATGCCCTTTGACTAGGATCACTCCCACTAAAGCGAAGAAAGCGTGCCCTTTAACTAGGAGTACCAAGGCTACCAAAACACAAGCGTGTCCTTTAACTAGGAACACCAACACTACTGTAGGAACAAAGTGCCCTTTAACTAGGTCTACTCCCACTATAGTGCCCGCGGATAATCCAAAACCTAAGAAAGTTGGAACTGTAAAACCTGTTAGTGCTAAAACTCAGATTAGAAAACGCAGGAAATCTAAGGGTCATAAACATGTTAGCAATTTTGATAATCTTATATCTGTATCTGCTAACACTCTGGAACCAATAGTTTCCAATGCATTGTCTACTGTTGTTATTGAAAACAGGTGGTCCAAATTGTTCTCTGGTATTTGGACTCTGGTTGTTCCAAGCATATGACCGGAGATCGCTCTCAGCTCAGAAATTTCGTCAGCAAGTTTCTTGGTACGGTTCGATTTGGAAATGATCATATTGCAAAGATAATGGGTTACGGTGAATATCATATTGGGAATGTTATAATTTCAAGAGTGTATTACGTGGAAGGTCTTGGTCGCAACTTATTTTCTGTGGGACAATTTTGTGATGCAAACCTAGAAGTTGCTTTTCGAGAGCATACCTGCTTCATTCATAATTTGGAAGGGGTTGATTTATTGAAAGGTACTCGAGGGAATAATTTGTATACTTTGTCTCTACAAGACATGATGGCCGCTTCTCCCGTATGTTTACTCTCCAAAGCATCGAAGACTAAGTCATGGTTATGGCATCGACGCTTATCTCATTTTAACTTTGACGCTATTAATCACTTGGCGAAAAACGAACTTGTTCGTGGTCTTCCTAAACTATCATTTCACAAGGATCACTTATGTTCCGCATGTACAATGGGGAAAAGCACTAAGAAGTCATACAAACCCAAGACTGTGGAAACCTTGGTTTCCGGATCTTTTAAGCAACTAGGAATGCACCATGTTCATATGATTATACAATCAAAGCGGAATTAGAACATGACACATTAACAAGGTGTTTAGGCACGAATAACATGAATTAAAACAATTGGATTGCCCATTATATTAATAACGAACAACCACTAGGTGTGTGTACATTGAATCCCACACCTAGTCGACACACACTTTAGGTTTACATTGTATATGAAAGTTATGAAAAACCTAATAACCCTTGGTTCCTTTTATAGTGTAAGGATTAGGATTTTACAAGAGATAAGAATAAATAAACATGTGAATCTTCTATTTAAATAACTATATACAGAATATATCCTGCATATATATCCAAATAGAATCTTCTAAAAGCTTCTTGTCTACAATTCTATCAACTCTTAAATTGCATGTGACAATGCTTAGATTGTACACGACAACTCTTGAGCCAACAACGCTTCATTTGTTCTTGTCAACGCCTAAATTGCTCTTGACAACGCTTGGACAATAACTTCATGTTTTCTTCGTTTTTGAGTTTCTGCCACATCAACTTTTTGACCCAACAATCTTCCCCTAGTTGATGGTGGCAAAACTCTATGTGTATCTCTTGTAAGTTGTACATGATCTTCAAATTGCTTCCCCTCAAGTGTAGCATGTATTTCTTCCCCTTTTTGTCACATCAACAGGAAAGTAAACAATGTATGCAATGTTGAAGATTCTCCAAATGTAGGCTCTGTGTAATGATCTTGAAGAACAATTAATATAATATTTTTGATGTAGAAGTAGAATAACCCAACCTTGTGTTCCATGTCTTGTACTATCCACATGATAAAGAACTTATATCAGACCAAGTATAAGTAGACCTCGATCCCTTGTCAATATTCTCATCCCATGTGAGACACTGAGCACGATAATGTAACTCCTTCAAGTGTTATGAAAAGTCTTCATCACCAACCATGTAAAGCACGAACAAGTTACCTTTAAAGTCTATGACTGGGAGTGCATGACTTTAAGATATGATAGAACACAAACTCGCGAAAATCTTCTTCAATCATCAAACTTACCATAAGAATTCTTCCCCTTAAGCCAACACCTCTTCATAAAGACTTTCATTACCTCGTGAATTGTTGCTAACTCGCATTAAAATCATTAATCCATTTAAAAATATCCGAGCCATAAATATCACCATGATATTCTATATTAAAACGGAGATTCCATCTACCTTCGTGTGTAAATTCCACCTTTTTGTGTGCTCAAAACGTACTAATTTTCTCAAACAACAGCAATCATTGTGTTGTCCAATATCCTCTCTTATCCAAGATCTTCATCAGTTGTATTGTCCGATATCGGACAATACCTATCAGCGTTGGAATTCATATATCGGACGACACTGTCAACCTGTCAGCGTTGACTTATTCTGTCAGCGTCAAAAGTACACTCGTCAGCGTCCATTCAATATGTGTCAGCGTCTTCCTCTGCTGCTGACACTTTTAGGGTTACGATCTCATATATTTAGCAATAGAATATTTGAATATTCCTATAAATCAATATATGATCATATCCCAAGTCTGTAATCCATATCTTGTTCAATAACGAATGTATCCCTCAAAAATAGACAAGTAAATATCCTATTTTATCTTAGACCAGTAGAATCATTATTGCGTCTTGTCCCAAAGATCTTGTCAGCGACATAATTCTCCATGACAACGTTAGAACATGTATTACGTCACTGACGTAATTCTCCAAAGTAAATTATAATAAACACGTGAAGACAAGAATCACAATCCATTTATCATACTGGTCGTGTGAACACACCAATTTCCACCAATTAGAATCAAATGGCTTATATTTAGCTTCAGCCTCACGTGAGTAATCATGGACGAGCAAACACTTGATCTAAGCCCAAAAGACGTATATAATATTGTCCTTCTCATGACCAATCATCATCCAATCACTGTGTGAACACACATGTTTCTTTTGCTGTAGACAATCGTGAACCAGGCTTCACATCACATCACAATCATATTCTTTTTCTTTTGTTGTTTGTGCGTAAACTATTATAGCTATTTATAACAACAGCTATAAACTCTAAACGATCAAACCACCATCATCATGATCACGACATGCTGCTAGGGTTCATCATTGATTCATGATGAATCAATTCCCCAAAGCTAATAGCATATAATCTTGAAACAACAACAACAAACAAACAAATCTAGGGTTTTTACATCAAACCCTAAAAACGAAAATCTTCTCTACAGCCAACTTTGACGCCTAATAACTTTTTCTTGGGGATAAAACTCGACAATCCCTCTGGTGGATGTTTAGATATATGTATGTAGAACACACATATAAAATTTCGTGACGATCCAACGGTTCAATCAAAAGTTATGACCTTCTTAATACTGCTGCGCACACAAAAACGTCCAGAAAAACCCTAGACGGATTTTTCTTTTTTTACCATACACGAACACCTTGTTGGTCCTAGCATCACGAGCCACGAGGCTCTGATACCAATTGTAGAAACCTTGGTTTCCGGATCTTTTAAGCAACTAGGAATGCACCATGTTCATATGATTATACAATCAAAGCGGAATTAGAACATGACACATTAACAAGGTGTTTAGGCACGAATAACATGAATTAAAACAATTGGGTTGCCCATTATATTAATAACGAACAACCACTAGGTGTGTGTACATTGAATCCCACACCTAGTCGACACACACTTTAGGTTTACATTGTATATGAAAGTTATGAAAAACCTAATAACCCTTGGTTCCTTTTATAGTGTAAGGATTAGGATTTTACAAGAGATAAGAATAAATAAACATGTGAATCTTCTATTTAAATAACTATATACAGAATATATCCTGCATATATATCCAAATAGAATCTTCTAAAAGCTTCTTGTCTACAATTCTATCAACTCTTGAATTGCATGTGACAATGCTTAGATTGTACACGACAACTCTTGAGCCAACAACGCTTCATTTGTTCTTGTCAACGCCTAAATTGCTCTTGACAACGCTTGGACAATAACTTCATGTTTTCTTCGTTTTTGAGTTTCTGCCACATCAACTTTTTGACCCAACAAAGACTGAAGACACCAACCAAGAGAAACTTTATCTTTTGCATATGGATCTTTGTGGGCCAATGCGTGTTGAAAGTCTTAGTGGCAAAAAGTACATCCTCGTCATTGTCGATGATTACTCTCGGTTTACATGGGTGAAATTTCTTAAAGCAAAAAATGAGGCACCTAAATTCATCATCGGATTTCTCAAGATGATTCAAGTGCGTCTCAACACTACTGTCCGACGCATTCGTACAGATAATGGAACCGAATTTGTGAATCAAATTTTGCGTGATTATTATGAAGAAGTTGGCATTTCTCATGAAACATCCGTTGCTCGCACTCCACAACAAAAGGTGTCGTTGAAAGGCGAAACCGCACACTTATGGAAGCTGCTCGAACGATGTTAATTTACGCAAAGGCTACATTGTTTTTATGGGCAGAAGCAGTATCTACAGCAGTGTACACCCAAAACCGGTCACTAATTCGTAAACGCCATGGTAAAACACCTTATGAGCTTCTCCATGGAAAAGTACCAGATTTATCATATCTTCATGTATTTGGTTCTCTATGCTATCCAAATAATGATGGTGAAAATTTGGGAAAACTTCAACCAAAGGCTGATATTGGTATTTTCATTGGTTACGCCCCCGCAAAGAAGGCATACTGAATCTACAACCGTAACTCTCGCAAGATCCTCGAAACTATGAATGTTGATTTTGATGAGCTGACAGCAATGGCTTCTGAGCAAAGCAGCTCTGAACCCGCACTTCATGAAATGGGACCCAGTAACATTAGTTCTGGTCTTGTCCCAAACAACCCTACTTCATCATCATTTACACCACCTTCTAGGACTGAATGGGATACGTTGTTTCGACCGTTCTTTGATGAATTCTTTACTCCTCAAAGTATTGTTGCTCCAGAACCTGAGGTAATAGCTCCGGTAACCGAAGTTGTCGCTCCAGCAACCGTTGCACAATCAGATACGTCTGCACCTACAATTGGTCTAGATATACCATCAACAACTAATTCTCAACCAACACCTGTTTCAACTACCCATGTCATGCCTATTGATGATGAAGAGGATGATGATGATCACGATTTGGAATTCGCTCAAATGCGTGAACTTCCATTCTTTGGTGTACCAATTCCCGACCCTAATCAAGCCGGGTCGTCCACCTCAGAGGAAGCTCCTTCTACAGTTTACTCTAATCCACAGATTCGTGAACATGACAGCAAGTGGACAAAGGATCATCCTATAGAATCTATTATTGGTGACCCTAATCGCCCGGTATCCACACGAAGTCAGTTACAAGAAAGTGCAATGTTTTTTCACTTTGATGCTTTTCTCACTGAAGTTGAACCTAAGACATGGCAACAAGCTTTTACTCAATCCTGTTGGATAGAAGCTATGCAAGAAGAACTTAACGAATTCATACGTCTTGATGTTTGGGAACTTGTCCCATGCCCGGATCAAGTGCAGTTACTCACTTTGAAATGGGTTTACAAGGTGAAACTCGATGAGTTAGGCGGAATATTGAAGAACAAAGCTCGACTAGTAGCTCGTGGATACAGGCAATTATTGGGCATCGACTTTATGGAATCCTTTGCATCTGTTGCCCGTTTGGAAGCTATTAGACTATTCCTCGCTTATGCAGCCCACATGAATATGATCGTCGATCAGATGGATGTGAAGACGGCATTTCTTAATGGTGAAATCAAGGAAGAGGTCTATGTTCAACAGCCGGATGGATTTGTGAATCCTAATTATCCTAATCATGTGTATAAGCTTAAGAAGGCTCTCTATGGGTTGAAACAAGCTCCACGCGCATGGTATGATCTACTGTCACAATTCATCATTTCGCAAGGCTTCGCTAAAGGCAAGGTGGATCCCACGCTGTTCATTCAGAAACGAGGTAAAGATATGATTATGGTACAAATATATGTTGATGATATTATATTTGCAGCCTCGACCCAAACCTTATCGGATGAGTTTGGGACACTCATGTCTTCCAAGTTTAAGATGTCAATGATGGGCAAGGTATCATTCTTCTTAGGTCTTCAGATATCTCAGAGTCCCAGAGGCATCTTTATCAATCAATGAAAGTATGCCCTTGAATCGCTTAAGAAATATAAGATGGAATCTTGTGACCCCGTGGATACTCCAATGGTGGAAAAATCTAAGCTTGATGCAGATCCACATGGAGTTGCCGTTGATCCGACACTTTATCGTGGAATGATCGGTACTCTTCTGTATATCACAGCCAGTCGACCTGATCTTCAGTTTGGTATATGTATGTGTGCCAGGTATCAAACTAGGCCTACTGAGTTACACTTAGCTACTGTTAAAAGGATCTTTCGATATCTTAAATGAACCATTAATCGGGGACTTTGGTATTCGAAGGACTCTTCTATTGCACTAATGGCATATGCAGATGCGGATCACGCGGGTTGTCAAGATACAAGGCGTAGCACGAGTGGAACTTTGCAACTACTAGGAGATCGACTAATTAGTTGGGCATCGAAAAGGCAGAAAAGTGCTGCAATTTCAAGTACGGAAGCAGAATAAATAGCTATGTCCGGTTGCTGCGCTCAAATTCTTTGGATGAGATCGCAGTTAACCGACGATGGTCTAGGTTTCAAAAAAATTCCGATGTACTGCGACAACAAGAGTGCAATTGCCTTATGTTGCAACAATGTTCAATTCTCCCGGTCGAAGCATATTGACATTCGCTACCATTTCGTCAAGGAGCAAGTGGAAAATGGAGTAATCGAGCTTTACTTTGTCCGATCTGAGTATCAATTGGCGGATATTTTCACGAAGGCTTTAGATCGCGCTCGAATTGAATTTTTGGCCGACAAGCTAGGAATGAGAACTTTCTTGCCTGAGACTCTAAAGGAACTGGCAGATGAAGCGAAAGAATAGTGGTGGTAAAACTATTCTCCGTATCCTTGGTGATCATCTGTATATATTGTTTATATTTTTATCCACAAAAACAAAATAAAAAATATAAAACCATATAAAACCCATAAAAATTGAAAAATCTAGAAAAATCCAAAAATATTTTTACTTTATTTTTCAAAGGCATGTCTTTTGGTACGATAATATTTACGGCCTTAGAAATGTTGATTAATATCGACACGGTGCCATAAATAGAGTTCGTACAAAAGTTGTAAATATTTCATAAAACATGCCAAAATGGCTTGTAGTCATTTCTGACTGCAACCCGGTTTTCATATTAAAGTCAAGTATTTCTTATGAAAGCTTTGGCTCACAACGGGAATTAATTTTCTCGGACAAGGTTTACTTTCAAACCTTGCAAGGGATCAAGTTTACTTTATAACTTGGTCTAACACAAATCTATGTACGCCTCAGTGCATTTATTTGTTAAAACAAGAGAAGTCTTGTTTTTATGAAGCTATCATTTCTATAACCATCGCAATCTACAATTGGTATCTACATACTCGACGATGCGACTACTCAACCGACGACTACAGCTCTTTCAATAGAACACGGGTCAACAATTGAGGGGGAGCAATTGTCAAGCATTCAGAATCTTCGATGCCGAACGTGCTTAGTTCACAATTTGATGTCAAGACAACAATACCAATCGTACATGTGGTGTCAAGAGATGACTTCAGACATGACGAGGCGACCAACATACGCTGACAAGAACCATTTGATCTTATCATATGATGTTCTCATCTATCAGGTCCAACCTTGTCAATTATTTTCTAATATGGTGAATATGTGATCATGTTACAAATCGGTATCATATCTCATACGTTTGATATCATGAAGATAAAATAGACTTGCATTTTTCTTCCCAAAACCTTTGTTAAAACTTCATTAAATCAATTGATATTAAAAACATCGATTGGGTTAATATTTTTAATATGGGGGAGAAAATGTGATTTAATATGGGATATTATCAAAAATGGTTTTACTTAATGTGCCGGCTCTTCTCGACATATGCGAAATGTTTTCGAATATCGTGGCATATGTTAAGGGGGAGCAAAATGGATTTGCATATCAAAAATGGATTTCATGGTGATTTATACTTACCCAAAACCCATTTATTTCACGACGATGAAGATTGTGGTGACATAAGGATGGTAGGATAGGTTAAGTCCTATGATTCTTCCAGAACCGGAGGAATCTTCCCAAGGACATTCCATAGCTAGAAATAGTAGTCCTTAGGAAAGATGGAGAAAGATTGTGAACGTAGCTGAATGCCGACCAAGTACTTAAGTTAGCACTGGAACAATCACAACAAGGTGCTAGTTATGACGTATTGGTAAGCATTGAAGGGGTTGAAGAATGAAAAAGAATTGTAAAGATAAAGGGTGTAAAAAAAAGAAGCCCTCCTTACAACTTTAGGCAGAAACCGGGTCAACACATATGCTATTGAGATCATTTTAATGATTCTTGATATTGAAGACAGACATCATGGACCCAGTGATGCAATGCACAACCCATCCCAGCTAACTCAGATATCTCTTAAAAGATATTTGTTTTAATCACACGGAGACAACACGTTATCTATTGATTTATTCACTCCGAATAAATTGGTATTGAAATGGTGGCACTCCTCTCCAGCCTCCGATCACTAAAATCCAAAATGCACGATCGAGTCTAGAGCCATTTGAGATCATCAAATATCTCATTAGGACACACTTTCATATTTCCTTGCTTCTTCACACACTGTGAAAAGTAAGAAAGATCTTAAGAGTCCTACGCAAAATCTTCATGATCTTGCCTGAACATCTGAGTAATACGAAAGTATTTACAATGAAGATGGAAATCCTTCTTGAGCGAATATCAAAAAGCTCATGGTAGGTGACTTGTGCGATTCTTTATGAATCAAACTTGTGATAACTGGAAAGCAACAGCTGTTTAATTCTTAACTGAACTTAAACGCGTTCCAGGCCTCTACGCAATATCTTAGTGATCTTGCCAGAACACTCAGAGTGATACCTTAGTGTTCACGGTGAAGAGTGGAAATCCTTCTAGTGTTAACATCAAACAACACTTGGTAGGTAACTTGCAAGATTCTATACGAATCAAGCTCGTGACAACTGGAAAGCAACGATGGTGTGGTTCTTAATTGAATTTCACTTGTTCCAGGAACATGAATTGACGACTTCAAATCATGCGGATATTATTATCCAAATGATTCACTCTTTATGTTCGCAGTCAGCTTTAGACGGTCGAATAAAGAGAACGGGTTTACCCGCGAAATCCTGTCAGGAAGTTACTTAATTGAAACTATCCGTCACGGGTACGATATCTAATATCGTCCAATGGTCTTCACCGACCGGAGGTAAAATGCTACCGATTTAGAATGAAATGTTCAAAGCCATTTCGTTCGTGTCTACTTATGTTGCGGCATTTGAAGACGGTGGCGTTGCGGAATCCAAGAAGAAGTCGTCCCCGCATGCTTATACTTTATGCACTTAATATCTCATCTAATTCAAGAAAGCCTAAAAGTTAAGTCTTCCGCTGTATCGAACTCTGAAGCTTTCAAGAATTACAAAGGTATAAGTATGTAGGACGTGAGGTCACGAAGAGGCGAAGATCACAAGTGATGGATGCACAAGATCAAGGCAAGAGATTAATGCTCAAGATTGATATCAATGATCACATCAGCATGTTCACCTGAAAAGAAAAACAAAAGAAAGACGAAGACTACGAGCTCAAGATAAGCATAGTATGCTAGGTTTATTTTATTATTGTAACTTGGGTAACGCCCTTGTTTGGAGTGACCTCCCTTAGGGGGAGATTGTTAGAAATACGTTTTTACGTATATAGGAAGATTCGGTCACTCCGACAATATACTAAGTAGTAGCTCGTAGTCTAGACATCATTATTAAACAAACAAAGTCAAGCCTAGCCTACAACATGTGTAGGCCGGCCCAACATTGTAAGCCCAAGCCCATCACAAGGCTTGGGTATATAAACCCTCTCCTTTGATGGAGAGGGTGTGTGTTCCTCATTTTTACACATAGTGAAAAGTGTTTTTCTTTCACTTTCTCTCTCTAAGTGTGTGTGTTCTCACCATCTCTCTATCTCTTTCTCTCTCTAAAACATAAGCAAGATTTACATATCCTACAAAGTATTCTATCATTGCTTGGACTTCTTCTCATCAACGCTTGGATACTTCTTGTCAACGCTTGATTTCTTCCTATCAACGTCTAATTAACTCTTGTCAACGTCTAAGTGTCTTGGCTCATTTTATTCCCAACAATCCTACCCTAAACTTGATATCTACTCTAGTAATCAAGTTTCTGAATAAAAACTAAGTACAAGGAGGATTCTTACAAATAAAGATCACTTGTTAATTAGAAAATAAATAAATCTAATTAAACCTTTACGAACATCACTTGTATAATCCATTTCCAGCTGTGTTGACACCATTTTCTTCAAAACTTCCTTGGACATGGGATATTCAGCATCCACAAGAAGATATTCTGAAAAATTTGTAGTACTCAAATGGTAAACACCAGCTGCTGAATGTAGACGCCATTGAAGTCCACTGATATCATCCAAATCCAACCATATTGGATCTGTATCATTTGGCTCACACATTCTCTTGAATGTGGACCAAATCTTTATTCCATTGACTCAAGTAGGTGCTTCAGCCTCATACTTGGCCTTCATCAATACCCAAAGATCTACCAAGTCTTCTCTATCCAGGCTTGCAAACAAAGAGATGAGAGTAGTAAAAGTATGTACCTTCTTTCCATATCTGGTGATCATCCAGAACCCACTTGCATCTTCTTCATAGTGAACTATAGGGTTTCTGGAATCAAAAGGTAATACCTCTGCAATATGTGAAGCTTCCAAAGGTGAGAGCTTAATACTCCTGCTAATAACAGCTTCACCAGGATTCACTCTATCCAAAGCTGGGAATTCAATAGGAAGTCCCTTCTTCACTGGCCTTAGTGTAATTGAACCCTTTTGAATCTGCATCTCTTCTTCAAGTTCTTCCTTTCTTTCATCAGAAAGAAGTCTGATAGTATTCTCCTCTTGAATACGTGCCCATATGGGATAGGCACGAAACTCCAATTCATCAAAGGAAAAATTCTGCAATTTCTTGAAAGTCCAACCCCCTTGATGACATCTGAGAAGCACATAGTAAAGCTCCCTTGTATCCTTCTTAGTCTGTGAAAGAACCTTGCTAGCCTTATACTTCAAAATTACCTTACAATCTCTTTGAACTCTTAGCAGAATCTCCAAACCCTAGATTTGATCTGAAATTGTCATGTCTGGATTCTCCATAACCTTATTCTCCCATGCAAAGTACATTCTGGCTACTTCAGGCATTTCATAATCAACTTGCATTTTCAACTCCTCAAGTCTTTCCTTAGCCAACTCATCACCATATTCAATCCTTTCTAGATCTTTAATAATCATCACACTTGAATCAGTACTCTCATTATCATTTCCTCCCTTATTACTTTCAGGAGTAGCCACAATTTGTGACTCAATAGCAGTCTCCTTCATCCTCTCTTTTTCCTCAATTTGTGCAGCCAAAATGGAATCAAAATGTACTTGGGCTGCATCCTTGGGAACTTCTGCTTCTATCATAATCCCTTTACCTTTATCCAATACATCAATAGTAGGTAAAGAAGTTGATGGTACCTGTGTAGACACATCCTTGATGATAGCTGATGAATGGGATACACCAACTACAACTGCAAGTTTATCAGCGTCCAAAACCTGAAGGTCAACGCTTAATTTACTCTTATCAGCGCTTGACTTTGTGAACTGCTCCATCATTTCAGTAAAAGACAACTTTGTAGGAGTAACCAATGAAGCATCAAAACCTGGTTGCCTCTTCAAATCTGTAAGAGCCTCAGCTATACCCAAAGAATCACCAAAAGAAGTGCCTTCTTGTGAGCCTTTGTCACTCATATGGACCTGTTCATCCTCCCCTTTGGAAGAATTCTCCTCTCTACGCCTAGTGTTAACACCTTCCAAAATAACTATCCTCTCCCTCAATTGCTTGAGTTCAAGGCCTTGTGTGTTGACAGTCTGTACAAGGTCTGCATTTTGCTTTTGCAAGCTAATGGAGACCACCGTCAAGTCCAAATTAGTGTAAGGTTCCAATCTGCCCTCCTCTAGAATGGGAATTTGACCTCCCAAAGTAGATTCATGGGGAATGGATGGGGTCTTAATGATGTTAGGACTGTCTTCGCCTGCTTCTAAGCTAGAACCAATAGTCCCAACCCCACCCATGTCACCAACCACACTTGTGGTGGTGGTTCTCTCTGTTGTATGGCTAGGACCACTAGAGGAGAACACTCCAGTAGTCCTTTGGCGTTTTATCAACCTATACTCTGGTGGTGTAGAAGATTGAGTGGATTGAGAGTCTGTTTGAAGGTTAAGGGGTGTTTGGGTTTGTGGTAAAAAGGTGTCAGCGTTTGGATTTGGAGTGTCAACGCCAACATTTGAAGTGTCAGCGTTGAAATTGTTCTTGGTCAACTTCCATTTGCTGGGGTGATGGTGGTTGTTCAGGCAATGGGTCTGGTTGTGGGTGAGGGTGTGGGTTTGTTGCTTCAATAACAGCCAGCATGGCTTGGGTGAGGGGTAGATCTCTATAAGGTTCAGAATTCATCTTCCCAAAAATTGCTTTCTTTTGAACAAGGGTCGTATATTAATCATTGTGATCCCTATTGCAGTATTCTAGTAAATCAAAAACCATTTGCAAAAACCTTAGGTAAGCAAGAGTCATCTTGTTACCCTTATTATGACACATGCCATCAAAAATCATTTTTGAAAAGTTATACTTTTGCCCAGTTGCAATACACACAATGGCACTCCCAATAGATCGGTTGATTTCATTGTGTGCAGTGCATATAGGACTCAAACATTGAAGAATGACATGTATTAAGTACTTCCAAGCCGGGGGAAATTCTTGTTTTGAATATTTGTTTAAATGGCCTTGTTCAGGCAAAGGATAACCCAAGACTTGGAGTCCTTGCTATAGCTCTGCAATGGGTAGGGGGTTATACCATCTGCATCATTAAGATGCAAAGCTTGGCAAACCAAAGCTTCAGTAACCACCCATGGAACCCCATGGATAATAGCAGTCAATGTAGTCACTTCATTAACTGTTGAGGAACTAACAGTGTTCCAAAACTGTTTAATGTGTGTGACAGGGATAAGAGGAGTATGTGAAAGTGCATACCTTAATAGGGACGCATTCAAATACTCAACCATCTGAGTATATTGGGGAAAAAGAGTATTATCAGCTTGTAAATAAGCTACCATGTTATGTTGACTCCTGAACCCTAATTCCAAATATGTAGGTTTAAACTTAGGTGCCATTGATGATTTAAGAAAGCTGTGATAAAAGTTATGAAAGATGAAGGTTGTGAGAAAATATAGTTAGACAAGAATAAGCAGTTACCCTGTTTAAAAGAAATGAGCCAAATAAATAGGAGAGGTTAAAAATATGTGATTGGTCAAAACATGAGGTAGTTATATTCAAAAAGTAATCATGAAATCTTGAAAAATATATAACTTATCTCAAGAATTAATAAAAAGTTACCAACTCCTAAAATTACGGCCCATATTTTCATCAAAAATAACAACTGGGTAGGACCCAATGTTTATCAACGGTCAAAAATAACTTATCAGTGCCCAACGGCTATATTCTTGTCAACGTTGGAAATTGCCATGTCAGTGTTAAAATTGGTCTTAACAGCGTTTGGAAAGAAAAATGTCAGCGTCCAAAAATAAAAATAATTAAAAAGAAAAAGGACCTTAACAAAGTAATGTATCCTAGTGAAGATAACTTATAGACTGAAAATCATTATAGGGTGGCAAGCACTGTCCAATCATGCACACTTGCTTAAGCAAGATAGACATAATTGCCCTCAAGTGTCCCTTGCTAACCAAAGTTCTTAACAATGAAGTTACCTCATACAAATCCCTTGTAACTTCCCAGGTAAGCCCAATAAAAACATACCCAAGTCTCCCAACCGACCAAATCTAATTCTAGGTCAAAAGGTCTTGGCAACGTGCAAAGTATATCAACTTTGCATGCTACAGTGCCTCACGATTTAGAAAAATAACTCGTACTCACCAGTGGACACAGTATAGAATTGTGATAAGAGTATTATAAGAATCCCCGAAAATTCTAAAGGTTTCCTAAACCCCCCTTTAAACTATGATATACAAGTTTCCAAAAATAAAATATGCAATAAAAATTTATGTCAAGATAGGAATGTAAACACTCCAACCAGCATCCATAAACTTGAACACACTCCTAGTAAGCTCCAAAGATCCATAAGCAACTTTGTATCCATTTGTACCATGCTCATAATGCCTGCATAATTAGATCAAAAACCACAAAACTAACATATTGCTGTCAGCGTCCATTTTAACACTTATCAGCGTTAAAATAACCTTTGTCAGCGTTAGATAATAAAGTGGAAAACCTAATTTTGTACAAAGACCAATAACAGTGCATATCCTGTACATACTTTTACATAAGTTCCAAAAACACATTTTAGGTAAGATTGATCATTCCAATACTTGTTACCAAGTATTGAAACCTCCCAGCATCAAAAGGTTTAGTTAACAAATCTGCTACATTTTCTTCTGTGTCAACCCTATCTGGTTGTATTAAACCTTTTTCAAAACAATGTCTTATAAAATAATGTCTAATTTCTATGTGTTTGGTTTTATAATGATTTACAGGATTCTTAATAATGCATAATGTACTGTTATTGTCTACAAAAATCTTGGTATGCATAAAATTATACCCATAATCCAACAGTTGGTTCTGAATCCGTAAGACTTGTCCACAACAAGCAGCTGCAGCAACATATTCCGCTTCAGTTGTAGAGTTGGCCACCACTGTTTGTTTCTTGCATTGCCAAGATTTCAATCTGCTCCCAAGAAACTGGCATCCACCAGTTGTGGATTTTCTATCAAACTTGTCACCTCCATAATCACTGTCTAAATAACCAATAAGCTCCAATGGAGAATCCTTTGGATACCATAATCCCAAGGTGGGATAACACCTAAGATATCTAAAGATCCTCTTGACAACATGAAGATGACACTCTTTGGGAGCCATGGCGTGCACATGCACACACAGCAAACATGATGTTAGGTCTAGAAGCTGTAAGATAAATCAATGATCCAATCATTGACCTATAATGCCTGACATCCACCTCTTTTCTATCTCCAATCTTTCCCAAAGGGTGTTCCCTATCAATGGGTGTGCTAGCCCATTTTTCATGTGGAGAAAAACCAAACTTCTTCAAGATTTCTGCTACATACTTGTCTTGAGAGATAAAGATACCATCTTCTTTCTATTGAACTTGTAAACCTAGAAAGAAGTTCATCTCTCCCATTGCACTCATCTTGAATTTCTCTGTCATGAGTTTGGAAAAGTCGTTACTCATCTTTGGATTTGAAGAGCCAAAGATGATATCATCCACATAGACCTAAACAAGTAGAAAGTCCTTACCAATCTTCTTGGTAAATAAAGTCTGATCTATGGTTCCCCTCTTGAATCCACTTTCCACCAGATAGGTGGACAATGTGCCATACCATGCTCTTGGGGCTTGATGAAGTCTATACATTGCTTTCTTCACCCTATACACTTTGTCTGAATGTTATGAATCTTCAAAACCAGGAGGCTGCATTACATAAACCTCCTCTGCAATTGTGACATAAAGAAAAGCACTCTTCACATCCATTTGATAAACTGTGAAGCCCATGCAAGAAGCATAGGCTAGGAAAATCCTTATTGCTTCAATCCTTGCAACATGTGCAAAAACCTCTTCATAGTCTATCCCTTCCTCTTGTGTATAGCCTTGAGCAACTAAACGTGCCTTGTTTCTGATCACAATCCCTCTTTCATCCTTATTGTTTCTAAGAACCCATCTTGTCCCTATAGGTCTTACATATCTAGGACAATCCACTAACTCCCAAACATCTTGAATAGCAAATTGGTAAAGCTCATCCTGCATTGCTTCCACCTAACTTGGTTCTTTGAGAGCATCAAAAATCTTCTTGAGTTCCTGTTGTGACAGAAAACAAGCAAACAAACATGCATGTACAAGAGGGGTATCAACCTTCTTGTGAATATTGGCAATAAATCCTCCTTGATTCTGATGAGACCTTCTTGTTTGAACAGGATACAACACATCACCAATGATTAGAGAAGGAGGATGATTTCTGATAGTAGATGTAAGTGTTCCTCCTTCAATAAGCATGTTGTCTTCAATTTCAGTCTCCATATTGCCAATATCATCTTCATATTCTCTTCCATCATCACCAGAATGAACCTCTTCATGAACTATGAAAGGTTCACCTTGTTCAAAAGTATTGGAAGAGAATAAATGGTTAAAAGGGTTGTCAACGCCTGAAATTGACCTGTCAGCGTCTGAGCTATCAACGCCTGAATTTGGCCTGTCAGCGTCGGAATTGCCTTTATTAACGCTTGAAGATTCATGCATGTTTTCATCAATTGGCTTTTCTTGTGGACCATCTTTTTCCTTTCCAGCAGCAGCACCAGCAGCAAATCCATCTGTCCATATAGGGATGGTAACATACTCAAGTGAGGGAGCTAATTTGACTACATGTGATTCTACTTCCTTGTCAACCTTTTTACCTGAAATTTCAATAATATGTTCTTCCACAACATTTGAATCCTCTTTCACAATGTCTGGATTAGCAACAGGCATATAATTCAAGGTTCTAGATAGAGGTCTAAATCAAAGAACCAATTAGGTCCACTCTCAGGATCACTAGGTTTACTTTCTAAAAACTTAACATGTACCTTTTCAAGTATACGTTTTTCTTTCTTAATGTAAACCCTATATCCCTTACTATGCACTGAATAGCCCATAAAATAGCCTTTATTACCTTTAGCACTAAACTTTTCTAAGGCATCAATAGTATCTAATATTACTACATGACATCCAAAGGGTTTAAGAAAACCAATATTAGGTTTCCTATTCCAAAATAGCTCAAAAGGTGTCTTATTGTGGATTTTGTTGATTAATGCCCTATTCTGAACATAGCAGGTTGTATTCACAGCCTCAGCCCAAAAAGCAATGGGAAAATGAGCATCAACCAACATTGTCCTAGCTGCTTCTACGAGTGTTCTACTCTTCCTCTCAGCCACCCCATTCTGTTGTGGGGTTCTAGCTATGCTAAACTGCCTAATAATCCCTCTATTGACACAGAAGTCATCTAACAATTTGTTTCTAAACTCACCACCATTATCAATTCTAAGTATTTTAACCTCATTCCCTGTTTTCTTTTCAATTTGGGTAATAAAGTTAATCAAAACTGTGGATGTTTCACTTTTTAAGGCCAAAAAGAAAGTCCAAGTAAATCTGAAAAATCATCAGTTATGACAAAACAAAAGGATTTACCATTCAAACTTTCTATATTAGTTGGGCCAAATAAGTCCATATGTAGCAAGTGAAGTGGTTTAGAACTAGAGTGCACAAGTTTAGACTTAAAGGAGACTTTGTGATGTTTGCCTTTAAGGCATGCAACACAAGAATGATCATTGTGGAAAGCCTTTTTAGGCAAACCATCAACTAAACCATGTCTCACAAGGCTGTTTATGTTCTTAAAGTTTATGTGCCCTAACCTTCTGTGCCATAGATTACTTTCATCAACTGAAGCCTTAGCATATAGATATGACAAATTATTATTCATCCTAATTCCATTAAGATTTACATTATAAATGTCCTTATGCCTAGGTGTTCTATAATCAATAAACTTCTCATCAGGTATCTTAAAGTCTTTGTTTAACACCAAACATTCAGTATCAGTGAAAAGAACCTTATTCTTGTTATCACACACTTGTGATATACTAAACAGATTATAATCAAGTTCTTTTACCAGAAATACGTTTTCAAAACGCAAATTATTGGTGATAAGAGTGCCTTTGCCAGAAATTGTACCATATCCTCCTCCAAAGTACACTTTGTCACCATCTTTAATGGGGGTAAAGTTAGTCAAATAATCTTCCTTCCCCGTCATGTGCCTAGAGCATCCACTATCCCAGTATCCATAATCATTTACCTTCTTTTGAATGCCCTGCACATAAAGAAAACAAATTAGTTTTCTTTGGGAACCCAAGCCTGAGCAGACTTGGATTCATTTGGTTGTTCAACAAGAACATATTTAGTCCCTGTAACAACCCCTTGTTCATCCCTTTGAGGATTGAACACCCAGTTAACCCCAATTGGTTTAGTTATGACCTTCGAAATATAATGAAATTTGTTATAGGTCATAGAAATCCCATCAGAATTAGGGTTTTGGTCTTGTTTGGGTCTCCATGTCAAACTAGATGAAGCTATAGACCCCTTTCCCTTTGGATGTAAGTACTTGTTATTACCTGGTCTAACAGCGTTGGAAACATTCTTGTCAACGTTAAAGTTGTTCTTGACAACGCTGAAATTGCACTTATCAGCGCCAAAATTAGGGTTTGCTACAGGAACCCATTGTCTGTTAGACCATGTATTGGTCTTTTGAAAAGGCCTTTGTCCATGAGTAATAAACCCTTTAGTAAAGAATGGAGCGGGTCTAGTAACTTGTGGACTTTGTTGGACAAAAGGTCTGGGTTTGACCATGGTTGACTTTTTGTCAGCGTTGACTTTTGAAGCACTGACACATTTATACGCCAAATGAGAAAAAATCCCACAAATATAACAAGCTTTTCTAGACATAACCCTAGGTCTAGATGAAAAGAACCCTGTCCCATTATCACTAACTTGACTTTGTGGTGACCTAGGTTTCCTATACATTTCAGCATACTTAACACTAGGTTTTCTATTGCTAGATGAGTCAAGGTCAACAGGTTTTCCAGTAGAAGGGTTGGTCACAATTATGGGTGTAGATTCATTTGGCCTCTCATTAAGCATCCCACCTTTAACTAACAATGTAGAATTGGCTTTCTTCCATTGTTCCAAGTCAGTCAATTTCTGCTTATATTCCTCTACTGGAGTAAGAACTCTTGGTGGAGGAATTAATTCCTTTTCTTGGAGTTCTGGTATACCAGTCCAAGATAGATCCTTTCTAAAACACCATGAAAGTTTCCAGCAGGTGGTGGAACATCAGCATACTCTTTCATCCCAATCCCAGTCATATCCCTAGAGTCTCTTTGCTCACTTACACATTTTTCTAGGGTTTGAGAAGCTTTATCAAATCTTTGAATTTTAAGCCCTACTTTCTCTTTGTTTTTAATAGCCTCATCTAACTTAGCTTGTATGACTCCTTTGGATCTCTCCAGTATGTCCCTAAGGTCAACACTAACTATGAGGTTATGAGACAAAACGTTAATTTGATCTTTTAGGTCAAGATCCATTTTCTTATATTCTGATACAGTCTTTTCAGTCTGAACAAGTGCCATTTGATAATTAGATAGCTTGCATTTTTCATAAAAAACATCTGATTTTAACTTTAAAATTTTTTTGTTAAGTTTTTCAGTGTTTAAACGACAACCTTTACTACAGAAATCATCATCATATACCTCATTATCTGATGAAGACGAAGAATGTGCCATGAGATCAAAGTGAACAGGCTCTTGTTCTTCCTTTTCTTTTCAATATCTTCAGTTGAGACAACTCTCCCATCTGAAGGTCTTTCTTTTCGATCCTCTTCAGTTGAGCCATCAATTTATCTTGCAGCAATAGCAGTAGCAATCTTAGCAGCTTTATCGAATGTGTTTCCATATTCAATGATTTCCCATAGAGTGTGATCATGAATTTGAAGGTACTGCTCAAAATTGAACTTCTATAGCTCAAAGTTGTCAAGGTCTAGCATGGGGATTTTTAGATTGGACTTAAGGAGGAAGTCATATCTGGAGTAGACATCTTGTCTGGTTTTTAGAGTTTCTTGAAAAATTAGAATTTTTGGCAATTTTAGGGTTTTTAGGGTTTCGTGTTCTTTAGATCAAAGTTCCTCAACAAGCTCTGATACCACTTGCTGATCCCAAACTTCGATCGATTAGCTTTGTGTTAACGAGATTAGATCAAGTTAAGCACTTAGAGAAACTTTGTTGTATGAACAATTCAAGTACTATGCGGAATTAATACTTGAATGAAGAACAAGCAAAACAAGTAAACCAAACTTTCACTCTTGATTAATGAATCAAACTTGTGTACAATGAAGTGTAAAACGTATATTAAACTAAAACCTAAAGGCCTCCTTTATTAAGGAACCTTGTACAAGAGTCTACGTATCAACTATATAGGTAAAGATAAACATAGAAAATACAATGTCGAACATATCTTTACTAGAAATACAAAACTTGTAGACTAAGTATTCTATCAGTGCTCGGACTTCTTCTCATCAACGCTTGGATACTTCTTGTCAACGCTTGATCTGTCAGTGCTTGATTTCTTCCTATCAACGTCTAATTAACTCTTGTCAGCGTCTAAATGTCTTGGCTCATTTTATTCCCAACAGATAGAAGCTATAAAACTTTGCTTTCTAATAGAATGGGAGTTGATTTTACTAGTGTGAGAATCCATTATACTTTACTGCATCATGAGCATCACTAGATTTAGCTGATTTTGCATTTGACCCATTCTAACAAACATTGCTTCTATCCCACTAGTGCTAGCTTCTGCATCATTAAAATTTCAGATGCTTGCCTTGTCTTGACCATGAATTAGATTGACCTTAGCATTGTGTTGCACCTAACATTAATAGTTCTAGGGATTGGTGGTTTGTACTTTCCATGTAGAGGATGACCAACAAGATGCCCTTTTAACATGCAATATTCATAACCACGGGTACCCTTCTTTACCACAATTAGAACAATATACTCCAGCCTTAGAAGGACTTATTTTCCCAGTTTGTGTTGTGTTTAAGTATTGTGATCCAATGTTCTTGTATAAGCCATTAAACCTGCCACCCTGAGAATTATAAGTTTGTGTAGTTAGGGTAGTTGATCCAACATATTTTTGGTATACTTCCTTCTCTTTGCTTCTCTTCTTGTCTTATCATGCTATAGGCTTTAGCAAATGTGAGGAGTGGTTGGCGTAATAGAATCTAACCTCTTATGTTTGAAAATACCTATCTAACCCCACGAGAAATCGAATAAGCCTCTTTCTTTTTTCTTCATCACCATTGTTTCTATCATTTTCACAATTACAAACACAACTAGACACATAGGGTGCTTCCAAGGCATCATGTTTATCGCACAATACTTTCCATTTGTGACAATACACTTCAATGATATACTTCAATTGCTTAAAATCCACAATATCATTTACCAATTGATAGATCCTGGGCCCATCTAACTGTGCATAATGCTTATACACTTCTGCCCGTAATTCATAATCAAAATTGACAAAATTTAGTTTGTTACCTATTCTACCTGAAATAGTGTTCAAGATCCATGAAATAATCATGTCATAAGTTTTTTCATACAAAGTATTTTCTTTTGAATCAACATTTGGTACACCAGAATTCACTAGTGACTATCTTAGGCTTATTTTTGGCATTTACTTCTATCATGAGAATAGTAGTTTTCAGATCCAGTTAGTTTCTTTGAGATAAGAATCAAACCAGGATGATTATTCGGTTGTAGATAGAGGGTATGATTAGGTGAATTTACATCAATGGAAGGGTTTGATGGACTAGCTGATTGTGGACTTGCTTGAGGATTGATTGATGGTGTCATTGTTGATCATAAGATATCAATAAATATGGTTGGGTTTGAAGGTTTATCAATGGTGATCCGTGTAACAACCTCTGTTTCTTAATTCTTAAGTGATGTGATTTGATAAGTTAAATGATTGATTATGCGGAATATAGTGGTATAGATGGTTGTTGATGATAGAATTATGCTTGCAAGGTAGAATTAACAAGAAAAATGGTGGATTTGATGAAGAAAATTTTGGCGGGTAAATCATTTATTGTGGTAAAAGTTTGTTAGACACCTGAAAAAGGTTGTTGAAGTGATCGAAACCGTTACTCACCATGATTTTGTTGAGGTGAAAGGCTCTAATACCATGATTATAATTAGAAATAGCGAGAAATGGAAATGTGTGTTTATTTAAGTGTAAATTGTTAAAGTTACTAAATAAGAGGGAACAACTATTTATAAGAATTCAAACTAAGCTAAAGTACAATCAGTTAAGCTAAAAATACAACTTAAAGATTACACAACATTACATTGAACCATAGCTCTTGTTCTGCATATGTGTTGTTTGCTCAAACTATGTACTTGATCCTTCTTGTTCTTAAGTTGAGGATCTTGTGTCCTTTTAACTAAATTGGACTTTAGATTGATCATATGAACCATTGAGAACTCATTGTGGAATGGAAGTAGGACTTTGTCAACATCTTTATACTTGTTGTGCTTCCGGGTTTCTCAAAACACCTTTTAAAAATGTTTGGATTCGGTTATTTTCACGAGTACCACCGATCTATATACTGAAAAGGAAATGACGTCTTGTTTTTAATGAAAAGTAAGAGTTGATTTATAGTTTCATTATATGAATAATTATATAAAATATATTTTAGCATTTATTGAGGCGGGTTTTTATGGTAACACATCAGGGAGCGTGAGCCCATGAATTTACGAATACTTTATCAACATCTTTATACTTGTTGTGCTTTCGGTTTTCTGTTGTGCTAAAAATGTTTTAATTTGGTTATGCTCACGAGTACTACCGGTCTATGCACTAAAAAGGAAACGATGTCTTGGCTTTTTAATGAAAAGTAAGAGTTGTTTTATAATTGCATTATATGAAGAGTTAAATTAAATATATTTTAGCATTTATTCAGGCGGATTTTTATGGTAACACATCAGGGAGCGTGAGCCCATGAATTCACTCGTGACCCCATTATATCACTATCAATTTACGCGTGAGCAGAGCATAAATGGTGAGTTTCTTGCTACTCAGGTTTTATGCAAAGTATGCATTTTTTTATTATTGTTTATTTAATTATCAGTATGTGTGAGGTATTTTGTGCGACATGTTTATATAAAATAAAACATTTAATGAAATGTGAGGAAGTGATGATCATTGTAAGTGAAATGTGAGTGAGATTGAACACAAATAAATAATGAGATGACACCAAGAGAAAAGTTGACAATGTGTGATCATTACGGGTAGCTTTTATAAGGCTATGCATATCAGTTGTGTCGTTGAATCGATTTCTATCAACGTGGCGATCTTGTCGTCGAAGGAAAAGGGTCGTGTAGAGGACCAAGTGTTGTATGTATATTTAACCTCATTCCCTGTTTTCTTTTCAATTTGGGTAATAAAGTTAATCAAAACTGTGGCTGTTTCACTTTTTAAGGCCAAAAGGAAAGTCTAAGTAAATCTGAAAAATCATCAGTTATGACAAAACCAAAGGATTTACCATTCAAACTTTCTATATTAGTTTCCAAATAAGTCCATATGTAGCAAGTGAAGTGGTTTAGAACTAGAGTGCACAAGCTTAGACTTAAAGGAGACTTTGTGTTGTTTGCCTTTAAGGCATGCAACATAAGAATGATCATTGTGGAAAGCCTTTTTAGGCCAACCATCAACTAAACCATGTCTCACAAGGCTGTTTATGTTCTTAAAGTTTATGTGCCCTAACCTTCTGTACCATAGATTACTTTCATCAACTGAAGCCTTAGCATATAGACATGACAAATTATTATTCATCCTAAGTCCATTAAGATTTACATTATAAATGTCCTTATGCCTAGGTGTTCTATAATCAATAAACTTCTCATTAGGTATTTTAAAAGTCTTTTTTTAACACCAAGCATTCAGTATAAGTGAAAAGAACCTTATTCTTGTTATCACACACTTGTGATACACTAAAAAGATTATAATCAAGTTCTTTTACCAGAAATACATTTTCAAAACGCAAATTATTGGTGATAAGAGTGCCTTTGCCAGAAATTGTAACATATCCTCCTCCAAAGTACACTTTGTCACCATCTTTAATGGGGGTAAAGTTACTCAAATAATCTTCCTTCCTCGTCATGTGCGTAGAGCATCCACTATCCCAGTATCCATAGTCATGTACCTGCTTTTGAATGCCCTGCACATAAAGAAAACAAATTAGTTTTCTATAGGAACCCAAGCCTGAGCAGACTTGGATTCATTTGGTTGTTCAACAAGAACATATTTAGTCCTTATAACAACCATTTGTTCATCCCTTTGAGGATTGAACACATAGTTAACCCCAATTGGTTTAGTTATGACCTTCGAAATATAATGAAATCTGTTATAGGTCATAGAAATCCCATTAGAATTAAGGTTTTGGTCTTGTTTGGGTCTCCATGTCAAACTAGATGAAGCTATAGACCCCTTTCCCTTTGGCTTTAAGTACTTGTTATTACCTGGTCTAACAGCGTTGGAAACATTCTTGTCAGCGTTAAAGTTGTTCTTGACAACGTTGAAATTGCACTTATCAGCGCCAAAATTAGGGTTTGCTACAGGAACCCATTGTCTGTTAGACCATGTATTGGTCTTTTGAAAAGGCCTTTGTCCACGAGTATTAAACACTTTAGTAAAGAATGGAGCTGGTCTAGTAACTTGTGGACTTTGTTGGACAAAAGGTCTGGGTTTGACCATGGTTGACTTTTTTTCAGCGTTGACTTTTGAAGCACTGACACATTTATACGCCAAATGAGAAAAACTTCCACAAATATAACAAGCTTTTCTAGACATAACCCTAGGTCTAGATGAAAAGAACCCTGTCCCATTATCACTAACTTGACTTTGTGGTGACCTAGGTTTCCTATACATTTCAACATACTTAACACTAGGTTTTCTATTGCTAGATGAGCCAAGGTCAACAGGTTTTCCAGTAGAAGGGTTGGTCACAATTATGGGTGTAGATTCATTTGGGCTCTCATTAAGCATCCCACCTTTAACTAACAATGTAGGATTGGCTTTCTTCCATTGTTCCAAGTCAGTCAATTTCTGATTATATTCCTCTACTAGAGTAAGAACTCTTGGTGGAGGAATGAATTCCTTTTCTTGGAGTTCTGGTATACTAGTCCAAGATAAATCCTTTCTTAGAACACCATGAAAGTTTCCAGCAGGTGGTGGAACATCAGCATACTCTTTCATCCCAATCCCAGTCATATCCCTAGAGTCTCTTTGCTCACTTACACATTTTTCTTGGTTTTGATAAGCTTTATCAAATCTTTGAATCTTAAGCCCTACTTTCTCTTTGTTTTTAATTGCCTCATCTAACTTAGCTTGTATGACTCCTTTGGATCTCTCCAGTATGTCCCTAAGGTCAACACTAACTTTGAGGTTATGAGACAAAACGTTAATTTCATCTTTTAGGTCAAGCTCTATTTTCTTATATTCTGATACAGTCTTTTCAGTCTGAACAAGTGCCATTTGATAATTAGATAACTTGCATTTTTCATCAAAAACATCTGATTTTAACTTTAAATTTTTTTTGTTAAGTTTTTTAGTGTTTAAACGACAACCTTTACTACAGAAAGCATCATCATATACCTCATTGTCTGATGAAGACGAAGAATGTGCCATAAGAGCAAAGTGAACATGCTCTTCTTCTTCCTTCTCTTTTCAATATCTTCAGTTGAGACGGCTCTCCCATCTGAAGGTCTTTCTTTTCGATCCTCTTCAGTTGAGCCATCAATTGATCTTGCAGCAATAGTAGTAGCAATCTTAGCAGCTTTATCGAATGCGTTTCCATATTCAATAATTTCCCATAGAGTGTGATCATGAATTTGAAGGTACTGCTCAAAATTGAACTTCTATAGCTCAAAGTTGTCAGGGTCTAGCATGGGGATTTTTAGATTGTGACTTGAGGAGGAAGTCATATCTGGAGTAGACATCTTATCTGGTTTTTAGAGTTTCTTGAAAAATTAAGATTTTTGGCGATTTTAGGGTTTTTAGGGTTTCGTGTTCTTTAGATCAAAGTTCCTCAACAAGCTCTGATACCACTTGTTGATCCCAAACTTAGATCGATTAGCTTTGTGTTAACGAGATTAGATCAAGTTAAACACTTAGAGAAACTTTGTTGTATGAACAATTCAAGTACTATACGGAATTAATACTTGATTGAAGAACAAGCAAAACAAGTAAACCAAACTTTCACTCTTGATTGATGAAACAAACTTGTGTACAATGAAGTGTAAAACGTATATTAAACTAAAACCTAAAGGCCTCCTTTATTAAGGAACCTTGTACAAGAGTCTACGTATCAACTATTATAGGTAAAGATAAACATAGAAAATACAATGTCGAACATATCTTTACTAGAAATACAAAACTTGTAGACTAAGTATTCTATCAGTGCTTGGACTTCTTCTCATCAACGCTTGGATACTTTTTGTCAACGCTTGATCTGTCAGTGCTTGATTTCTTCCTATCAACGTCCAATTAACTCTTGTCAGCGTCTAAGTGTCTTGGCTCATTTTATTCCCAACAGATAGAAGCTATAAAACTTTGCTTTTTAATAGAATGGGAGTTGATTTTACTAGTGTGAGAATCCATTATACTTTACTGCATCATGAGCATCACTAGATTTAGCTGATTTTGCATTTGACCCATTCTAACAAACATTGCTTCTATCCTACTAGTGCTAGCTTCTGCATCATTAAAATTTGAGATGCTTGCCTTGTCTTGACCATGAATTAGATTGACCTTAGCATTCTGTTGTACCCAACATTAATAGTTCTAGGGATTGGTGGTTTGTACTTTCCATGTACAGGATGACCAACAAGATGCCCTTTTAACATGTAATATTCATCACCACGGGTACCCTTCTTTACCACAATTAGAACAATATACTCCAGACTTAGAAGGACTTCTTTTCCCAGTTTGTGTTGTGTTTAAGTATTGTGATCCAATGTTTTTGTATAAGACATTAAACCTGCCACCTTGAGAATTATAAGTTTGTGTAGTTAGGGTAGTTGATCCAACATATTTTGGTATACTTCCTTCTCTTTGCTTCTCTTCTTGTCTTATCATGCTATAGGATTTAGCAAATGTGAGGAGTTGTTGGCGTAATAGAATCTAACCTCTTATGTTTGAAAACACCTATCTAACCCCACGAGAAATCGAATAAGCCTCTTTCTTTTTTCTTCATCACCATTGTTTCTGTAACACCCCACTTGGATAAATGGACCGTTACGTGTATTTATGGCGTGTCATCAAAGCATGCAAGGCAATGTATTAAACATTAACTGACCAAACGAAAGTACCGGAATCAAACATCGGTAGTCCAACATAAGCTCAAAAATATAAAGATTAAGTACTGAAACAAAAAGGACGAAACAGTGTCCAAACAACCAAAGTAAAGTAACGTCATGTGTGCATAAAAAATAAAGGAGTCCGGATAGCTCCCATCCAAATGCACGTACTCTCTTAGAAGTCCTAAGATCGTCCCTGTGTACCTGCCGTTTGGAAACATGAAAGGAAACTACGGCTGAGCATAACGCTCAGTGGACGGATATAGCATGATAAGAATGCACTGAAAGTAATGGAATAGAGAACAACAATGAAGCGATAAGACTAATATGGCATGAGGTAGAACTCTGTATAACATTTGAGAAAACCTGGTTCATATATACTGAAACTGAAATATAACTTATAAATTCTGAAAACATGTATTTACTGTATTTTAAATTGCCAAGAGCCTATATAGGTCATGCTGTAACAACCGTTGCATGAATACATAGAGGGGTGTCCTCGTCATGCTGTAGAGGGGTGACCTCTAAATAACTGTGTTGGGTGGAGGGATCAGCTCCAACGTGAAGGATGTAGAGCACACACCACATTCACCCTGATAACTTGTAACACATATAAGCCTAGGATGCATCCATACGCCCCACTAATAATACTGATAAAATGGCCAAGCTGAGCTGAGTGGGACGATGCAGGATATCACTCTCCTGCATGTGAGTCACGACACCGGTGCCTCTAGTGCCGTGGTTACGGTACCTCCGTAACTAGTACATAAACTAATCATGCTTGTATATAATGCTCAGGCAATTTATTTAGTTATCATCATGATTACTGATAAGCTTAAACATGTACTGGGGAAAAACATTTTGCTGAAGATTGGGAATCCTAATCATGCATAGAAAGGAAGTCCTTACTGAAAGGACGGAAAATCCGTACCTCGTGTCCAGTAACTGACTGAATGGAAGACTGAACGAATACTACTCGGGCTTCACGCGTGCTACAAGAATAAAGGACGCGAATAAGTTAACTGATATTCGTTTATGGAATTTTACTGATCTTATTGGCTTCTTATTTATTCATTTTATGTATTATTTTCTACTATTAATTATGGTACAACGTATTTCTGACGCTATAGTAATACTACCTTAAGTATCCCGCTAAAATAAAAAGTTTCTTAATTTAGAAGTTCCCAAAATAATTTAATTTATTTAATAAAATTATACCCTTTTAAATATTAAGAAACTATATTAAATTAGTACATTTAAAATATATTTTAAACGTTGATAAAACAATTTAATTTAAAAAGGTATAATATAAGAATAGTTATTTTATTCATTTTAATAGTTTCCCGAGTCTACCGAGATATCCCATCTCGGTCGCACTAAACCATTCAACATATAATAATTAAATCTATCTATACAAATCTGTCCACCAGAATTTGTGACAGAATTCTGTGTCACTAAAAACTGTCGCTAAAACTGTCCTTTTAAAAACTGTATAATCATAACAGTTCTGCGACAGAAAACTGTCGCTAAAACTGTCGCTGAAGTTATTCAATAGATCCATTTTATAGTCCCATTTTTCCCACTGTTTTTACATGTAGTTCCCACTGTTGGGCTATGTTTCCCACTGTTTACATAAACCAAACGCACCCTTATTATTTCCGCAGCCCCCAAACGCACCCCTATTTGGTCAAATCTGGCCCTAGCCGCCCCTGTGTGGGTCACGGCTGGGCAAAGCTGGAGTCACCGAGACCTTAGGGTCTCGGTTCATATGAGCCCACACGCCCCCCGATCATCATAAGTTAAACAAACACCCCTTCCCTAGTGTCTTTTGACCCTCGGTCGTCCGACAGCAGACTACACCGAGACCCACAGTGGTCTCGGTTTTGATCACCACCCAGAACCGACACCCCAAAAAATCAGGTGGTTGTTGATGGTTCGAAACCCTCTCAAGAAAAACCCTAACTTGTTATTTTATGTGGTGTTCTTGATCTATTTACAAAAGAAAACTGTTCCCTCCTTGATTCAACAAAACTTAATTCGTGATTTATACTAATTGACATAAGAAAAGGATACATACCGTAGAAGGTTTTCTAGATCAAAAACAATCGGACCTCTTTTCTTTTTTTTCTTCCGGCGGCCAAAACCAAAGAAACCCTAATTTGTTTTTTTTTACGATTGAATGAGAAAGAGGGGGGTTAAGTCCCGTTTATTTTGTGTAACCAAAATGGGCTAAATCCCATAATCCCTTCTTTTTTTTTTAAAACCGGCCCCCTTCACTTTCCATTTATGTATTTTATTATTTTTTTTTAAAAAAAAACTTATAGTATGGATTACTTGTCATTTCCATTTAATTCTTCGCGTGATTATTTTCGTCAATAATTTCTACGTAATTAGCTTAATTAAATAAATTGCGTATTTACATTTCCCGATTTAAATACGGGTTTTACAATTCTTCCCCTCTAAAAGAATAATTCGTCCCCGAATTAAGGATACGACCATACTGGGTTTTACAATTCTTCCCCTCTAAAAGAAGAATTCTTCCCCGAATTGTAAGGTATTTAAGCTGACTGGAGTACAAGTCGAAAACGCTAATAAGCTGGAAAACATAAGAGATGAAAGGACATACCCGTATCAAAACTGAAAGTGAGGATAAGAAGTCCGTATAGACTCCTCTGTTTCCCAAGTGGCCTCCCGCTCGGTATGGTTCCTCCATAGTATTTTGACGAAAGGAATGGTCTTCCTTCTCATAACTCGATCCTGGCGATCTAAAACTGCTTCGGGTTCCTCAATATAAGATAAATCCTCCCGAATCTGATCGAGTGGATAATTCACTTTGTGAAGCTCATGATAGTTGTACCCCCTGAGTAATGATATATGAAACACGTTGTGGACGTGTGAAAGCTGAGGTGGTAATGCCGGCCGATATGACACTTCACCGATACGTTCAAGGATTTCGAACGGTCTGATGTAACGAGGGCTGAGCTTTCCTTTGAGGCCAAAACGTCTGACACCGCGTGCGGGTGATACTTTGAGGAACATACGATCCCCAGTCTGAAAAGATAGATCTCTGCGATGCTTGTCGGCGTAACTCTTCTGGCGAGTACGCGCTTCTTGCAGTTTTGCCCTAGCGATGGCGACCTTTTCATTGGTCAGTTCTATCAATTCTGGTCCTTCAATCAAACGTTCTCCCACCTGATCCCAACAAATAGGAGCACGGCATGTCCTGCCGTATAACATCTCGAATGGAGCACGCTTGATAATAGCATGCCAACTGTTGTTATAGGCAAACTCGACCAAGCAAATATAGTCATCCCAGTGTCCTGTCCATTCTAATGCACAGGCGCGTAGCATGTCCTCTAAGGTCTGGATGGTACGCTCTGACTGACCGTCCGTCTGTGAATGGAAAGCTGTGCTGAGCTTGAGCCTAGTTCCCCAAGCTTTATGCAAACCTTTCCAGAAATGAGAAGTGAACCGTGGATCCCTATCTGATATAATTTCTGAGGGTGTACCATGTAACCGTACAATTTCCATGGTGAATAGTTCTGATAATTTACTGACTGCGAAATCTTTACGGATAGGAATGAAATGAGCCGACTTGGTCAAACGATCGACAACAACCCAGATTGCATCATGTCTCCGCTGAGTCTGTGGTAGTCCGGTGACAAAATCCATATAGATCTTGTCCCATTTCCACATTGGAATATCTAATGGCTGGAGAAGACCACTGGAACGCTGGTGCTCTATCTTAACCTGCTGACAGGTTAAGCATTTAGACACAAATGTTGCGACATCCTGTTTCATGCCGCTCCACCAGAAATGCTGCTTAAGATCGTGGTACATTTTTGTGGAACCCGGATGGATAGAGAATGGAGAGCTGTGAGCCTCAGTCATTAAGGCTTTTCTGAGAGCAGGGTCTTCTGGAACGCAGAGTTTGGTACCCTGCCATACGATACCATCGTCATCGATGCGAAATTCGGTCTGCTGGTCAATGTTCTGGATAATCGCCCAGATTTCACCATCATCCTTTTGTGCGGCTTTAATCCTAGAGAGTAAATCTGGTTCTACCCTCAAAATAGCCCAGTATCCCCTCTGTCCGCGTACTAAGAGCTCAATATCATACCGCTCTAAGTCCCGAATAATTTCTTCCTGAACTTTGATGCCATTTATCATACCTGACTTTCTGCTAAGGGCATCTGCTACTACATTTGCTTTACCTGGGTGATACTGGATATTAGTGTCATAGTCTTTTAGCAGTTCTAACCATCGCCTCTGCCTCATGTTCAGCTCTCGCTGTGTAAATATATACTTGATACTTTTGTGATCGGTGAAGATATCACACGACTCACCGTATAAATAATGCCTCCAGATTTTAAGGGCGAAAACGACTGCTGTGAGCTCTAGATCATGAGTAGGGTAATTTTTCTCATTCGGCTTCAGCTGACGCGAAGCATAAGCAATGACTTTCCCATGCTGCATAAGAACACAGCCTAAGCCCTTTCCTGATGCGTCGCTGTAAATCTGATAACCACCTGTACCGGATGGAAGAGTGAGTATCGGTGCTGAGATCAATCGATGCTTGAGTTCCTCAAAACTCTTTTCTCTCTCCTCGGTCCATATAAACTTCTCACCTTTTCGCATAAGTTGGGTCAATGGTAACGCCAAACGTGAGAAGTTTTCCACAAACCTGCGGTAATAACCCGCCAACCCAAGAAAACTACGTATCTCTGTGACAGACGTCGGTCTTGGCCATTTGGTGATAGCCTCCACCTTCGCAGGATCCATAGTGATTCCTTCCGCAGAAACAATATGACCTAGAAACGCCACTATATTCAGCCAAAACTTGAACTTCGAAAATTTAGCATATAGTTTTTCTCGTCTGAGAATCTGCAAAACTGTACGGAGATGATTCTCATGTTCCTCTTTGGATTTGGAGAAAATAAGGATATCATCGATGAATACGATCACAAACTTGTCTAAAAATTCGTGGAAGACTCTGTTCATCAAGTCCATAAATACTGTGGGCGCATTCGTGAGACCGAATGGCATAACAACAAACTCGTAATGACCGTACCTCGTGCGAAAAGCAGTTTTGGATATATCCTGCTCTTTTACACGCAGCTGATGGTAGCCTGATCGTAGATCGATTTTTGAGAAGTGCTTGGCACCCTGAAGCTGATCGAATAAATCGTCAATACGAGGAAGTGGATAACGGTTACGAATAGTGAGCTTATTCAACTCACGGTAGTCAATACACAAACGCATGTTACCATCCTTCTTCTTGACAAACAAAAATGGAGCGCCCCAAGGTGACACGCTAGGACGAATGAAACCCCTTTCTAGCAGTTCCTGAAGCTGATCTTTCAGTTCCTTAAGCTCTACAGGATCCATACGGTAAGGAGCTTTAGATACTGGTTCTGCACCTGGAATGAGATCGATACCAAATTTTACCTCTCGCATGGGAGGTAAACCTGGAAGTTCCTCGGGAAAGACATCTGGAAAGTCTGACACAACTGGTTGATCATGAACTGAAGGTGTCTCAGAAGTCGTGTCATGAACTGTAGCTAGGAAACCCTCACAACCATGATATAGTAAGGTACGAGCCTGTAAAGCTTAAATGATCTGAACGTGTTTTCCTGGTAGGAAGCCTCGGTGAGTATACTCTGGTGTCTGGACATCACCAAAGATGACCTGGTGAGCATGACAATCTATGGTGGCATGATGAACCGACAACCAATCCATACCCAGAATAATATCGAATTCACACATATCTAAAGGAAGGGCACTGACTGGACGGATTTTATCATCAAACTCAAGAGGGAGATCCTTATATACTTGGGTAATGAGTACAGAGTCTCGCATGGGGGTAGATATACTAAGTACACTGTCTAGTGGCGTAGGGGTCATGTTTATTTTAACAGCATATGAAGTAGATATAACTGAGTGGGTGGCGCCTGTATCGAAAAGTACGCAAGCAGCATGTCCGTGTATAAACAAAATGCCAGTAATGGTACCTGCGGTCTTATTTGCTTGCTCACGGGTAGTAGTGTAGACACGACCAGTGGTTGGTGGTAGTGGTGGTGGCGGAGGTAACATCTGAGGAATCTGGCCTGAGGTACCAGCAGCATTCCCGCTCTTGCAATCCCTCTTCAGATGGCCCGGCTGGCCACACTGGAAACAACCACTTGTACCACGACGGCACGGTCCCGTGTGTTTCTTTCCACATGTGATGCAAGTGGGATAAGTATACACGGTAGAAGCAGCTCTGGTTTGTTGAGAACCTGATTTACGATGATAAACACGTGTCACGATTCTGATATCTTAACCAGAAATGAGGCTGTCTGACTGAAATTAAAATTACCAGAATTTGCCGGTCGGGCAACCTGCTGACCTCTGTTGTTTTGGTCACGCCCCTGTGCAGCATCTCTGTTGGAATTTACAAAAATGTAAGATATGTTTTACACGATAGATTAGTATTTCTGAAGCTTAAAGACTCACCTGTAGCTGCCAGATGAGTTGGAGCTGCCGCAGTAATTATCACCGCCGCTCCTCTTATCTGACTGATTACGGTCATATGACTGACCGTGGTTCCTGTAGTTCTGATGCGGAGTAGCCGATTGGGATCGGTCTCCTCCTCTGTGTCTGTAAGATTATAATTGGATAAGTCATAACATATAAGTTGACAAGCAATAATGGGGCTAAATTGTTTAAGTTTGTTGGGTGAGATGTACCTCTTCTCCGGACGCTCTACAAGCATCTCGACATCCCGAGCTGCATTAGCTACTTGTGACACATTAGTGAATGTGGCACTCATCAGTCTATCTGCAGTCCTAGAGTGAAGAGCCCAGCGAAATTGCTTCGCTTGCTCCTCTGCGGTACCCGCAGCCTCCCCTAAGAATCCAGCCATCCTGAGGTATCGGTGCATAAACTCTATACTGTTCTCGCCATGATTCTGACAAATAACGTGGAAGTCCCTCTTTATTTTAGCTTGCTCCGCATGCAGGAAAAACTGGTCATAGAACATCGTCTTGAAACGTGCCCAGGTCAATGTAAGCTCCCAAGCATCTCCCCCATTGGACAGTTTCTGAGACCTCCACCAATGCAGAGCAGGACCCTCCAGCTTGTAAACTGCAAGCCTAACCTTGAAAACATCACCACAACCCATAGCTCCAAAAAATTTCTCCACATGGTAGATCCAGTCTTCCGCGTCAGTTGGAGCTACAGTCTGCTCAAACAGTCGGGGTTTCTGCTTGTTAAACAAATCCAGCCAAGCGGGTAAAGTGGCAGGTGGTGGAACAGGAGGGTTGTTATTCTGCTGAGGTCCATTTTGATATTCAGCTCGGATCTCATCACGAATTTGGGGTAACATGGCCTGTATAGCAGCCTGAACAGCAGCAGCAATGGCAGCTGCGTTAGGATCATTCTCGGTTTCGCGTCTGGGTGGCATCTGAAATAAAGAGGATAAGTTGATAAAACTGCCAAAATCTGGGGTAATAAATCTGAATATGCATAGTGTAATTCATGAAGGTATAGTCAATAAAATATGACATGAATACTGGTGAACGCCTAGGGTCAGTTCACAAAATGACAATTACTGAAACATAAATCCGACATGAGTAAGGGTGAACGCCTATGGTCGCTCATCCATACAAAATTTAAACGGGCAAGGGTGAACGCCTATGGTCAGTTCACCAAAACGAAATGTTCGCTGAAAAGCACATGCGATTAAGTATGGCCAGTCCTGTACCAACCGTTTACTTAATCAAATTTTGAAAATCCGACTGATAAAATTTATGAGTAGCATGGAAGATAACGACGCCAAAATACAGGAAGTTCTTGGTGACTACCCACTAGTCACAGGTCAAGTTTTAGAGCCTACAGGTCGAACCTTGTGCTCTGATACCATAATTGTAACACCTCACTTGGATAAATGGACCGTTACGTGTATTTATGCCGTGTCATCAAAGCATGCAAGGCAATGTATTAAACATTAACTGACCAAACGAAAGTACCAGAATCAAACATCGGTAGTCCAACATAAGCTCAAAAATATAAAGATTAAGTACTGAAAGAAAAAGGACAAAACAGTGTCCAAACAACCAAAGTAAAGTAACGTCATGTGTGCATAAAAAATAAAGGAGTCTGGATAGCTCCCATCCAAATGCACGTACTCTCTTAGAAGTCCTAAGATCGTCCCTGTGTACCTGCCGTTTGGAAACATGAAAGGAAACTACGGCTGAGCATAACGCTCAGTGGACGGATATAGCATGATAAGAATGCACTGAAAGTAATGGAATAGAGAACAACAATGAAGCGATAAGACTAATATGGCATGAGGTAGAACTCTGCATAACATTTGAGAAAACCTGGTTCATATATACTGAAACTGAAATATAACTTATAAATTCTGAAAACATGTATTTACTGTATTTTAAATTGCCAAGAGCCTATATAGGTCATGCTGTAACAACCGTTGCATGAATACATAGAGGGGTGTCCTCGTCATGCTGTAGAGGGGTGACCTCTAAATAACTGTGCTGGGTGGAGGGATCAGCTCCAATGTGAAGGATATAGAGCACACACCACATTCACCCTGATAACTTGTAACACATATAAGCCTAGGATGCATCCATACGCCCCACTAATAATACTGATAAAATGGTCAAGCTGAGCTGAGTGGGACGATGCAGGATATCACTCTCCTGCATGTGAGTCACGACACCGGTGCCTCTAGTGCCGTGGTTACGGTACCTTCGTAACTAGTACATAAACTAATCATGCTTGTATATAATGCTCAGGCAATTTACTTAGTTATCATCATGATTACTGATAAGCTTAAACATGTACTGGGGAAAAACATTTGGCTGAAGATGGGGAATCCTAATCATGCATAGAAAGGAAGTCCTTACTGAAAGGACGGAAAATCCGTACCTCGTGTCCAGTAACTGACTGAATGGAAGACTGAACAAATACTACTCGGGCTTCACGCGTGCTACAAGAATAAAGGACGCGAATAAGTTAACTGATATTCGTTTATGGAATTTTACTGATCTTATTGGCTTCTTATTTATTCATTTTATGTATTATTTTCTACTATTAATTATGGTACAACGTATTTCTGACGCTATAGTAATACTACCTTAAGTATCCCGCTAAAATAAAAAGTTTCTTAATTTAGAAGTTCCCAAAATAATTTAATTTATTTAATAAAATTATACCCTTTTAAATATTAAGAAACTATATTAAATTAGTACATTTAAAATATATTTTAAACGTTGATAAAACAATTTAATTTAAAAAGGTATAATATAAGAATAGTTATTTTATTCATTTTAATAGTTTCCCGAGCCTACCGAGATATCCCATCTCGGTCGCACTAAACCATTCAACATATAATAATTAAATCTATCTATACAAATCTGTCCACCAGAATTTGTGACAGAATTCTGTGTCACTAAAAACTGTCGCTAAAACTGTCCTTTTAAAAACTGTATAATCATAACAGTTCTGCGACAGAAAAATGTCGCTAAAACTGTCGCTGAAGTTATTCAATAGATCCATTTTATAGTCCCATTTTTCCCACTGTTTTTACATGTAGTTCCCACTGTTGGGCTATGTTTCCCACTGTTTACATAAACCAAACGCACCCTTATTATTTCCGCAGCCCCCAAATGCACCCCTATTTGGTCAAATCTGGCCCTAGCCGCCCCTGTGTGGGTCACGGCTGGGCAAAGCTGGAGTCACCGAGACCTTAGGGTCTCGGTTCATATGAGCCCACACGCCCCCCGATCATCATAAGTTAAACAAACACCCCTTCCCTAGTGTCTTTTGACCCTCGGTCGTCCGACAGCAGACTACACCGAGACCCACAGTGGTCTCGGTTTTGATCACCACCCAGAACCGACACCCCAAAAAATCAGGTGGTTGTTGATGGTTCGAAATCCTCTCAAGAAAAACCCTAACTTGTTATTTTATTTGGTGTTCTTGATCTATTTACAAAAGAAAACTGTTCCCTCCTTGATTCAACAAAACTTAATTCGTGATTTATACTAATTGACATAAGAAAAGGATACATACCGTAGAAGGATTTCTAGATCAAAAACAATCGGACCTCTTTTCTTTTTTATTTTTTTTCTTCCGGCGGCCAAAACCAAAGAAACCCTAATTTGTTATTTTTTTTTTACGACTGAATGAGAAAGAGGAGGGTTAAGTCCCGTTTATTTTGTGTAACCAAAATGGGCTAAAGCCCATAATCCCTTTTTTTTTAAACCGGCCCCCTTCACTTTCCATTTATGTATTTTATTTTATTTTTTTAAAAAAAAAACTTATAGTATGGATTACTTGTCATTTCCATTTAATTCTTCGCGTGATTATTTTCGTCAATAATTTCTACGTAATTAGCTTAATTAAATAAATTGCGTATTTACATTTCCCGATTTAAATACGGGTTTTACAGTTTCTACCATTTTCATAATTACAAACACAACTAGACACATAGGGTGCTTCCAAGGCATCATGTTTGTCGCACAATACTTTCCATTTGTGACAATACACTTCAATGATATACTTCAACTACTTCACATCCACAATATCTTTTACCAATTGATAGATCCTATGACCATCTAACTGTGCATAATGCTTATACACTTCTGCCCGTAACTCATAAGCAAAATTGACAAAATTTAGGTTGTTACCTATTCTACCTGAAATAGTGTTCAAGATCCATGAAATAATCATGTCATAAGTTTTTTCATACAAAATATTTTCTTTTGAATCAACATTTGGTACACCAGAATTCACTAGTGACTATCTTAGGCTTGTTTTTTACATTTACTTCTATCATGAGAATAGTAGTTTTCAGATCCAATTAGTTTCTTTGAGATAAGAATCAAACCAGGATGATTATTCGGTTGTAGATAGAGGGTATGATTAGGTGAATTTACATCAATGGAAGGGTTTGATGGACTAGCTGATTGTGGACTTGCTTGAGAATTGATTGATGGTGTCATTGTTGATCATAAGATATCAATAAATATGGTTGGGTTTGAAGGTTTATCATTGGTGATCAGTGTAACAACCTCTGTTTCTTAATTCTTAACTGATGTGATTTGATAAGTTAAATGATTGATTATGCGGAATATAGTGGTATAGATGGTTGTTGATGATAGAATTGTGCTTGAAAGGTAGAATTAACAAGAAAAATGGTGGATTTGATGAAGAAAATTTTGGCGGGTAAATCATTTATTGTGGTAAAAGTTTGTTAGACACCTGAAAAAGGTTGTTGAAGTGATCGAAACCGTTACTCACCATGATTTTGTTGAGGTGAAAGGCTCTAATACCATGATGATAATTAGAAATAGCGAGAAATGGAAATGTGTGTTTATTTAAGTGTAAATTGTTAAAGTTACAAAATAAGAGGGAACAACTATTTATAAGAATTCAAACTAAGCTAAAGTACAATCAATTAAGCTAAAAATACAACTTAAAGATTACACAACATTACATTGAACCATAGCTCTTGTTCTGCATATGTGTTGTTTGCTCAAACTATGTACTTGATCCTTCTTGTTCTTAAGTTGAGGATCTTGTGTCCTTTTAACTGAATTGGACTTTAGATTGATCATATGAACCATTGAGAACTCGTTGTAGAATGGAAGTAGGACTTTGTCAACATCTTTATACTTGTTGTGCTTCCGGTTTTCTCAAAACACCTTTTAAAAATGTTTGGATTCGGTTATTTTCACGAGTATCACCGACCTATATACTGAAAAGGAAATGACGTCTTGTTTTTAATGAAAAGTAAGGGTTGATTTATAGTTGCATTATATGAATAATTATATAAAATATATTTTAGCATTTACTGAGGCGGGTTTTTATGGTAACACATCAGGGAGCGTGAGCCCATGAATTTACTAATACTTTATCAACATCTTTATACTTGTTGTGCTTTCGGTTTTCTGTTGTGCTAAAAATGTTTTAATTTGGTTATGCTCACGAGTACTACCGGTCTACGCACTAAAAAGGAAACGATGTCTTGGCTTTTTAATGAAAAGTAAGAGTTGTTTTATAATTGCATCATATGAATAGTTAAATTAAATATATTTTAGCATTTATTCAGGCGGATTTTTATGGTAACACATCAGGGAGCGTGAGCCCATGAATTCACTCGTGACCCCATTATATCACTATCAATTTACGCGTGAGCAGAGCATAAATGGTGAGTTTCTTACTACTCGGGTTTTATGCAAAATATGCATTTTTTTTATTATTGTTTATTTAATTATCAGTATGTGTGAGGTATTTTGTGCGACATGTTTATATAAAATAAAACGTTTAATGAAATGTGAGGGAGTGATGATCATTGTAAGTGAAATATGAGCGGGAATGAACAAAAATAAATACTGAAATGACAGTGAGATGACATTATGGGTAGCTTTTATAAGGCTATGCATATCAGTTGTGTCGTCGAATCGATTGCCATCAACGTGGCGATCTGGTCGTCGAAGGAAAGGGTCGTGTAGAGGACCAAGTGTTGTATGTATATTTGTGTGAGTTTAATTAATTACTTTAAAAAGTGTTTTTGAGTGATATGTTTTTTTGGATGTAAGTATTTGATGTCGACCATGTAGAGAGATGTGCCCAACCTAATGCATGACAAGAAAAGAAGTACGGAGTAAAAAGTACTCTTATACTTTGCTTTATATTTATTATCAAAAACCTTATTAATGGCTTTACTCTTTTGGTTTTTCGTGTAATTATATTTGTTGTTGTTCAATATAAAACCTACGTCTTATGTTGCTTATATTCATATTTCTTCTCTTCTCCACTCTTTGAAACACACAAGTGCTCTTCTAAATGTTTAAAAAATGGGTAAACGAGTCGAAGGTAACGATAGGGATGTTGATGGTGCAAGCTTTTGTTATAGGATTACAACTTTTGTCCAAAATTGTACTTAGCGAAGGTGCATTTGTGTTTGCTTTAATGGTGTATCGTCACCTTGTTGGTGCCATATGTATTGCGCCTATTGCCTTATATCTTGAAAGGTACAATAACCTTGTACTAAACATACAGTGTGAATGTACATTAACCCTCTAATATATAACGTTATGTTTGATAAATTGCAGGGGGAAAATAAAGAACTTGACTTGGTGGTCGGTTTGGTTTTGGCTTTTCATGGTTGCATTAACAGGGTAATGTTCTATTCATAAATAATATATGTGTGTGTTTTACCTTAATCATACGATATATTTGAATTCATTTATCACACATTACACAAGACATGTTATGTGTATAGTTAAGAAAACAAAACAAGAGAAAAATAAAACTTTTTCGTAACTTAACAATTGTTTGGGCTATGTAGGTTGTTATGTATTTTTATTGAGCTAAAATAATAAAATTTTAAATTTGATTTATTTATAAATCCGTATTTATATGAGACTTATAACTAGTTTAATGACAAAATTCAAATTTTATGATCGTAAATACTACTTGTAACATTTAATGATGAAACTTTGTACATTATAATTTTATCATCGAGAAAAGTTATTTTGCATCCTTATTTTTTGTTGGAAACCAATGGACAAATACTCACCCTTCATCTATTTTTAATCTAATGGTAGAAATTAACTTAAGATTTTTTTAAAAACACCGATGGATCATTTTTGCTAAAATGTCCAAAAGTTGAAAAAATGGACGGAGGTACCAAAGTTGTAAATATGACGGAGTAATGAATTATCACTAGTGATATTTCACAAAAGAAAATCAATGAAATATCACTGTTGACAAAACAATGAAATATCAATGAGATATTACGTAGTAACTATGTTAATGAAATATCGCTAGTTATGTTTCATTGATTTATCTCTAGTAATATTTTATTGTTTTTATCAGTAACGAAATATCACTTGTGATAACCGATTTTCGTCATATTTACAATTTAGTCCTTCTGTCGTTTTTTTGTAAATTTTGGACATTTTGGCAAAAATGTTCCTTCCGTGTTTTTTTTTTTAATCTTAGGTAATGGATGGATATAATTTGTCCCTTAGATTCCAATAAAAAACAAGTTTTCAAAATAACCGGACTCTTTTATCATCTTAAAAATTAAATAACATATTTTGTGATCATAAACAGTTACATTAATTTTGAAATTCAATTTTGTTATCATAAATAGTAACATTTAATCATGAAAATTCAATTAGTATAAATTAGCATTATGTTATACATAAATATAAATAAATGTATATTAAAGATTTTTATATATTACTACTTATATGCTAGATTTTCATTCTTATAAATATTTGATAGCTTTTAAAAAATATTAGTTTGTGATCATAAATAGTAACATTAAATTTATATATTGTATATACATATTGTACAAATATAAGGGGCGGAGGGGTCACAAGGGTCATGTGAACCTCTAGCAAAAATATTGTATTGTAAATTTTTGAAAATTTTAAGATTTCTTAAAAATTTAACCTCCTAAAAACCATTTTATAATGTAGTTTATAAAAAAAATTTAAACTTTGACCCCAAGCTAAATTTTCTACCTTAGCCCCTACAAATATAGATAAGCATAGATAGATAAACCGTATATTTTTTATATATTACTACTTATATATTATATTTGTATTATCCATAAATATTAAACAAAATTTAAAATATATATATATCTAACTCTTTTATTAAACGTTTTGATAGTTTATTAATAAAATACTTGAATTTTCAACATACAACATTAATAATACATGGTACAAACAAAATAAGTTTGCCTAACCAAAATAGAAACTTGAAACATAAAATTGTAACAGAGAGAATAAAATACTATATTTAAAATACTTCATCACCCTTTTTACAATAAATATAACATATAATACAAGCACAAGAAGCTTACGTAATAAAGTAGCAATTTTAAACATTTAATTATAACATATTTACATTAAATTTTAAAATAAAATTACCCCGTCACCCTATTTTACAATTAAAATAACACATGTTACAAGTAATCTATACTCCTATTAATACTAATTAATACATAATAATTAATACACACTTAAAAATAAATATAATTAATACAACTTAATATATAATTAAAACAACAATTACTTTAAAATACAAGTATATATTTATGTTGTACAACAATTAAAACATATTTTTACAAAAAAACGTGCATATTATGTCTATTTAAAATGACAGTGTATATATATTTATGAAAATCGAACCGGAAAAACGGGTTCAACCGGCAACCAGAGTCGCCATCAATTCAGCTAGACAGTTAAATAAAGATACCCAAACCTCATAATATCGTTTTTCGTGATATCGAGGAAGACATAAAATTTTTCCAAAAAACTATGTTACAAAGTACCCGCGTCACAACGCGTAGATACCTTCCAGTCTTTTTATCATGAATACTAAGGGCCCGTTTGGTTGAGGTGGTTAGAATCAAAGACCGAGAATAAAGGTAAAATCCAACGTTTGGTGCGATAATATGGACTTTAAAACAGTCATTAATATCCTAAGAGCATCCATTATGATAAATTTTTCTATAGGTTTATAAGTGTGTTATAACATTAATTTATAAACCTTTTTATTTTATAAACCTTTTTATTTTATAAACCTATTTCTACTATGGATAAACCTCATCAAAACTTATAAACCTTTAACATAATCAAATGCATTAAATTATGAAGAGGTTCAACATTTTAAACCTCTTCATGCCACATCATTTTAAAATAGATGTTCACTATTGTTTAAAACATTTTAGACCTCTTCAAAACTTTATAAACCTATGTATGAACCACCATAGTGGATGCTCTAATATGAGGGTGTGTGCAAAACCACCCAAGTGACCTAGGATTTAGATAAAACCTCTGACACATTATTGCTTCTATAATTCTCAGCCACCCATTAATTAATTTATTGTTTTAATATAACTTTTTATTCGAAAAAATAAATTTTATGTAATATTAAAATCCTTTTAAATACATATTTAAATATATACATTATTTTTTTAACAATATATTTTCTTTTCTAAAAACCTATACAAAATCCTAACCCTACTCAATCCTAAACCACCCAATTTATAAATCCACACCCAAAATAAAATCGGACCTCAAACCAAACGGACCCATATAGATAAAGCTCATTTATTATATATATAATATATAAATTATAGAAGATTTCATAAATTTATCCCTCCTGAAACGCCCATCATGTCATCATCACCTACGCGACTACGTGCATAATAGGATTTTTCACTCGTCACTTCATATTCATAAAACCATATTAGTTACCTTAATTTCTATATAAATCAAATATGAAATTATCTATCGTGTATGTCTCGTCGTGTTCATAAGATTGATACGTTTCATTTGTTGTTGCATGTTGTTATCATGTGATACTCACATTTTAAATTTTATCCAAAAACAAGTTTACGTCTCCTACAATTAAATTTTGTGTAAATCAGAAACATCTATGATTGGAACTAAAACAGATTAACACAAATACATCAAAAGTAATGGGCCAAATTTGTCTTAGTCCGTTGGTCTAATATGCGTCATATTTATAACTTAGAACTTTGGAATACAAGCCATTATGTAGAAAGAAGAAATTGACATTTTTAATTTCTTTTTTCAATTAGTTAATAGTTAATACTAGTATTTAAAGTTTTAAACAATGGTAAACTTGGTAAATGTCATAAATAAATGAATTTGAAATTTCTTTTTTTTACCTTTTTAATGCAACGTTTACATAATCAATTGGACGAAAATCATGTAATAGTAGCTAGATTTGAGATCAATTTTCAATTTTGTCATTTTAGTTTTTCATTTTGATTATAAAAATCATTCAATGTTTCAATAATGTTTATCCTCATAGAATGTGCATCCAAAAAAGAAGGAAGCAAGCAATCTCAACCATTTATTTTTTCCATCAAAAAATAAAAACTCATCTTTCACCTTTTTCTTAAAAACATCATATGATAAATCGTTAGATTATGAAAAATACACCGTTGCGACGAAAAAATTCTTATCTTTCAGTAGATAGGCACTTTGATATATTTTTGACGATTTTTTATTATTGCGATTTTCGACTATAAAAATCACATGTGATTAGGAAAAATTACTTGTGATTTTTTTATAAAAAAAATTAAATTTTTTACAGAATAAATAAATAACTTTTATTATTATTTATTAGTGTAACTATTTACATAGTCGAATGTAAACACGTAACAAGTTACGCCACTAGCTTTTTCATATTAGTTTCGATGATTTTTTGTTGAAATTTTCGTAAAACAATTACACATAATTTGTAAAATCACTAGTAATTTGTAAAATCAATTGTGATTTGTATTTCTAAAATGCATGTGTGATTCCATATATCGCATGTGATTTCATAAATTTACATGTGATATTAAAGTAACAAATCACGTGTGATTTCAGAAATCCTTAAATTGTAAATGATTTTACAAATTCACGTGTGCTTTATAAAGTAATAAATCACATGTGATTCGTGAGTGCGAAAACTATAAAATCGTCGAAAGTATATAGAAGTACGTATGATTAAAAATAAATTTTATCACAAATCATATGTGATTTGGTAAAAATCATGACACAAATCACAAGTGTTTGAAAAAATTACTTACGGTTTTGCGAAAATTTTGATTTTAGATTTAGTATAAGTAACTTGTTATTCGGATCAATCACATGTAATTATCATTAAATCACATGTAATTTAAGCAGAATTACATGTGATTAAAATAAACTCATAACTAATTCAAAAGAAAATTTGCTTTATATATTTTACATGAATCACATGTAAAAACACATAGAGATTCAAGTAAAATTACATGTGATCAAAACAAAATCACATGTAATTCAGAAGCCAGTTTACTTTCTATATTTTATATGAATGACAACAAAACATTTTTATATATTGACAAAGTGATTCAAACAAAATCACATGTGATTCATCTAAAGTGGAATTGTTAGAAGAAGTTAAGGTTTGAAATGTTTGAATCACATGTAATGCAAGTAAAATCACATTTAATTATCATCGAATTACATGTGATTCAATGCAAGCAAAATCACATGTAATTATCATCGAGTTACATGTAGTTCAAGCAGACAATTTAATATATTAACAAGATTACATGTGATTAAAAAAATCACATGTGATTCATATAAATTGGGTTTGTTAGAAGAAGTTAAGGTTTCAGAATGCTTGAATCACATGTAATACAAGCAAAATCATATGTAATTATTACAAAATTACATGCAATTCAAGCAGAATTACATGTGATTCAAACAAAATCACATGTAATTTAGAAGCCAATTTGTTCTATATATTTTACATAAATGAAAACAGATAATACATAATTAAAAAAATCACATGTGATTCATCTAAAGTGGGTTTGTTAGAAAAAGTTAAGGTTTCGAAATGTTTGAATCATATGTAATGCAATCAAAATCATACGTAATTATCACCGAATCACATGCGATTCAAGCAGAATTACATGTGATTCAAACAAAATCACATATAATTTAGAAGTCAATTTGTTTTACATATTTTACATAAATGAAAACAGATAATACATGATTAGAAAAATCACATGTGATTCATCTAATGTGGGTTTGTTAGAAAAGTTACGGTATTGAAATGTTTGAATCACGTGTAATGCAAGCAAAATCACATGTAATTATCAGCGAATCACATGTAATTCAGAAGCAAATTTGTTTCACATATATTTTTCTTGGGTAAAGGGGACTCCACCCCGGTAAAATGAACATATTTTATATAAATGGCAATAAACATTTTAATATATTGACAAAATTACATGTGATTCAAACATTTTAGTGTAATTCACATAAATCACATGTGATTTTAAAGTAATAACGAAAATATTTTTGTCATTTAATAGACGGTTATTTTCATATACTTTTAACGATTTTATAATGTTGAAATTCTCGTAAAAAAAATACACGTGATTTTCACAAATCGCATGTGACATTACAAATTCAAATGTGATTTTTAAAATAATAAATCAAACATGAGTTTTCGAGAATCACATGTAATTTTTCGAGAATCACATGTAATTTTTCGAGAATCACATGTGATTTTTTTTACGAAAATTTTTAAAAAAAGTTCGCCGAAAGTATATAGAAGTGTATATCTATAGAAAGATAATTTAATTCCCGTCGTGACGGTATAATTATTTTTTCATAACGATTAACGGTTTTAGAGATATTTAATTTTTAAAAAATAGAATGAAAAGTGTTTTTTTAATTAAATTTAAAAGATTAATATACATAATTAGATGTGATTTAAATGGATGGTGGAGATTGCGTCCTTTTTTCTTTTTTAAATGCATGTTCCTTAAGGAACTTTTGTCACTAAAACAATTCTTAAATTTGATTATTATTTCGTATTTTTTTTATTTTTCATAGTTGTCTAAATTGGTTATACATAAAGTTGATTAAGAACAGATTTATTTAAGGGTTTTTGTTTATTGCTAACAGTAGCTCTAAGAGTTATTGATTACGTAGTACAAGTTTTTACAATATATGCTAATATTAAAATATATTTTAAAACATGGTCTACATTTTTCGCTAATATGACAAATGAAAAGTGTGAAATGAATTCGTGTAACCGAAATTATAAATAATTAGTGATTTTGAATGAAATTTAATGCTTTTATTTGGACATATAAATACTTTGAATACTTTGAATTTAGTCATTTTTGCACAATTTCACAACAATGTTGCCAAGATGTTTGAAATTGTATTCTAAGATTATGTAATGCATGACAAATATGCATGCTACTTGCAGTGTATCAATGGCTACAGGTTTGTTCTATTTTGGCCTACGGGACACAACGGCAACATTTTCCATGAATTTCCTTAATCTCATTCCTATTACGACGTTTATCTTCTCCACTCTTCTAAGGATCGAGAAACTGGAGTTGCAAACCGCAGCCGGTAGATTGAAGACCACGGGTGCACTGTTATGCCTGGCTGGAGCACTCGTTGTCACTCTCTATAAGGGCAAACTTCTCCTTTCGCCTCATCACCATCACCAGCAATCGCAACCTATTAAGATCGTGGAGAATTGGTTACGAGGAACTTTGTTTCTCATCGGCAGCATTTTATCCTTCAGTATCTGGTTTATCTTGCAGGTATGCATGTGATCAATAACATTTTATGAAGTTTATAAAGCTTATAACAAAAATTTTAAACCTTTAAATAAGATCAAAACACACATATTGGAAGCGATTTAATAAGATAATAATTAATAACACAATTAATCGACTTAGGGTTACATACCTTTTAGCTAGAGCAAATCCACAAGAACACCAATGAATCACCAATTAGGGTTTGTGACCAAGATATAGTTTAAAGTAAAACTATATTACGCTCTTGTACACACGTAATGCAACGGGCTAATCGTGAGTCTAGCACTTGTAATCTGAAGCTTCAACACTTGTGGAATATCTACCCAACAACCTTAGAAAGGGCTAGGACTAGATAACAACTAAATAACAATAACCAAAAAAACCAAACCGAAACCCTAGAAGGGGTGTTTGTTGCGATCGGCTAGAGGAGAGAAAAAGAGAGGATGATAAAATTATGAAGGCCAAGGGTTGTTTATATATGCTAGCAAAACTTGTTCTCCAAGTCCTAAACAAATTAGGAAAGAAAAATCTTTCCCTTTGCCCCTTGTTTGGCCGACGGTCGGTTACACTCTAAGGGATGTTTCCAGAACTTTCCAACTCTTCTAATTTATTCCACAACGTTCATTATACTTAACTTTTAATTATTTTAACGACCGTTAAGTTAAGCTCGGTTTACTTTAATAAATATAATAAATATATTTATTAAAAAAATTAACCTTTTACGTATTGTGTGCAATCTCGTAATCTCGAGTTCGATCCTAATACACGACTATTAATTTTATGTCCATAAACTTTCATTTTAATTAGGCTAACTTCTTGTCACTTGTGTATGTAACAATTAACATCGTATCAATTATTCAGGTAAAGCTGAACAAAGTATTTCCGTACAAGTATACTTGTACGACATTGGTGTGCATTATCGCATCAATACAACAATTGATCATAGGCTTATGCATTGATCGATCAAAGAGTTCTTGGAAATTAGGTTGGAATCTGCAGTTGATTACCATTGTTTACTCGGTACAATTTATTAAATGTTCAAACTATATATATTTAATCTATGAACACGTATGGCAGCGGTTTAATGGTGTTAGTTTTGCATGCACGTAGGGGGCATTGTCAACGGCTGCAACTTTCTGCTTGATCTCATGGGCGGTTGCGAAAAAGGGTCCAACCTATCCGTCTATGTTCAACCCCTTATCTGTGATTTTTGTGGCTATAACGGAAGCTCTTTTTCTGGGACAAGGTTTGAGTGTCGGAAGGTATGTGTTGTTGGACCCGTCTTCTGTTTAAGTTTTATTTTATGAATTTTAATACATGCGAATACATGGTAATGGCAGTGTGTTAGGGATGAGTGTGATCGTAGCTGGTTTGTACTTGTTTTTATGGGGAAAGAACATGGAAATTAGAAGAAGAAGCAACTGCTTGATTCTGGATGATGAACAAAAGGAGGCTGCGAATTTGCAATCGAAAGGAATGGTGGTGCCAACTCCAACTCCAACTCATATTGATATGACAAAGATACTATGCTGATTGCTAAATGATCATTATAATGAGGATCATGTACCTTACAAAAGAAATTATGAGAAATTCATTTCGAGAAGATTTTTAGATATGATGAAGTTGTGAAAGTAATTCTATTATCATCTAAACACACATTTTGAAATAAACATATATCTTTACTGTTTATAGGTATAAAAATTGCGAGTTTTCAGGATCGAATACATGATCAAAACAATGTGAGACCCCTAAAATCAGGCAAGGAAACACGTAGGCAGTAAGAGGGTGTCACGTCATGATACAAAAAACAATGAAATACTATGTTCATAAACCAATTTTATACTATGTTTTTCTTTATATGCTTAAAACACTGATGTCACATATACATTACATTATAAACATCAGAGTTTTTAAACAAAGGTTCCCAGAGTTTTATAAGCGGATAAATCATTATTTAAACGTGGTTTTGTAGTATATAGTTACCAAAAATACAGAATAACTTCTGACGGTTTTTACCAAAACCAAACTTTAAAAGTAATACAAAAGTATCGAAGTTGCGAAAATATCCTGCAAGCTCCCATCCAAGCAGAACTAAGTATTATTACCTGAGATTAAATATGAAAAACGTCAGCATGAAGTTGACTGATATTCATAGGATTAGCAGTACAGGTGTGGAACACAAGCATTCATTTGTAAAACAAGAAATAGGAAAAATGGTTTTGTACATTAACCATACTTCGAAACCATTATTATTGCTATTTAGTTCATGAACCGCAGCTTAACAATCATTGTAAGTTAGTATTCAGCCTAAATACTCAAGTATAAACAAATGCAATGCATCAAAGTAATACGAGACGGGGATTGTCAATCCCGATGGATCCACCCACAACATTCGCGCTTAGCACAAAGTAATACGGGAAAATTAACGGTTCATGATCAAGAGAGGAAACTTAGGGCTATAGACTAAAAGCAATAATACCAATGAAAAACTGTTGGAAATCATCAAGTTCTAGAAAGCATACAAGTTCAGGATAGCACACAGTTTTAAATGAATGTGTTCCACCATGTAAAATCTCACCTCGCGTTTAGAAACAATGTGCAAGTAGTAAAAAGGGGTTATGAACTCACCTTAATCCACGAGGTAAGTGAATCACGGAAAGCGGAAGCTGAGTAGAAAAACTAGTGGTAAGACGATCGCCGACGGTATAGATGCCCGACAAAACACGAAAGCCGCAACCTACCAAATAAGGCGCACACTTTATTAATATACTCGAGTATAAACTCATACTTAGTAGAACCAATTGAATAAACTCAAAACCATAGTATATATGCAAGAACAACCCACACAAGTGAATTTACTAGACGCTTTTACAAGACTATGTTATTAAGACAAGTGCTCCCGAAAACACTCAGCCGATACATACCAAATGTACACGCTGATTTCCCATACTTAGACAAGTCGGATTTTTATGAAACTTGGTGAAAAACTCAATCATAACCTGAATAAAACTCAGTTTAAATTTCATCCAAAGATTTTCATTTTAGAACCACCTGCTCAACACATTTCTAGACTCTAAAATCCAGACAAATTTTGTACCTTTGTATTGCGAAACCAATTGGACCCAATTAACCGTTATCATTTGTGAACTTGACACCTAAGTTTGAAAATAGACTCAAGACCTCAGGTTTTGAGCCTAAGAACAACCCTTGAACCTTTTGAAATTCATTTTATAGTCCCCGAGATTCGATCCAAATATCGACAACAATTTCGTATTATGTCAATACTCGTCTCCCGGTACACGAATAATCAAATTAGCATAACTTCTTCCTCGTTTTGAGTTAGAAGCTCTACCTTACATCGAATCGAAACTTAAGAAAATCTCTATAACATAATCCTATCATCTCGACCTCAACTTAGACTTAAGGTTCCCAAAAATACTCTTAAACATGCTGATGTAAAATACCCTTTTATAAACCACCTTAAATCAGATTATTGACCCATCTCAACCAACTATATACTCCTAATATCATCATGTGATCATGCAAATCAATCCCTAACACTCCTAACTCACTTGCATGTCCCATTCTTCAAAACCCACTTCAAAATCATACATGCAATACTCAAAAGTTATGAAATAGATGATAAACATCACATACCATTTATAAAAATAGATCAAAACAACCAAAATTCTTCAAGAAATAATTTTGAAAAAAAATGTTCATGAATGTAAGAAAATTTTATACCAAAATGCTCAACTTTGATTTTGAAACATGGGACTCTGATTAGTTTAACAAGATTCAAGCTCAAAATCAAGATCTGGATGTGTTTGAGGGGGTTGGAGGACACGGCTAAAAGAAGAAAAAGAAAGAGAGAGTTTTTTGATTTTTTTTAGGTGGAGAAAATGTGTTAGTGTGTGTTTTTATAAGTATTTACGGTGGGTGGAGGGTAATTTTTGCCATTTGTGAATTCTTTTGGGACTAAAATAAAAAATACAAGTTAAAAAACGGGAAATGACTATTAGTTTGTTTTCAAAATTTTCACAGGACTCGTTTCATAAAAATACTTCTCAAAAGTTAAAAAGCACACAAAATATAGTAATAGGGATTCAATTCGACTTAAAACGTAATTAAAACGAAAACGTCGAAATAACCAAGTATCGAAACAATCGATAATAAGACATAAAATTTCGGGCATCCGTCGGTATCGCGATCACTAGTAGTTCTCGTTACTCATTGATCTGAGTAGAATTTTGTAAAATGCACGCGGGTGCTTTTAAATCAAAGATTTTGATTTAAATAAATGTGAAAAAATAAAATAAGAAATTTTATAATTCCATATAAAGTATTACTAATAATCAGAAAAATACTTAAAATATAATTTATTAAAATTATCAAGGTCTCAGGATTTACGTATAAAGAATAGAAGAAAATGTAACATGTTGGAAAAATTCAAGAAACGTGAATAAAAGAATAAAATAATACCGGGAAAGTACGAGTTCTCACAAACAACATCACTGAAGGAACTCTCGTCCCTCTGAGTTCAACTGGAGACAGGAGAAGATGCGAAAAAAGGGGATACCTAGTTTAGAACTGATTATTCGCTTTCCCAGATAATTTCTGCACCACGGCGAACCTTAATAATTGGAATTCAACTACGCTTCAGCTTCTTAACTCCTTTTCGAATTTATTCCAAACTCGGAATAAAATAATAGCCTTTCAATACTAGTAAATATTAAGAGGTAGAAGGAACACGATTATTGCTTAGACGGACAAGGTGCACTACAACAAATTAAGATTGTTAATTAACAAGGAATCGCAAATCACGCAACTGCAAAACACGACAATCTACCTTACAAGAGAAAATAAGAAGAGATATGAATTACATATAGACATTTAGAATAAGAGTTGCCACAATTATCCGTCTCGGATTTGGTATTACTTTAAAATTGAGCTTAGGTGCTTGCTTCATTTAAAAAATGCAAGTTTTGTTGGTTTGTGGCTTTAAAATGTTACGACACTTTCAAAATGGTGTCAATATAGCTACAGTTGCTTATCAAAGCGTTTGGTGATTTGAAATCAGAACTACTAGTAAATAAAAAAAAAATTGTAACTATGTTATATATGGATTAAGAAGAAATTGAACATTTAGTGAGTAAAAATAACTAAGTCTTTTTCTTGATAAGGATTTCAAAGTAAAAGTAACTCAGTTCAAAATAATTATTTTGATCGGCTTAAGAACTTTTGGATGATTGTATGAAATTATTATTAAAACTTGGGTTCATTCTTACGATTGGAGAAAATCAAATTTCCAAATTATCTAGAATCATTAATAGAAGTATAAATTACATCGGTAATTTCATTAACTTGAAAGTAAAGTATGATAAATCAAATAGTTTAAAAGATAAAGCATGATGTATTTTTAAACACTAGTTTTAAATTTACCAAAGAGTATGTATAGATCCAAAATTTAACTTGAAACGGTTATTTTGGTAATTTAACCACTTGGTAAAATGTGTAAAACGTTCTTAAAAATTTATGATAATTTTTAGAAATCCAAGAAGGTTTTTAATGCATCAAACGGTAAACATGAGTCATATTCGGGTTTTCAAAAGGTGAAAAAATAGTAAACGAATAAAAACGAATAATAATCAACAATTAGTACGCAAGCAATAACATGAGGGAATAAAACGGAATTCGTATCAATTCTTAACGAACATGATAGAGTAGATGCGTCGATGATAAGACAATAAGAAACCAAAGGTCTAGCAAGTAATCAATTCTAGAATGTGGTTGGTGTCACCAACAATGGCTTATTAAGTTCTCGATGGTCAATACACGATCCAAAGAGAAAAGCAACACAACAATTTTCGAATCAACAAAAATTCTTAAATAGTCACTTGTGTACAATTCAAGTAAAATAAACAACATTGACAATTAGAGAGCGAAATCAACGCATGGGTCACACGAGCGAATTTCAAGGAAATAGTCTGACACGCCTCATGACGGATATACGAAATCATCGTTCAAGTCAGGTCATAAATCATTATTCGCGACCGAAGACATTTCGAAGGTCTACGAAAATTTGCTCAAAGAAAGTTGGTCGAGGAGAAAGTATAAAACGCTAGAACTTTCAAGTATGATATCAGTAGTCAGTAATTTGACGTGCGGTAAAGATAATTATTTCATAAAAGAAGATGAGATAATAAGTAGAACAAAGAGCGATGAGCAAAGAAAAATGTACTCGCAGGCACGTAATTTATTCAAGAAAAGATAAGGAAACATATTCACATGTCATGAAAGGGTGCTACTCGCATAATATGTAAAAGTTTTCAAAACTTTATTTCATCTAACTTTTCAGAAACACATGTAAAAAGTTGGTTCTGGTTAAAATGTTTAAGGTGACTACTGATTGAGCCTCGCATGACTCTTTCTAAATTACGCATAGGTGATCAGACCATGCATAATTTAGGACTAGCAATGCGATGCTTATTTTCGTCAAACTAGTAATAAGTGTCATATATTTAAAATATATATAAAACACCAAGAATAGAAATCGGTATAATTTATAAAACTTTTTGCAAGTAAGTAATTGACTAGATATTTAAATCAACAATTTTTTTGTGTTACAAGATTTCTTTATAAGACCAAAGTAGAATAATTTGTGAAAAACATTGTAAAATTAATGTCAATTAATTTTATAAGGTAACATTAAAGTATTTAATAAGGCATAAGTGGAACATTTTGTAAAATGATTTGTAACCTATACCAGTTTGAGTCTATATGGTAACTTATAAAATAACGAGTGGGTTACACGAGAGTAGTAAAGAGTAGTTGATAAGAAATTCTACAAAATGGTTACAAGGTGATAACTGATAAGGTTTCAAAAGGTTTAGCCGGAATCTTCATTAGACACGTGTCAAGATGATAACGAGTGATGTGAAAATAAAAACTTTAAACCTCGACCCAAATCGGTGGTACGATAAAAGAAAAGAAAAATAAAATAAAATGACAAATAAGTCATGTATAAAATAGAGGATAAATGAAATCTGTATGCGTTCGCATCGTAATACAATTGACATAAAATTGCTTTTAAGAAAGTAGAATATCAGTTTTCGTATAATACAACTAACACGAAAAGTTTCTATTTTTAAACGTTTTCAAACGCAATCAATGTTTGGTAGTTGTAAAATCTCATTCGTTAGAGTTTTACGAGCTCAAACGAACTCCAAAAACGCTTCAACCCATATTTTTAAATTCTATCAGCTTTAACTTTTAAGTTTGACTTTTGGGTCTGACCAGACCAATTGACTCACTAAATGACATTTTCAAAACTCGGAGTCTAAAGCAATTTGGTGTAAAACGTCGTTTCAAACAACTTTCTAGTTTTACTCGAGACTTGAAACGGATAAAAAATGGACGAAAATGCCCTCGCATAAAATCTGTCAACAAAATGATATTTTAGAAATATGCAGAAAATAAGTTCTTAAATTTTACAATTTCAAATAAGCGTAACTTGTTCGTTTTTAAGATTTGCGGGTCAAATTTTATGTCCTAAACGAACGTCTCAACAAGTAGAAATATATTTTTATGTCTAAAGTTTATACAAATATTTTCTCGACATAGTTAAATTACATGTAACTTTTCTATAGAAAGTATATTTTTCGACACCTTGAAATTTAATCAAACATTATAACGACCCGGATTTATGTACACACATGACTTGTGGATTCCATAAGACAAAAGAGAATAGATTGTATAATTAAGCATATAAAGAAAAACATAGTATAAAATTGGTTTATGAATACCAACGATAATCTAAGAAATAAAAAACGACGCATGACATCCGTGTCTTCGATTTCAAGATGCAATGCAGGAAGTTCTCTTGGCGGCGTGATTTTCCAAAATCACAAGACATACCGAGAAAGAAATGGAACATTAACGGGTTGCACTCCCGGAGCGAGGAGGTTTAATAAAAAGGGAGGATACAAGTTTATAAAAGTAGAATCATATTCCAAACAATCGCCACATAATAAAGGATGAATTACCAGATGACGATGGCACTTCCAAGGTACAAACGAACGTTGAAATTCGAAGTCGAAACGTAGAATGGTCAATGAAATAATATTTAATCGATATACGAGTGTCTTGTAAAACGGTAACGTAAAGGTCAATCAAGGTTACGAAAACTCACAATATTATTCAACACGGATTTCAAGGAATGCTTCGAGATGTGTGACTCACACGATGTCCTTTAGTCTTTTTTGGAGACACATTGAGCTACACAATGGTCGATAGACTATTTTCCAAGACATCCAATCACAAATGGTCGGAAAGCAATTTGACTATATAAATAGATATCTTAAAGGATGTGAACAGTAAAGTAATACGCAAAGTAGGTAAAATGATAATCGAAAGTTTCGTTGGACACAACAATTACTTAACCTCGTACAATGGTATCACGAGAGTACGCACAACATATAAAAGTGTGTCGAGAAACTTAGACGGTTCAAAACGAACGAGTATATGAGGTCAGTCATATCACGCATAAACGAAATAACAATAGTACTCAGAAAAGTGAGTAAGAAAATTCAACAACATACGCGCTCCGAATACAAGTATGTAATGCCATAACAATTTAAAATTATTGTAGCAAGATCAAGTTTACAAGAAGAAGAATTCAAGAAATACAGTAAGGGCAGATGTAATCATAGTAATATCTAATGAAAATTTATGAAACACAAAGGATTTGGAAAGAGATAGTAATTATCGTTATTAGGGTAATGTAATATTTCAAAATGTAATCAAGAAATGAAATACTACAACGATAGTTAAAAGTAAATAATAAGGATTGGTGAGTTACCCGCGCAGATATCGAACAACAATGGCAGATTCTGTGTGTTTGACACTTAGAAACATGAAATATTTGAATTTTCGGTTCTAGACTAAGTTTTGAAAACGACTCAGTTTCCTATAACCATCGCTCTGATACCAATCTGTGAGACCCCCAAAATCAGGCAAGGAAACACGTAGGCAGCAAGGGGGTGCTAGGTCATGGTATAAGAAACAATGAAATATTGTTGACACAAAGTTGACATAATAAAAACATATACATTACATCATAAACATCAGAGTTTTTAAACAAAGGATCCCAGAGTTTTATAAGCGGATAAATCTATTATTTAAACGTGATTTTGTAGCATATAGTTACCAAAAATACAGAATAACTTCTGACAGTTTTTACCAAAACCAAACTTTAAAAAGTAACACAGAAGTCTCCAAGCTGCCAAAATATCCTCCGGACTCCCATCCAAGCAAAACTAAGTATTATTACCTAAGATTAAACATGTAAAACGTCAACACGAAGTTGAGTGATATTCATATGTTTAGTAGTAAAAGTGTGGAACACAAGCATTCATTTGTAAAACAAGAAACAAGGAAAATGGTTATGTACACTAACCATAGTCCGAAACCATTATTATTGCTATTTAGTTCATGAACCGAAGCTTAACAATCATTGTAAGTTCCTCTAGTTAGTATTCAGCCTAAATGCTCAAGTATGAACAAATGCAATGCCTCAAAGTAATACGAGACGGGGATTGTCAATCCCAATTGATCCACCCACAACATTCGTGCTTAGCACAAAGTAATACGGGAAAATTAACGGTTCATGATCAAGAGAGGAAACTTAGGGGTTATAGACTAAAAGCAATAATATCAATGAAAAACTGTTGGAAATCATCAAGTTCTAGAAAGCATACAAGTTCTGGATAGCATACAAGTTCAAGATAGCATCAAGTTTTAAATGAATGTGTTCCACCATGTAAAAGCTCACCCCACGTTTAGAAACAATGTGCAAGTAGTAAAAAGGGGATATAAACTCACCTTAAGCCACAAGGTAAGTGAATCACGGATATCGGAAGCTGAGTAGAAAAATTAGTGGTTAGACGATCGCTGACGGTATAGATGCCCGGTAAAACACGAAAGTCGCAATCTACCAAATAAGGCACGCACTTTATTAATATACTCAAGTATAAAATCATACTTAGTAGAACCAATTGAATAAACTCAAAACCGTAGTATATATGCAAGAACAACCCACAGAAAGTGAATTTACTAGACGCTTTTACAAGACTATGTTATTAAGACAAGTGCTCCCGAAAACACTCAGCCGGTACATACCAAATGTACCCGCTGATTTCCCATACTTAGACAACTCGGATTTTTATGAAACTTGGTGAAAAACTCAATCATAACCTGAATAAAACTCAATTTAAATTTCATCCAAAGATTTGCATTTTAGAACCACCTGCTCAACACATTTCTAGACTCTAAAATTCGGACAGTTTTTGTACCTTTGTATTGCAAAACCAATTTGACCCAATTAACCGTTATCATTTGTAAACTTGACACTTAAGTTTGAAAATAGACTCAAGACCTCAGCTTTAGAGCCTAAGAACAACCATTGAACCTTTTTGAAATTCCTTTTATAGTCCCCTAGATTCGATCCAAATATCGACAACAATTTAGTATTATGTCAATACTCGTCTCCCGGTACACGAATAATCAAACTAACATAATTTTTTCTTCGTTTTGATTTAAAAGCTCTACCTTATAAAGAATCGAAGCTTAAGAAAATCTCTATAACATAATCCTATCATCTTGACCTCAACTTAGACTTAAGGTTCCCAAAAATACTCTTAAACCTGCTGATGTAAAATACCCTTTTATAAACCACCTTAAATCAAATTTTTGACCCACCTGAACCAACTATATGCTCCTAATATCATCATGTGATCATCCAAATCAATCCCTAACAATCCTAACTCACTTGCGTGTCCCATTATTCAGAACCCACTTTAAAATCATACATGCAATATTCAGAAATTATGAAATAGATGATAAACATCACATACCATTTATAAAAATAGATCAAAACAATCAAAATTCTTCAAGAAATAATTTTGATAAAAAAATGTTCATGCATGTATGAAAATTTTATACCAAAATGATCACCTTTGAATTTGCAACATGTGACTTTGATTAGTTTAACAAGATTCAAGCTCAAAATCAAGATTCGGATGTGTTTGAGGGGGTTGGTGGTCACGACTAAAAGAAGAGAAAGAAAGAAAGAGTGTTTTGATTTTGTTAGGTGGAGCAGATGTGTTAGTGTGTGTTTTTATGAGTATTTATATGGTGGGTGGAGGGTAGTTTTTCCCATTTGTGAATTCTCTTGGGATTAAATAAAAAATACTAGTTAAAAAGCGGGAAATGACTATTAGTCAGTTTTCAAAATTTTCGCGGGACTCGGTTTTCGGAAAAATTCTTCTCAATTGTTAAAACGCACAAAAATATAATAATAGGGATTCAATTCGACTTAAAACTTAACTAAAATGAAAACTTCTAAATAATCAAGTATTGAAACAATCGATAATAAGACATAAAATTTCGGGCATCCTTCGGTATCGCGATCACTAGTAGTTCTCGTTACTCACTGATTTGAGTAGACTTTTTTATAATGCACGTGGTTGCTTTTAAATCAAAGATTTTGATTTAAATAAATGTGGAAAAATAAAATAAGAAATTTTATAATTTCGAATAAAGTATTATCAATAATAAAAAAATACTTAAAATATAATATATTAAAATTATCAAGATATCAGGATTTACGTATAAAAATATAAGAAAATGTAACATGTTGGAAAAATTCAAGAAACGTGAATACAAGAATAAAATAATACCGGGAAGGTACGAGTTCTCACAAACAACATCACAATAATCATTATTCGGGTTGAATTAAATTACAGGATCCTATCTAATATATAGTATACGAATCGGTATGATTCTATGAAGAAGTGTGTTGGTTTATAAAAACCATACGACAAGTCTGTTTCTACATAACTGTCTAACCTATTCTAGGGTTTGGGTCTGGGCCTAAGGGCAACAAAATATATTTTTATCAGGCCTAATACAAATGACTCCAAGGCATGTTTCTTCCTGGTGTGTCGACTTGCAGCCTTACAAAGATTAATTAGATTAATCTTTCCAACATATTCCCCTAATCTGATTAATCTTTGTATTCTTTCAATATTCTTGTTCATTCTTTTGGTTAAATCCACCATTACTGTTGTAATCTGCATGTCCACGTTGATCGTATTTTTTGGTTAAATCCACCTTCATTTTTGTGATCGTCATAGAATGCACGTCTAAATCTTCATGGCTTTTGTTGTTGTGTTGCAAAAAGTTTTATCATGTCGTGCATATTCATCTTTGATTTAAGGTAATCCACTTAAATCATAGCCTTGTCCAATATGGCGTATATCCTGCCTTTGTCCACCATTTCGGTTGTAGGGTTCATTGTGAACCAGTGTTTCAATGTTCTCTTTCTTTTCTTTTCTTCTTGATCTCTTATGAACACAAGATGTGTTCTTCCTTCTTTCATAACAATACAAAAAAAACCATGTTTTCTTCTTTCTTCTTGAATTTGAATCTGCCTATTTTTCCTTCTGTATTCGCTGCCTTTTTATCCAAGGTAGGATTTTCTTGATCGATGATTACGCCGTGATTTTGGAGTATTGTTTGATCCCTTCACTCTGATACTAATGTTTACATGTCTTGAATTGTGAGTTTCTAGGATCGAATACAAGATCAAAACAACATCACGATAATAATTATTCAGGAATAAAAGAAACAAAGAAGATTGGGATGAACCTTTAATATAATGTGATATATCAGAATAAAAGGTTGGATTGAATTACAGGATCCTGTCTAATATATAGTATACGAATCGGTATGATTCTATGAGGAGGTGTGATGGTTTATAATAACTGTACGGCACATCTGTTTCTACATAACCGCCAAAAAACTGTCTAACCTATTCTAGGGTTTGGGTCTGGGCCTAATGCCGACAAAATATGTTTTTATGAGGCCCAATACAAATGAGTCCAGGGCTTGTTTCTTCCTGGTGTGTCGACTTGCGGCCTTACAAAAATTATATATATGGATTAATGTTTACAACATTTACGTATTTTTGTGCAAGAGTCTTGCCCAAAAAAATTTGGAGTCGACCCGATCCCAACCTAACCCGAGTATATTCGGTTCGGATTACTCGGTTTCAAATTTTTAATGAGGTTAACCCAACTAACTCGAATTCAAATCGGGTCGGATATTGGGTAAAAATGTTTAGTCTAACTCGAGTTCGTGTCATCCCGATTGATTCGAATAAGAGTTTTTTTTTCTTTATTTTTTAAAATAAAATTTTACATTATTTCTATTTAAAAAAAGTAACTTTTTTATATATTTGACCTATATTCGGATTGACTCAAACCCGAATTGACCTGACCGAGTAGACTTGACCCAAACTCGACTAATCCGAGTTGAAATCGGATCGAGTAGATATCTTTAGCCTCGACTCAAATTAAACTCGACACTCGACCTGAAAAACCTGACCCTATTCTCTCGCTGGCAAGCATTACGAATTAAAAGTATAACAGTATAAGGCTAACCGACCACTTGTAATATTACCGCACAAAACCCATTTAATAGAGTCCAATGAATAGGCCCAACTAAAAGAAGGATGCCCTTTTTTTTAACTAACCATCTATAAAACGTAATTAACCTTTTTTTAAACGAAAACCAAAAAATAAATTTATTCACAAATTACAAGTATCTAGAGCGGAACCACAACCACCTAGTCGAAGAGCATCTCACGGGCAAAGGCGGATCCGTTGTAGTTGTAGCACGAATTACACCCGTATTAAGCCACGTAATGTAATATGCTTCGATGTTTTCTTATATTTTTTGTATGGGTAACACATATTTATATTACCTGTGTTCTTTTTACGTATAACCAATTCGTTCATTTTCAAAAAAATTTGGCGTATGTCTTGTGTTGTTCTTTTGTATAGCTTTTGAAGAGCTTCTAAATATTAGGATTTTGGTTTTCTTTTGTGCTACACCTATTAATTCATGGATCCGTCTCGAGTACCACTAGTCTACATGTCTTTGATAAACGTGTGTAAAACTATTCATGCATGTTGGCGAAGTTGTTTAATTATAGCTCATGTTATTCATAGTTTTATTAAAGCATCTAGTTACCTGTAAATCAATCATAGATGATCCACACAGATACACGATTAAGCATATCCAGAGATAATTTATTAAATGTAGGATTGATTATCCGCGTTTAATTATGTGATCAAATTATTTTTAGGCTAAGTTGTCCTAAGGTGGGCAGAATTTGGGTGTGACAGGCCCATGTGGGCATGAGATGAGGGGTTATCCCGACCAAATTTCGATTTACTCGATCTCTTATCGGGTATTCACGTGTTACGCAGGCCATGGCGAGTACCTTATAACTAAAGTTCTCCAAAACTATATCTTCTCTTTATATGTTTTACGTAACAAAATATTTACGGACGACGAGCCTTTTAAGTTTGAATAACTGGAAACGATAACAAACTATCTTGTATGAAATTATAAGTAAAAGAGTGTAACTACGCATGTCCCAGTGAAATTTATACCATGAATCATGATTGTTTTTTCCGCATGTAACCGCAAAGTTTGGGAAGAAAACACTTTAGACTCGAATTTTATTAGGCTGGTAGATTTTTTTGAACAGCGTGTTAGTTTGTAGACGTATTTAAATAGTCGTGTGTTGGGATCGAACTCGAAACTATAGGATTGTACACAAACGTTTAGAGCTATTTAATTAATTAATTATGTTTTATTTAAATATAGTTAATTAATTGACGAGTGTTAAAACTGTGATTAACGACCGTTAAGTATTTAATGGAAAATGACTAACGGACGTTAACTGTAAAAGTGGTAACTAAAGATTGTGTCCCGAAGTTATTTTGGGAGCAACATATGGCCGGTCCTATATGGGGAATATATGTGTTTTGGTCTTGGTTTTTAGACTATAATATATTCTCTGTAATTAGTTCTAGCTTAAAACCTAAGCTACCTTGACATTATAAATACAAGGCTTTAGGTATTGGTAATTCATTCATTTGTGAGAAAAACTCAAGCATAAGCCTTGCCATAACCTTATTCGGTCGAGCCCTACTCTTGGGTTGTTCGGTTTGAATTTTCCACTTCTACGACACGGTTCTGCTCGTGTAGACCTAGCTTGTCAAGTAGCTTGTTCGAGACGTGTGTACAAGAACATAGATTCAACCTTTGTTAGGTTGATCTTGGATTGGTGATTGTGTTCTAGTTATTGGAAGCATTGCAAGGTAAACTCCCGTTTATTTTATGATCAATTAATTATGTGCATGTTATGATTATATGATCTTGAATCGCTTCCGCATGTGTTATGTTTATATGGTTTTGTTTATCAAATAAATGTTATGTTAGATCTAACAAATCAACAGTGGCATCACGAGCCGTTTTAACATTGCAATAATTAGTGAACACCTATGATCTTAATATTGTATTGTTAAAACATGAGATTTAGGGTTTCCATATTTTTTTAATTAAAAAATTCGGACCAATTTTGCTTGAATCACACGATTTTTGTGTTATTGCTAAATAAAGAAAAGATTTTCTTGTAAACCCTATATTTATCATGTTAGATCTTAAGATTTAAATTACTTGATTAAATGTTAGATCATGTAGTTAATTATTCGGGTAACGATCCTATATAATAATCTTTACTTGTTTTAAGTGATTATATGGATAAAATTATAATCTTTACTTTTTTTTCAAGTGATTATGTGGATCCATGATTTACATGCATGTTGTCATGGATCAAACTTGCCATGTGGTAAATGTTACGAATATTTGGCATATCTTCTTATTTTTAAATGAGATCATAAAATCTTTAATTAGGGAAGACTTAATATTCTATTAAAAACCCTAGATTTAAAAAGATTTTATTACCTAAATAAATGCATGTGGTTATGTGATTTATTTTTAGCGCATATATTTTGAATATTTGTGCTTAATAGTTATTTTTTTGTCTAATATATTTTTGATATATGTCATGTGTTTAACTTTTTTTTTTCTAAAATGTTGTAAACAATGGGTATATTTTCCAAAAATATAAATTTGACTAAATAACTATATAAAACTAATAGATTTGTTAAGAAGTTTAAATGATACCTATTATTGAATTTATCTAGTGCTTTAATTATAAGTTAGTATCCTTATTCGTAGAGTGTTCCATCTCGATATTTCATCTTGGCAGAGTGTGCTGGGTTTACGAATTAAAGTGCCCTCGCTCCCCAAATGATTATAGAATGGCGTCGACGAAAATGGTTACTAAACAAATAATTTAGCACTCTATAATTCTTTAATGTGGTCATTTAATCTTCAAAAAATGTCTATAAAAAGTTTTATAAAACTTATGCTATGGAGTTGTATGCATGCTTTTCCATACATAAATTTTTTGATTTAACACATTAAAATAATACCCACAATTTAAGTTGAATGCCATCTAATTGAGAACACTTAGAAGTTACAATTTTAGTCAAGTAAGAGCCTTGGATTAAGATTGTGATGGAAAGAAAACTATTCATATGAGTGAGATCTCGATTGAAAGTTTTACGTTCAATAGATTAGAAGACTTAATTGAGTTAGTTAGTGAGAACTAGAAACTCAAGGCATTAGAAAGGGACTAAACATGTTTACAATGCAAAGTTATTAAACTTGCAATGTAAGTCCTTTAAAATACTAGAATTGCAAAATGGGTTTGTCAATTAAATTGTTCGACAAGTTGCTATGCTGAATACATTTATTACTAGCAGATCAACTGATGTAGTAAATTTATGTCACCATGGGTACTAGTAATTCAAGGAAAATACTATGGTTAATTTATTAACTTGGGTAATTTTATTTTCTTGACAGTATTGATTATCGAAAATACTAATACATGAACTTTTTCTGTATAAATGGCTCATCCCCAAAACAAATCTCAACATGTGTCTTCTGCCCTCAAAACTTTCTTTGAAGGCGAGAAGCTGACTGGCCCAAACTTCAATGATTGGTATCGCTCCCTAAGGATTGTCTTGAGGGTGACTGATACTATTGATTTGTTGTACCAGCCTTGTCCTCACATGCTAGCTGAAGATGCTTCCGAAGAGGACCATGCTCTTTTCAAAGCTGATTACGAAAGGTACTCTGATGTAGCCTGCATCATGCTTAACGGAATGAATGCTTCTCTCAAGCAACAATTGGAGTACTATACTCCAATGTACATGCTTGCTGAGCTCCGCAATATGTTTGAAAAGACACCAGCTGTTGAGCTCTACGATCTTGTAGACGAACTGCACAGCTGCAAACATCAAGCAGGACAACCCGTTAGTGCACACTACTTGAAAATGAAAGCGATGCTGGATCAGCTTTATGTGCTAGGGAAACCCTATGACGATGCAATGTCGAACAACTTGATCAATGGGTCCCTCAACAAGGACTTTAATGAGTTTGTCAGAAACTTCAACATGCATTGCGAGGGGAAGACATTGAGTAATTTGCACGCAATGCTCATTGACTATGAAAAGGGTTTGAAGGACAAAGCACCTGCACATGCACCTACGCCTCAAATACTTGCAATAAAAAAGGGTAGGGTTGCTAAGCCAAAACCGCAATCGAATAAGCAGAATAAAGGCAAAGGAAAACCTGATAAGGGCAAGCAAGTTGTGACTTATCAGAACAAACCTAAGAAGCATCTTCCAAAGAAGAAGGATGATTCTCAAAAGGATAAAGATTACCACTACTGTTATGCTGATGGACATTGGAAGAGGAACTGCCCTCTTTACCTCGAGGATTTGCGTACAAGTAAGAAGAAGTTTGAGCCTGGTGCGTCAACTTCTGGTAACTTACTTGTGATTGAATTATTTAATCTATCATACAAATCTAATTTCTGGGTATATGATACGGGATATGGTATTAATATTTGTAATACCATGCAGGGATTTAAGATTGAAAGGAAGCTATCTTATGGTGATCAATTTCTACAAGTGGGCAATGGCGCACAAGTAGCGGTTGTAGCCATAGGAACATTTAAGCTAGTTTTACCTTTGGGTTTAGTACTGAGTTTGAATAAATGTCATTATGCACCTTCTATTGTTAGAGGTGTATTTTACGTTTCTTGTTTGATAGACCTTGGTTTTCACCATACTGTTTCTAATAATGGAATTTGTGTTTCTTTGAATGGCATTTTCTATTTTACTGCTATTGTTGTGAATGGTGTGTTTGAAATTGATATGAATGATCATGTCACCAATGATAATAATAATTCTAATTTTAACATCAATAAGAAGAGAAAGTTAGACTTGGATTCTTCTTATCTTTGCCATTGTAGACTTACCCATATTGGGAAGACTCGCATGCAAAAGCTTTCAAAAGAAGGACTTTTGGATAGTTTCGATGATGAATCATTGGATAAATGTGAATCTTGTATTTTAGGGAAAATGACAAGGAAACCTTTTAATGCTAACATTGAAAGGGCTACGGATCTACTTGGTCTTATACATACGGATGTGTCCCACTTAGACATGTGTCAAAGAGAGGTACTAGCTACTTCTTAACATTCGCGGATGATTTCAGCCGATATGGTTTTGTTTATTTACTTAAGCATAAATCTGAGGTGTTTGAAACATTCAAAGTGTTTAAAGCTGAAGTAGAGTTGCAAACTGGAAAGAAGATTAAAGCTATTCGATTTGATCGAGGTGGCGAATACTTAAGCCAAGAGTTTAAAGATTATATTGCTAAGAGTGGAATTGTCCGTTATCTTACTTCTCCTTATACTCCACAACAAAATGGTGTATCTGAAAGGAGAAAGCGTACATTATTTGATATGGTGCGATGCATGTTTAATCTTACTACTCTACCATTATCCTTTTGGGACTATGCCTTAGAATCTGTGATTCGTATTCATAATATGGTTCCCACAAAGAAGGTAAGTAAGACACCATATGAAATATGGCATGGCAAGAAGCCTAATATGTCTTATCTTAAGGTCTGGGGTTGTGAGGCGTACGTGACACGTGACTCAGCTGATAAACTTCATCAAAGATCTGTGAAGTGTATCTTCGTAGGATACCCTAAGAAAACTATGGGTTACTACTTTTAATTCCCACCTGAAAACAAAGTTATTGTTGCAAGGTATGGAAATTTTCTTGAAAGAGAATTTGTATATCAAGAATTCAGTGGGAGGAACTATGATCTGGAAGATGATCATGAAGATACATCACCTTCTGAAATTACTAGCGAAATTCCCGTAGAGCCAGAAAGTATGGGTCCTCCACCGGAATTAGTCCTATCCGAAGGTCTGAAAGGACTATTCGAGCACCCAACCGTATAAGTCTAAACATAGAGGTTAAAGATAATGAACCAGGTGATTTAGGTGAACCTGCTAATTATAAATATGCTATGCTTGATCCTAAGAGCAAAAAGTGGAAAGATGCTATAGATGAGGAAATATACTCCATGGATGTCAACGAAGGTTGGACGAAAGTGGATCCACCTCCTGGTGCTAAAGTAGTGAAAATTAAGTGGATTTATAAGTTAAAAACTGACATGGATGGAAAGATACAATCCTACAAAGCTCGTTTGGTGGCCAAGGGCTGCACTCAAACGCATGGTGTTGATTACGACGAGACCTTCTCGCCGGTAGCCAACATTAGAGATATTAGGATTCTCATAGCTATAGCCGTGTGCTATGACTATGAGATATGGCAAGTGGATGTTAAAACTGCCTTCTTGAATGGTCGCTTAGATGAGGACATCTATATGGAGCAACCTGAAGGTTATGTTGATCCTGAATATCCAAATCGTGTGTGTAAACTTCAACGATCCATTTATGGTCTAAAGCAAGCATCACGACAATGGAATAAACGATTCAATGAAGAAATCAAGAAGTTTGGATTTGTTCAGAATCGTGATGAGCCATGTGTATATCGCAAAGCTAGTGGGAGTAATGTAGTTTTCTTGGTCTTATATGTTGATGACATATTAATCATGGGAAGTCATATACCAGGTCTTAAAGCTGTTAAAGATTATCTTGGTAAATGTTTTTCTGTGAAAGATCTAGGAGAAGCTGCATACATATTGGGTATTAAGATCTATCGTGATAGGAAAAGACGGTTGATTGAACTTAGTCAAAGTACATATCTTGACAAGATATTAAAAAGGTACAACATGCACAACTCCAAGAAAGGTTATCAACCTATGGAAGTTGATCATGGTTTAAGTCATGAGAAAGATGCATCAACTCCTAAAGAGGAGGAATACATGGCAAACGTTCCTTATGCTTCAGCTGTAGGATCTATCATGCATGCTGTAAGATACACAAGGCCCGATGTGGCGTTTTCTCAGAACTTAGTCAATCGTTGTCAGTAGAAACCTGGTAAGCTCCACTGGGATGTTGTTAAACACATTCTTAAGTATTTAAGGAATACGAAATACATGTTTCTTGTTTATGGGGGTAAACCAGACACATAACTGAATGTAACAGGTTTCTGTGATGCTTCTTGGCAATGTGATAAAGATGATACGAAGTCCCAGTCTGGTTATGTCTTTGTCGTCAATGGAGGAGTTGTAGACTGGAAGAGCTGTAAGCAGTCAACAGTAGCTATGCATGCTACCCAGGCCGAGTATGTAGCTGCCTCAGAAGCCGAAATGGAGGCTGTTTAGAATAGGAAATTAATTGATGATCTGGGAGTGATGCCTTCAATAAAGAATCCTACTGATGTGTATTGCGACAACTCTGCCGCAATCATATTCGCCAATGAACCTGGAGTCATGAAAGCGCCAGACATTTTCTGAGGATATTTCACTATGTTCGAGAGCAAGTTGCTGCCGGTGAAATTAATTTGTTGAAAGTTCACACAGATAGTAACTTAGCTGATCCTTCCATTAAAGAATTGTCTGGTAGGAAAGTCACCGAGCATGCTAAGGCAATAGGACTTATGTTAGCTAGTGACTTCATGTGAATCTGTGATTTAGTATTTGGATAAGGGATGTTAAACATTATTACCTTGATGAAATAAAGTTTGGGTTACGTTTATTTATGTTAGTTAATTCTGTATCCTATATTTGCATGTTTATATCCATGAAGATTAATTTATTCTAAATTGTCCATTGTCGATTAATAATATGGGAATATTATTAATTAAGACAAATCTAAAGTTTGGTGGGAGTAGTTCTTGAAAAAATACTTGATGTGATTACATACCAAACTTAGATGATATTCGATGATTCGAGATATAGGACTTATCCCAACTAATGTGGTATTACTCTATGGATCTTTGTCATTAAGTATATCATAAATAGTTATCCTTCGACCTGAGATTCCAGGAAACGTTGTGGATCTAGTGCATTTCTGTGAATCAATCTAACGCTATACGTAACTGATGGCTATACGGATTTGATTTCAGGGGTGTTGCAAAATTCATGAGTTTTGCTTGTAGTCAAAATGGGATTTTGTTCCCTTCAATATTTTGTTGGAGTTTTAATACAAAGGGCCCCTCGTGGGATTAATTAAAGATGTATGTGTAGCCACACCCAAATTGATATTTGGTAATCTTTAATAATCAACGAACGAGAAAGCATTTTGTTAATTAAAGAATGATTGAGATTCATATCCTTATTAACGTGTATTAAGAAACAAAAGGATAATAATAATAATGATGTTTAATCATTAAAAGGTTTTGTCCAGGAGACCTTACTCGAGATCGTACTAGAGGCATTGACGTGTAGCTAGACGCCAATCGATGTGATCACGATATTTATGAAATAGTCCAAGTGGGAGCTGTTAGTTTGTGGACGTATTTAAATAGTCATGTGTTAGGATCGAACTCGAGACTATGGGATTACACACAAACGTTTAGAGCTATTTAATTAATTAATTATGTTTTATTTAAATATAGTTAATTAATTGACGAGTGCTAAAACTGTGATTAACGACCGTTAAGTATTTAATGGAAAATGACTAACGGACGTTAAATGTAAAAGTGGTAACTAAAGATTGTGTCCCAAAGTTATTTTGGGAGCAACATATGGCCGGCCTCTATATGGGAAATATATGTGTTTTGGTCTTGGTTTTTAGACTAGAATATATTCTTTGTAATTAGTTCTAGCCTAAAACCTAAGCTACCTTGACACTATAAATACAAGGCTCTAGGTATTGGTAATTCATTCATTTGTGAGAAAAACTCAAGCCTTAGCCTTGCCATAGCGTTATTCGGCCGAGCCCTACTCTTGGGTTGTTCGGTTTGAATTTTCTACTTCTACGACACGGTTCTGCTTGTGTAGACCTAGCTTGTCAAGTAGCTTGTTCGAGACGTGTGTACAGGAACATAGATTCAACCTTTGTTAGGTTGATCTTGGATTGGTGTTTGTGTTCTAGTTATTGGAAGCATTGCAAGGTAAACTCCCGTTTATTTTATGATCAATTAATTATGTGCATGTTATGATTATATGATCCTGAATCGCTTCCGCATGTGATATGATGTTTATATGGTTTTGTTTATCAAATAAATGTTATGTTAGATCTGAAAAATCAACACAACGAGTTAGTAGTTAATTATTCGAGCTTATAGTGACATTCAATTGTATAGTATGGAAGCCTAAATTCGTCCATTAATTATTATTGTCTGTAATGGTGGCAAAAACTACCTATTTTAATAATAATGGACACTTTTTTATACTTTTTCAAAAAGAATGAAACACTATTCGTCCATTCATTATTATTTATGCGCTAAACGAGCGCACGTGTAAGACACTAAATAGGTTTAATAGGCGTATATAAAAAATACTAGTTAGGCTACTCGAAAATTTTTTTAAATTTAGTTTTTTATCCCCAGCTTTGAAATAAGTATTATTATTTTTATTTCTATGTTTTTATATTTATTTTTTTAGTTTTAACTTGCGCCCGTTTAACCCGCCCGTCTTGCCCGCACCAATTTTGTCCGCCCGTCAGCCCGTTTTGCCACCTTTAATTGTACGTAGTTGTTTAAGTAAAAGAGAGTTATTTGCCGCAACAAACCATTCAGGTTTCATTCAATATATATAGGTGCATATTCATCTCCTTGGTACGCGTGATTGAACCTATTTTAACAATTCAATGTCGTATGTCTAGGTATGTTGCAAACCTGGCATCGTGGGCCACCATTATTTCTGCTACGATCATGCCCTCGGCCCCGATAGTTGTTGCCTCCATCGCGATAGTTAGATCGCTGGTTGTTGTTGTTATTAGTGAAATTACGCCGAGGTGGGTTTGAATCTTGTTGTCGAATTGCATTGTTGGCAGAGGTGGTGAAATTAGTTGCGGTATTCATCGCAGTCGCTTGAGCTTCATGTGCAATCATGTAGGAGTAAAAATAAGGAAGTGTCACAGCCTGCTGATTGCTCAACACTGTGATTGTAGTGAATAAATATCCATGAATTGGCCCCACTCCAGCAAGAATGTACCCTATTACTTCCTCATTTGTCATAGGGTGGCCGATATTGGCCATGGTGTCAGCCAAGGCTATCATTTTCTCGTAGTACTCAGATATAGACGATTCTCCTTTCTTTTTTGTTGTCAATTGTGTACGTATCTAAATTGAGTTAGCTCGAGGTTGGGTTGAGAACGTTCTATGAAGGGAGGTCCATAATTCTTTTGATGTATTTGAACATCGAGTGACTTGGGTGAGTACATATTCAGTAATGAAGGACAGAAGAACACCAACAATGGCTTGGTCTTGAACGACCTATGTAGCATAGGCCAAATTGTCATTCTCTCTTGCATCTGCACCTGTTCAGGTGACGAGTTTGGCTGCGGGAGCTGGTGTGGTACCATCAAGGTACCCATAGAGTTGAACACCACGCAAGATGGGTACAACTTGCGCTTTCTAGAAATGGAAGTTGGTGCGGGTTAATTTTAGGAGATTGCAACGGCGATCTTTGACGAGTTATTGGAAAAAGAGATAGTGGTGTATCTTAAGAGAAGATTAGAAAGGATGAAAAAAACCGGAACCCTAGGATGGGCTCTAATACCAAGTAAAAGAGAGTTATTTTCCGCAACAAATCATTTAGGTTTCATTCAATATATATATAGGTGCATATAAAGAAAGAGATAATTATTAGATCCTAACAATTTGGATCTTATCTTTACAACAATATAACTAATTAATTTTTATCTCTAAGTCTTCGGTTTACAATTTAAAACTGTAATGGTGGGTTGCTAGTTGTTGCTTAGTCTGATTAGGAGGAATTTTCGTTTTAGAATGCATGCACGAAAGAATGTCGAGTATATAACATTTATGTAAATATGAAATGTGGGAGATTACGTACTGTATTGAGGTAACGAATATCAAAAAAATGATAATTTTCTAAAACTACATGAAAAACTGGTTTTAAAAGGATTCAAATTATAAAGAAAAACACGATAATCTATAAATTTTAAATTACATTTTTTTTGTTACAGAACATGTGCCCTTTACTTGTCTTCGCCCCTGATGAGCAGCCGACAACAAATGTGGTTGATATGTAACGAAGATAGTGCTAGTGAAGTGCACGCGGTTGTTAATGAAACAACATGCTTTATGGTATCCAAAAGTGGATGCGGAACTGGGAAGAAGAGCTTACACAAGCATTGAAAAGATGATTATGATGATAACTAGTATGATGATGATAACTGCGAAGATTTAACTAAATAGCGATTACTCATTTACAAAGCCTATGATATTAAGATTCGCGGTCATACTAGTCGCTAATAATTTTATACAGTAGAGTTCAAAAGTTTGGGTTTCTCATACTTATGATAGATTCAAATTAAAGCAAAAATAGTGCGTTTATCTCCTCGATAATGTAATTGGTTTAGACGTGGGATTCACTCATCTTTTATGTACTTAATTTTTTTTATGTAACTATGTTGTTGATAAGTTATTAAAATATGTATACTATACACTAACGAAACGTGTACAACGATCGAAAGTGTTGTTGTTACTCAGTGATGAAACCATGACCAAATGTAGTTGGTGGAGAGTAATATTTGATCTTTAATATTAGAACGATATTTTGATAGACCGAATACATTTAAAATATATTTAAAATAAATCGATGTTTTTCTAGAAAATTTACAGTATGTTGAGAAAATCTGTAGAGTTCTCATACACTCAGAAAGAATCCCTCATTCTGTCCCTGTTGTTAGCTTGTTAGACGCAGTTTACAAATATAAACGAGATAATACATATCACCACAAGTTAGAATGCACGACATGTCATACTCGTTAGGAACTTAGAAACATTTGACAAGTAAGTTCTTATCATTGTAAGCGGAGTTAGAATTTTTAGCTAAGATGGGCTAACTATATTTAAGATAAAAAGTCATATTGTACTGTTAAGAGTGGTTTAATTTAAAAATTAGTAGAAAAACGACTTGTAATAGATACAAATAATAAGTGAAATATATTGATTAAAGATGACTCAACACCCACTAGTTTTTCTACTAGCTCCGCATATGCATGTTTTATTTGTATTATTTTGTTGAAAAGATAGAGGAAAGAATATAATCATAAATACTTTAAATAGAGGAAAGAATATAGTTAGAAAAAAAATAACCAGAGGAAAACATGCACCTAGAAAAAAATAAAGGAAAGAATATAATTAGAAAAAATATAGAGGAAAGAATAAAGTTCTTGATATTGTGTTCCATGCATGTTTTATTCTATATTTAGAAATACTTTAATTAACTCATAAGTCAAAAGTTTTGATGTCTATTGTCTAATATTCTAATCATATCATAATGATAACTACATATAAAGCATTTTGACCCTTTTGTTAATAGAAATTTAAAAATTTAACTTGCATCTTTTAATACATTATATACAAATAAAAGAAGCTTAAAACTTAAAATAGTAATACTTAAATTTTCAAAATTTAATATATATATTAATACTAATTAATACATAATAATCAATACTCAAATTAATATATAATAGTTAATACATACTTCAAAATAAAAATAATATAATATTAATTATTATATAATTAATACACCCAATTATTTAAAAGTACAATAATATATTCTTACTGTACAAGAACTAAAAACATATCTATTTATACTACATATTACATATTTGTATATGTAAAGCTTAGTGAAATTATCTATCATTTGTAGATGTATATTAGTAAAAGCTTAGTGAAATTGTAATTATTTTGCTAAATAATTCAACTGAAAAGAATTGTTCACGTCAATACACAAACATTTTCAAATAATTTACAAAGTATGAAAATATGTAAAATATTAAGTAAGTAAATGTTTGCATGTTATATAATGTAACGAATATTACGCAACATCTACTTATTAACAAGTGCATTTCACTGTCAAACAACACAACCTCGTAATACTACTAACTCGTTTCGATATCGTTTTGATGCACATGTATATAGAACTATGATAAAGTTATTTCTTAAAGTTCTCGCCATGTGCAAAACTATTATCACTGAAAAATAATTCTCGACAACAGATTTGATTACAGGGTATATGCCGCCGCAATGCGTAGGTATCCTACTATCATGCCAAAAGTAATAACATCTCTCGATAATTACTTTTTTAGAACATGTTGTTAAATGAAAACTATCGATTCAGAAGTTGTAACCAAGAAAAAAAATTATCGCGTCGAATAATTTAGTCACAGGGTACCCGCCGCCGCATCGCGCGGGTATCCTGCTAGTAATTAGTTATAAGCGTTAATAATATTTAGATATAAATCAAATTTATTTTATTATTTTAGTTTAATAACAAAAATTATATTTAATATTTTGTAATTGTAATATTCATAAAACTAATAATTATACACGTGATTTTAAATAAAAGAATTAATTATGTATTAATATCAATGTTTAAATATATTTATATGTTTTTTGTGTCTAAGGTATAAGTAAAGAGAAATAATATAATTACATAAATTTTACATACAAACTTTCACATAATGACGTGTCAAGTGAATTTGACCAATTGTTATCTTCTTTTTTCACTAAGTGTTTATTTCATAACAAATCATTTTACATACAAACTTTCATATAATGATATGTCAAGAGATATTTGTTTATTTTATAAAATTATTGAATATAGATATATAATTATAAGTTTAATTCAACCCCATCTAATTTATTTAAAATTAAACCATTAAAATTTTATCATTTATTTTATTTTTTTTAAGTTTTTATTTTTTACAAACTTGACATTTATATTTTTATTTCTTTTTTTCTCCATCAAATTAATTCACTAATTTTACTAAAAACTTTTGCCAAGTAAATATTTTTTTTTAAAAGTTAAAAATAAAAAAATAAATTAAAAGATTGTTTTATACTAAAGTTTCTTTTTTTAAATATGAAGGTTCTTACTTTAAATTTAGCTTTATTATATATACACGAAAGATACGACTAAAGCAAAACTATTCCAAAGCGATTAAAATAACATAGTAATAACGTGGCTAAAATACACCAATATTAGATAACTAGCATGGGAGCGAATTTGTTTTATAAACATTTGACTATACGTTTTTTTATAGTAAATATTTAATAATTTTTCATAATAGATGATAGTTTATATAGATTGTTACCATAGTAAATTCAAAAATAAAATTTTAGAATACACTAGTTACATTGCGACATTAAATTTGAAGATTTTACAAGTCTATGCAATTACGACATTAGATTTTCTAGATATAACTTAATTTTTTATAGGTTTTGCTAACCAATGCCCACTGTGCGGAGGTTAGCGTACAATAAATGAATGCAAACTTTCCTTATTGACAATAAAACGCATTAAATACACATTAATTCTATTGAAAATCTTTTTTAAATATGATAACTATTGAGTTTATTTAATATATATTTAATGTATTTTCACATAAATTAAGAAAGTGTGTATTCATTAATTACACTAACCTCCGTTCACTGGGCATTGGTTAGCAAAACCCATTTTTTATTATTAGTAAGTGTGTTGTCTGTTTCTTTAAACCTTCTATTTTTAAAACACCCCACTTATTATAATACGAGTAATTGTTTGAAATACATATACATGTTCGAAATAAATCTTATTGATTTGATGAGATTTTGTTGTACTCATTTGAGCTGTAAGCTTATTACAATACTTGCTAATGTTCTCGAGATATATCATTGTTTAACTAATAAATATATAAACTTTACTAGTAATAATTTGACCCAATATTAATTATATTGATTAATTAGATGGTAGTTTGTGCATGCTGTATTTTCAATTAGTTTAGTACTTTAGCATATTTCGTAACAAGCCATTAAGCTTACAACTCAGATTTAATAAGATAAACCATTACTTTTAAGTATCACAATAGTCAGATTTATAAATACTTAATGATTTAAGTTCATTTGGATACCATAATTTTTCTTAGATATGAGGGGATTCATTCCCACCATCCATCTTATTTTAATCTAATGGATAAGATTAAACACCAAATATATTTTCACCATCTTTTTTCAAACATTAATATCTCTTAAACCGTTAATCGTTATGCGGAAAAAAACATACCGTTACGAAGAGCATTTAATTATCTTTCTATAGATATGCTATATGATACACTTTCGACAAATTTTTTTTTCTTCATTTTTTTCACGTTATCGAAAATTATCATATATGATACTAATATCATATATGATATAATACCAGTATCATATATGATATGACCTATCATATATGATAGAAACCAGTATCATATATGATTTAACGTTGTTATCATATATGATGAAACAGTATTATCAAATATGATATTTAACGTAAATTTTAACAGGAAGGAAAAAGCGAAAAAAAAAATTCTTCGAAAGTATATCATATTGCATATTGGTAGAAAGATAATTAAACGCTCGTCGCGATGGTATAATTATTTCCGTTTAACACTTAACTGTTTAAAAGATATTTAAATTATAAAAAATAGGTAGAAAAATAAAAGAAATTTAATCTCATCCATTGGATGAAAATGAAATAGATGATAGGGATGAGTCCCCTCATATCCAACAAAAAGTATAGTATCCAAAATAACTCTTCTCATATTTAATAATGCATAAATATATAAATTTAACAAAAATATAAGTAATGCTAAAATGAATACAATCTCTAACTTAAATATACAATAGCTATCACATTGTACAACACATTTCTTCAAAGTAACCCAAATATATATATTTTTTTTTGTGAATTTCTAACAGAGAAAAATAATTAAGTTTAAATTGGATAGAATGACTAAATTAAATCACCCATGTAACGCTCTATCCTTTTAATTATAACCCGATTCTAGCACTTTGCTAGATTCCTTAGGCTATATTCCTGAGATTATAAATTGGAGTGAAAAGTAAATGTTTGGGGTGGTAATAAATTTTTTTTGCGTTCTTGAGATTTTTCAGGGGAAAAAAGGGAAGCAAAAGAGAGTAAATTACATCAAATTTATTCTCCTAATTGTTGATACAAAAGTTGGATGATCATTCCTAGAACCGAATTATGCTTAATTCGGGTTGGCTGGGGTCCGGCTCATGCACCAAGTGAAATATCTGGTTGGGATCTTGCACACTAAAACAACACGCGTTAGACTTACCGTGGGAATGTATCCCACGATTAAGCTCCAGCGTGAGAGTAAGTAATCGGTTAGGGTTTAAGAATCGGATGAGTTGTGAGTGTGTAAAATGTAATACCTTTGTGGAACCCTTGGAGGTTCCTTATATAGGCAGTGAAACCCTAATGGGCTGTCACTGATGCTTCGGCCCCAAGGAAAGGATAAGTACCAAAATTAGATTGATTGTTATCTTCTAATTATGGTGAGTGAATATCCTCTTCTTTGGGGTAAATCCTAATCATAGTAAGAGTATGATTCTGTCTAACCCTGTACCGGCCATGCCGGGCCGTGGGCGGCACACATGTGTGCGGTTACTGTTCATCTAAGCCCATAAGCTTAAATGACATTAATCCCACCCATCAGTAATGGGCCGGATGCGGGTAGTACCTGTGGGCCGGGTTCATGACCCGGCTGGGGACTATACGTCATCATGTTCCCCCAGTCTAGTTGTTATAGCCGTAGGCGTAACCTCTAGACTATACAATGTCACGTAGACCTGTTTGTTGTAATTACGGCCGCACTCCAAAATAAGCCGACCGGGACAACTTTAATGAATGCATTAATGGTAGTTAATAGTCGGACGCACGCCTGCAAAAGTGCACCAGAAAGGCCCACCCTCGAGCCACGTAAAACTGTCAAGAAGTGACCCGTGGGTCCCTTCTGAAGTTTCAGAAGTGTCAGAAATCCCATCCGTTGGATGGGCGTAGTGGCTTACACGTGGCGAACATCCATGCTACCTTGGAAATCGAGGCAACTCTATATAAGAGTTGGTGTGTGCTACTGTTACACACACAGTTTATATTCCATTCCGCCATTGTTATTCCCAAGCTCATTCCTACTTACCTTCGCTTCTTATCCCACGGATTTTCTCTACTGCAGGTTAGATCATCACGCCTCTCAAATCCTTTTTATAAACCATGGTGAAGGACAATCCTCTTATTACGGATGTCCTTAACGTGATACCTGCGGAGAAATACATAGACATTTTGTCTAAGTATTATATTCCTAAAAGCGTACATCCGACCTATCCAGGTGATGGTGAAGCGATTACGGATGCTCCGAAGGGAAAGATAGGCGTGCATACACGCCTATTTGATTCGGCTAACTACTGCATCCCCTTATCTAAGTTTTTAGTAGATCTGCTTCTATATTATGATTTCCACATAACCCAACTTCACTGCATAGGGGCATGTAAAATTGACCAGTTTGAGATTACCTGCCATACTTGTGAGGTAACCCCGACCGTGAATCTATTTAGGGCTTTTTACTCTCCCCAACTGGTGAATGTGTGGCTATCGTTTAAGAAACGATCTGCGAACGCCCCCATGACTTATAAGAAACCCTTAGATTCCCTCAAGAATTGGTACGACCATTATTTGTTCGTAGATGAGAAAGTATTCCCAACCCCTTTTGTCCTCAAAACCAGAGCACCCAAAGACTATCCTCCCAAATCAAAGGACTATAGTAGTACGGATTTGAAAATTTTAGACACCCACCGCACAGAATTCCATAGGGGCCTGCCGGAGCACTTCATGTGCCTAGTAGGGATCAGCCGCTATTACTATGGGAGGGAGGATAGATATCCGTGCTTTTTGACCGAACGTAGGCAGGGTAGGTCTTCTACATTTTATATGCAAAACATGTTTTATAGTACTCGTGAAATTACTAATCCGTGTGCATGCCTATGTCCGCAGAGATGAAGCTGTTTGGCTTTTTACGCCAGGGCGATCCAAGCAAAGTTCCTGAAGGATCACGACCACTGAAAGAAGGTGAACCCCCTTGCTAGAGGCCACCATCAATATGACTATCCCTCTAGAAGAAACAACTAAGCAGCGGTCTGATGAGGAAGAGCCAGTGATCGAGAAGTCTCCTCTAGACTTCCACAATGAAGATGGTGAGAAGCTATTAATGGAGAATGCCGCACCGCACCAAGACGAGGAAGAAAAAGAAGAAGAACTCACCAATCCAGCTGACAACCGCACCGGTGAAGAAGACGAAGGAAAGCAGGATTCTGGGTCTCCCCCAGCCATCAAAGCCCAAGTCCAGAAAGCGTAAGACTACTAGGAGGGTAGCAAAAAACCTGGAGGCTGGGGCAGGGTCACACAATGCTCCCCCAAAGAAGCTAAGGAAGGATCATCCGCATTTCCAGGAAGGGAGCTGCGCCTCTACGGCCCAGGTCGACCCTTCGCTGCGTGCAGATGAGCAAGTCTGGATGGCCACCCCTGTGAATGTCGTGGCTCCTACCACCACGGAACCCGTGACTGGCACTACGTAAGTACCCATTAATACTCCAAAGGATATAAATCCATAAACAAAACTAATAAGTGTGTTAATAATAGGGCGGACCCGTCAACAGTAGCCCAAGAGAAGGAGGTGGAAAGGGAACCTTCACCAGTGACATCAACGAGACCTCCATCCCCTCCCGTAACTCATGCAGAGGAGCCACGTCCTGAGGGACCCGACACCAGCCTTCGCCTAGCCTGGAATTTGTCCAGCTTAACAAGATTAGAGGCGGATTTCGAGTGCACTGAATTTATTGAACACATCACTCTTCCAGCGCTGGCGCAAGATTTGGACAAACTAGAGCACGAGACGCTGCTGGAGTAGTTTGATGTATCCCCCGCACACCAGGTGACAGTTGGTGCGGCCCTAAGACGCCGTCTGATCAAAGCCTTGGCTAACGTGAGCTGTGCTGATAGATAGATAGCTCGCCGCGAAGAACTGGTGGACAAGCACGAGAAAACTATCACATCCCTGCAAGCAACGTTGGTCGTGGCAGAGTCAACCGTTAAGGAGCAAGCCCATCATGCCAACGCTCGTGAGGAACACATTGCTGAGCTGGAGGCCCTCTTAGCTGCAACCAATGAGAAGGTATATGCTTATATTGACACTTATTTGTTCACGCAAAAAACCCACATTGTCTTTGTAGTAACTCCAAGTATCATGTATAGGTATCCGCAGCCGAAGCCGCCACTAAAGCCGTAACAGTACAAGCTTTCACCATTGCTCAGGAGCGCGACACGCTGAAGGATGAACTTACCCATGCGCGGACTACCTTGGAAGAGAAAGCTGCGGTAGCTGAGGGTGAACTAAGCAGGATGGAAACGGACTGCGCCGAAGTGTTGTGTCCTCCTTTGCTCACAGCCATAGTTGGGCGTAGATGGATGGTTGGCCAGGGAATGCGGCTTGTCGTGAGCAAGGTAACGGAGGCTCCTTACCTGTTGCAGGCTTTTGCTGACGTTGTATCGGACGGTATTGACCGTGGTAGGTACGAGGGGCTGATCAAAGCTGCGGAGCTAATAAGCAAGAAAGAAGATATTACCCAACATGCCTACCACAACCCTCTAGTCGAAGACAAGATGACCGCATCAATGGCCGCCCTTGGGGAAATCCAGCACCCCTTCCTAGACGAGCTAGAATCGCTGAAGGATGCTCCCAATGGGGTAATAATGTCCAAGCTCACCGCCGATCCCATCCAACTGACCCTGACCACCTACGACCCTGTTTCAAAGGTGATGAAAGGTGAGAAGCTGCTAGCCGAGGCACTGGATGCGAACATGATCAGGGCACATGATGGAAAAAATGCTCACGGGGAGGTCCTCCGCACCTTGATTGAAGAAGGGAAGAAAGAGATAGGGGAGTTCCTACCTCCTTTGTAATTTACATTGTAAACATTTGTACCATTTTATTCGTCCGTGTATGTATACGGCTAAAACTGATGTTATTGTGATAACCTGTTATATTTATTTAAGTAAGTCCGTGATGACCACGACTATTTTTATGGTTTAAATTTGAAACTTGTGTATTTTTTTTTATTTTTTTTGGCGATATCATATACCTGTGTTGCATGACATGTCACGTCTTACTCAAAAATACAATCAAGTCTATATTTTATTAGACGTGCGGCGTGCGTCTTTACCATGCGAGGCACTACGTGAGCGCATCATATGGAAAACTTATCACAACGTCTTGTGAGTAAGGTGTCTAGTAAGGATACATGATCCGCGTCACTGGGGTTGCATCCCTCTTATGGGACAAGTTGAATTTTTAGGTTCACTTAATCCTCTTACCCCGCCTGGAGGCGCATAATACATGTACGATTTTGAATGAATGCATATGAATAAGAGATAGCACATTATAGCAATAACAACTAAATCTATACGACAATAATTTGTTCATAGAATCTAAAAAGTAAGACAATAATTTGCACAAGAACGAGCCGTGGAGCTAGCTAGGCACCACGACATTTTATTAGAACGTTTACGTTTTTTTTACAAGAATGGGAAATCCTAAAAACAAAGGGAACCTAGAAAGCATAAAAACCAAAACAAAGAGAACACATGGATCTTCATTGAAGCCAGATATAGCGAAGTGTCCATGCGGAAGCCGTAGCTTTTCAAAGATAGCATCTTTTAAGATTGCAGATATTCCATGTGCGTTCCAGGTCGCGGCCATCCATGTCACGCAACTTGTACGCGCCCCGTCCTAAGGCTTCCGTAACCTCATACGGTCCTTCCCACTTAGGGCCCAACTTTCCTGTATTCTCCGCTCGACTTGTCTCGTTGGCACGATAAACAAAATCTCCCGGTCGAAAAGAAACACCTTTAACCTTGGCGTCATAATAAGCCTTCATCCGTGCTTTGGACTTGGCCTCATTGATAGCCGCTATTTCTCTTTTTTCCTCCAACAAATCCAGATTAATCCGGAGTTGCTCGTCGTTCGTGACAACATTAACCTCCGCTGTGCGGATGGTCGGCATTCTGATTTCTGCTGGTATAACAGCTTCAGTGCCGTAGGCCAGTGCAAATGGAGTGTCCCCATTGGCTGTTTTAATCATAGTCCTATGTGCCCATAGAACATGTGGCAGTTCATCTACCCATTTGGCACTTCGTTCATCCAAGCGTGCCTTGATGCCTTCACCCAAGCTTCTATTTGCTCGTTCCACAAGACCATTTGTCTGCGGATGTTTAACAGATGCGAAGCACAGCATGATATTCAATGCTACGCACCAGTCTTTGAATGGATTATCCGCGAACTGCTTCCCGTTGTCCGAGATGATTTCTCCTGGCAAGCCAAAACGGCATACGATGTTCTCCCAAACAAACTTTTTAACCTGTTTGCCTGTGATGGATTTAACTGCCTTAGCCTCTATCCAGCGTGTAAAGTAATCCATTGCGGCAATCAAGAACTTAACTCCCCTTGCAGCTACAGGGAAAGGTCCTGCAATATCAATCCCCCATTTATAGAATGGCCATGGGGATGTAATGGGTGTCAGTTCCTGCTGCGGATGTCGTGGTACTGGTCTGTGCACTTGGCAATCACTGCATTTACGAATCATGTCGCGTGCATCCCTATGCATAGTAGGCCAATAATATCCTGTGCGTAGAGCTCGAGCTACTACAGATGGGGACCCGCGTGCATACCGCATAACCCTTCATGTATCTCACTGATCACATAAGTAGCCTGGTGTGGCCCAACACACCGCAACCACAGCTGTAAGAAAGAGCGCTTGTAAAGAATACCTTCTCGAAGCTCGAAGTGCTGCGACTTCCTTCTGATACGCCGTGCCGCCATTTCCTCATCCGGAAGGGTTTCATTAGTTAAATAACTGATGATCGGGGTCATCCATGTAGGTCCATCTTCTTCAACTACAGCTGTGACTTCCCTTTCCGTTATAGACTTTTCCTTTAGTATTTCTACCAAGACTTGCTTGGATAAGTGGGCGAAACTTTTAGACGCGATCTTGCTAAGAGCGTCCGCCTTCTTGTTTTCACCTCTTGGTACCTATTTGATAGAAAACTTGCTGAAAGCAGCGATGAGTGACTTGACTTTCTCCAAGTATCGAACCATGTTATCCTACTTGGCTACGTAACCCCCTAGAATGTGGTTCGCGACAAGCCGTGAGTCCACGTAGGCCTCAAGGTTGTGGACTCCCGTTCTAGCGGCGATTTTTAAACCCGCAATCAAAGCTTTATATTCTGCCTCATTATTGGTGGCTGTGAACTTGAAGCGCAGAGCGTATGTAAATTCCATTCCTTCTGGATCCGTAAGGATGAGACCAGCTCCTGACCCGTCCGTGCACGAGGATCCGTCAGTAAATAATACCCATGGTTCTGCTGGAGTTTCCTCTCGTTGTACGACCGGTCCATCCTCGTCCGGCTTTTCTATCAAGAAATCTGCCAAGATTTGACCTTTAACAGTTGGCCTTGGTCTATAAGAGATGTTATGCTCTCCCAACAGAATGCTCCACTTCTGTAGCCTATCGGCCACGTCTGGTCTGGAGATGACTTGTTTTATTGGTTGATCAGTAATAACCACAATTGGGTGCGCCTGAAAGTACCGACGTAACCGTTTCGTGAGAAACACTAATGCCAAAACCAATTTTTCCATAGAAGAATAATTCAACTCCGGCCCTTGCAGTGTTCTACTTATGAAGTAGACCGGAGTTTGGACTGTGTCCCTATTCGTCATGAGTACCGCGCTTATCGCTCCATGTGTGGCCGACACTACAGATACATGATGAGCTCCTCCTTAGGTCGGGGTGCCACTAGCATGGGAAGAGCTGCGAGGTGTTGCTTAAGCTGACCAAAAGCTTCCTCCGCTTCCTTTGTCCACCGGAAATCTCCCTTCTTGATACACTTATTGAGTGTTTTGAATAGGGGGAGTGAATCCTCCACGGATTTCGACAAGAACCTGTTTATCCCGGCCAGCTTCCCATTTAGTGATTGTACTTCTTTTCGCGTCTGGGAGATGGTAAATGTATTACCGCGTCCGTCTTTTCCGGACAAGGCTTGACGCCGTTTGGATCAATCATATATCCAAGGAACATTCCTTCCGTTGCCTCAAACGTGCATTTTTTTGGATTCAGTTTCATATTAATCCTCCTCAATGTGTCAAACGTATCTTGGACGTCACAGAGAAGTGCATCCTCCGTATGACTTTTGATGACTAAATCATCAACATAGACCTCAAGGTTGCGGCCTATCTGTGAGTCGAAGGCTTTGTCAACAAGCCGCTGATATGTTGCCCCGGCGTTCTTTAGTCCGAATGACATTTTTGTATAGCAGTATACGCCTTGACTAGTATGGAATGCCGTCTTCTCTGTGTCCTCTTCCGCCATCTGGATCTGGTGGTATCCTTTGTATGCGTATAAGAAGCACTTAAAGGGATATCCACATAGGGATTCCACCTTCTAATCAATCCCGGTAACGGATAGCAGTCCTGCGGACAGGCTTTGTTCAGATCTGTGAAGTCCACGCACATGCGCCAGCTCCCATCATGCTTCTTGACCATGACCGGGTTGGATAACCACTCGTGGTAGTATACCTCGCGCATAATACATGCATCCACTAATTTCCGTACTTCATCCAATATTACTTGGGTACGTTCTGGTGCCTGACCGCGCTTCTTTTGCTTAACGGGAGGATATCCCTGGCGGATTTGAAGTTTATGTTCTGCTATCGCACGCGGTACGCCCGTCATATGCTTGGGCTCCCATGCGAATACATCTAAGTTTGCTTTTAGAAGAGAGCACATGGCCCTCTTGCCGCTATCCGAGAGTGTTCCTCCTATGGATACCTTTTGTTCCGGATAATCAGGATGGATTGCCACCTTCCAATTGGGAGGTGGTGATCCATCCTTGGGGGGAACAGGTGGCACTGGTGTTGTCGTGGCATGACACTCGGATGCTGGTATGATTGTGTTATAGATAGTGACAATTCCTCCTTCCACAGGGAATTTAATCATTCCATAAGCTGTGGAGGGTACTGCCCGTATGGCCAAGATACCTGGTCTGCCTATTGTGAGAACCCGTACTTTCCCAGCATTATTTTATTCTTTTTATTCGTGCTTCTTGAATTTTCCAACGTATTACGTTTTCTTGTATTTTATATGTAAATCCTAAGATTTTTTAAATTATACTTTTTTTTAAGTATTTTCTGATCATTGATAAATACTTTATCGGGAATTATAAAATCTTTATTTTATTTTTCCATATTTAATTTAAATCAAAGTTCTGATTTAAAATCACTCGCGTGCGTTTTACAACGAGTTTATTCAAAATCAATGTACAACGAGAATTCTTAGTGATCGCGATACCGACGGATGCCCAAAATATTACGTTTATTTATCGATTGTTTCGATAATTAATATTTTCGACGATTTCGTATTAATTACGTATTAAGTCGTGTCGAGAAATCGTATAATCATTTTTATGATGCATTGTAACTTTTGAAAAGTATTTTTACGAAACCCGAGCCCCGTAAATATTTTCAAGATTTACCAATAACCATTTTCTACCCTTAAAAACTATTAATTGTTTTTAAGTCCACAAGTTTCAAAATTGGCAATATTGGTTCCTCCACTTAACTAGCCATATAAATGGCCTTTTTCTTCCATTTTCTCACACGCATGTAACTTAATAAAAAAAACACACTCCACCCTCCCTCCCTCTTTCTTTACCGTCACCCATCACCACCAAAAATACCCTCAAATCTTAATTTCTTCTATGAATCAATCAAAACTAATTTAAGACCCAACCTTAGAATTCAATGATGATTCTAATGATATCAAATTCAAGAACATGCATCAAAATTTGAAGATTTTATAATTTCATGGTTGTATGATGATTTAATCATCATGTATGTGTCATATTTGGTAAGATTATGTCATTTTAATCCTTAAAAGTCTTGTTTTTAATCTTTGATTTTGTTATATTTTACATGCAAGTGTTTTTAGGAGTGTTTGGTTGATAGAAATGATAGTATAGTGATCCTAGAGGTATGGGTATGAGTGGATTTGGTTAAAAATTTGATTTGTCATGTTTTCTAAAAAGCTAATTTGGGACAGCAGCCTTAAATAGTATGTTTCGTGGGTTTAAAGTCTGTGAAAGGCTAAGATTATTTGAAATTGTTGAAGAGTTTTCCGAGACGGTCGTTTTGGTATAAGATAGAGCTTCTAAGTCATTACGAGTCAAAAGTTATGCTAGTTTTAGTTTTCGTGTGCCGAGAGACGCAAGTCGGCACAATCCGAAATTGTGGCTGATTTTGGGTCGGCTCTCGGGGACTTTAGGCTTGGCTAGATAGTTGATACTACTGATTTTCAAAGTTTACAAACTGAGTTTGATGAGTCTAGTAGTGGTTTCAAAAGTCGGATTGTCGAGTTTGTACTTTTAAAGCGGTCTAAACGGTTTTACAAAACAAGTGCACAAATCTGTCCTAAAATTTGGAGTCGGGTAAAGTGTCGAGCTAATGGATTTTAAAGTGTGAACTTGGGCTCAAATTTTGGTGAGGTCTTATACAGGTTATAATTGACCTTTAAACCAATTTTCATGTAAAACGGACAAGTCTAGATAGGGTAGATCGGTGTGTACATTCGGGGTGTACTTGCTGATTTTATTTTGGACACTTAGTTCAATGTTTGTGTTGCGTGAGTTTGAGTATTCACCATCGGACATGGTGACTTACTCAAGTGCTTAGTCATTATATAAATGACTTAGCTACTGGTCCAAATAAGGTTAAAGGATAGTTTGACTTGCGTTGACTTGGCGTCGTATAACAGGTCATTTTCAAGTGTTTAAGTGTTTTAACGTGTAACGTTGGATAAATGTGTTCATTTGATTCGTGTCAATGGTTTCGAAACGTGTATTCTTTGAAAGCATTTGAGTCATATTATATTTGATACATATCGATATTCGAGTTTGAGTCTTAACGCGCGCCTTATTGTGATAGGTTGCGGTTTTCGTGTTTCCCGGGCATCCATATCGTCGGTGATCGTCTACCACTACCGTTTCTACTCAGTTGCTGAGTACGTGATTGACTTACCTCGTGGCTAAGGTGAGTTCATAGCCCCCATTTTACTTGTACATGGTTTCTAAACACGGGGTGAGATTTTACATGGTGGAACACAACTAAATTAAAAACTGTATTGCTATCCAGAACTCGTATGTTATTCTGAACGTATATGCTTTACAGATGATTTCAATGGTATTATTGCTTTTAGACGTTAGCCTTGAGTTTCCTCTCCTATCATGAATCGTTAATTGTCCCATATACTTTGCGCTAAGCGCGAATGTTGTGGGTGGATCCATCGGGATTGACAATCCCCGTCCCGTTTTGACGCACTAATATTCGTTTATATTTGAGTATTTAGGCTGAATACTCCCTAGAAGAACTTACATTTGAGTTAAGCTTCGGTTCATGAGACTAAACAGCAATAATATGCATCGTGACTATGGACGTACATAGTTAACCCCCCATTACGTGTTTTACAAATTCTATTGTGTTCCACACGTTTACTGCTAAACCTATGAATATCACTCAACTTTGTGTTGACGATTTTACATGTTTAATCTCAGGTATTATTACTTAGCTTTGCTTGGATGGGAGCCCGCAGGATATTCGCAGCTTGGAGATTTCTGTGATGCTTTTGAAAGATTGGTTTTATATAAACTGTCAGGAGTTTATTCTACCTTTTGGGCAACTTAATATTATAAATTGAGACGAAATAATATAATTTTTCCGCTTCTAAAACTCCGGGACCTATGTTTAAAAACTCTGACCTTTTATGATGTAATGTACATGTTTTATTTCGCCAGCTTTGTATGACTGTAATTCATTGTTTCTTGTACTATGACGTGTTACCCCCTCGTTGCCTAGTTGTTCCATGTCAGATTTTGGGGGTCTCACAGATTGGTATCAGAGCGATGGTTATAGGGAACTGAGTCATTTTTCAAAAACTTAGTCTATAACCGAAAGTTCAAATATTTCATGTTTTAAGTGTCAATCACAGAATCTGCCAATGTTGTTCGATATCTTTGCGGGTAACTCTCTAATCCTTATTACTTACGTTTAATTATCGTTATAGTATTTCATCTCTTGATTTCATGTTGAAATATTACGTTACCCTGATGACGATAATTACTATGTCTTTTCAAAGCCTATGTGCTTCATGAATTATCATTCGATATTACTGTGATTACATCTGCTCTTACTGTATTTCTGGAATTCTTGTTCTTGTGAACTGATTTGGTTACGGTGATTTTATATCGTTATGACGTTACATACTTGTATTCAGAGCGCGTATGCTACCGACTTTTCATGCTCATTTTTCTGAGTACTATTGCTATTTCGTTTATGCGTAATACGACTGACTTAATATACTCGTTCGTTTTGAATCATCTGTTTTTCTCGACTCGCTGCTACATGTTGTGCATACTCTCGTGATACCATTTTTCGGAATTGAATAAGTGTTGTCCTCGATAAAACTCCTGATTTTCATTTTTACTACCGTGCATGTTGCTTCCATTGTCTATTTTCTTTTAAAATATCTATATAGATACGCATATTTTCTTTCCGACCGTTCGTGATTGAATGTCTAGTCTATAGACCATTGTGTAGCTCAATGTGTCTCCGAAAAAAAAGACTAAAGGACATCGTGTGAGTTACATATCTCGAAGCATTCCTTGAATCAGTGTTGAATAATATCGTGAGTTTTCGTAATCTTGATTTACCTTTACACCACCGTTTTACACGACACTTGTACATGGGTTACATCTTATTTCATTGACCATTCTACGTTTCGACTTCGACTTACAACATCCGTTGTACTTTGAGCACATGATCGTCATTTATTATGTGATGATTGTTTGGAATGCGATCCAACTTGTATCCTCCCTTTTTCATTAAACCTCCTCGCCTCAGGAGTGTTACTTGTTAATATTTTGTTTCTTTCTCGGTATGTCTTGTGATTTTGGAAAATCACGCCCCCAGGAGACCTTCCTTTATGGCATCTTGAAATCGAATGCGACGTCTCTGATTTCTTAGATTTTCGTTGGTATTTGTGAACCATTTTTATACTGTGTTTTCTTTACATGACTAATTATACAGTTTATCTTCTTTCGTCTTTATGGAATCCACTAGTCTTGTGTGTACATTAATTCTGGGTTATTATGAAATTTAGATTTAATTTCAAGCTGTATCAAGAAAAAAAAACATACTTTGTATAGAAACTTTACAGGAATTTAACAGTGTCGAGAAAATATTTTTATAACCTTAGACATAAAAATATATATTTCTACTTGTTGAGACGTTCGTTTAGGACATAAAATTTGACCAGTAAACTTTAAAATCGAGCAAGTTACGCTCATTTGAGATTGTAAAATCTAAGAAGTTATTTTCTGAATAGTGCTAAAATATCATTTTGTTGACAGATTTAATGCAAGGGCATTTTCGTCCATTTTTATTCCGTTTCAAGTCTCGGGTAAAACTAGAAAGTTGTTCAAAACACTGTTTTACATCGAAATGCATTACACTTTGAATCTTAGAATATCGTTTAGTGAGTTAATTGGTCTAGTAAAACCCAAAAGTCAAAACTGATAGACTTTAAAAAAAATATGGATTGAAGCGTTTTTGAGTTCGTTTGAGCTCGTAAAATTTTAACTAATGATATTTTGCAAACTAAAAACAAGGATTGCGTTTGAACAAGTATAAAATAGTAACTTTGAGTTCGGTCATACATGTAAATAGATCTTGAACTTTTGAAATTCGGTAACTTCCTAATATAGAAACTTTTCGGAGTGATTGTACTATTTGTTAACTGATACCCTACTTTCTTAAATGTATATTATTGTCAAATTAATCACGATGTGCACACATACGGATTCCTTATTCCTTTCTTTTGTTTATGACTTATTTGTCATTCTTTGCTTCTATCGTACCGCTGAATTGGACCGAGGTTGAAGTTCTTGCTTTCGTATTGTTCGTTACCATCTTGACACGTGTCTCTTGACGATTTCGGTTAAACCTCTTGGAACCTTATCACCTTGTAACCATTTCTTTACTGTCTTGAACTGCTCCTTATTTCCCTCTTGTAACCCACTCGCTACTTTATAAACTATTGTCATGTTACCATATAACTCAAACTGGTCTTGTTTGCGAATTATTTTACAAAAGGTTTCATTTGGGCTTTCTTAAATAACTGAATGCTATCTTATAAAATTAATTTATATTAATTTTACAATGTATTTTCGCGAATTGTTCTCATACGGGTATTATAAAGAACCCTCGCAACTATATAAAATGGTTGATTTAAATACCTAGCCAGTAACTTATTGGCAAATAGTTTCATAAACTATTTTGATTCCTGTTTTTACAAATACTATTATATACATATTTTAGATAATATGACCTGTAATACTGGTTTGACGAAGCTGAGCATCGCATTGCTAGTCCTAAATTATGCATGGCCTGATCACCTATGCCTAATTTTGAAGGAGCCATGCGAGGCCGAATAGTAGTCATCTTAAATATTTGGCCAATAACCAACTTTTAATTATGTATCTTAAAAAGTTAGATAAATGAAAATTTTGAAAACTTTTACATCTTATGCGAGTAACAACAGTTCGCGACTTACACATATCAACCCTTATCTTTTCTTGAACAAAGTACATGCCTCAAACTCATATTTCCATACTTGACGATCATTGCCTTACTTGTTACCTCATCATCCTCATGATACAATTTTCGTTACCATTTGTCTAAATTCTTACCATTGATACCAGATTTGAAAGTTTCAACGTTGTTATGCTCCTTCATCGATCAACCTTCTCTATTTATTTTTGTAGAACTACGAAACGTCTTTGGACGCGATTAATGATTTACGACCGGACGTGAACGATGATTTCGTGTAATTGTCATGAGTGTGTTAGACTTTGTCGTCTTGAAATTCATTCGTGTGAATCATGTGTTGATTTCGCCTTTCATTGCTAATGTTTTCATTTTACCAAATTTACTCTCAACTGACTTCTTAAGAATTTTGTGTGGCTTTTCTCTTTCGAATGTGTATCGACCAATGAGAACTAAATAGGCCGTTATTGGTGACGCCAACTGCACTCAAGAAGTGATGACTTGCTATAATCCTTTGTTTATTATATTTTTATTATCATCGACGCGTCTATTCTATCATGTTTGTTAAGAATTGATACGATTTTTGTTTTATTCCCTTGTGTTATCGCTCGCATACAGATTGTTGACCTTTATATGATTCATATTCATTGCTGTCTTGTCATCTTTTGAAACCAGAAACTGTTAAGTGTTTATCGTTTGATATCTTAAACACTTTCTTGAATTTCTGAAAATTATTATTAATTTTTAAGAACGTTTTATACATTGTACCAAATGTTTAAATTGTCAAAATACCCATTTCAAGTTTAATATCGAATTTGTACATCCTCTTGGGTAAATTTATAACTAGTATTAAAAAAAAGGATATCAAACTGTATCTTTTAAAGTATTTGATTTAAATCGTACTTTACTGTCCATCTAATGAAATTATTAAATTAATTTATAATTTCTAACAATGATTCTAAAGAACTTGGAAAATCTGGTTTTTCCTAATAGTAACGATAAACCTGAGTTTTTTTAACGAAATTTCATGTAGTCACCTAAAAGTTCTTAAGCCGATCAGGATAACTACTTTGAACTGTTCTACTTTTGCTTCGAAAATCCTGATCAAGAAAAAGATTTGACAACTGTTTACCCACTCATTTTATATAGAGTTTGATTTTTAATCACTATACCTGGTAAAAATTTCTTTTAATAAAGAAAATATTTAAAACTAAGTTTTAAAGTAATACCAAAATACTAGACAACTGATTTTGACAGCTTGTATTTTAAATGATAATATGTTATTCATTTTTCCCTTCTATTTCTTTGTAAGTGGATTGTTACGTGTTAAGATTGTCACGTTTTACAGTTGCACGATTTGCGACCTTTGTTGATTTACAATCTTGGTTCATTTTATTGTACTTTGCCTGTTTAAGCGATTCTTGTGTTCATTCTTGTTAGTTTACCGCACGTATTTCCAACAACTCTAAAAGATCGTTATTCTAATCCAAGACTGAAAAGTTATACGAAAAGGAGCTAAGAAACTGAAGCATAGTAAATTCTAACCGTTAAGATTCGTCGTGGTACGGAAATTTACCTGAGAAGCAATGATTTTGTTCTACACTTTGTACCTCCTCTTGTTTGCATATCCTACTGTTTTCAGGAGAACTCTAGGGACCAGAGTTCCTTTATGGGGGGGGGGGGGGGGGGGGGGGGAGACTGTGAGAACCCGTACTTTCCCAGCATTATTTTATTCTTTTTATTCGTGCTTCTTGAATTTTCCAACGTATTACGTTTTCTTGTATTTTATATGTAAATCCTGAGATTTTATAAATTATACTTTTTTAAAGTATTTTCTGATCATTGATAAATACTTTATCGGGAATTATAAAATATTTATTTTATTTTTCCATATTTAATTTAAATCAAAGTTTTGATTTAAAATCACCCACGTGCGTTTTACAACGAGTTTATTCAAAATCAATGTACAACGAGAATTCCTAGTGATCGCGATACCGACGGATGCCCAAAATATTACATTTATTTATCGATTGTTTCGATAATTAATATTTTCGATGATTTCGTTTTAATTACGTATTAAGTCGTGTCGAGAAATCGTATAATCATTTTTATGATGCATTGTAACTTTTGAAAAGTATTTTTACGAAACCCGAGCCCCGTAAATATTTTCAAGATTTACCAATAACCATTTTCTACCCTTAAAAATTATTAATTGTTTTTAAGTTCACAAGTTTCAAAATTGGCAATATTGGTCCCCACTTAACTAGCCATATAAATGGCCTTTTTCTTTCATTTTCTCACACACATGAAACTTAATAAAAAAAACACACTCCACCCTCCCTCCCTCTTTCTTTACCGTCACCCATCACCACCAAAACCACCCTCAAATCTTAATTTCTTCTATGAATCAATCAAAACTAATTTAAGACCCAATCTTAGAATTCAATGATGAGTCTAATGATATCAAATTCAAGAACATGCATCAAAATTTGAAGATTTTATAATTTTATGGTTGTATGATGATTTAATCATCATGCATGTGTCATTTTTGGTAAGATTATGTCATTTTAATCCTTAAAAGTCTTGTTTTTAATCTTTGATTTTATTATATTTTACATGCAAGTGTTTTTAGGAGTGTTTGGTTGATAGAAATGATAGTATAGTGATCCTAGAGGTATGGGTATGAGTGGATTTGGTTAAAAATTTGATTTGTCATGTTTTCTAAAAAGCTAATTTGGGACAGCAGCCTTAAACAGTATGTTTCGTGGGTTTAAGGTCTGTGAAAGGCTAAGACTATTTTAAATTGTTGTAGCGTTTTCCGAGACGGTCGTTTTGGTATAAGATAGAACTTCTAAGTCATTACGAGTCAAAAGTTATGCTAGTTTTAGTTTTCGTGTGTCGGGAGACGCAAGTCGGCACAATCCGAAATTGTGGCTGATTTTGGGTCGGCTCTCGGGGACTTTAGGCTTGGTTAGATAGTTGATACTACTGATTTTCAAAGTTTACAAACTGAGTTTGATGAGTCTAGTAGTGGTTTCAAAAGTCGGATTGTCGAGTTTGTACTTTTAAAGCGGTCTAAACGGTTTTACAAAACAAGTGCACAAATCTGTCCTAAAATTTGGAGTCGGGTAAAGTGTCGAGCTGATGGATTTTAAAGTGTGAACTTGGGCTCAAATTTTGGTGAGGTCTTATACAGGTTATAAGTGACCTTTAAACCAATTTTCATGTAAAACGGACAAGTCTAGATAGGATAGATCGGTGTGTACATTCGGGGTGTACTTGCTGATTTTATTTTGGACACTTAGTTCAATGTTTGTGTTGCGTGAGTTTGAGTATTCACCATCGGACATGGTGACTTACTCAAGTTCTTAGTCATTATATAAATGACTTAGCTACTGGTCCAAATAAGTTTAAAGGATATTTTGACTTGCGTTGACTTGGCGTCGTATAACGGGTCATTTTCAAGTGTTTAAGTGTTTTAACGTGTAATGTTGGATAAATGTGTTCATTTGATTCGTGTCAATGGTTTCGAAACGTGTATACTTTGAAAGCATTTGAGTCATATTATATTTGATACATATCGATATTCGATTTCGAGTCTTAACGCGTGCCTTATTGTGATAGGTTGCGGTTTTCATGTTTCCCGGGCATCCATATCGTCGGTGATCGTCTACCACTACCGTTTCTACTCAGTTGCTGAGTACGTGATTGACTTACCTCGTGGCTAAGGTGAGTTCATAGCCCCCTTTTTACTTGTACATGGTTTCTAAACACGGGGTGAGATTTTACATGGTGGAACACAACTAAATTAAAAACTGTATTGCTATCCAGAACTCGTATATTAGTCTAAACGTGTATGCTTTACAGATGATTTCAATGGTATTATTGCTTTTAGACGTTAGCCTTGAGTTTCCTCTCCTATCATGAACCGTTAATTGTCCCGTATACTTTGCGCTAAGCGCGAATGTTGTGGGTGGATCCATCGGGATTGACAATCCCCGTCCCATTTTAACGCACTAATATTCGTTTATATTTGAGTATTTAGGCTGAATACTCCCTAGAGGAACTTACATTTGAGTTAAGCTTCGGTTCATGAGACTAAACAGCAATAATATGCATCGTGACTATGGACGTACATAGTTAACCCCCCCCATTATGTGTTTTACAAATTCTATTTTGTTCCACACGTTTACTACTAAACCTATGAATATCACTCAACTTTGTGTTGACGATTTTACATGTTTAATCTCAGGTATTATTACTTAGCTTTGCTTGGATGGGAGCCCGCAGGATATTCGCAGCTTGGAGATTTCTGTGATGCTTTTGAAAGATTGGTTTTATATAAACTATCAGGAGTTTATTCTACCTTTTGGGCAACTTAATATTATAAATTGAGACGAAATAATATAATTTTTCCGCTTCTAAAACTCTGGGACCTATGCTTAAAAACTCTGACCTTTTATGATGTAATGTACATGTTTTTATTTTGTAAAACCCGCATGCTTTTACCATGCATAGTACCCTTAGGATCGTACGTACTAGACTAAAACTTTCCTAATATAGCATGATTACGATTACGTGTTAGGAGTTTACGTATTACGTACGTGTTAGAACACGATAAGTATTTACTGTTAATAAGTGTGTAAACACTTATCCTTTTGCCACTAAAATCAAGTAAAAACAAGACCTAATCATGTGTTTTACATCTTAAATGTCGGAATTACGCGTGGTTTTGTGTTTTGTGTGTTAAATAGGTACAATTGAGCAAAAGAAGAGAAAACACGGGATTTCACGGTCAAATGTCGAAGAAAAGTCAAGAAAGAGTCAAAGACAAGATCAAAAGTCCAAAAGTGTGCAAAGATCACGGAAACCGACAAATCGACTTAATTTTTGAAGAAAGATCGAGAAGCCAAATGACAAGTCGTTTTTAGAGGATTTAATATTTTAATGGTTAAAAGGGCTTAGTGGGTCCCACATTTGCTCATTGGGCCAAAAGCCCAAATTATGCATTGTTATTAACTATTTTGGCAAAAACAAGCCCAATTTGAGCCCAAATCCCATGAGTAACAAATAATACGGATGAAATGGGCTACAAAGCCCAATTGCACAAGAATTATAAACGGTAAGGGACGAAGATACCAATGTGAGGTCAAAACACCCCAGTCAACCCTCAATTCACACTACCCACACGTGTTCTCCTTGATTACCCCATCCCAAATAAAACAAACCATTTACCCTTTCCCCAAACGAAACACACATATTGATTTTTTTACTGTGCTTTCTCCTTCTCCACAAAACACTCTCCATCTCCTTCCAAACCCTAATTTTTAGACAGTAAAAATTATCACTAAAAATTGGGGGTTTTCACCTCAATAGGTAATTAACACCAAAGGAAATAATTCCCCCCAATTTTCGGATCATCCACTCAAGGTGGTCCTCCATACGTGGCCAAATCATGGGATTTGATTGGCTAGGCCACCTCACCATTACCAATCCCCCAATTATATCAATCCACCTCACCAATCAACAAAAACAAGAAGCACACATCTTGCCACGAGGGCAATCCGTGGCTACAAGGTTGATTTCTAGCCGTTTGATCAAGAATAAAGAAGAGAGAGAAGAGAAAAGAAGGATTGGATGGCTAGGATCCATTTACTTGGGCACCAAGGAGACCTAGAAGGTTCAGGGTTACCCTATAAAAACCCCCTTTATCATGTATTTGTTGAAGCTTTTCATTTTTTTATTTTCAGTTTTTAAATTAATTAGGAGTAGATTTAATTTAGATTTATTTTTCAGTAAATTAGTTATAGGATTTATGTAATTTTCAATTTCCAGTAATGTATTTAATTTTGATTATTAATGAAAAGTTTGGTTTTAAATTATTTCGTCTCTTATTTTAATTCTGTCGAAATTTAATTTTTTTTTTAATGAGTAATCTGTTTTTTTTTTCTTTCTCTGTTCGTGAGTTATTATTTGATAAAAAAATAAATTAAAAATATATATATAATAAAATAAAAAAAAATAAATACTGTTCGAGAGGCTTGATGATGATTCGAGTTGAAGTTGAAGATGGTGGTGTTCGGTTTCGATTAAGATGGCTCAGCGCCTCAATCTTCGGCTCAAAGGATTCATCAAAAGGTTCTTTTCCCTTTTTAATTTCCTTGTTTTAGTTTAATTTGATTTAACTGTTTTCTTTAATTTTTGAATCTGCTTATATTTTATGTGTACTGCTATATCTGCTTTTGTTATTATTTGAGTAGTATTTATTTAATTTGGATTTGATTATTGTTTGGTAGCTTTTTGATAGGCTGCTTATTAGTTTAGTTAGCTTATGAGTTTATTGCTAGATCGGTTTAGCTTGTAGTTCGTATTAGCTTATTTGGTTTAGGCTACTTTTTTTTATAGCTTTTTCGGTTTGGATTATTGTTTTAATGTTTTAAAATGTCAGTTTTATAGCTTATTTGCTTCTTCGGGTTGTCTTGTTTGCTTATTTGGATTCAGTTTTGCTTATTTTAGGTCTATTATTTTGCTTATCTGTTTTGTCTGATTAGTTATTTGATATTTTATTTTTCTTCGTTTCTGTTTCTGTATAAACCTCAGACATTGGGTCTGAGTATAGTAAAAGTTCAAAAAGTAAAAAAGTAAAATATAATAACAAAAACATCTGGGCTGGGGTTCGAACCCCAGACCTCTCGTTCATAGACCCAACGCACCAACCAGTAGACTAGCACCTCTTTTGTGTATTCATATGCATCATTGATTTAATATAGGCTTAGGTTTTCTTTGGCAGTTTATATTAATTAGATTTAAATAAGTTTTTAGTTTAATTGATTTTTAGTACAAGTTTTATTTCAATTCCTTTAATCCGTTTTTTTTATAAAAATTAAAATATATAAAAAATATTTTAATTTTATTTACTTTAATAAATTTACATTAGTTTTAAATTTCTAATTTTAAATAGTTTTTTTATATAAAATTAAAAGTAGTTTTAAATTCTTATTTAAATTTTAGATTTAAAATTAGTTTTCGATTTATTAAGTATTGTTTAAAAATAGATTTTAATTAAAAGTTTTTAAGTTTAATTAATTAGTTAAATTTTATTTTCAAATTAAAAGTTTAAATAGTTAATTCAAAAAGTTTTCTTTCAATTAAATAGATTTAAGTTAGTTTTAAAATTCCAAAGTTTTCGTTTACCAAAAACAAATTAATTTTTACGATTAAACGGTAATCAATTCGAGTGAGTCGAGGAACGATAATAGAAAAAAAAAAGGTTAACAAAATCTCTTTTTCAAAATGGCGCCGCTGCCGCTTCGCTCGTACAATTGACGATTTTTCGTGAAGACGTTTGGATTTTGGGATCCGTTCTTTTTGAACGTTATGTTTCTTGCAACAAAATCAAAAATACAAAAAAATCAAAAATTTAAAAATACAAAAAATTAAAAAATTACAAAAGCAATTTCTTTCCTAAGAATTGCACCAAAAAAATTAAAAAATCCAAAAGTAATACTTTTTCCTAAAAGTATTACACCAAAAATATTACGTATTAATGTTAATTTTTAGTTCGATTTCTTTCGATTTTTCTTGCATATATATTTTCTAAAAAATACAAAAAAATATTCTTCTTTATCCTCTATTGTGTTTAATTCTTTTTCTCAACCCCTCTTATTTATAATTCTTCATGGATTTGTCTTGCGTTCGGTGTGGGAGACCATGGCTTGGTTTTCCAATATGTCCATGGTGTGCTTGTGCGAAGTGTGGTTCCGATATCGACAATACACAATTTGGATTTTGTCCATTGTGCAATTCTAGAAATTCGTACTTGTCCTCTTACACAAATTCCTCCCCTCCTCAAGTCTATGACAATCCCTATCCTCAACATTTACCGGGTTTTTCTCAATACCCGTGTTGCAATCATTGTGGGGGCCTTCACGATACTTCTTATTGTCAACCGATGAATTATGAGCCACATCCGTGCTATAATTCCGGTTTTCAAAATTTTGAACCCCCACAAAACTCCGTCGTTCATCAACCTTCTTTTACGGAACAAAGCACTAGTTTGGATGAAATTTTAGAACGCTTAAAACAACTCGAAATTAGCTTGCATGACGAAAGACAACAAGAGCAAGTATCTACTCTTAGTGTTTCTACTCCTCCTCTTGTGCGTTCTTACTATTATGATGACGATGAGATTACTATTTCTTGGAGTGATCTTTGTGCTCAATGTCCTAGTGCAATTGTAATTCCTTCTCTCAATACCCCGAATGCATCTAAGGATCTTGATACATCGAGTGAGATTAGCGATTTTGGGCTCGACAAATTCTTTGATGAAGTTTGTGATGTGCCGACTTTTGCTGAGCTTACGGACACGGTCGTTCCGCTAGTCCATGATCACATACTCACAAATCCAAATGCGATAATTGATTCTTCCAATAAGAGTTCTATATGTGGTGAGTATGATGATTTCGTCTTCGAGCCCGAGATTAAGGAAATTATCGACCGAGAGCTAGCTCTTTTACCTCCACTTCCACCTACAAGTGAGGTCGATTTTTCCAATATCGATGCCGAACTTGATGAGTTGGAACGTCTTATTTTTAATAATAATGACGAACCAACTCACATGACCACACATCCAATTCTCGAGGAGTTACCTAATAAACACTCCTCTAATGAGAATTACGTTTACCACATTCGAGAGGATTTAACTTATCAACAAATCCCACAAATGAATGATGGTTTCGTACTTGATCGTGATCTCTTCGAGAGAATTTCTAAAATCCTAAATGAGGGGAACGACAAACCTTTGTTTGACGAGCCTATCTATGATGAAGAAATCGAAGAGATTCACGTTCATGAGGATGAATGCTTTGACCCGGGAGGTGACATTGACCATTCTTTGATTGATACCTTTACGGTTTTGCCGAATAGTGACCATCCTATGTCTTTGGGGGATGACAATTTGTCTCCTTTACCCACCCCACCTCCCGTGGATCATGACCTCACATACTTCTCGTATGTTGAGCGGACTTTTCTCCCTTCTATGACTTATCCTTCTGCCTCTCATTTATTATGTTCCTCCGGGACCGAGGATAAGATTTTTGATCCCGGTATAACATTTGAGGCTTCCCCATGGACCATTTAATTCGGGGTCGAGTCAGGCTCGTGACTCGGTTAACAAAAACAAGCGCTTCTCGGGAGGCAACCCGATTATCTATCCTTTATTTATTTTCTACAATAAGTGTAGGGGGAGCCGTGTAGGTTGTTTGTTTGTGTGTTGTGTTGTGATTGTGTAGGTACTTGTGCTTTGATGATCCACTTTTGGTACTTTTGACGAGACCCGTGTTCCCGTGTTACCCATGTACCCGTTTCCTTCGATAAGTTTTTGCTATTGTGATTCAATCTTGTATATAAATAAATGTAATCACTTTAGTTGTCCCTTCCTTAGCTCGATTTTAAACAACGTACTCAATGTCCTAAGTGTAGGGGAGTTTATTCGCCCACATGCTTAAACATTGAGGACAATGTTTATCTTAAGTGTAGGGGGGCCTTCTATCGAATTTTAGTGGCATTTTCCATGAATTTGACCCCATTTACCGGAAAATTTAAAAAATTTCAACGTTTTTCAAATTTTTGATCTATTTTGGCCTAGTAATATTTTTATTTATTTCCTTTTATTATCGCATCATAATAATTTCCATTTCAAGAATAAAGTTAAAAAATAAATAAATAAATAAAATGGTTTTAACAAGTTTAGATATCTTTGATATATTAGGCCCGTCGTGAATATTTTGACTCAACCCGAGTTTACTTATCTAAGTTTACTCTAGCTAGTATCCTTAACCATATGGACCTTAATTGGTTTATTAGGCTAAGCATCCACGAGTCTCATTCCTTGAGATTTTAAATTGTGGAGAACGAGAGATGATAGAGTTAATTATAAGTTCGGTATTCTTTCATTAACTTATGTGAGTTAGTTATGAGCTTTTTCTCCCATCACTTGTTAATAAATATATTTGCAATAAATAAGGTTGTACGATTTAAAAGGTTACTTAGCTTCTAGCACAAGATCGTTTAAAAGTTGCTCGGTATTAATTAGAGTTCATAGCCAAGGCATAACTTATTGAAACGGGACGCGAAGATTGGCTTATCCAAAAAGGCCCTAACAAGGCATGAGGATACCCGAGTCCAAAAAGGCCCTAACAAGGCATGAGGATTCACTTTTTGCTAAAGATCCTAAGATGATGTGAAGATCATTAATCCAAATCAATATGAAGGATCAAGACACACGACGAGAAGCAATTACTCCCCTAAAGATCATGGAGAAGTCTATCCAAAAAGACCCTAACAAGGTATGAGGATAAATAGATCCAAGTCCGAAAAGGAGGCGGATCGTTGTATATCAAAATCCTAAATAAAGAAGAGGATAAATGAAGAAGTCGTGGTCAACGTTTGAAGCATCTTTCACTCATTATGAAGATGTATACCAAAATGAAGAGAAGACCATAATTTCAAGATCGTCTCTCAAGATTTGAAGTTTGAAGTAAAAGCCAAATATCGGTCCGAGAAAGGTCTCAAATCGTGAAACGAGTTATGCCAAGATATGAACTTTTTGAGGTTTCGAGAAGCAGTTTTAAAAGATTTTGTCCTTTAGCTAACTATTGATTAAATCGTCCCACTTTATTTTCGGCCTTAATAAATTATCGAAATAAGTCAAAAATGCATCCTCGTGATCATCAAGACAAAAATAAAATATAAGAGATACACCGTAGGAATAAGGGGGTCTAAGTGATTAACTAAACCACATGAGCAAGTGTTTGTTGTGCTAACTTGTAATAACAATGATCTCGTTTTTAAGCTTGGTATGGGGAACGTGAAACTTGAGGGTGATTAATATTCATGACACCAAAGCCCTAATCTAAGTCTTAGATTTCTTTACGAGTTTCTTCCATCTAATAATTTCCTAGTAATAAATCATTTAATTTTTGTTTCCCTTAAAGTTTTTATCTTTTCGTCATAGTAGTAGTAGTAATAATTATAAAGGCCGAGATGGATTGATTATGAGAAAAATGTAACTTATGCTTTAAAACTATGCATTGCATGGGGTCATTGCAATGGTCAAGTGTAGGGGATTTAATAAGTGTGTAAACACTTATCCTTTTGCCACTAAAATCAAGTAAAAACAAGACCTAATCATGTGTTTTACATCTTAAATGTCGGAATTACGCATGGTTTTGTGTTTTGTGTGTTAAATAGGTACAATTGAGCAAAAGAAGAGAAAACTCGGGATTTCACGGTCAAATGTCGAAGAAAAGTCAAGAAAGAGTCAAAGACAAGATCAAAAGTCCAAAAGTGTGCAAAGATCACGGAAACCGACAAATCGACTTAATTTTTGAAGAAAAGATCGAGAAGCCAAATGACAAGTCGTTTTTAGAGGATTTAATATTTTAATGGTTAAAAGGGCTTAGTGGGTCCCACATTTGCTCATTGGGCCAAAAGCCCAAATTATGCATTGTTATTAACTATTTTGGCAAAAACAAGCCCAATTTGAGCCCAAATCCCATGAGTAACAAATAATACGGATGAAATGGGCTACAAAGCCCAATTGCACAAGAATTATAAACGGTAAGGGACGAAGATACCAATGTGAGGTCAAAACACCCCAGTCAACCCTCAATTCACACTACCCACACGTGTTCTCCTTGATTACCCCATCCCAAATAAAACAAACCATTTACCCTTTCCCCAAACGAAACACACATATTGATTTTTTTACTGTGCTTTCTCCTTCTCCACAAAACACTCTCCATCTCCTTCCAAACCCTAATTTTTACACAGTAAAAATTATCACTAAAAATTGGGGGTTTTCACCTCAATAGGTAATTAACACCAAAGGAAATAATTCCCCCCAATTTTCGGATCATCCACTCAAGGTGGTCCTCCATACGTGGCCAAATCATGGGATTTGATCGGCTAGGCCACCTCACCATTACCAATCCCCTAATTATATCAATCCACCTCACCAATCAACAAAAACAAGAAGCACACATCTTGCCACGAGGGCAATCCGTGGCTACAAGGTTGATTTCTAGCCGTTTGATAAAGAATAAAGAAGAGAGAGAAGAGAAAAGAAGGATTGGATGGCTAGGATCCATTTACTTGGGCACCAAGGAGACCTAGAAGGTTCAGGGTTACCCTATAAAAACCTCCTTTATCATGTATTTGTTGAAGCTTTTCATTTTTTTATTTTCAGTTTTTAAATTAATTAGGAGTAGATTTAATTTAGATTTATTTTTCAGTAAATTAGTTATAGGATTTATGTAATTTTCAATTTCCAGTAATGTATTTAATTTTGATTATTAATGAAAAGTTCGGTTTTAAATTATTTCGTCTCTTATTTTAATTCTGTCGAAATTTAATTTTTTTTAATGAGTAATCTGTTTTTTTTTCTTTCTCTGTTCGTGAGTTATTATTTGTTAAAAAAAATAAATTAAAAAAAAATATATAAAAAAATAAAAAAAAATAAATACTGTTCGAGAGGCTTGATGATGATTCGAGTTGAAGTTGAAGATGGTGGTGTTCGGTTTCGATTAAGATGGCTCAGCGCCTCAATCTTCGGCTCAAAGGATTCATCAAAAGGTTCTTTTCCCTTTTTAATTTCCTTGTTTTAGTTTAATTTGATTTAACTGTTTTCTTTAATTTTTGAATCTGCTTATATTTTATGTGTACTGCTATATCTGCTTTTGTTATTATTTGAGTAGTATTTATTTAATTTGGATTTGATTATTGTTTGGTAGCTTTTTGATAGGCTGCTTATTAGTTTAGTTAGCTTATGAGTTTATTGCTAGATCGGTTTAGCTTGTAGTTCGTATTAGCTTATTTGGTTTAGACTACTTTTTTATAGCTTTTTCGGTTTGGATTATTGTTTTAATGTTTTAAAATGTCAGTTTTATAGCTTATTTGCTTCTTCGGGTTGTCTTGTTTGCTTATTTGGATTCAGTTTTGCTTATTTTAGGTCTATTATTTTGCTTATCTGTTTTGTCTGATTAGTTATTTGATATTTTATTTTTCTTCGTTTCTGTTTCTGTATAAACCTCAGACATTAGGTCTGAGTATAGCAAAAGTTCAAAAAGTAAAAAAGTAAAATATAATAACAAAAACGTCTGGGCTGGGGTTCGAACCCCAGACCTCTCGTTCATAGACCCAACGCACCAACCAGTAGACTAGCACCTCTTTTGTGTATTCATATGCATCATTGATTTAATATAGGCTTATGTTTTCTTTGGCAGTTTATATTAATTAGATTTAAATAAGTTTTTAGTTTAATTGATTTTTAGTACAAGTTTTATTTCAATTCCTTTAATCCGTTTTTTTTGATAAAAATTAAAATATATAAAAAATATTTTAATTTTATTTACTTTAATAAATTTACATTAGTTTTAAATTTCTAATTTTAAATAGTTTTTTTTATATAAAATTAAAAGTAGTTTTAAATTCTTATTTAAATTTTAGATTTAAAATTAGTTTTCGATTTATTAAGTATTGTTTAAAAATAGATTTTAATTAAAAGTTTTTAAGTTTACTTAATTAGTTAAATTTTATTTTCAAATTAAAAGTTTAAATAGTTAATTCAAAAGTTTTCTTTCAATTAAATAGATTTAAGTTAGTTTTAAAATTCCAAAGTTTTCGTTTACCAAAAACAAATTAATTTTTACGATTAAACGGTAATCAATTCGAGTGAGTCGAGGAACGATAATAGAAAAAAAAGGTTAACAAAATCTCTTTTTCAACTGTGCACGATCACGTAATTATTATTTGACGATAATTAATCACGAACATGCGATCATGAAATCATGAACGTAATTAAAACACGAACTATTATTAATTACGTATATATATTTATTACGAGCGTAATTAAATATATTAGATCACGGTATTTACGTAACGAGAACATTTAAAACACGAACACTGTTGATGCAAAAGTTGGGTGATCCTTGCTAGACCCGAATTAGGCTTAATTCGGGTTGGCTGGGCTCCGGCTCCTGCACTAAGTGAACTGTTTGGTTGAGATCCTGCACACTAAACAACACGCGTTAGGCTTACCGTGGGAATGTTTCCCACGATTAGACTCCGACGTGGGAGTAAGTAATCGGTTAGGGTTTTATGTGAGTTGAGAGTCTAGAACGTAATACCTTTGTGGAACCTTTGAGGGTTCCTTTTATAGGCAGTGAAACCCTAATGGGCTGTCACTGATACTTCGGCCCCAAGGAAGAGATAAGCACTATAATTAGATTGATTGTTATCTTCTAATTATGGTGAGTGAATATTTCCTTCTTTGGAGTAAATCACATTCAGAGATAGAATATGATTCTGTCTAACACTGCACCGGTCATGCCGGGCCGTGGGCCGCACACGTGTGTGCGGTTACTGTTCATCCAAGCCCATAAGCTTAAATGACATTATTCCCACCCATCTGTGATGGGCCGGATACGGGTAGTACCCGTGGGCCGGGTCCATGACCCGGCTGGGGACTATACGTCATCATGTCCCCCCAGTCTAGTTGTTACAACCATAGGCGTAACCTCTAGACTACCAAGATGCTCCCTGGACGTACCAAGAAAAATAGGGAATGATAAGTTTGTCCAAGAATTTGTTTTGGCCGCACGTGGCAACTTGACTTAGGAATTTATTCCATTATTATCTCAGCCGCTCATGGCGACCGAGACAAATTAAATATAGCGTTAAATGTCAAGTCTTACGTAAGAGCCGCATATCCCGACATTAATAACTGTTCACCTTCCACTTTGACTGACAAAAGTGCAAACAGTCAGAGCCTCGAGCAGCGTAAACGTTTGAGTCAGAAGTGACCCGTGGGTCCCGCCTGACGTTTTCACTTGCCACTTGCCCCCTAACCACACGATTAAGAATAGTGGCAGACACGTGTCACACATCCAACATGCCATGACCCACGAGGCCACCCTATAAATAAGCCACCCCCACGGCTGTGTGAAACACACAGTTTTTATCTCCATTTATGCAATTAAAGCTTTCTTCTTAGCTTCAATCAATCACGCACGGATCCCTTCCTCCGCAGGTTAGAACACCACGCCCTTACATTTTTATTTAGTAATGGCTCACAGAAACAACCCCACAATTGGATCCGTGCTTAATGTAATGACCCAGGAGCAACTAGATCACTTTTGTACCAATTATTTCATCCCTACCAACCTACACCCCTCACTTCCTGGCGCCGGAGACCTCATAACTGAGGCTCCGGAGGGTAAGATTGGCCTTTACACTCGCCTTTTCGATGCGGCCAACTACCGCATTCCATTCACCCGTTTCCTCATAGATCTATTAGGATATTATGATGTACATATTAGTCAGCTCCATTGTATAGGCGCGTGTAAGATAAGTCAATTCGAGATTCTGTGTCGTGCTAGAAGAATTCCCCCAACCGTAGAACTATTCTGGCTATTTTACACCCCCAGCATAGTAAATGGTTGGTTATCCTTTAAGAAACGATCCCCCAACAGCCCCCAGTCTCATAATAAGCCAATAGATTCGCTGAAAAACTGGTATGACCACTACTTTTTCATTGACGCAATAGTATGGCCGGCTGATTATGCCTTTAAACATAGGGTATCCCACGACCCCCTACCGCACGCTAGTACATATAACCCTCGACATTCCCAAGAAATAGATCTGAATAGGACCAGGTTCTATAGAAACCTCCCCGAATCATTTCTATGTTTGCTAGGGATTAGCCGCAATTATTTCGGCCCGTCCAACAGATATCCTGTATTTTGGAGAAGACAGGGTGAAGGTAGGCTAGCATCCGTACACAAAAAAGCTCATTCAATTACTTTGCAATGGCTAACATATTTTGTTATTGTATGGCAGAAATGAACTTCTTTGGACTTCTACGCCAAGGCGACCCAAAGCTCGTACCAGAGGGCTCCCGTCCCCTACGTGAGAACGAACTACCCCTTCTTGAGCATACCCAAAACGTGACGGTTGCTCTTGAGGCAGTGCCGGATCCCCACTCGGACGAGGAAGAAACAACTCTAATGAGGACTCCCGTCGACTTCAGCAACGAGGACGGTGATAACAGGATGCTTGAAGGAGGAGCCGGGCCCTCCTCACCGCCTAAGGCTGCCACTCCTGCACATGGGGAAGAGCAGGGAGACAATATTGACTTAACCACCTCCAGCCTTCGCCAGATGTTGGGCGATGATGAGGAAGAGGTACAACAAATCAATGAGGAGGAAGAGGAAGAAGCTGAAAAAGAAGTTGAGGAGGAGGTCGAAGAAGCAACAGCTCAGCCCGTCGCAAAGCGTACCCGCAGGAAAAACAAACGTGTAAGAAGAGCTGCTCCGGCCGAGGTTGGCGAACACAACGCCCCTGCCAAGAAACTTCGAGAAGACCACCCCTTATACCAATCTGTTGGGAGCACCACCCAGGCTTCCGAGACGATCCGGGCCGCACATGTCGATCCCGTCACTCAGATTCCCCCAACCACATCAGAATTAGCACGGAATAACATGTAAGGCTCCATCTTGATATGTAAGAACGACAAATTCCCTTTAAGCAATACTTAATATGTATCCAAATGCTTGTTTCCCAGGGATGAACAAACTGGTGCCATGCCTCCACCCGACGCCCAAATGGAGAAGGGAAAAGAAAAGGAAGTAGAGAGAAACCCCATGCCTCACACGGCCGCCACGAAATTCGGCCCCGTATTTGAAGAAGGTACTCCCACAGCCTCCCAAGACCTCCCAACGTCCGGCCCCCCTCAATCGTTCAACCCTATTTGGAATATCACCACTGCATCACGAATGAGGGAAGCCGAGGAATGCCGAGAGTACCTCAATAACTGCATACCACCAGGCTTGGTGCGAGAAGTGAATGCGCTCAGCCATGCGGACTTGGCGGATGAGTACAACGGTGCTTTGGTGCATCAAATGGCAATGGACACCTCAATGAGAGTAAGATTTGAAGCCGCACTTGGGCATGTGGAGTCCCTTAAGAGGAAAGTTGGACGGAGGGAGAGGATGATCGAGGAGAATGAAGCTCAAATTGCAACCTTCCAGTCCCAACTTGCTAGTGCCGAGGCGACAACGAAGGAGCAATCAGCCCGTGCGAATGCTTACGACCAACAAGTGGCCGATCTCGAGGCAAAACTAGATGCCGCAACAACCAAGGTATATATCTGTGACGCACCACCCTTTATTCTACAAGAAATATAATCTAACAATTAATCTCATATAGGTGACCGCGACGGAGGCGTCTGCCAAGTCCTCCTCCAGCCAGGTATCCGTGTTAACCAAAAAACTGGAAGACGCTCAGATGACAATCCAGAGCATGGAGAAGGTGCAAGAGGAGCTTGCTGATGAGAGGGCTATTACCAAGGAGCTGAAAGAGGTGTTTGCCCAAAAAGATGTGATGATCGATGCCCTCACCGCCGAACGCGACGACGTGCTATGCCCCCAACTACTAACAGCCATTGCCGACCGCCGGTGGATGGTAGGTCATGGGGCACGTTTGGCCGTCACCAAGGTACTAGAGGCGCCTGAATTTGTGCAACAGTTTACAAGCCTTGTGTCCGATGGTATTAACCACGGCCGTCATGAGGGAATGGTTCAGGCCGTAGAGCTGATCAAGAAAAAGGAGAACTTCACCAGACATGCTTTCTTTAACCCTGAAGCGGCTAACAAGATGACTGCTTCCATGGCCGCGATGCGAGATCTTCATTATCCATTCTTGGCTGAGCTGGAGGCCACAAAAGATGCATCGAACATGGAAATCATGGAAAAGCTAAGTCTCAGTGCGTTCTCCCAAGATGAGGGTCATTCCCGTGCTTCCTTCACTCCATCACCCAGCCACCTGACGCTCCCTATCTATGAGGATGTAACCAGGGTCGTGCTCGATGAAGAACCCTTAAGCGGGGTGCTGGAGAGGAATGCGGCTCAAGCCCGGAAGCGAAAGGAACGTAGTGAGGGGTTGTCATGCTTGGTCGAGGAACAAGTGGAGATAGGTAAGTTTGTCCCCCATGTAGGGTTTTCCTACTTTATTATCCATTTCAAACAACTCTGGTTTGTAACCGCTGAATATTTGTAGTTTTTATTCGTCCGTGCATGTACACGGCTAAGACATGTGTATTTTGTATGTAAGTCCGTGATGACCACGGCCATTTGGTTATTTATTTGGAAACTTGTGTATTTTTATTGTGTTGAATATTGTATACCAATACTGCATGACATGTCACGTCTTACACACAAAAAAAGGAAAATACCTACAAGCCTATAATTTACTAGACATGCGACATGCGTCTTTACTATGCGGAGCACTGCGTGAGTACGACATAAGAAACTTACCACAACGTCTTGTGAGTAAGGTGTCTAGTAAGGATACATGATCCGTGCGGCTGGGGTTGCATCCCTCTTACGCGGCAAGTTGAATTAGTAGGTTCACTTAATCCTCTTACCCCTCCTGGAGGCGTATATTACATGTACAGTAATTTAAATGAATGCATACGAATGAAACATGACATATTATGATAACAACTAAAGTTCATATGACGGATAAAAAATCTAAAAAATGATTTGCACGAAACAAGCCGTGGAGCTAGCTAGGCACCACGGCATTTTATTAGAACGTTTACATTTTTTGTTTGAACAAGAATGATAAGTCCTAAAAAACAAAAAAGGAACCTAAACAAAACATAAGAAGAAAAAAAGATAGACCGCATGGTTCTTCATTAAAGCCACATATAGCGAAGCACCCATGCGGAAGCCGTAGCTTTCAAAGATAGCACTTTTTGAGATTGGAGATGTTCCATGTGCGATCTAGGTCGCGGCCATCCATGTCACGTAACTTGTACGCGCCTCGTCCCAAGGCTTCCGTGACTTTGTACGGTCCTTCCCACTTGGGGCCCAGCTTTCCTGTATTCTCCGCTCGACTTGCTTCGTTAGCACGATAGACATAATCTCCCGGTCGAAAAGAAACACCTTTGACCTTGGCATCATAATAAGCCTTCATTTTAGCCTCGGACTTAGCCTCATTGATGGCTGCTATCTCCCTTTTTTCTTCCAACAGATCCAGGTTGATTCGCAGCTGCTCGTCGTTCGTAACGACATTAACCTCCGCCGTGCGAATGGTAGGCATTCATATTTCTGCTGGTATAACAGCTTCAGTGCCGTAGGCCAATGCAAATGGGGTATCTCCGTTGGCTGTTTTGATCATAGTTCTATGCGCCCATAGCACATGTGGTAACTCATCGACCCATTTGGCACTTCGTTCATCCAGACGCGCCTTGATGCCATTTCCCAAGATTCTATTTGCTCGTTCCACGAGGCCATTTGTCTACGGATGCTTAACAGATGCGAAGCGCCGCTTGATATTCAATGATGCACACCAATCCTTGAATGGATTGTCCGCGAACTGTTTACCGTTATCCGAGATGATTTCTCTTGGTAGGCCAAAACGGCACACAATATGCTCCCAAACAAACTTTTTAACTTGTTTGCCCATGATAGATTTGACTGCCTTGGCCTCTATCCATCGTGTGAAGTAACCCATCGCGACAATCAAGAATTTAACTCCTCCCGCAGCTACAGGAAATGGTCCTGCAATGTCGATTCCCCACTTATAGAATGGCCATGGGGACGTGATAGGTGTAAGCTCCTGCTGCGGGTGCTGCGGCACTGGCCTATGCACTTGCGAATCATGTTGCGCGCGTCCTGTGCATGGTAGGCCAATAATATCCTGTCCGTAAGGCTCTAGCTACCACGGATCGTAGACCTGCGTGCATGCCGCACAACCCCTCATGTATTTCGCTGATTACATAGGTAGCCTGCCGTGGTCCAACACACCGCAACCATGGCTGCAAGAAAGAGCGCTTATAAAGAATACCTTCTCGGAGTTCGAAGTGTTGCGACTTTCTTCTGATGCGCCGTGCTGCTTTTTCCTCGTCCGGAAGGGTCTCACTAGTCAAATAGTTGATGATCGGGGTCATCCATGTAGGTCCATCCTCCTCAACTATAGTAGCGACCTCCCCTTCTGTTATAGATTTCTCCTTGAGTATTTCCACCAAGACTTGTTTGGACAAGTGAGTGAAGCTCGTGGATGCGATCTTGCTAAGAGCGTCCGTCTTCTTGTTCTCGCCTCTTGGCACCTGCTTGATGGAAAACTTGCTGAAAGCCGCGATTAGTGACTTAACTTTTTCCAGGTACCTGACCATGTTGTCCTCCTTAGCCACATATCCACCTAGAATATGGTTCGCAACAAGCCGTGAGTCCACGTAGGCCTTAAGGTTGCGGACTCCCATTCTAGCGGCGATTTTTAAACCCGCAATTAATGCTTCATATTCCGCTTCGTTGTTGGTGGCCGTGAACTCAAAACGAAGGGCGTACGTGAACTCCATTCCTTCCGGATTTGTGAGAATGAGACCAGCTCCAGACCCATCCATACATGAAGATCCGTCCAACACCCATGGTTCTGTTGGAGTCTCGTCTTGTTTAACGATTGGCCCTTCCTCATCCGGCTTCTCAATCAGGAAATCTGCCAAGATCTAGCCTTTCACAGCCGTCCTTGGCCTATAAGATATATTGTGCTCCCCCAATAAGATGCTCCATTTTTGTAGCCTCCCTGCCACATCCGGTCTAGAAATGACCTGCTTGATTGGTTGGTCCGTAATGACTACAATTGGGTGTGCCTGAAAGTATCGGCGCAACCGCTTTGTAGCAAATACAAGTGCCAAAACCAATTTTTCCATAGAGGAGTAATTCAGCTCCGGCCCTTGTAATGTTCTACTTATGAAGTAGACCGGAGTTTGCACTGTATCTCTATTTGTCATGAGTACCGCGCTTATTGCGCCATGAGTGGCTGAGAGATACATAATGAGTTCCTCCTTTGGCCGGGGAGCTACTAGCATAGGGAGAGATGCAAGGTGCTGCTTAAGTTGGCCAAAAGCTTCCTCGACTTCCTTTGTCCACCGGAAGTCTCCCTTCTTAATGCACTTCTTGAGTGTCTTAAATAGGGTAATGACTTCTCTGCGGATTTGGATAGGAACCTATTCAGCCCGGCCAGTTTTCCATTTAAGGATTGCACCTCCTTCCGTGTCTGAGGGGATGGCAGTTGTATCACTGTGTTCGTTTTCTCTGGGCAAGGTTTGATGCCGTTTGGATCAATCAAATATCCAAGGAACATTCCCTCTGTTGCCCCAAACGTACATTTCTTTGGATTTAGCTGCATGTTAATCCTCCTCAGTGTGTCGAATGTCTCTTGGACATCCCGGAGAAGTGCATCCTCCGTATGACTTTTTATGACTAAGTCATCCACATAGACTTCCAGGTTGCGGCCTATCTGCGTCCACTAATTTCCGTACTTCCTCCAATATCACTTGGCTGCGCTCAGGCGCTTGGCCGCGCTTCTTTTGCTTGACGGGTTGGTACCCCTGGCGGATCTGGAGCTTATGCTCTGCTATCGCACGTGGCACGCCTGTCATATGCTTTGGCTCCCATGCGAATATATCTAGGTTTGCACTTAAAAGAGAGCACATGGCCCTTTTGCCGCTATCCGAGAGCGCCCCCCCTATGGATATCTCCTGTTCCGGGTAGTCAGGATGAATTGCCACCTTCCAATTGGGAGGCGGTGATCCATCTTTGGGTGAAACATGTAGAGCCGGTGTTGTCACCGTATGACACTCGGATGCTGGTACGATTGTGTTGTAAATGGTGACGATTCCTCCATCAACAGGGAATTTGATCATTCCGTGTGCCGTGGAGGGTACCGCCCGTATAGCCAGAATACCTGGTCTGCCTATGATCCCATTGTACGGAGAATGTGAGCGTATCACCATGAAGTTCATCCACGCCGTAGTGGAGTGTTCCTCATTCCCAATGGTTACAAGCAGACGCAGTTGCCCTACCGGCCAGATAGTGTCTCCACTAAAGCCAGTGAGCGGCGTCGTGGCCATAACTAATTGGCTTCTTATTTCTGGGCATAACTGCACAAAACAGTGTTCATACAGTACCTCTGCTGACGACCCTCCATCCACATACATGCGACGAACATTATGTGTTCCAATGCTTATCTCAATAGTGAGAGGCGCATCAATCACATCGCTTGCTGTGATGGGAGGGAATGAGATTTCCCTGCCGCGTGAAAATTTTAGGCCAACTTTCTGCCTCGTGCGGTGTTGTCTGGATTGGATCATGTATATGGTCGAAGGTTTGTCCTTTTGGGGATCCTTCTTATCATATTTCTTGTTGTCTTTTCCATCCTTCCAATCCTTAACTAAGTGCTTGAGTTTACCTGATTTGATCAGTGACTCAATGTGCTTCTTGAGTTGGATACACTCCTCCGTACCATGGCCCTTGTCATTATGGAACTCGCAGAAGCGATTTCCTTGCCGACGGTCCGGCGGAGTTGTCATTGGAGGAGGCCTCGGAAAGTTTGCCCCTTCCGTCAGCAAGATCTCCCGATAGGACATCTTTAGGGGGTAAACTTATCATCCGGCCGTCCTCCTTTGTTCTGGCTCTTATAGTCTGAGCCCTTGCTATTGTTCTGATTGCTTTGACCGCCCGACTGTCTCCGAGACTGGTCGTTTGACCGGTATCCATTTCCTCTGGATGGGTAAGCCGTGGAAACAACCGTTTCTCCCTCTATGAAATTTCTGACCCTTTCCATGAGGTCATCATATCTCTCTGGACGCTTGTCATTGAGACGCCTGATCAATTCCCTGTCTGTTATGGCGTGCATGTAGTCAGAGATTTTCAGGAGTTCCGGCATTGTTTTTGTGCGCGTGCACTCATCATTGAAGCGTTCAGTGAAGGCTTCTGTTGACTCCCCCGACCGTTGTTTGACAGTTGCCAATGAGACCGGATCCCTATTATACTTCTTCCTTTGAGTATAATTATTCTTGAACGCAGTGCGTAGTTCCGTGAAACTATCAATGCTTCGTGGAGGGAGTCCCTCGAACCAGTCACGGGCATTGCCGATTAGTGTTGAATTGAACATTTGGCACCATATAGGCATGGGCCACCGCTCAATTTTAGCCTGCGTGTCGAATATTTTGAGTTGATCATCCGGATCACCAGTTCCATCATAGGTCTTGACACACGCCGGCATGCGACGTTTGGTGTCCTCGGAGTAGTTCCGTATGCGGAGGGTGAATGGGTCTTCCCTGGGATCCGCCCATGGCCGGGTGAGCCTAGGGTCATCCCATGGTTCACACCACGAGCGGGAAAGATCCTCCGCTTCTGCATCTCGATAATAAGGGCCACCATAATACTCATCGTTGTTTGGTGGTGGTAGGGGGTGATGTTGGAGTTTTGCAACCCTTTAGGAAAAGAGAGCAATAAAATAGGGCAAGTGCACGACGATTTAGGAAAACCGTGTGTGAAAGACCCTAGGTGAGTTCGTTCTCGAGGAGGCAAGTGCGTTGTGTTGAGAGTTGATTTTTGTTTGAGATTATATTGATTGAAAAAGAAATGAGAAAGGAAAGAATTGACGGTTACGAAAACTAATTAAACTACGACGAAAAAGGCGTAAACGTAAAACCGTAAAAACGACAAAAATTAAAATTTTAACCTAAAAATTCCTAAAAATTCCTAAAAATCCCAAATAATATTCTAAGAGTTTACAAAAAATCCAAACTTGCTAAAACCTTTTAATTAATTAAATAATGACTTTTTAATGCTAATTAAAGCCCTAAAAATCACTTTTAATTATTAAAAAGCCCTAAACAAGATTTTATAATTTGTAAACCTCAAAAATATCCTAATTAAGCTAAAAACTATTTTTAAAAATTTTAAAACCAAATTAAACTATTTTTAAACACTAAAAAACTATTAAAATGTATTAAATCTTAAATTAATTCTAAAAATTAATTGAAAAGCCTAAAAATTAATTGGAAAGTGACAAAGTTCCTATTTTAATGTCTAGAATCTAGGAAAAATGAAAAAAAGTTAAAAATAAAACTTTGAATTTTAATGAATAAAATAATATTAAAATATTCTAAAAAATAAAAAATCCTCAAATAAATTCTAAAAAATTCTCAAAAATCCTAAATATTGTAACTAGAACAAAAATGCAAACCAAATTTTCTGAAACCTATTAATTAATTTTATATTAATTTTTAAAGTTGCTTAAAAATCCTAAAATTAAATAAAATTAAAAATTAAAGTTTTTGAAAACTTTTTTATATGTAAACCTCAAAAATAAGAATTAAAACCTAAAAACTATTTTTTTGTATTTTTAAATTACTGTTTACTATTTTTAAAAGACTTTCTAAAATTTAAACTTGAAATATTCCTAACAAATAAAATAATAAAGGGAAAAATGCACTGTTTGCTCTGAAAAATCTATAAACCTATAACTAACCTAAGAAAAATGAGAAAAACCAAATAAGTCAAACCAATAAGCTGAAAAGAGCTTATAAGCTCACGGCTTAATTAAATAAGCCTAACTCAAACACTCCTTAAGTATTAAACCTTGTGTCTCTTTACACAAGATGAAAGCTAGCACACTGGTAAGAGCCTTGAACCCTCCAACGAGAGGTCAGGGGTTCGAAGCCAGGCTAGTGGTTTTTGTAAAATTTTTTTTCTTTTTTTTTTTCCTTTTTCAAACCAAACAGACAACTTGTATAAGCTAGAAACACGATTCAAACTTCCTTTTTACCAAGATTAAACAAGCTTTAAGAATCAAAAACGTTGCCAGTTATGTTGCTCTTTCTGATGAACAAACGACAAGTGCACACTTGTGCATTTTTTTTGAGCCAAGAGGACTTAGCCTTGCTTTGTTTGGTAATGTTTTTGGAACCAAAGGGCACCCTTGTGCTCTTTCTGAGCACAAGGAGTCAAGATAAGCAAAGATAAAACACGTTGCACACACAATGCTCAAACAAAATGCACACCAAGAGCAATATGAAGTTGCTGATAAAGGAAATGAGGCCTGGTGGTTGTTTTGCTAGACAGTATGCACACAATTGACTTTCAAAGACCCAAATTATGCACACAATAGCATCAATCACTTAGCAAACCAAATACAAACCTCTAACACCCTATCTTAAGACAGATTAAACAAATCTTAGAGCAAATGATGAACAAAACAAGCAGAAACTTGGTGATGCAATTTAAGCTATGCTATTCCACTTTTTAAACACAAACTTCACCCAAACTTGCACCAAATGAAAGGTTAACTAGTTAGCAACTAAATGCAGTCCTAAAAAGCCTCTCTAACAACTTGATTCCAACTCAATCAAAAACATAAACCTGCTAAAACCAGAATCGAAACAGTCCTTTAAAAACTTTAAAACAAGATTTTTCAAATCAAAATACTTTCAAACCACTCCAAACTGATTAAAACTCTTAAAACATGTATGACATAACATATAAACTCAATTCAAACCAGATTCACACACTTTAGCATGCAATCAAGCCAAATCACATAAGCACTTTTTTTTTCTGAAATTTTTAAAAAGGTAACAAGAAAATACCTTAGGATCTTACTTCCAAGATCCTAGTGGTTGCATAACCACCTCCATATACATTCGGATGTATGCTGAACAAGATCAATCAACAAGCTCAAACCTGAAATTTCAAAAAAACAAGAGAAAACAAGAACAAGATATATGGTTTTTCTTTTCTTCCTCCTTAAAACCCTTTCAAAAACTGTTTAAAACTTGAACTTAAATAAATTAAAACTGGAAATGTAAATGGTACTCAGTGAATTTTAAAAACTCAAATACTTTTTCATTCCATAAAAAATATTACAAAGCTTTTCTTAAAAACTGAGACAAAAAACGAAAGTGATAAAAACCTAATGCCTTTATAGACAGGCTTACAATTCTAGAAGATGGAAACCCTAATCCTGTATTTCCAATCATGCCCTTGGTTGATTCTTGGAATATGCTGTTGAGATGCCACTTTTGAATTTCGTCAAAACCTCATGTGAGGTTTTTTTGGAAGATTGTGAGGATGCCAGTTGTCCTTGGATGAATCATGGTCGTTTGTTGACTATTGGAGAACAAGCAAACGCTGTATGTCGTTGGATTGCTGTCAAATCTTGTTTGCTAGCCAAGAGTGGGTCAGGGGAGGACTGGGATAGTCACATGGGTGAGTGTGAAAGAGATGTGTGAGGTGGGTTAGGATGTGATAACAAGGAATTAGCAATCTGCACACTTTGGGGGATTAACCCCTTGATTTGGGTGTTAATCAAATTTAGGGTTTATGGGTTAAGTGGTGATGAACAGGTATGTTTAAATCCATTTGGGTGGGTTATGTTTTTAAAAAACGTGTTTACCACCTCTTTTGTAAATAAATAAGTTTAATTTAATAAGGGTTCAAAAGGGGTTTGTGATAGGGTCAAAAAAAGGTTATGGACTGGTTGAGTTGGCTTGGTGGACTGGCAGGGATGACGTGTCAGATGGGGGTTGGCTGGTGAAGTTTGGTTGTCTCCCAAGATTGCCCCCTCTTGTTTTCTTTTCTCTTCATTTTGTATTTTCAGCTTACAAATCCCATTTCCTTTGTATTTGACTTTCAACACTTGACATTTTTGGCACAATGTTTTTGTAAACTTGAAACAAGGACCATTTATGCAACTTCTTCATTTTCCAAGGACTGATTTTGCCATATCTTCAAACTTCAAGGCTTTGACTTGTTGGTTGACTTCTTGGAGGACCATATTTGACAATTTAGATTTGATGAGGGACTAAATTTGCCAATTCTTCAAAGTTAAGGGTCCTTTTTGTAATTTTGACAAACTTTAGGGACCAAACTTGTAATTATGAAGATACAAGGGTATAAAGTGTCAATTCTTCAAACTTGGAGGATTAATCTTCAACATTCTTCAAATCTTCAAGGGTTTTCTTTGGAAAATTCCTCACTAGGGCTTGGTTCATCGTGCGGCTTCGTTTCCCGTGTTCGTTTTTGCGTGATTCTTGTGATCTTTTGTCATTTTCTCAATATCCGTACCTAAATTACACAAGCAACAAACACAAGCATATATTTGGGTATTTTGATGATATTTAATGCATTTTAAGTCCAAAAAGAACGATGAGACCATGTATAAAAGCCGTCTCATCACTCCCCCATACTAAACCATTGCCGTGCCCTCACGCAATGCTAGAATAAAGTATCGTAGCATCTCCAAAATTCATTTTATTCACTTTATTGAAATGATAAACTAGCTATACTACTACTATTGCTACTACTTGTGTTATAGACATAATGTATGATTTTCATCGCAAAATGGGACGTTTAGGTTCATAGAATAAGAACACGTGAATGCTTCGTTAGAAATAATTTCATCGTCCTCGATTTTCACTTCAATTCCATGCTAAGCGTGCAACGAGATCATTGTCATTATAAGTTAGTAATGCTAACACTACTCATATGCCCTAATTACGTACTTATTCTCCCATTATTCCTAAGTTGTATCTCTTATATTTTATTTTGTCTTGAATGTTCACGAGGAGACATTGTTTGACTTATGCGATAATAGAGATTTAGGTCTAAAAATAGAGTCCTAACGGTGTAACTAAGACCATCAAATCAATAACCCCTCCTAATAGACGACGATGTTAAAAAATTAAGTTGACAAGAAGAATCGATAAACACGGTTTTATAACGGTTTTGAACATGAGACTTATTACCAAGACTTTTATACGCCCCCTAACGGAAGGGCCTTATTATCTTTGGTTTACCTCCATCTTTTATTCAACTTCGCCATGAAGCTTTTATTATGACTTCGGTCTTGCCTTGCCTTTTATTATCCGCCTCATCGGTGGTTTTATTAGCCAAAGACGTATATCCTCACGCAAAAGCGAATTTTGGATCTTTAAAGCTTCGAAGATTAAGGCTTGATTCACTTTCAATTTTGCATAGATTTTAGGCCTTGTGGGGCTTCAAATTGTTTGCTTGATTTAGGTGAGCACTTGAAATCTTATTATTGGGTGAAGCTTTCGATTATTAGGGTGCCAATACTTCAAAACCGTGACGCTGGCGATATCTTAATGTCTTCCCAATTTAATTACACGGAAGCTACTAGAAAAGACTAGAAACCCAACAATCCTAATTAAACCGCTAAGTCAATATTTATTAAGCAAAAAATATTTACATGCGAAGGGAGAATAAGCAAACAACGAGAACACATGAGTTTTTGAAAGAATACGAGTACTCTACGTTTAGCATAGTAACTTATAATTAACTCTATCATTTCTCGTCCTCATTAAAGAGACTTAGCCTAATGTAGTTAAGGAATCAAAGCTAAGTGCTCAACACGCACGGTCGAGTTAAAAATTACTCTTATTCTCGCCATCGGAAAATCTACATTCGTGTCTTCAAACACTTATAAAACATGAGAAAAATTTTAAAATTTGGCCATTTTTAGCCTTATTTTGCAACAAAACGATAAACAAAACGATAAACTTTGGAAAGCGTGAAGGTTTGGCAAGGCAAGTATCTATTCACCCCCCCATACTAAAGTTAAACATTGTCCTCAATGTTTCGAGTCTAGGGGTGCAAACACCCCCATACTAGAGACGTAGTCGAATGCCTAATCTAGCATGGAAAGGGTGTAACCATTAAATTTAAAGCCGTTTATGAAGTGTGCTAAAAACCTAAGGTTAGAACAATAAAGGATATATCATGGATATTGAGAAATGTCTCCAAAGCAAATGATCGAGTGCTCCCATAAAACGAACACGAGAGGCTCCAATCGTGAAGATCATGATCTAAAAACCACAATGCACAAACAACCACGAAACAAAGGTTGGAAGGGCACGAATCCCCACACGTAAGCTACATTAGACTAAGAAAGCGATAATATGTACATGGGATAAGCATGGGACTCCCCCACGAGGCACCTCGTTTTTGATTACCGAGTCATGAGCTCGACTCGATCCCCTCAATACTAATTATCATTGGGGAAGGTGACTTGGTCGAGGTAGTTCAAGGATGGAACTTCCCCACCAAAGTAGTGCTTCAACCTATGTCCATTCACCTTGAAGTTAGGACCATCATTTTGAGCTAGCTCGATGGTCCCATAAGGAAACACTTGAGTCACGGTGAATGGACCGGACCAACGGGATTTCAATTTACCGGAAAATATTTTCAATCTTGAATTAAAAAGTAAAACTTGATCCCCAATGTTAAAAACCCGGTTTTTAATTTTTGAATCATGCAACTTTTTAGTTTTCTCTTTGTAAATCAATGAATTTTCATAAGCAATGTCCCTTAATTCATCCAATTCATTTAATTGCATTTTCCGGTGTTTTCCCGCGGTCTCCATGTCATCATTACAATGCTTTAGGGCCCAATAAGCCTTGTGTTCTAACTCGATAGGCAAATGACAATTTTTTCCATACACAAGCCTATAGGGAGTGCACCCAATGGGCGTCTTATGAGCGGTCCTAAAGGCCCATAAAGCATCGTCTAACTTATCCGACCAAGATTGTCGGTTTTCCCCCACGGATCTCTCCAAGATCCTCTTCAATGCACGGTTTGAAACCTCGACTTGCCCACTCGTTTGTGGGTGATAAGCCGTAGAAAGACGATGTGTAACCCCATATTTCCTTAGAACCCTTTCAAATTGGTCATTACAAAAATGGGTTCCACGATCGCTTATGATAGCACGAGGGGTTCCAAACCTAGCAAACAAACTTTTCAAAAACTTGACTACCACACGAGCATCATTAGTGGGCAAGGCCTTAGCCTCCACCCATTTAGAAAGGTAGTCAACCGCAACGAGAATGTACTTATTACCACGAGATGATGGGAACGGCCCCATAAAGTCTATGCCCCAAACGTCAAAGATCTCACATACTTGAATGATATTTTGTGGCATTTCATCTTTTTGTGAAGCTTTTCCTTGTCGTTGGCATGAATCACAAGACTTCACAAGATCTTGTGCATCTCGGTAAATAGTAGGCCAAAAGAAGCCGGCATCAAACACCTTTTTAGCCGTGAGATTAGCACCGTGGTGACCACCCGTGGGTCCCTCATGGCAAGCTCTAAGGATGTTAGAAGCTTCGGTGCCAAATACACAACGGCGGATGATTTGATCCGCACAAGTTCGAAACAAGTAAGGGTCGTTCCAAAAATAGAACTTGACATCACGAAAGAATTTTCGTTTTTCTTGAGTTGTCATACCCTTAATGATGAAGTTACCCGCATGGTAATTTGCAAAATCCGCAAACCATGGGGTAGAAGAATCAAGCTTAGAATTCACTACACCAAGTGTCTCGAGCGGAAATGTTTCGGTGATTTCCTTAGGCTCGTAAACACTTTGGTGAGGATCTTCCAAACGAGAAAGATGATCGGCCGCTAGATTCTCGGCTCCTTTTTTGTCAACGATTTTGTGATCAAATTCTTGAAGGAGGAGAATCCAACGAAGTAATCTCGGCTTTGCATCTTGTTTAGCCATGAGATACTTGATAGCCGAATGGTCCGTATACACTATGCATTTTGTCAAGACGAGATAAGGTCGGAATTTCTCAAATGCATACACCACGGCAAGGAACTCCTTTTCCGTTGTAGTGTATTTAAGTTGAGCCTCGGTCATCGTCTTGCTAGCATAGTGTATAGGCAAGAAATGCTTATCATGACGTTGCCCCAAAACGGCCCCAATAGCGTAATCACTTGCATCACACATTAGCTCAAAGGGGAGGTTCCAATTTGGAGCAACAAGAATGGGAGCTTCGGTAAGTTTCCTCTTAAGGATCTCAAAGGCTCGTACACAATCTTCGTCAAAGACAAAACGTGCTTCTTTTTCGAGAAGATGTGTAATGGGTCGAGAAATCTTCGAGAAATCCTTGATGAATCGTCGATAAAAGCCCGCGTGGCCTAGGAAACTCCTAACTCCCTTGATGGTTTTGGGATGAGGTAATTTGGCGATGACGTCTACCTTAGCTTGATCTACCTCAATCCCCGCTTTCGAGACCTTGTGCCCTAAGACGATTCCACTTCTAACCATAAAATGACACTTTTCCCAATTGAGCACAAGGTTGGTTTCCTCACAACGTTTTAACATTCTCTCAAGGTTCGACAAACACGAAGTAAAGGAATCACCAAACACGGAAAAGTCATCCATGAAGACTTCCATCGTCTTCTCGATCATATCATGAAAAATAGCCATCATGCATCGTTGAAAAGTTCCCGGTGCATTACAAAGTCCGAATGGCATTCTACGATAGGCAAACGTTCCATATGGACACGTAAACGTAGTTTTTTCTTGATCACGAGGATCGATGGGAATTTGGAAGTAACCGGAAAAACCATCTAAAAAGCAATAGAAATCGTTTCCCGCAAGACGCTCCAACATTTGGTCCATGAAGGGCAAGGGAAAATGGTCTTTTCGAGTGGCTTCATTTAACTTACGATAGTCAATGCACACTCTCCATCCGGTCACGAGTCTAGTGGGAATCAACTCGTTGGCATCGTTTGGCACAACGGTCATCCCTCCCTTTTTAGGGACACAATGAATAGGACTCACCCAAGGGCTATCGGAAATAGGGTAAATCATTCCCGCGTCAAGGAGTTTTAGGACCTCCTTTTTGATGACGTCGTGAATTTTGGGGTTCACCCTCCTTTGACTTTGGATTGTTGGCTTGAAATCCTCCTCCATTAATATTTTGTGTGTACAAAATTTGGGATCGATTCCCTTAATGTCGGATAACTTCCATGCAATCGCCCCTTTGTGGTCCTTAAGAACATTGACAAGTGCGGTTTTTTCATCATTCGAAAGTTCCTTCGCAATAATAACCGGCAACTTGTCGTCCTCCTCCAAATAGACATATTCGAGGTGAGGAGGTAAATCTTTCAACTCGAGGATAGGCGGTTCCTCAAGTGAAGATTTGGGCTCGATACTCATAACCTCCTCGGGTGGAGGAAATGGGAAATCGTTGAGAAAATCCTTGATAATCGAGAAGTCCTCATAATTGTCGAGGTCTTCGTCACAAGTACGTGGAACATCGAATTCTTCCAACGTAAAACCACCACCTTCGAAAGGAGTGAAGGTTGGTGTCGAATTATCAAGAATTGGATCTAACATAGTGGGATTGCCACTAGTTTCTTCATCACCAAACCCTAAAACTTCTTGTGAAAATTCCTCGCAAACCACGTCGATCATATCAACGAGGTTTATGGTAGCAACGGAATAAACATGAGAAAGTTGAGAATTTTGAGTTGCGTTTATAACAAGTTCCTCGTCGTTGAAACGTAAGGTGATCTTTCTAGCATGCACATCAATCAAAGCCATAGACGTATCTAAAAACGAACGACCTAAAATAAGAGGAACTTGAGGATCCGTGGGGATGTCAACAACAATAAAGTCTACGGGATAGTAGAACTTCCCCACTTTCACAAAAACGTCTTCCGCCAAACCACATGCAAGAATCGTGGAATGGTCGGCCAACTCAATAGACATTCGTGAAGGAGTAAGATTAGGAAGATTGAGCGACTTGTAGATTGCAAGTGGCATCAAGTTAATGCTAGCACCAAGATCGGCCAAGGCATAGCATTCTTCCATATCTTGGATTGCACAAGGGATCAAGAATTTACCGGGATCACCGACTTTTTGAGGTATGCGATTAAGATAAACCGACGAACAACTAGATTTTTGTTGTAATTTCTCCTTGTTGTTCAACATACTCTTAAAGTTAGCGGCAAATCGAGGCATCATGACCAAGGCATCGGCGAAACTCACATTAAAGTGCAAATCACGAAACATTTTCATAAAAAGCTCAAATTGATAGTTATCGCGCTCTTGTCGTTTCTCCTTCCTAAGTCTCGATGGGTAAGGTAAGGGTGGTGTGGGTTGGGGCATAGGCATAGCCTTTGGAATCTCGGGTTCCAATATGGGTGATGGGTCAACCGTAGGCGTGGCATGAGCGGTACTTTGTGGGCTTGAAATATGCTCCTTTTCGACCACCACCTCGGGTTCTTCCTCAATTTCCTCCACCGTTGGAGTAATTGGTTGAGGAGTTGGTTCTTTAAGTGCCTTACCACTACGTGTGGTAATCACCTTCATCTCTCCCTTCGGGTTTGAAACGGTGTTACTAGGTAGACCACTCGAAGTAGAGGCTTTGTTCACCATGACGCATTCTAAAATTGCATTAAGCTTAGCATCAAAATTATTAAACTTCACATCTTGGCTAGCGGCTTTTTGGTCAATTCTTTGTTTAAGCCTAGCATGACTTTGCTCTATCTTGTTGTTTTGACCTCGAATTTGGTTAGCAAAATCATTTTTCAATTCATTCCTCATGGCTAGATTTTCCTTAATGAAATTAGCTAACTCCTTTGCATTCTTAGCCGTCTCCTTAGCTTGATTAGCCATTTGCTCTTGAATGTTTTCCATAATCTTATCATTTGAAGTAGTGTAATTCAAAAAGTCCAATGGAAGTTCTTTGTTATTTTGAAGAGCTTGACTTGCATTTTGAAAATTACGGTTTTGATTTTGATTTTGCAATTGGTTATTACTACTACTCCCTTGATTCCCATAGTTGTTATTACCCTTATAATTGTTCCTTTGATTGCTTTGGTAACCAACTTGATTGTTTCGATAATTGTTAGCATTTTGATTTGGTGAAAAACCCGGTGGAGTCAATTGATTAGTGCGAGGAACTTGACCGTTTTGGTTATAAGTTCCCGCGGCCGCGAAGGCACTCGAAGTGTTACCACCGTTGGTAATGCACTCGGAATAATCGTGAGCTCCACCACAATACATACAAGAAACCTCAACCGCTTTAATCGTAGCGGGAGCGGGTTGTTCACCAACTTTAAACTCAACTAACAAGCCTTTCACTATATCAAAAATTTTGTTCTCCAAATTAGCCTCGACTTGGCAAGCATCAACGGTGTGTGACAAACTAGGTGAAGATGAAGACGAAGCCTTACGAACACTCGACGTGCTACGAGGACTATACACCTTAGACCTATTCTCAATAATTACCAATGCTTCCTCGACCGTCTTACACAAGAAATTACCACCCGCGGCGGCATTAAGATAATCACGCTCATGATCGTTCAAGCCATTGTAAAACGTGTCTATTTGATGCAAGTCGGAAAAACCATGATGAGGACATTCGTGCAACATTTCTTTAAACCTATTCCAAGCCGTTGAAAAACTCTCATTATACTCTTGCGAAAACTTTGAAATCTCGTTTTTCAAGTGCGTAGTCTTAGAGGGCGGAAAAAATTGGTTCACGAATTTTGAAACGAGATCCTTCCACGTCAATATAGAATTGGGTGGCTCTTTCTCTAACCAAATTTTTGCGGGCCCCGCTAAGGAATACGGAAAAAGCATCATCTTAATCGAGTCGTTTGAAACATCCTTAAACTTGCACGTGGCGGTGAGACGATTAAATTGGCGAATGTGGTTATGCGGGTTTTCCTTTTCGTCCCCTCGAAACTTGTTGTTTTGAATCATGGACAACAAACCCGTCTTAACCTCAAAATTCTCCGCAAGGATAGCGGGAATCACAATCGCTTCTCCATAACCCTCGGTGGGTGCTTGAAGCAACTCCATCATAGTTCGATTAGCCATGGGTGCTTCTTTCACTACAATGGGTTCGTCAATAGGAGAGTCCTCACTAGTAGGAGTGAGTGATTTGTTTCTTCGTTTACGAGCACGTCTTGCTTTAGAGCGAGTTTGCATAAACGTCACGTACAACGAGAAGGCGAGCAAAGAAGATTCTTTTTGGTATTTTTACTTTTTCAATTTTTTTTTTTGTGGTTCTTGATTGTTTTTAACTTTTTTGGATTTTTTTGGAATGTATTAAGTAGACCAAAATCTACAAATCTCCTCACTAATCAAATCTCTTGATTAACGAAGCCTCAAGGAATGAAAACGATCACGTGAAGTGAACGCCTTCGATGACTTTAGAACGATGGTGGAACACCAAATCGTTCAAGAGGGTTTAATCAAATGAAACCAAGAAAATATATATGATACTTAGCAATACTTTGGGCGGCAAAACCCTCGATTCACTCTCAAAATCAAATACGCACAAGCAAGCGGAGGAAACGAGGCGGCGCGAAGCACTTAAGAGCCTTTTTCCTTTAGGTCGTGAAATACAACCGCCTTATACCCACCTTATAGTTTGTATTACCAAAATCAAGCTTCACGAAAGTATTTATCTATTTTTGCCTTTTTTCTTTGGTTTGAGATTCGAATACAATGATTGGGTAATGACCTCCCAAGTCAAGGTTGTGATTTCTCACGTATTTGGAGTACTTGTAAATTTATTGTTCTACGTATACAATATAGTAATAATATTCACACAAAAATCGAAAAACGATAATACGTATTAATAGAGTGCTATTAATACAAATACTATTATGGCTAATATAGAAAACAACAATTGTTCAACCAAAACACAACACGCCTCCCCGGCAGCGGCGCCAAAATGATGTTGGAGTTTTGCAACCCTTTAGGAAAAGAGAGCAATAAAATAGGGCAAGTGCACGACGATTTAGGAAAACCGTGTGTGAAAGACCCTAGGTGAGTTCGTTCTCGAGGAGGCAAGTGCGTTGTGTTGAGAGTTGATTTTTGTTTGAGATTATATTGATTGAAAAAGAAATGAGAAAGGAAAGAATTGACGGTTACGAAAACTAATTAAACTACGACGAAAAAGGCGTAAACGTAAAACCGTAAAAACGACAAAAATTAAAATTTTAACCTAAAAATTCCTAAAAATTCCTAAAAATCCCAAATAATATTCTAAGAGTTTACAAAAAATCCAAACTTGCTAAAACCTTTTAATTAATTAAATAATGACTTTTTAATGCTAATTAAAGCCCTAAAAATCACTTTTAATTATTAAAAAGCCCTAAACAAGATTTTATAATTTGTAAACCTCAAAAATATCCTAATTAAGCTAAAAACTATTTTTAAAAATTTTAAAACCAAATTAAACTATTTTTAAACACTAAAAAACTATTAAAATGTATTAAATCTTAAATTAATTCTAAAAATTAATTGAAAAGCCTAAAAATTAATTGGAAAGTGACAAAGTTCCTATTTTAATGTCTAGAATCTAGGAAAAATGAAAAAAAGTTAAAAATAAAACTTTGAATTTTAATGAATAAAATAATATTAAAATATTCTAAAAAATAAAAAAATCCTCAAATAAATTCTAAAAAATTCTCAAAAATCCTAAATATTGTAACTAGAACAAAAATGCAAACCAAATTTTCTGAAACCTATTAATTAATTTTATATTAATTTTTAAAGTTGCTTAAAAATCCTAAAATTAAATAAAATTAAAAATTAAAGTTTTTGAAAACTTTTTTATATGTAAACCTCAAAAATAAGAATTAAAACCTAAAAACTATTTTTTTGTATTTTTAAATTACTGTTTACTATTTTTAAAAGACTTTCTAAAATTTAAACTTGAAATATTCCTAACAAATAAAATAATAAAGGGAAAAATGCACTGTTTGCTCTGAAAAATCTATAAACCTATAACTAACCTAAGAAAAATGAGAAAAACCAAATAAGTCAAACCAATAAGCTGAAAAGAGCTTATAAGCTCACGGCTTAATTAAATAAGCCTAACTCAAACACTCCTTAAGTATTAAACCTTGTGTCTCTTTACACAAGATGAAAGCTAGCACACTGGTAAGAGCCTTGAACCCTCCAACGAGAGGTCAGGGGTTCGAAGCCAGGCTAGTGGTTTTTGTAAAATTTTTTTTCTTTTTTTTTTTCCTTTTTCAAACCAAACAGACAACTTGTATAAGCTAGAAACACGATTCAAACTTCCTTTTTACCAAGATTAAACAAGCTTTAAGAATCAAAAACGTTGCCAGTTATGTTGCTCTTTCTGATGAACAAAAGACAAGTGCACACTTGTGCATTTTTTTTGAGCCAAGAGGACTTAGCCTTGCTTTGTTTGGTTATGTTTTTGGAACCAAAGGGCACCCTTGTGCTCTTTCTGAGCACAAGGAGTCAAGATAAGCAAAGATAAAACACGTTGCACACACAATGCTCAAACAAAATGCACACCAAGAGCAATATGAAGTTGCTGATAAAGGAAATGAGGCCTGGTGGTTGTTTTGCTAGACAGTATGCACACAATTGACTTTCAAAGACCCAAATTATGCACACAATAGCATCAATCACTTAGCAAACCAAATACAAACCTCTAACACCCTATCTTAAGACAGATTAAACAAATCTTAGAGCAAATGATGAACAAAACAAGCAGAAACTTGGTGATGCAATTTAAGCTATGCTATTCCACTTTTTAAACACAAACTTCACCCAAACTTGCACCAAATGAAAGGTTAACTAGTTAGCAACTAAATGCAGTCCTAAAAAGCCTCTCTAACAACTTGATTCCAACTCAATCAAAAACATAAACCTGCTAAAACCAGAATCCAAACAGTCCTTTAAAAACTTTAAAACAAGATTTTTCAAATCAAAATACTTTCAAACCACTCCAAACTGATTTAAAACTCTTAAAACATGTATGACATAACATATAAACTCAATTCAAACCAGATTCACACACTTTAGCATGCAATCAAGCCAAATCACATAAGCACTTTTTTTTCTGAAATTTTTAAAAAGGTAACAAGAAAATACCTTAGGATCTTACTTCCAAGATCCTAGTGGTTGCATAACCACCTCCATATACATTCGGATGTATGCTGAACAAGATCAATCAACAAGCTCAAACCTGAAATTTCAAAAAAACAAGAGAAAACAAGAACAAGATATATGGTTTTTCTTTTCTTCCTCCTTAAAACCCTTTCAAAAACTGTTTAAAACTTGAACTTAAATAAATTAAAACTGGAAATGTAAATGGTACTCAGTGAATTTTAAAAACTCAAATACTTTTTCATTCCATAAAAAATATTACAAAGCTTTTCTTAAAAACTGAGACAAAAAACGAAAGTGATAAAAACCTAATGCCTTTATAGACAGGCTTACAATTCTAGAAGATGGAAACCCTAATCCTGTATTTCCAATCATGCCCTTGGTTGATTCTTGGAATATGCTGTTGAGATGCCACTTTTGAATTTCGTCAAAACCTCATGTGAGGTTTTTTTGGAAGATTGTGAGGATGCCAGTTGTCCTTGGATGAATCATGGTCGTTTGTTGACTATTGGAGAACAAGCAAACGCTGTATGTCGTTGGATTGATGTCAAATCTTGTTTGCTAGCCAAGAGTGGGTCAGGGGAGGACTGGGATAGTCACATGGGTGAGTGTGAAAGAGATGTGTGAGGTGGGTTAGGATGTGATAACAAGGAATTAGCAATCTGCACACTTTGGGGGATTAACCCCTTGATTTGGGTGTTAATCAAATTTAGGGTTTATGGGTTAAGTGGTGATGAACAGGTATGTTTAAATCCATTTGGGTGGGTTATGTTTTTAAAAAACGTGTTTACCACCTCTTTTGTAAATAAATAAGTTTAATTTAATAAGGGTTCAAAAGGGGTTTGTGATAGGGTCAAAAAAAGGTTATGGACTGGTTGAGTTGGCTTGGTGGACTGGCAGGGATGACGTGTCAGATGGGGGTTGGCTGGTGAAGTTTGGTTGTCTCCCAAGATTGCCCCCTCTTGTTTTCTTTTCTCTTCATTTTGTATTTTCAGCTTACAAATCCCATTTCCTTTGTATTTGACTTTCAACACTTGACATTTTTGGCACAATGTTTTTGTAAACTTGAAACAAGGACCATTTATGCAACTTCTTCATTTTCCAAGGACTGATTTTGCCATATCTTCAAACTTCAAGGCTTTGACTTGTTGGTTGACTTCTTGGAGGACCATATTTGACAATTTAGATTTGATGAGGGACTAAATTTGCCAATTCTTCAAAGTTAAGGGTCCTTTTTGTAATTTTGACAAACTTTAGGGACCAAACTTGTAATTATGAAGATACAAGGGTATAAAGTGTCAATTCTTCAAACTTGGAGGATTAATCTTCAACATTCTTCAAATCTTCAAGGGTTTTCTTTGGAAAATTCCTCACTAGGGCTTGGTTCATCGTGCGGCTTCGTTTCCCGTGTTCGTTTTTGCGTGATTCTTGTGATCTTTTGTCATTTTCTCAATATCCGTACCTAAATTACACAAGCAACAAACACAAGCATATATTTGGGTATTTTGATGATATTTAATGCATTTTAAGTCCAAAAAGAACGATGAGACCATGTATAAAAGCCGTCTCATCAGGGGGGTACGCCTAGGTCGGCGACGCTTGGGCGGATGGTCATCCGAGTCTTCTCCCGACGGATCCGGAGACGGGGGTGGTGCCCCATCCCTCGGGCGAGGTCCGCTCTTTTGAAAAGAGCCTGGAGTCTTTTTCCCGGTGTCCACCCTATCCCACACACTTGTGCGGCGCGTGGATCTAGTCAGCTCTCGATCTGGTCGCTCGGGTGAACCGTCGGACTTATCTCCCCCTTCTCGAGACTACGTTAGTTCCTGCATGAGGCGATCTCCTATGCGCTCGAACACATTCCTAGGTTGGGGGGTTTCCTTAAAGATGCCCTGGTCCTGAGGCCGGGTTTTCCTTTTCCTCTGATTTTGGGAAGAGGTGATTGGTCCAGTATTGCCAAAGTTGAGCCTATACTGGAGACTCCTCCCTAGATTCAACCTTGATGCATTCCCCGGGACGATCCTATCAAAGTTCTGCTTGAGAACTCGAGTGAGAACTCGAGTGAGATCTTCCTCGCTGAGTGGCTGGACTTCAACTTCTTCCTCGGTCGATGGTCTGCGCGGCTCCTTGTTAGGAGGATTGGGCGCACTCCCTGGATCAGGGTTATCCAGGGTTGATGTAGGTGGGGGTGTTACGGAGATCGTGCTCGTTACCCCCAAGGGCTGAAAACCACCACGGTTACCAGGTCCGCCCACAAGGCGGCTAGGAGATTGATTGGGGATGAGTATCCCCTCCCCTTGGGACTTCCGATTTCCAAGATTCGTGTTCCTGGGATTAGCTTGCGGATGCCCCTTCGTCATTGGAAATTCAAGATGAGGTTTTGCTCTAGCTTAGTGTAATGGGTCCCACAGAAGGCGCCAACTTGTTGATGCAAAAGTTGGGTGATCCTTGCTTGACCCGAATTAGGCTTAATTCGGGTTGGCTGGGCTTCGGCTCCTGCACCAAGTGAACTGTTTGGTTGGGATCCTGCACACTAAACAACACACGTTAGGCTTACCGTGGGAATGTTTCCCACGATTAGACTCCGGCGTGAGAGTAAGTAATCGGTTAGGGTTTTATGTGAGTTGAGAGTATAAAACGTAATACCTTTGTGGAACCTTTGAGGGTTCCTTTTATAGGCGGTGAAACCCTAATGGGCTGTCACTGATACTTCGGCCCCAAGGAAGAGATAAGCACCAGAATTAGATTGATTGTTATCTTCTAATTATGGTGAGTGAATATCTCCTTCTTTGGAGTAAATCACATTCAGAGATAGAATATGATTCTGTCTAACCCTGCACCGGTCATGCCGGGCCGTGGGCCGCACACGTGTGTGCGGTTACTGTTCATCCAAGCCCATAAGCTTAAATGACATTATTCCCACCCATCTGTGATGGGCCGGATACGGGTAGTACCCGTGGGCTGGGTCCATGACCCGGCTGGGGACTATACGTCATCAAACACAAATAATCACAAACGTTTAACTTAATAACGATACACGGAAAAAGGTACGGGTACCCCAAGTGGGGTCCCTACCCGCGGCAACAAGAGGCAAATGGGCTAAACCCATTTGTTAAATTTACTAAAGGGGGTTATTATATTTTTACACTACTCATTTTCTCATTCACAGAAGATTTTAGAAAAACCCTAAAACCCTCCTTCCTTGTCTTTTGTGCCGCCACCCTACAACCACCATAAGAGGTGATTTGTGATCTTGGATCTTGAAGTTTTAGTGATTGATCAGGTTGGTTCTTCGTCCTTTTAATCCACGAATTCGCTAAAACCTTTTTAAACCTTTTCTTTTGATTTAATCTTTTTATAAATCAAGAACATGTGTTGTTTTTATAAAAACATAATAATTAAACATGGATCTAACATGATTTGGTGTTAAATAAAATCAAAAGGGTGTTTTTAAGGGGTGTTTATTTTGGCCGCAGGCTTCACCGAACCCAAAAGGGGTCTCGGTTTGCCAAGCCGACCACCACCAATACCATACGGTCTTGGTTGGTGCGTGTGGGTCCCACGGCAGCAGTAAAACACGGGGTACCCCGAGTTGGTTCGGGGTACGGTGTCGATTTCATGTCCGGTTCATGCTTTTTAGTCTAGATCCGGTTCATGGTGTATGTTTAGTTTTTTTATGTTTATGATCTTATGTTAAAATTAAATTAATAAAATGATATGATTAATTTAATAACATGACTTAGGTTATTTTAATTATTATAATCATGAAATTAATTAACCTAAGTATTTGTATAATTAAGACTGATAATTAATTAATTATTTTAAAACCATGGATATAATTAATTAATTAACATGACTTAGGTTATATTATTAATATATAATAATACATATTTTAACCTAAGTATTTAACTTATTTAATTAAACACATGTTATACTTTAATTAAATATTTTAACCTATAGTTTAATTTAATTACATGAAATAATTATTAAACTATACATTATATCATATGACTTAGAAAATAATCATGAAAACACTTAGGCTTATATACTTAGCTTATTTAACCAGCTTATTTTTAATTATGGAAACCTTGTATTTTAAGAAACTTAATTAAATAAGGCAACTGATCTATTTATGGAAACTTTCTATTTTTAGAAACTTATCTATTTTAAGCAGTAAATCTATTTTTGGAAACTTTCTATTTTTGGAAACTTTCTAATTTTGGAAACTTTCTATTTTTGGTAACTTTCTATTTTTGGAAACTTTCTATTTTTGGAAACTTTCTATTTTAGGAAACCTGCTATTTTTGGAAAGTTACTTATTATTACACAGTAAGTATAATAATACATGAAATACCAGGAATACTTAATCAGATTAAACAGAATATAAGATAAAACACAGTTTAAGGCTTAGAAACAGTAAAACATGGTAAGAACACATAAAATAAGCCAAGACATGACATAAAACCAGCTACGTATTTAGTAAGCAGATACTTATTCATGTACGTATTTATGTAGCACTAGTGATTCGGAAGTAGGATTCCTCGCAGTTCATCTTCTTCGTTCACTGGACATAAGGTACGGATTCCCGTCCTTTCAGTATGGACATTCTTTCCTTATTAGGGTTCCCCGTATGCAGCCAATTGTTTTCCCGTAGTATAAGTTACGTGTTTGATTTCTTATGTTTAATTAAGATTACCTATAGCCATATATACATGCATGACCAGTTTCACCTAGTTATGGAGGTACCATAACCATAACATTAGAGGCACTGATGTTATGACTTCACCACGGCGGAGTGATTGCTCGTGGCGTCCCTTCAGCTTTTGGCCATTTATTTATATTTATCATGTGGGGCGTATGGGTGCATCCTAGTTACATGTTTTTATTCAGGATTACATGGTGAATGTGGTGTATGCCTTACATCCTTCACAAGGAGCTGATCCCTCCTACCCAAAAACCAGTATATTAAATTAGAGGCAGCCCCTCTAATTTGCATGATGAGGTCACCCCTCCAAGTATTCATGCACGGTGGATTTTCATGACCTATATTGGCTAATGGTAAAATATGACAAACAGTTTTTATAAGACAAACATAAGACTTTCAAACTATTAAAACCAGTTTATTTAAGACTTAACCAGGTTACTCGGGACTTAGTTTTCTTCCGCTGTTATTATGTTATATGCTTATCCTATTCATGCTTTATTGTACATCCGTGCATTGAGCGTATTTGCTTAGCCGTTTTCATTTTCTATGTTCCCAAAACGGCAGGTACTCAGGGACGCTCGTAGACGCTAAGAGTACGTGCATATGGACTGGAAGCTGTCTAGCCTTCTTTACATTATGCATTTCCTTTCTTATGATACTTATGCTTTGGACATTGTTTAGTCCTTTCCTTTAATATACTATGTTTGTGTGTGATGAGCTTTACTTTTGGACTACCGATGTTTGATTCCGGTATTTTCCTTTTATGGTCAAGTAATGTTTAGACATTTTTCCTTTTATGCTTTGATGACACGCCATAATTGCTGTGATATTTCCATTTCCAAAATGGGGTGTTACAATTATGGTATCAGAGCCAAGGCTTCGACCTGTAGGCTCTCAAATATGACCTGTGATTAGTGGGTAGTCACTACGGTCTTCCTAGAACTGACAGTTGTTTTCATGCATTCATCATTTTTAAGCATACATATACATGTCATTGTTGCAGGGTTTTTGACTAAGTAATGGTTGGTACAGGACTGGCCCTATTTAGTCGCATGTGTTTTATCGAAACTTTTAGATTTGGGACCGACCTATAGGCGTCCCCTCGCTATGTCTTTTGTTTTGGGTGAACTGACCAGAGGCGTTCACTCTCGAGCATACAAAAGTTTTCATAAAACTGCATCATGCATTCATACACAAAATTTTCTTGCATAAAATTTTTCTCGTGAAATTTTAGTATAATTTTTTTTTTCATGTATATATATATTTTATGTTTTGATCTGTTAAACATATGTTTTATGTTATACTGTCAGATGGTTCTCACACGCGAACAGGAGCAGCTCAATGCTGCAATTCAGGCTGCCATGCAAGCCTTGCTTCTTCAACTGAGGAACGACATCAGGGCTGAAGTTCAAGCTGCCAACAATCAGCAGCACAATCAGCCACCTCCTCCTCCTCCTCCAGTGACATTAGAAGTATGGATGGAGAGATTCAACAAGCTCCGCCCTCGAGCTTTTGAGAAGACAGATAGCCCCAGCGATGCTGAAAGCTGGTTGGCTCACATCGAGAAGATTTTCAACGCTATGGGCTGTGACCCCGCATACAAGGCGAGGTTGGTATGCTATCGGTTCGAAGGCGATGTACTCAACTGGTGGTTAGCATCGATGCAATCTAAAGGTGGTGATGAGTGGGTTGCTGGTTTGACTTGGGCTCAGTTCAAGGACAGAGTGATGGAGCAGTTCTTTCCCAAGGCTGAGCAGGACAAGCTCAAGAGAGAGTACCATAGGATCCGACAGAGAGCTGGGGAGAATAGCAACGAGTTTATGCAGCGCTTTCTTCGCTTAACTGGTTTCCTTGGTGCGGCAGCAGGTACTCCTAAAGAGCAGTAATGTAAGTATTTTGCTAGGTTCAATTGTTGTTCTCGGTATCTTAACGAATTGATCTAGGTTCTCTATGTGACTCTATTGTTCTTTGGTGAAACAAGTATTTTTGGTTATTTTTAAATAAAGGTGCAAAACAATTAAAGTAAAAGTGCGTTAATTTAAATCTAAGTCTAATTAAAATAAAGTGCAAGTATTTAAAAACGTGACTGAAATTAAAGGGCACTAAAGTAAATAACGCAAACTTAAATCTAACTAAGGCAATCTTAAAACGCAACTAAAACTTAAACTAAGGCAAGATTAAAATTTAACTAAGGCAAATAAACTTAAAGTGCAATTAAAGGCGGGAAAAATAAAGCTTGAAAATAAAAGACTGAAATTAAAGAACAGATACTAAAATAAAACTGAAAGAAACCTTGATTCGGAAGTTCTGAGTTGATCCGGAACTTTTTGAGTTCCGAATGAACCTATCTTGATCCTGAACTCCTTGACTCGGAAGATTTCCGGATAAAGCCCCTTGGTTCGGAACTTGGAAAGTTCCGAATGAACACTCTTGATTCGGAACTTTTGAGTTCCGAATAAATCTTCTTGACCCGGAACTTTTTGAGTTCCGAATGAAGTCTATTGATCCGGAACTTTTCGAGTTCCGAATGAACAATGCTGACTCGGAAGTTTTGCTGATCCGGAACTCTTCCGGATAAAGCTTGACTCGGAAGTTTGCCCTTGATCCGGAAGTTTGAGACTTCCGAATGAGCAAGTCTTTACTCGGAACTTTTGAGTTCCGAATGAACACTCTTGATCCGGAACTTTGAATGTTCCGGATGAAACCCACTGGTTCGGAACTTGGAAAGTTTCGAATGAACAGCCTTTCTTGCCTTGGCTCGGAACTTTTCCTGGGAATACAGAAACACATAAACAAACTTCCCTAAGAACAAGGGATCACAAATACACGAATCTAATCAACAAATTTAACCAAAATCAAACAAACGATTTAATCAAACTAATAACGAAACATCAATAATCATAAACTAACAATTTAAATCAACAAAACAAACAAATTTAACCACAATAATCAAAAACCCATTTGATCAAAATAAAGAACATGAACATGAACACAAACATAAACATAAAAATCAAAGATTAAGAAAGGTAGATGAGAGATTAACAAGATAAAGTAAAGATTGACAAAGATTAAATGAAAACTTACTTGGAAATTAAAGAAATTTAATGTGCAAGACAAGGTAATTAAATTGACAAGTATTTAAATGACAAGGAAATTAAAGGTGCAAGGTAAGTAAATGGTGGAAGAGCTAATTTGTCAATTTAGCCAACAAAACAAAATAATAATCATCCTAATCTATATATAGGGGAGGATTAGGAAGCTTCCTCCCCTCTTTCCTTTTCTCTTAATTACAAGCTTAAGTCCTTTCTTTAATCTTCATTAATTGCATGCTTAGTCCTTTTCTTCTAATCTTCTTTAAACTTGGACTTAAAGGACTTTTGGCTTCGGGATTTCTTTGAACTCGTCTTTAAATTCTTCAATAAAATAGACTTGAATTCTTCGGCTTTTGATAAACTTCCGTCTTTTGACTTTTTCTTCGATAATTCTTCAGAATTGGTCTTGGACTTCCGTTCTTTTTGCACTCTTGACTTCTTGACTTCGTCTTTCATCTTTTTCTTCAATAAAAGTCCGTAAATGCCCGTGAATGTCCGTGTTTTCTCCACTTTTCACCTTTTCGTCCTAAATCACAACAAAAACACAAACCACGCATAATTCCGACATAAAAGACATAAAATACACGTTTTGGTCCGGTTATTATTGTAATTAAGTGGTAGAAAAGATGTGTGTTTACACACATATCAAATCCCCTACACTTGACCATTGCAATGTCCTCATGCAATGCATTAGTTACAAAGCAAGATTACACTTTTCATCATAATTAATCCACGTTGGCCTTTATTAAAAACATAGAAAATTAAAAACATACAAAATAAAGAAATCAAAAGCATACCTTGGGTTTTGGAAATGTTATGAACAATCATCATCCTCAAGTTTTCACTTTCTCCAAACCAAGCTTAAAAACGAGATCATTGTTATTATAAGTTAGTAAACTAACACGAACTCATGTGGGCCAATTATTCACTTAGACTCCCTTATTCCTAGGGGTATCTCTTATATTTTATTGTTGTCTTGAATGATCACGAGGATGCATTTTTGACTTATTTCGATAGTTATTAAGTCTGAAAATAAAGTGAACGATTTAATCAATAGTTAGCTAAAGGACAAAATCTTTTAAAACTGCTTCTCGGGACCTCATAAAGTTCATATCTTGGCATAACTCGCTTCGCGATTTGAGACCTTTCTCGGACCGATATTTGGCAGCGACTTCATACTTCAAACCTTGAGAGACGTTCATGAAATTATGGTCTTCTCTTCGTAATGGAATTTCTTCACTTGAAGTTTTGAGAGATTCATACTTGGACCACGACTTCTTCATTTTTCTCCAATCTTTATTTTGGATTTTGATATACAACGATCCGCCTCCTTTTATGACTTGGATCTATTTATCCTCATACCTTGTTAGGGTCTTTTCGGATACACTTCTCCATGACTTTTGGGGAGTTTTTGCTTTTCGTCGTGTGTCTCGATCCTTCATACTGATTTTCGATAAATGATTCTTCACATCACTTTGGATCTTTAGCAACAAAATATAGCCCTCATGCCTTGTTAGGGCCTTTTTGGACTCGCCAATCTTCGCATCCCGCTTCAATAAGTTATGCCTTGGCTATGAACTCTAATCCATACCGAGCAACTTTTAAACGATCTTGGGCTAGAAGCTAAGTAACTTTTCAAATCGTACAACCTTATTTATTAGCAGATAAATTATTAGCAAGCGATGGGAGAATAGGCTCATAATTAACTCACATAAATTCACGAAAGAATACCGAACTTATAATTGGCTCTATCATCTCTCGTTCCCCACAGTTTAAAATCTCAAGTAATGAGACTCGTGGATACTTAGCCTATTAAATCAAAGTTTTGGGTTTTCGAGTCATCTATAGGATCTTGCAAATTCTTAGACTTTTTCAAGGTTAGAAATCGCATTTTAAAGTTCCCTTGATAAACGACTCTCTAGGATCAATTATAGGAACTTGCGAAAAGTTCTTGTTCTTAACCCGTGAGAGTTAAGAATTTCGCGTTTTATAGCTCCCTATATAAAAGCCTAGCAAAACTTGACTTAAGCACGTTAAGGATCAAAGATATAGTTTTCATCCATCAATAAGCACAAGCTTAAGGCGAACAAGGCAAGCCAAAAAAGAGTAGGCAAGGTTCCCTTAAGCAGTGATGGAGCACGGTGGAAGCAAGGATGAAGTGGTGCAAGCATATTTCCATAAGTTCCAAAGATATTTCCTTTTATTTCATCAGGTGGATACTGAGATGGCTTAAAGACTTCAATACCTGGGTCGGACACCTTTTCCTTTAGGGGAAAATAGCACTCAGGCTCAGCAGAGTGTGAAGAAGATCCGCAAAGAAGCACAACCTCGTCCTCAGAAGGGGGACAAAGAGGTGTCAAATCATATGTGCAACGGATTTCGGTGTCGACCGGTTTCTTCTCCTTTGACAGAATGTTCTTCAAATCCAAAGTAGGATCAAGATGATAATCTTCAAAGTCATAAGGAGGAGCATCACTCTCATGAGGGAAGTAAGTGTTGAGAAATTCAGAGAAGTCTTCCTCAAATGAGTAATCGTCCAAAGTAGGATCGAGTGATGGCGGAGGATCTTCAGCATGTGAAGAATCGCTCGAAAGAGTATCAGCCTCATCAAAATCACCATATGTGGGCAGCTCAGGATACTCAGAAGTACAATCAAAATCATCCGAATCTGAGCTAGAATCATCATCATAAGCATCAAAGACCGGTGGAGAATCATAAATGGGAGAAGGTTCCAAAATGGAGCGAGAGTCATCCATATCATCTTGAAAGAGTGGATTGTCATTGCAAGACTCGAATAGAGGATTGTTGTAGACGACAAAATCATCGAGCACGTTAATCATATTCACTGATTCTCGTCCATAGTATTTGCCTGTAAGCTTCCCCATTTTGAAAATTTGTGAGTCATTCCCGACTCTTAAGATTAACTCACCTTCGGCAACATCCACTAAAACACGTCCGATTCTCAAAAATGGCCGACCAAGTATTAAAGGAATACGAGGGTCCATTTCATAATCAACTACGACAAAATCGACCGGGAAAGTAAATGTGCCAACTTTGATGAACACGTCTTCGGCTATACCAACAGGGTAAGCGAGAGTGCGATTTGCAAGTTCGAGAGTCATCTTTGTGGGAGTGAGGTCGGGCAATGAGAGTGTTTTCCAAACACTCAGTGGCATCAAATTAATACTAGCCCCGAGATCAGCAAGGGCAGTAAATTCTTCAGTTTTGTTGAACACGCAAGGCAACACAAAACGACCGGGATCTCCAAGATTTTCCGGAAGTTCTTTAAGAATAACTGCAGAGCAGTTTTCATTTAAGCGTGTGTTGGCGTGTTCAATCAGCTTCTCCTTCTTGCTAAGCAATTCCTTGAATGCTTTGACAAATTTCGGCATGTGGACAAGTGCTTCAACAAGGCTAATGTTGATGATCATTTGAGATAGCATATTCACATATTTCGATACTTGACAGTCATTCTTGGTTAGCTCATTGGTCTTGCCTAAGCGAGAAGGATATGGGATTTTGGGTTTATAGGTGGAAGGTGAAGGTGTAGTTGGTAAAGGTTGAGATGTTGAAGGATCCTTCCGAGATACATCGTCATGACGAGGCGGAGACGGTAATGGTGCACTAATACTAGGTGTAGGAGGAGTAGGGACACCTGGTGGTGGAGGAGGTGTAGATGATGGGGTGGGATTGGTGGTCCTACGATGGTGACTCCACTACGGGTAGTAATAGCACTCACATTGGCTCGCGGATTGGTGACGGTGTTTGAAGGTAGAGAACTTGAAGTAGAAGGTTGAGCTGTGGGCAAGAAACTAGCCAATAGATTCTTTAATTCAGTCGTTTGAGTGCTGAAGGAGGATTGAATATTATCGCGAACCTCGGTTCTAATCTCATTTCCTTGCTTCGTGATATCTCCTCTAAGATTGATAATTTGGCTTTGCAGATTCTTGATTTGCTCACCTTGGGTTCTCATTGTGGCTTCAACATCGGTGTTTATGGGTGGGGTTTGTTGAGCGGGTGGGTGATAAGGATTAGAAGCTCTTGGTGGGATTTGGTTGCTTCTATTGTAGTTGTTGGCGGGATTTTGGTTTTGAGGAGAAAAACCGGGTGAAAGGTAATTGTTGGATCGGTAACTCAGCAGATTTCTATCCCCTTGTTGTCTAGCTTGGTAATTTTCCGGTGAATAATTACCATAAGCTGCATACACATTTTCCGGATTTCCTTGTGTCGAAGGACAATCGGTGTATGAGTGAGGACCGCCACATGTTTCACAAGGATTAGCAACCGCTTTAACTTGTTGTTGTTGTTGGTTTGAAGCGAGAAGCGTAATACTTTTGCTCATTTCAGTCATCATGCGGGTGAGTTCGGTCATCTCAGGGTTTGCTGAGGTGGAGGAAACATTGACTCTCGGGTTTTTCCTTGAAGAAGCAGAGGAATCCCAGTTTTTGTGTTGAGTAGTCATGTTCTCAATAAGCTCTCTACACTCCTCGGGTCTCCTTTTCATGAATGTGCCACCGGCGGCTGCATTTATCGTATCACGATCTCAAAAAGTCAAACCGTTGTAGAAAGTATCGATTAAGGTCACAGGGAGCATGTTGTGGTTTGGACATCTATCGATCAAGACATTATATCTCTCCCAAGCATCAAAAAGAGATTCATCAGGGTCTTGCATGAAACCGTTGATCTGATTGCGAAGGCTTGCGACCATGGATGGTGTAAAGTAGCGCGACAAAAAGCGTTGAGTCATGTCATCCCAAGTGTGAATAGAATTCTTCGGGAGACGATCAAACCATTTCTCGGCATGATGTAATAAAGTGTGTGGAAAGAGTTATAGGCGAAGTTCATCCATTGTGGCACCGGCCAACTTCATGCTTTGAGTGATGGTAATGAACTTGTCGAGGTGTTTGTTGGCATCATCATCAGGCAATCCACGGAATGGGTTTGTTTGTACTTGCTGAATCATGTGGTGCTTCAACGAAAATTCAGGAGCGTTGATTTGCATCGGCGCAATCGGTCCTCCTCGTCCAAACATGGTTGGTTGACAAAGTTCCTCCATGGTCCGAAGATCGGGCTGTGGAAGAACATTGTTGTTATTATTATTATTATTGAGGTGCGGTGGAATGTTGTTGTTGACACCTGACATAGCTAAATCTTCTTGAGGCTCGGGCTCTTGATAATTAGAAGATCTAGTACGCATACACCTGCAAAAGAAAAAGAAACCAAACACAAAGACAATATATATACACAATAAAGATAAAATCTTTTTGGATTTTTGAAAATTTTAATTTTTATGGTTTTTTATCAATTTTTAATTTTTTATGGTTTTTGAATTTTTTAGGCAAGAAAAATAACGCTCACAAGTGAACGGATCCCAAAAAGCAACGCGTCTCTCACAGAAAACCGTTAATCTTTACGAAAAGAGCTGGCAGCGGCGCCATTTTAATGTAAGGATTTTGCTAGGTTCAATTGTTGTTCTCGGTATCTTAACGAATTGATCTAGGTTCTCTATGTGACTCTATTGTTCTTTGGTGAAACAAGTATTTTTGGTTGTTTTTAAATAAAGGTGCAAAACAATTAAAGTAAAAGTGAGTTAATTTAAATCTAAGTCTAATTAAAATAAAGTGCAAGTATTTAAAAACATGACTGAAATTAAAGGGCACTAAAGTAAATAACGCAAACTTAAATCTAACTAAGGCAATCTTAAAACGCAACTAAAACTTAAACTAAGACAAGATTAAAATTTAACTAAGGCAAATAAACTTAAAGTGCAATTAAAATAAAGGCGGGAAAAATAAAGCTTGAAAATAAAAGACTGAAATTAAAGAACAGATACTAAAATAAAACTGAAAGAAACCTTGATTCGGAAGTTCTGAGTTGATCCGGAACTTTTTGAGTTCTGAATGAACCTATCTTGATCCTGAACTCCTTGACTCGGAAGATTTCCGGATAAAGCCCCTTGGTTCGGAACTTGGAAAGTTTCGAATGAACACTCTTGATTCGGAACTTTCGAGTTCCGAATAAATCTTCTTGACCCGGAACTTTTTGAGTTCCGAATGAAGTCTATTGATCCGGAACTTTTCGAGTTCCGAATGAACAATGCTGACTCGGAAGTTTGGTTGATCCGGAACTCTTCCGGATGAAGTTTGACTCGGAAGTTTGCCCTTGATCCGGAAGTTTGAGACTTCCGAATGAGCAAGTATTTACTCGGAACTTTTGAGTTCCGAATGAACACTCTTGATCCGGAACTTTGAATGTTCCGGATGAAACCCACTGGTTCGGAACTTGGAAAGTTCCGAATGAACAGCCTTTCTTGCCTTGGCTCGGAACTTTTCCTGGGAATACATAAACACAGAAACAAACTTCCCGAAGAACAAGGGATCACAAATACACGAATCTAATCAACAAATTTAACCAAAATCAAACAAACGATTTAATCAAACTAATAACGAAACATCAATAATCATAAACTAACAATTTAAATCAACAAAACAAACAAATTTAACCACAATAATCAAAAACCCATTTGATCAAAATAAAGAACATGAACATGAACACACACATAAACATAAAAATCAAAGATTAAGAAAGGTAGATGAGAGATTAACAAGATAAAGTAAAGATTGACAAAGATTAAATGAAAACTTACTTGAAATTAAAGGAATTTAATGTGCAAGACAAGGTAATTAAATTTACAAGTACTTAAATGACAAGGAAATTAAAGGTGCAAGGTAAGTAAATGGTGGAAGAGCTAATTTGTCAATTTAGCCAACAAAACAAAATAATAATCATCCTAATCTATATATAGGGGAGAATTAGGAAGTTTCCTCCCCTCTTTCCTTTTCTCTTAATTACAAGCTTAAGTCCTTCTTTCTTTAATCTTCATTAATTGCATGCTTAGTCCTTTTCTTCTAATCTTCTTTAAACTTGGACTTAAAGGACTTTTGGCTTCGGGATTTCTTTGAACTCGTCTTTAAATTCTTCAATAAAATAGACTTGAATTCTTCGGCTTTTGATAAACTTCCGTCTTTTGACTTTTTCTTCGATAATTCTTCAGAATTGGTCTTGGACTTCCGTTCTTTTTGCACTCTTGACTTCTTGACTTCGTCTTTCATCTTTTTCTTCAATGAAAGTCCGTAAATGCCCGTGAATGTCCGTGTTTTCTCCACTTTTCACCTTTTCATCCTAAATCACAACAAAAACACAAACCACGCATAATTCCAACATAAAAGACATAAAATACACGTTTTGGTCCGGTTATTATTGTAATTAAGTGGTAGAAAAGATGTGTGTTTACACACATATCAAGGAGGCACATCACTTTAGATGGGCTCTTCGCACATCGGTCGTAAACAATCTGGTGTGTGTTACGTTCAACACTGTAGCACAAGTGGCCGATGCAACACGAAAGATGGAGATGCTGCAGGAGAGAGATGAGTTCGGGGAAGCTGAAAGACCCGACAAAAGGTAAACCTTCGTATTCAAGCGGTGACCAATCTGTATATTTTCCATATGTCAATTATTCATCTCTTAAATGTGTCTTCCAGGCAGAAAACTGGGGACCGGTCTCAGCCGGCTACTCAGCAGCAGCCTCATCAGCCCAAGGGAAACGGTCAGACTAACGACCGTTCTGCTACGGATAGGCGTGGCGGTAATGACAATTACCGTAACAACGCTGGACACTCCAACAGCAGCAGGTCCTAATACTTACGCAATTCCTTATGTTTTATGTTATAACTCATATTCTGACACTTCAGCCAACTTCTACCAGGAATCATGGAAACGGTAGGGACCAGAACCAGAGAGGTTCGCAGCCTAGCCGTCCAGCTATCACTGGTATTCAATCTTATGATTATCCGCTTTGTCCTTTGTACCCAATTACCATGTCTTATGTAAAATGTTTTATCAGGTCCTCAGCCAGCCAGAGCACCTGCTAGAGGATACACTCATCCTCTTTGCTCTACTTGCCACCGTAGACACCCAGGACTATGTCGCCGTAATACTGATGCGTGCTTCAAGTGTAGTCTTCCTGGCCATATTATGAAGGATTGCCGTAAGGGCGAGATGGAGGGTACATCGGGACATGCTGATACCAAGCCGCCTCCTACTGCCGGGCGTGTTTACACGACATCTCGAGACCAGGCCAACAAGTCTACAGGTACCATCACTGGAATCTTGTATATGTATGGTCAAGCTGCATGTGTTCTTTTCGATACGGGTGCTACTCACTCGGTTATTTCTACTGCTTATGCTAAGAACATTAGGATGCCTCCCTGGCCACTAGAAAATAGGCTTACTATTTCCACGCCTTTGAGGGACTATGTATTAATCACCCATGTATACAAGAGTCTTCCCCTAGAATTTGATGATAAGGTTCGACCTGTCGACGCACTTCCGCTGGACATGAATGACTTCGACATGATTTTGGGCATGGATTGGCTATCCAAGTATCATGCTACCATAGACTGCCATTCATATCGAGTTATCTTCGGTGATGTTAATGCACCAGAGTACATTCATAATGGGTTCATACCCGGACGGTCTATACAAGTCATATCCACCCTACAAGCGCGTGCACTACTGTCACATGGCTGCGAGGGTTATCTAGCTACGGTTCACGACATGGATGCTGAATCTCCATCGATTCAGGATCAACCTATAGTGTCAGAATTCCAAGATGTGTTTCCTGCAGAACTTCCGGGCATACCACCTGCACGAGAAGTGGAATTCAGTATCGAGCTGGTTCTAGGAGCTGAACCAATCTCCAAGGCTCCTTATCGCATGGCTCCCATAGAGCTGAAGGAGCTGAAGGATCAACTGCAAGAACTTCTTGAACGAGGTTTCATTCGACCGAGCACATCTCCATGGGGCGCACCGGTCTTGTTTGTTAAGAAGAAGGACGGCGGTATGCGTCTTTGCATAGACTATCGCGAGCTCAACAAGATTACCATTCGGAATAGGTATCCACTGCCACGCATTGACGATCTGTTTGACCAACTCCAATGGGCCAAACACTTCTCCAAGATTGATCTTAGGTCAGGCTACCATCAACTACGGGTCAAGGAGCAGGACATCGCTAAGACTGCCTTTCGTACTCGTTATGGCCACTACGAGTTTGTAGTTATGCCATTTGGCCTGATAAATGCTCCAGCAGTGTTCATGGATTTGATGAACAAAATCTTCCATGAATTTCAGGACAAGTTCGTCATTGTCTTCATCGATGACATCCTGATTTTCTAAAAATCCAAGGAGGAACACGAAGACCATCTTCGTACAGTGCTACAGATTCTTCGCCAGAAGCAGATGTATGCTAACTTCTCCAAGTGTGAGTTCTGGTTAGACAAGGTGTCGTTCTTAGGTCACATTGTATCAGCAGAAGGAATCACTATGGATCCAGCGAAGGTTGAGGCCATTACTAAGTGGCCAAGGCCGACATCAGCGACGGAAGTCCGCAGTTTCTTAGGCTTAGCTGGCTATTACCGTAGGTTCGTGGAGAACTTTTCCCGCCTAGCACTACCATTGACCAAACTGATGCGGAAAGGGGAGAAATTCGTCTGGACTGAAGATCGAGAGAAGAGCTTTGAAGACCTGAAGCAGAAGCTAGTATCTGCACCTATTCTTACTCTACCATCTGGTACGGGTGGATTTCAAATCTACAGCGGTGCATCGGGGAAGGGACTTGGCTATGTTCTCATGCAACATGGGAAAGTGATCGCGTACGCTTCACGGCAGCTTAAGCCTTATGAAGAAAATTACCCCACGCACGACCTAGAACTTGCTGCAGTCGTGTTTGCATTGAAGATGTGAGACCCCCAAAATCTGACATGGAACAACTAGGCAACGAGGGGGTAACACGTCATAGTACAAGAAACAATGAATTACAGTTGACACAAAGCTGACGTAATAAAAGCATATATATCACATCATAAATGATCAGAGTTTTAAACATAGGTCCCAGAGTTTTATATGCGGAAAGATATATTATTTCATCATGATTTATAACATAAAGTTGCCCAAAAGATATAATAAATTTCTGACAATTTGTACTAAAACCAGTCTTTTAAAAGCATCACAGAAATCTCCAAGCTGCGATAATATCCTGCGGGCTCCCATCAAAGCAGAGCTAAGTAATAATACCTGAGATTAAACATGTAAAATCGTCAACACAAAGTTGAGTGAAATTCATAGGTTTAGCAATAAAGGTGTGGAACACAAGCATTCATTTGTAAAACAAGTAAATAGAGAAAATGGTTATGATCATTAACCATAGTCTGAAACAAATATTATTGTTGTTTAGTTCATGAACCGAAGCTTAACTCAAAGTAAGTTCCTCTAGGGAGTATTCAGCCTAAATACTCAAGTATAAACAAATGTAAGTGCGTCAAGGTATTCGGGACGGGGATTGTCAATCCCGATGGATCCACCCACAACATTCGCGCTTAGCGCAAAGCATACGGGACAATTAACGGTTCATGATCAAGAGAGGAAACTTAAGGCTATTAACTATAAGCAATAATATCAATGAAAACTGTTGGAAAGCATACAAGTCTGAATAGCATACAAGTTCTGGATAGTATACAGTTTTAAATGGATGTGTTCCACCATGTAAAATCTCACCCCGCATTTAGAAACATTGTTCAAGTAAAAAGGGGCTATGAACTCACCTTTAGTAAGTAATCACAAGGTAAAAGGGGCTGAGCAAAAAGAAGTCTTCACGGACCTATGCAATGGTGACGCGTAATAAGAAAGCGTTCAATGAAGCAATAACGTTTTAGAAGTGGTGGGACATAGTATGACTAGGTAACTTGCGTGCGATGGCGAGACCTAAGCTTAAGTTAAAATTTTGACCCAACACCTTGAACCTACTGTAATAACCTAATATCAACCTTGTATGATGGTCCAAGCATTTATGTGTGGGTTCCGAACACGTTTAAGACTCGGTTTGAAAAACCAAAAAAAGGGACTGCATTCAGTTTTCTGAAAAAGGCTGTGAAGATTTGGTCATATTTAAAAATCTATAATTGTAAAGGAGGTGAAATTTCTTGACATGTATAGGTATTTGTCTTACCTTTAAAAGTTGGGAAAGAACAGCCCTAGAACTATTTTCAATCAACGGGAAATGCACTTTTAGTGACAGACTATCAAAAACAGAAAGTTGTAAACGTCTTTCGTACCTTATGGTAGATTAAGCATAAATCCCAATCGGTAAAAGATTTTGACACGAAACCAAAAAGATAAGTTTTATTATATTTGTAGCTACTGTAAAAAGTCATAAAATCATAAATTAATCCTTTTTACCCAAGTCAATTTACCCACGTTTTAAGCATAACATTCAGATTTGACCTAGTTTAGTAAAACGACCGTTTCGGACTCATCCGGACACTTCCCGTTTCCATCCAACTCAACACATACTAATCACATCAGTGGGTATACATTTTTCAAATAAAAACAAGGTCATATGTTTAAGAAAATCTTTCCATGACCTGTTTGTTTCTGTGATGATTTCCATACTACAAAAACAACTCCATTTAGCTACCTAACCTCAATCAAGCAACACTTAGGCTATACCAAATCGCCACGCAAGTGTCCTAAGTCCTAATATGCCCTAAGTATCTATAATCTCAGTGGGTTTCACCCAAGGAATTCAAAATTCATGAATAAAAAGAATCAAAGTACTAGTAACATCAAAACTAAAATGCTAGGAGTGACTATACCTTCATAACAAGTAGGAATTAATCCAAACACGCAAATTAAATAATTCTTCCTCCTTGATCCTTAGAAATTTCGTGGCCCTTAGACACGTATTAAGTCAATCACGGTACTCAGCAACTGAGTAGAAACAATGTAGTGAGACGATCACCGACGATATGGATGCCCGGGGAAAACACGAAAACCGCAACCTATCACAATAAGGCGCGCGTTAAGACTCGAACTCAATATCGATATATATACCAAATATAACATGACTCAAATGTTTTCAAAGTATACACGTTTCAAAACCATTGACACGAATCAAATGAATTCATACTACCCATTTATCCAACGTTACTCGTTAAAACACTTGAACACTTGAAAATGACTCGTCATACGACGCCAAGTCAACGCAAGTCAAACTATCCTTTACCCTTATTTGGACCAGTAGCTAAGTCATTTATATAATGACTAAGCACTTGAGTAAGTCACCATGTCCGATGGTGAACACTCAAACTCACGCAACACAAGCATTGAACTACGTGTCCAAAATAAAAATCAGCAAGTACACCCAGAATGTACACACCGATATACCCTATTTAGACTTGTCCGTTTTACATGAAAATTGGTGTCAAGGTCACTTATAACCTGTATAAGACCTCACCAAAACTTGAGCCAAAGTTCACACTTTAAAATCCATCAGCTCGACGCTTTACTCGACTCCAAATTTTAGGACAGATTTGTACACTTGTTTTGTAAAACCGTTTGGACCACTTTAAAAGTACTAACCCGACAATCCGTCTTTTGAAACCACTACTAGACTCATCAAACTCAGTTTGTAAACTTTGAAAATCAGTAGTATCAACTATCTAACCAAGCCTAAAGTCCCCGAGAGTCGACCCAAAATCAGCCACAATTTCGGATTGTGCCGACTTGCGTCTCCCGGTACACGAAAACTAAAACTAGCATAACTTTTGACTCGTAATGAGTTATAAGCTCTATCTTATACCAAAACGACCGTCTCGGAAAACTCTACAACAATTTCAAATAATCTCAGTCTTTCACAGACCTTAAACCCACGAAACAATCTGTTTAAAGCTGCTGTCCCAAATTAGCTTTTTAGAAAACATGACAAATCTATTTTCACTCAAAACCAATCATTCCCATACCCCTAGGATCACTATACTATCATACCCATCAACCAAACACTCCTAAAAACACTTGTATGAAAAATCTAACAAAAATCAAAGATTAAAAACAAGACTTTTAAGGATCAAAACATGATAATCTTACCAAATATAACATATGCAAGATGATTACAACATCATACAATCATGAAATCAAAAGTTCTTGAAATCTTGATGCATGTGGGTGATTTTGTTATCAATAGAATCACCACAAGATTTAGAACATGGGTCTTTAATTTGTTTTAAGAGATTCATGTTAAAAATCAAGGTTTTAGGGGTGTTTATGTGGTGGTGGTGGCGGAGAGAAATGAAGGGGAGGGAGGATGTGTTTTTTTTTGTTAAAAATGAAAGTGTATGTTGTAATGGAAGTAAAAAAAATGATTTATATAGTGCTAGTTAAGTGGAGGGTTAGTTTTGCCAACTTTGAAACTTGTGGACTTAAAAACAATTAATAGTTTTAAAGGGTAGAAAATGGTTATTGGTAAATATTGAAAATATTTACGGGGCTCGGGTTTCGTAAAAATACTTTTCAAAAGTTATAATGCATCATAAAAATGATTATACGATTTCTCGACACGACTTAATACGTAATTAAAACAAAATCGTCGAAAATATTAATTATCGAAACAATCGATAAATAAACGTAATATTTTGGGCATCCGTCGGTATCGCGATCACTAGGAATTCTCGTTGTACATTGATTTTGAATAAAATCGTTGTAAAACGCACGCGGGTGATTTTAAATAAAAAAAACTTTGATTTAAATTAAATATGGAAAAATAAAATAAAAATTTTATAATTCCATGCAAAGTATTTATCGATGATCAGAAAAATACTTAAAAAAGATATAATTTAAAAATCTCAGGATTTACATATAGCAATACAAGAAAACGTAATACGTTGGAAAAATTCAAGAAGCACGAATAAAAAGAATAAAATAATGTTGGGAAAGTACGGGTCTCACAGTCTTCCCCCCTAAAGGAACTCTGGTCCCCAGAGTTCTCCTGAAAACAGTAGAAGATGCAAACAAGAGGAGGTACAAAGTGTAGAACAAAATTCATTGCTTCCCAGGTAAACTTCCGTACCATGACGAATCTTAACGGTTAGAATTCACTATGCTTCAGTTTCTTAACTCCTTTTCGTATAACTTTTCAGTCTTGGATTACGATAACGATCTTTTAATACGGAGATACATTGTGAGATAGAGTTGTTGGAAATACGTGCGATAAACTAACAAGAATGAACACAAGAATCGCTTAAACAGGCAAAGTGCGATAAAATGAACCAAGATTGTAAATCAACAAGGGGTCGCAAATCGTGCAACTGTAAAACGTGAAAATATTAAAACGTAAGAATCTATTTACAAGAGAAATAGAAGGGAAAAATGAATAACATATGATCGTTTAAAATACAAGTTGTCACAATCAGTTGTCTAGGATTTTGGTATTACTTTAAAACTCAGTTTATGTATTTCCTTGATTAAAAGAAAATTTCACAAGGTGTAGTGATTTAAAATCAAACTATCTATATTTAGGGAGTAAGCTGTTGCTATATCTTTTTCTTGATCAGGAATTTCAAAGCAAAAGTAGAACAGTTCAAGATAGTTATCCTGATCGGCTTAAGAACTTTTGGATGACTGTATTAAATTATCGTTAAAACTCGGGTTTATCGTCACCATTAGAGAAAATTCAGATTTTTTTTTCCAAGTTATTTTGAATCATTGTTAGAAATTATAAATTAATTTAAATAATTTCATTAGGTTGACAATAAAGTATGATATAATCAAATATTTTAAAAGATACAGCTTGAATCTTTTGAAACATTAGGTAAATTTACCAAAGAGGATATATAGATCCGATACTTAACTTGAAACAGTTATTTTGGTAGTTTAAACATTTGATAAAATGTCTAAAATGTTCTTAAAAATTAATAATAATTTTTTTTTAGAAATTTAAGAAAGTGTTTAAGATATCAAACGATAAACACGTAACAGTTTCTGGTTTTCAAAAGGTGACAAGACAGCAACGAATGTGAATCATATAAAGGTCAACAATCTGTATGCGAGCAATATACAAAGGAATAAGACGGAAATCGTATCAATTCTTAACAAACGTGGTTGAATAGTCACGTCAATAATAAAAATAATAAGAAACAATGATTATAGCAAGATAATTCACGAGTGCGGTTGGCGTCACCAATAACGGCTTATTAAGTTCTCGGTGGTCGAAATACGATCGAAAGGGAAAAGCCACACAAAGAATTTTCGAATCAAAGAAAATTCTTAAGAAGTCAATTGAGAGAAGTTCCAGTAAGATGAACAACATTAGCAATGAAAGGCGAAATCAACACATGATTCACACGAATGAAATTTCAAGACGATAGTATCTTAACACATATCATGGCAATTACACGTAATCATCGTTCACGTCCAGTCATAAATCACTAATCGCATCCAGAGACGTTTCGAAGGTCTACCAAAATAGATAGAGATGGTCAATCGATGTAGGAGCATAGCAACGTTGAAACTTTCAAGTCGGGTATCAATGGTAAGAATTTAGGCAAATGCTAACGAAAATCGTATCATGAGGATGATGAGGTAACAGGTAAAACAAAGGTCGTTGAGTAAGGAAATATGTGCTCGAGGCATGTACTTAGTTCAAGAAAAGATAATGGTTCATATGTGTATGTTGCAAACTGTTGCTACTCGCATAAAATGTAAAAGTTTTCAAAACTTTATTTTATCAAACATTTTAAGCAACATAACTAAAAAGTTGATTCTAGGTTAAATATTTAAGGCGACTACTATTTGGCCTTGCATGGCTCCTTCTAAATTAAGCATAGGTGATCAGGCCATGCATAATTTAGGACTAGCAATGCGACGCTCATCTTCGTCAAACCAGTATTACAGGTCATATTATTTAAAATATGTATATAATGCCATTTGTAAAAACAGAAATCAAAATAGTTTATGAAACTATTTGCTAATAAGTTACTGGCTAACTGTTTTAAATCGACAATTCGTATAGTTACAAGGGTTCTTTATAAGACCGTATTAAAACAATTTGTGAAAATACATTGTAAAATTAATATAAGTTAATTTTATAAGATAGCAGTCAACTATTTAAGAAAGCCCAAATGAAACCTTTTATAAAATGATTCGCAAACAAGACCAGTTTGAGTTGTATGGTAACATGACAATAGTTTATAAAGTAGCGAGCGGGTTACAAGAGGGAAATAAGGAGTAGTTCAAGACAACCAATAAAATGGTTACAAGGTGATTAGGTTTCAAGAGGTTTAGCCGAAATCGTCAGGAGACACGTGTCAAGATGATAACAAACGATATGAAAGAAAGATCTTCAAATCTCGGTCCAAATCAGTGGTACGATAGAAGCAAAGAAAGACAATGGAATGACAAATAAGTCATAAATAAAAGAAGGAATAAGGAATCCGTATGTGCACATCGTAATTTATTTGACAAAAATATACTTTTAAGAAAGTAGGGTATCAGTTAACAAATAGTACAATCACTTCGAAAAGCTTCTATATTAGGAAGTTACCGAATTTCAAAAATTCAAGATCTAGGTACATGTATGACCGAACTCAAAGTTGCTATTCTATTCTTTTCAAACGCAATCATTGTTTTTAGTTTGCAAAATATCATTAGTTAAAGTTTTACGAGCTCAACGAACTCAAAAACGCTTCAATCCATGTTTTTAACTTATATTAGTTTTGACCTTTGGGTTTGACTAGACCAATTAACTCACTAAACGATATTCTAAGACTCAAAGTCTAATACATTTCGATGTAAAACAATGTTTTGAACAACTTTCTAGTTTTACCCGAGACTTGAAACGGAATAAAAATGGACGAAAATGCCCTAGCATTAAATCTGTTAACAAAATGATATTTTAGCATTATTCAGAAAATAACTTCTTAGATTTTACAATCTCAAATGAGCGTAACTTGCTCGATTTTAAAGTTTACTGGTCAAATTTTATGTCCTAAACGGACGTCTCAACATGTAGAAATATATATATTTTTATGTCTAAAGTTATAAAAATATTTTCTCGACACTGTTAAACTTCCTGTAAAGTTTCTGTACAAAGTATATTTTTCGACACAGCTTGAAATTAAATCCAAATTTCATGATAACTCAAAATTAATGTACACATAGGACTTGTGGATTCCATAAAGACGAAAGAAGGTAAACTGTATAATTAGTCATGTAAAGAAAACACAGTATAGAAATGGTTCAAGAATGCCAACGATAATCGGAGACATAAAAAAAACGATGCATATCATCCGTGTCTTCGGCTGCAAGATTGCAATGCAGAAAGGTCTCTTGGTGGCATGGTTTCCAAAAATCACAAGATATATCGAGAAAGAAACGGGACAATAACAAGTGGCATTCCTGGAGCAAAGAGGTTCAATGAAAAGGGAGGATACAAGTAGGATCGTATTCCAAACGATCATCACATAATAAATGACGATAATGTGTTCAAGGTACAACGGATGTACTAAGTTGAAATCGAAACGTAGAATGGTCAATGATGTAAGATGTAATCCATGTACAAGTGTCGCGTAAAACGGTGGCGTAAGGGTAAATCAAGATTATGAAAACCAACAATATTATTCAGCACTGATTCAACGAATTCTTCGAGATGTGAGACTCACACGATGTCCTTTAGTCTTTCTGGGAGACACATTGAGCTACACAATGGTCTATAGACTATACATTCAGTTATGAATGGTCAGAAAGAAAATCTGCGTATCTAAGTAGATATTTTAAGGGAAATAAACAATGAAAGCAACACACACGGTAGTAGAATGAAAATCAGAAGTTCATCGAAAACAACACTTATTCAATCCCGAACAATGGTATCGCGATAGTATGCACAACACGTATCAACGAGTCAAGAAAAACAGACGGTTCAAACCGAACGAGCATATAAAGTCAGTCGTATCAAGCATAAATGAAATAGCAATAGTACTCAGAAAAATGAGTATGAAAAGTCGGCAGCATACGCGCTCTGAATACAAGTATGTAACGTCATAACGATATAATATCATTCCAATAAGATCAATTCACAAGAACAAGAATTCAAGAAATACAGTATAGGCATATGTAATCACAGTAACATTCAATGATAATTCATGAAGCACATAGGCTTTGAAAAGACATAGTAATTATCGTCATTAGCGTAAAGTAATATTTCAAAATGTAATCAAGAGATGAAATACTACAACGATAATTAAAAGTAAATAATAAAGATTAGAGAGTTACCCGCGAAGATATCGAGCAGCAATGGCAAATTCTGTGTTTGACACTTAGAAACAATAAAATATTTGAACTTTCAGTTATAGACTAAGTTTTGAAAAACGACTCAGTTCCCTATAACCATCGCTCTGATACCAATCTGTGAGACCCCCAAAATCTGACATGGAACAACTAGGCAACGAGGGGGTAACACGTCATAGTACAAGAAACAATGAATTACAGTTGACACAAAGCTGACGTAATAAAAGCATATATATCACATCATAAATGATCAGAGTTTTAAACATAGGTCCCAGAGTTTTATATGCGGAAAGATATATTATTTCATCATGATTTATAACATAAAGTTGCCCAAAAGATATAATAAATTTCTGACAGTTTGTACTAAAACCAGTCTTTTAAAAGCATCACAGAAATCTCCAAGCTGCGATAATATCCTGCGGGCTCCCATCCAAGCAGAGCTAAGTAATAATACCTGAGATTAAACATGTAAAATCGTCAACACAAAGTTGAGTGAAATTCATAGGTTTAGCAATAAAGGTGTGGAACACAAGCATTCATTTGTAAAACAAGTAAATAGAGAAAATGGTTATGATCATTAACCATAGTCTGAAACCAATATTATTGCTGTTTAGTTCATGAACCGAAGCTTAACTCAAAGTAAGTTCCTCTAGGGAGTATTCAGCCTAAATACTCAAGTATAAACAAATGTAAGTGCGTCAAGGTAATCGGGACGGGGATTGTCAATCCCGATGGATCCACCCACAACATTCGCGCATAGCGCAAAGCATACGGGACAATTAACGGTTCATGATCAAGAGAGGAAACTTAAGGCTATTAACTATAAGCAATAATATCAATGAAAACTGTTGGAAAGCATACAAGTCTGAATAGCATACAAGTTCTGGATAGTATACAGTTTTAAATGGATGTGTTCCACCATGTAAAATCTCACCCCGCATTTAGAAACATTGTCCAAGTAAAAAGGGGCTATGAACTCACCTTTAGTAAGTAACCACAAGGTAAAAGGGGCTGAGCAAAAAGAAGTCTTCACGGACCTATGCAATGGTGACGCGTAATAAGAAAGCGTTCAATGAAGCAATAACGTTTTAGAAGTGGTGGGACATAGTATGACTAGGTAACTTGCGTGCGATGGCGAGACCTAAGCTTAAGTTAAAATTTTGACCCAACACCTTGAACCTAATGTAATAACCTAATATCAACCTTGTATGATGGTCCAAGCATTTATGTGTGGGTTCCGAACATGTTTAAGACTCGGTTTGAAAAAACAAAACAAGGGACTGCATTCAGTTTTCTGAAATAGGCTGTGAAGATTTGGTCATATCTAAAAATCTATAATTGTACAGGAGGTGAAATTTCTTGACATGTATAGGTATTTCTCTTACCTTTAAAAGTTGGGAAAGAACAGCCCTAGAACTATTTTCAATCAACGGGAAATGCACTTTTAGTGACAGACTATCAAAACAGAAAGTTGTAAACATCTTTCGTACCTTACGGTAGATTAAGCATAAATCCCAATCGGTAAAAGATTTTGACACGAAACCAAAAAGAGAAGTTTTATTATATTTGTAGCTACTGTAAAAAGTCATAAAATCATAAATTAATCCTTTTTACCCAAGTCAATTTACCCACGTTTTAAGCATAACATTAAGATTTGACCTAGTTTAGTAAAACGACCGTTTCGGACTCATCCGGACACTTCCCGTTTCCATCCAACTCAACACATACTAATCACATCAGTGGGTATCCATTTTTCAAATAAAAACAAGGTCATATGTTTAAGAAAATTTTGCCATGACCTGTTTGTTTCTGTGGTGATTTCCATACTACAAAAACAACTCCATTTAGCTACCTAACCTCAATCAAGCAACACTTAGGCTATACCAAATCGCCACGCAAGTGTCCTAAGTCCTAATATGCCCTAAGTATCTATAATCTAAGTGGGTTTCACCCAAGGAATTCAAAATTCATGAATAAAAAGAATCAAAGTACTAGTAACATCAAAACTAAAATGCTAGGAGTGACTATACCTTCATAACAAGCAGGAATTAATCTAAACACGCAAATTAAATAATTCCTCCTCCTTGATCCTTAGAAATTTCGTGGCCCTTAGCCACGTGTTAAGTCAATCATGGTACTCAGCAACTGAGTAGAAACAATGTAGTGAGACGATCACCGACGATATGGATGCCCGGGGAAAACACGAAAACCGCAACCTATCACAATAAGGCGCGCATTAAGACTCGAACTCAATATCGATATATATACCAAATATAACATGACTCAAATGTTTTCAAAGTATACATGTTTAAAAACCATTGACACGAATCAAATGAATTCATACTACCCATTTATCCAACGTTACTCGTTAAAACACTTGAACACTTGAAAATGACTCGTCATACGACGCCAAGTCAACGCAAGTCAAACTATCCTTTACCCTTATTTGGACCAGTATCTAAGTCATTTATATAATGACTAAGCACTTGAGTAAGTCACCATGTCCGATGGTGAACACTCAAACTCACGCAACACAAGCATTGAACTACGTGTCCAAAATAAAAATCAGCAAGTACATCCCGAATGTACACACCGATATACCCTATTTAGACTTGTCCGTTTTACATGAAAATTAGTGTCAAGGTCACTTATAACCTGTATAAGACCTCACCAAAACTTGAGCCAAAGTTCACACTTTAAAATCCATCAGCTCGACGCTTTACTCGACTCCAAATTTTAGGACAGATTTGTACACTTGTTTTGTAAAACCGTTTGGACCACTTTAAAAGTACTAACCCGACAATCCGTCTTTTGAAACCACTACTAGACTCATCAAACTCAGTTTGTAAACTTTGAAAATCAGTAGTATCAACTATCTAACCAAGCCTAAAGTCCCCGAGAGTCGACCCAAAATCAGCCAATTTCGGATTGTGCCGACTTGCGTCTCCCGGTACACGAAAACTAAAACTAGCATAACTTTTGACTCGTAATGAGTTATAAGCTCTATCTTATACCAAAACGACCGTCTCGGAAAACTCTACAACAATTTCAAATAATCTCAGTCTTTCACAGACCTTAAACCCACGAAACAATCTGTTTAAAGCTGCTGTCCCAAATTAGCTTTTTAGAAAACATGACAAATCTATTTTTCACTCAAAACCAATTATTCCCATACCCCTAGGATCACTATACTATCATACCCATCAACCAAATACTCCTAAAAACACTTGTATGAAAAATCTAACAAAAATCAAAGATTAAAAACAAGACTTTTAAGGATCAAAACATGATAATCTTACCAAATATAACATATGCAAGATGATTACAACATCATACAATCATGAAATCAAAAGTTCTTGAAATCTTGATGCATGTGGGTGATTTTGTTATCAATAGAATCACCACAAGATTTAGAACATGGGTCTTTAATTTGTTTTAAGAGAATCATGTTAAAAATCAAGGTTTTAGGGGTGTTTATGTGGTGGTGGTGGCGGAGAGAAATGAAGGGGAGGGAGGATGTGTTTTTTTCTTTTTTGTTAAAAATGAAAGTGTATGTTGTAATGGAAGTAAAAAAAATGATTTATATAGTGCTAGTTAAGTGGAGGGTTAGTTTTGCCAACTTTGAAACTTATGGACTTAAAAACAATTAATAGTTTTAAAGGGTAGAAAATGGTTATTGGTAAATGTTGAAAATATTTACGGGGCTCGGGTTTCGTAAAAATACTTTTCAAAAGTTATAATGCATCATAAAAATGATTATACGATTTCTCGACACGACTTAATACGTAATTAAAACGAAATCGTCGAAAATATTAATTATCGAAACAATCGATAAATAAACGTAATATTTTGGGCATCCGTCGGTATCGCGATCACTAGGAATTCTCGTTGTACATTGATTTTGAATAAAATTGTTGTAAAACGCACGCGGGTGATTTTAAATAAAAAAAACTTTGATTTAAATTAAATATGGAAAAATAAAATAAAAATTTTATAATTCCATGCAAAGTATTTATCGATGATCAGAAAAATACTTAAAAAAGATATAATTTAAAAATCTCAGGATTTACATATAGCAATACAAGAAAACGTAATACGTTGGAAAAATTCAAGAAGCACGAATAAAAAGAATAAAATAATGTTGGGAAAGTACGGGTTCTCACAGAAGATATGGAGGCACTACTTATATGGAGAATCATGTGACATTTTCACGGACCACAAGAGCTTGAAGTATATCTTCACTCAACGTGAATTGAACATGAGGCAGAGGAGATGGTTAGAGTTGTTGAAGGATTATGACATTAATCTACAGTATCATCCCGGAAAGGCAAATGTAGTAGCAGATGCCCTTAGCAGGAAGTCCGGAATGATCAACGGCATTAAAATCAAAGAGGAAATCATCAGAGACTTGGAGCGACTAGACATCAAGATCATGGTACGTGGACAGCACGGTTACTGGGCTAATCTTAGAGTAGAACCCGAGTTGCTATCTAAGATCAAGGAAGCTCAGAAGGATGACAGAGAAATCTGGGCGATAGTATAGAATTTGGAGAAGCAGACATAATTCAGAGTAGATGCAGATGGTATCGTATGGCAGGGCACAAGACTTTGTGTTCCTGATGACCAAGAACTCCGGGAAGCTTTGTTAGCTGAAGCTCATAGCTCCCCATTCTCTATACATCCTGGTTCGACTAAGATGTACCATGACATCAAGCAATACTTTTGGTGGAGTGGTATGAAACAGGATGTGGCCACTTACGTCTCCAGATGTCTTACCTTCCAGCAGGTTAAGATCGAGCATCAGCGATCTGGCGGTCTCCTTCAACCGTTAGATACTCCAGAGTGGAAGTGGGACAAAATCACCATGGATTTTGTTACAGGTCTTCCGCCTACCAAAAGGAAGCACGATGCAATTTTGGTTATCGTTGATCGACTTACCAAATCAGCTCATTTCTTACCGATCCGCAAGGAAGATTCGGTAAGTAAACTCGCAGATACGTACAGAAGAGAGATCATGAGACTCCACGGTGCACCATCCAGCATCGTCTCAGACAGAGATCCTCGATTCACTTTGCGCTTTTGGAAAAGTCTGCAGAAAGCTTGAGGTACACAACTTAAGCTTAGCATGGCTTTTCATCCTCAAACGGACGGACAGTCGGAGCGGACCATTCAGACATTGGAAGATATGTTGAGGTCATGTGCGTTGGAATGGACGAGTGATTGGGACGAATACATCTGTTTGGTGGAGTTTGCATACAACAACAGTTGGCACGCAAGCATCAAGTGTGCTCCATTTGAGATGTTGTATGGCAGAAAGTGTCGCGCCCCAATCTGCTGGGATCAGGTTGGCGAGCGAACACTTGAAGGACCGGAAATCATAGAGATGACCAATGAGAAGATCGCAGTAGCTAAGCAGAAAATTCAGGAGGCACGGTCACGTCAGAAGAGTTACGCCGATAAGCATCGTAGGGATATACACTTTAATGTAGGAGATCACGTCTTCCTTAAAGTTTCACCGGCACGTGGTGTTAGACGCTTCGGGATTAGAGGGAAGCTCAGTCCTCGTTTCATCGGACCGTTTGATATCATGGAACGAGTCGGTGAAGTATCTTACCGATTGGCATTACCTCCGCAGCTTTCGCATGTACACAATGTGTTTCATGTGTCCTTACTCAGAGGGTACCAGTATCATCCCCTTCACATGGTTCAGTATCCACTGGAACAGATACGTGAAGATCTCACTTTTATAGAAGAACCCGAACGAGTTCTTGACAGACAAGAACGAGTCATGAGAAAGAAGACGATTCCATTCGTCAAAATTCTATGGAGGGATCATACCGAGCGGGAAGCCACTTGGGAAACAGAGGAGTCTATCCGGGCCTCTTACCCTCATTTCATATTTTGAATTCGGGTATGTTCTTCTTTTCCAGTTTACTTTGTCTATAATTCGGGGACGAATTATTCTTTTTAGGGGGAAGAGTTATAAAACCCGCATGCTTTTACCATGCATAGTACCCTTAGGATCGTACGTACTAGACTAAAACTTTCCTAATATAGCATGATTACGATTACGTGTTAGGAGTTTTACGTATTACGTACGTGTTAGAACATGATAAGTATTTACTGTGCACGATCACGTAATAATTATTTGACGATAATTAATCACGAACATGCGATCATGAAATCATGAACGTAATTAAAACACGAACTATTATTAATTACGTATATATATTTATTACGAGCGTAACTAAATATATTAGATCACGATATTTACGTAACGAGAACATTTAAAACACGAACACAAATAATCACAAACGTTTAACTTAATAACGAGACACGGAAAAAGGTACGGGCACCCCAAGTGGGGTCCCTACCCGCGGCAACAAGAGGCAAATGGGCTAAGCCCATTTGTCAAATTTACTAAAGGGGGTTATTATATTTTTACACTACTCATTTTCTCATTCACAGAAGATTTTAGAAAAACCCTAAAACCCTCCTTCCTTGTCTTTTGTGCTGCCACCCAACAACCACCATAAGAGGTGATTTGTGATCTTGGATCTTGAAGTTTTAGTGATTGATCGGGTTGGTTCTTCGTCCTTTTGATCCACGAATTCGGTAAAACCTTTTTAAACCTTTTCTTTTGATTTAATCTTTTTATAAATCAAGAACATGTGTTGTTTTTATAAAAACATAATAATTAAACATGGATCTAACATGATTTGGTGTTAAATAAAATCAAAAGGGTGTTTTTAAGGGGTGTTTGTTTTGGCCGCAGGCTTCACCGAACCCAAAAGGGGTCTCGGTTTGCCAAGCCGACCACCACCAAGACCATACGGTCTTGGTTGGTGCATGTGAGTCCCACGACAGCAGTAAAACACGGGGTACCCCGAGTTGGTTCGGGGTACGGTGTCGATTTCATGTCTGGTTCATGCTTTTTAGTCTAGATCCGGTTCATGGTGTATGTTTAGTTTTTTTTATGTTTATGATCTTATGTTAAAATTAAATTAATAAAATGATATGATTAATTTAATAACATGACTTAGGTTATTTTAATTATAATAATCATGAAATTAATTAACCTAAGTATTTGTATAATTAAGACTTATAATTAATTAATTATTTTAAAACCATGGATATAATTAATTAATTAAAATGACTTAGGTTATATTATTAATATATAATAATACATATTTTAACCTAAGTATTTAACTTATTTAATTAAACACATGTTATACTTTAATTAAATATTTTAACTTATAGTTTAATTTAATTACATGAAATAATTATTAAACTATACATTATATCATATGACTTAGAAAATAATCATGAAAACACTTAGGCTTATATACTTAGCTTATTTAACCAGCTTATTTCTAATGTTGGAAACCTTGTATTTTTAGAAACTTAATTAAATAAGGCAGGTGATCTATTTATGGAAACTTTCTATTTTTAGAAACTTATCTATTTTAAGCAGTAAATCTATTTTTGGAAACTTTCTATTTTTGGAAACTTTCTATTTTTGGAGACTTTCTATTTTTTGTAACTTTCTATTTTTGGTAACTTTCTATTTTTGGAAACTTTCTATTTTTGGAAACTTTCTATTTTTGGAAACTTTTTATTTTAGGAAACCTGCTATTTTTGGAAAGTTACTTATTATTACACAGTAAGTATAATAATACATGAAATACCAGGAATACTTAATCAGATTAAACAGAATATAAGATAAAACACAGTTTAAGGCTTAGAAACAGTAAAACATGGTAAGAACACATAAAATAAGCTAAGACATGACATAAAACCAGCTACGTATTTAGTAAGCAGATACTTATTCATGTACGTATTTATGTAGCACTAGTGATTCGGAAGTAGGATTCCTCGCAGTTCATCTTCTTCGTTCACTGGACATAAGGTACGGATTCCCGTCCTTTCAGTATGGACATTCTTTCCTTATTAAGGTTCCCCGTATGCAGCCAACTGTTTTCCCGTAGTATAAGTTACGTGTTTGATTTCTTATGTTTAATTAAGATTACCTATAGCCATATATACATGCATGACCAGTTTCACCTAGTTATGGAGGTACCATAACCATAACATTAGAGGCACTGATGTTATGACTTCACCACGGTGGAGTGATTGCTCGTGGCGTCCCTTCAGCTTTTGGCCATTTATTTATATTTATCATTGGGGCGTATGGGTGCATCCTAGTTACATGTTTTTATTCAGGATTACATGGTGCATGTGGTGTGTGCCTTGCATCCTTCACAAGGAGCTGATCTCTCCTACCTAAAAACCAGTATATTAAATTAGAGGCAGCCCCTCTAATTTGCATGATGAGGTCACCCCTCCAAGTATTCATGAACGGTGGATTTTCATGACCTATATTGGCTAATGGTAAAATATGACAAACAGTTTTTATAAGACAAACATGACTTTCAAACTTTTAAAACCAGTTTATTTAAGACTTAACCAGGTTACTCGGGACTTAGTTTTCTTCCGCTGTTATTATTTTATATGCTTATCCTATTCATGCTTTATTGTACATCCGTGCACTGAGCGTATTTGCTCAGCCGTTTTCCTTTTCTATGTTCCCAAAACGGCAGGTACTCAGGGACGCTCGTAGACGCTAAGAGTACGTGCATATGGAATGGAAGCTGTCTAGCCTTCTTTACATTATGCATTTCCTTTCTTATGATACTTATGCTTTGGACATTGTTTAGTCCTTTCCTTTATTATACTATGTTTGTGTGTGATGAGTTTTACTTTTGGACTACCGATGTTTGATTCCGGTATTTTCCTTTTATGGTCAAGTAATGTTTAGACATTTTTCCTTGTATGCTTTGATGACACGCCATAATTGCTGTGATATTTCCATTTCCAGAATGGGGTGTTACATATTTCGTCAGCTTTGTATGACTGTAATTCATTGTTTCTTGTACTATGACGTGTTACCCCCTCGTTGCCTAGTTGTTCCATGTCAGATTTTGGAGGTCTTACACCTATGATCCCATTGTATGGAGAGTGTGAGCGTATCACCCTAAAGTTCATCCACGCCGTGGTGGAATGCTCTTCATTCCCAATGGTTATAAGCAGACGTAGCTGTCATAGTGGCCAGATGGTGTCTCCACTAAAGCCGATTAGCGGCGACGTGGCCGGTACTAATTGGCTTCTTATTTCTGGTCGTAACTGTACGAAATAGTGTTCGTATAGTACTTCTGCCGATGACCCTCCATCCACATACATACGGCAGACATTGTGTATTCCAATGCTTATCTCAATCGTGAGAGGTGCATCGGCTACGTCACTTGCCGTGATGGGAGGGAATGAGATTTCTCTGCCGTGTGAAAAATTTTGACTAACTTTCTGCCTTGTGCGGCGCTGCCTGGATTGGATCATGTATATAGTCGAAGGTTTGTCCTTTTGGGGATCCTTCTTGTCATACTTCTTGTTGTCCTTTCCGTCCTTCCAATCCTTGACCAAATGTTTGAGTTTGCCTGACTTGATCAGTGACTCAATGTGCTTCTTGAGCTGGATACATTCCTCCGTGCCGTGGCCCTTGTCGTTGTGGAATTCACAAAAGCGATTTCCTTGACGACGGTCCACCGGAGTTGTCATTGGGGGAGGTCTCGGGAAGTTGGCCCCTTCTGTCAGCAAGATCTCCCGGTAGGACATCTTTAGAGGGGTAAATTTGTCCTCCGACCGCCCTCCTTTGTTTTGGCTCTTGTAATCCGAGCTCCTCCCACTGCCCTGGTTGCTTTGACCACCCAACTGTCTCCTGGACTGGTCGTTCGATCGATAGCTGTTTCCTTTTGAAGGGTAGGCTGCGGCTACAGCGGTTTCTCCCTCTATGAAGTTCCTGACCCTTTCCATAAGGTCGTCATACTTCTCTGGTCGCTTGTCATTGAGATGTCTTATTAATTCCCTGTCTGTTATGGCGTGCATATAATCGGAAATTTTTAGAAGTTCTGGCATTGTCTTTGTGCGTGTGCACTCGTCATTGAAACGTTCGTTGAAGGCCTCCGTAGATTCCCCATGTCGTTGCTTGACGGTTCCCAACGAGACCGGGTCCCTATTATACTTCTTTCGCTGAGTATAATTGTTCTTGAACGCAGTACGCAGTTCAGTGAAGCTATTAATGCTTCGGGGAGGAAGTCCCTCAAACCAATCGCGAGCATTGTCGATCAAGGTTGAATTGAACATCTGGCACCATATGCGCATGGGCCATCGTTCAATTTTCGCCTGCGTGTCAAATATCTTTAGGTTATCATCCGGATCACCAGACCCATCATAAGTCTTCACGCACGCCGGCATGCGACGCTTTGTATCCTCGGAGTAATTCCGTATGCGGAGGGTAAAAGGATCTTCCCTGGGATCAGCCCATGGACGGGTGAGACTAGGATCACACCATGGGCGGGAGAGATCTTCTGCTTCCGCCTCGCGATAATAGGGGCCGCCGTACTACTCTTCATTGTCTGGTGGCGGTGGAGGAGTACGCCTTGGTCGGTGACACTTGGGTGGATGGTCATCTGAATCCTCTCCTGATGGACCAGGAGAAGGTGGCGGTGCCCCATTCTTTGGTTGAGGATCGCTCTTGTGAGAAGAGCTAGGAGCCTTCTTCCCGGTATTCATCCTGTCCCACACGCTTGTGCGGCGATTAGTTCTAGTTAGCTCCAGATCTGGTCGTTCGTCTGAATCGTCGGACCTCTCTCCCTCCTCACGGGATTGTAGGAGTTCCTGCATAATGCGATCCCCTATGCGTTCGAACACATTCCTAGGTTGGGGGTTTCCTCAAAGAGGTTTCGTTCCTGGGGTCGTGCCCTTTGCTTCCTTTGAGTCTGAGGAGAGGTGCCGGGTCCGGCACTGCCAATGTAAAACCCGCATGCTTTTACCATGAATAGTACCCTTAAGATCGTACGTACTAGATTAAAACTTTCCTAATATAGCATGATTACGATTACGTGTTAGGATTTTACGTATTACGTACGTGTTAGAACACGATAAATATTTTACTACGCATGAGCACGCAATAATTATTTGACAATAATTAATCACGAACATGCGATCATGAAATCATGAACGTTACGTATATATATTTATTACGAACACGAATAAATATATAAAGTCACGGTTAATATTTAACGAGAACACGTAAAACACGAACACGAGAACACACGAGAACACACCAATATTTTAGACACGGAAAACATTCGGGTTACCCCTTGTGGGCCCCATTACCACGAAATTAGGGAGGGAGGATGGGCTTAGCCCATCAATTTTTCACTAAAAGGAGGTTAAGGAATTTACACTACTCATTTTTTTTCTACAGAAGAATTTTACAGAAAACCTAAAATCCTCCTCCTCCTTCTTTTTTTCTCTTATGGCCGCCACCTTCAAACACACCAAAAGGGGGTGTTTGTTGATCTTGGATCTTGGAATTCTTGTTGGTGTTCATGTTTGTTCTTCATTCTTTTGATCCACGTAATCGGTAAATCCTTTTAAACCTTTTTCTTTTGATTTGATCTTTTATTAATTAAGAACATGTTATGTTTTTTTATAAAACCTAATTAGATCATAGATCTAACATGAATTGGGATTTAATAAAATCAAAAGTAATATTTTAAGGGGTGTTTGTTTTGGCCGCAGCCTACACTGAACCCGAGGGGGTTTCGGTTTGGCCATCCGACCACCACCGAGACCATATGGTCCCGGTTGGTTGGTGTGGGTCCCACGGCAGCATCAAGACAAGGGGTACCCCGATTTGGTTCGGGGTACGGTGTCTATTTCATGTCCGGTTCATGGTTTTTAGTCTAGATCCGGTTCATGGTGTATGTTTAGTTTTTATTTTTTTTATGATCTTATGTTAAAATTAAATTAATAATATGACATGATTAATTTAATTACATGAATTAGGTTATTTTAATTATTAATAATCATGAAATTATTTAACCTAAGTATTTTTTATATTTTAGACTTATAATTAATTGATTATTTAAAAACCATGGTTATAATAAATTAATTTACATGACTTAGGTTATATTATTAATAAATAATAATACATGTTTTAACCTAAGTATTTAACTTTATTTAATTAAAAAAATGTTATACTTTAATTAAATATTTTAACCTATAGTTTAATTTAATTACATGAAGTAATTATTAAACTATACATTATATCATATGACTTAGAAAATAATCATGAAAACACTTAGGCTTATATACTTAGCTTATTTAACCAGCTTATTTCTAATTATGGAAACTTTCTATTTTTAGAAACTTAATTAAATAAGGCAGCTAATCTATTTATGGAAACCTTCTATTTTTAGAAACTTATTTATTTCAGGCAGCTAATCTATTTATGGAAACTTATTTAATTAAGGCAGCTGATCTATTTATGGAAACTTTCTATTTTTAGAAACTTATCTATTTTAAGCAGTAATTCTGTTTTTGGAAACTTTCTATTTTTGGAAACTTTCTATTTTTGGAAACTTTCTATTTTAAGAAACTTTCAATTTTTGGAAACTTTCAATTTTTGGAAACTTTCTATTTTTGGAAACTTTCTATTTTTGGAAACTTTCTATTTTTGGTAACTTTCTATTTTTAGAAACTTTCTATTTTTGGAAACTTTCTATTTTAGGAAACCTGCTATTTTTAGAAAGTTACTTATTATTACACAGTAAGTATAATAATACATGAAATACCAGAAATACTTAATTAGATTAAACAGAATATAAGATAAACACAGTTTAAGGCTTTTAAACAGTAAAACATGGTAACAACACATAAAATAAGCTAAGACATGACACGAAACCAGCTACGTATTTAGTAAGCAGATACTTATTCATGTATGTATTTATGTAGCACTAGTGATACGGAAGTAGGATTCCGCTCAGTTCATCTTCTTCGTTCACTGGACATAAGGTACGGATTCCCGTCCTTTTAGTATGGACATTCTTTCCTTATTAGGATTCCCCGTATGCAGCCAAATGTTTTCCCATAGTATAAGTTACGTGTTTGATTGCTTATGTTTAATTAAGAATACCTATAGCCATATACATGCATGAACAGTTTCACCTAGTTATGGAGGTACCATAACCATAACATTAGAGGCACTGATGTTATGACTTCACCACGGCGGAGTGATTGCTCGTGGCGTCCCTTCAGCTTTTGGCCATTTATTTATATTTATCATGTGGGGCGTATGGGTGCATCCTAGTTACATGTTTTCAGTCAGGATTTCATGGTGAATGTGGTGTGTGCCTTGCATCCTTCACAAGGAGTTGATCCCTCCTACCCAGAACCAGTATATTAAATTAGAGGCAACCCCTCTAATTTGCATGATGAGGTCACCCCTCCAAGTATTCATGCACGGTGGATTTTCATGACCTATATTGGCTAATGGTAAAATATGTTAAACAGTTTTCATATGATAAACATAAGGCTTTTCAAACTATAAAACCAGTTTTATGAACATGTTCCATGTTTTCTAGGACTTATACATTTCCGCTGCTATTAAGTCTTTATTATGCTTAGTCATTCATACTATGTCTATATCCGTGCACTGAGCGTTTTGCTCAGCCGTTACTTTCCTTTCCATGTCCCAAAACGGCAGGTACCCTAGGGAAGACTCGAGCATGTGGAGGACGTGCATAGGATGGAAGCTGCTAGAGACTTATTTTCCTTCTTGCCCTCATATACTTATTCTTGTTTAGTCTTTCATTCATTTCTTTTGCTTTATTATGTTTTGGGCTTATGTTGGGAACCGATGTTTGATTCCGGTTATCCCTATGGTCATGTAATGTTTTAGACATTTATCATTATATGCTTTGATGACACGCCATAATTACGTGTAACATTCCATTATCAAAATGGGGTGTTACTTATGGTATCAGAGCCAAGGCTTCGACCTGTAGGCTCAAAAACTCGACCTGTGACTAGTGGGTAGTCACCAGGAGCTTCCTAAGCCAACGTTTGTTATTCTACGTATTGATTTTTTCAGCGCATTGTTGCTTTAACCATGATATTTTCAGCACCTTGAGGTTTTAACCTTGATGTTTTCATCGATATTGTTTTACTAATATGGATGGACAACCGTCATTCATATTTAGTTATGTGTCATTGTTTCATGCATAATGTTCCTCGTGAACTGTGACTATGTGGACTGAACCCCGGTAGTTCATAATTAGTCACATAAAATTTTTCTGATAAGTTTTGACAGATAAGTTTCATTTATTTATGTTTCATGTATCATTGATGCAGGGATTATGACTAAGTAATGGTTGATACAGGACTGGCCCTATTTAGTCGCATGTGCTTTTATCGAAACTTTTAACTTTGGGACCGACCCATAGGCGTCCCCTCGCCATGTATTTTGTGTTGGGACCGACCCATAGGCGTCCCCTCGCACATATAAAGGTTTTTATAAACTACATTACGCATTCATGTGCATAAAATTTTTTCTCATGATTTAAATTGGCATAATTTTTTTTTTTCATGTCCCCTCATAAGATAGTATGTTTTTAGTCAAGTATGTTTTCATACTGTCATGGTTAACTTCAGTTCATGCTGATTATGTTATACATTCCTTCATGTTGATTGTTCATGTTTCTTCATGATAATTCCGTCTTCATGTTGATTACGTCTTACGCCTCTTTTGTTATTTATGCTTTCACGCAAAACATTGTTGGATTTCATTGAATTCTGCTTTCATGATAGTCATGGTTGGTTTTCATTGATCATGCTGTCAGGCAAATCATCGTTGAATTTTGTGTAACCACACTGTAACGCTTCTCGATATAACCAAAATGATGTCTATGCTAATACTGCCAGGTTATCATGATGGTTTTCCTAACCGTTTAACCGATATACTTTCCTTAAATCATGATAAAAGATCGACCACATACCGATCATTTCATGTGCATTCCACGTGTACTCCACGTACCGTATTTCATGTGTATTACACGTACCTTGATCCATGTGTATTCCACTTGCAATACTTCACGAGTATTCGCTACTCGATTTTGAATCACCTCAGGCGTATTTTCAATTGCTGATATTCTACAAGATTGCTGATGCCGCTCATAACTGGGAGATGTTACTAAAGGTTGATGTTGTTGACGTTCGGAGACTCTACGAGATGCGGATGCTGTGCACAACCTGGAGATCCTACTAGACGAAGACAAAGACGTCGGAGCAAAGCAATTGGACGAGAAGATGCTTCACCATCAGACAATTTCCATCAATCATTGTCCCTAATTCTTAGTTACATGTCACACGTCATTCGGCTGTTATTTCAGCCATATGAGTGCAAACCGGTACCAGCCGGCCACTCGGCTGAATAGTTACATGAATCACGGTCATGAGAATGACCGTCATGGAACTGACAGACAAGACGATAGTAACCACTACTATGACAGAACTATCCCAGAATTCGCAACCGAGGCTCCGGCCGCGGACGTGATCATACATTCAAAGGATCAGTAGTCCAACCGATCCGCCAATTCTGGCATAATAACCTAATATTTGTAGTTCTAATTGTTTCACTTCTCGAGACACATGTCAAGACATCAGTCAAGACACATGTCTCACGTATACTTTCTGAAGACACATGTCAAGATACCAGTCAAGACATATGTCACGCTTACATTTCTCAAGACACGAGTCAAGACACATGACTCACGTCTAATTATGGAACATTTCTAATAAATTCAGGGTACCCTCCAAGGGTATATCCATTTTGTTGTGCCATGTATTAATCAGGACACAAGAATTTCAATACCATTATCGGCGCATCAGTGAGAACTGTCACGTTGCCGATGTCACTTCCATTTCTTTCACTATAGTCCATATACTCATGACCACGAAGGACGCCTTTCGTATTCCCACGTATACGAAGGTTTTCCTTCAGCTTAATGATGAGATCCAAGTTGCTAACGCTAATCCTCGGACAGACACGAGATGAATTTTATCCTAATTACGAACTATGAACAGCACACCATGCTACGATTCATAATTATGTACAGTAATGTTCAGGCTCCTGAATACATTCAGCTTGATTTTTCCATCAGGAAAATCTGTACAAATTATCTATGCTTTTCAAGCACGTGCTTTGTTAGCCATGATTGCTAAGATTTTCTAGCTGTCAGTAACACACGACTACTAAGGTCCTTTTACGCATAACCAACGGATTATTCCAAAATTGTTCCTTACACTCCAGAAGAACCTTCAAGAAGAAGGACGGTAACATAAGATTATGTGTCGACTACCGTCGATTTTAAACAAATCACCATTCATAACCGTTATTCTCCTTCACGTATTGAAAACATGTCCAATCGACCTTATAGTGTTAATCACTTTTCCAAGATCGAACTCATGATCATGCTGCCAACAGTGACGAGTGAAAGAACAGGACATGTCCATGACTGCTATTCGTACACGACTCGGTCATGCTAGATTTATGATTTTGAATTAGTCTCATCAATGCTCCAACAGCATTATGGACTTAATAAATTGAGTTTCCATGAACTCCTAGACAAATTCATCAGCGTTTTCATTGAGGATAACCTGATTTCCTCTAAGCCTAGAGAAGAACAGGAAGACCATATCTGCACTATGTTGCAAATTCTATGACAAGAGAAATTCTACCCTGGAAATTTTTTCCAATATCAATTCTGTTTGATTATAGTGACACACTGAATCACATGGGTTTCTATGGGTAATCTTACCATGACTCAGCTTATGCGTAAAGGAGAGAACCCTACACTACATTAGGTGTTCTAGAAAATTCTATGCTAGGAGAAGTCTAGATTCAGAGACTCAGAGTTTTGCAAACTCCTAGGTATCAAGTTCTACGAAGCAATATACAGTTACGTTCATATCTAAATACCTGACATACCAACAGGTTAAGATAGGACACCAACAAACTGGGATGTTTCATCATTTGAAATTGTGAACTAAAATGGGACAAGATCTCCATGGATTTTGGTTACCAGTTTAACGCAAACTCAGAAGAAGCATGATGCTATCTGGTTTATTACAAACAGTTTGATCAAGTCTGCAAAATCCTTACATCCGCAAGGATTTTATAACTAACAGATTGATCGGACATGTTCCAGCCAAGGCTCATCCGATCACTTGGAAATTCATCAGTTATCAAGTCAGACAAATATTCATAATTATGCTCCTCAGTTACTTCACGTCTTTGTTCTAATTCCACGCCTTGCTTTCGCGCTCGCGTTCATGACACTATTCACGTTCATGATCGTATTTTGGCTTACGATTTTACGTTCATTTCTTTTCTCATTCTGGGTAGTTTGCAAGAACTTGAGAGACCAGACCCAAGCTTAGTATAACTCTCCATCATCAGATAGACGTTTCACGTCATATTCCACGTCTCACCTTCTAGCGTTTGACGTTACCGCCATTGTATTCTATGATCACAATATGTTTCACATGTCATGTTCATTCCACGTTCCTCATATCATGATCAAGATATGTTACACGTATCATAGATCACGATATGTTTACTCATACTACACTCGCCATATCTCCACGTAGCACGTTCAAAATTTTTCACGTATCACGTTCAAAATTTTTCACGTACTACGTTTCTTTATGTCCCGCGCATCGTTTCTAATTATCAGTTAAGTCAGATTGTCTGGCATCATAACGTTTCAGTTACCCTAGCACGTTAACTCTTATTTTCCTCGATCGAATTTAGGGGATCTACCTTCCGTTGATAACCAAGAATTTCTTCGTATTCCAAGTCAAGGTCAGGAGGACCAAGATTTATCATTTGTGTCAAGATCTTCTGAAGGAACCGTTCCAAGAGGGAGGCCACTTGGAAATGGACAAGTTCATCCGAACTTTTATCCGTTTTTCTCTTATCAACTAGATATGTCCGTTCAGTCACGTCACGTTCCATGTCCTTTCAATACATGTCACGTTTCGCGTTCCTTCTGCCAGGAAACCCGCACGTTCATTAATCTTACATACCCTTTCAGTTTGATTCGGGTATGATTCTCTTTCAGTTAAGTTATCTATAACTCGGGGACGAATTATTCTTTTTAGGGGGGAAGAGTTGTAAAACCCGCATGCTTTTACAATGAATAGTACCCTTAAGATCGTACGTACTAGATTAAAACTTTCCTAATATAGCATGATTACGATTACGTGTTAGGACTTTACGTATTACGTACGTGTTAGAACACGATAAATATTTTACTACGCATGAGCACGTAATAATTATTTGACAATAATTAATCACGAACATGCGATCATGAAATCATGAACGTAATTTAATCACGAGCTAATATTAATTACGTATATATATTTATTACGAACACGAATAAATATATAAAGTCACGGTTAATATTTAACGAGAACACGTAAAACACGAACACGAGAACACACGAGAACACACCAATATTTTAGACACGGAAAACATTCGGGTTACCCCTTGTGGGCCCCATTACCACGAAATTAGGGAGGGAGGATGGGCTTAGCCCATTAATTTTTCACTAAAAGGAGGTTAAGGAATTTACACTACTCATTTTTTTTCTACAGAAGAATTTTACAGAAAACCTAAAATCCTCCTCCTCCTTCTTTTTTTCTCTTATGGCCGCCACCTTCAAACACACCAAAAGGGGGTGTTTGTTGATCTTGGATCTTGGAATTCTTGTTGGTGTTCGTGTTTGTTCTTCATTCTTTTGATCCACGTAATCGGTAAATCCTTTTAAACCTTTTTCTTTTGATTTGATCTTTTATTAATTAAGAACATGTTATGTTTTTTATAAAACCTAATTAGATCATAGATCTAACATGAATTGGGATTTAATAAAATCAAAAGTAATATTTTAAGGGGTGTTTGTTTTGGCCGCAGCCTACACCGAACCCGAGGGGGTTTCGGTTTGGCCATCCGACCACCATCGAGACCATATGGTCCCGGTTGGTTGGTGTGGGTCCCACGGCAGCATCAAGACAAGGGGTACCCCGATTTGGTTCGGGGTACGGTGTCGATTTCATGTCCGGTTCATGGTTTTTAGTCTAGATCCGGTTCATGGTGTATGTTTAGTTTTTATTTTTTTTATGATCTTATGTTAAAATTAAATTAATAATATGACATGATTAATTTAATTACATGACTTAGGTTATTTTAATTATTAATAATCATGAAATTATTTAACCTAAGTGTTTTTTTATATTTTAGACTTATAATTAATTAATTATTTATAAACCATGGTTATAATTAATTAATTTACATGACTTAGGTTATATTATTAATAAATAATAATACATGTTTTAACCTAAGTATTTAACTTTATTTAATTAAAAACATGTTATACTTTAATTAAATATTTTAACCTATAGTTTAATTTAATTACATGAAATAATTACTAAACTATACATTATATCATATAAATAAATAAACGAATTTAAATAAATATACACAATACAACACATTAAAAACAGAGTTAGAAATATAATTTATATATTTATTTAAATTTGTTTATTTATTTATATGATATAAATAAAAAAACAAATTTAAATAAATGAACACGATAATTAAAAATATATAAAATGATAACTTACCCCAATAGCTGCACGGGCCGCCGCCTTGTGCCCTTCGGGGACCTTGCTCCACGAAGGGTAATACAAAGGTATTTCCCTAACGACACACCCGAATAAGTTTCCCCAATGATCTGAGTGGGGGCCGACAGGTATAACAAGGTTACCTCTACCGGCTACAAAGTCGATCTCGACCGGCCGGTTGTGATTCTCGGCCACCGCATCAAGTAATTTTAGGCAGCGGGTCTTCTCCCGGGTATTCTGCCTGCCGGCTCTCCTCCCGCCCAAATTGGGCTTTTTCTTTCCTTTTCCTGCAAAATCAAGTGAGTGATAAAGTCATAAAAGTTAAGGCAAACAAGTTAAATATGTGTATCAAATTTGTATTACAATAATCCAGAAATTCTTACCCCGGTTGACGAAGCAACCCCCGCAACCGAATGATGGAGGACGTGGATGTGAAGGATCCTCGCCACCACCGTCCCCGCCATGTCCCCGTGCAACATCAGTCATCTGTATACAGGTACAATTAGCATAACATGTAGAAATTCATGAACAAAATAATACAAGCATGTACAAATCTAAATATCAAAATAAATTTACACATTTAAACAATCCACAACAATTTCATTCATTTATTCATTCAAATATATAAGTGTATTTTACAAGTTACAACACAAAGTTAATCTTCTTCGTCACTAAAATAAAATTTCTCAACACCATCATCATCTTTGATGAGGTCTTCAACATCAGAATCTGCTAAATCATGAGGAAGGGGGTCTTCATCATCATCGTCTTCGTTAGGAACATCATCGTTATCTGGCGGTGCGTCAACCTCCGTTGATTCACCATCTATATGCAAATCTATATAGAAGGTGTAATTACCGAAGTCATTCCCACTAGTAGAAGGTGGGAGATCACTAGTAGAAGGTGGGAGATCACTAGTAGAAGGTGGGAGATCAGATGAGTTGTCCAAATGTATAATATGAGGTTCGTTCTCTACCACGATTACACCGTTGTTCAAAAACTTTTTATGATTAACATGTTCGACGACCTTCACGTTGGGTTTGGCTGGATCTACAAGGTAGAAGACTTGTTTGACTTGTGTTGCAAGGATGTATTGTTCACTTTTCCACCACTCACCAGAGCCGACGATTTGTGTCATTCCGTTTCTAACGATAAGTTTCTTGACTCTACCAACGGTGTTGCGAGTGTCGAACCACTTAACTTTGAACAACGCAACTTTAAACGACAAATAGTCAAACTCGAGGATTTCTTGAAGCCGACCATAAGTGTTAGTTTTCCCGCCAGGATCAGTCGAATAAACGCCGCTATTTTGAGTTACGCGACGTTCATCGCGGCTCTGCACGACATACCTCACACCATCTACTACGCAACAGTTTACTGACATTGGAGCCCTTGATGGTCCATTATCCAAAGCGAATAACTCGCTGGTTGGGCTAAACTCTGGGTCTTGGGGATTTTGTGCGTGACGTTCAAAGATCTATGAAGAAGATAGGATTAGATAGAAAACTAAAAATATGATATTGTTATTTTTACACTTAAGTACACAAAATAAGTGTTAGTTTACCAGCGTCTTAAACCAGTGGGGGAATTCTTATAGCTTGTCTTTTTCTGGAAATAACCTGAAAAACGTTCATGCTATTAGAATGAGTCGTCGAAATGATAAGTTAAGAAAAAAAAGTTACAAAATTAAAAAACGCGTACCTCCGGAACTGGTCTTGGTACGTGTCGATCTCAGGACTGTTGTTAAGTACATACCATCTCGCTTTCTTGTACTCTTCGATAGGAAAATAAACAAAAGGACAGTAAACCAATCGGCTTGCATACCGATCGGAACACCTGAAACTTACACGTTGAGGGAGGGGGGTCCACATTACGATCGGGACGATTAAATTTCGTGGTAACACCCCGAAAATATTGAGAACTTATAGTCAATGCTTCTTCTGCAACATAACCCTCCGCGATCGAACCTTCCGGCTTAGCTTTATTTCTTACATAACCTTTTAGCTTCTTCATGAATCTTTCAAATGGATACATCCACCGGGGTTGAATAGGCCCGCCTTCACCCACCCGTTTATAGCAATTTCCTCTCCAATCCAATCGATGGGTTTCCGTAATACATTTCGACATTTTTTGCATGGACATCTAATTTTCCCCGCAGAATTCACCAACGGCCGGCAATGATTGACGAACTTTGTAAGACCGTCATTAAATTCTTTGGAAAGTTTCGGTTTTTTTATCCAACTCTTATCAGCGAATACCATAACTGCGTTTTATCCGTATATTTAGTTATTATTACATGGAAGCCAATTATGGAAAGCAATCCTAGATGTTTTGTTAACCTAGTGCAACTATGGAAGGCAATCCTAACCCACTCTTTGATGCTTCGTCTCATATATGAATGCGTATAACCGATTTACTATTTGAGAAAATTTCGGCAGCATTTCCCCTCAACTCCCCAAATATGTGTTTAAAGACATATTCGTAGGAGTAAAGGAGAAACACTGTCGAAATCATCTCAAATAGTAAACCAGTTATACGCATTCATATCCTAAATGAGACAAAACAATCAAAAAGCAGTCCCAAACAGGGGACTTTCCGAAGTTAATTCCTATTAAATTAACTTCGGACGGGTTTTCTATAGGTTGATCAATTTCAGACGGGAATTTTCTGAAATTAATCGCTAAAATCCTAAAACATTCCTAAGGTTTAATTTAATAAAACATTTATATCAAACAGCTTATTCTGATAAGCTTTATCTGAATAAGCTGTTTGAAAACAGCTGGATACGCTGTTTGAAAACAGTTTATTCGGATAAGCTTATCAGAATAAGTTGTTTGAAAACAGTTTATCCCGATAAGCTTAGCGGAATAAGCTGTTTGAAAACAGTTTATTCGGATAAGCTGATCAGGATAAGCTGTTTGAAAACAGCTTATCCTGATAAGCTTATCAGAATAAGCTGTTTTCAAACAGCTTATTCCGCTAAGCTTATCGGGATAAACTGTTTTCAAACAACTTATTCTGATAAGCTTATCCGAATAAACTGTTTTCAAACAGCTTATCCTGATAAGCTTATCAGGATAAGCTGTTTGAAGCAGCTTATCCCGATAAGCTTAGCGGAATAAGCTGTTTGAAAACAGCTTATTCTGATAAGCTTATCAGAAAAAGCTGTTCTGATAAGCTTATACGAATAAGCTGTTGGAAAACAGCTTATATCAAAATAAAGTGTTCTCTTCGGTTAGGCATCATATATAAGGAGTGTTTGGATTTAAATTTAACACAAGAAAATAACATTTTTAAATCCCCAACGACATGTCGCTGGGGAAACCAAACGAAATTTTTTTATATAAAATATACCTTCCCGCTGCTTGCCGCTGCTACAGTTGCCTACCGCTGTCTGCCGCCGCCTACCGCTACCTACGCTGCCTACCGCTGCCTACTGCCGCCTACCGCTTCCTACGCTGCCTACCGCTACCTACGTTGCCTACTACTACTGCTACCTACGCTGCCTACCCCGCTGAAATTATATAAAAATTAATTTTAATTATATAAAAACGAATTTTAATTATTATAAATAACTCAATTAAGAAAAATATACCTTTAATTAACAGAAAAAATAAATCCACCACCACAAACTTGTTAATAGAATTATCAATTAGAGAGAAAAGAGGGTGATGTGGTGGTGGTGGTGGTGATGACGTTCGGTGGTGGTGTGTTGGCGGCGATGTTGGTGGTGATTCTTGGTGGGTTATATGGTGGGGATGGCTGGTGAAGACATTCTGGTGGTGGTGTGAATGGTGGTGATGATTGGTGGTGATGAATGGTGGTGATGATTCTTGGTGGGTTATGTGGTGGGGATGGAGGAGATGAATGGTGGTGATGATTCTTGGTGGTAGTGGTGATGAATGATGATTTGGTGGTAGTGGTGATGATTGTTGGTGAGTTTGTTCGCAGGTTTGGTGAGTTTGTTCGCAGGTTTGAGAGAATGATTTGGTGTGGGGAGATACGTGATGTTTCTGTAAATCGAATAAGGATAAGGTCTGGTCAATAGTTTCCCCAGCGACATGTCGCTGGGGAAAACTTCCTTCTTTCTTGATGAACTTTTCCCCAACGACATGTCGCTGGGGAAAACTTAGACTTTGTCGTTTTGCGCAGCTGGTTTAATAAACGTTAGAAATTAACGAACTTTTCCCCAGCGACATGTCGCTGGGGAAAAGTGTGTTTTGTCGCTTTGTGAAAGAAGCGCGTTAATGAAAATTTTTGGAGGGATTTCTAAAATTGGTAAACAAAACTTACCCTAGCGACATGTCGCTGGGGAAACCAATTATGTTATATGCTTTTAAATGATTAATAATAATAATTTTATATATTTGTATATTTTACTTTTATATAATTAAAAATAATAATTTTATATATTTGTATATTTTACTTTTATATAATTAAAAATAATAAGTTTTATATAATTGTATATTTTTTATATATGATATTTATGTATTTTAGTTTTAAATGATTGATAATAATACGTTTTATATATTTGTATATTTTACTTTTAGATAATTGATGTTATATACTTTTAAATGCTTAATAATAATAATTTTATATATTTGTATATTTTACTTTTATATAATTAAAAATAATAATTTTATATATTTGTATATTTTACTTTTATATAATTAAAAATAATAAGTTTTATATAATTGTATATTTTTTATATATGATATTTATGTAATTTAGTTTTAAATGATTGATAATAATACGTTTTATATAATTGTATATTTTACTTTTAGATAATTGATGTTATATACTTTTAAATGATTAAATAATAATTTTATATATTTGAATATTTTATTTTTATATAATTAAAAATAATAAGTTTTATATAAATGTATATTTTTTATATGATATTTATGTATTAGATACTTTCAATGTATTAGATATGGTTCATCATTAGAGGTTCAACGTATTAGATAGGGTTCAACATTGAAGGTTCAATGTATTAGATAGGGTTCATCATTAGAGGTTCAATGTATTAGATAGGGTTCATCATTAGAGGTTCAATGTATTAGACAGGGTTCATCATTATAGGTTCAGTGTATTAGATAGGGTTCATCATTAGAGGTTCAATGTATTAGATAGGGTTCATCATTATAGGTTCAATGTATTAGATAGGGTTCATCATTAGAGGTTCAATGTATTAGATAGGGTTCATCATTAGAGGTTCAACGTATTAGATAGGGTTCAACATTGAAGGTTCAATGTATTAGATAGGGTTCTTCATTAGAGGTTCAATGTATTAGAAAGGGTTCATCATTAGAGGTTCAACGTATTAGATAGGTTTCAACATTAGAGGTTCAATGTATTAGATAGGGTTCATCATTAGAGGTTCAATGTATTAGATAGGTTTCAACATTGAAGGTTCAACGTATTAGATAGGGTTCATCATTAGAGGTTCAACGTATTAGATAGGGTTCAACATTGAAGGTTCAATGTATTAGATAGGTTTCAACATTAGAGGTTCAATGTATTAGATAGGGTTCATCATTAGAGGTTCAACGTATTAGATAGGGTTCAACATTAGAGGTTCAACGTATTAGATAGGTTTCAACATTAGAGGTTCAATGTATTAGATAGGGTTCATCATTAGAGGTTCAATGTATTAGATAGGGTTCATCATTAGAGGTTCAATGTATTAGATAGGGTTCATCATTATAGTTTCAATGTATTAGATAGGGTTCATCATTAGAGGTTCAATGTATTAGATAGGGTTCATCATTATAGGTTCAATGTATTAGATAGGGTTCATCATTAGAGGTTCAACGTATTAGATAGGGTTCAACATTGAAGGTTCAATGTATTAGATAGGGTTCATCATTAGAGGTTCAATGTATTAGATAGGGTTCATCATTAGAGGTTCAACGTATTAGAAAGGGTTCAACATTGAAGGTTCAACGTATTAGATAGGGTTCAACATTGAAGGTTCAATGTATTAGATAGGGTTCATCATTAGAGGTTCAATGTATTAGATAGGTTTCAACATTAGAGGTTCAACGTATTAGATAGGTTTCAACTTTGAAGGTTCAACGTATTAGATAGGGTTCAACATTGAAGGTTCAACGTATTAGATAGGGTTCAACATTGAAGGTTCAATGTATTAGATAGGGTTCATCATTAGAGGTTTAATGTATTAGGTAGGTTTTAACATTAGAGGTTCAACGTATTAGATAGGTTTCAACATTGAAGGTTCAACGTATTAGATAGGGTTCATCATTAGAGGTTCAACGTATTAGATAGGGTTCAACATTGAAGGTTCAATGTATTAGATAGGGTTCATCATTAGAGGTTCAATGTATTAGATAGGGTTCATCATTAGAGGTTCAACGTATTATATAGGTTTCAACATTATATGTTTAATGTATTAGATAGGGTTCATCATTAGAGGTTCAATGTATTAGATAGGTTTCAACATTGAAGGTTCAACGTATTAGATAGGGTTCATCATTAGAGGTTCAACGTATTAGATAGGGTTCAACATTAGAAGTTCAACGTATTAGATAGGGTTCAACATTAGAGGTTCAATGTATTAGATAGGGTTCATCATTAGAGGTTCAACGTATTAGATAGGGTTCAACATTAGAGGTTCAACGTATTAGATGTTCATTGGAGGGAAAACATTAGAGGGAAAACATTGGAGGGAAAACATTGGAGGGAAAATGTTAACAATTTCCCTCACTTTTTTAGCATAAAAAGAGAACCACACACACTCCTTATCATCACAACCACCAGCAGATCACACACACTTATCATCATAAACAAATTGTTATTATGTACATGTTGAAGCATGAAGCTTTTCCGTGCAGGTGTGGACATGGAGATGTAGTTCTTCGAGAATCGTGGACAACTGAAAACTTTGGTAGACTGTACTATGCTTGTCCACGTTCACGGGTTCAACCTCCAGTTTCATATGGATGCAATTTTTTTTTATGGAAAGACGAATGCGTCCAACTACTAATCAATTCTCTTGGAGGTTCAATGAGATTTTCTCCTCCAAGATCTTCTTCAAGACCTTCAACGAGCTTTTCTCCTCCAAGCTCTTCTACCAGACCTTCAACGATTCCAATTTCTTCTCCAAGCTCTTCAGCGTGTGCAAACTGTGTGCGCTTGAATGGAATGATAATGGTACTTGAGCGTACGATAGAGTTGTACCGCAACTCCGATAGGGACACATTGGATTCAGCTGCACTACTTCACGACCTTTACGATGACATGGGGAACATTCGTTTGAACTAGTTTATGATGTATCTGTTTTCGTGTTTATGAGTCTATTATCGGTTTAATATCCATGTTTAATTAAGCGCGTGTTTAAGTGTCCGTGTAGAATAAAGTTAGGTTTAGGCGTGTCTGTTTGTAAGCCTCAATGAATGTTAACAATTTTTAATTAATATTAACAATGAATGTTAACAATTATCAGTGAATGTTAACTTTTGGCGGGCAAAATGTTGGCGGGAAAACATTGGCGGGAAATTATTAGCGGGAAAATTAACCATTTGTCTCACTTTTTTTTATCATAAAAAGAGATATACTATTTTAAATTTTAATAACTATATGTTTTAATATATATATTATATTTACTAAAATATTATATAAACATTACACATTTTTTGAAAATTGGTGGTCAAATAGAAGTCAACGTTTCCCCAGCGACATGTCGCTGGGGAAAGATTTGTTCGTTTTTTGTAAAATAGGCGCGTTAACGGAAAATCTTTGGATGGAATCCTAAAAAGTTTCCCCAGCGACATGTCGCTGGGGAAAAGTTTGGACATAAATTAAACAACGCATTAACACTATCACTTGGATTAGACGTGGAAGAAAGTTTCCCTAGCGACATGTCGCTGGGGAAAAGTTGGCGGGTTAATCTCCCGCTTGCATTTTTTGTGAAATAGTTTGGTCAAAATTCAGTCAACTTTTCCCCAGCGACATGTCGCTGGGGAAACTTTTCTTTATTTTTTGGTCAAAATTTTTACGAGAAAGTTTGCCACGTCAGAAAGTTTTTGTCGTTTAGCGTCTTTTCCCCAGCGACATCATGTCGCTGGGGAAAACCCCGACGAGGAAGGGCTGGATTGTTGTAGTGTAGTTACATGTTTTCAGTCAGGATTTCATGGTGAATGTGGTGTGTGCCTTGCATCCTTCACAAGGAGTTGATCCCTCCTACCCAGAACCAATATATTAAATTAGAGGCAGCCCCTCTAATTTGCATGATGAGGTCACCCCTCCAAGTATTCATGCACGGTGGATTTTCATGACCTATATTGGCTAATGGTAAAATATGTTAAACAGTTTTCATATGATAAACATAAGGCTTTTGAAACTATAAAACCAGTTTTATGAACATGTTCCAGGTTTTCCAGGACTTATACATTTCCGCTGCTATTAAGTCTTTATTATGCTTAGTCATTCATACTATGTCTATATTCGTGCACTGAGCGTTTTGCTCAGCCGTTACTTTCCTTTCCATGTCCCAAAACGGCAGGTACCCTAGGGAAGACTCGAGCATTTGGAGGACGTGCATAGGATGGAAGCTGCAAGAGACTTCTTTTCCTTCTTGCCCTCATATACTTATGCTTGTTTAGTCTTTCATTCATTTCTTTTGCTTTATTATGTTTTGGGCTTATGTTGGGAATCGATGTTTGATTCCGGTTATCCCTATGGTCATGTAATGTTTTAGACATTTATCCTTGTATGCTTTGATGACACGCCATAATTACGCGTGACATTCCATTATCAAAATGGGGTGTTACAGCCAAAGTTGAGCCTAGATTGGAGGTTCCTCCCTAGGTTCAATCTGGATGCGATTCCTAGGATGATCCTCTCGAAGTTTTGCGTGAGAACTCGAGTGAGATCTTCCTCACTAAGTGGTTCGACCTCCACTTCTTCCTCGGTTGATGGCCTGCGCGGCTCCTTATTAGGGGGCTTAGGCGCGCTCCCTAGACCAGGGTTGTCCAAGGTCGAGGTTGGTGGTGGGGTGATAGCGGACGTACCTACTCCACCCATGGACTAAAAAACGCTCCGGTTATTCGGTCCACCTGTTTGGTTGCCGGGGGACTGGTTGGGAATGAGTATCCCGTCTCCTGTGGACTTCCGATTCGCAGGATTTGTGTTCCTGGGGTTTCCTTGCGGATGTCCTTTCGTCATTGAGAGAGATCGAGATGAGATTTTCTCTAGCTTAGTGTATTGGTCCCACGGATGGCGCCAACTTGTTGATACAAAAGTTGGATGATTCTTGCTAGACCCGAATTAGGCTTAATTCGGGTTGGCTCGGGTCCGACTCCTGCACCAAGTGAAATATCTGGTTGGGATCCTGCACACTAAAACAACACGCTTTAGACTTACCGTGGGAATGTATCCCACGATTAAGCTCCGGCGTGAGAGTAAGTAATCGGTTAGGGTTTAAAAATCGGATGAGTTGTGAGCGTGTAGAATGTAATACCTTTGTGGAACCCTTGGGGGTTCCTTATATAGGCAGTGAAGCCCTAATGGGCTGTCACTGATGCTTCGGCCCCAAGGAAAGGATAAGTATCAGAATTAGATTGATTGTTATCTTCTAATTATGGTGAGTGAATATCCTCTTCTTTGGGGTAAATCCTAATCATAATAAGAGTATGATTCTGTCTAACCCTGTACCGGCCATGCCGGGCCGTGGGCCGCACACATGTGTGCGGTTACTGTTCATCTAAGCCCATAAGCTTAAATGACATTAATCCCACCCATCAGTAATGGGCCGGATGCGGGTAGTAACCGTGGGCCGGGTTCATGACCCGGCTGGGGACTATACGTCATCACTAATCTTCTTCCTAAATCGGAATTAAAAGGATTGAAGTTCATTTTTAGCCTTATTGTTGCTTACACTCTTTCCAACTCACGAACATATTATAAAAAATTAGTTCTTCTTCCTCTCTTTTTTACTTCTTTCCTTTTTTTCCCTCCCCGTCCCTCTTCCTCTCTTTTTATACTCGAGAACAGATCATTAATAAATTTTCTGTTTTTAAAAAAATATATAAGATAAATCAAAACTATCAGTTTGGTTGATATTGTGCTTACCATTTTATTAATTTGTAACTTCAATGTGCATGTAATTACTTCCTGTTGCTCGTAGTAAATCCATCGCAACAAACCAATTTTGGGAAAATTTTGTTATTCCAGTATTAACGAATGCATCTCATTTGGTTTCAGATTTTTTTTTTTTTGCCAAGTTACATTTTAGCTAAATTGTCATGCAACATGTACCCAGGGGCGGAGATAGGGAGGGTCACAAGGGTCATGTGACCCTCTAGCGAAAAGATTATACTGTAAATTTTTGAATATTTTCGAGGTTTTTTTAAAATTTAACCCCCTAAGTACCATTTTGTAATATACTTTATATCTATAAAGGGTGTATATACACATCCTAACTCCGAACTTAACTCCAAACAAAAAATTAAGATAAACATATTAATAACTTAACCATTAGATCATTTTTAATCCAAACCTAACTTCAAATCTTAACCATCCATTTTTTTTAACAAACTTTTGTAACAACTTATTAAAAACTTCTTTTTATTTTTAAATTGAAATATCTTTTAACTCATTTATTTTTTTCATAATCTAATTTCACCATATTTTTTAAAATTTTGTTCTCTTTAATTCAACATCCATTTTGATATATTTACAAATTTTTTATTTTTTTTCATTTTTAGTGATTTTATTTATTTTAATTCAACTTTTTTACATTTTAACGTTAATTCAATTACCCGTCGCTGCATTGCGCGGGTACTATGCTAGTACTTTATAAAAAATATTAAAGTTTGACCCTTCGAACCGAATTTTCTTGCTCCGCCCTGCATGTACGTATTGTTTTATTGAAGTCGATCGGCTTTAGTACAATGGAATGAAGGACAACATAGTTCTAGACTTCTATCGACATCCAATATAACCAAAGCATGTGATATATAATACATCCATGCTTCATATTCGCTACAGCCTACATGAACTATTCTTTTTCTTGTCTTGTCGATGTAATATCTAGAATTTGAATTATTTATTAATAGTCTCTGGAGTTACGATACTGTTGATAGTTTACTAAACTTCAATGTTAGTTTTTCAAGCCTCCAAGGGGGGTTTTCACATTATATCTATGATGTCAAAGTGCTTGCTCCATAGTTAATTCATCCAAGTCGACATGCAGAAAAGTCAGCAGCTAGCAAGACTTATAACGGACACTCCAGCAGATTATTAACGTGGCCATGCTGGTAGCATTTTTTTTGGGAGTTTAGTTAAAAATCAAAGACTGTTGATGGCGTGAGCTAACTCTGAGATGTTTGAGCATTATAACTTATAAGCAAACGACTGAGCCCATAGTACTTTAGAGCCTGCATGGCTTGTTATAACGCGTGACATTGTGTGAATGACGAAGCCAAGACGAAATATAACGGGATGCAAAAATGTTTTTGCACCGTAATATAGTAGATGTAAGAAGTGAATTTAAACGAAGAGTAGAAACATATTTCGATGACCGGGTCCATAAAAAATCAACGTTTTCTTTAAAAATTATTAGTAAATAGAACATCCGAGAAAATCCCTGGCTCCGTCCGTGTGACCATGGCTATGGCTGTACTTATGATATATACTACATATAGTAGTTTACAGTTTTACACACTTTCTTAAAACTAAAATGTTTTAAAAACAAGAATTCTCTTACTTATGATTATTATTACAACACAAAAGTTCAAATGCAACCTTATTCTTTTCGTTTAAATAACTTATTACAATTTAGGGTAAAAGATATAAAATACTATCTTATTTATTAATTTGTATCGACATTAAACAATTACTATTTAATCTTGTGATTTTATCATTCTACTTGTTTGTTTTGTAATAATATTACCATTATGACCGGTTACATTTACACATCAGTAAATTGATTATTAATAAAATCTAAAATCTGTTATTATATCTTACGTGGATGTTAGAGAAAAGGTTTGACCCATCCATGGGGAAAAAATATTCGATTTAAAAAAAAAATTATAATACGCGAAAACGTGCGTTGTCCCCTAAGCGCAAGACGTGAAAACGCGAGCTGGGTATGGTTGGTGCGTTTTCGCGTCACGTTTTCCCCATGGAGCGAGATTTTTTCCCCCCCATATCCTGTGCTCTTAAAGACAAAAATAACAAACTGCAACTCAATAAGATGCACCTATAATTCACTTTGTACCATTGGGAAATGTTCCCTCAACCTGAACATAATTCAATAAGATGATATTGTTAAATTGTATATTATCAAGGTTGAAAACATTAAGATCCAATGAAAATTAAGTTACCTGCACGGAATCTAAAAGGTGTGAGACTGTTGAAAACATTTATGTCCTAACATGTTCACTGTTAGCTACGAAAACTTATAGCCAGCAACATGAGTATGGGAAGTATATTAGACATCAGTTTGTAAACGTATTTATCCACTATTAGATATAGAATTGTGTAATTTGTCAAAGTACTGAGAACACTCGCTTTAAATTTCATTTGCTAAGTTCAATAGAATCACAAAAATACGATTGAACCCCTGAGTCTTATGGTTTTTTTTGTTAGCAACCAATATTTTAACCATTTAAACCATATTTTTTATTTAAACAGAAAATATTCAGCATATTGTTGTTTCAGATCTAGAGGCTTATATTGGTATAGTCGGAACAAATTTAAAAGTATAATGGTAAAGTCACGAGATTAATTAGTAAGTGTTTAAAGTCGGCATATTTTTATAAGTACGAAGGTATTGTATAGCTTTTACACAAAATAGGAAAATCTGACGTGGCCATATTAAACGTAATAAAATAATGACGTGGAAATTACCGTGCCACGCTGTCGGTAACAAGTTACCAAATTGGTAACTTCGAAACGATTTTGAAAGTAGAATGGTAAAGTCACGAGATTAAATAGTAAGTGTTTAAAGTCAGCACAAATCAATAGATAAGATGATATTTATATCTTTTACCCTACAATTTAAATCATTAATTTTTATCTCACTTCTCCATAACACCTACTGATAGGGGTGTGGGAATCGGGTCGGGTTGGTCGGGTTCGGGTTATTCGGGTCGGGTTGAATTCGGGTTGAGGGTAAAAATATTTTACCCGAACCCGACCCGAGTTGAACTCGGGTTAGTCGGTTTCGGGTCTATTCGGGTCGGGTCTACTCGGGTCGGGTCTATTCGGGTTCGGGTCAACCCGACCACAGGTAAAATATAAAAAAAAAACTTTTTTTCAAATTTTTTTAATAGAAGTTATATTTAATTTAAATTTTAAAAATTAAAAAAACAAAAAAATTTCTTATTCGGGTCAATCGGGTTAACCCAAACCCGAATTACGCATAAATATTTTACTCGATGTCCGACCCGATTTCGAATTCGGGTTAGTCGGGTTGACCCGACTAACCCGAATTAAAATTTCAACCCGAGTAACTCGACCCGAATATACTTGGGTCGGGTCGAGTTCGGGTCGGGTCGGAAATATTGATACCCCTACCTACTGACATACACAAAATAGGGCTACTATATTTTATCACTACTATACTACTATGCGCGATTAATAGTCTAGTTAAGTAATTAATGACGATAGTTAAAGTTTGACATGGTGACTTAAAGTGGCGGCTAGATAAAGCCACAACACAATGATGATCAAACCTCGTAAAATACTTTCCGTTATTCATCAAGTATCTGTAATTATATACAATGAAACCTAAAACGTACTCTAATAAACCTAAACTCACATTTGAGCTTAATAATCATTCACAATCAGGACAACAAATCACAAAAACTGGTGTTAAGTTAGATAATTAAAAAAACATTTGAAGAATATAAATTTATTTTAATGAAGACATCCGACAAAAATTGAGAACAAATAGCCAACTGCGTGCGTGGACGAAAGCAAATGAACATTGTAGCTTGTTGGTCTTTAGCATCGACATACTTTTACCGAATGTGTTTGCTAACAGTAGCCTTGAAAACTTCAAATGCGATGAATAGTAAGCAGAATTGGCGTTTGAATAATTAAATCATATACAGTGGGAGTAATTTAACTATCTATGGTTGCATCATGGGATGGTGGTTATTGCATGGAGGAGATTTGTTTGTGGGTTGGCGAATTATAGTGTCACAGATTCAATTCACAGCTAGTAGAAGCAAGCAAAAAAATCATAATCTAAGAGAAAATTTCGAAATGAATTCAACAATTATGAATTATTTTTTAAACTAATTATAAACAAGATATATTTTGGCAACTTTTAATGTTTCCTATTCGAATGTTTATTACAAGTTTCCTTTTAAGAAACTTGGCAACTTAAGAATGTTTTGTAGTTTAAAATTAGGATTTTGCTAAATAATGATTAGTCGGTAATTAATAAACACAAACTTTACAAATTAATATTAAAATACATTAAATACATATTAAATAACCTTATAAATTATTATATATAAATATTATTTACTAGAATTAATATGTATTTAATATATTTTAATGTTAATTTATAAAAAAAATTGTTCATTTATTACTCACTAACCTCTGCTGGCAGCGTCAAAATTTTCGGAAGTTGTCTCGTTGTTCTCCTAGACCTTTTTAGGAAAAAGATCTTTTGAGAATACTTTCGGTAATAGTCCATAATGTTTGGACTCATTTAGAACTTTCAGATAATTTAAAGAATTAAAGTGTCGATTGCCAAAACCTCCTCAGGCACGAAAAATGTTCATACAATAAGTATATGATTTGAAGTGTTTTTAAGGAAGTGATAAAAAAATGTCGACTATTAGCACAGAGGCAACGACTCTTAGATGGCTGACTGGGTATTGAGATTCACGATGATGTCCAAATTGGTAACAATTTTAACGCTCATTTCTTCACTATTTCTGACATTTTATGTGATTTTATCCTTGTTACTTTTCAACACCATTCATATTTGGTTTTTAAGCATTTGGCTACGGATTGCTGAAAACGTACCCGTTTTGGGCTCGGTTAGACGAATTCTGAATGAAAAGACAAAAGTTTCAAATTCGTGTTTGGTTGGTATCCCTCACACCGTCACCATAGATGCCTAGAAAGCGGGTTTTTGACATTTTTCGCGAGGAACTAGTATGTGGAGACGAGCATGGCTACTCTCAGTTACAACCCAAAGGTGAAAATGTCACAAGTTAAAGCAACAAGACTAGAACCAGTTTCATAATACGAGAAGGATTGTAGCAAAACATTCAAGTACCTAAATCACATAAACTGATTCAATACCGATCTAAATGTTACTAATCCCTAATCTCAATGAACTTGTAAGTTAGTAGAGTTTTCTATTTGTTATCGTAGACGTGGAGATGTGGGCACCACAAAAGTTCGCAGGAGATGTGGGCTATGTGTCACACGTGTCGTTACCCAAAGGGGTTTAGAGTTGTTTGAGAAAGATAGGTTGTCAGCAACAAGATCTATGTCCAACCATCTCAAAGAGCACACGTAATATGCTTTTGAATTTTATAAAATCAGCCAAACTTATATAAAAATAGCAGGTTTTGACTAGGGTTTATCGAGTAGTAAAAAGTTTAGAAAGTGCTAGAAATTCTTTGAGGTTTTCGATATATTCGGATTCGGAACCACGTATGTCGTCTCATGTGGACATTTCATGAGTTTTATTAAAGATACGATATTCAGAAAACAAACTGTGAGAATCAAAAAGGAAATCAGAAAGAATGTAACGTTAATTTAAGCAATGCAAATAAGAGCGGTAAGCGATAAAACGGTTAACAGTTTGGTTTAAAAGCTTATTTATTGAATGAACGATTAGAATTTAGATATCATGCAACTTCTCTTATTTAAAATCTTTGATACATAACCATTTCAAATCGAAGTTAGAGAAGGGCCGGATAAATGCGTTTAGTCTACTTCTCTCACTGGGTCATTTTCTGTGGGCGGGCCTTGAGACGCATGAATGACGATTGTTCATTACCATATATGGCTACCAAGACGTCTTGGGATAAAACCTTTCCTCACAAAGTAAACGTTTTCTTGTGGCGTATGAAACTAGATAGACTCCCTCATCGTTTTAACCTCTCATATAGAGGTATCGATATTCCAGAGATCGCATGTCCCTCTTGCAATGGTAATGTTGAGTCTAAAGTTCATATATTTTTCGAGTGTTTTCTTGCTAAAAAGGTTTGGAAGATGATTAGGAGATAGTGTGGTGATTCTTTTCCTTTTTTGATTCTATCGCCCACTTGGTTGATTGGTTGGCTTCGTGGCATGGTTCTCAATCAAGAAAGAAACGCTTGCTAGTTATCATCGTGTCCACTCTATGGTTTATTTGAAGGTATCGTAATAGTATCATTTTTAACTCTCAATCTTTGAGGAAAAATGACATTTTTGATTTTATTCGTTTGTATTCTTTTTCTTGCCTTAAACATAGAAGTAACATGTCTTGTTCTTGGAATGATTGGCTTTTAGCCCCTTTGTAATTTCTAGCTCCTCGCTACTTTTTTTAAATTGTTGCCGTTAAAAAAAAGCATTTCAAAAAATGCTCCCAAGCGGTTTGTTTTAAAATTACAAATATACCCTATTTTAGTTTCTTAATAACGTTGTTATTTTTTTAATTAGTTTCTTAATTTAATTTTTTATGCATTTTTTCGTAATTTTATTGTTTATAATTACGGCTACTACTACGCTTACCAAACAATATTTTTAGCAAACAAATACTGTTTATTGCCCATAGTAACTGCTCTTGCTTACCGACTATTGGTCATGTTTTTGCAACTGTTTACTGGTGCTTGTCGTCAAACATACCCAATATCATTATGTGTAAGGGGGGAGGTTTCAATCACATGAATTATTAGACTAAATTTTTAGAACCATGGTTACAAAAAAAACTACATTAGCTTAAAAATGTAACAAGAAAATTCAAATTACCTATTCGTACTGAAGCGTCTTTTAAGCATTTAGGAACTCAAAGACATAGTTATTATAGCATTTATAACATGTCCATCTATAAGGTGCATAAGTTGGTGTTAAATAAGATGGAGTCTCTTCGTAGAAATTTCTTTTCTGGAGCCCAAACTGATGAGAGGAAAATTACGTGGATTAAATGGCATAAGGTTCTTGCATATAAGTCAAATGGTGGATTAGGGATTTCGAGTTTCTTCACCTTTAATAGGGCATTGCTTTTTAAATGGGTGCGAAGATTGATATCTCATGACAACTCTCTGTGGCGGCGTCGTTTCATTTTGGCTATGCATGGTAACTCGATTTCTAACATGTCGGTGTGTCGTTGTTCAATCTGGAGTACCATCATTCGGGAAGTTATTAAGCTTAAAGATTGTGGCATTGATTTGATCTCCCATTGTCATATTAAAATGGGTAATGGTTTGACTTTGAAATTCTGAAGTGATGTTTGGATTGGTGAGAAGGAGCTTCGCCTTCTGTTCCCTGGTATCTATGTGTTAGAGTGTCACAAGGATTGATTGGTCACTGACAACATGCAATTATCGGTTTATGCTTCTCTTCAACGTCCGGTAAGAGGAGGTAGTGAAACGGCTCAGTTGGATCTTCTCTGACAGACAATTGAGGGTACTGTTTTATCCTCTTCTAACGATAGGTGGATTTGGGATGTTAATGATGAAGGTATTTTTCAGGTCAAAGACGTGCGAACGCTGCTTGATGATCGTTTTTTCCCTTCAGAACCTGTTGCCACTAGATGGGTAAAGTTCATTCCCATAAAATTAATATATTTCCTTAGAACGTCTCTTTTGATAGGCTGCCATCTCGACTCAACCTTCTGAATCGAGGAGTTCAGGGTATTGATCCATTGTGTCTGTGTTGTTATTTGACCTAAGAAGATACTTCTCACTCGGTTTTTAGTTGTTGCTTAGCTATAGAAATTAATAGACGCATGTGTCGTTGGTGCAACATTTCTTGGTCGCCTCTCACCTCCTATTCAAAGTGTCTTGATTGGTTCTTCTGTTAGATTACGGGCTAAAACAAAGAATCTGCTGGAAGGGGTGTTTTATATTTCCTGGTGGTGTGTTTGGTTGTACAGAAGTGTTTGGTTGTACAGAAGTCAACTGATCTTTGTAAGGCAACCCCCTCGTAAAGACGTTATCTTTGTTGATATTGTTTCACGCTCTTTCATTTGGATTCATTCTAGATGTAATCGTATTTTTTCTTGGGATTGTTGGATTCAACGGTCTTACTCTATTCTGTGTAATCTTTTTCTAGCTCCTTGCTAGTTGGTTTCATATAAATTTTTCGTTCAGGAAAAAGTTGTTGGAGCAGAGATTGAGAACCGGTGTTCTTGCAAAGCTACCGTTAAGAAAGAGAGATGGTTGGACGAAGGAGGATGGTTAAGGTGTATTGTGTTACCGCTACTCAAATCGACATTGTTTAGATGTTGAGTCGAGTCGCATCGTTTGTTAAGAGGATAGAAAATATCAATGAGTTATCTATTTCTTTGAGACACTATTTTTAGGGTCATCGCATATTGTACACATGTTTTCTTTAATTGCTTTTTCTAATCGCACAATGTTTGATTTAGATCTACATGAGTGGTGATTGTTTAATCATTTTGTTTTGTTTTGTTTTGTGGACATGTGTATGCGTTTATTTAAGGTTTACGAATAAGCCTGATAAGTGATCACAGGTGCTGATTTTATATGTGTTAATACAAACAAGCCGTAATAACGTTTATTTATATCTTATGATCTTTTATGTTTTATCTATAACAATTATAAAATCATTGTCATTAGAAAGTATATTACTCCATATTATAAAAAAAACTCTATTTGGCGACTATGGTAACTTCTTTTCGTTACATTGGATTATTCAACTAAGTCACTTAGCTTGATTATATTGATCACTAATCCCTTAAATTCAATTTTCGTTCTCATAGTACTATTCAAGTCTCAAAATAAGTGTCTACTTTAACTTTTTAAAATCATTTTTCTACAACTTTAACCTGTAGTAAGTTCTTTTTGTGTTATATAAATACTTGATGAAAATTATATTAATGAAAACACATTCAAAAACCAATCCATTCATATGTTTTTATCATTTATTATGTAACACAAACAAAAATACGTAAAGTCAAAGTTTGAAGAAAAGACTCAAAAATTCAAACGTAGACACTTATTTTGGGATGCAGGGAGTATTATTTATTCGCTTGTAATTCGATCATTTTCGCATTTAATAATTTTCAAGTGTTCCACAAATTGAAGCCCTATATTATATTAGCATTTCAGAATATGTTCGTTTATGCTTATTAATCTATAAATCGTTGTTTTTTGGTATTTTAGACGTGCATAGCTTGTGTATTGGGTATGGACAGTTGGTTTCTGAGTTAAAAGGAAGATGGGGGCGGGGGATGTAACACCCCATTTTGGAAATGGAAATATCACAGCAATTATGGCGTGTCATCAAAGCATACAAGGTAAAATGTCTAAACATTACTTGACCATATAAAGGAAAATACCGGAATCAAACATCGGTAGTCCAAAAGTAAAGCTCATCACACACAAACATAGTATAGTAAAGGAAAAGGACGAAACAATGTCCAAAGCATAAGTATCATAAAGAAAAGAAATGCATAATGTAAAGAAGGCTAGACAGCTTCCAGTCCATATGCACGTACTCTTAGTGTCTACGAGCGTCCCTGAGTACCTGCCGTTTTGGGAACATAGAAAAGGAAAACGGCTGAGCAATACGCTCAGTGCACGGATGTACAATAAAGCATGAATAGGATAAGCATATAACATAATGACAGCGGAAGAAACTAAGTCCCGAGTAACCTGGTTAAGTCATAATAAAACTGGTTATATAGTTTGAAAGTCTTATGTTTATCTTATAAAACTGTTTGTCATATTTTACCATTTAGCCAATATAGGTCATGAATATCCACCTTGCATGAATAATTGGAGGGGTGACCTCATCATGCAAATTAGAGGGGCTGCCTCTAATTTAATATACTGGTTTTATGGGTAGGAGGGATCAGCTCCTTGTGAAGGATTCAAGGCACACACCACATTCACCATGTAATCCTGAATAAAAACGTGTAACTAGGATGCACCCATATGCCCCACATGATAAATATAAATAAATGGCCAAAAGCTGAAGGGACGCCACGAGCAATCACTCCGCCGTGGTGAAGTCATAACATCAGTGCCTCTAATGTTATGGTTATGGTACCTCCATAACTAGGTGAAACTGGTCATGCATGTATATGGCTATAGGTATCATATTTAAACATAAGCAATCAAACTCATACTTATACTACGGGAAAACAGTTGGCTGCATACGGGGAAATCCTAATAAGGAAAGAATGTCCATACTGAAAGGACGGGAATCCGTACCTTATGTCCAGTGAACGAGAACGATGAACTGCGAGAATCCTACTTCCGAAACACTAGTGCTACATAAATACGTACATGAAATAAGTATCTGCTTACTACATACATAGCTGGTCTTATATCATGTCTTAGCTTATTTTATGTGTTCTTACTATTTACACTGTTTAAAGCCTTAAACTGTGTTAAATCCTATATTCTGTTCATTCTGATTAAGTATTTCTGATATTTCATGTGTTATTATACTTACTGTGTAATAATAAGTAACTTTCCAAAAATAGCAGGTTTCCTTAAATAGAAAGTTTCCAAAAATAGAAAGTTTCCAAAAATAGAAAGTTACCAAAAATAGAAAGTTTCCAAAAATAGAAAGTTTCCAAAAATAGATTTACTGCTTAAAATAGATAAGTTTCTAAAAATAGAAAGTTTCCATAAATAGATTAGTTGCCTTAATTAAATAAGTTTCCATAATTAGATTAGCTGCCTTAAATAAATAAGTTTCTAAAAATAGCTGGTTTCCATAAATAAAATAGCTGCCTTATTTAATTAAGTTTCTAAAAATAGAAAGTTTCCATAATTAGAAATAAGCTGGTTAAATAAGCTAAGTAAATAAGCCTAAGTATTTTCATGATTATTTTCTAAGTCATATGATATATTATATAGTTTAATAATTATTTCATGTAATTTAATTAAACTATAGGTTATAATATTTAATTAAAGTATGACATGTTTAATTAAATATATCAAATACTTAGGTTAAAATATGTATTATTAAATACGAATAATATAACCTAAGTCATGTTTAATTAATTAATTATATCTATGGTTTTTAAAATAATTAATTAATTATAAGTCTTAATAATAAAAATACTTAGGTTAAAATAATTCATGTTTATTAATAATTAGTTAACCTAAGTCATGTTATTAAATTAATTACATCTTTATTAATTTAATTCTTAACATAAGTTTATAACATAAACAACTAACATGATCATGATCCGGATCTAAGCTTAAAAACATGCACCGGATATGAACAAACACCGTACCCCGAACCATATCGGGGTACCCCCTTGCTGCCGTGGGACCCACACGCACCAACCAAGACCAAAAAGGTCTTGGTGGTGGTCGGCTAAAAACAAACCGAGCCCCCTTTAGGGTCGGTTGTACCTGCGGCCCAAAACAAACACCCCTTAGATCCATCCCTTTGATTAATTAATGACCAAAACATGTTAGATCTAGGTTTAATTAATGTATTTTTATGAAAAACATCACGTGTTCTTAATTAATAAAAGATTAATTAAAAGAAAACAAGTAAAAAGGTTTTATCGTATTCGTGGATCAAAAGAGTGAAGAACAAACACGAACAAACACTAATTTAACAAGATCCAAGATCAAAGAAATCACCTTGATGGTGATTGTAGGTGGCGGCACACAAAGGATGAGGAGGAGGGGTTTCTAGGTTTTCTTAAAATTCTTCTGTAAAAATAATCTGAGTAGTAAAAACTCTTAACCCTTCCTTTTAGTAAAATTGACAATGGGCTTGGCCCATTGTTCCTATTTTGGCCGCGGGTAGGGGCTCCCTTGTGGGGGTCCCGTATCTCGTTTCGTGTCTTGTAATTTCGTACACGTTTACGTTTAATTATGTTCGTGTTTTAAATGTTCTCGTTACGTAAATATCCTACACTTATATATTTAATTACGCTCGTATTAAATATATATACGTAATTAATAATATCTCGTGTTTTAATTACGCTCGTGATCTCGTGATCACATGTTCGTGATTAATTATTGCTAAATAATTATTACGTGACCGTTCATATAAAATACTTATCGTGTTCTAACACGTACGTAATACATAAACTCCTAATACGTATATTAGGAAAGTTTTTAACTAGTACGTACGAACTTAAGGTACTATGCATGGTAAAAGCATGCGGGTTTTACAACTCTTCCCCCCTAAAAAGAATAATTCGTCCCCGAATTATAGATAAAGTAAACTGGAAAAGAAGAACATACCCGAATTCAAAATATGAAATGAGGGTAAGAAGTCCGGATAGACTCCTCTGTTTCCCAAGTGGCTTCCCGCTCGGTATGATCCCTCCATAGAATTTTGACGAATGGAATCGTCTTCTTTCTCATGACTCGTTCTTGCCTGTCAAGAACTCGTTCGGGTTCTTCTATAAAAGTGAGATCTTCACGAATCTGTTCCAGTGGATACTGAACCATGTGAAGGGGATGATATTGGTACCCTTTGAGTAAGGACACATGAAACACATTGTGCACATGCGAAAGCTGCGGAGGTAACGCCAATCGGTAAGATACTTCACTGACGCGTTCAATGATATCAAACGGTCCGATGAAACGAGGACTGAGCTTCCCTTTAATCCCGAAGCGTCTAACACCACGTGCCGGCGAAACCTTAAGGAAGACGTGATCTCCTACGTTAAAGTGTAAATCCCTACGATGCTTGTCGGCGTAACTCTTTTGACGTGACCGTGCCTCCTGAATCTTCTGTCTAGCTACTGCGATCTTCTCGTTTGTCATCTCTATGATTTCTGGTCCTTCGAGTGTTCGCTCGCCAACCTGATCCCAGCATATTGGGGCGCGACACTTTCTGCCGTACAACATCTCAAATGGAGCACACTTGATGCTCGCGTGCCAGCTGTTGTTGTACGCAAACTCCACCAAACAGATGTGTTCGTCCCAATCACCCGTCCATTCCAACGCACATGATCTCAACATATCCTCCAATGTTTGAATGGTTCGCTCCGACTGTCCGTCCGTTTGAGGATGAAAAGCCGTGCTAAGCTTAAGTTGTGTTCCCCAAGCTTTCTGCAGACTTTTCCAAAAGCACGAAGTGAATCGAGGATCCCTGTCTGAGACGATGCTGGATGGTGCACCGTGTAGTCTCATGATCTCTCGTCTGTACGTATCTGCGAGTTTACTTACTGGATCTTCCTTGCGGATTGGTAAGAAATGAGCTGATTTGGTAAGTCGATCGACGATAACCCAAATTGCATCGTGCTTCCTTTTGGTAGGCGGAAGACCGGTAACAAAATCTATGGTGATTTTGTCCCACTTCCACTCTGGAATATCTAACAGTTGAAGGAGACTGCCAGATCGCTGATGCTCGATCTTAACCTGCTGGCAGGTAAGACATTTGGAGACGTAAGTTGCCACATCCTGCTTCATACCACTCCACCAAAAGTACTGCTTGATGTCATGGTACATTTTGGTTGAACCAGGATGTATCGAGAATGGGGAGCTGTGAGCTTCGGCTAGCAAAGCTTCCCGGAGTTCTTGGTCATCAGGAACACAAAGTCTAGTACCCTGCCATACGATACCATCTGCATCTACTATGAATTCTGTCTGCTTCTCCAAATTATGTATTATCACCCATATTTCTCCGTCATCCTTCTGAGCTTCCTTGATCTTAGATAGTAACTCGGGTTCTACTCTAAGATTAGCCCAGTAACCGTGCTGTCCACGTACCATGATCTCGATGTCTAGTCGCTCTAAGTCTCTTATGATTTCCTCTTCGATTCTAATGCTGTTGATCATTCCGGACTTCCTGCTAAGGGCATCTGCTACTACATTTGCCTTTCTGGGATGATACTGTAGATTAATGTCATAATCTTTCAACAGCTCTAACCATCTTCTCTGCCTCATGTTTAATTCATGTTGAGTGAAGATATACTTCAAGCTCTTGTGGTCCGTGAAAATGTCACATGATTCTCCATATAAGTAGTGTCTCCATATCTTCAATGCAAACACGACTGCAGCAAGTTCCAGATCGTGCGTGGGGTAATTCTCTTCATAAGGCTTAAGCTGCCGTGAAGCGTACGCGATCACTTTCCCATGTTGCATGAGAACACAGCCAAGTCCCTTCCCCGATGCATCGCTGAAGATTTGAAATCCACCCGTACCAGATGGTAGAGTAAGAATAGGTGCAGATACTAGCTTCTGCTTCAGGTCTTCAAAGCTCTTCTCTCGATCTTCAGTCCAGACGAATTTCTCCCCTTTCCGCATCAGTTTGGTCAATGGTAGTGCTAAGCGGGAAAAGTTCTCCATGAACCTACGGTAATAGCCAGCTAAGCCTAAGAAACTGCGGACTTCCGTCGCTGATGTCGGCCTCGGCCACTTAGTGATGGCCTCAACCTTCGCTGGGTCCATAGTGATTCCTTCTGCTGATACAATGTGACCTAAGAATGCCACCTTGTCTAACCAGAACTCACACTTGGAGAATTTAGCATACAGCTGCTTCTGGCGAAGAATCTGTAGTACTGTACGAAGATGGTCTTCGTGTTCCTCCTTGGACTTAGAGAAAATCAGGATGTCATCGATGAAAACAATGACGAATTTGTCCAGAAATTCATGGAAGATTCTGTTCATCAGATCCATGAACACTGCTGGAGCATTTGTCAGGCCAAATGGCATAACTACAAACTCGTAGTGGCCATAACGAGTACGAAAGGCAGTCTTAGCAATATCATGCTCCTTGACTCGTAACTGATGATAGCCTGACCTAAGATCGATCTTGGAGAAGTGTTTGGCCCCTTGGAGTTGGTCAAACAGATCGTCAATGCGTGGCAGTGGATATCTATTCCGAATGGTAATCTTGTTGAGCTCGCGATAGTCTATGCAAAGACGCATAATGCCGTCCTTCTTCTTAACAAATAAAACCGGTGCGCCCCATGGAGATGCGCTCGGTCGAATGAAACCTCGTTCGAGAAGTTCTTGCAGTTGATCCTTCAGCTCCTTCAGATCTATGGGAGCCATGCGATAAGGAGCCTTGGAGATTGGTTCAGCTCCTGGAACCAGCTCGATACTGAATTCCACTTCTCGTGCAGGTGGTATGCCCGGAAGTTCTGCTGGAAACACGTCTTGGAATTCCGACACTATAGGTTGATCCTGAATCGATGGAGATTCAGCATCCATGTCGTGAACCGTAGCTAGATAACCCTCGCAGCCATGTGACAGTAGTGCACGCGCTTGCAGGGTGGATATGATTTGTACAGACCGTCCGGGTATGAACCCATTATGAATGTACTCTGGTGCATTGACATCACCGAAGATAACCCGATATGAATGGCAGTCTATGGTAGCATGATACTTGGATAGCCAATCCATGCCCAAAATCATGTCGAAGTCATTCATGTCCAGCGGAAGTGAGTCGACAGGTCGAACCTTATCATCAAATTCTAGGGGAAGACTCTTGTATACATGGGTGATTAATACAGAGTCCCTCAAAGGCGTGGAAATAGTAAGCCTATTTTCTAGTGGCAATGGAGGCATTCTAATGTTCTTAGCATAAGCAGTAGAAATAACCGAGTGAGTAGCACTCGTATCGAAAAGAACACATGCAGCGCGACCATACATATACAAGATTCCAGTGATGGTACCTGTAGACTTGTTGGCCTGGTCTCAAGATGTCGTGTAGACACGCCCGGCAGTAGGAGGCGGCTTGGTATCAGCATGTCCCGATGTACCCTCCATCTCGCCCTTACGGCAATCCTTCATAATATGGCCAGGAAGACCACACTTGAAGCACGCATCAGTATTACGGCGACATGGTCCTGAGTGCCTACGGTGGCAAGTAGAGCAAAGAGGATGAGTGTATCCTCCAGCAGGTGCTCTGGCTGGCTGAGGACCTGATAAAACATTTTACATGAGACATAATAGTTGGGTACAAAGGACAAAGCGGATAATCGTAAGATTGAATACCAGTGATAGCTGGACGGCTAGGCTGCGAACCTCTCTGGTTCTGGTCCCTACCGTTTCCATGGTTCCTGGTAGAATTTTGCTAGAGTGTCAGAATATGAGTTGCAACATAAAACATAAGAAATTTTGTAAGTATTAAGACCTGCTGTTGCTGGATTGCCCGACGTTGTTACGGTAATTGTCACTACCGCCACGCCTATCCGTAGCAGATCGGTCATTAGTCTGACCATTTCCCTTGGGCTGATGAGGCTGCTGCTGAGTAGCCGGCTGAGACCGGTCCCCAGTTTTCTGCCTGGAAGATACATTTAAAGAGATGAATAATTGACATATGAAAGATATACGGATTGATCACCGCTTGAATATGAAGGTTTTACCTCTTGTCGGGTCTTTCAGCTTCCCCGAACTCATCCCTCTCCTGCAGCATCTCCAGTTTTCGTGCTGCATCGGCCACTTGTGCTACAGTATTGAACGTAGCACACACCAGACTGTTTGCGACCGATGTGCGAAGAGCCCATCTGAAGTGATGTGCCTGCTCTTCTGGAGTACCTGCTGCCGCACCAAGGAAACCAGCCAAGCGAAGAAAGAGCTGCATAAACTCATTGCTATTCTCCCCAGCCCTTTGACGGATCCCATGGTACTCTCTCTTGAGCTTGTCCTGCTCAGCCTTGGGAAAGAACTGCTCCATCACCCTGTCCTTGAACTGAGCCCAAATCAAACCATCAACCCACTCGTCACCACCTTCAGATTGCATCAAAGCTAACCACCAGTTGAGTAAATCGCCTTCGAACCGATAGCATGCCAACCTCGCCTTGTATGCGGGGTCACAGCCCATAGCGTTGAAGATCTTCTCAATGTGAGCCAACCAGCTTTCAGCATCGCTGGGGCTATCTGTTTTCTCAAAAGCTCGAGGGCGGAGCTTGTTGAATCTCTCCAGCCATACGGCTAATGTCACTGGAGGAGGAGGAGGAGGTGGCTGATTGTGCTGCTGCTGATTGTTGGCAGCTTGAACTTCAGCCCGGATGTCATTCCTCAGTTGAGGAAGCAAGGCTTGCATGACAACCTGAATTGCAGCATTGAGCTGCTCCTGCTCGCGTGTGAGAACCATCTGACAGTATAACAATAAAACATATGATTAAACAGTTCAAAACATAAAATATAAAATATATACATGAAAAAAAAAATTTATACTAAAAATTTCACGAGAAAAATTTTATGCAAGAAAATTTTTGTATGAATGCATGATGCAGTTTATGAAAACTTTGGATGCTCGAGAGTGAACGCCTCTGGTCAATTCACCCAAAACAAAAGACATATCGAGGGGACGCCTATGGGTCGGTCCCAAATCTAAAAGTTTCGATAAAACACATGCGACTAAATAGGGCCAGTCCTGTACCAACCATTACTTAGTCAAAAATCCTATAACAATGACATATATATGTATGCTTAAAAATGATGAATGCATGAAAACAACTGTCAGTTCTAGGAAGACCGTAGTGACTAACCACTAATCACAGGTCATATTTGAGAGCCTACATGTCGAAGCCTTGGCTCTGATACCATAATTGTAACACCCCATTTTGGAAATGGAAATATCACAGCAATTATGGCGTGTCATCAAAGCATACAAGGTAAAATGTCTAAACATTACTTGACCATATAAAGGAAAATACCGGAATCAAACATCGGTAGTCCAAAAGTAAAGCTCATCACACACAAACATAGTATAGTAAAGGAAAAGGACGAAACAATGTCCAAAGCATAAGTATCATAAAGAAAAGAAATGCATAATGTAAAGAAGGCTAGACAGCTTCCAGTCCATATGCACGTACTCTTAGTGTCTACGAGCGTCCCTGAGTACCTGCTGTTTTGGGAACATAGAAAAGGAAAACGGCTGAGCAATACGCTCAGTGCACGGATGTACAATAAAGCATGAATAGGATAAGCATATAACATAATGACAGCGGAAGAAACTAAGTCCCGAGTAACCTGGTTAAGTCATAATAAAACTGGTTTTATAGTTTGAAAGTCTTATGTTTATCTTATAAAACTGTTTGTCATAATTTTACCATTTAGCCAATATAGGTCATGAATATCCACCGTGCATGAATAATTGGAGGGTGACCTCATCATGCAAATTAGAGGGGCTGCCTCTAATTTAATATACTGGTTTTATGGGTAGGAGGGATCAGCTCCTTGTGAAGGATGCAAGGCACACACCACATTCACCATGTAATCCAGAATAAAAACGTGTAACTAGGATGCACCCGTACGCCCCACATGATAAATATAAATAAATGGCCAAAAGCTGAAGGGACGCCACGAGCAATCACTCCGCCGTGGTGAAGTCATAACATCAGTGCCTCTAATGTTATGGTTATGGTACCTCCATAACTAGGTGAAACTGGTCATGCATGTATATGGCTATAGGTGTCATATTTAAACATAAGCAATCAAACTCATACTTATACTACGGGAAAACAGTTGGCTGCATACGGGGAAATCCTAATAAGGAAAGAATGTCCATACTGAAAGGACGGGAATCCGTACCTTATGTCCAGTGAACGAGAACGATGAACTGCGAGAATCCTACTTCCGAAACACTAGTGCTACATAAATACGTACATGAAATAAGTATCTGCTTACTACATACATAGCTGGTCTTATATCATGTCTTAGCCTTAAACTGTTTAAAGCCTTAAACTGTGTTAAATCCTATATTCTGTTCATTCTGATTAAGTATTTCTGATATTTCATGTGTTATTATACTTACTGTGTAATAATAAGTAACTTTCCAAAAATAGCAAGTTTCCTTAAATAGAAAGTTTCCAAAAATAGAAAGTTTCCAAAAATAGAAAGTTACCAAAAATAGAAAGTTTCCAAAAATAGAAAGTTTCCAAAATAGATTTACTGCTTAAAATAGATAAGTTTCTAAAAATAGAAAGTTTCCATAAATAGATTAGTTGCCTTAATTAAATAAGTTTCCATAATTAGATTAGCTGCCTTAAATAAATAAGTTTCTAAAAATAGCTGGTTTCCATAAATAAAATAGCTGCCTTATTTAATTAAGTTTCTAAAAATAGAAAGTTTCTATAATTAGAAATAAGCTGGTTAAATAAGCTAAGTAAATAAGCCTAAGTATTTTCATGATTATTTTCTAAGTCATATGATATATTATATAGTTTAATAATTATTTCATGTAATTTAATTAAACTATAGGTTATAATATTTAATTAAAGTATGACATGTTTAATTAAATATATCAAATACTTAGGTTAAAATATGTATTATTAAATACGAATAATATAACCTAAGTCATGTTTAATTAATTAATTATATCCATGGTTTTTAAAATAATTAATTAATTATAAGTCTTAATAATAAAAATACTTAGGTTAAAATAATTCATGTTTATTAATAATTAGTTAACCTAAGTCATGTTATTAAATTAATTACATCTTTATTAATTTAATTCTTAACATAAGTTTATAACATAAACAACTAACATGATCATGATCCGGATCTAAGCTTTAAAACATGCACCGGATATGAACAAACACCGTACCCCGAACCAAATCGGGGTACCCCCTTGCTGCCGTGGGACCCACACGCACCAACCAAGACCAAAAAGGTCTTGGTGGTGGTCGGCTAAAAACAAACCGAGCCCCCTTTGGGGTCGGTTGTACCTGCGGCCCAAAACAAACACCCCTTAGATCCATCCCTTTGATTAATTAATGACCAAAACATGTTAGATCTAGGTTTAATTAATGTGTTTTTATGAAAAACATCACGTGTTCTTAATTAATAAAAGACTAATTAAAAGAAAACAAGTAAAAAGGTTTTACCGTATTCGTGGATCAAAAGGGTGAAGAAAAAATACGAACAAACACTAATTTAACAAGATCCAAGATCAAAGAAATCACCTTGATGGTGATTGTAGGTGGCGGCACACAAAGGAGGAGGAGGAGGAGTTTCTAGGTTTTCTTAAAATTCTTCTGTAAAAATAATCTGAGTAGTAAAAACTCTTAACCCTTCCTTTTAGTAAAATTGACAATGGGCTTGGCCCATTGTCCCTATTTTGGCCGCGGGTAGGGGCTCCCTTGTGGGGGTCCCGTACCTCGTTTCGTGTCTTGTAATTTCGTACACGTTTACGTTTAATTATGTTCGTGTTTTAAATGTTCTCGTTACGTAAATATCCTACACTTATATATTTAATTACGCTCGTATTAAATATATATACGTAATTAATAATATCTCGTGTTTCAATTACGTTCGTGATCTCGTGATCGCATGTTCGTGATTAATTATTGCTAAATAATTATTACGTGACCGTTCATATAAAATACTTATCGTGTTCTAACACGTACGTAATACATAAACTCCTAATACATAATCGTAATCATGCTATATTAGGAAAGTTTTTAACTAGTACGTACGAACTTAAGGTACTATGCATGGTAAAAGCATGCGGGTTTTACAGGGGAGGTGTTATGGAAAATAACCAAGTCTCAGCTAATGAAGCAAAAAAGCTTGTTGGTGTATTAGCTAATGTTGAAGAGCTTAAGTACCGTTTGGGCAGTGCTAATGCTAAGAATAGTAATGGTACGTTGGGTGTGAATGTGGAGAAGACACCAAGTTCAATTGTCGATCTCAATATTGGTACATCATATGCTAATTTATTTACTGGTGATACTCGTAAGAAAAGTGTGAATTTTTGTAGTCTTGTTACCCTGGTGGCTTAACCCACTGGAACCATACTTGTATTCAAATTGTTATTAAACTTGTAAATTTACTCAACCTTTTTGTTGACCCTTTAAGCATATATCTATGGTAATTAAGTGGCCAAGGTACAGAGTGGCATTGGACACGAGGACGTCCAAGTTGTTAGCATTCAAGTTTCTGTCAGATAGCACTACAAGAAAACAAAGAACAGATGACGGGGGTTTCCCTGCCGACACAATGTCGCTAGGGATAACCCCTTTTCCCTGGCGACAACGCTGACGTGGCGGTAAAGTAGATTTACTTTTTGGTCAAAGTTTGACTAGGGTTTCCCTGGCGACATGTCGCCAGGGATACTCCGTCCAAAATCAGATACCAAGTGAAAGAGCGCGAAATTTTCCCTCAAAAGTTTCCCTGGCGACACGTCGCCAGGGATACTTTGTCCCAACTTATCCCTGGCGACATGTCGCCAGGGAAAACTCGTCCATCGTATTTAACAAAAACTAATTTTGCTAATGGCGACATGTCGCCAGGGAAACCTTTGCCATTTGTAATTAGTTTCAAAATTAAACACAAAATGTGTGGCGGGCTTTTACCCGCCAAATCCCAAATGTTTCCCTGGCGACACGTCGCCAGGGAAACTCCCTGTCATATATTTATTTAGTTTTTTCTTGTTAATTATTATTTTAACTATCGATCCGATGTTATTTAATTTTTGCGACGTTTATATAATAAAAATGAGACATTTATAAAACAAATATTTATTTATTCCAAATAATTATTATTTTAACTATCGATCCGATGTTATTTTATTTTTGCGACGTTTATATAATAAAAATGAGACATTTATAAAACAAACATTTATTTATTCATAATATTATACATAGACCTTGTGGAATCAAAAGGAAAACTTAAAAACAGACATTACTACTCAACTTAAAGTTCGTGCAGTAGTGCAGCCGATTACTACTCAACGCTAAGATTTTCCATTTCATTTAAAAGCTCATGAAGTATTGCAGCCGATTGACATGCGTGGTCTTCAGGATGCCTTTCCATTTCTAGTCTTGCCTCTAACATCTTTATCTTTAGATCTTTGATCTTACAATTTGAGCACTCAGTGGGTGCAGATTAAGAAGGACCTGTAGAAGAACTTGGATGTGAACCTTGAGGTGTTGAAGATCCAGGGGAAGATCTTATACGGAGTTCGAGATCAAAATCATCCTTCCATTTAAAATATTTACATCCATAATCATCTGTTTTTGGCTGTTACAAAGTAAACAAATAACATGACATGTCATTTTAATAATCACACGTATTACATAACTAAAACATTTTATTGTTTACCTTCGAAAAAGGACATGCATAGTAGAGTTTACCAAAGCTATGAGGTTGATTTGACTGTCTCAACACAATATATCCCTTTCTACATGTACACTTATAAGCTTCACGGGGATCCATCTGCTACCAAATCAGGTGGTGGTGGTGGTGAGTTTGGTAGGAGATGATAAGTGTGTGTGTGTGTGTGATCTGCTGATGATAAGTGTGTGTGAATCCTTTTATGATCAAAAAGTGAGGGAAATGGTTAACATTTTCCCGCCAATGTTTTCCCACCAACGTTTTCCCGCCAATAGTTAAACGTTGGATGTTCAATGGATGACCCGGTTTGTTATGGTTGTACGTTGGATGTTCAATGGATGATCCGGTTTGTTATGGTTATACGTTGGATGTTCAATGGACGACTCGACATGTGTTGGTTACACGTTAGATGTTCAATAAATGAGTCGGCATGTCTTGGTTAGACGTTAGATGTTCAATGGATGAGTCGGTATGCATTTGTTAAACATTAGATGTTCAATGGATGAGTCGGTATGTTTTGGTTGCACGTTAGATGAGCTGGCAACATAGCTATGTTGAGCTGGCAAATGACTATACTTGTTGTGTAAGCTATTTTGGTGAGGTTACATCAAATGAAAAGATTCTTTCTTTTGTTCAAACTTACGCGAAAGCTTCTGATGTCCCTTATTTATCTCCACCTAATGCTGTTGTTCCTACTATGTCATCCCCGTTAACTAAATCAAATACGTTCTTGCTTCTAAACTGGCTTAAGATTTTAAGGACAACCGGGACTTTTTTGCCGGAACTCTTTTTTTCATCGATTCAAAACGGAAGTTGGTTAAAATTTATTTGAATGGTTGTTCTGGGTACAAACCACCTTCTGAGTCGTTCATGCTTGAATCATCACTGGTGTATAATCTTCGTAATGAATCGGTGCTTGTTGATATCCCATTGGTAGATGAGAAATTTCGATCACAACTGTTACCAGATTGTTTCGGACAACATAAAGTCCTCAACTTTATTGACTTTTTTGTCGACAGAACTAAAGAAACGTTTTATGGAAACATAATAGTTTCAATGTCGACAGAACTAAAGAAACTCGGTGTTTTGGTGGAATCTGAGGATACAGTTAAAGAGTTTACTCGAACTTTCAAGCGACAGGCTTCGTCATCTTCAATTAGTAACCAAAATGTTTTTTCGTTTTTGGACTGCTGTAGAAAGTTGAACAAGATGGAGGTCAAATTCCCTTCAGAACTCAAGGATTTCATATCGAAAGAGAAGTGGCTAAGAACATAATTAGGTGACTACAGATCACCCAATGATTGCATTCTTTCCGGTACAGATTGGTTACCCATTTCTTCAATTGCACTTCTTCCGTTCATCGATGACAGTGATAATTCTTACGGAAGTCGGATACATCAATACGGATTGGAGTTAAAGGAGTTAGGCGTGACTATCGATTTCAAAGATGCTGACAAGTTTATTGCTTGTTGTTCTCTTCTGAATGGGAACCTTTCTTGAATTGCAGTGATGGTCCATTCATTGATGAAGAATATTAACTGATATCAGCAGCGGATGCCGGTTGGTTGCCAGTTGTCTCAACTTTCACTCAGATTTCGAAATTGTTTGTCGAATCTACAGTTACTTGTGTGATAAATGCTGAAGAAAAACGAATGATACATTGGGACAAACTGAACAACAAATTCTTTCTGCAGAAGTTGGATAGATCTTCCAGCTATAAGAACGTTATGACATATGCTTCTCAGTTTAGTGAAGTGATTGCGGACGGGATGTTATGTGAGAATGAAGAACATGTAACCAAGCTTGGTTACACGTTAGATGTTCAATGGATGAGTCGGCATGTCTTGGTTACACGTTAGATGTTCATTGGATGAGTCGGTATGCATTTGTTAAACATTAGATGTTGAATGGATGAATCGGCATGTCTTGGTTACACGTTAGATGTTCAATGGATGACCCGGTTTGTTATGGTTATACGTTTGATGTTCAATGGATGATCCGGTTTGTTATGGTTATACGTTGGATGTTCAATGGACGACTCGACATGTGTTGGTTACACGTTAGATGTTCAATAAATGAGTCGGCATGTCTTAGTTACACGTTAGATGTTAAATGGATGAGTCGGTATGCATTTGTTAAACGTTAGATGTTCAATGGATGAGTCGGTATGTGTTGGTTACACGTTAGATGTTCAATAAATGAGTCGGCTTATCTTGGTTACACGTTAGATGTTCAATGGATGACTCGACATGTCTTGGTTACATGTTAGATGTTCAATGGATGAGTTGGTATGCATTTGTTAAACGTTAGATGTTAAATGGTTACCGAATTAGAATAAATCGAGAAACTAAACGGAATAAATCGGAATGAATTTAGAAATTAAACTGACCGGGATGATATAGTTATTTTATAAATAATAATAATTATTTTATAAATTGTAATAATAATAATTATTATTTTATAAATAATAATAATTATTATTATTATTTTATTACTAATTATAATAATACATAAGTAACAAGAAATTTTATTTTCACAAAAATTATCCCTTGCGACATATTTGACTATCCCTGGCGACATGTCGCCAGGGATAGTTTCCCTGGCGACATGTCGCCAGGGAAGGTTTGGGAGATACGACAAAACAATTTAGGTACGTGTATATGCGTTAAAAATTCAAAGGTATCCCTGGCGACATGTCGCCAGGGAAACTTTGTCACACCCCTCCAAAATGTTTCAATCACGCGCGCTTTTGGCTAAACGACAAAAGTCAAAAGTATCCCTGGCGACATGTCGCCAGGGATTGTCGCCGGGGAAAAAAAGACCTTTTTGACCAGATATGCTTCTCTTTTCTCACAACACTTATAAAAAAAACACATCCACACCCTTCGGTGCTGTTGTTGCTGTATCATCACCACCACCACTCTCCTCCACACCCTTCGCTGCTATATCACCACCACCACCACTCACCACCACCACTCACCATCACTCTCCTCCACACCTGCACACGTGCACTCACCACCACTCACCACCATCTCCAGTTGCCAACACCACCACCACGCCATCTACATTCACCGGCACCACCACCACCGCAATCTATATTAAGGTTTTTTATATAATTTATATTATAATTGTTAAGGTTTTTTTTATATAATTTTTTTTATAATTTATATTTTAATTGATTTTTTTATATAACTTATATTATAATTGATAGTATATTTGGTTTTGTTTTTACATATCCGGTCACCGCAGCCGAGTCCCGGCCGTAGCCGAGCCGGACCACAGCCGAGACCCGACCACAGCCGAGCCCCGACCACACCCGCGCCCTGACCACAGCCGAGACCCGACCACTCTTTAACGGTATGTTTTTTTAACTTTTAATTGTAATTGATAATACATATTGTTTTTTTAGTTTTTTTTAGATTCCCTGGCGACATGTCGTCCGGGATGTTTAAACTTGTTGATTTTTTTAAACGTAAATCCAAACACTCCTTATGTTACCTATTTTATGAGAATAAATTCTAATAATCTTTTTTGGATAAGCTGATTTCAAACAGGTTAACCTGGCTTATCAGAATAAGCTGTTTGATAACAGCTTATCCTAATAAGCTTATCAGGATAAGCTGTTTGATAACAGCTTATCCTGATAAGCTTATCAGAATACGCTGTTTAAAAACAGCTTATCCTTATAAGCTTATCAGAATAAGCTGCTTATTCTGATAAGCTTATCGGGATAAGCTGTTTTCAAACAACTTACTTTGATAAGCTTATCGGGATAAGCTGTTTTCAAACAACTTATTCTAATAAGCTTATCAGAATAAGCTGTTTGAAAACAGCTTATTCTGATAAGCTTATCGGGATAAGCTGTTTTCAAACAGCTTATTCTGATAAGCTTATCAGAATAAGCTGTTTTTATTATATGATATAAATGTTTTATTGGACTAAGCCTTAGGAATGTTTTAGGATTTTAGCGATTAATTTCGGAAAATTTCCGTCTGAAATTGATCAACCTATAGAAAACCCGTCCGAAGTTAATTTATTAGGAATTAACTTCGGAAAGTCCCCTATTTGGGACTGCTTTTTAAATGTTTTGTCTCATTTAGGATATGAATGCGTATAACCGATTTAGTATTTGAGATGATTTCGACAGTGTTTCTCCTTTACTCCTACGAATATGTCTTTAAACACATATTTGGGGAGTTGAGGGGAAATGCTGCCGAAATTTTCTCAAATAGTAAATCGGTTATACGCGTTCATATATGAGACGAAACATTCAAAGGGTGGGTTAGGATTGTCTTCCATAGTTGCACTAGGTGAACATACTATTTTCTATACTTGATAATTATATCTTTTAATAAATATTATTATATAATTATATACTTTATAAATAATAATTATATACTTTACAAATAATAATTATATATTTTATAATTATTTTTTATAATTTGATATAATACATATTATTATTTATGAAATATATAATAATTATTTTTTAAAATTCCTTGTGTTAATTAAGTTGCATATAATAACTAAATGTATCGTTAAAACACAGTTATGGTACTCATTGATAAGAGTTGGGCACGGTTAGAGCGTCATCAGCCAGAATATATATTGGGTCTTGCCAGTTTTGTCAAGCATTCCAGGAAGTTTGTGAATCGTTTGAATGAGATACCATGTCCATGCAAGCGTTGTCGAACAAGACTCCTGGTAGATATTGACCTTCTTTCGAACCACGTTATGAAGTCCGGGTTTGACAACAGTTACACAACATGGGTACACCATGGTGAACCGGCTTCTCCTACACCTACACCTCCTCCACCACCACCACCACCGCCACCACTGGCAATAATAGATAACACAAGACAACCTTTTATAACTGACATGACATCGTTACTTGATGATCTTACCTATATGCCTCCGGACTATATTCCTCCTCCACCTCCTCCCAACTCAAGTAACAGACCGACTCAAGCTAACGAGTTTGAAGAGTTATATCGCAGTGCCAATGAGCCGCTGTACCATGGTTGTGTAGAAGCGACTCGATTAGACTTCATGGCAAAGTTTACACATTATAAGGCCAAAGGTAAAATCACCGATACCATATTCAATGATATTCTAGAGTGGTTCCAAACTATCTTTCCCCCAAGAAGAGGATTCAAGCTCCCACCGTCATACTATGCAATAAAGAAGACATTTAAAACGATCGGGTTAGGGTACGATTTGATACATGCTTGTGAACACGATTGTTGCTTATTTCGGGAAGGATACGTCGATTTGGATTTCTGTCCGGTGTGTAATACAAGTAGATGGAAAGACACTAACACTCCGGGGAAGAAAGTTCCTAAGAAGGTGTTGCGTTACTTTCCGATCATTCCTAGACTACAACGTTTGTACAAGTCTAGTAAAAGTGCAAAGGATATGATTTGGCATGCTACTGGAAAGTGTACGGAGCCCGGTAAGATGCAACACCCGTGTGATGGTGCGGCTTGGAAGAAATTTGATGCCAAGTATGGTGATTTTGCAGCAGAACCAAGAAATGTTCGATTAGGGTTGGCTGCTGATGGTTTCAATCCATTCGGCAACCTTAGTCAGACTTACAGCATGTGGCCGGTGATATTGACAACATACAACCTGCCTTCGTGGTTGTGTATGAAAGAGAGTTCTTTAATGCTGACGTTGTTAATTCCTGGCCCTAAATCCCCGGGCAAGGACATTGATGTTTACTTGAGACCTTTAATTGATGATCTAAAACTTTTATGAGATGGTGTGAGTACTATAGACCAAGCTACAAGCGAGGCATTCACCATGAGATCGATGCTTTTATGGACCATCAATGATTTTCCGGCTCGAAGTAGTTTGTCTGGGTATAGTGGACAAGGTTACAAGGCTTGCCCTACATGTAATGACGACACTCCATCTCTTCATGTGGCAAGCAAAATAGCTTATGTTGGCCACAGAAGACTCTTACCGCCCCTCCATAAATCCAGGACTTCACGTTTATTCAATGGTAAACCCGAACACCAGCCCCGTCCTAGAACATTTACCATGGACCGGATTAACGAGCAACACGCTTCACTGCCAAATCGACTGCCCGGTAAACATTAGAATTTTGGGGGTGTGAAGATAACACGCAATTTTCGTGTTGAGCCTAACTGGTCTAAACGGTCTATTTTTTACGAGCTTGAGTATTGGCCTTTTCTTTCACTAAGACACAATTTAGACATCATGCATATCGAAAAAAATGTGTCGGAGGCCATCCTGAACACTTTGTTGATGAATGACAAATCTAAAGACACTGTCAAGGCAAGACAATACTTAGAAAAGTTGGGCATTCGAAAAAGCTTGTGGCTCACCCAAAGTAAAAACGGGAAGTGCAAGAAGCCTCAGGCTTCGTATTCCTTCACACCAGAGAACAGGAAAAAATTTTGTCAGTACCTCAAAAGTGTTAAACTACCAGATGGGTTCGGATCCAACTTCAAGCACAAAGTGACCGATAACGATACCAATATAACGGGCATGAAGTCTCATGACTGTCATATAATGATGCAACGTTTACTTCCTTTCGCACTTCATGAATACTTGCCTGCTGAGATTGCAAGACCACTGATCGACCTATGTAACTTGTTTAAGCAACTCTGCTCTGCAACTTTAATGGTGGATGACATGTTGACTGCTATAAAAAAGGTGGTTGACATTTTGTGCGATCTTGAGCTCATATATCCTCCTGATTTCTTTGACATTATGGTTCACTTGGTTATCCATCTACCTGATGAGGCCATTGAAGGCGGGCCTATCCGCCCCCGGTGGATGTATCCATTTGAAAGATACATGAAAGAGCTAAAAGGTTATGTACGAAATAAAGCTAAGCCAGAAGGTTCGATTGTGGAGGGTTATGTTGCACAAGAAGCATTGACTTTCTGTTCTAAGTATTTTCGGGATGATGTTACCACTAAATTTAATCGTCTCGACCGTAATGTGGACCCCCCTCCCCCAACGTGTCAGTTTCAGGTGTTCCGATCGGTATGTAACCCGCTTGGGAAAAAGTCGTATATTCCGTTCCCTTATCAAGAGTTCAAGAAAGTGGAATGGTATGTACTAAACAACAGTCCTGAAATCGACAAGTATATTTCTGAGTTCAAGAGGTACGCGTTTTTTATTTTATTTTGAAACTTCTTTATCTTAACAATAGCGACTTATTCTAATACCATGAACGTTTTTCAGATTATATCCTGACAAAGACAAGAAAAAAGAATTCTCCGCGTGGTTTGGGAAAATGGTAAACTTAGACTTATCTTGTGTACTTACCTGTAAAAAATAATATTGTTATAAATAGTTTTCTGTACCTAATCCTTTATTCCTCATAGATCCGTCAACGTCACGTAGACAATGACAAAGACCCAGAGGTTATCCAGACCAGCGAGTTATTCGCTTTGGCTTGTGGACCATCACCGCATCCAATCTCAATAAACTCTTGCATAGTCGACGGTGTGAGGTATGTCGTGCACAGTCGCGATGAACGTCGTACAACTCAAAACAACGGCATTTGTGCGCCTGGCCCTGAGAACACAATGGCTTATGGTCAGCTTCAACAGATCCTCGTGTTTCGTTATTTGTCGTTCAGTGTTGTGTTGTTCAAAGTTAAGTGGTTCGACGCTCGCCCCATGTTACGTAAAAAACGTCTTATCTATAGAAACAACATGACTCAACTCACCGACACAAAAGCTGAGTTTTGGAAAGATGAACAATACATTCTCGCAACACAAGTCAAACAAGTCTTCTACATTGAAGATAAGAACAAACCCAACTGGAAGGTCGTTGAACATGTTAATCATAAAAAGTTTTCCAACGGGGGTGTCATAGTGTCAGATGCCGTTCCTGATATTATACATTTCGACAACTCATCTGATCTACCACTTTCCACTGATTTGAATGACTTGGGTGATGTGACCTTGAATATAGATGGCCACGAAACGGAGGTTGATGCACCGCCAAATATCATTGATTTTGATGATGAAGACGATGGTATTACTGATGATGAAGACGTCCCTCATGATTTAAGTGATGAAGAACGTGTGAATGATGATGATGGTGAAGACAGAGTTTATTCCAGTGAAGAAGAAGATTGACCTTTAGTTATAACTTGTAAAAGACACTTATTTGTTTGAATGAATGAATCTAATTGTTGTGGATTTTTTAAATGTGTATATTTATTTGGATGTGTTGTATTTGGATTTGTGCATGCTTATATTATTTTGTTCATGATTTGTCTATGTTATGCTAATTGTACTTGTACAGATGTCAGCAGATGTTGCAGGATCACACGGTGGTGACGGTGGTGGTGAGGATGAACCTCCTACGCCAAACATCCGCAACGGTTGTTTTGCCTTATTTAGAAATAAAGGTAAGAATATTTGGATTATTGTAACACAACAAAAAATTTGGTGCATATATATGTTGCTTGCCTTGAATTTTTATGACTTTGTCACTCACTTGATTTTTGCAGTCAAAGGCAAAAGAAAAGAAAATTTGGGTGGCAGAGAGGCCGGTAGAAAGACTCGGGGCATTAGCCGATGTATCGATTTGTTGGAGGAAGTTGGTGAGCATGGCCCTGTCCCGATAGATTTTGAAGAAAAATCTTTCCGGCCTCGCGGCGCGTATGCTCAGCATTTATCTAATTACATCGGGGATTGTATCAGGAGGATCGTGCCACTGTACTACCCAAGTTGGAATGATGTCCCTGATGAGATCACGACGTTGGTTTGGGCGAACATAGAGGTCAGTTATCATTTTTATGTTCATAACATTATTGTGTTTATTTATTTAATGGTGTATATATTTAAATAAATTTGTTTATTTATTTATATCATATAAATAAATAACAAATTTAAATAAATATACAATTTGTATCTTATTTATTTATATCATATAAATTTTTTTTAAATATATATAAAAAAATTCGAATAAATATAAAAAATTTAAATAAATATATATTTGATGAGAATAATGTAATAAGCTTTTCGGATAAGCTGTTTTCAAACAGCTTATCCTGATAAGTTTATCAGAACAAGCTGTTTGAATACAACTTATCTTGATAAGCTTATCAGAACAAGCTGTGTGAAAACAGCTTGTTCTGATATGCTTATCAGGATAAGCTGTTTTCAAACAGCTTGTTCTGATATGCTTATCAGGATAAGCTGTTTTCAAACAACTTGTCCTGATAAGCTTATCAGGATAAGCTGTTTTCAAACAGCTTATCCTGATAAGCTTATCAGAACAAGCTGTTTTAAAAAAGCTTATGCTTATCAGGATAAGTTGTTTTTATTATAAAAAATTAAATAAATATATAAGCCATTAAATAAATAAACAAAATAATGTATAAATTATATCTCTAACTCTAACTCTGTGTTTGTTTTATTTGTTGTATATGAATGCAGGATAAGTTTAATTTGACGTCACACAAGATTGATCGTGCTAGATGGAAGGATATACGTGGCGGCATCAATCAAATGCTTACAAAGAGTTACAATTCTCGAAAAAATACGCTCAAGACAAAGCATTGGGTCCGAGACATCGATGCCGGCACGGTAGATATCGGCAGAGTCCGCAGCGAGCGTCCAGAGGAAATTACTTCAGAGGATTGGGAAAAACAGATCGCACTTTGGAGTAATCCGGAGTATGAGAAAAGATGCCTGACGAACTCCCAGAACCGGTCTAAACAGAAGACGCCGAGTCGGCAGGGATCCCGATCGTTGGCACGCCTTCGAGACCAAGTGGTGAGAAATTCTATAATTAATTTACATACATATATGTCTTTGATTATATGTTTTGGTGTGTTGTGATTTTTTTTTTGAATTTGCTTCATTCTATATATGCGTGTCTATGTATGTACAGACGCAAGCTGCAACTGAAGCTGATGTGCCACCCCCGACTGTCATTGATCACTTCTTCATTGCGCACACCGACCAGGATGGGAATTTTCCTTGCGATGCGGACCGCGTTATGTATGTAAGTATTTTTTTAATTAATTAATTAATTAATTTTTTTTTGGATATGCCTTGGTTTTTTACTATTCCCTGCCGATAAATAATGTACCAACCCGACTAATAAATAATATACTAACTGTCGTTTGTTTTTGTCACTTCATTAGGAAAGGATGCTTGCGATGAAGGTTGAAGGCAAACATACAGACGACGAGATCAACCGTATCGTCTGAGGTGGAAAGCAGCGAGGCCACATGCCCGGTGTCGGCCAGATAGTGCCGAGAAGGACTGCTCACTATATTCCTCCTCCTCCTCCCATCGACCCACGGTTGGAACAAGCGTCTCAAGTGTTTAACTTTACGAGAAGTGACGATAGGTTTGCCGATGCGTTCTTAGCATTTCTATCGGGTGGTGCTAGCGGGAGTGGCACGGGAGGCAGCGGTAGTGGCGCCGGTGGGAGTGGCGGGAGTGGTAATGATAATGTCGACGGGTAGAATGGAAATAATGGTTAGTATGCTTGTCTTGTTTTTCCTACCTTAGCATGCAAGTTTAATAATTGTAAACCCCGAATTGCAAGTTTAATAAGTGTAACTAGGAACTTTGTACTCAAGTTGTGACATATGTATTTGTATTGATCGAGAGGTTACATGTTATTGTGTTTTGGTACTAGATTCATGGTAGATTTTTAGTATTTGTATCTTCAGGTTTTGTATTTGTATTCCCAGGTTTTGGTAGATTTTTTTCCGGAAAAAATCTGGAAACAGCCTGCTGTGCAGGCTGCTAAAAAAATGTCAAAGTTTCCCTGGCGACATGTCGCCAGGGAAACTTGGGCTCAGTTGACTTTCTAAAAAGTCAGCCAAGTTTCCCTGGCGACATGTCGCCAGGGAAACTTGGGCTCACTTGACTTTCTAAAAAGTCAGCCAAGTTTCCCTGGCGACATGTCGCCAGGGAGACTTGGGCTCACTTGACTTTTTAGAAAGTCAACAAAGTTTCCCTGGCGACATGTCGCCAGGGAAACTTGGGCTCACTTGACTTTCTAAAAAGTCAGCCAAGTTTCCCTGGCGACATGTCGCCATGGAAAAGTGAGGATTAATAATCTTTTTTACTTAAGTTCCTTAATCAGCCAACTTTTCCCTGGCGACATATGTCGCCAGGGAAACTATCCCGCACCAACTCCAGCGTGGCACCAATTTTTGAACCAAAGAGTTGCGGGGCCCACTTAGTCGCCAGGGAAACACTAATTAGTCGCCAGGGAAACAATCCCGCACCAGCCTTTCTTGGCGACGTTTCTCTGGCGACCTGTCGCCAGGGATTCCCCTTCCCTGGCGACATGTCTCCAGGGAAACATCGCGAATTTGGCCAGGGAAGGGGTCGAATATTGTAGTGTAGATACGGGATCTACTTTTCTAAATCTCTGATTATTGAATGATAACTGGAATTTTATATTAGTCTCTTTTGAGTTGTTATATGATTATAACCGTGTTAACTATGAAGTAATATCTCAAACTATAGCTTCAGTTGAAGTGCCCAAAATGAGGGTGTTAGATAAATTATGAAGATACAGGAAGAAGAAGTTAAATGGTAGTGTCAATTGGTCAATGTGCTAATAATACGTGATACTTGTAGTTTAAAGAGAAAATTATTGAAATGCCCCAAAGTGCAACTCTATTTCCCAAAATGCACCGACCAAATGAAAAATTCTCAAATTATCTTATGCAACCTATGCAACTTATGCAACTTATGCGACTTGAATAAAAATCTGAAAAGTGTACTTTTATCCCTTATAACACATGTCAGAATGTGTCATAAAAAGTACATGTGTGTAATGGCGTGTCTCCTATGCAACCATTTATGTTTTTTATGTGACTTGAATAAAAAAAAAATTGTTCAAAAAAACAACTTTTAATAAAATCTTTTTATTTACTTATTTTATATTATTTTTTTATACAACTTGCACTATTAGTAGACAATGATGTGACATTTGTGTAATACACTTTTTGCCAAAATATATGAACACACTTTTTACATTTTTTATACAACTTTTATATATTAAAAAATAATAAAAGGTACCATAGATTTAAGTGTAAAAGTAGGAATGTGTAAGTAATATTTTATGCAACCTTTATTTACTTTTTATGCAACTTCTATTTATTAAAAAAAATAAAAATTACCATGGATTAATGTGTAAAAATAGGTATGTGTAAGTAACTATTATGCAACCTTTATTTACTTTTTATGAAACTTTTATTTAATAAAAAAGTTAAAAAATAAATATATAATTTTTATAATTTAAAAAAAGAAAAAAAAAGTTAATAATTTTTTTTATAAAAAGTATAAATAAATCCTTTAACAGAAATTATTTAATTATTAAAAAAATAGTTATTGTATTCAATTATTAATTTTATAATAACTTAATAAAATTAAAAAATATATTTATTTTCTATTTACAAAAAAATTAAAAAATATATATATAATTTTTTTTATTTTTAAAAAAGAAAAAAAAGTGAAGAAAAAAAATTTGTTCATAAAAAGTATAAATAAATCCTTTTACAAAAATTATTTAATTATTAAAAAAATAATTATTATATTTTATAATAAATTAATAAATTTAAAAAAATTTAAAAAAATTTATTTTCTATTTATTAATAAATTTAAAAATAAATAAATAGTTTTTATAATTTTAGAAAATAAAACAAAGTTAATAAATGTTTTTTGTAGAAAATAAAAAAGTTAATAAAATATAAAAATTAAATTTTTTTAATTTTTTAATAAATAGAAAATAAATATTTTTAAAACTTTTTTAAAATTTATTAATTTATTATAAAATTAATAATTGAATATAACAATTATTTTTTGTATAATTAAATAATTTTTGTAAAAGGATTTATTTATACTTTTTATAAACAAATTTTTTTTATTAACTTTTTTTTCATATTTTAAATTAAAAAAATTATTTATTTATTTTTTAATTTTTTAATAAATAGAAATAATTTTTTATATATTTTTAAATATATTAATTTATTATAAAATTAATAATTGAATATAATAATTATTTTTTTAAGAATTAAATAAATTTTATAAAAGGATTTATTTATACTTTTTAAAAACAAATTTTATATTTTTATTTTTATTTTTTAATAAATAAAAGTTGCATAAAAATTAAATAAAGGTTGCATAATAGTTACTTACACATACCTACTTTTACACATTAATCCATGGTACTTTTTAATATTTTTAATAAATAGAAGTTGTATAAAATTAAATAAAGGTTGCATAAAATATTACTTACGCATACCTACTTTTACACTTAAATCCATGGTACCTTGTATTATTTTTAATATATAAAAGTTGCATAAAAAGTGTAAACAGTGTGTTCATAGATTTTGGGCAAAAAGTGTCTTACACAAATGTCACATCATTTTCTACTAATAATACAAGTTTTATAAAAAAATAATATAAAATAAGTAAACAAAAAGATTTTATTAAAAGTTGTTTTTTAGAAAAAAATATTTTTTTATTCAAGTCGCATAAAAATCATAAAAGGTTGCATAGGAGACAAACCCTTACACACATGTACTTTTTATGACACATTCTGACATGTGTCATTAGGAATAAAAGTACACTTTTCAAATTTTTATTTCAAGTTGCATAAGTAGCATAGGTTGCATAAGACAATTTGAGAATTTTTCATTTGGTCAGTGCATTTTGGGAAATGGAGTTGCACTTTGGGGCATTTCAAGAATTTTCCCTTAAAATTAAGAGAATTAGGGGAAAATTTTATGACGAGGAAGATGGTTGTGATCATTTTTTGGTGACTAGAAAAGACCTTTTTAGTATAATTATCAGGTGCTCACACCCCACCGGATTAGTTTTACTACTTGCATATACCTTGTTATGATTGAATTATTTGGGAAATTTTTTCTGAAAATAATAAGAGAAAAAAATGTTTGTTCTTTTTAAAGAATGAATGAAAGTTCATGTTTATATACGTTTTTAACTTTTACTTGCTCGAGGGCGAGCAAAACTTAAATGTGACAGAATGTGATAACGCTCAAATCGAGTATGTTTTTATATGTGTTATGCACAATTTTATGAGATATATTTGGTTAATAAACGAACTTTTTTTGCTAATATTGTGCAAAGTTGAGTTTATATGTTCGTAGCTAGTCAAGACGAAGGAACGTGATAAAAATAACAAAAGATGAAGAAATCAAGAGATTTGGAAAAGTGAAGACGTTAAGAAAAGTAAAGACGATAGTTTCGAGTGTTGAATAAAGTGTTTGGATAAACATATAAGAAGTGATAGAGAACCTAAGAGAAAGAAATAAAGTAGAGGGGTCAAAATGAAAGATTTCAAAAGACAAAAGTGTAAAATCACGGAGCAGCCTATCATTGAGAGGGATCAGCCTGTGGCTGCAATCTGGAGCGTAGCCGGCTGTTATGCCAAATGTGCCATAATGAAGCTCGTAATTGTGGGAATTCAATGCGAGTCGGATCATTTCCCTCCCTTAACTAACCAAGGTCGTTTTTTCCTCTTATCCAAGTCCATTTCATGTATATATTGAAGGCATTGGTGTTAGGATTATGTGTACCATATTCTTTGATAATCATAGCCCTTGACAAAGGTTAGAACACCATTTTGATTGCCTAAAAGATTCTAAAACCCTACTAGTTTCTAGAGAACTGAATGACGAATTTCCAACAAGTTGTTTGACTCGAGTAGTTCGGAATTAATGTCCAATTGGAGGCGTGCGATTGCTTTAAGTCCTTGTTTTCTAGTTATTTCATTTGAAACTCATTATTGGTATTTTTTACTACTGAATTACTATTTGAATTACTACAAATGTTGTTATGATGTTGAGTGAAATGATGAATATTGTTGTGGTTATGCGCTTATGTTATGCTATGAAATTGTAGTAGTGTTATAGTTTGTGTGAATGAAATGAATTCTTAAAGGACAATTGAGACTATGATCATGAAAATCACATTTGATTTGTAAGGTTGTTAAACTCTTAAACATGTCTTAATAGTTGCTAAAATATGACTTAATCAGACTTATGGGTCGAAAGGATTTCCTGTTGGTTTTATTCCAAAAGACTTGTGCATGAATTTGTATGTTTCCTTGTGATTGACATGCACCGAGATGAATCGTGTAAAAAGACTTGTTGCAAGTTTATCATAAGTATAGTGCACCGAGTACCCGTTTAACCAAACTTATCTTATGTTCTTTTCAAACAAATGAGAATATTTTATAGTTGGAAAGGTATTCATAGGTCGAAAGGGCTCATCTTATCAACTAGTTAATATGGTTTTTATGAAATACATCATGGATTAAATCACATGCATATACATAAGATTTGTGATTCATAATCATTTACCAAACATACTACACTCCGGATGGATGAAATAGATTTCACACTTGCAAGTGTTTTAATATAATTTCCTTAAGTTTCTTTATTTATAAGGTGATAATGATGGTGGCAATCTTATTGCTTATGTTGTTACTATGTATTGATTATAACCAAATCCCTATCATGACTTACCCGACTTTGCTACAATCGAACGATAATACTTGCTCGTATGCATTGTTAATGAGTTATTAAGTCTTTTTTGAAAATTTAAAACTAGGAGTGCTAGAAGCGCATCTTTTACCTATGTCGTAGGTGAAACATGAAATTTGTACCACATCCCAACTCCTCTAAATAAGTAGATTCGGATGCTTATCCTACTTTATTGAATGAGCAATATATCTACAATAAAAAAACCTTCATAGATCCCCTTTATTAGGTTAGATATACCCTAACTAGATTAACACACTTGCTCATCTCTAATTCTTCTCTCTAGGTTATTCATGCTCCTTATAATAGTCTTTCGTGTATCAGGACCATAGGAGTTTGAATCCCTTGTTCTTTTTGGTTCATGAGTGTGAGCCATTAGAGGTATCCTCGTTTGGGTACTTGCCTCCTATCTCGACCAAGGTGGTCCACGTGTGAAAAAAATCAGTTTTCCCAAAAGGTTAGTATTCCTTTTATTTATTTATTTATTTTCTTTTGAGTTGCTTATAGAATTAGGTTTAGATCCTTTATGATTTAGTACTCTCCTTGCCTTAGATTAATTGTTATTTTTGATGCGTGTTAACCTAGTTAGGTTATAGGGAACTCATCAAAGGGGATCTTTGAAGAATTTTTTTATTGTCGATATACTACTCATTCGATAAAGCAGGATAAGCATCCGTCACAATGGTGTCGTGAATGTAAAAGAAGTGGCCTTTATTATGGACGAATATTTGTAAATGGTTTGATTAATAGCTCAAGCAAATTTGCCTCGTCCCTCTTGGAGAGAATGGGCCAATTGTCACCACGACCAAGATTCTGAAACCCTCGAAGCACTTCCAGGATAGGTTCACCACCGTCTGCTTTGCACATCACGATGTATGTAGTGTGCGTGGCTAACACGAATGGATTAAACCTTGATATATGAACTTTGTAATATTTCTTAAGCTCTAAGTAGAGTAGGTGTACGAAAATCCTAATATTTGAGAGAGAGTGATGAATGGCAATACATTCCAACAAATTCCATTTAGAGCATCAAAGATTGATTGATCTGGACTTAGAAGTATTAAGTTGAATTTTGAAGGAATTTGGATACTCATTCGAAAAATCTGTAAGCCCCACATGCATCAAAGTATATATTTAGGAAAAACTGACAAACTTGGCATCCACGAACGAAAGGATCTGAAAACGAATATAAACGAAAGCATGTGATATTTACCTATCGATCAAAGAGCTTGACAAGTGAGTATAAGTTGCATATAATTTTGAAATGGATGTCAAGGTAATTTAGGGTTTGGGTTGATGATGCTTTTATAGAATTAGTGGATTAAACAATAGTCGTACATGTGTCTAGGGGATGAGTTCTACCGGGCATCAAAGTGAATTTGAATTCCAAACAAATATTTGCGTTATTCCATACGCATAGTTATGGTTACTTATAGCGAGCACGCCCATATGTTCCCATCCTTGAGGGTAGGACTTTAATCTCGCACATTCACTGCCAATTCATTAGACAAGCACCATCTATTCGGGTGATATTCACATGAAAGATATTGGTTGTGTATGGAGTTAAAAAAATACATCTCAATCCATATGCATCACTTTTGTTTTAAGGGGGGGGGGGGGGGGGGGGGGGGTTTGATGACGTACCATCTGAGCAGGACGAAGGTCACCTCTTGGGTCTGTGTCATAAGCTACTTATCCGAAAGGTTAAGTAGTACTTTAGGCGTAAAACCATTTGCATACAGTGGTTGCCAGTTGGGAATGCGCCAATCGAAAACGAGGGTATAATAGTTATTTCACATGATTTTGATCCAGATAACGAGAGGCTGGTTACAGAAAATGGTTCAAGGTAAATTTCAAGTCCGTTTTTATGAAAACCAGATAGTTTATAAGAGGACGGTTATAAATAGCGTGAGGCGTGGCGTGACGGTATGTCCAAATTACATGCTTTAGCGGCGATGGCGAAGCTTTAACGTTTTTACAGCGTGGCGGCACAACATATAAAAATATTTATTTGTTTTATCTTCAATAATATGTATATTGAGTTCAAAATAATTGTTGTACATAATAATTAAAGTGAAAAAACTCTCCTTACATGTAATAATATACATTTTTTGGAGTTAAAATCAAAAAATTACTGCACGTCATGCCGTAAGACGTCTTGACCAATTGTATAACGCAGAGGTCGCTCCTCAAGCTTTAGTGTGCCTTAAAATGGGCCTTAACGGGCTATTATAACCATGGTTTAGAGAAAATTTCAATTTACCGTTATACTCGTTACATTGAATACAAGTGATGATATGTAGTTGACCTCAACAAAACTCCATCATAACTCGATTCACGGCGCGACCAAGCTTGTTATCATCATCAAACGTAGTAATTCATCATAACATATTGACGAACAAACCTTAAAAAAATAGAAAAGAAAAAGCAAAAGCAACCCAACAGCAAAAAACAAAAAAAACATGATAAGGTGGTAGTAGGGTAAATGACCTATAGTATCACATCACCAAAAATAAAATACAATCACGTCGACTGAGCCAAAATCATAAAAGACAGGGTACCCTAAAACAAATGAACAAATAGATACCATTGATTACATTGAAGTGATTGTACCATAAAACTTCGAGTTTACTTTTCAATTATTCATAAGTTTTTCTTTTTTGACAAACTTATTCATAAGCTAATAAGTATATATTTTTACGATTTTTTTTAATTTAGTAAAGCAAAACATTTTTTTAAGGATTTTGTATGTTATAAAAATTACTTCTATTAGCAAGTAGTAACTTTTTAAATTAAAAAGTTTTTGAAAATATAAACACTAATTTATTTTCAGATTTGGCAAACATTAAAAAAATGTGACAAATTAGTAGAAGAATTTGAAAGAGAAAAATGACATATAATATATGTATCAAATTTATGAGAAACAAAAAGTCATAAAAAATAAAGTAATCAATAAAAAGTTTAGTGATTAAATTTTAAATAAATTATATAAAGTTATATAGAACTTATAATCTTCTATATAAAATCTATAGTTTTATAATACTTAAGAAAATAAACAAATACCCAAAAGCGTAGCCAGAATTTTGCTTGTGAATGTGCCAAATAATTTTGATACATTAAAGAGTATATAAAGAGAGCTTAGAATAGAATAAATTTTATCATAGTAGTGAACTTTAACTTTTTGCAAGCACCGTAAAAAAATGTGAAATATAAGTTATGTTTGACGCGTAAGTTTATCAGAGCTTATTATTTTATAAAAATAAGCTATTATTAAAAATAATTCTCGTTTGGTTAACAGAGCGTGTTAAAAAAAATAAACTCTTAAATGACATGCTAGTTAAAGTAACATGTAAAAATAAGCTCAAATTACATGCTCCAGCATTCAGTTCTAACAATTCACTTCAACGATCTACTCCAAACTCCTAAAAATGCCAAATATACCTATAATTGAAAATTTTGCTGCAAGTTTTAGTCATTTTCCTTTAGCTACTGGTAGATAAATTATGTGACCTTGATAGGTGGTACACTTTATATTACACTTTACACCATCTAAAGTTTATATTTTAAATATATAAATTATATATAAATTATTTAAATATTGATACTGAAACATAATAAATTTTTTATTTATATCCGTATGAATAATTATCATTCTTTTATATAATAAAATAATTAGATTATTTGAGAATTTTAGTGAAAAATGAAGATTATAAAGAAAAATAATTGAACCAATAAAATAACTTGATTTTGATAAATAAGCAAAATCAAGCGATTTGATTGAAAAAGGTTAAAATTGAATTCAGTTTAGTAAAAATTAAAAAAATTGGTAGAAGAATTTAATGAAAACACAATAAAATATATGTTAAGTTTGTGAAAATAAAACTTAAAAAGAAGGGGGAGATTAATAAAACTTTAGTGGTTGAAATTTAAATAAACTAGATGGACTTAAATGTAAACTTATAATTTTTCATATTTTTAGTTATCTTTAAAAATACACAAAATACCCCATTAAACTTTATACCATCTAGAATTTATTTTAAAATACAACATATACGTCATATTAAAAAAATCAACAAATTATATGATTATAAATATTCAAATAAAAACTCAAATTATTATTTATTTTTATTTCGACATTTAATAAAATCAAGCAATGATATTTACGTAAATTATTATTAATATAAATATAAATATTAAAATAAATGTAGGACTTTAGACATGAGCGTGAGATGAAAATAAACAGACGAGATTCTATATATTACAAGAACATATCTCTACTACTTATAAAGGAAAAACCCCCAATTTCTTGAATGTTGAAAAATCCTATAATTTAGGAAATGTTGAAAAATTTAATGCATTTTGTTGAAAAAACTTCCTATACACGAGTCTGCGTATCTATATCTTTCTTAACCTTACAATACACACAACATCCCATTTATCTCTTAACCATAAAATACACGGCCGCCATAATCTTATCGCCCCCTTGATCTGCCGAATCTCCTTGATCTGCCGAATCCGCCACTATCTCTTGATGGTTTAGGTGGTTTCAGGTAGTTCCGGTTCGAGGTATAGTTTGGGTGGCTTTGTGTAGTTTTTGGGGATTGTTTATCTTTTGTATTGATTATGTTTTTAACCTTTATCACTCATTATACGAATTTGATGCCCGAAACCATTAACAAGGCTTGTTCTTTTTTGGTGGGTTTTTGTAACAGCCGTCAACTACCTGCGCCGTCGTGGTCTAGCCGGAAAAGCACTGCGGCCGCCTCTGTAACGCCGTGAGGTTTCATAGATACATATGTTGGATTTTTTTCATAGATCCATATATTGCATTTATAGATCTGAGTTTTTATAAAATTTTACGCATTTCTTTTCAGCCGCTACATGTCGTTGTGGTCTCGCCAAAAAGTTGTCACCACTACTATAACGCCCAAAGGTTTGCTTAATATATCTATAAAATGTTTGAGCCGATATGTGTTTTTATCAACTTTTTGAGAACATCGTGAAAAGAAAAATGTATGGAATGATTTTAGGATTTTTTACATGAATTTAGGAAAGGTTGGATAAAAGTTTAATGTTGATGGCTGCAATAAGTTGTTAGCAAAAGAAGCCAAACGAATAATACTTACCTTTGAACACCTCTTTTCAGAACTTGGCTTCGAATCATCGGGACCTTGGTTTTGGTGTTACTTGATGTGTTTCATCATTATACTCTAAATCAGTAGCGTGATGACTTTAGTAGTGAGATGACTCCAGTACACTCAGTTTGGTATAGTCGTCTTATTGTGCAGGTAGTAATAATAACAAGGTTGTGAGTAGTTTTAAGGTTTTTCTGTTCACATTTTTTAAAATATAAACCGTATTCATTTTAAAAAAGGGCAGTGATGAGAACTTATGAAAGTCATGCACCACTCTGATTCATTGTGATCAATAAACTTTCTCTAACCCATGTTTTGTTTCTGAGCTCTTTTGATTAGTATTTGAAGGTAGCTTTTTTATAACTATAGCTATGGACGAGGATCCAGATGATGGGATCCCTGTATAAGTGATCAAACCATGATGCATACCGTATAGCTTTAATTAGCTGTTGGGGATAAATATTTGGTCTCTGATGGTTCGTCTTATTTTAAAAAACAATCTGGTTCAGCTTTTGTGACTACATTAACAAACTAATTAGTTTAAAAAAAGTTGTTATGTAAGGTGTTTGGGGTATGTTATTAACATAGATAAGGTGTTAGCTCTCTTGATTGGGGCTCACAAGCTTATTTGCTTGGCTTTATCTATATCTATATCTATATCTTCTATATCTCTACTACTTATAAAGGAAAACCCCAAAACATTGAATGTTGAAAAATGACTTAATTATGGAATTGTTGAAAAACTTAATGCATAGAAGTTGGATATTAATTATGGAATTGTTGAAAAATTAAATGAACATAAGTTGGATAAAATAGGAAATGTTGAAAAATTAAACCATAAACAATTGCATAAGTTCCCGGGTTACGGGTTCCACCACTGGATTAATTCGGTCGAGTAACTTGGTCACGGGTTCCACCAACGGGTCAACCCGGTCGAGTCATCAGGTCACGGATCGACCATCGGACCAAGCCGATTGAGTCACCGAGTAACGGGTTCGGCCATCGAGCCAATCTTTTCGAGTCACGGGTTCGACCATCGGGTTAACCCGATCGAGTCACCAGGTCACGGGTTCGACAACCGGGTCAATCCTGTCGAGCCACTGGGTCACTGGTTTCGACCACCGGGTCAATCCTATCAAGTTACCGGGTCAAGGGTTCAACCACCGGGACACGGGTTCGACCACCGAGTCAACCCGATCGAGTCTGTGGGAACGGGCTCGCCTACCGGTTCAACCCGAACGAGTCACCGGGTTACCGATTCGACCACCGGGTCAATCAATAAATCATTAACTATCTATCGCTATTGGGTTACGAGTTCGACCATAGAATCAATTAGCATATTATTAATTACATGTCTTTAGGTGATTCCGCTGCTATGCGCGGGTAATCGTCTAGTATTTATTTAAGGTTGTTATGTGTTACTAAACATACAATATCTATAAAATGATAGCTAACATGTGAGTTAAATAAAGTAAAATCCTTTATGCAACAAATAGTTATACAAAATATCAATTTATATTATCACGTAATGAAAATTCATGTAAAACTCGTGGGTCCATGAGTATTGTAACTATTTAAATATTAAAATAATATTGTTTAGTAAAATAATATTAAGCATTACGGGATCATTAATTTACAAATCGTATACGTATAAAGTTGATGTAAATGGTTTATTGATTAATAATTAAGATATAACTATCTAAAATAAAAATATCGAAACTAAAAAAAATATGCAATTTAAAAAATAAAATTTGAAGTGTGTTTATATTAATTTACACTGTGCGTAGTAAAATAACAGAATAATCAAACAATAAGCATTATATGTTTTTAAAGCCATATATAATAAACAAAAATATATGAATAACAAAATTATTATTTAATTTATCGTTTATTTTTAAATTTTGTGCATGTACGGAAATTAAAACTATATTAATATAATAATTAAAAATTTTTAATTAAACATGAATATTTTTTCATAAGTAAAATAAATTCGATTTATTTGTAATCGTTCATACACGACTTAAAAAACAAAACAAATATGATTAGTTCCGCTGAACTGTTTAACATAATTACACTTGACCCCCACATCTCACTTCCCTTTATATACACCACCTTCCCATATTCCCATCACACCATCATCTTCCCACACATTAATAGAAACACACATAATGACTAAAGACATGCCAGAACAAGCTTCATTGACAGCAAAAGACTACCACGACCCACCACCTGCAAAGTTTTTTGACAGCAAAGAGCTGACAAAATGGTCATTTTATAGAGCTTTGATAGCTGAGTTCATAGCTACCCTTTTGTTTCTTTATATAACTGTTTTGACAGTTATTGGTTACAAAAGTCAGATTGCTCATGGAAATGATGCTTGTGGTGGTGTTGGTGTTCTTGGTATTGCTTGGGCTTTTGGTGGCATGATTTTTGTTCTTGTTTATTGCACTGCTGGTATCTCTGGTCAGTTTTCATACACTTATTTATCTTTTATTCTAACTAGTCGATTACTTGCGCATAAAGATGAGTTGCCTAACCGTCGTATAATTAACGATATCTTAATTGATTCGAGGTCGAACCATTGTATTACATGTTTGACTTAATAATTACTACATTTTATTTTATATATAGAATTTAAGTTTTTTGCTATTTTTTTTTATTTATCACTTTTTTATTTACAAAAATTGTGTAGATGATTTATATATTAATATAGTTTTACATTTTACATATTACAACATGAACATGACTTGTTTTTGTGTAATTTTTACACAAAAAAAAAAATGAGTAAAGTTTAGATAAGTGTTTTCTTGAAACTTGGAAAATAAAGTTTTGGTAGTTTTAAGGAAACCAAATTCTTTTTGTAATGAATTAAAAAATAAAAGAAAGAAAATGCACATTATTCCAGCAAAATTTACGTACTTTTTTAGTTTATCTATGTATAGAAATATATAGTTTGTTATGAGTTGTTTTTCTTTATAATGATGGATGCAGAGGCGGAGCCACAGGGGTCAAAGGGGTCAGATGACCCCCACCGGAAAAAATTATAGTGTGATATTTTTGAAAACTTGAGATATTTTTTGTATTTGACCCTCCTTAAAAATGTCTGACTTATAAAAACTGGAAGTTAACTTCGATTTTTAGAGAGTTTTGAGAGTGGGAAGCTTGTTTTTTTGTTGAGTTATGAAGAAGAATAACTCGCCGGAGAAGAAGAAGAAGATGGTGCCAATTAAATATGTTTTGTTGTCACGTGGGATGCTCACTTTCTAGTATGGTGAAGTCACATGTAACTTATCTTCTTATTTTTTTAATTTTCTAATATGTACTGTATTTTTTATTTTATTTTTGAACAGAATATGTACTGTATTAGATACTTTGCATTGGTAATTTTTTGGTTCTAAATTCATAGATGACGTAAAAAAAATTTGACCCCTCTTTAAATTCTTTTTGGCTCCGCCCCTGGATGGATGTCTAATTAAGCTATTAATTTTTTTTTGAAAATGAGTTTTATCAATCATTTTTTAGTTTTCTTTCACACTCCACTTAGCTGGAGTTTTTTAACGTATTAAAACATTTAAAGTATCTAAGATGGAACGATTCTTATTATTTACGGTTTTATGACTACTCAACCTAGAATATGCGTCTGAAATTGTTTGCTTTCATGTGCTTTAGTGTTTCATTTATATCAGGCAAGTAACTTTTAGAATGATAAAACTTTAATCTGTCTGAATTAGATGTGAATAGTGCTAGTACTAATCATTGATATTTTTTATAGTTCATTATTGATTACCTTAAATTAAGTGAAGAGATGTACACAATCATGTGTGGACACAATAATTGCAATCTTATGTTTATGTCTAAAAATCCAACCTACAAAATTCGATGATATTTTTACTCCAAACTTACATGTGTTTGTGGTCCTATTGTTTACGGTACACAATTTAAAGGACAGTCAGTGATGAATATTTACGTGAATGTGCAGGTGGCCACATTAACCCAGCCGTGACATTTGGTCTATTTCTTGCTCGAAAAGTGTCATTGCCCCGAGCCATCATGTACATGGTGGCTCAGTGCCTTGGAGCCATTTGTGGTGTTGGCTTAGTCAAGTCTTTCCATAAGACTTACTATAACACCTTTGGTGGTGGTGCCAATGAGCTAGCCGATGGCTACAACAAAGGCACTGGGTTGGGCGCTGAGATTATTGGCACCTTTGTTCTTGTCTACACTGTCTTCTCGGCAACTGATCCCAAGAGGAACGCTAGAGACTCCCATGTTCCCGTATGCCTTTTTTTCCCTGCTTCAGATCTATTTTTTGTAAATCTGTTCAAAGTTAACATTTAACCGAACGACGAGTTATTACTTATTCATTTTAAGCATATAACATAAAAAGTTAAAGCATATTTAGTTAGTTTAATAAGTATCTAGTATTGAATTCACAATTATTTGTGTTATATTGTGTTAGTAACTTGGTCTATTGATTTATTATCCTTTGTGATATAGGTGTTGGCACCACTACCAATCGGGTTTGCGGTGTTCATGGTTCACCTAGCCACTATCCCCATCACTGGAACCGGAATCAATCCTGCTAGGAGTTTCGGAGCAGCAGTGATTTACAACAAGGAGAAGGCTTGGGATGATCAAGTGAGCTTTAGCCTTTAGACATATCTGCTTTTTGAAAATGTGTTGTTTTATGTATGATCTTGACTTATTGTTTTGTGAATTAATTTTGCAGTGGATATTTTGGGTCGGACCCTTTATTGGAGCTGCAATCGCAGCCTTCTACCACCAATTCATCTTGAGAGCCGGTGCCGTTAAAGCCCTTGGATCTTTCAGAAGCACTACCCATGTTTGAGATCTCGATCGACCTGAAGGAGAAGGCATGCTGTTTCATTTTTCACGAAAAAATAAATAAAATCGTTTGTATGTATGAAAGTTTGTGGATTTAGGTGTTAGAATCTCATGTCTAGCTTGTTTAAGATTCATTTGGAAACACCATTGAAATGCAATGTAAATTGTTTTGAGAGGTGCTTACCCTTCATCTAAAGCATTGTATCATTTAATTCCAATAATTACGTGAACAAGTATATGTTTTAATTTACACATCTATATTAGGACTCTCAGTATATTGAGAGACATGGGCGTAGTCAAGAATTTGTTTTCGGATGGGCCAATTTTTTTTTAGAAGACGTTAGCAAGTGCTGCGGAAAAACTGAGAAAGATGCTACCATAGTACAATGATAAGAGCCCTCATATAAATCTAGCAATAAACTAACAGAAGGTAGGCTAATGAGAAATTTCATAATTCCAGTTGACAAAAATGTTAGAGAGGAACTTTGGTGGCAATAATTAAATTGATTTGTGTTATGAATCTGCAACTAGTAGGAGAAATATATCTCCATTATTTGGTTGCCATCTTTTCAAACCTAGACTAATAATGTGGCTACATATTACCCCAAGTATAATTGTGAAATCTATAGTGTTTTGTAGTAGTATAAATACCACATTATGCAATGAAGTAAAATGCATCATATCACCATATTAAGGTGATACTTCTTTCCCATCATTATATGTATTTCTAATATTTCATATAATGGTTCTTAAATGATACTTGAAAGTTCTTGATTATATCGTTAATCTTGTGATAAAACTAGTTTATTACAACACGTTATCAGCACGATCGTTCACGTCGTTATAATCAAGTAAGTTTTAGAAAATCTTTTCGATATAAACATTTTCTTAACTTGGTTTCGTAAGTTTTAAAAAATCTTTTTGATATAAACATTTTCTTAACTTGGTTTCGAAATCAACAAAATATACATTTTATGAAAATCGTTTATAATTAACGAAGACACTCGTTTTCTTAAAACGTTATAAACTTCATAAAAGAAACTCAATAAAGCTATACAATTTTTTTATCGACATTTAGAATGATAATTAGATGCAAAATTATCTTAACCAACTATATGGACACATATGAGATTCTACCATGGACATATGACAATCATGGGACTACTAACTATTTTACATCTTATTACTACACTAACTTTTATTATTGTTATCACTAACCTTTTTATTTATGCAACTAACATTTATTTATGCAACTAACATTTACTTTATGCAATTAACATTTATTTATGTGTTAACTAATCTTTATTTATGTCTTAACTGTTATTTATCTTCACACACTAATTCTTATTCTCATGTTTACTAATCTTTACATTGTGCATTTATCATAATGTGTTAAACCAGTTTAAATCTTATTTATTATTCTTAAGCTTTTTTTAATAATATTTATCAAAAAAGGGGTATATTATCACAACAGTTTTGTAACGGTCGAAAACAGAAACAAACAGCTTTACAACGTTTATATTTTTCAGTATAAATTCAGAGCTGTCAATCCACAAAATTTTCACAAAATAAATCATCATCTTTCTTAAAAATTAAGTTTTTTTTTGCTCAACGAAGCTTTCAAGGATGATTAGCCCGTTTTTAGTTGTTATCATCATCGCAACCATTCTGCTTATTTACCCAATGGTTAATCTCCCTCCTGGAGATTTTTGTATTTGCTTTGGCTTGTATGTATCTGTTATTCTTCCATTACTCTGTATTGCAATATGCATCAATATTAATGGATTCTAATAATATGTTGTTTGCCTATATCTTGATATTTTCAGAAATGTCAAACTTATCAAAGCTTGAATTTGGCGCTCTAAATATCACTGGAAAAAACTATATGCCATGGGTTCTTGATGTTAAAATGCATCTTGAATCTATGGGAATTTCACAAACAATTGTTAAAAACAATGATAGTCCACCACAAGATAAAGCGAGGGCAAACATTTTCCTTCGTAAACATATTGATGATGGACTAAAATTTGAATACCTTACTACTGAAGATCCAAGTATTCTTTGGAAAGATCTTAAGGATCGCTTTGATAATCAAAGGGAAGTTTTACTTCCAGCTGTCCGAGAAGAATGGAGATCTTTACGATTCCAAGATTTTAAAAAGGTCAATGAGTACAGCTCTGCTTTGTTCAGGATTTGTTCACAACTTAAATTCTGTGGACAAACTGTTACTGATGCAGATATGTTGGAGAAAACTTACTCCACATTTCATGCATCAAACATGACCTTGCAGCAACAATACCGACTACAGAAATTCACAAGATATTATGAGCTAAATGCTTATCTTCTTGTTGCTAAACAGAACAACGAGCTTTTGATGAAAAATCATCAGTCTCGTCTCACTGGATCATTAGCATATCATGAAGTGAATGCTACTAAAAATGATACCAAAGGCTTTATGCGTGTGCAAGGCCAAAGTCATGGAAAAGGTCGGGTGCAATTTGGAAAAAAGAATTCCCATGGACACAAACGTTCTTTTGATCGAAACAAGAAAAACGGCCGACTTTATACTCATGGCCGGGGATTCGCTCGTGGTAATGGTCAAAGAACCAATAATTATGCTCCACGAAACAATAAGGCTAAAAATGTGGGCAAGCACAAGCATAATGGTGAATCCGGTCCATCGCAGAACACTGATGGTTCTTGCTTTAGATGTGGTAGCTCAAACCACTGGGCAAAGTCGTGTCGAACAGCCCCTCACCTTTGTGAGTTGTATCAAGCATCACTCAAAGAAAATGAGAAAGAGGTTAATCTTGTAGACCAAGTTAATTTTGGAAACAATGACTTGGATGTCTCAGACTACTCTGGTGGTGACACTGAGTTGACCACTCCAGATTTCTTCAATGATATGGATATATGAGATGAACTATGAAAAATGATCTAAATATGTATTTTGCTTTGATGTATTCCCCTTCCGCATGTATTTCTTTTCAAGTGTGATTTTTCATTCGATAACTAGGGTTTCATTTTCATGTAAAATAACTTTGAATAATATGAACTTCTAGTTATTTTTCTAATACATATGCTATAAATTTTTATTTGAAGTTAAAATGAATTCCATTGGAGCACAACATCAACAAAAGGTTGGAGACCTATGTATAGCAGATAGCGGTGCTACACATACTATCCTCAAGTCAAAGAAATATTTTTCAGAATATAAACCAACCAAAGGAACAATGCGTACAATATCAGGTCCCGTGGACTTGATAGAAGGAATGGGAAAAGCTAATTTCATGCTACCAAACGGAACAAAGTTTTTGATAAACAATGCTATATTTTCTCCTAAGTCGAGTAGAAACTTGTTAAGTTTCGGTGACATATATCTTAATGGATATGACACTCAAACTACAACAATTGAGAACGAAAAATATTTGCATATAATTGATAAAAGCACTGTACTGGAAAAACTGCCAATACTCCATTCTGGATTGCACTATACACATTTAAGTGTAGCAGAATCACATATGGTGATTAAAGAGAAATATTGTGATCCTGGTATAGTCAGTTTATGGCATGGTCGATTAGGTCATCCAGGATCGACAATGATGAAAAGGATAATTCAAAGTACACATGGACATCCATTGAAGAATCAGAAAATCCTTCACATCGATAAAATGGATCCATGTACATCTTGTTCTCTTGGGAAGTTAATTGCAAGGCCATCGCCACTCAAAGTTGAAAAAGAATCACCTGTGTTTCTTGAAAGAATTCAAGGTGATATTTGTAGACCGATACATCCACCATGTGGACCATTTAGATATTTTATGGTCCTAATAGACGCATCAAGTAGATGGTCTCATGTATCACTGTTATCAACTCGTAACGTGGCGTTTGCAAAATTCCTTGCTCAAATCATTAAATTGAGAGCACATTTTCCGGATTACACTGTTAAACGTGTAAGACTTGATAATGCTGGTGAGTTCACGTCTCAAGAATTTAATGACTACTGTATGTTAGTAGGGATTGTCGTTGAACATCTAGTTGCTCATGTACACACACAAAATGGTTTAGTTGAATAATTGATTAAGCGTCTACAGATGATAGCTAGACCGTTGATCATGAGAACAAAACTCCCCATATCTATATGGGGTCACGCAATCTTGCATGCTGCGTCTTTGATACGCATGAGACCAAGTGCAAACCATGTGTACTCTACAATGAAACTTGCTTTTGGTCAAGAGCCAAGCATATCCCACCTTAGAATTTTTGGGTGTGCAGTATATGTTCCTATTGCACCACCCAACGAACAAAAATGGGTCCTCAAAGAAGGTTGGGGATATATGTTAGATATGAAACAAATTCTATCATAAGATATCTTGAACCCTTGACAGGTGATGTCTTCACAGCACGTTTTGCTGATTGCCAATTTAATGAGGCAATTTTCCCTCCGCTTGGGGGAGAAAAGAAAAACAACGAGAAAGATGTCTCATGGAGTGAACCTTCACTGATGTATCTTGATCCTCGTACTAAACAAAGTGAGACTGAGGTTCAGAAGATAATGCACATGCAAGAGATTGCAAATCAGTTACCTGATGCATTCACTGATACAAAAAGAGTGACTAAATCTTACATACCAGCTGTTAATGCTCCAGCCCGGGTTGAAATTCCAGACATAAAATCTGATGATAAAGTCACTCAAGAGTCCAAAGCACGTTTGAAGCGTGGGAGGCCAATTGGTTCTAAGGATAAAAATCCTAGAAAAAGAAAAGCAGTCGAAAATGCAATTATCAATGAGGATGTTGTTCTTGAAGGAACACAAAATGTTGCTCCTTCAGAAGAGGAAATTGATGATATCAATAAAGATATTTCAATCAATTATGGTCACTCAAAAATACCATTGGAACAGATTGGAACAGAAATTATTGATGATAAATTCTGTTATAATGTTGCATGTGATATCATGAATGGAAATGATGATCCAGAACCAACATCAGTCATTGAATGTCAAGGTAGACATGACTGGAACAAATGGAAAGAAGCAATGGAAGCTGAATTAAATTCACTTAATAAACGAAAGGTTTTTGGACGAATTGTTCTTACACCTGGAACTGTGAAACCAGTTGGGTACAGATGGGTTTTCATACGAAAACGAAATGAGAACGATGAAGTCATAAGATATAAAGCTAGACTTGTTGCTCAAGGTTTTTCCCAAAGACCAGGGATTGATTATGAGGAAACGTATTCACCGGTAATGGACGCAATTACGTTTCGATACTTGATCAGCCTAGAAGTTTATGAAAACTTAGACATGCGTCTTATGGATGTTGTTACGGCTTACTTGTATGGATCACTTGATAGTGATATCTATATGAAAGTACCCGAAGGTTTTAGAATGCCAGCTACATTAAGTGCAAAACCCAAAGACATGTATTCAGTCAAATTACAAAGATCTTTGTATGGGTTAAAGCAATCTGGACGCATGTGGTATAATCGTTTAAGTGATTATTTGAAAAGCAAAGGATATAAGAGTAATCTTATATGTCCTTGTGTCTTTATAAAGAAAACAACATCTGGCTTCGTAATTATAGTCGTCTATGTTGATGATCTCAACATCCTTGGTTCAAATACAGAAATCAATGAGGTCGTTGTGCACTTAAAGGAAGAATTTGAAATGAAGGACCTTGGGAAGACAAAATATTGTCTTGGCTTGCAAATTGAGCACATGCCTAACGGCATACTTGTTCATCAATCAAATTATACTGAGAAGGTCCTAAAACGTTTCAATATGGATAAAGCAAAATCTTTAAGTACACCGATGGTAGGAAGATCTCTGAATGTTGACAATGATCCGTTTCGCCCATGTGAAGAAGATGAAGATGTTCTTGGTCCAGAAGTCCCGTATCTAAACGTAATTGGAGCTCTTATGTATCTAACAAATTGTACCAGACCTGATATTTCTTTTGCAGTTAATTTGTTAGCAAGATTTAGCTCATCTCCCACAAAAAGGCATTGGAATGGAATCAAGCACATATTCCGATACCTTCGAGGAACAACTGACTTGAGCTTATTTTACTCTAACAGTTCGAAGCAAGGATTGATTGGTTATGCAGATGCAGGTTATTTGTCTGATCCTCACAAAGCTAGATCTCAAACTGGTTATGTATTCTTAAATGGAGGCACTGCTATTTCATGGCGTTCTCAAAAGCAAACACTCGTAGCAACATCATCAAATCATGCTGAAGTTATTGCACTACATGAAGCTAGCAGAGAATGTGTATGACTAAGGTCAATGACACATCTAATTACGACATCTTGTGGGCTAAACAAAGAGAAAAGCCCAACACTCATCTACGAAGATAATGCAGCATGTGTCACACAAATGAAAGAAGGCTATATCAAAAGTGATAGGACGAAACATATACCGCCAAGATACTTCACGTACACTCAAGATCTCATAAAGGATAACCAGATTGAAACGAAGTATGTCCAACCAAGCAACAATTCTGCTGATCTTTTCACCAAGGCGCTCCCAACTTCGGTGTTCAGGAAACATGTCCATGATATTGGCATGCGACATGTACAGAAGTCATAATACTCTACCGATGTCTACATCAGGGGGAGTCAACTATACACTGCACTCTTTTCCTTGACTAAAGTTTTTTCACACTGGGTTTTTCTTTAGCAAGGTTTTTAATGAGACACTACTCTACAGTTGACTCTACTTTGAAAATGTGGCACCCAAGGGGGAGTGTTATGAATCTGCAACTAGTAGGAGAAATATATCTCCATTATTTGGTTGCCATCTTTTCAAACCTAGACTAATAATGTGGCTACATATTACCCCAAGTGTAATTGTGAAATCTATAGTGTTTTGTAGTAGTATAAATACCACATTATGCAATGAAGTAAAATGCATCATATAACCATATTAAGGTGATACTTCTTTCCCATTCTTATATGTATTTCTAATATTTCATATAATGGTTCTTAAATGATACTTGAAAGTTCTTGATTATATCGTTAATCTTGTGATAAAACTAGTTTATTAGAACAGTTTGTTTTTAATCTCTTGTCTATTACTACCTCCTAATTTCTGTTTGTCAAGATGGTCTGTTTTTATGCCGACATCTTCACTGCTCTTTTCTCTACTCACACTATTGCGTGTCAAATTTCGATCTGACAGGAGAAAACGATATGTATCAAAATTTTTAGGTGAAAATTGTACATGGTACCTTCATAGCCACAGGTATCATCAATTTTGAGTTCATTATCATAAGTAATCGGATTTCATAACCACATGTCTTCTCGAGTACGAAAACGTATGTTTTACTGTTGTTAAACATTGTTTCCTATACTTCAACTTCATTTTGAACCTAACGGTTTTAAAAGTAATATTTGTACAAGAGTACGTAATACTATAGAATAAATAATACGTACTAATCATGATATAGTATAAAAAACAATATTTGTACAAAAGTAAATAGTACAGTATTAGCTATACTATAAACGTACTAGTAAAGCAGTAACGAACAGAATTGACTTTTGTTACGAGTAGTCGTGTATGTTTGTCTATTAGGTTTGTTCAGGACGAAGCCAGGACGAAATATAATCGGGTGCACAAATTTTTCGAACCGTAATATAAAATATGTAAAAAATGAAATAAAACGAAGGGTAAAAACACGTTCCGATTGACTGGGTGTATTTAAAATGGATTTAAAAAAAATTAATTTTTTTTACAAATTAACACTACATAGAAAAATTCCATAAGGTCACGGGCACCCGCAAGAACCTTAGCTACATCCCTGAGTTTGGCTAGCAAAAAGAATGCAAGAGTGTTATCTTTAATTACTAACTTTTTTTTACATCATATTGGTATAAATGCTTTCAATTGAAAGGTATTTTGAGAATTAACCGTGGGTCCGCTTACTTGGCTACTAAGAGCTCATGAAATCATCACGCAGTGGGCTGCCGTTGTCCGGTGTTGGCCTGCGTAACCACACCGTGGTAGACGGTGTGGATCACGCGCGTGGACACCATCCCATTTTACATACCCCACTCCCCCCTCCCCCCCTCCCCCCCCCCCCCCCCCCCCCCCCCCCTCCTCCACCACTTTACACAACCCCTTAACTTTTTAACCCAACCAAACTAACCTAAACGGCTAGTTTTTTGGAGGTAAAAAAATTTGAATTTTTTTATAAAGCTGCTAGCCAACGGCTAGTTTTGAAAACATTAAATTTTTTTTTTTTGAATTTTCAAAATAGTGTAACGACTAGTTTCAAAGCAAAAAAAAAAACTTTTTTTTAAAACCCTTATATCTACATTTACACACTCCTAATCCTTAATCTATTACATATCACATACGAAATCATGTCCGGAAACCCCAACAAACCTTCTTTCGTTGGCCTCCTTAATACGTTTACCGGAGGTCCGTCTTCACAAGAAATATTTTTGGATAATCCGGCATGATTAGAAATCCAACGACAAGCCTACGAAAATTTCCAACAACAAAGATACACTCAAGTTCAATCCGACGAGGATATTCAATTCCAAAAGCTTCAACAAAACCCACCTTCCTTCGATGAACCACAATCCTCACAACCCACACCCGAATAAAAAAAAATCCCCCGTAAACGGGCGGCCAAAAATAAGAATGTTGATTTGAGTCAACTAGGGGCGGATTTTGAAAAAAACCCGGATGTGTCGAAAACTAAGTCATGTTGGGTTGCATCGGAGAAGGTATTGCTTGCCAAATGTTATGTTGAGATTTCGGAGGACCCGAATGTCGGGATATCTCAAAAAGGAGAAACATTTTGGTATAGGGTTATGGGGACATTTAATAACCAAATTTTTCAAAACCGTACGAAGGATATGATTTCGAGTAAATGGAGAGATTTGAACCACGCTTGCCAAAAGTTCAATGGTTGTTACCGACGTAGCAAGGTAGCAATCAAAAGTGGGGAAAGTGATGTGGATGTGATGGCGAGGGCTCGGACAATTTATCGGGACGAAAATAAAAACAACACTTTCCACCTCGAAGAAACTTGGAAAGTTTTGAAAGCCCATGCGAAATGGGACCCTCCCGAAGCCGTTGATTTAACCGGCGATGTTCCATCTCTTGCAAATGAGGCTCTTTTTGCACCGGATGCAAGCCCCCCCCCCCCCCCCCCCCCCCCATCCCCGCAAAGAACGAACCGGAAAGAAGGCAAGATCCGAGTCAACGAGCACGTGAGTGAGTAGTAGGTCGAACCCATTGGGGGATGCTCTAACCACCGAGTTTCGACTCAAAAGGCAAGCCGCCCAAGAAGCCTACGAAGTGTCTATAAACAAAGACAACGACTGGCTTATGATGGAGCAACTCAAATTTCTCACGACATCGACTCGGGGTTGGGATGAAAGGGAATGTCGTTTGATGAATGCTAAAAAGGAAGAATCAAAAATAAACTTGATCGAAGTGATGATTAGTTTTTTTAAAATTTTCGTACTGTTTTTTTAATCCGAATTGTTTTTTTAGAATGTAATGTTTTTAATTTGAATGAATAAATTAAATTAGGATTTGAATAAATTAATTGTTAGGGTAGTTTATGAAAATAAGTGGAAAATTGGTGTGATGGTGTGGAAATAGTGTGATGATAAGATGGTTTTTCTTGTGTGGATGTGAAAGTGAAAAAGCTGACGTGGCAGGGTATTTTTTGGTGTGGTGGTGTGATGGTTCCATGTGCTTTAGTGTTGTTTTTGGGAGGTTGTTATTACATGCGAGTGGTATTATGTTAGTTTTTGTGAGAGTTTTTTTTCGACATAGGAGATTTGTGGGGTTCTATCTCATAGATGCGTTGATTCGAGGTTAACAAAGACTACATTCGGAGTATGAATAGTAATATCGAATTACTCATAATTATTTGAGACTGATAAAGACCACCTCTTTTAAGTGGGTATCGTGAAATCGAATAACTAATTAATTGAAGGAATATGTACATGAAATAATATATGTCTGAAAATCGTCCCGAGCCTAAGCAGACGCACGCGTAAATCATTAAGCAATAAATATAATTAATATAATATTATATTTATTATTTGTTAAATAATTAGACCAATATATGAAAAGTCAAAAAAAGGAAGGGGAACCCCTTTGGGCTTATAGTTGGTGGAAGGTCACCTCATTAAGGAGGTGAAATTAATACCTTAAATAATTAAGGTATATGGCTGTATAAAGAGGTCTTAGGGTGCATTTCTTTTTAGCTTAATGGGTCCTTAGGTAAGAGATTGGGTCCACAAAGTTATATATGACTGTTTCTTTTTCACTCTATGCACATGACTTTCCATTTATGCATCTAATTGGGAAGAAAGTAAAAAACTTGAGTCTTTTCAACCAGACACTCATATGTGTGCACAACTATCCAAATTTACCAAAATATCCTCTATCTTCTTCCTCCTTATATTTACATTAAAACTCAAAATAATCATCATTTTAAAATCTTCATCCACTTATGGCTAAATTCACATGTCAACCATCATTCCTTCCAATGATATTATTAATCACCGGTCACTGGCCAGTCGTTATCTGTGCTTCCTCTAGCCACCTTTGTGATCTCGGGTGTTTGTATCTTTTACTCAAAAGACGAGTTGAGATGATCAATGGTGTTTGTATCTTTAGGAAACATTCACTCCTTCCAATTACACTATCAATTTTTAGAACATTATCCAGCAATTATTCTGATTTTTCTTTTTGTGATTTGATGTATTTGTATCTGGGTTTTTGTTGGACAATAAATGCTTTTATCAAAATTTGTATCAATTAAAACCGTGTAGATTTATTGGATAAAAGCTATTTTGAAAGAAATTGTTTGTGTTTTGACATTGCATAAAATATACAGACACTGCTGCAATTTGTTCTTCCTTTATGGCATAAGGATAGAATAGTCATTTGGTTTAGTGAGTGTTTCATCTAGAAAAGAAAAAGAAACGACAATATGTATCCCCATACGTTGTACTATATCACAATAGATGGCATATCCACATGCCACTTTTTCTCAAGAAAAAAAGAAACAGGCCCTTAGAGTCCTTATTATTCATAAGTATTATCCCTAAATATTTTCTCCTCTCTTCCTTTAGTTGATCGGCTGAACACCCAAATTAGGTTTCGGTTTGTTCGAGTGGTTCGACCAAAAAGAAAGAAACAAAGGTTTCTTTAGTTGATTGTTTCAAGTGGTTTGTTTTATTAGCGATTTAACACAAACGTACTAGCATACTTATTTCTTGTTAAACGTATTGTGTGCCTATACTTAGACAAATCATTGTTTTATCTTTATTGGGTTTTTGGTTACTTGATTGTTCGATAAAGGTGATTTATCCATTGCTAAAAGGTATGCGATTCTTTATCGTTTATCTTAATTACTTCTCTATACGTGATCTTATTATTCCGTTGCGTACATGTGATTATTAACGTGTTAATATGGTTAAGGGTTTTTATAAATTCCAACAGTGGTATTAGAGAGCCGTTCGTATAGATTTTAATTACATTAAAAACGAAAGATCTAAATTGTGTAAACTTAATATGATGTTGTACAATTGTTTTATTTGATAATTAGGTTTTCAGAAACCCGTACTAGGGTTAATAAAATAAATTAGACAAACCCTAAGTTGTACGCAATTTGTATTGATAAATATGTTGTTAATTGTTAATTAGTCGTTATTTATCGTATTATTAATCGTTAATATGATAGATCCATGGGGTCATGCAAGTTCACTATGGATCATGTGTTCTTGATATTAGATATATAGAAGTTAATTAATCGTTAATGGTTTATACATGCTTAATCGATAGTTTATGATGAATCTTGACATAATTATTGTGTAATTTTTAAAAAGGTTTGTTTTGACACCCGTCACTAAAAAATTCGTAATATATTCATACGATGTCGAAAATTTTTGAAATTTTTGTGGGAGGTCCACGACTCAAAGGTCTACAACTTTGTAGTTTTAAGCTAAGGCTGGGCATGATCCGAGATATAATCCGACGTGAACTGAAGTCAACTTAAATTGTAAGACAACTTTACGTGCTATGTGGTGTATACTTGAATTTGACTTACACAATAGATTTTTCGATGCATGTGGCTCACTTCCATTAAGAAGTGAAACTTTTATTCATGAATATGAATTGTTTTAATTTAATTGACTTGGATTCATCATCAATTGGTATGCATGTGATATGTGATTAATTGTTAATTGGATATATGTTTTAGGTTAATGTTTATTTGTTTTGCTTATGATTATAATTCTTGTATATCATGTATCAAGCAAACGGTTTTTCGAAAATAAAAATAAACCAGACTAAAACTATATGAAATTTGATTTATTATAAGCTTATTCTTGCACGGTCATATGTGGCAACAAATGAGTCGCCCTTATATGGTTTTAAATCTAACTCACGCCGTGACTACCAGAATCAAGTTTATAATATGTTTTCAATATTAAAGATGTAAAATTTTATTAATGTGCAAAATTACTACTTAGTTGCAAGGATAAGGTTCAGGAGACTCATCAAGACTTCGGTCTTGTAGATACCATTATCATATAATGTCGAACTACTTGTAATTTTCTTACCTTGCATACGATTTAGGAAAGCCACGAATGGTCTAGGGTTTGAACGATTTTAATCATTCTTAAATCTTTTCTCGTGATAAAATTAAACTCCTTTAAATATAAGACATGTTGAATCGTCAATTTTTATGATATCACTATTTATACAATTGATTTGTGAGTTATATAAGTGATAGTTATAATTAACGAATTTGAGTATTAAATTTTCATGATACAAAGATGCTGCATGCTTTTTTGTACATGTTTTGAAATTATCAAAATAATACCTTTTGGAATAAGTTTTTTTTGCCATCCAACTAGTAAAAACACTTACACTTACTCTTTCATCATACGTGAGACTGTGGTGATTTTGTAACCCAAGGTGATATAATACACTTAATTGTGAGACGTTGGTGCTATATAATCACAGTTTTTGGTTGGACGACTTAAGCAAGTTAAGATAGGTGAGACTTTAACTCGTGGCAATTGATTGGATAAACATACTCACTTTTCACTTTTGAATTTTCCACAAATGATGTACATAATATAGAGTCCCATAATTCTAGAAGTTGTATTGGATACAATTATTGAACGTCATTTACCCCTTGAATACCATCATCACTAGCAGATCAACTGATGTGGTGGTGGTATGTCTTGGTGGATTCTAACTTTTAGAAAACTAATTGTTTATTTATAAACATGGGTATTTAACTTTTTATAAAGGTAATATTATCGAAAATACAAAATTTAATTTTGTAATTCTTTTAAAAATATTATTGCAACGAAGTTTCATAAACTTATGTTTGTTCGAAAAACAAAGTCTCATTTTCTTGTAAGAAAGAGAGAGACATATACCTATCCTTTTTCCTTGTAAGGAAAAGCTATTAATATGTGCGATTAGATTATTTTAATTATCAATCTTTAAGCAAACTTAAATGTTTAAGAGGATTTGCACAACTTATTATTTCATGTAGATTTCATTAACCTTATTTGAGTTTTTGAGAATCTTTAAAACTAATAAGTCTCTTAATAATTTCTCGGCAAGCAATGCTTTTTTGTTTGCTTATTGTGATTATAATAACTAGCTTTATTTATCTTAGTTATCAGGATTTAACCCTAAATAGGCATTAAACACCCTTATGGAAAGGTAGGCCTAACATGGAGAAAATTGCATGCCAGTTTTCAAGTGGGCATTTAAAGTGAGTACGAAAGTATATAAATCGCTATTTGCTTTTCGCTAGTGAAGTAACATTTGTAATGTTGTCAAATCCAGTAGGAGCATTACAATTTACTACTAAAAATACATTAATGTAATATTGTCTAATTTAGTGGGAGCTACAAGCTTGTTTACCTGTGTAGTAATCCATATTATTTAGAGTTTGACTTGAAATAATAACTTACTTTCTAGTTGACATTCTACTAGTTATTCATATATATATATGGCATTATCATATTGTTCACATAAAACAATTGCGTTTCGTGATTGTTTATTTGTATACATGATGTTGTGCCATGCACAAGTGTGATAAATCTTTATTGTGTGTAAGGTACAACACATAACAATATGACAAATGGTTTCTCTTGACCGCGAGATAAAAATATAATATTCTATTAAGACTTATACATTTAATTATCAATGTATGTTGCCTTGTTTAGAAAATGTCAAGATATAAATAATATGCTACTTCAGCTAATTTGTTTATAGTTTCTTGGAATATTTCTTATAATGTTCTTGAAATACACATAAATAAAAATGAAGTAAGAAATTAACTTGAAGTCTTTGAATTATTCAAAGGGTAAATAATGTATATAGAGTTATTGAACTATTTAAAAATATATACATTAGAGCATGCAATAGGTTTTTAAATGCTATATATTTTCAATTTTGTGTTGACACAATTGATAAGCATTTAACCTAAAAAGTATTAAGTTATTTAAGAATTATGATATAGTCTCACAATCTCAATGCTCATAGAATATCACATTGTTTTGGTATGTCTTGAGGGATAAATCAAATTCTTTAGAATTATTTAATTTTCATAACTTGAAGTACTTTATCTCCAAAATTTATCAAGGTTAGAAATTGAGTATATAAAGTATTATACTTAAATATTACTCCGAACTAGAAGGAATTTAAGACACCATCAAGATATTGAATGTGATTAATCACATTGAGTCTTAAAAATGAAGCTTTGAACTTGTCAAGAACTATAAAGGCATTTTATGATGTGTCTCACAATTTGCAGTTGCTCTACATGCTAAGTATTTGAAGAATAGTATATGATTACTAAAAGCAAGTGAAGGCACTCGTGGATCTTTAAGAGATAAAATAACAAAATACACAACCTTCTAAATAAACTAGCGAATGTCATAATGAGGGTGAACATTAAATGTTGAACCTCGTGATGATAGAACTGACATTCATAGATCCGCAAGGATATCTTTAGTACTTGAATGATATATTGATATGTCATTACTAAGGAATGTAAGTTAGAGGATCATGGTGAACCTACTAACCATATAGATGTATATTGAATCTTGAATGTCATGATAAAACTATGAATGAGTAGATGCAAGTCCATAGAAGATAATCAATTTTTGAAAACTTGATTAATCTTTAACCAATCGGTTAAACCGTGAGGTAAATATAAGTCTCTTTAGTGAAAGATTCATATGGACAATATTGTGCACATGATCAATGCGCAATATGTGATAGAAATTTTTACACGCATTAATTTAGTAAAGATGATTTATTATCATGATGGTTTTATAATGATAAGCATGACAATGTAATATTTAAACTCTTTTTTATGATTACATTAGCGAGGATGGTTGTAATCAAAGGGTTTATAAACTACAATAATCTTTATGCAATGCATATAATGCAAGAATCCATGTATGGATAAATGTATGCATCTAAGGGATGTATCTCTAGTCTAATTATTAAATTTATATTTTGATTTTTAATTAGATATAAGATTACTTCTGAGTACATCTAAAAGCTAGTGAGAGTATTATGTTTATTTCTTTAAATTACATATAATGTATAACGTATGAAAAACTATATTCCATCTAAGTTTGAAATAAAGTTTCATATGAAAGGGTTTAACAAAATATAAACGTATGACCTTGATTTATATATGTTTATTAAGATAAACATTTGTGGTTACTGAAATCTAACACAACATGAAATATCATTTAGAAAGTCTCAATGAATATATCTCATTTGGTGAGAGTTGACATAAGATGAAAACTTAAGATATTCGTCGTGTAAATCATATTGTGTATATGGACAATTGTAAAACTTGTATAAGTACAAGAAGATTTGACAACAACGATTGCTTAAAGAGAATATCATTTAGATGATTAGTACAAATATTATGATAAAATTTATTTGGAATAGAAAATCATTACTAACTTGAATTATTCCAAGTAATGAATATTCTATATGATAATAATATGTAATTATCATTATCAAGAAACTTAGAGTTTAGAAAGACACCAAATATTTTCATACTAATTTTTATAGTTTATGGATTATAATAAATCATAGTGATGTTCCTAGACATTGATGATAGTTTGATTGAGATAACATTCAATACTAGTCATAGTACAATTTCATATTTGATGATGAATATGTGGATTAGTTATGTTGCAATACATATTAAAATAATAAAGACTACATTATAGTTTAAGAAGCTATTAAAGATGATTGTTTTCAATAAGGTGTTTTGTTGGACTCACACACCTTAAAGGATGTACAACAACAAGACTCTCATTTTGTTGTGTGTTCATATGTAGAAACGTATGTAATAACAATCATTATATAAGTTCAGAGATCTTCACAATTGTGAATTTGAAACAAGTATTCTCAAAATTCCAAAGATCAAACCTAGTAGAATTTTATGAAATATATGCCTTATCAACAAGTATGATCGTCATATCTTGAGGCATGATTTTTCGACTAGGGTTATCATGCATTGATCTTTTAGTATTTGGATAAAGGATATTGTTAAACAATATTTATTTATGAATTAAAGTATTTGATAAGTTCGGTTTTCATTTATATTTATTGGTCATATTTTTTCATGTTTAAATCCTTGAATAATATGTTATTCTAGATAGTTTATGTCGGTCAATTATATGGGAATATAATTGAATTAAGACATATTTGGGTGATGGTAATATTCGTAGAATATGTAAGAATGGTTCACCAACTCACACGATATTCAAAAGTTGCATATTGGACATCTCCTACTAATAAGTCAATCACTTTATGGATCATCGTCATTAAGTGAAACTTGTATATGAAGCATTTAAGAGGCACGTGTAGTCACGATAAAATTTGTTCATTCAACAAGGTTTGAAGAATGATGCTACTGGGCCCCTCGTTTAGAGCATTGCTATATCCTCCTACAACATATGCCTACATATCCTCCTACACACAATAATATTAAATGTTTTTTTTCCACTAATTCTCTCTCCGCATCTAAACCGTCCGTTCTGACACTTGTCAGGATCCTGTGAGTAGGAAGATTTGTAGGTTGTTTTTGTAGGAGGATATAGCATTTTTGCCTCGTTTAATTAATCAGATGTGTGTACGGTCGTACCCAACGATAATCTAGAATTGTCTTGATTAGTATGGTAATCTTGGTTCAATTATGTAATACGAGAAACAAAATAGTTAAAATGGAATGACTTCGATCCATATCCATTATTAACATGGCATTTGAGAAATAAAGGGATTATAAATGTCTAAATCACTTAAATGTACTTTATGGAAAATTACACTTGAGAGTTTCCGGGAGCATTGCCGTGTTATTAGACGCTAACCAATATTATTATATCAAATTATTGTGCATGTCCAAGTGGGAGCTGAAGAAATATGTACATGAATATATGTCCAGAAGTCGTCTCGAGCCTAAGGAGACGCACGCCTAAATCGTTAAGCAATAAATATAATTAATATAATGTTATATTAATTATTTGTTAAACAATTGAACCAATATATGGAAAGTCGAAAACAGGAAGGGGAAATCCCTTTGCTTGTAGTTGGTGGAAGTCCATCTCCTAAAGGAGGTGAAATTAATACTTTAAATAGTTAAGGTATGAGGCTATATAAAGAGGTCTTAGAGTCTTCATTATTCATAAGTTTTATCCCTAAATCTTTTCTCTTCTCTTTCTTTAGTTGATCAGCTGAACACCCAATTTAGGGTTTCGGTTTGTACGCATGGTTCGACCAAGCAGAAAAAAAAGAAAGGCTTCTTTAGTTGATTGATTCAAGTGGTTTGTTTTATTGGTGGTTTAACACAAACGTACTAGTATACTTATTGCTTGTTAAACGTATTGTGTGCATATACTTAGAGTGATCATTCTTTGATTTTTATTGGTTTTTCGGTTATTTGATTGTTCGATAAAGGTGATTTATCCATTGCTAAAATGTACACGATTCTTTATCGTTTATGTTAATTACTTGTTTATACGTGATTTTATTATTTTATTACGTACTCGTGATTATTAACATGTTAATATGTTAATATGGTTAACAGTTTTTCCAACATCGCCGTTATAAAATAATAGTTTAGCATTAGGAATATTTCATGTGATTAGAGGAACAACATTGGAAGAGGAAGTTGAGGATGTCATATCCTTTTTACAGTTCTATATTTGTCTCTTCTAACAAGTTTCTGAGTATACATCTAAAACTAAAGAATGAAAGCAACTTTCAACAACAATGTACTTTTGGTATTATGATGTTTTACATGTCTAGAAAACCTTCATTGTAGATGAACAAGTCATATCCTAAAGACGGACATGTCTCAGTAGGAGCGCTATGTATTGTCGACCACCATCAACAGCAAAAAATTTACCATTTGCCCAAAATAGGCCGGGATATTCATGAGTCGAGAGTGACTCTTCCGAATTCCTACTTTAGTGAAACCATTTAGCAAATTGATTAATTTGTGTTCAGCAAATCGAGCATCAACAAATTATACAAAGTCGCAAGTTTAGCTAAAAAATCGATCATTAGGAGTTAGAAAAATGGCAAGATCTTATAATATTAGGAATATATAAGAGATGAAGTGTTAAAATTAGAAAAAGAAGCACTAGTTTTGCCATAAATTTTGGATCTATAGTACATTCCCTTAAGTTTACTATCTCTTACGTTAACTCGTCATGCATTTGCATGCAATTTTGTTCAAAGATTCAAACTCCAATCAACAAAATCATGGATGAAAACGTTGTTGAAATTGACTTGAACTTTATGACCCTCTTGAGATCAAGTGTAGACAATGTGCATAAAAAGATCCGGTCTACACATGGTCCAATCCAATGCTTGAACGAAACATCCAAATTTTACGAGCTCGCGATCATCCAGATCGATGCCTGTTTGAAATTATTCGAAAAGGGACCCCGAGATCAGTTTCTAGATACTAAAGGTAAAAATATGCTAAGAGATCTCGGCGAACTCAAAGACTTGTTTCACGAGCGTCTCAGCAAAACTAAATATTTGATAACTGAGAAAGATAAGGAGTTAGTTTATTTACAGACAAAACTAGAGCTAGAGACTCCAAATTTGCCCATTTTTGATCCAAAATCTCGATCATCAGGAGACAAAGAATCAAAGGAGAAACTCAAGAATGATCAAAACGTAATGATCGAGCAAATGTGTTCAGATATCGGCATTTTGAAAGGGACACTTGACCTTGCACTTGGGCTAGTGCATCAAGATGATAGTACTAGACCTTTGGACAAACAATTTAGATGGTCGATAGAAAAAGAAACGATTTTGATTACGATTAGAGGGTTTATCCATGATTTCAAGATTCATAGTCAGAGTACAATTGATGATATCTTAAAGAGAGACGGGATCATAATGGGACTTATGAAAGAAAAACAAGAGTTGAACCTCCAAACGATGGCGATGGAAGAACACTACATGATTCTTTTGAATGATTGTCATAAAGAATTTTATAGCTATGAAGTCGAGACAAAAGTAAGGGATGATGTATTTGTATGTGCGTTACGTGAAGTAGCTAAACATTGGAGTGCCCATATTAGAAACGAAAGCAATGACAGACAAGTGGCCGATGAAATATGTAAAAACATCTATCAAGAAACTATTAATGATTTTAAGATAAAGTTTGATATCGAGTTACAAAAGATTCAAAACGAGCGATTACTTTACAAAAAGGCCTTCGTACGAAGATGTGAAAATCTCTTATTAGCTGAGGCCGAGGTAAGAAACTATATGAACTCGTCCACTGATATTTTACTAGTTTTATAATAATGATCCGGATATATGATTTAACATATTTAATTTCTTACGGAGTATAACTAAGGGTGTCATAATTGTTCCCAAGGTCGATTTGTTAGGAGATCAAGTGGAGGCACTTCAAGACCTACTTCGAAAGATTTACTTTGTGTTGGACCAAAATTCATCTGCATTGTCACATAATATTCAAGTGAGTTTACAACAAAAAAAACTACATAAAAAACCAAGATACGAGAGTCATAAAAAAAGTTGATTGATCAATAATTTTGATTCAGGTGATGGATATCTTACAGTTAATCAAGAAAGAGTTGAACGGTTGAGTGCTCACACAAAGACTCCATTCCTCAGTAATGTTGTAGTATCAGTTTTCATGTTTTAGCACATTGTATTTGTGCAGCAACTTTGTAAAGTATTTAAGTGGCCGTAAGTATGTGTGCTTGTTAGAGGAGAAAGGCTGTATGTAAGCTGTGTTTTAGAATCTTATGTCTTTCTGCCCATGAATTTGGTGCTGCGCGCACCTGCGCAACAAAAGCCATGTGTAGAATGGAAGCAATATTCTTAGGATTCCAAATCCTCAGAAGCTGTGAAGGAACTAAGCTGGGCTAGCAAGTGAGAGTGGTTTGGGTGGGGAGAGATGGTTCGGGCAAAAGAACGGCTACTAGACACAGACATGACACACAACAAGAGTGCAAGAATGATCACTAAAAGGAAATAATATAAAATATTAAATAAAAAATTTAGGGGCATTCCGAGAATTGAACTCGGGACCTCTCGCACCCTAAGCGAGAATCATACCACTAGACCAAATGCCCTTTGATGACTTTTAGTTTATATGTCTTACTTATAATCGTCAACACTTCTATATCTACATTACCACGTTTTGAAACAATTTATGAAAAAAAACTCTAAAGTTATTTTGTCCATACATAAGCTATAAAGTCTCAATTAAGCTGATTTTTGTTGAGCGTCATGTATATTGTAAATGTAATACGGTCACACACTATAATAGATGGGTTGATTTTTTTACATTTTAAAATGTGTAAATTTCATAAATTTACATTATTGTTAGAGCAAGGGGATCAATGGTTGGTGGGAGGGCTGGTAGCCTTTTGGCGCCAGACTCTCTTTGGCGTACTGTTCCTCTGCTCGTATCATTCGACCTCGCGCAACGGCTCCAGTCAGCGCCAACTATCCCAAATTATTTTTTTTTAATTTCTAAACTAACCGATGGGGGTTTAAAAAAATTTCAAAATTTTGAAAATATAGCCATTATATGGGGCTGTTTAATTTTATTTTTTTTTGAAAAACTAGCCGTTTGACATTTTTTTAAATTTTTTTTCAAAAAACACACCCAAATCACTATATATTATACCTCTTTTCACCCAATTGTTTACAATCTAATCTTACACTTTTCTAAAAAAAAAAATGGATCCCAATCAGACTAACAACATACTTAACGATCCCTCCAACCAATTCCAAAACTACAATCCCGGTTCATCTTCGAATCCGGGTGCTTCTTCTCAACCACAATTCAACTATACCCCATTTTATCCACCACAACAAAATGAAGCTTTCATGAAATACCAACAAGATCAATGGGCGAAATTTCAACAATTTTAACAATCCCAAATGGGTTCACAACGACAACCACAACTTACACCACAATCCGACCAACAATCCCATCACCTAATCGACGAAGATGAAGAAAAAGTCCCGACACCAACGTCAAAGAAAGTTCGTCGGAAGACTACTAGTAAGAAGACTAGTAAGGCTAAGGCTAAAGAGGTGCTTCACGTGGTGGACGACGAAAAAGACGATGGTTCGAGTCGACATTTGTGGACTGATAGGAGTTGCTTTTGGCCAAATGTTACATAGAAATTTTCGAGGATCCAAATGTTGGTGTGAGTCAGACAACTGATACTTTTTGGTACCAGGTAGAAGAGGTATACAATTCGGTGGCGAAATCAAAAAAATTCCCGAAACGCACCAAGAAAATGTTAACGGGAAAATGGATACCGTTGAACCGTGTTATCAAGAAGTTTAATGGTCTTTATGACGAGATGCAAATGATGAGTGGGGAGAATGATGAGGGGTTTATGGAACGGGTTGACATAGCGTATAAACGGATGACAGGGGGGGGGGGGGGGGGGGGTAATTTTTAAGCACAAGTCGTCTTGGAATTTTTTGAAGGACAAGCATAATTGGAGGAACCCCGATTCGACTCAAGAAAGACGACACCGTCTCCGTGTTACCGAAGAAGGCCCCGAGTTCTTCAGTCCCGAGGCCACCCGGGTCGTATCGTATTGCTAAAAGTCAACGATCCACCAACTCATCGGCTAGTTCTAGTTCAAACCCGGAAACTTATCAACAAATGATGAAAGCGCAATACGAGCGTGAGACAAAAGCTCAGCTGGATATCATGGAGCGTGAGTTAAACACAAAAATTGAGTATTTCCACACGCACAAGGTGGCTCAAGAATTCGCCATTCTTCAAATCGACACAACCAATATGAGTGCATCGGATCGGGCTATCATCGAATTGCAAAAAGATGCAATTCGCGCACCGTATGCACCTCCCGAGAACTAGTTTATTTCTTTCCGTTATGTATTTTTTTTATTTTTATGTTCCGTATTTTTTTATTGTTATGTTTTTTTATTGTAATATTTTTTTTGTAATGTTTTTTTATTCATAAAGTTTTTATTTAAGTTATTTTGTGTTTTGAAAAAAAAAAAAAGAAATTATTATTTTCGTTGGCACCAGAAATTCTGGTGCCAACGGTTACCTCTGAAATGTGGTGCCAACAGGATTCTGGTGCCAAAGCCCCAGAATCCTACGTGGCGCCTTTGGCACCAGATTATGGTGCCAACGACTCTCAGCACTCTTAGTGTTCTTGGTGTGAACAAATTAGGTGTAAATTTATCATAAACTTCACATTTTAAAGTGTGAATTTTTGAAAATATGATCTATTAAATAATTCATCACATTTTTTTATATGTGGACTTTTTAATACTTCACACTTTAAAATGTGAAGAAATTTGAAACAATTTTAAGCACTCATAAGTTTGAATATTTTATAAATAAAGTTCACATTTTCTAAAGTGTGAAGAAAAAAGTGTGAACACAAGCTAAATTTATTGTTGTGACAAGTCCGTTAACAAACTTGTCCAAACATCTAGTTATAACAATTTTAGCTAGAGGTGCCAAAATGAGCGGACGGCGGGCAAAACGAGCGCGGGCAAATGGGTGCAAACTAAAACGGGAAAAACATATAAAAACGTAAAAGTACAGAATAATAATACTTGTTTGAAAGTCGGAATAATAAATTAAATGTAAAATATCCGCTCATTAAACCTATTTAGTGTCTAACTATCTTACATACGCCCATTAAACCAATTTATTTTCTTACATCCTTTTTAGAAAACTGCTCCATCCTTGAAAAGTATCAAAAATACTGGTGTATCTCTTTGGTTAAAAGTAGAAATGTGGGTCCTACTAAAATGTTGAAAAATATTGATTATTCCTTGTGGTCTGCCCTAATACACAAACATAATTAACTCATACACACACACAAACTTTAATCTCTCTCTAAACCCTAATACCCACCATCCAAACCAAAATTTACACACCAAATCAAAATTCAAAACCTAAAAAAATATTTCATACCAAAATAAAATCCCACCGTACAAATAAATACCCATAAAATACACCCCATAACATTTACTTCTACTTCACCACGATATATCGTATCGTTAATTTTCTGCCGCCAGGCAATTCCGCCGCTATGCGCGGGTAATCGTCTAGTTTAACAAAAAAGTGAATTGCATATATATCATTGCAAATAGTCAAAATTACATATATATCCACCTTAAACTTAAAATTACATATATATCCTTATCAAACATGATAAATTACATATATATCTAAATAATTATTTTTATATATTCAAATATAATTTTTTTATAACTAATTACATATTGATATTTTTATCTTTTTACTTCATCTTCTACCAAATGGCACATGGCGTTTTGTGATTGGTGAAATGCAGAGGCCCACTACTTCATATATTCTTTTTTTTCATCTCGGCATTTAATTGTGCCACGTGTTTTAATCCTATGATTAGACATCTTTTAAGCATACGAATTAGGTCTCTTTATCATTTTTCAATAACAAACGTTATTGAATTTTGAAAGAAATAGAATAAACAGTTATTCCTAGTTCTTATATTGATTGAGAAGAGAGGAATGGGTTCAAAACAAAGAAAAAAGAAATGGATGGATTCAAAGATCGAGGAAGTATTTAACCATTTAATTGTTCATCTAACATTAAAGATTTTAATTAATTTAAGATATTTATGGTAATACTGATAATTAAATATGATTTTTTGCTTGATATAAGATGAAGTAAAGGATAAAAATTAAATAAATGTGTAATTAGTTATGAACTAGACGATACCCGCGCATAGCGACGGAAATATCTGGCGATTGATAATTAGCGATATACGGTTTTGTGGAAAGTGTTTCGAGAAATATAAAGTGAATTATTAAAATAAAATTTCATATTTGGAAAGAGCTTGAACCGAAACTCAACAAAATAGAACCAAAATCAATATCATACTTCGGTTTGAGTATGTTAATCAGGTCTATCATTTTTTATCTCGCTGGAACCAAGAAAGCCGAAATTAAGTTTGAGCCTTTAATATTTGGCTAGTAGACTTGATGAAACACTTAAAAACATAGCACATATAATTTTAGTAGCAAAACTTGTGATGCAGACAAATGTAGTATGTGTATATGGGCTAAAGAAATTTATACTACATTACCAAAAGTGTTAGTCTACAGTAGGCAATAGTAGAAAAAAACAAGAACATAACTTTAGACTAAATTTTAAAATATGCCAGTAGCAAAACAAACAACTAAAGTAGCGAAAGTGCAGTCAAGAAGAATACACAAGTACTCATGTGTCGTTTTAAATTTGTGTATAAGTTTACGGTTAGCAACCTCTTTGTCTTTCATTTGATCTTCTATGTAGCCATCTTGATTTTGTACTGGATGTACGAATCAATCCGATGTTGAGTGCACACCACCAAAGCGTCTATATTGGTCGAGGTAGGGCTGAGCTTCACCACCCCTGTGATCCTAAACAAAAAGAGCATCCATCAGCAAGTTAAAGAAAGAAATACCATTTTCACATAATAGCAAATTGTTCCATTATTCACTTTGCTAGTTTGTCATATGTGCATTACGTACAAAAAATTTAATTAGTTAACTGTCATATTAATAACACAAGTAAATGACATAAGCTGCAACATTAACATGAAATAGAATTCATTCACAACATTGTTCCTCAAGGTCTCGAACAAACACAACTGCAAATTGTTCATTTTCGGTTAAAAAATAAATTACAGGCTTAGGTTATCTTTCTTAAATATTGTAACATTAATTTTTCTCATTTTCTACTCGACTATAAAACTATTGTTTCCTAATAGATCCAAACACATCAAACCACCATATTCAAACATGTGTATACACACCTTAAACAACAAATGGTCTAAATCTCCAAAATTTTCACAAGATCCCATTTCCACCTAAATTGTATAATTGATCACCCACCTGTAAAATGGAGCATATAAAATTTTAAAATTCCTAACTCGTACAAAATCTCATGAGCATACACGATTTCAGCATATATTTCATAATCCCATGTCTTTAGCTTACTTTGAGATTCATATTAATATCTATAATTACGGGTCGTTTGCTCACCACATTTTGAGCTCCATGTGGTTGCTGCATTCATGGACTCCTCACCCGTGAAGACCACGACAAGACCTAAAAAAGGTTTTTAAGGTCGTGAAATAGAAAATGTACCGAAAACTGAAACGGAGATACTGAAACGAGGGAACAAAAGTAGAAAATATAAGAGAAATATAACTCGTACTACTCATCTTTTCTTGTGATATTTCCAATAAAACCATCAGGTGCATGATTTTCATGCAATATTTAAATGCGACCAGTTTCGTTATTGCCGGCGGTCTAAAATCAAATGTTGAAAAAAAGTGGGTAAATGCTTTATATTACCATAATTGACCCAATACAATCCGTATTAAAAGCAATAATCTCATACCCGTTTCTTCTAATCACAGTAAGCCTCAACGCCAAAAGTTCTAAACACACATTCAACCGACTCAAAGCACCAACAACAACAGGATCAAGAACCCATGGCTTAGCAAACTTGTTCGCTATACCAGCAGCACATTTCATACTAGGTAGCCACTCGGTTGTTAGTGTATGAATGTTAAAACCAAAACTCCACAAAAATAACCGTCAACTCAGTTCATCTTTCGTCTTTCTAGTGCAGCAAGGAGGTTGGCCAATGTAGCATTTGATCTTTTTCACTATAAAAATAGCATAATCTTAAAAAAGCAAAAAAACAAAAATGTATTACATAAATATTATGAAAACGATGTATGCACATCAGACCTTGATGCAATCTGTTAGAGGGTAGAGGGTCGAGGCTTCGCCTTCAGATCTATGTGCTGTCTTATGTTCCTATATTTATCATGAGTCTTTTGGCATAAGTCAAGCGAACTTATTCTCGCCTCTATCAGCAGGAAACATGAGAAACTGCAACGGGTAGGACTGCAACGGGTAGGACCGTCATCAGTGTTCTATCAAGTAACAACCATCATATGTCCAAACAATAAATCATGTTGCAGCAAGGAAACCCTGTATGCAGCCTATTTTTAGCTCCGCGTCTATATCATAAATGCTTCTGGAAACAATATTGGTATAACATAACTTTAGACAATCATTTGCGGAACAAACTTTGGGAAATGGTCAAAAGCTACTTGTTTCAACTCCTACTAATCAAGTTGAAAATATAGCTTATTTTAGGCCATAAGTATAACTTGATAAGCAGTAATAAGTGTGCTTGTTCTGCTTATGTAATCCCTAACAGCTAAAATCAGCAAAAGGGGCGAAAAAACTAACACAATTTTAATCAAAAAGAAAACCCACAAACAAAACAAAATAAAGATTTAAGGCATTGGTCAATATGGGTGCAATCTAAGATATTGATGAATCTTAAACTCTATACAATTTTTAAAAAGAAATCATTGTTGACTTTAAGTATCCAATCAAATTCCTTTAATAATGGTCTTACAAAAAGAAGGATACGTTTTTGTAATTAGTCAATCTCACCAACCTTCTTAAAATCACCTGTTTTTTTAGCTTGGATGCTATGGGGTTTGCATCTGGGTTCACAGTTTTGATTTTTTTTTTACAGAAATCATCATTCAAATAATAAAAAATGGAAATTAAATAAAAGTAAACTGTACCAGTTTACGATTCAAACCGATCAACCAAAAGTTTGATCAACCACATGCAATCCTTTGCAGAAAAATATTGTTATCAGTTTCATTCGCTGGCACTGCAATCACAAAATCCAAAAGTTAATGAAGACCCATATAATAAAATCAAATCAATTACAAAAAACGCATAAAATCATATAAAAAAATCACAGGTTCTTGTTGTTTAGGCGTACCTGTATTTTAATATCTTGTTGGTCCCTTCTTATCCATAGCTGATGTAAACATAGGTCCCGCAAACAAAACAACCACGTAACCTCGCCGACGTCACCTGCCGACCATCAACGCCGCACACCATGAACGACGGCAACGAAGAAGCCAGCGGCAACGAAGTAGGTTGTGGTGGCAGATGAGATGAGATATCTGTGGCGGTAGATGTGGCGGCGGCTGCCACTTTTAGAGAGAGAAAGATGAAGCCGTGTATTTCATTTTTAGGGTTTATAGAGAGATGAAAGATGAGGCTGCTTTTGTGTGTGTTTTTTTAGTTATATCATTCTAAGTTTAAAAAAAGTCAGAACACAAAAATGGAAATATAGGAAACAGATTCCTATATTTACCTTTATAAATTCCTAGTTTCCTTGGATAAGTGTACTTAAAAAAAAAGTCATATATCCTTTATAAGTAGTAGGGATAGGGATATTTTACATTTAAATATGTAAAATTAATTATTTGGATATATATTTAATTTGTCATGTTTGATAAGGATATTTATGAGTTAACTACATTTTTGGTCCTTGTGGTTTGGTTCCGTCTTCAATTTTGGTCCAAAATCTCAAATAGTTTCGATTTTGGTCTAAAAGGTAAACTATTTTTTCACTTTTGGTCCAAATTTGAAACTGTTTCTCCACTACTTTGGTCCAAAATCGAAAGTATTTCTCCACTTTTGGTCCACTTTTGATAAGCTATTTTTTCATATTTAGACCAAAAGTGAAGGAATAGTTTACTTTTGGACCAAAATCGAAACTATTTGAATTTTTGGACCAAAAGTGAAAAGGAACCAAACCACAAGGACCAAAAGTGCAGTTTATAAGTTTAAACCGGATATATATATGCAATTTTGTATCTTTGCAAGGATATATATGCAATTATCTCTTAACAAAATAGGCAAAATTTACCACCTCTAATTTTAGCCCAGTTGATCCTCCAAAAACAATACATACTAGTAATTTGTTTAAATAATCTTCAACAACCCGCAAACTTTACAGCTATGGCCAGATTAAATAGTCACATAACTACTTACTTTATTTTAACGTCACATTAGCTTTTGACACATCACTTTAGCACCACCTAGCCCTGAACATATACAAACACAAACTTTATACAAACATACCTCACAATATACGTATGTAAATTTACAAACAACACCAACAAAATTTGTTAGGTGGTCAGTGGTCTGCACCACCCAACCAACACAAAAGTTGATATTCACGTGTGTTTGTGTTCGACCATTAGTGGCTTCATGTGTGGTCGAGGGGCATCACGTGGTAACACCATCCACCATAACACCCATTCGTTTTCAGTTTTCGCCATTAATTTTGCCAAACACACCCCTTCCGTCATTCTCAACTTAAACGGACTAAATTGTAACTGAGAAAAACATAAGGGGCCATACTTAACAAAAGACAAAACTATACTTTTATATACTCCACTCTTCTCGTCACGTTTAAAACAGAAAACCAATTTCCACGCTTCTCTCGTTCGTGCATCTTCTTCATAAATCGGTAAGCTACAAATCTTGTGACCATTAAATTCTGCATTTTATACGTTAATTTGTTGTTTTGATATATAGTCTGTATATCACGCATTCACGTTCATTAATTACGTAATGGTTAAAACTGCTTTAAAACTGCTTTATATAATTTGTTTAATACATAATTTTTTTTAATTAAATCGGGATCAAAAAGATATACTACAATCTTTAAACTTAAACCGCTAACTAGCTGAACCGGTTCCGGTTAAAAGCAGGTCAAATTTAAATACTCCCTAGTTTTTTCGTTTTCGAACCCGGTTAGAGACGCTGTGTTTGATGCGATCCGGGTCAATCCTACTCTCGTGACCCGGCCGGGTTCGTGTTGGTAAAGCCGTGTTGCCCCGGCCTCGTTTTGTTCCCAACCGGGTTGACGCGGCTAGATTTGTTGGGAAACCAAGCTGGCCCAGCCATGTTTGTTGAAAAACCGGGCTGTCCTGGCCGGGTTTTGTTACTAAACGTTTTTATATGCTTAGTATGTTTTATTCATGATCTATATATTGTTAGATTAATGGTAGAAATCCGGGTTAACCCAGTGTATCGACAGGGTGTTGAACAGCTAAACTGATGTGTCAGGATTCATTATGCCGCACAGTTTTAGGTAGAACGTTAGGCATATCTTGAGTCCTTTCAATCATTCCTCTTAGGTATGATATGAGGGTAAAAAGTGTATTTGGTTTCCTCTCGAATAAGCAGGTTATTATGAAGTGCTTATTCTGCGCCAAAATAAGCGAAGCGGTTTATTTTATCCCAACATTTAAAACTGCGTATATTGGCAAAAAGATAATCATATAAGCAGTTAGGCAGAAAACAGTAAGAAATGTCCCTAGCCGCCTGTTGGTAATTATTTAGGTGAATGGTCAGAATTGAACCGGTTTGGTTAAGTTTACTTGAGGTAAATTGAATTACAAGATTATAAGAAGCCTTAATACATATTTTCTCAATCATGGGGTTCAGATCAGGGTCGATTTATATTGTTGGTGAAGGTTCCTGAGAGTCTGAGCGTAGTTTGAGAATGCATCTTAATCTTTTGGCTAAAATTCTAAAAATAAAATCATATGCGTGTATTGTTTAGGAAGGAAGGCTGTTGAGGTTAAGTTATCGTTAGCCTTGGGGAGTTGGTGGTGCCTGTCATTAACTTATATCTAGCCTGTATGTGATTGTGGAGTTTGTACTTGGTACAACTGTCATCCTTATATGTAATTTTGGCAATTTATCCCTTTTGTCTCGAGCTTAAATTCAACCGATGCTGTTAGGATTTTATGCTTTATAAAAGTGAAAAACGGATTGGCATCATCTTGATGAGGTGCTTTTGAGAACAATCATGACGATCAAGTCAGCAAGTGAGATCACTTAGGGCACAATTTGATTGCAAGAGATGCAGTTTATGCATGTTAGACACATTTCCCGCTAAATATGTATGTATAAATTAGGTACGACCGTACTCCAAACGGTGGAGCAGGGTCGGCAGGATTTGCAAGGCCATCTCCGAACCACTCCCTTGGTTGCTTTGGTGGTACTCAAGTACTTAGGTATTTCAGTGGTCTATTGTAGTTCGGCAGTCCTCTAAGATTCTGCTCGTGTACATCTTTAATAAGTGAACACTCTCATAGATTTTCCATCTTTCCTTTAGGTTCTACTAGTTGGTTTGCCTTCCTTTGCAACCAAGAATCCGGAATATTTGTTTTTGATTAGTTTCTCTTGTATCCGAGTTACATTTATATTGTCATGTGATTGCCAATTTTCTAATTGTGGTCAACATAAGTGCTTTTTACATATTAATAGCATCTTATGTTTTTGAACTTCAATATTTTTAATCTCTGGCATTTTGGGGTTATGCAGCTTATTGGTGAGTTAAGGTCTGGCAAACATGAATACCAGCAGAAGCAGAAATGGAATTCAACTTTTGTTAGCTGCAGAGCAAGATGCTCAGCAAATTGTGAATGCTGCTCGGAATGGTTGGTATTTCTTGCCATGCATAGTTATATTTTACCGTTTGATTAATTCACGATTACTTAAAGCTCTTTTATTACTGTAGTACTTATACATTGCAAAGTCTTTATTATTTGTGATGATATACTAATACAAGTCTGTAATAGCTGTCTTGTTGAAATTGACCTTTGAAGATGCATTTGCTGATGCTCATTGGTTTATATGTACTACCTGTCAAGTTTAAATGAAGTAGTACGTGACACACCACCGACTTGTGATATATATTTTTACTTGCTGATTTAGTTTGTATCAAGAGAAGAAGATAATATATTTTCATGAATATTACTACTAATTTGCTATTTGGTGTTCAATATCATTTGAGCTTTGTGATGCGTGCTATATGATTCAATAAGTATCTGTTCCACCTAAATCATGACAGCACATTTGACTGATTATAAATTTGAAGGCGTGTCTACTCAGTAGTTATCTAGGTCTAAGAGTCTAATTTGTCACTTAAGGTACTCCAGTCATAATTATGTTTAATAACCAAACTTCTGTAATAACTGTTGCCTAATGTGTTCTATCGCTATAAAGTGAGTTCATGCCATCCTGTTTCTTTTTGCAGAAAAACTGGCTCGGATGAAACAGGCCAAAGAAGAGGCTGAGAAGGAGGTTGCTGAATTTCGTGCTCAAATGGAAGCCGATTTTCAGAGGAAACTTGCAGAGGTATATTATTTTTTTTATAAGAATTTCCTTTAATTTGTGAGAAAAGTACTGCAAGTTCCAATGTATCAACTATTGTGGTTTTGCTGTTTGTTTTGTGCCTAATATATGTGAAACATGACAGTCTAGCGGAGATTCGGGTGCCAATGTGAAGCGTCTTGAGAAAGAAACCGAGGAAAAGATTCAACTTTTAAAGATGGATGCTGACAGAATTTCACATGATGTTGTTGACATGCTTCTGAAACTCGTCACCTCTGTCAGGTATTAAATTTAGAGCCTCAAGTGTCTCTCAAGTGTGATTGTGTGCACGTTGGGGCTAAGTTGAACATCTTGCGGATGGTCTCATCTGTTGCGTGTTAATAATTCGTTTATGCTTTATAGTGTGATTTAAGCTTCTAGACGAATGGGGAACTGCTCAATGCTCATTTTCTTGTGTGATCAGATGTTAGTTGAATCATATATCTTTGTGAAATCAGTAGTTTGACTTTTTAGTAGTCCATGAATCTGCATTTTACCTTCAAATTATTTATGTTATTCATTGAGAACTATGTGAAGACTACATTAAATCCATATTTTTGAAAGTTGATATAATTATTTATGTTAAGATTTGAAGTAACGCTTTTGTATAGTACTCTCGGTTTCCATAATCCATAGAGCTGCTGCAGAGCATACTGCCCTGGATTTGTATGCTCTGGATTGGTATCGTCAATTTTTCATTGAAAGACAGTATACTTCGATATCTAAAAAGTAGAATGCAGTAGGTTTCTTTGGGAAGTAAAATGATTTAATCGTTTATCTGGGTTTCTGTTGTATGTATTGTGGCTAACCGCTAACAAATAATGCTCAGTTCCAGTATGTTCTGTTCTGACCCAGTGACCCGAATGAATATGGCCTGTAAGTTTATACTGACATTGTAACCATAACGCAACACCACACGACTCTGAGATAATCTATAAACTCAGTGACATTAAAATTGAAAAAGAACTCGCGTTACATGAAAAATCTCATAGCATCTTCAATGCATCAAGCTTCTCTAGTAACTTCTGTTATAATAAAACCTATTGCTTGAATGCAGCTCCCTTGCACAGAAGATTTCATAAAGCTTTTTCATTTATTTTAAGTTCTAGTTTTAATATTGGTGTTAAACGGATTTTATCTAGTCTTTGCTTCAAAGACTTGAGGATGCCCCAAATAAGCTATTACTAGTAATTAGTTATTCACTCCAATGCTAGAAAGCTTTTGGGATAGAACTTGTATTGGAGATGCTTTCGATCAATCCACCCATGAGCCAATCAGCCAATGGCAGATGACTCGCCAGCTGAAGAGATGAAATGATACCCAACTGAAGAGACGAAATGATACCTAACTCGAAAATTCAACTAAAAATATATTTATTCTATATGCTCCCCTAGAAGCTCCTGGCAGATAACGTTGACGGAACACATGAAGAAGAATCGACTAAATTGATCGACTCTTGCGATCCAAATCCACCAACTGGAGAAACGCTGTCTGATATGGGAATTAGTGATTGATCTTATTGGCTATTTCATCAGACATAAACGTGAAGGATCTTCCGTACTCTAAACCCAAATAATAACTTCAACCAACTCCTTTATATGAAATAAATCATAATTGAACCTGTGACGCGCAAAATTCTACACGCTATGAACAGACAAAACTCCTTAATGAGTTAATCCATCGTGACTTGCGAAGGCCTATGCGTGCTTATGAATCCACATGTTTGAGATTTGCTTACTTTTTAGCTTAGCTATGAAAACCTCATTTTTGAGGTCTGCTTGCATGTGTTTTTTGTTCCGGCAATGCTGTGCATGAAGTTCTCGATGAATGTTCCCCGAACACTTTTTGGCTAACCTTCGCATCATGGTGTCACTTCTAAATTACCTCTCTGACTCGTGTTACCTGTGTTTGTGACCATGTCCTTTATTTCTATGTTTTTTTAATTTCATTTGAAAACGTTTTTGAAGATACTGCGATTTAAAACTGCTCAAATGATTGTTGTCCCTCCCATTCAACAAGTCTTATATCTTGTGTATGATCACCACGTTTTTTTCTGGCTGTGTTGCATCTTTTCACAATCTGGGTTTAATGTACACTCTCATGTGCAAAGCATTGCACCAGAACCCCCAACCCGCTCCTTTCAACGCAATGTACCATCGTTGGTACAACTTGTTTTGTTGGCTATTGGATCTATATCGAAAATCACCTCCTTCTCCCCTGCATCTATTGATAGGCAACATGGGACCAACTCTCATTTATTAGATTTCTTCAAAAACATTTTACGTATAAATGACAGTACCAACCTCACGTCATTTATGGTTGTATTGAATATTTTCCTTCTAGCTTATTGACAAAATGACATTACTCGTATAAAACTGTAGAAGTTCTCTCAGGTGCAGACAAAATCGAAGCTACATGTTAAATTTGAATATTTGTACAATATAATAGCATGCAGAAAGAACGGTAGATACATAAACAAGTTTTTGAGCGTACTGATTTCTGCAATGGAATGAATGTGTCTGAGTAGTACATGTTAGAAGATAATACAAGATATTAGAATATAGGAAAAGAACAAATGTTATCGACACACAGAAAGGACTTTTGCAACAGGACACCTGCATTCATAGTCTAGCAGCCCGGTAGCTTGTGCACGAATAGTCGAATACGGTGTCTTTGTTATGTTAATGACATGGTTTTCACTGCTTAAGGAGCCCACCACGCTCATTATTTGCCATATATATTTTTAAAGAAGTGACGTCTTGCTGCGTATTTTGATGTATATCAGCATGGTTGTATGCATGGTTGGAAGTATTGCAAGATGATACGTAGGGGCGAACCGCGTTCGGCTAGTGATAGAAATCGAGTCTGGTTCACATTGGCGGTTCCGGACCAGCCAACTTTAACATTTCATGTTTACTAAATCATTTTGAAACAACTCTAACACAGACATGTCTGGTCAAACGGGTAGGAAAAGAATTTGTGTGTCAATAGGCCAAAAGAGATAAATACGGTTCTTCGACGATATTGGAGTTAAATACATTTAATTGGGAAATAAGAAATGCCATCTAGTGAAGATTCCTAATTGACCAAACACGAGATGTTGTATGTACACACTGCAAAGACGAAATGTTGTTGGAATCAGCCTCCTCGGACCCGGACTCACACCACACAAACACCAATCAAAATGGCACTTGGTTTTCACTGCTTGTGTTTATTAAGATAGGAAACTGATACAACTTACAAATAGAACTACATGATGCCTTATATAACTTTTACAACAAAGCCACTCAGCATGAAAGTAGGAGTAAACTAATAACTACCTAAGGACTAGGTACCATGAAACTCAACGTGCCAATGTACCTGCATGAAACTCGGTCACACACTTTTACTGATTCAACCTTTTAACTAAACTATATACATAAAGTATTATTAAATAAAACTCTTCCTATGCCATGCCATGCACGTGAAATCTTGACATAAACCGATTAAACCCAACAATCACCACCTTAATCGGTTATTCATGGCACCCCGGTCACATCCCGAACACATTCTTTCGAAAACATCTCGTTTCTCGACTTTTCCCGAACACATCCAAATCCATTTCGCTGAATGCAACTAACAACGTCATCGAACTTACTGATTCAATGCTACCATTGTACAAGAAGGTGCTCCTGATGCGTCTCCTTGCTGCTCTTGCTACTTGCCACTATTTTCTACTTACTTACTTTCTTTCTCGTTCTTGCTACCTTTTTATTTCAAACTTTCTTACTATCTTTCTTGCGAACGTTCTTGCTAGCGTTCTTGCCACGGTCTTGCTTCATTCCTGTTCTTGCTCCGGTGTTCTTGCTCCGGTCTTTTATCTCTTGATCGAGATAAAACTTTGTTCTGGTCCTTTTTTTTTTTTGAATCTTCGGTCTTATTGATTCAATAATTCGGTCTTCGGTCTTTAATTCAACAGCATCTTTCGGTCTTATGCTGTTGAAATTCGGTCTTCAGCTATTAAAGCTCCGGTCTCGACAACCCGCCGGTCATGGTTATCTTTTGCGGTCTTCGGTCTATTCTTTCTCAGGTGAGCTTTCGGTCTTTTGTCACCTGTGTCGGTCTAGGTGCTGCCCGGTCTTTTGCAGCTCCTCGGTCTTTTCGGTCTTTCGGCCTTTCGGTCTTCGGCCTTTCGGCCGTCGGTCTTTCGATCTTTCGATCTTCGGTCTTTTGAATCAACAGTATCATTCGGTCTTTGCTGTTGAAACTCGGTCTTCCTTTCTTTCTCGGGCAATACGCGGTCACGGTCTCGGTCTAGGTTTCCTCCTTCGATCTCGGTCTTGACTTTTTCAGTCTCTGTCTCGGTCTAGGAACTGTCGTACCGCCGGTCTTTTGCGGTTCTTCGGCCCTCGCGGTCTTATAAAGCTTTCTACGATCAAAGCTTGCTGCCCACTTTGGTCTTTCGTTGCCTTAGTACATAGAAGGCATTCAGTCTGTTTTCAAACAGCCCCTCGCTGTCCGAACCTTCTCAACACCTGCCCTCCACCGATCGACACACCCGCCGATGGCGGAGGCTTCCCCGGTAAGAGCCTAGCGCTCTGATACCAAATGTTGGAATCAGCCTCCTCGGACCCGGACTCACACCACACAAACACCAATCAAAATGGCACTTGGTTTTCACTGCTTGTGTTTATTAAGATAGGAAACTGATACAACTTACAAATAGAACTACATGATGCCTTATATAACTTTTACAACAAAGCCACTCAGCATGAAAGTAGGAGTAAACTAATAACTACCTAAGGACTAGGTACCATGAAACTCAACGTGCCAATGTACCTGCATGAAACTCGGTCACACACTTTTACTGATTCAACCTTTTAACTAAACTATATACATAAAGTATTATTAAATAAAACTCTTCCTATGCCATGCCATGCACGTGAAATCTTGACATAAACCGATTAAACCCAACAAATGTCACTTCCTGCACAAGTCATGCAAGTTATACGTGCTCCTTCAAAAGCTCATGGATGCGTTGATGGTTCGCATGAACAAAAATCTACTAAATTGCATCGACCTTTGCAATGTGAATCCTACAACCGGGCAGGGATGATGTATCACAATTACATTTGTAAGACTAGCAGTTAATATTGTTAACTCATCTATACTCTCACCTGTCTTATAAGTGAAGTGCGTTTGATACTCTAAACATCAAACGATAATTAACTGAATCTCTTTTTGAGGAAGAAGTCTTGACAATTTAACATTCAGTATTCAAGATTTTTCACATAATAAACACAAAGAACTACCCTATTCCATCACTTGAGAAAACCTAGCATATTTTACATTTGGTTCAAGTACTTTATTTATCTCCAAGTGCGGCGATTTGGAAATTTTCCTGATCTTTAGTTGCTCCGTGACAAATATCAGGTTTCAAGGTTTTCTCACCTCCTTTTAAGTGTTTAGCAATAAATTTTGTTATTAAGTGTTGTTGATACCTACTATTTGATTGACTTCATTGTGCTCTAATTTACCATGTTCAGCTTTTTTTGACGATTTTGTTTTAAGAGCCACGAAGAAATATCATTAAGGCTTATAGCAAGAAGCTAGAGCTTCTTCGACGATTGTATTAAAAGCTTAGCTGCAGCAAATCAGGCGGATACATTTCAACATCTTCTTTTTTACTTAACCCTAGGTTGAAACTGTTCTAATGACCATGAGCTTGGTGACACTCACACTCCACATGTGCGTCGCATAACCAGCCACCCCCTCCTCCGACGTAACGTTTCAGAGTTGGGTATCACCTCTTTTCCTCCGTCTCTTCATAGGACAACTTAGACCAAGTCTTTATGTTTACGAAGACAAGGATTTCAATATCTATATATTTTCCCTAGATTTCTTAAAAAACATGTATGTAATACATAGTACGTTGTTTTATTTTCCGAATGACATATGATAACACATAATGTAAAGATGACCAAGTAATTTTTGGCCGGTTTGTATTGTGTGATTTCCATCTAGCTTATTGACAAAATGTTACGGGCTATCATAAAACTGTAAAGGTGTCCTCTCCTCTCATTGTAGACAGAAAGATGTTTTGAAAACTAGTAACAAGTCATTTGGGCCTACTGATATCATGAATGTGTCGAATGAGTACATGTTGGAAGATAATATAAAATATTAGAAGTTTGGAAAGAACACATGTTATCTCGTACATGAAGAAAGTACCCTTTTTTTCCAACGGGACACCTGAATTCATAGTCTAGAATAATTCCCTTGGCTACGTTCATGAATCATGACTAGTTTTCACTGGTTATATAGAGCCCACCACCTCCATTATATTCTTCTAAAGTTTGATAAACTTATGCATTTCGCTTATTTCTATGTATATCAGCATGGTAATATGGTAGAAAGTTTGGCAAGATGGTACGTATGTAGGAGCCTAGCCACATTGCTAAGGGTGCTCGTGATAATGTGATGATTTTCGTATAAAAAAGTATAATAGTATAGTGAAAAAACGATCGAGAAGATATCAAAAATGATAGACGTGATGTAATGATATCGTTAAACTACATCCTTAAACTACGGTCGAGAAGTAATGAAGAGGACACGATTAAGGAGCTTGTCGAGGAATATTTGAAACACCTAAGAGCGTGACAAGAGAATTCAATGGAGGCACGAACGAAATTACAGGTAGTGGGAATAGAGGGTTACTTTTTTAAAAACTTGGGTTACCGGTTCTACTCCTACTTGTAAAATAACACATAAGAAAAATCAATTTGATATCAAGTCAATTAAATATAATTTTAATTTGTTTTTAATGGTATTTAATAACTTACCCGTTTTATATGTTAACATTCATAGACATGTCAATCTAAAAGTTTTTATATAAACTATTTTTTATCTGCCCAACACATAAGAAAAATACATCATAAAATTATTAAGCTCTTAATCATGTCAACACTCTCTATAGTTTCAGGTATGTTATATTTTTTTATATTATTTATGTGATTATTATCTTATTCTGAGATCATTGTGATTGTTTACGTGTGATATCAAAAAACAAAGTTTTAAATAAAATAATAATTCGTAGCTAATTGATCTAGCGAGTAATGTATCATAAATTGTTACTCAATCCCAAGTTTTTGGTTTAATTGAATGTCTATTTGTCCACTGGTTGTATGGTATATATAAATGTTTTTGACACGACTGAAAGTAATAAAAAAGTATGCCTTGTTGAAATATAAATAGTTGGCGACTTGGCGCTTTTTAATTATACTTAATATGTGCGCAAAGCATAACAAAATGCATTTAATGCAACGTCTTGTTTCTTTTGACGTGGACCTTTTGATGTTTCAGATTAACTATTTCGTGAACAACCAAATGTGACATCGTGTCATTGATGTTTGTTCATTGACTTTAAATCCTAAGAAATTGTGAAATATATGCCCAAGATTTCACCTACCATAAATATATAAAAGAAACTGTGATTTTCTTGTCATAAAATCAAGATCCATTTTGTTTATGTCTAAAATAAGGATATTGTATGTGTACCTTTATAAACGCTTTCAAATATGAAAAGAAATGTTATTGTGATGATTCTTTAATTGTCATGTAAATCATATGCGTAGTAAACAATTACATTATTTATAACATTCTTACGTTTTAAATCTTATTCAAAGTTTTTAAAGTCATTATTTATATATATAACATTAAGATGAGATTAAGTTATTAGTCATTAAAAGGGTAATTTATTTAATGTTTTAGTCGTATGATATTAGTTGATATAAGTTATTTAAAGAAAAATTGTTCTTTTATAACTAATAAATTAAAAGTTAAAAATTGATAAAAAAATTTTGTATGTTTGTAGTTATCTAAAGATATTTTATATATTTTCTTGTAAAGTTTTATTAATGATGATGCTATATTTTGTGTTTAACCAAAATGAACGAATAATATATATTTCACTTATTTATTTCGTATGTAATTTTTTTTAATAGTAATCATATACATTATTTTTACAGCAATTAATCTTAAATCTCAAGCTTTTTTTGTTACCTTATTTATCGGTGTGAATTTCTCTGAAGCGAACAAGTCACTTTCCATTTAGGTGTTTCATATCTTGCTTGGCGTTAATGGAGGATAAGCACGTGGACCTCACTGATAAAAGTACAGAGGCTTAAAAATCATACCATAAAGCATGGACAAGGTCTAAAAGACTCTACTTGAATTTTATGCGAATGTCAATTGCCAACAACATTAAGTCTACTCTTACTTACATTGAAAATTAGAATGCTAAAGATGTTTTTAAGTTAGTGGAATAGAAGTTTCGTTCTGCTGACAAAGCACTAGCTGAGACACTTAGGGTATGTTTGGTAGAAAGAAATTTAGAGAAATAGAATTACACAAAAAATAGAAATTTAGAGAATAGAAATCAATGGGAGAATTTTTATATATTCCACTGTTTGGTATTTTGGTAACAAGAGAGATTTTTATAGAGAAATAAGGAAAAAAAATACATTTAAATTTATAAATATAAAACATAATAAATATATTTTGCAAAATATTTCATACGGTTACGAATTATTTATCATTTTGATAAAACCATATTATCATTTTCTAAAGCCTAACAATAGCAGATCACTATCTTATCTCAAGACATACACCATCAACAATGGCAGATCTGTTCCAATTAGTTTGACTCAAGAGCAGATCTGTTGGATCGAAATGAACACTGATTTGTCTAATCAATATCAAAGATCTGCTACATATGTGAGATATGGTATCTTTATAGTCAGCAAACATACGACAATTTGGATCAGCAAAACACCAACATGGTTTTTTGATTTTGTGTCTTGTGGAGCTCACATATCTCTTTTTTGTTGCTTAATTGATAAAGAATTGGGTTTCCACTCCAAAAGTAGAAGAAAATAAAGAATTGAGTTTGTGTGTAAACTTAACTCCCTGAGATTTATAAATCTCCGCTTTTTTATTTCTCTGCACTACCAAACAGGGGAAATGTGCTAATTTCCATTTCTTTACCTTTATTTCCTCCAACCAAACATGCCCTTATGGTTGGACTCACTACCATGAAATTTGATGGTTTAAAGAGTATGAAACAACATGTACTTGACATGACTAATAACACAGCAAGACTTAAGGCACTAAGTATGAATGTGGGTGGCTCTTTCTTTGTGCAATTCATTATGAATTCACTTCCTTCTGAATATGGTCCATACCAGGAGGAAATAAATTCATAATTGCACCATGAAAGAGTCATTCACATTTATACCTAATGTCTTAAGTCTTGATGCGTTATTAGTCATGTCAAGGACATGTTGTTGCGTACTCTTTGAACCATCAAATTTCATGGTAGTGAGTTCAACCATAAGTGTCCCATTTAGGGATTTGTCAATTGATCGAAACTTCTTTTCCACTGTTAATAAGAGTAGACTTAATGTTGTTGGCAATTGACATCTGCATAAAGTTCAAGTAGAGTCTATTAGGCATTGTCCATGCCTTATGGTGTGATTTTTGAGCCTCTATACTTTTATCAGTGAGATTAGCATGCTTATCCTCCATTAGCGCCAAGTTAAGATCCAAAGCACCTAAATGAAAAGTGGTTTGTTCGCTCTATTCAGAGAAATTCACACCGGTAAACAAGGTTAATTAATGCAAAAATGCTATATGGTTACTACTTAAAAAAAATACATAGGAGATAAATAAGTGAAATATATATTATTTGTTTTCTTTGGGTAAACACAAAACTATATCATCATCATTATTCGAATGCAATAAAACTTTTAAAAAATAAAATAGACTTTGTGAAATGTATATAGCATTTTTAAATAACTAAAAGCACATGAAATAAGTGTATCAATTTTTAACTTCTAATTTATTAGATGTAGAAAAAACAACTTTTTTCTTTAGGCAAAAGTTATACTAGTAATTGTTATCAACTAATAAAATATACAATAGTATTTATTATACCAAATAATATCATATGACTAGTACTTAAAATAAGTTTGCCGCTCTGGTGACTAAAAACTTAATTTTATTTTAATGTCATATAAATATATAATAATTTTCGATTAAGATTTAAAACGTAAAAATGTTATAAATAATGTAATTATAGTTTATCACACATATGGGCGGATTTTAGTATAGACTGGGGAGAGCCTTCACCCTCTAAAGATCATGACTCGTAATGTAAATATTATGCATTATATTTAAATGTTATTGTTTATTTTTTTATTTTAATATATGAAAAATAACTCAATCCTTGTAAAATAAAGATTAAAATCCATCATTGATCACACATATAATTTACATGACAATTAAAGAAATCACACTAATATTTTTTTTCATATTTGAAAGCGTTTATAATGGCACACACATAATATCCTTAATTTAGACATAAATAAAATGGATATTCATTGCATGACAAGAAAATCATATTTTCTTATATTTTAGTATATAATATTTGAGATAATTCTAAATTTAGAAAGTTTGAAAATTAAGACTTTTAAAATTGATTGTTATAGAAATATACATTTGTAACAAGATGTGAAATCTTAATAATCATCTCCTTTGTAACAAATTTCTATAACAACCTATTAAAAACTTATTTCTATTTTTAAATTGAAATATATTTTTATCGATTTATTTTTTTTTATAATCTAATTTCACAATATTTTTTATAAATTCGTGCTGTTTAATTCAACATCCTTTTTATATATTTTAATACTTTTTGTTTTTTTCTTTTTTAGTGAGTTTATTTTATTTTGATTCAATTTTTTACAACTTCAATCTTAATCGGATTACAATATTGAAATTGATGCGAAAAAAGCGTAACATTTGTTCGCTTAATAAATCGTCATCGAATACCCGTCGTCGTATTGCGCGCGTATTATACTAGTATATATAAATAGGTAGTTAAATTTTGGGCATATATTTCACAATTTCTCATGACAAATATATTTAGTTTCCTTTGTAGATAAGATCATTTTTAATTTTCGAAAATCTGTACGGTTTAAAATCAATGAGCAGAACTTGAGAAGATGTTTTTCCACATCAATGATATGGTCATATTAATTGCTTCTTACTTTCTATTAAATATCTTTTTATTAATGCTAATAAAATGCAATTAAAAGCAACTTATCGTTTTAATACTCGAGTTTTTAGTTAATCTGTCTTGTTGACCGGTGCACAGGACAATCGGTTCAATTGGTTGAACCGTTTAGCCAAACCGATTTCACATACCTATATATATATATTTTTATATGTCATATGTATTGTATAATTTTTTAACTTATCTTACCTCGAATTATATCGATAAAAAATATTTATTCTTTAGTCATAAGCTTTAGTTTATATTTATAACGTTATACCGAAAAGAAGTAAAAATTATTAATTTATGATTACGGCTGTGTTTGGTGAAGAGGTTTTAGAAGCATTTAGGAGCGGTGAGCAGTGAGTATTGAGCGTTGTAAAATTTAATGTTCGTTTGGCAAGCTTTTAAGAGCGGTGACTATTTTTTCGGAATGTTCATTTTCCAATGCTCGTTAAAGTAGCATTTGAGAGCATTGAGCATTATGAAAATGTTTTACATAGTATATTTACAAATACAACTATGTTACCAAACGTCTTTATTAAAAAATACAGCTACTGCTCCCAACCGCAGCTCACAACTACTGCTCACAACTACTGTCCACAGCTACTGCTCTCTGTTACTGCTATTTCTGCCAAACATAGCCTACAAGTTGTAGTAAATTATAATAGAACAATGTGTATTAGTTTATGTTTAAGTCAATTTTAACTTTATTTTAGCTAATACTAGTCATCATCACTTCACTTTATTTTTTAAACTTATAAATGCTTTTGAAAAAAAATGTTAATTTTTATAAAAATTCGTGACCTGACCCGGTTTAACAAATTAGGTCAACACGGTTCAACAAAAAATCGACGGTTCAATCCGGTTGACAAATAAGCAAAAACCAGTAATATCTGACGCAGTCTTTAAGTCAGTTCACAGATCAACCGATTCAACCAGTCGAATTAACCCAAATTTTAAAACATTAATTCAAATATACAATAATTTTACAAGATGCATCATATGAGTCAAGACTTAAAAAAACATGCGACCAATATAATTTTCTTTAGTGCGGAAAATATAACACATAATTTCAATGATATAATGAAGCAAATAGACTCGTATCATCGAGTAAGGGTGAGTATTTGTACCGTCGAACTGGACCGAAAAACCGAAACGGACCGGATTGACCCAGACCGGACCGAGGAAATTTGGTTCGATCTTCGTTCCGTGACTTTGGATCATTCCGGTCCTCGGTCCGGTCCGGTTCGGTCTTACAAAAAATTATTTTATTTTGCCTAATTAGGACCGGACAAGACCGGACCGGACCATTTCGGTCCGGTCTTGGTCCGAGGTTTTGGACCAATTCGGTCCTCGGTCCGGTCCGGTTCTGTTTGGGTCTGCCGCTTAGCGCTATCATCGAGTAGCCTAAATATAATATAAACATATTTTGTAATTACTATATTTAGTGACCCATGTTTAGCAGAAAGGTTATCTTAGATACTTTGTATCATTTGAATGCAAGTGAATCAATCCCTACCTTCCACCCATCAAAGATAAAGGGACCAGCTTAATTTCACTTTATTAATTAAAAAGTTGGAATCGTATTTTGGTCTTTTCACCCCCCCCCCCCCCCTCACCTAACAACACTACCTCCCACATCTCAGATCTATGAGATCGATACTTTCTCTTTTCTTCTTCTTCTCTCTAAAACGCACACACAAACACATCTCCGGTCCATATATGAAAATGGTTCAATTAATCGTTTGCTTTTTTCTTTTATCACTGATTACATCATCTCATTCCTTGCTCGAATACGACTATCACGAATTATATCCTTAAGCACAACGAATCATCAAGTCCACTCGTTGCCGCATTCACGTTCAACACAAAGGTGTTGCACGTGTTATGCTTCATTTAGTTGTTCACGATTGTTGCATACAAGTTCGATCTCGTCAATTAATTTATTTTATCAGTTTATTGGTTTAGTTAAGATTGTGTTTATTTTGGTGTTATCGTTGATTGATTAATTGTTAATTCATGTGATTATGGATGTGTTGGATATTGATATTTTTTGTTGTTGTTGTTGTGTAGACTTAGGAGTAACATAACTTGAAGATAGTTTGAGTAAGCATAGATAAGCATTTGTTGAAGTTGTGTGTTAAGCATAAAGCGAAGTTAAATGCTTAATCTACGTTGAACAGATGTATCATATATGATACTTCATATATCATATATGATGGATATATCATATATGATATAGGAAGGTATCATATATGATATAGGAAGGTATCATATATGATAAGATGAAATGTGCTTGAAAACAAATACAAACAAGTCTGTGATCTCCTGGTTAGTAATCAAAAGTTAGTTGTGTGTATATTATCATTATGATAATCTGGTTGAAATTCAACTTCTGTGATATATCATATTTGATAATCTGGTTGAAACTAAGACCAAATATTTTTATTTGTGTAGTGAAGTTGTTTTCAATGCATTTTGAAGAACTCAATCATCTCAAGGCCAAGAAGTGGAACATCGGATTCCAGATTGAAATATCAAGATCATGTGCATGAAATGACAAAGACGAGTCTCAAGTTTGCAACAAAAATATTGACGGCTAATATCAACATCCATTGTTTTAAACATTAGAATTGTTTATCTTTTAGAAATTTGTGTATGGTGATGTATTAGTTTAACTTAGTAACGCTACTCAATAATTATCATTTTTGTTAAGTATGAAAATGGCGAAACATCTATAGATGTAACTTTTGGATAATATTGTTATTTTGTTAACGTTTTTATTATATTCCTGAAGCATAGTTTTTACCTTATTTTTAGTATCATATATGATAGTACCTGTAACTCTAATTCTGCCATATATGATACTGCATTATCATATATGATAATACAGTATCATATATGATACTAAAAAATAGTTTGACAGATTAAACAAAGAGTCTGCTGAAGTCATAAATTAAAACACAGCTTCTGCTAGATTCATGATTAAACACTTGTTCAAAAAATAAAAAAAGTACTTTTTTATGAGTATCATATATGATAATGCATTATCATATATGATACTCAAAAAAAGTTTTCCAGAATAAACAAATGGTCTATTGACTTCATGATTAAAACAAAGAGCCTGCTGAATTAATGATTAAACATTTGTTTAGAAAATAAAAAAGAGTGCTTGTTAAGAGCATACTGATGACGTATAATCCTTCTTTGGGATTGGATACCCCGACCCACGGGTACTACCCGTATCCATTGAGTATGGATCATTACTTCACAGCGCGCGCACGGCCCAGGAGGCCCGGTAAGCCGCTGTCACACAACGGTTTATTACTTAGTCGTGCCCTCGTCGCACCGAGACAGGATTAGACATAATATAATCTATCTTATAATTATAGTCGCCTAAAGAAAAGGGATATACACTTACCTTAGTTATGTGATAAGGATCAAACTATTTTAAGTCATTATCTCTTCCTTAGGCCGCAAGAGTAGGAGAGGCCAGCCAAGACTCTCTCGGGTATAAAAGGAACCTCTGAGGTTCCACAAAGACACGATACACAATCACCAGAGTCTAATAGTGGGACGCGCGCCCATGGTAAGCCTAACGGTGTCTGTTATTTAGTGTGTAGGGTCTTCAAACAAGATTCACTTGGTGCAAGAGCTAGAGGCCACAAGACCCCGAATTAAGCCTAATTCGGGTCAAGCACGGTCCATTCAACTTTTGTATCAACAAGTTGGCGCCATCCATGGGACCCTACACTAAACCCTAAGTAATGACTAAAAGCAGCGCAAACCCGTCCCACCTAAAGGGTGGACCTAAGAAACCACAAGGGCCACCCTTGGGATTTGAATCACTCAACAACCCTGGGTGGGGGCTGGGAGGAAAAGGACCACAAGTGCCTACTCCCCCACTAATCACCCCCATCCTACAGGGGACAGGAGATGCATCGTCCTCACATGAAACTCTCGCTGTACCTCGTAGAGAGGCATTGAACGCAAGGACTGAGTTAACGCTACAAACTACACTAGAGACTCCTCCTATACCCGAACAAGACATGATCGAATACGTTGCAAAAAAATTCGCAGCTTTGGTGCCGCTCATGAAAGCACAAATGAAGACAAACCCAACAAGAGATTTAAGGATCAACCTTGATTTCGATAGAGAACTTAGGGATTTGGAGGGTCAAATCCTAAAAAGAAATTTCGAAAAGAAAGGAGGAAACGGATAAGGGAAGGGGAACCGGACATGTCGATGTCCCACCCTGATGCGCCACTCATCGAAGACGCACCATCTCCATATAACTCCGATGGATAAAGAGAAGAAGATAATTTTATCACACCAACAAACTGTTGGGTTTAATCGGGTTGTCGGGTTCACGTATGCATGAATGGAACACTCCTAGTATAATAAGTGTGCATGTTTTATAATAATAGGACTTAGTAAAACATTATGGCAGATTCTAAGGATGTGCATGGAACACATTTTGCCGGTTCTTTAGGAAGTCAGTTAGGAGTATATGTTAGTGGTGTTGTAGTGCATGTAAGGCTATAAATAGCCATAGTTTTTTCTAGCAAATTGTATCAGTTTCCTTCACATATTAATAAACAGTTGAAACCCCAAACCCCTTCTGCTGTTTTGATTGGTGTTTATGTGGTGTGAGTCCGGGACTGAGGAGGCTGATTCCAACATTTGGTATCAGAGCGAAGTTTGATCAAAGGGCGGGTTTGAGAGTCGGTTCAAGAAAAAGGTGTAGCCTTTGGCTGCAGGAAGCCGAAAGGGGGGTTGATTGCAATCAAGAGCAAGAAAGAAAGAAAGAAAGTGAACCGACGCCATCGAGAAGATCATAAGACCGTGAGACCAAGAAGACCGTGAAGACCGAGGAGCTCCAAAAGACAGGAAGCACCAAGATCGTTAGAAAAGTCTAGACCGAGACCGAGAAAGTTTAGATTGTGACCGATCGAGGCAACCAAGACCGTGACCGCATGTTGCCCGAGAAAGAAATTAGACCGGAGTTGCAACAGTAAAAGACCGAAGACCGAAAGATACTGTTGAACAATAGACCGATGACCAAAAGGCCAAAGACCGAAATGCCAAAGACCGAAAGACCGAAGACGAAAGTCCAAAGATCGACCGAGGAAGAACGAATACTGTTGAATCAAAGGACCGAAAGATTCACAGAAAGACCGTACAAAGAAAGACCGTAAGAACTGTTTTTTGAAAAGCAGAAGAGTAGTATGAACGAGAACGAAGGTACGAAGAAAAGAGTTTCGTACGAAGAAAAGAGTGACGAGTTGCGCTTAGCAAGGAATACGCACTAGAAGGCAAGAGCTTCGAAGACCCATCGAATCAGTTAGTTATGCGTTGAAAGTTGCATCCAACGATATGGCTTCGTGTGTGTTCGAGAATAGTTGAGAAACGAGATGGATAGAAAAAAGAAGGTGACGATGAAAGCTGTTGTGAGTAAAGGACGTGAACCAACCGATTAAGGCGGTGATTGTTGGGTTTAATCGGGTTGTCGGGTTCACGTATGCATGAATGGAACACTCCTAGTATAATAAGTGTGCATGTTTTATAATAATAGGACTTAGTAAAACATTATGGCAGATTCTAAGGATGTGCATGGAACACATTTTGTCGGTTCTTTAGGAAGTCAGTTAGGAGTATATGTTAGTGGTGTTGTAGTGCATGTAAGGCTATAAATAGCCATAGTTTTTTCTAGCAAATTGTATCAGTTTCCTTCACATATTAATAAACAGTTGAAACCCCAAACCCCTCCTGCTGTTTTGATTGGTGTTTATGTGGTGTAAGTCCGGGACCGAGGAGGCTGATTCCAACACAAACAACAGGTGGCACACAAACGTGAGGGACAGGCTAGGACCTAACCCTAGGGGAACCAACACGTCGGCCGAGCCATATCCGCGTCGGCGAAGTGCCCTCAGGAGACTGGGTTCATTAGAGGGAAGCTCATCCCCAGAATCTTACGAGAAAGAACGAAGCAGAAGTGCTAGGAAAACCCGACGAGAAACTTTTTCAAGCGAAAACTCCTTGGATTCCAATTCCAGCGATCACCATCCACGACGCGGGAGGATTGTTTCTTAATCCTCGGGTACCTCCGAATCCTATGAATACGACAGGAAACGATCCTATGAATACGACAGGAAACGTTGCAAGACACCCAAGCAACCAAGAATGCGCATCGAGGAAGAATGGTCTCTCTCGTGGCGTCGCGACAAAGGAAGTGTGTTTTCAAAACGCATAACCATACTTAAGGATAACAAAAAGAGACGAATGTCATCCAATGTCAAGACCTATGATGGAACGACAGATCCGGACGATCACCTAAAGGTGTTTGAGTCCCAAGCAGGGATCAAACAATGGCCAGAAGCTGTGTGGTGCCACATGTTCAACTCAACACTAATTGGAAACGCCCGAAACTGGTTCGACCGACTCCCAATAAGAAGCATTAACGGATTCGAAGAACTAAGGAGAGCGTTTAGAAGGAACTACATACAGCAGAAGAAGTGCGACAAAAGTCCTGTCTCCCAAGCAAAGGCACAATGAAAGTTTATAAGATTTTATGGAACGCTTTAAATCCAAATGCAACCAGATTAAAGAATGACCAGAAATTCTGAAAATTTCAAGGTTCCATGCAGGCATCACCAACCCGGATTTGATAAGAAAATCGAACGACATGACCCCGGAAACTTTTGACGGAGTAATGAAGAGGGTCCGAGCGTTTATCCAAGGCGAAGCCGCAGCAGCAGACAACAGGCAGATGACTTCTACAAATTCCAAAATCGACCAAAGTATCAGGCATACGGCCTAAACATTACCCGTACCCTAGACATTCACAGTACGACGAAGCCTGGACGCGACAACAATAATAAGTACACTCCACTGCAGAAAACGTCCAGGGAGATATTCCTATCAGAAGGCACGAATTTCCCAAACCCCATTCCGATGAACGATCCGATAGACAAAAGGGACAACAGCAAGCACTGTGAGTACCACGATGATAAAGGCCACACTACCGATGAGTGCATCCAACTGAAAAGGCACATTGAGAGCCTTGTCAAGGACGGTAAACTGATCCATCTCATAAGGGACTGGAGAAAGGGTGCAGATCCAAAGAAAAGTGAAATAAAAAAAAGGAAAAACCCATAACCATTTATATGGTACAAAGGGGCGAGTCCCATATGCAGAGAAGAACGATCCAAGAATTCGCGCACGACAAGGAGATATCATTTCCTGTCCTTACTGATATAGACTATAGGATCAGATCACTATCAGTCGGCATAATCCTCGGAAGCCATGTCATACGCGACATGTGTGTCGATGGGGGATCGGCAGCGAACATACTGAATGAACATTGCTTCGCACAGTTACCTATGGAGATAAATAATGAGTTAAAAGAAACCTCATCCGTGCTCACACGCGACAAGACCCGACCATTAGGACATCTTTGCACACAAGTAACGATGGGAAGCACGGGCCACTCGAAAACTGTATGGATGGACTTTATGGTCGTACGATCCCACTCATCAAATAGTGGCATCATTGGACAACCATCAATCTTAACGCAGCGCTGTGCCTTCCACAATACATGGTATGCTTAAATTCCCAGTACATGATGGAATAGTCGCCATCCGCAACATAGATGCAATCGAAGGCACAAAGAGCGCCTCTACCCACAGTAGAAAAAGAAAGAATATAAGGCATGGTGAGCGCAGCGCAGAATCCAGTTCATATGCAACTAGAAGAAAGCATAGCTCAGGAAGCTACCCAGTGATACCAAAGAAGGATACCACATTCAGGGGCAAAGGATCATCAACGAATCTCCCATGGGTCTTACTCTCGACAGGTTTCGCGAGAAGATGAGGGCCAGTTGCAGGCTTCGTCCACACAGACAAGGGAGATATACAAGTCACTCATGTGCCGCGTTTCGAATTCAGCGCTACGAATAGTGAAGCAGATCATGAAGCCCTAATAGTTGGACTAGGGTTGGCATTAAGGATGGACGTAAAAAACATGATGGCTTACGTATACAACCCCTTACTAGCAAATAGGGTAGTAGGGTTATGCGAACCCCGAGGCAACACGCTAATCCAGTACACACGAAAGATAAGGGCCATGGCCGGACAGTTCACCGACTTTGCTATAGGAGAGGTCTCATAAGAGAATAACACAATGTCAATGGCCATGGATTATCTTTCAATCGTAAGCATGGACAATCCCCCTAGGAAAGTGCTCGTTGATCGCATCTTACACAAATCCATACCTATAAAATCAACACCCACAACTGCTAGGGAGGAGTCACCCACATGGATGACACCGATCATAAAATACCTAAAAAATCATACACTACCGAGCGACAGTATGAGCGTCAAACGATTGCAGAAAAGAGCGAGACAGTTCAAGGTCGTAAATGGGAAGCTACAATGTCTAGGACCCGAACAAGCGCGAATAATTATGGAGGTCGCACACAGGAAAGCATGCCAACAAGGCCCAAGAGCTATGGTAGACGATGTTTTGTGCTCAGGCTACTACTGGCCCTTCATGCATTAGGACGCCCATAAAAGAGTGGTGCGATGTCACCAATGCCAGACACGTGTCGACCATGGAGTAGAACCCCACATGAAGTCTTGGAGGGCGCCAGAAGCAAACGTAGATGAAAGAGGAATCCTTCCAAGTCTGGGATGTATAGTAAGTTCTTTCGCCACAGCGGTTGGCAACATTGCACGAAGAATAGTAACAATGCTCCCATTACGAAATGATAACCAACAGGAAACAAAAGGAGTCATTGCTCCTCCGATTAAGATATTCTCCGGCAAGCTACGACGGATGAACAAGGCTAACAGACCACATGGAACACAGGGTGTACACCAACATAAGGATGTCTGGAGGGTGCCCCACCGCAACAGGATAGGCATAGACAGTCATGCGCAGTCGCTATTCAGTCATGCAATGCAGGATTCGGAGCAAACGGAGGACAACAAGGGGCTTAAGCAATATTATCTTTAAGCCATCGCAACACCAACATGGGTCATTACCTCGGCTATAGTCAGCCCCCAATAAAGATCCATGTATTTTTCTTTTTAGTATTTTAGGATTTACTCTTTATTGTTTTTAAACACTTGCAAAAGTATGAATAAAAAAATCTGCGGTCCCTAGCTAGTTCCGTAATTCAAGTACTTTTTCTTTTTCACTAATGAAAAATTACACATAAATTATTCTACCTTCTAAACATATATATTTGGCCCCCGGCGTACACGTACAATGAACGTTTCCAGGTGAGACAAGAGGAATAAGTTTAACCTACTAATTAAACTTGTCACGTAAGAGGGATGCAACCTCAGTGGCGACGGATCGAGTATCCTTTATTAGGAAGCTTGCTAGAAGACGTTGTAGTAAGTATGGCATTCCTCACATTCCATGATGGATATGCACAAGACACAGTGCCTTTGCTTGGGAGACAGGACTTTTGTCGCACTTCTTCTGCTGTATGTAGTTCCTTCTAAACGCTCTCCTTAGTTCTTCGAATCAGTTGATGCTTCTTATTGGGAGTCGGTCGAACCAGTTTCGGGCGTTTCCAATTAGTGTTGAGTTGAACATGTGGCACCACACAGCTTCTATGAGTACCACGATGATAAGGGCCACACTACCGATGAGTGCATCCAACTGAAAAGGCACATTGAGAGCCTTGTCAAGGACGGTAAACTGATCCATCTCATAAGGGACTGGAGAAAGGGTGCAGATCCAAAGAAAAGTGAAATAAAAAAAAGGAAAAACCCATAACCATTTATATGGTACAAAGGGGCGAGTCCCATATGCAGAGAAGAACGATCCAAGAATTCACGCGCGACAAGGAGATATCATTTCCTGTCCTTACTGATATAGACTATAGGATCAGATCACTATCAGTCGGCATAATCCTCGGAAGCCATGTCATACGCAACATGTGTGTCGATGGGGGATCGGCAGAGAACATACTGAATGAACATTGCTTCGCACAGTTACCTATGGAGATAAAGAACGAGTTAAAAGAAACCTCATCCGTGGTCACAGGCGACAAGACCCGACCATTAGGACATCTTTGCACACAAGTAACGATGGGAAGCACGGGCCACTCGACAACTGTATGGATGGACTTTATGGTCGTACGATGCCACTCATCATATAGTGGCATCATTGGACAACCAACACTCTTAACGCCGCGCGCTGTGCCTTCCACAATACATGGTATGCTTAAATTCCCAGTACATTATGGAATAGTCGCCATCCGCAACATAGATGCAATCGAAGGCACAAAGAGCGCCTCTACCAACAGTAGAAAAAGAAAGAATATCGGGCAAGGTGAGCCCAGCGCAGAATCCAGTTCATATGCAACTAGAAGAAAAAGCATAGCTCAAGAAGCTACCCAGTGATACCAAAGAAGGATACCACATTCAGGGGCAAAGGATCATCAACGAATCTCCCATGGGTCTTACTCTCGACATGTTTCGCGAGAAGAGGAGGGCCAGTTGCAGGCTTCGTCCTCACAGACAAGGGAGATATACAAGTCACTCATGTGCCGCGTTTCGAATTCAGCGCTACGAATAGTGAAGCAGATCATGAAGCTCTAATAGTTGGACTAGGGTTGGCATTAAGGATGGACGTAAAAAACATGGTGGCTTACGTATACAACCCCTAACTAGCAAATAGGGTAGTAGGGTTATGCGAACCCCGAGGCAGCACGCTAATCCAGTACACACGAAAGATAAGGGCCATGGCCGGATATTTCATCGACTTTGCTATACGAGAGGTCTCATAAGAGAATAACACAATGTCAATGGCCATGGATTATCTTTTAATCGTAAGCATGGACAATCCCCCTAGGAAAGTGCTCGTTGATCGCATCTTACACAAATCCATACCTATAAATCAACACCCACAACTGCTAGGGAGGAGTCACCCACATGGATGACACCGATCATAAAATACCTAAAAAATCATACACTACCGAGCGACAGTATGAGCGTCAAACGATTGCAGAAAAGAGGTAGACAGTTCAAGGTCGTAAATGGGAAGCTACAATGTCTAGGACCCGAACAAGCGCGAATAATTATGGAGGTCGCACACAGGAAAGCATGCCAACAAGGCCCAAGAGCTATGGTAGATGATGTTTTGCGCTCAGGCTACTACTGGCCCTTCATGCATAAGGACGCCCATAAAAGAGTGGTGCGATGTCACCAATGCCAGACACGTGTCGACCATGGAGTAGAACCCCACATGAAGTCTTGGAGGGCGCCATAAGCAAACGTAGATGAAAGAGGAATCCTTCCAAGTCTGGGATGTACAGTAAGTTCTTTCGCCACAGCGGTTGGCAACATTGCACGAAGAATAGTAACAATGCTCCCATTACGAAATGATAACCAACAGGAAACAAAAGGAGTCATCGCTCCTCCGATTAAGATATTCTCCGGCAAGCTACGACAGATGAACAAGGCTGACAGACCACATGGAACACAGGGTGTACACCAACATAACGATGTCTGAAGGGTGCCCCGCCACAACAGGATAGGCATAGACAGTCATGCGCAGTCGCTATTCAGTCATGCAATGCAGGATTCAGAGCAAACAGAGGACAACAAGGGGCTTAAGCAATATTATCTGTAAGCCATCGCAACACCAACATGGGTCATTACCTCGGCTATAGTCAGCCCCCAATAAAGATCCATGTATTTTTCTTTTCAGTATTTTAGGATTTACTCTTTATTGTTTTTAAACACTTGCAAAAGTATGAATAAAAAAATCTGCGGTCCCTAGCTAGTTCCGTAGTTCAAGTACTTTTTCTTTTTCACTAATGAAAAATTACACATAAATTATTCTACCTTCTAAACATATATATTTGGCCCCCGACGTACATGTACAATGAACGTTTCCAGGTGAGACAAGAGGAATAAGTTTAACCTACTAATTAAACTTGTCACGTAAGAGGGATGCAACCTCAGTGGCGACGGATCGAGTATCCTTTATTAGGAAGCTTGCTAGAAGACGTTGTAGTAAGTATGGCATTCCTCACATTCCATGATGGATATGCACAAGACACAGTGTGCACGCCTAACAAACACGTCAAAACCAATGACATCACTTATGGTACTAGTGGCACGCCACACGTAATGAAATTTCAAATCACCCATAAGTCTAGAGATACACTTCACTGAATGTACTTATAAACAGGCATTTATACGCACAATCTCATGCGTGGGTACAAAGACCTGGTAATACTCAAACATATTCGCATTATGCGGTATATAGAGATAGATACCTTTACATACAAATTGTATAAAAAACTATGTACATGGATTACAGAGTTACAAATAAATACATGGTGGCAAGATATGCCTTATAACAAGTCTTCAGCAGACATAGATCTTTTCAACTTCTGGTGTAACGAGTTTAGGGACACACGACGTTCTGTCCAAACCTCACTTGTTAGGACCATTGTAATAGTTAAATGTAATAGGTAGACTAGGAGGTATGTAGTTCCTCCTGGTCCTAGTAGTAGTAGGAGCAAGTCCTGCTCCTGGTCCTAGTCGAAGTCAAACTTTATTATTTACTTAATATTCTGTTAGGATATGCATGGGATATGTTAGGAAAGGATATGCATATCAGTTTTACACGTTTTCTTTAATGCTGTATTAGGGTTTCCTTGTAGTATAAAAGGAACCTTAGGCAGACGGGTTAGACACACCTTCACCAAACGTAGTTCTAGTCATTATATATTAGAAATCCTTAGAAGGGATCAAGTCTTTATAGTTATTCTGTTCTCCTTGATTATATTTATATTCTACATTCATATTGTGTATAGAGTCTCTTTGTGATTTGACTTGTGATTACAGAAGTCATTCACCGGTCCTGACAGGCTGCAAGATCTACATCTAGTAGACCCAACAAGTGGTATCAGAGCCTGGGAGGGTCTCTATACAAGAAGAATCAAGTTTTCTTATTACTGACATTTTTTTTATCATGTCTACCTCAACTTCTACTCAAACAGGAGATGACAGCACTCCTAAAATTGTGCAACCTCAGCAGATCCTTGCTACGGTCTCGAACACGAATGGTAAATTCCCTCTTCTGAAAAAGGGTGAATATGATAACTGGGCAATGAAGATGGAATGGTGGATCACCAATACTGATCAAGATCTTTGGAAGATCATTCTGAATGGGAACAGCAGGAAGCTTACTGGAAGAGACAAGAATGGTAATATTACCCTTCTTGACCCTAAATCTCATGAGGAAATCATAGCTATTCAGAAGGAGGTCAAAGCAAAAACGATTTTGCTTCAATCTCTTCCTGAAGATCACATGGGTGACTTCTACCATTTGGATGATGCCAGAGAGATCTGGAATGGCATAAAAGCAAGGATTGGTGGGAATGAGGAGTCAAAGAAAATGCGAAGATCCATGCTGAGAGATGAATTCACAGAATTCAAAATCTCAGAAACTGAAGGTCTACATCAAGGGTATGATAGGTTCCAGAAGATATTGAGCCAGTTGAATCAACTTCGGTCAAAACCTGATGATGGTGATATTAATGCAAGGTTTCTTAAAGCCTTACCCTACTCATGGAATCAGGTGGTGATCTCTCTCAAAGCCAAAGGTGGGCTTGACTATCTCAACTTTGATGATCTGTTTCATAAGCTCAGAACTTTCAAACCTCATGTGAGAGGATTTTCGAGTGACTCTTTTCCCACTCCTGCAAATTATGCCTTTGTGAGTTCTATGGCATCTAGTCCCATGTCATATGCAGGTAGCCCAAGCAATACTGTCTCCTCTCAGCATACTTTTCAGCATACCTCTGCTCCTGATCCTACTGCCAAGTCTGGTAGTATGGTAGAAGCTGTTCTCCATTCTTTTGTGCCTGATGTTGATGCTCAACAACAACTTGCTTTTGATGACTTCAAACAAGTCGATAAACTTGACCTGGATGAAATGGATCTTAAATGGCAGATGGCCATGCTAACTCTTAGGGTTCACAAGTTTGAGAAGAAAGCAGGTCGAAAATTTAATTACAACCCTCGGGAGCCAGCAAGATTCGACAGAAGCAAAGTTCGATGCTATAACTGCCAGCAACAAGGGCACTTTGCAAGGGAATGCCCTAGCAAGAATGACCAGGAGAAGAGCAGGTACTCAGCTTTTAAGGTTCAGGAGGTAAAAGATGACAAGAAGGCTTTGGTATCTGTTGACTCTATGGTCAACTGGAGTGATCATCAGGCTTCTACTCTGGAATCAACCGAGTCCTCGACTGACGTGTTTGCAATGATTGCTGGGAATCTCTCTGATGCAGAAGAAGCAGACGAGTTTGCTCTTATGGGCATCTCACCTCAGGTACAACATTGTCCTCTTGGTTGTCATGATAAATACTCAGAATTGTTGTCCCAATTTAATGAAGTAAATGATCAAAATGATAAGTACTTTTTAGAGGTTCAAGCCTATAAGGCTTCATTAAACACATTGGAACAACAAAAGAGGTGGTTACAAGATACTCAACTTGCGTATGCGGATAAAATCAGGATACTAAGCATCGTTTTAGAAAACACGACAAATATGCTTAAATATACAGAAACAGTAAGAGATGCTAGTATCAAAGAAAAAGAGGAGATGCAAGGAAAATTAGATGTTACAATGCTAAGATTTGAAAAATGGCAAAAGGCACCTAAAAATCTTTCAAAATTAATTGATAGTAGCATGTCTGGTAGAACTAAAAGAGGTTTAGGATTTGAAAAATATATTGATTCAGAAGATGTATTCGATTTATCTTTTTCAAGTGTCTTTGATGCCGACAAAGAGGATGAGGGAAAACCTAGTTACAATAGGTTTAAACCAGCAGCAGAAATGCATGCTGTCCCTCCTCCTCTTACTGGAACTTTTATGCCCACTTCATGGCATACTGACTTGGATGGATCACAGATGCTTGAGTCCCCAACAAGTTCTACTAATACTAATGACTTTGTCTCATGTACTTTCAGTGACAAAGCCAGTGACTCTGCATCTAGTGGTTCAAGTGAAGAGTCAAGACCTACAAGTTCCAAGTTGAATGATCATGCTGCTACTGGTGCTAGGAAGTGTGAAGAAAGAGTTGCTGTTATGTCAAGTGTGTCTGGTCCTAGTTTATTGAGTCCTAGGAAGAATGTTTCTCCTAGAATTGTGTGTAATAAAGTAGGCAGTATGAAACAATTTCATTCTAATAAAAGGTCTTTCAAAACATGTTTTGTTTGTGGCAGTGCCTTTCATTTAATTAAAGATTGTGATTATTATGACACACATGCTTCTGTTAATCATGCTTTTCCTGCTCCTGGTCCACCAGGAGCTACCCCATATGCTACTAGAAGACTTAATCCTAGTGCTCAATCGTTTTCTTCTTCTAGAAGGTCCTCTCTTTTAGTTCCTGATCATTGGAAAAACATTGGATTACAAACCACTAGTAATTACTTTCAAAATTTTAATCCAGTTTATCCACATAATATGGACCACACGTATTTTGGTTTGGGAAATTTGGGAACTGCTGTTAAGCCCTCAGCAGGTTGTTCTTGGTCAAATAATAATACCCATATGATTCATTGGCAACCAAGGAACAACGGTGGATCTCATCAATCTTCTTGGCACTCTTCTAAAGATCCACAAGGCAGGCTCAAACCTGAAAAGGTTTGGGTCCCCTTAAGACACTAACTTTTGCATTGTTATTATCTTGTTGTTGTAGGTTACTCCATACCAGGATCCTAGTCTAGGCATTGTTGATAGTGGTTGCTCCAGGAGCATGACTGGCAATAAAAGTCTTCTCTCTAAATTGTACCATTTCATGGAGGCAAGGTCTATTTTGGTGGGGGTGAAGGCAGAATCACTGGCAAAGGAACAATTAAGACGCCAAATCTAAATTTTGACCAGGTCTACTACGTGGAAGCACTTCAGCATTTCAACTTGATATCTGTCTCTCAGATTTGTCTACTACGTGGAAGCACTTCAGCATTTCAACTTAATAATACCCATATGATGCATTGGTAGACTAGGAGGTATGTAGTGGCAACACACGCACCCGTACTCCAACTGATGGCAGACTCACCTGCACGCCATTAGATTGACTAGGGTGTGCCAGACCCAACCTAACTACAACACTCCTAGCAGGGGACTTGTTCTTCTTAATGACACGCCCTGCATGGCGCTTCAACACCCCTTCCAGAGAAACCATATTCACTGTACCATCGCACGCGGAATAAATAGGAACCCTTAGCTGGGAGACGTCCGACTTGACGCAATAATCTGGCTCATTTTCTACACGCTCTTCAAAATGCTTCAACAGAGTAAGTCCCGCCATGATTACGCTAATTAGATCGTCTTGGTTCTTCTCGACAACATCAATAAAGGGGAGGTTGTAGTCTTTCAACACCTGACATGCAGCGTCAAAAGTTTCCTGAGCCTATGGAGTATAAAGGAACACATCCACTAAAGGTTTCGTCAATAAACCCTCTCTTGAGGCGCGCTCCATAGCCATACTTTGGCCTAGAACTTGGGCAGCAGTCAGAACATTGCAAACGGCTCTGGCAATATTGGGTAAGTCCATCGCACCCTTGGCAACCAGGGGCAGGTCGTGTCTAAATCAGCCAGTGCTTTTCCGTTCGTACAACTGATAAGTGCGGATACAATTCCTCTTAAAAATCAGTATTCAGGCGCCTCGGGACTTCCTCTTTCTTAGCCAAATCTTGTTGGCACTTGGCAGAAAAATTCTCACAGTTCGTAGCAAAAACATCCATGCATTCCTCAAGTCTGGCCATGGCCCATCGAATGTCTTGTTCTTGTTTCTCGCGCAGATGACGCTCTTAGTTTAAAGACTCCAGCAGCGACACTATCTCATTCTCAAGATACTGTATAGAGCCAGCATTAAGGCTAGAAACCCCTCGAAGACGCACTAACTCGACTTCGGCACAAACCAATTCATTATTTTTCTCCTCCAGAGTCCGGGGAAGATTGAGAGAAACATCTTCAAGGCGTTGGGAGAGATGCAATATCTTTTTGTTCAGATGGGATGCTAATGTCACCTCCCATGACGCACCTATTGTCAACTCTCTTAATAACACTTCACCAGATAGCTCGTCAAGGTACTGGGTGCGCCCGGGTGGAACAAAGGACTGTAGGAAATCTTCGCAGTCGGACCTATTGGTCAACGTGTATGATCGTGTACACTTCCATTGAGGTAGGAACTCGCCAGCCGAGGCTGCACTGCTGGTAACCTTGTGCGTCGCATCCTTAGGACTGAAAATTTATAGTAGGGAAAGTTAAAAGTCACTCTCGTATTCTATGAACAGAGTAACTTGACAGAACATCAAGTGTGGTCCCTCGAGATGATGGTTTTCGCATAAGGCTTGGAACGCGATCCTCATGAAGCAATATGAGTGTGAGGCTTGATAATTCATGACCTAATTCTCTTTGGAACCCCCTCACTAGGCGAATAGGGTAAGCTCTTAAAATCGGGAACAAGAATATTGTCCCCGTATGGACCAACGGTTGGGCTACCTTCGGGAGTCGCTCCCTTGCCTTCTAGGTCCTCTGTTTCTTTAGACAATGTTTCTATAGTACAGGGCACACTATGAATAGGGGTCACGTTAACGGCACAACTCCCTCTGCGCCTATATTGATGTTAGGAGAGGGAAGTTCGAGGGCCATAGTACGTCTACCAATGCTCCACCCACTGGCGAGCTCATTAGGGGTACATGGCGAGGGTGCATGGTTACGTCGCAAGGACGTTCGTGCTTCACATGTTGCGAGTAAGTTATTTCTACAAAAATAATATGTCAAGTTAAACATATGCATACGGATACAATTACATTCGATGTCCAAGGATAGAACTATTACCGTGGCCAAAGTCATCATAATACTGCGGAAGGTGATTCAAAGGTATGGGGGCATTAAAACTTAGCTCTAGGGCCTACAGTAGCGGTTCGGGGAATTATTGCATTGGTATACGGTCAGCATCTATCATTTGCGTATCTGTCTCGCTATATGTATCGGGGACTGGACGCTCGTCTTTCATCATCGTCTGTGGAGTAATGAAGTCATATTCAAATGGGAATACAACCATATCTATCCTAAAAAACTTGTTATTCCATTTCTTCAACGGATCTATCTTTTTTTTATAGCACTGAAGTTGACTAGGACGTTTGGCGAAAGATACCCATCCGTTGATCCAGGATGGACGATAGAAAGCACGGAATAGGTTTATGGTTGGATCGATGTTCTTTAAACGACAGTTTATCTCAAAATTGAATATTTTAGCTGCACCAAGGCAATGTAAATGAGATAGATGGATACTGTAGAAACTTAGCACATCAATAAGGAAGCGGCTTAGGGGAATACGGTTATTAGCAAACTCAAAGAATCTGGTATACACACCAATTTTACTAGGTGGATAGCTTCCAATAGGCATTTGTGGATCTGGTACCGTGGGATGTAGGTCTGTGGAAATATGATATTTTTTGATGAAATGGGAGAGCTCTTGCTCAAAGATACGAGATTCTACGTCCAATAACTGAGCAACCATTTTTTCTTCTTCAAAAGCGCCAGGTGTTGGTTTGTAGATTTTTTGTTCTATGAATGAGTATTCTTTGGGTTTTGGTAATGGCGGAAGATGAAGTGGTGGAAATGAAGAAGACTGATCGTTAGTACAATGCATATTAGTGCTCTAATCAAAGGATCGTGCGACGGGTGTCGAACGTTTGTTTCATCCAACGGTGCTGATTGGCTTATTTTGTATGACGTGTTTAAAACCATTCCTAGTTTCCAATGAAGGTAGGTGTTAGTGGATTGTGACACTGATGGTTATTGGCGGGATTATTCGAAATATTTATTCGGCAGACACTTGCGGAAGCACTTATTTTGGCCATAGAGCGTTTCGTCCGGAGGCTTTATCGATTAGTAGTCTAGTAGCCGCGGTTAGGAGCTACGACCACTAGACTAGGGGGACATGATGACGCATAGTCCCTATTTGGGATTTGATACCACGACCAACGGGTACTACCCGTATCCATTGAGTATGGATCATTACTTCACAGCGCGCGCACGGTGAAGGAGGCCCGATAAGCCGCTGTCGCTCAACGGTTTATTACTTAGTCGTGCCCTTGTCGCACCGCGACAGGATTAGACAGAATATAATCTATCTTATGATTATATTCGCCTAAAGAAAAGGGATATACACTTACCTTAGTTATGCGATAAGGATCAAACTATTTTAAGTCATTATCTCTTCCTTAGGCCGCAAGAGTAGGAGTGGCCAGCCAGGACTCTCTCGGGTATAAAAGGAACCCCCGAGGTTCCACAAAGGTACGATACACAATACTCTAAAACCCTCACATATAATCAAACCGATTACTTACTCTCACTCTGGAGTCTAATCGTGGGACACGCGCCCACGGTAAGCCTAAAGGTGTCTGTTATTTAGTGTGCATGGTCTTTAAACAAAATTCACTTGGTGCAAGAGCCAGAGGCTACAAGACCCCGAAAATTAAGCCTAATTCGGGTCAAGTACGGTCCATCCAACTTTTTTATCAACACATACTATCGATGATTAAACACTTGTTAAAATAGAATGTAACCAATAATGATTAAAACACTTATTCATAATCAGAATATCCAAAAACAAACAGAGTCTCCTGAATTCAAAAATAAAACCAAAATATTGTTATTAGTGGAACTACTATTCTTCATTTTCAATCAAATCGTCTTCATTTTGAACCAGATATAGTTCTCTCCTGTAAGACTTTTTCCTTACACATATGCGTGCACGTCCTCATGCTTTGCTCCAACCGGGTAATTGCATCATCCAAATCTGCTCGTTGTTATGTTCGCACAGTCTGCATTTATAGAGTTGAGGAAAGAACATATTAGCCACGATTGTATTAACAACTATATTACGTATCACACAATATAAAATGCATAATAGGTCAAAAGTGAAAAAATCATGTACAATATCAAAGTCTGGTTTTTTCTTGTAGTTTGGTAGAAACATCACATATGATACCAATGTTTTAAAAACTGGGTTTTTAATCGACCCGGTCAAATCACCGATTTACCGGGTCACTGATTCAACCAGTTGAACCGCCGGATTAAACCTGTTTTCCGCCTCAAAGCCATATATTAATTTTAACCATCATCTGTCTTTAAAAAGTGTCACCTTACTAGACACAAAAGAAACACATGAATATTTAAATACTAAACACATATGGTATGTACATGAGATACAATTTAATACCAAAAAACATGTACACAAATGTAAAGTTATAAACTAGGCACTGTATTCATAAGTTGAGTTAATTTCATCCACTCATAACTTGAGTTAATTTAAACGAACCATAGTTAACTTAACTTGAGTGGTTGTGGTAAAATTACACTTGTTTAGAAAAACAAAGCGTAAAAGCGGTAAGTATTAAGCAAAATGATTTTTAGGGAAAAATCAAGTGCTAATGACCCTTGATGGTAAAAAGTTCGTTTCCCAAGGAGGTTGATTGTGTGTGAAAAACTTGTAATGTTTTGGATTAATATTGATATAAAGAAAAAGGGGAGAAAAAAAAATGACTGATACGTGAAAATTAAGCTAAGACGTAAAAAACGTAAAATCGTAAAAATAGACAAAATAAAAACTTGCTCTAAAAATTCCCAAAAAATCCTAAAAATCAAACTAAGGTTTACAAATAATCAACACTTTTTCGAACCTTTTAATTAATTAATATTTAATGTTTTAATGATAATTAAAGCCCTAAAAATCAAATAAATTAATAAAAAGCTCAAATAAAGATTTTTGTGCTTGTTAATGACTAAATAAAACTAAAAAGTTATTTTCAAAATTTTAAACCTATTAAATCTATTAAAAATAATTAAAAACTAAAATTAAATATTAGAATAATATTAAAAATTAAAAATTTATAAAAAATTCTAAAAACTTGCAAACTAGTTTATTTTAACCTAAATAATCAGAAAATGAAGTTGAAGTTACCAAAATACCCCTATTAGGCCCCCAAATTGGCTAAAAGTAAAAACAGTCCAAAAGTATTGGGCTTTTCAGCCCAAAACCAAAAAGTGTCCAAAAAGCCCAGTCTAACTCAAAGTTCAATTTTAAACACAAAAGTATAAAGGCTCAAAAGCTGAAAATATGCTTATCACAGCTTAAAAGTCAATAAGCTTATCCTTATTGGGCCAATTAAGACCATTAAGCAATAAGCTGATGCCATAAGCTCTGCTTAAACACACAACCTTCTTATGAGATTTTAAACCTTTTTGCAAAAAGAAATTCTAAAAAAGACCAAGTAATAAGCCAGAATCTTGAAATTAACTTTTTCACTAAAAGACAAAATAGTCGGGTTTGAGTTCTAGGGGGTTTAAAAACCTGATTCTTTTTTAAAAAGCTCACAAATAGCTTAAATAAGAATAATCAACAAGAAAAATCCCAAAAATCCAAGTGAAATAAGCTGTAGAAGCCAATAAGCACAATGAAAAAGCCAAATAAGTTGGTTTTCTAGCAAAACCTAAACCAAATAAGCTGAAACCTTCCAGAAGTGATAATAAGCTGAGAAAAGTGACACCTATTACAAATCCAAGTTGTTGCATGTACCAATAAGCCAGTTCAAACCAATAAGCACTTATAGGCTGGTCAACAAAAGTCAACGTTTTCCAAATTTTACCAAACTTTCAGGTTATGCTTATGGGATGGTATTAAGCTTGTTTTGAGAAATTTTGGATGAGGTCTTAAGGTTAAGACCAGTGAACTTGGCTAATCAGTTCATTAACCTAGCCTTGTTTTGGCAGTTAAGTCTCAATAAGCGAGTTGGCTTATGAGGCTGTCAAATAAGCACATAAATATCAAGATTCACTCACAAGCAGAAAAATAAGAGATGTTGATAAGAAAATACCTCAGGCATAAAAGGTTCATACAAGTGTTGGTCAAAATGCAAGTGTCACTTTTGCTGATGTAGTTGACACTTGTAGGGACTTTTGATAAGCTATAAGTCCTTGAATAAACTACCAATTCACACAACCAAATATTGAAGAGATGCACACCAACTATGACTATTCCCAAACCAAATTTTAGACTCCAATACCAACTTATGAAGATTTTATGCTTGCTGATATGTTTGACCAATTTCAAAACACTTATATGCAGATTTTCCAAAACTTTGCAAAACTAATTTCAAACTTGTAACCACTTTACCAGTGACCGAAAAAACTTTCAAATGACTTGTATAACTAATTACAACCCAAAAATCCCAAGGCCAAAGGCCATAAGGCCTTGTGCACCCTAAATGCACCCATATGCTCCCTTTTTAGACTTTATGTTCTAAATCCTTTTTCAATCACACAACATACTGATTTTATTGATCCTAGAGGTTTACTAGATGACACTAAGCAGAAGTAAATAAAAAACTAACAACCACAAACACTAACACATAAAATCACATAGCATCAAAACTATGACAGATTTTTAGCAAATTTTCCAAAGAGTAAAAGAGAGTATAGAGTGAACCTATCCTCCACAACTTCCTAGGAGGATTCAGCAATGCTCCTTGGACTATTCTCAACAACTAGAGAGTAGCCAAGGTCCTTGAATCAACAAGAAGCCTTGTTGATGGTTCAACAACTGAACCAAGGCCCTTGTTATGTGACTTTAAACACAAGGCAACAAACAGCCTCACCAAAGCCTCAAACCTTCTCAAAAGCTTGATGGTAACAAGCTTTTAACAAGCTTAAATACTTGGAAGGGGTTAGTAACAGATTCAAGCAATATCATATTGTATATCAGAAAACTATGAATGAAAATCACTTTTCCAAGGCTTCTAAAAACTTTTTCAATGAAGATCTAGCTTAACCACTCAAACACTAAGGATTTGAGAGGCCAAATAACATATCTAAACGACTAGAATCCAAGGGCTTCAACTGGTAAAGCCTTGAATCACTAGATCAAAACTGCTTTGGAAAACACTTTTTAAAAAACTTGAAAACTTAACAAAACTCAAACGTGGCCAACACAAACCACCAAAACACTTGTAAATATGATTATGGAACTCAGATTCAAGCATCTAACACCAACTTAATTCAATATAAAAGGAATTACAATTGAAAATTTTCAAAATACACAAACTTTATATTGATATGAAAGGAATTACATTAGAATACCTAGAAAATGAAACAAAAGCTCTCTCACAGGTTGAGGAGTCCTTTTATAGAGGTGCAAAGACTATTCTAGAAAGGAAAATACATAAACCCTAGCTAATGAAATTCCAGAAATGTCCTTGGACGTTTTGAGTTGTTAGCTGTCCAAATATGATCTTGGCCGTTTGTTTTGTGCGTAGGGAGAAAGCTTGAGGTGTGGACTGTTGATTGAGCCACGTGGCTTTACTTGGAGGCTAAGTCGAATGCTCATTGGTGCAGGGGAGGCTTGGGTGGGGACCATGGGTGATGGGGTGTGATTGTTTAAGTGTGGGATGGATGCGTGTGATGGTGAATCACACGTGGGTGGTTTTAATTTGACTTTACCCTTTGGTTGGTAAAAGTTATTTCTTGGTGGGGAAGGTGGGTAAATAGTTGACTTTGATCCGGTTTTGTAGGATTGGGAAGTTGTTTGGTGCACTTTTCATGTTTGAATGTTTGGACGGTCAAAAACAGCCCCTAGACTTTGGCAAAAGTTGTATTATAAGTTTTTTCAGCCAACAAACCCGAATCCTTTGTTAATAAACTTTCACTTTTCATACTTTGGCCACGAAAAGTTTTCAAAAGGGATTTTAGGGCTTATTTAATCTTGGAATAAGGACTAGATGTGTAATATTTTTGATCTTGAAGGTCTTATTTGTAAGTTTTACTTTGAGGAGGACCATATTGACAAATCTTCATTTTGTAGGGACTAATCTTGCCAATTCTTCAAAGTTGAGGGACCTTTTTGTAATTTTGACAAACTTTAGGGACCAAACTTGTAATTATGAATATATAAGGGTATAAAGTTTCATTTCTTCATTGATGAATGACTTTTCTTGTACATCTTCAAATCTTCAAGGACTTATTCTTGGAAAATCCCAACTAGGGCCCGGTTCATTGTGCGGCTTCATTTCTTGTGTTCATTTTTCCTTGTTTCTTGTGATCTTTTGTCTTTTTCACGATATCCATGCCTAAAATACACAAGTAACAAACATAGGCATATACTATGGTAATTTATGACATATTTTAGCATTTAAAGCCCAAAAAGAACGATGAGATCATGTATAAATGCCATCTCATCACTCCCCCATACTAAACCATTGATGTGCCCTCGCGCAATGCTACAATAAAGTATCTAAGCATCTCCAAAATTCACTTTTATGAACCTTATTGAAAATTAAACTTGCTATACTACTACTACGATGTGTTAAAGACATTATGTATGATTTTCATCACGTGAAAGTGACTTTTAGGGTCAATGAATAAAAACAAGTGAATGTTTCATAGAGTAAAGTTCGTCATCCTTGATTGTCATACATTCCATGCTAAGTGCAAAAACGAGATCATTGTTGGTACAAGTCACAATGCTAACACTACACATACATTCAGATTGTGTAATACTTTTTCTCCCCGCAATCCTAATTATTATGAAAAGAAAATGTATCTAGAATTTTTTAACTATTTGTCATAGATCACAAGTGATTCATATTGACTTATTGAGATATTTATCAGTCCGAAAATAAAGTAACACGATTTAATTGATAGTTAGCTAAAGGACAAAATCTTTTAAAACGGCTTCTCGTAATCTCCTTAAGTTCATATCTTGGCATGACTCGTTTCATGATTTGAGACCTTTCTCGGACCGATATTTGGAATTTACTTCATACTTCGAATCTTGGAAGACGTTCTTGAAATAATGGTCTTCTCTTCATATATAGAATTTCTTCACTTGACGTTTTTGAGAGATTCTTCAAACTTGGACCACGACTTCATCATTTTTCTTCAATCTTTATTTGGGATTTTGATATACAACGATCCGCCTCCTTTTCGGACTTGGATATATTTATCCTCATACCTTGTTTGGGTCTTTTTGGATAGACTTCTCCATGATCTTTATGGGAGTATATTGCTTTTCGTAGTGTGTTTTGATCCTTCATATTGATTTTGGAATAATGATACTTCACATCATCTTGGATCTTTAGCAACAAAATGGAGTCCTCATGCCTTGTTAGGGCCTTTTTGGACTTCGCCAATCTTCACATCCCGCTTTGATAAGTTATGCCTTGGCTATGAACTCTATTCGAACACGAGAAACTTTTAAACGATCTTGTGCTAGAAGCTAAGTAACCTTTTAAATCGTACGACCTTACTTATTGCAATTTATTTGTCCTAATGCATTGATCTTATGGGAGAAAAGCCACAATTAAAAACATATGAGTTTTGAAAGAAAATTTTCATGTTCTACGTTTAGCATGAATACTTGTCTAACTCTATCATTTATCGTTTTTCACTATTTAAAGACCTCTAATTAAAGAGACTCGTGAATACTTAGCCAAGCAAGTCAAAATTTAGCCAAATTTGGATCAGCTTTATTAAGACTATATTAAATCGAAGTTTTGGGTTTTCAAAGTCACCTATAGGAGCTTGCAAGTTCTTAGACTTAGAAAGTTTAGAAAGTGTGTTTTAAAGTTCCCTTGATAAGTGACTTTCTAGGATCAATTATAGGAACTTGCGAAAAGTTATTGTTCTTAACCCGTATGAGTTAAGACTTTCGCGTTTTATAGTTCCCTATATAAAAGTCTAGCAAAACTTGATTTAAGCGGGTTAAGGAATGTAAAGGGCTCTAAATGCCCATCAAGTCAAAAATTAGCTCTTATTCTACCCAACAGAAAATGTACATTCGTGTCTTAAAAACACTTATGAAAACTAGATTTTTTTTTAAATTTGGCCATTTTTAGCCTTATTTGCAACAACACAAAACAAAACAATGAAAACTAGAAAACGTAAGGGCGTAGCAAGGCATGTATCTGTTCACCCCCATACTAAAAGTAAACATTGTCCTCAAGGTTTCGAGTCTAAAGGTGGAGCACCCTCATACTAGATACGAAGAGTCGAATGCTTAGGATCTATCATGGAAAGGGTGATTAACAATATATCTAAATCCGTTTATGAATTATGCTAATAGATTATCGTTAGAACAATAAAGGATATGTCGTGGATTCGTGAAAAATTTCTTCAAGCAAACGATCGAGGCTCATGTAAACGAACACGAGGTCTTCAACCTGGTGATGATGATGATCTAGATAACACATTCACAAACAACCACGAGACAACGAGTTGGAAGGGCACAAATCCCCTCACATTAACTACATTAGAAAGCGATAAAATGTACATCGATAAGCATGGGAACTCTCCCACGAAGCACCTCGTTTTTTATTACCGATTCATGAGCTCGACTCGATCCCCTCAATGCTAATTATCATTGGGGAAAGTGACTTGGTCGAGGTTGTCCAAAGAAGGGACTTCCCCACCAAAGTAGTGCTTAAGCCTATGTCCATTCACCTTGAAATTAGGACCATCATTTTGAGCTAGCTCAATGGTCCCATATGGAAAAACTTGTGTTATGGTGAACGGACCCGACCAACAAGATTTCAGTTTCTCGGAAAATATCTTTAAACGAGAGTTAAAAAGTATCACTTGATCACCAACGTTAAAAACCCGGTTTTTAATCTTTGAATCGTGAAACTTTTTAGTCTTTTCCTTAAAAATCAATGAATTTTCATAAGCATTATCACGTAATTCATCTAATTCATTAAGTTGTATTTTTCGATGATCTCCCGCGATCTTCAAGTCAAAATTTGCATGCTTTAGGGCCCAATATGCCTTGTGTTCTGATTCAATGGGCAAGTGGCATCTCTTTCCATACACCAACTTATAAGGTGTACAACCGATAGGTGTCTTATAAGCGGTGAGAAAGTCCCATAGAGCGTCATCGAGTTTGTCGGACCATGAATCACTGTTTTCTCCAATCGACCTTTCCAAAATCCTCTTTAAAGCTCGGTTTGAAACCTTGACTTGCCCACTCGTTTGCGGGTGATAAGCCGTAGAAAGACGATGTGTAACTCCATATTTACTTAGAAACTTTTCGAATTGGTCATTACAAAAATGGGTTCCACGATCGCTTATAATAGCACGAGGGGTTCCAAACCGAGAGAATAGTCTCTTTAAAAACTTCACTACCACACGAGCATCATTCATAGGCAAATCCTTAGCTTCCACCCACTCTGATAGGTAGTTGATGGCGACGAGGATATACTTGTTACCATAAGATGATAGGAACGGCCCCATAAAGTCAATGCCCAAAACGTCGAAAATCTCACACACTTGAATTATGTTTTGTGGCATTTCATCCTTTTGAGAGGATTTTTTTTGACGTTGGCAAGAATCACACGACTTAACAAGTGCGTGTGCATCACGATAGATCATAGGCAAAAAAACCCGGCATCGAACACTTTCTTAGCCATGAAATTGGCACCATGGTGACCACCTGTGGGTCCCTCGTGACAAGCTCTAAGGATATTAGTAGATTCAACACCAAAAACACAACGTCGAACGAGTTGATCCGCACAAACCCGAAAGAGATAAGGGTCGTCCCAAAAATAGAACTTAACGTCACAAAAGAATTTTCGTTTTTGTTGTGTCGTCATACCCGTGATTATGAAATTGCCCGCATAGTAATTTGTAATGTCAGGAAACCATGGGGTGTCGTCATTAGAATTCACCACACCAAGAGTCTCGAGAGGAAATGTTTCGGTTATTTCCTTGTTCTCAAATATATCTTTGTAATGATCTTCTAAACGAGAGAGATGATCGGCCGCAAGATACTCGGCTCGCTTTTTGTCAAGTATTGTGACATCAAATTCTTATAGGGGGAGAATCCAACGAAGCAATCTCGGCTTAGCATCAAGCTTAGAGAAGAGGTACTTGATAGCCAAATGATCCGTATACACTATGCTTTTTGTTAAGACGAGATAAGGTTGGAATTTCTCAAAAGCATATACCACGGAAAGTAATTCTTTTTCCGTTGTGGTATATTTCATTTGAGCCTCGGTCATCGTCTTACTAGCATAGTGAATAGGCAAGAAGTGTTTTCCATGACGTTGCCCCAAAACGGCCCCAATAGCGTAACCACTTGCATCACACATTAGTTCGAAGGGGAGGTTCCAATTTGGAGCTACGAGAATAGGAGCTTCTGTAAGTTTCCTTTTGAGAGTTTCGAAGGCTTGAACACATTCTTTGTTAAAAATGAAAGGAACATCTTTTTCGAGAAGATGTGTCATAGGTCGATATATTTTCGAAAAATCTTTGATGAAACGACGATAAAAGCCCGTGTGGCCTAGGAAACTCCGAACTCCTTTGACAGTTTTGGGGTGAATTGGTTTCTTCACAACGTTTTCACATTTTTCCAAGTTATTTAAACATGACGTGAACGAATCACCAAATACCGAGAAATCATCCATGAGCACTTCCATCGACTTCTTGCTAATATCGTGAAAAATAGCCATCATACACCGTTGAAAAGTTCCCGGTGCATTACAAAGTCCGAATGACATTCTACGATAAGCAAACGTTCCGATGGACACGTAAACGCAGTTTTCTCTTGATCATGAAGGTTGATAGGGATTTGAAAGTAACTGGAAAGACCATCTAAAAAGCAATAGAAGTCATTTCCCGCGAGTCGCTCTAACATTTGATCCATGAAGGGAAAGGGAAAGTGGTCTTTACGAGTGGCGTCATTTAACTTTCGGTAGTCAATACACACCCTCCAACCGGTCACAACACGAGTTAGAATTAACTCGTTGTTTTCATTAGGTACAACGGCCATCCCTCCCTTCTTAGGGACACAATGGATGTGGAATCCATTGATCGTTAGACTCAATGGTTAAGAACCATTATATCTAGGATTATCAATGTTCATATGTATAAAACATAGCGGAATAGAACATTAATATGAACAAGATGTTAACAAGATGAATTCTCCCAAAGTGTGCTTGTATTAATGATTAACACAAACAACTCTAGGCATGTATATATTGAATCCCATGCCTAAAGATCAAACTCCATTGTTGGTTACATTGTAAGTGATGTAATAGTGATGAAACCTACGGCTGGTGGTTTGTTTATATACTACAAACCACAGGTATTACAAACGATAACTATTAAAAACCAAATCTTCTATTTACTTGTCCTGATATTATTCATTCTTATATTTGATACTTAGTCCACCAGCTTGAAGAATTCGGTATAGGTAAATTTAGTCCCTGTCTTTTTATTTTGACTTATCAACTCATTTTTGACCCAACAATCTTCCCCTAGTTGATGATGTCAAAACACTTCCCCTTAAGCATATATCTTTTGTAGAACATATAACACTAAGGATCAACAGATTGCATTGTGTAGACTTCTTCCCCTTTTTGGCACGATCCAAATAGGGGTCTTGTACGTAAGCAACCTTGATTTCGACCACTACCTAAATAATACCACACTACTAATACAAGTTTTCTATGTCTCAAATTACCCTCCATGAAGAACACCAAGATGAAATTAAATGAATTTGAGCAATAGAAACTCACATAAGTTGTAGTAAACTAAGAGCAGTAGTAAAAACCTTCACCTTAATGTTACATGTAAATGACTAACACATGAACAATTTAGCATCCCCTCAAATTGTGCTAATCATTCTTGAATCTTCAAATTCTATAGGGTTTATGTAATGATCACATATGAAGAAATCAAATTACGACTTACTTGATGATGAAGTAGAATAACCCAAACTTGCGTTCCATGTCTTGTACTAAACATGTGACCCCAAAACTCACTCATCAATGAATAGACTCCAAAACTCATGGAAATAATGAGTAGAAGCCTCTTGACAAAAAGACTCCTCACGCTGACAAAGTGAGGCACATACAATAGCAAATACGAGCATAAAGCACCAATACACAGATCTCGTACCTTTGCTCCCTTTTTTATCAAGTCCTTTGTCACAATTTGAAGCACGAACAAGTTACCTTAAAAGTCAGTGGTTGGGAGTTCACGACTTTAAGATATGATAAAACACCAATCTGCGAAAATCTACTTCGTCTTCAAACAAGTAATAAAAACTTTTCTTCGTAATCAATGGAAATAAAACAAGCCTTTATACCTTTAAGAACTAGTTGCTGTGAATAAATCAAATTCCAAACTAAAAATCTCCAAAACATTCTATCAGTGGCTGCGTAGAACGCTGTCAGCGGCCTAAATACACGTGTCAGCTTCTATCTTTCACATGTCAGCGTGTCTGTCAGCGGCTAAATAACTCCCATCAACGACTTGAATATATAATTTACTGTTAACCAATCTGCTCACATCTTTGCATCTTGCGAATAAACAATATACTAAACAGCCTCCAAACCCACGTGAACACAAACCAAAGCATATTTAAACCACTTTTTGTTTGCACACATGTGACTGCTTTAGTATTACCAAAACGCCAAACAGCCACATCTCTTTACCTCGAGTCCTATAAAATGGTGAACAACGATCACAATAGCTATAAGTAAAATACATCCAACTGTACAGCTTAAAGCTGACTGTCCATCTTTTCTTTATACGAACAGTAATACCTCACATCCATCAGCCCATGCGTACCATGTGCATTACATTATTTAACATATATTTGGCGGGCCTCCCATTGTCCATACTTGAATCCTTAAAACCTGCACCAATCTTGTCTCACATCACAATCAAAATACTACACCAATCTTGTACTTTTGCAAACACAAGCCCACGTGAAACCAAAACTTGGTACTTTTTTTCTTTTACTTTTTCCACTCGACAATCACACAAATAAACAAACCCTGTTTGTTTATCGTCCAATCTTGCATAGGAATTCCAACACGAAATTCTTAAATAAAACAATCAATTAATAAAGGATTCACTTTACGTATAGCCTTTCACATCAAAAATTACCACAGCGCCTGCTATCACACCCTTTTCTTTTGCTGCTACAAACTGCATACTACTATCGATCTTGGTTTTATACATAGCAGTCTTTTTTTTCCTGCTCATGAATCATCAGGCTTGAATAATCGTTCAACAACATCAACGAATCACCACTCTTTGTTCTAGGGTTTACACCAAAAACCCTAAAATTAAATCGTTCTAGCACCAATCTTTTATGATATAGATAGATCAAAACTGGTCAGTAAGACTCAGAACCCAAATCCTTCATGAACATTGAATCGAACGTCAACATAAAAGCATTAGTAACCCTTTGTTATGAGCAGCTAATTAAACATAATAATCAATCTAGGGTTTATTCATAAAACCATATGGTTTTAATATAGATCGTATGTGTTTAGTCACATACTACGAATCAGCTTCAATAAACTCTAACTATCTTGAATCAGGAACAAAGAATTTGAAACCCTAAAAGATCTAGGGTTAATTCAGGCGACACCCCTTTAGCGATAATTTATTTGTCACTAAACTGTCACAAATGTGATAACTCCTTCCTCCCATTCTTTTTGCGACAAAAGATTTGTTGCAAATCAGTCACAAATCTGACAAACCGTCGCTAAACCGTCACTATAACTGTCACGAATTATGGACAACGACTTCACAGCAACACGAACACGAACATAACACCTTGTATCTCCTAGATATCACGAGCCTTAGGCTCTGATACCAATTGTGGAATCCATTGATCGTTAGACACAATGGTTAAGAACCATTATATCTAGGATTATCAATGTTCATATGTATAAAACATAGCGGAATAGAACATTAATATGAACAAGATAGTAACAAGATGAATTCTCCTAAAGTGTGCTTGTATTAATGATTAACACAAACAACTCTAGGCATGTACACATTGAATCCCATGCCTAAAGATCAAACTCTATTGTAGGTTACATTGTAAGTGATGGAATAATGATGAAACCTAGTGCTAGTGGTTTGTTTATATACTACAAACCACAACTGTTACAAACGATAACTATTAAAAACCAAATCTTCTATTTACTTGTCCTGATATTCTTCATTCTTATCTTTGATACTTTGTCCACCAACTTAAAGAATTCGGTATAGGCAAATTTAGTCACTGTCTTTGTATTTTGACTTATCAACTCATTTTTGACCAAACAATGGAGTGGGCTCACTTATGGGCTATCGGAGATAGGATAAATCATTCTCGCGTCAAGAAGTTTTAATACCTCTTTTTAATGACATCGTGAATTTTGGGGTTTACCCTTCTTTGACATTGAATTGCTGGTTTGTAGTCCTCCTCCATTAAAATATTATGAGTAAAAAATTTAGGATCGACTCCCTTAATGCCGGAAATTTTCCACGCAATTGCCCCTTTGTGAGTTTTCAAGATTTTTATAAGTGCGGTTTTTCGATATCAGAAAGATCTTTCGCAATAATAACCGACAACTTATCTTCACCTTATAAAAATGCGTATTCTAGATGAGGTGGAAGGTCTTTCAATTCAAGGATTGGTGGATCCTCAATTGATGGTTTCGGTTCAACACTCATAATTTCCATCGGTAGAAAATTAGGTGGAATTTTTTCGTTATTAAAAGTCACATTTTCTTCATTTTCGATAAAATCGCCTCCTTCGAATGGAGCGAGAGAATGTGAATTTGTTGCAACAATAGGATCTAAAATAGTGGGATTGCCACTAATAGAACCTTCGGAAAATCCTAACACTTCTTGTGAAAATTCATCGACTACTACGTCAATTAAATCAATGTGATTTATAGTAGCGATAACGTAAACATGAGAAGGTGTCGAATTTTTGATAGCGTTTATAACAAGTTCCTCCTCGTTGAATCTTAAAGTAATATTTCTAGCGTGAACATCGATGATCGATTTCGAGGTGTCTAAAAATGGACGACCCAAGATTAGAGGAACTTGAGGATCCGCGGGAATATCTACGACGATAAAATCGACCGAAAAGTAGAATTTACCAACCTTAAAAAAACGCCTTGGGCCACTCCACATGCGAGAATCGTAGAATGATCGGCAATTTCGCTGGACATTTTCGAAGGAGTAAGAGCCGGAAGTGATAACGATTTCCACATGGAAAAAGACATCAAATTAATGCTCGCGCCAAGTAGGGCCAAGGCGAGGCATCCTTCCATTTCTTGAATATCACATGGAATGAGGAATTTGTCAGGATCACCAACTTTTTCTGGTATTCGGTTAAGATAAAACGAAGAACAATTAGATAGATTTGAAAGCTTTTCCTTATCGTTCATCATACTCTTAAAAGTGGAGGCAAAACAAGGCATATATAACAACGCGTCGGCTAAACTCCAAGTAAAATGCACTTGTTGAAACATTTTCATAAAAAGCTCAATTTGTTTATTATTACGTTCATGCAATTTCTCCTTGTTTCGTCTTGAGGGGTACGGTAAGGGTGGTGTGGGTTGGGGCGTAGGCAACGGCCTTGGAATCTCGGATTCCATAATTGGTATTGGTTCAACCGTAGGTGTGGTTTGAGCGGTACTTCGTGGGCTTGAGATATGCTCTTTTTCTACCATCACCTCGGGTTCTTTCTCGATTTCCTTCTCCGTAGAAGTACTTGGACGAGAGATTGGCTCGTTGAAAGTTTTACCACTACGAGTAGTAATAACCTTCATTTCTCACTTCGGGTTTGCAATGGTATCGCTAGGAAGACCACCCGATGAAGACGGTTTACATATTATAGCCTCACACATGCTTGCCATTCTATCTTCAAAATTTGATTGCCTTTTTTATGCTTTTAACAACTCTTGCTTAATATCATGTTGTCCCTGTTCCATCTTTTGTTGATTTTTTTGAAGACGTTGAACGTTTCCTTCCATTTTATTAGCATGAGTTTTCAATTCATTAGCAAGTTCATTTTTAGCTCGTTTTTCAACTCAGATCTTAAGCTAATCATTTCCCTTTGCATGTTATCAAACTTAGCTTCATTTTCCTTAGCGTAATCCAAAAATTCACTTTGAAGACTTTTAGTGTGAGCATTTTGAAAACTTTGTGTAGTATTTTGAAAATCACGGTTTTGACTTTGATTTTGTAATTGCCCATTGTTCCCACTTTGGTAATTACCCTTGTTATAATTACGTTGATTTCCTTGATAACCACCACCTTGATTGTTGTTCCGATAGTTATTAGCATTTTGATTTTGTGGAGCTTGATTCAGGCGGGAACCTTGTACGTTTTGGTTGTAAGTTCCTGTTGCTACATAAGCACTCGAAGTGTTACCATCGGCGGTAATGCACTCGGAAAAATTATGAGCTTCACCACAAGATATACAACTCTTCTCAATTGATTTAATCGATGCGGAACTCAAAGCATCTTGTGCTTTCCATTGAGTCATAAGAGATGAAAATCTATCGAAAAACCGATTCTCCTCATTTGCTTCATCTTGTAAGGCATTCAAATTACTAGACGATGACGATGAACCCATAGTGGCAACACTCGGTGTGTTACGAGGGTTATAAACTTTAGATCTATTTTCGATAATCTTTAAAGCTTCATCGGTCGTTTTGCACAAAAAATTACCACCCGCGACGGCATTTAAATATTCTCGTTCATGATCGTTAAGCCCATTATAAAACGTATCTATTTGATGCAATTCAGAAAAATCATGATGTGGACATTCATGTAACATTTCCTTAAATCGTTCCCATGCCATTGAAAAACTTTCATTAGGTCTTTCGTAAACCTTGAAATCTCATTTTTAAAATGTGTCGTCTTAGATGGTGGGAAAAATTTGTTCACAAACTTAGACACGAGATCACCCCATGTCAATATCGAATTTGGAGGTTATTTCTCGAGCCAAATTTTGGCGGGTCCATCTAAAAAGTATGGAAAAAGCATCATCTTAATGGCGTCGTGTAGAACATCCTTAAACTTGCTTGTAGCGGTGAGACGATTGAAATTCCGTATGTGATAATGTCGGTTATCCTTTTTATGTCCGTGAAACTTGTTAGCTTGTAGCATTGACATTAAACCTGTTTTGATCTCAAAATTATCCGCAAGGATGGCGGGAATAACAATAGCTTCTCCAAAACCCTTGGTGGGTGCTTGAAGCAACTCTATCATAGTACGATTAGCCATGGTGACTATTGGTTCTACAACGGGTTCGACAATTGGAGTTTCTTCTTCAATTGAAGGATTTGGGTTTCCTTCCTTTTAACGAAGTTTACGAGCACGTTTTGCTTTGGAGCGGGTTTGCATAAACGTAACGTAGAACGTGGGGGTGAGCAAAGAAGATTCTTTTGGGGGTTTTGTGAATTTTCAAATTTTTTTTGTGTTTTTGATTGTTTTTTTTTTGGATTTTGTGTGTATTACGTAGACTCAAATCTACCAATCTCTCCTCGAACCAATCTCTTGATTAAAGGAGCCTCAAGGAATGAAAACGATCACGTGGAGTGAACGCCTTCGATGACTTTAGAACGTTGGTGGAACACCAAAACGTTCAAGAGGGTTTAATCTTTTGAAACCAAGAAAATATATATAGTACGTAGATAATACTTTGGGCGGCAAAACCCTCGATTAGCTTTCAAAATCAAATACTCACAAGTGAACGGGGGAATGAGGTGGCGCAAAACACTTAAGTACCTAGCTTCCCTTTAACGGCCTTTTATACCACGTTGCCTATCTATTCACCGTATAGTTCGTATTTTTCAAAATCGAGCTAAAAGAAAGTATTGATCTATTTTTGCCTTTTTCTTTTGGTTTGAGATTCGAATACAATAATTGAGTGATGAAATCCCAATTAAGGTTGTGTTTTCACACTTTTGGAGATATTGCGATTTTATTGTGATACGTATACAATATAGTAATATTATTCACAAAGAAAACGAAAACCGATAATACGTGTTAATAGAGTTTTATTTAACACAATTACTATTTATGGATAATATTAAACACAAAATGGTCCAAATTAATCACAACACACCTCCCCGACAGCGGCGCCAAAATGGTTGTGATAAAATTACACTTGTTTAGGAAACAAAGCGTAAAAGCGGTAAGTATTAAGCAAAATGATTTTTAGGGAAAAATCAAGTGCTAATGACCCTTGATGGTAAAAAGTTCGTTTCCTAAGGAGGTTGATTGTGTGTGAAAAACTTGTAATATTTTGGATTAATATTGATAGAAAGAAAAAGGGGAGAAAAGAAAATGACGGATACGTGAAAATTAAGCTAAGACGTAAAAAACGTAAAATCGTTAAAATAGACAAAATAAAAACTTGCTCTAAAAATACCCAAAAAGTTACCAAAAATTCTTAAAAATCAAAATAAGGTTTACAAATGATCAAAACTTTTTCAGACCTTTTAATTAATTAATATTTAATTTTTAATGCTAATTAAAGCCCTAAAAATCAAATAAATTAATAAAAAGCCCAAATAAAGATTTTCTTCTTGTAAACCTCAAAAATGACTAAATAAAACTAAAAAGTATTTTTCCAAAATTTTAAACCTAATAAATCGATTAAAAATAATTGAAAACTAAAATTAAATATTAAAAAAATATTAAAAATAAAAAAATTTATAAAAAAATCTAAAAAATTGCAAACTAGTTTATTTAACCTAAATAATCATAAAATGAAGTTGAAATTACCAAAATACCCCTATTGCGCCCCCAAATTGGCTAAAAGTAAAAACAATCCAAAAGTATTGGGCTTTTCAGCCCAAAACTTAAAAGTGTCCAAAAAGCTCTGAAAAAGCCCAGTCTAACTCAAAATTCAATTTTAAACACAAAAGTCTAAAGGCCCAAAAGCTGAAAATTGTGCTTATCACAACTTAAAAGCCAATAAGCTTATCCTTATTGTGCCAATAAGCCCATTAAGAAATAAGCTAATGCCATAAGCTCTGCTTAAACACACAACCTTCTTATGAGATTTTAAACCTTTTTGCAAAAAGAAATTCTGAAAGAGACCAAGTAATAAGCCAAAAACTTGAAATTAACTTTTTTACTAAAAGACAAAATAGTCGGGTTTGAGTTCTAGGGGGTTTCAAAAGCTGATTTTTTTTGAAAAAGCTCACAAATAGCTTAACTAAGAATAATCAACAAGAAAAATCCCAAAAAGCCAAGTGAAATAAGCTGTAGAAGCCAATAAGCACACTGAAAAAGCCAAATAAGTTGGTTTTCTAGCAAAACCTAAACCAAATAAGCTAAAACTTCCAGAAGTGATAATAAGCTGATAAAAGTGAAACCTATTACAAATATAAGTTGTTGCATATACCAATAAGCCAGTTCAAAACAATAAGCACTTTTGGGCTGGTCAACAAAAGTCAACGTTTTCTTCAACAAACTTTCAAGTTATGCTTGTGGGATGGTATTAAGCTTGTTTTGAGCAATTTTGGATGAGGTCTTAAGGTAAGACCAGTGAACTTGGCTAATCAGTTGATTAACCAAGCCTTGTTTTGGCAGTTATGTCTCAATAAGCCAGTTGGCTTATGAGGCTGTCAAATAAGCACACAAATAGCAAGATTCACTCACAAGCAGCAAAATAAGAGATGTTGATAAGCAAATACCTCAGGCATACAAGGTTCATGCAAGTGTTGGTCAAAATGCAAGTGTCACTTTTGCTGATGTAGTTGACACTTGAGGGACTTTTGATAAGCTATAAGTCCCTGAATAAGCTCCCAATTCACACAACTAAATATTGCAGAGATGCACACCAACTATGACTATTCTCAAACCAAATTTCAAACCCTAATTCCAACTTATGAAGATTTTATGCTTGCTGATATGTTTGACCAATTTCAAAACACTTATATGCAGATTTTCCAAAACTTTGCAAAACCAATTCCAAACTTGTAACCACTTGACCAGTGACCAAAACAACTTCCAAATGACTTTTATAACTGATTACAACCAAAAAATCCCAAGGCCAAATGCCTTGTGCACCCTAAATGCACCTTATGCCCCCTTTTTGGACTTTATGTTCCAAATCCTTTTTCAATCACACAACCTACTAATTTTATTGATCCTAGAGGTCTACTAGATGACACTAAGAAGAAGTAAACCAAAAACTAACAACCACAAACACTAACACACAAAATCACATAGCATCAAAACTATGACAGATTTTTAGCAAAAATTCCAAAGAGTAAAAGAGAGTATAGAGTGAACCTATCCTCCACAACTTCCTAGGAGGATTCAACAATGCTCCTTGGACTATTATCAACAACTAGAGAGTAGCCAAGGTCCTTGAATCCACGAGAGGCCTTATTGATGGTTCAACACCTGAACCAAGGCCCTTGTTATGTGATTTTGAACACAAGGCAACAAACAGCCTCACCAAAGCCTCAAACCTTCTCAAAAGCTTGCTGGTAACAAGCTTTCAACAAGCTTAAAGACTTGGAAGGGGTTAGTAACAGATTCAAGCAATATCAGATTGTATATCAGAAAACTATGAATGAAAACCACTTTTCCAAGGCTTCTAAAAATGTTTCCAATGAAGATCTAGTTTAACCACTCAAACACTAAGGATTTAAGAGGCCAAATAACAGATCTAAACACCTAGAATCCAAGGGCTTCAACTGGTAAAGCCTTGAATCACTAGATCAAAACTGCTTAAAAACACTTTTTCAAAAACTTGAAAAACTTGAAAACTTAACAAAACTCAAACGTGGCCAACACAAACCACCAAAACACTTGTAATATGATTATGGAACTCATATTCAAGCATATAACACAACCTTCATTCAATATAAAAGGAATTACAATTGAAAATTTTCAAAATACACAAACTTTATATTGATATGAAAGGAATTACCCTAGAATGCCTAGAAAATGGAGCAAAAGCTCTCTCACAGGTTGAGGAGTCTATTTATGTTTATCCCAAACTTAGATCGATTTAGCTTTATGTATACGAGATTAGATCAAGTAATACACTTAGAGAAACCTTTGTATATGCTTATGAATCTAAGTGTTATGCGGAATTTAACACTTAAACAAGAACACACAATGATATAAACAAACTTTCACTTTGATTAATGATATCAAACTTGCTTACAATGAAAGTAGTTTACGAATGAAAAACTTATATGAAACATTAACCTAAAGGTCTTCTTTTATAGACATAAGAAGCCTTGTATAATAATCTACGTATCAACTATTCTTGGTAAAGATAAATATAGAAAATACATTGTTGTTCCTATCTTTACTAGAAGTAATCTAGAATACAACAAACGCGTAGAGTATATCTTTCCATCAGTTCTTGCCTTCAATGTATCAACGCTTGACTTTATCTTGTCAACGCTTGAGCTGTCAGCGCTTGTTTTGTTCTTGTCAACGCTTGTTTTACTCTTGTCAGCGCTCAAGTGATCTGGCCTTAATTTATTCCCAACAATCCTCCCCTAAACTTGATATCCACTCTTATGATCAAGTTTCTGAATAAGCATTAAGGACTAGGAGGAATCTTACAAACCTTCTCATATTGGTAATGAATAAATCTGATCAAATCTTTTGCCACGTCACTTGAATAATCTATTTCTAGCTGAGTGTCCTTCATTTTCTCTAAAATAGCCTTGGATATGAAATACTGACCATCCACAAGTAGATACTCAGCAAACTTTGTAGAACTCAAATGGTAAACACCAGCAGCTGAATATAACCTCCATTGAAGACTACTGAGGTCATCTTCAAGATCCTTCCAAATAGTAGGATCCTCATCTTTTGGTCCACACATTCTTTTGAATGTGGACCACAGTTTTATTCCATTAGCTGAAGTTGGTGCTTCAGCCTCATACTTGGTCTCCAACAACCTCCAAAGGCCACCAAGTCTTCTCTATCACAACTTGCAAACAAAGATATGAGAGTGGTAAAAGTGTGTACCTCTTTGCCATATCTGTCAATCTTCTAAAACCCACATTCATCTTCTTCATAGCTCACAATTGGGTTTCTGGAATCTAATGGTAACACTTGCACCATATCTGAAGCTTCTAATGGTGAGAGCTTGAGGCTCTTTCTTATAACAGCTTCACTTGGATATAGTGGATCCATATCTTTAGGAAACTCAAGAGAAATTCCCTTTTTCACTGGCCTGGGAACAAACATAGCTTTCCTGAGCTCCATTTCTTCTGCAAGTTCTTCCTTTCTTTCATCAGAAAGAAGTCTGAGAGTGTTTGCTTCCTGCACTCTCACCCAAATGGGATAAGCCTTGCATTCCAACTCATCAAATGTCAATGCCTTCAACTTCTGATAAGTCCATCCTACTCCATGACATCTGAGCAACATGCAGTATAGCTCCCTTCTATCCCTTTTCAATTCTGAGAGAATATTACTTGCCTTGTGTTTCAAAATTACCTGGCAATCTTTCTGAACTCTAAGGAGAATCTCCAAACCCCATATTTGATCTGAAGTGGTCAAGTGTGGATTCTCCATACATCTTTCTTCCCAAGCATTGTACATTTGAACCACCTCTGGCATGTCAAAGTCAACCTGCAATTTCAATTCTCTCAATTTCTCCTTGGCCAACTCTTCTCCATACTCAAGTCTTTCTGGTTCTATAATCATCACACTTGAGTCTGAGCTAGCTCCATCACTTCCTTCTTCTGAAGTCACAACAAATGGTGACTCTTTCACCTCCTTTTTATCTTGTTCCATGATTTGTGCAGCTAATCTTCTATCAAACTCAACTTGAGCTGCATCCTTTGGAACAATCTCTTCTACCATTATACCCTTACCCTTATCTGATGGTGCAATGGTTGGTAAGGTAGATGGTGATACCTGTGCAGAAACCTCCTTGATGATAGATGATGACTGGGATACATCACCCTTATGTGCAGGTCTGTCAACGCCCAAATTTATTCTATCAGCGCTCAAAATATTTCTATCAGCGTCCAAATGTTCCTTGTCAACGCCCAAATATCCTGCCTCAGCGCCTTTTGTAACCTCTCTCAACATAGCTGTAAATGATAAATTCAAGTTGGTAGGAGAGACTAAGGACGTATCAAAACCTATTTGTTTCTTCAAAGTTGTAAGGGCCTCAGCAACATCCAAGGATTGACCATCATGGCTGCCCTTATCACTCATAAAGGTGACATTCTTTGGGAGTCACTTGATGGCGTGCACAAGCACACACAGCAAACATGATGTCAGGTCTGGAGGCAGTAAGATACATCAAGGATCCAATCATGGATCTATAGTGCCTGACATCAACATCTTTCCCATCTCCAATCTTTCCCCAAGGGTGTTCTCTATCCATAGGAGTAATAGCCCTCTTTTCATGTGGAGAAAAGCCAAACTTCTTCAAGATCTCAGCCACATATTTATCCTGGGAGATGAAGATACCATCTTCTTTCTGCTGAACTTGTAAACCAAGAAAGAAGTTCATCTCCCCCATAGCACTCATCTTGAATTTGTCTGTCATAAGCTTGGAGAATTCCTCACTCATCTTTGGATCAGTAGACCCAAAAATGATATCATCAACATAGACCTGGACAAGCAACACATCCTTGCCTTTCTTCTTTGTAAACAGTGTCTGATCTATGGTGCCCCTCTTGAATCCATTGTCCACCAAATAGGTAGACAAAGTACCATACCATGCTCTAGGGGCTTGATGAAGGCCATACATAGCCTTTTTGACTCTATACACTTTATCTGGATTCTCTGGATCCTCAAAACCAGGAGGCTGCATTACATATACTTCCTCAACAATAGTTCCATAGAGGAAAGCACTCTTGACATCCATTTGATAGACTTTGAAGCCCATGCAGGATGCATAGGATAGAAAAATCCTAATAGCTTCAATCCTTGCAACTGGTGCAAAGACCTCCTCATAGTCTATCCCCTCCTCTTGTGTATATCCCTGAGCCACTAACCTTGCATTGTTTCTGACCACAATGCCTCTTTCATCTCTCTTGTTCCTTAGAACCCATCTTGTCCCTATAGGTCTGACATATCTGGGACAATCAACCAGCTCCCAAACATCCTGAATTGCAAATTGGTGAAGCTCATCCTGCATTGCTTCCACCCAACTTGGTTCTTTGAGAGCATCAAATATTTTCTTGGGTTCCTGTTGTGACAGAAAACAGGCAAACAAACATGCTTGCACAAGAGGGGTATCAACCTTCTTGTGTATATTGGCAATAAACCCACCAAGACCTTGATGAGATCTTCTAGTCTGAACTGGAGTATTAACAGGACCAATGATTTGAGACGGAGGATGATTCTTCCTGACTGAAGTAAGTACTCCTCCCTCAAAAAGTCTGGTATCTTCAACTTCATTCTCCATGTTGCCAATATCTTCTTCATCAGACTCTCTTATATCAACATAAGGATGACCTTCTTCGTATGAATTGGAAGGTTCACCTTGTTCAAAAGTGGAAGAGAAAAGATGTGCAAAGGTGTTGTCAACGCCTGAATCTTGATTGTCAGAGCTTGGGCTAACAACGCTTGAACTGTTGTTGTCAACGTCTGAACCATCAACGTCTGAATTGGTCTTGTCAGCGCTAGATTTGCCTTTGTCAGCGCCTGAAGGACCATGCATGTTTGTATCTGGTGGTACTTGGAAACCACCATTATCTTTACCAGCAGCAGCAGCAGCAAAAACATCTGTCCAAATGGGAATTGTGACATATTCTAGTATAGGAGATGCCTTTTCTGCTTGTGATCCAACCTTTTCATGAACCTGTGTACCTGAAACATCAACAACTTGTTCCTCCACAACATTTGAAGCTACCTTCACAATGTCTGGATTAGTGACAGGCATATAATTTAAAGTTCTAGATAAGGGTTCCAAGTCAAACAACCAATTAGGACCACTTTCAGGATCACTAGGTTTATTTTCTAAAAACCTAACATGTACTCTTTCAAGTATACGTTTTTCCTCTTTAAGATAAACCCTATATCCCTTGCTCTGAACTGAATACCCCATGAAGTAGCCTTCATCACCTTTTGCACTAAATTTACCTAAGGTATCACTAGTGTCCAAAACTACTACATGACAACCAAAAGGTCTGAGAAAACCAATATTAGGTTTTCTTCCCCAAAGCAACTCATAAGGTGTTTTATTCTGAATTTTGTTAACCAATGCTCTATTCTGAACATAACAAGCTGTGTTAACAGCCTCAACCCAAAAGGCTATAGGAAAATGAGCATCAGCCAACATTGTTCTGGCTGCTTCAATTAGGGTTCTATTTTTCCTCTCAGCAACCCCATTTTGCTGTGGGGTTCTAGCAATACTAAATTGCCTAGTAATTCCTTTCCTGGCACAGAAATCATCTAGCTTCTTATTCCTAAATTCACCACCATTATCACTCCTAAGCATTTTAACCTCATTACCAGACCTCTTCTCAATCTGAGTGATAAAATCAATTAGAATATCAGATGTGTCACTCTTCATAGCTAGAAAGAATGTCCAAGTAAACCTAGAAAAGTCATCTGTGATAACAAAGCAATATGACTTACCATTCAAACTTTCTATATTGGTTGGACCAAAGAGGTCCATGTGTAGCATATGAAGAGGTCTAGAACTAGTATGCACCTGTTTGGACTTGAATGAGACCTTGTGCTGCTTGCCTTTAAGACATGCAACACAAGAGTGGTCATTGTGGAAGGCCTTCTCAGGCAAACCATCAACCAAACCAAGTCTCACAAGTCTATTTATATTTTTAAAATTTATGTGCCCTAGTCTCCTGTGCCACAAATTACTTTCATCTACTGAGGCTTTAGCATAAAAACAAGACATATTATTGTTTATTTTAATCCCATTCAAATTCACATTGTATATGTCCTTATGCCTAGGTGTTTTATACTCAATATATTTCTCATCAGGGATCTTAAAATCCTTACTTAACACCAAACACTCAGTATCAGTAAACAGAACTTTATTTTTGTTATCACAAACTTGTGATACACTAAAAAGGTTGTAATCAAGTTCTTTTACCAGAAAGACGTTTTCAAAACGCAAATTCTTGGTGAGAAGGGTTCCTTTGCCTGTGATAGTACCGTATCCGCCTCCAAAGTATACCATATCACCATCCTTAATGGGAGTGAAGTTGTTCAAATAGTCTTCCTTCCCTGTCATGTGCCTTGAGCATCCACTATCCCAATATTCATAATCATTGACCTGTCTTTGAATGCCCTGCACATAAAGAAAACAAATTAGTTTTCTTTGGGAACCCAAGTCTTAAAAGACTTGGATTCATCTGGTTGTTCAATAAGAACAGACTTAGTTCTCACAACAACCCCATTCTCATCCTTCTTAGGATGAAATACCCAGTTAACCCCAATAGGTTTTGTAATGACCTTTGAAATGTAATTAAATCTGTTGCAGGTCATTGAAATCCCATTATCATTAGGGTTTTGATCTTTCTTGGGTCTCCATGTTAAGCTTGAAGAAGCTTTAGACCTCTTACCCTGTGGTTGCAAGTATTTAGGTCTGGTCACGTTTCTGTCAGCGTTGGAATTAGTCTTGTCAACGTTGAAATTACCCTTGTCAGCGTTGAATCTAGGGTTTGCTACAGAAACACATTGCCTATTAGACCAGGTGTTTGTCTTTTGAAATGGTCTTTGTCCATGAGTGTTAGACCCTCTAGTAAAGAATGGGACAGGTCTAATCACTTATGGACTTTGCTGCACACAAGGTTTGGGTCTGACAACGTTTGACTTTCTAACAACGTTGACTTTGTTCCTGTCAGCGCTGAAATTGTTCCTGTCAGCGCTGGCTTTGGGAGCGTTGACACACTTGTATGCCAAGTGTGAAAAGCTACCACAAGTGTAACAAGCTTTTCTAGACACAACCTTAGGTCTAGAAGAGAAGAAGCCTGTTACATTATTGCTAACTTGGCTCTTGGGTGACCTAGTATTCCTATACATCTCTGCATATTTAATGCTAGGTTTTCTATCAGTGTTTGAGCCTAGGTCAACAGCTTTACCAATGATTGGGTTTGTAACCTTAATGGGAGTTGACTCATTGAGACTTTCACATAGTAAGCCACCCTTGACAAACAAAGTAGGGTTAGCTTTCTTCCATTCATTCAGGTCAGTCAACTTTTGTTGGTACTCTTCAACTGGAGTGACAACTCTTGGTGAAGGAATGAATTCCTCCTCTTGGAATTCTGGCAAACCAGTCCAAGATAAGTCCTTTTGTTGGACACTATAGAAGTCACCAGCTGGTGGTGGAACCAAAGAGTAATCATTCATCCCAATCCCAGTCATGTCCTTAGGATCTCTTTGTTTACCCACACAGTCTCCTAGGGTTTGGGTGGCTCTATCAAATCTTTGAATTTTAAGGCCAACATTGTCTTTGTTTTTAATGGCCTCATCTAATTTAGCCTGTAACTCACCATTAACCCTTTCTATGATGTTTCTAATATCCATACTAGTCTCTAACTCATGTTTTAAGATATTTAATTTATCTTTTAAGTCAAATTCCATTTTCTTGTATTCAGAAACGGTTTTCTCAGTTTGAGTGAGAGCTACTTGGTAATTAGACAGTTTGCACTTTTCAGTACTCACATCACTCATTAATCTTAACACTTCTTTGTTAAGTTTCTTAGTGTTTAACCTACAACCTTTACAACAAAAAGCATCATTGTATACCTCATTATCAGATGAAGAGGAGGAGTGTGCCATGAGAGCATATTCAACATGCTCTTCTTCTTCAACCTCAGCAATCAAAGCTTTATCCTCTTCAACATTCTTGGCCAGATAGCTCCAGTCCCATCCCATACCATCAATCCCTTGAACTGCAACCATGGCTTTGGAATCCTGAGCTTTAACAACCTGACTTGAGGGTTTACCAGCATCAGATCTTCTAGGAGATCTGCATTCCCTCATGAAGTACCCCATACGATGACAGTTGTAGCATTCAACTATGGATTTATCAAATCCAGCTATGTCTTTTGCATTGAAGGTCATCTTCTTCTTAAACCTTCTGTTCCACCTATTTGCTCTTATACTAGCAAGAGCCATGTTCCACTTGATGTCCATCTCTTCCAAGTGCTCATCACTTATCTGATCAAGGTCCTCATATGTAATCACTGAACCATTGGGCAAAGAAGCAATATAAGCACATACAGTATCCAAGTCTAAACCAGCAGGTTTAACTCTTGAGGAGTCACTCTTGAATGTGTCAGTGTCTGAATAGGAGACGTTGACAGGACTTGTTCCAGCGCTGACATATGATGATCCAGTAACTGGATGCATGTAAGAGTCCTTCTGATTGAATTGACTTCACTATGAGAGAAGAAGGCCATGTTACTGGTGGTAGACTTGCCTCCATGCTCTAAAAGAGTTTCATCTTCCAACAGCCTTAGTTTGTTGTAGATGTCATCAAACGAGGAACTCTTGTAAGTATTGTTGGTAAGAATAGATCTTGCCTCAATCTTCCATGCCTTACCAAGACTTTTAAGAAAGGTAGCATTAATGTCAATATCACCAAGTTGTGTCCCCATGAAGGACAACTTGCTTGTAATGTCAAGCAATCTGCTTCTCACACTACTCAGTTTCTCATTGGGTTGAGCTTTGAAGACAGCATAATCATGCATGAGTTGCTTTTTCTTTTCTTCCTTAGTGTCTGGATTGCCACCATATGCAACTTCAAGAGCTTCCCAAAGGGTTTTAGCAGATTCATAGCCTCTATATTTATGCTGGTTCTCTTGTCCCAAAGAGACTTTTAGAATATTTAGGGCTTTCATGTCGACCCTTTTCTTTGCTATGTCATCAGCAGCCACAGCTCTACCATCTCCAGGTTTTTCTCTCTTATCCTCTTTAGAACATCCAACAACAGCTGATCTTTGAGCAATAACATTAGCAATCTTTTGGGCTTTATTGAATGTGTTTCCATATTCAATAATCTCCCAGAGTGTGTAGTCATAGATTCCCAAATATTGCTCAAAGTTGAATTTCCACAAATCAAAGTTGGTTGCATCAAGCATGGGAATCTTGATGTTTGGTAAAGATGAGGAGGAGGAGGTTATTGCTTCAGACATGATGTTGTTAGGGTTTTTGAGAAAATTAGGGTTTTGGTGATTTTTAGGGTTCTTGTGTTCTTTAAGATCAAAAGTTCCTCAACAAGCTCTGATACTACTTGTTGATCCCAAACTTAGATCGATTTAGCTTTATGTATACGAGATTAGATCAAGTAATACACTTAGAGAAACCTTTGTATATGCTTATGAATCTAAGTGTTATGCGGAATTTAACACTTAAACAAGAACACACAATGATATAAACAAACTTTCACTTTGATTAATGATATCAAACTTGCTTACAATGAAAGTAGTTTACGAATGAAAAACTTATATGAAACATTAACCTAAAGGTCTTCTTTTATAGACATAAGAAGCCTTGTACAATAATCTACGTATCAACTATTCTAGGTAAAGATAAATATAGAAAATACATTGTTGTTCCTATCTTTACTAGAAGTAATCTAGAATACAATAAACGCGTAGAGTATATCTTTCCATCAGTGCTTGCCTTCAATGTATCAACGCTTGACTTTATCTTGTCAACGCTTGAGCTGTCAGCGCTTGTTTTGTTCTTGTCAACGCTTGTTTTACTCTTGTCAGCGCTCAAGTGATCTGGCCTTAATTTATTCCCAACAATTTATAGAGGTACAAAGATTATTCTATTAAGAAAAAATACATAAACCCTAGCTAATGAAATTCCAAAAATGTCCTTGGACGTTTTGAGTTGTTAGTTGTCCAAATATGATCTTGGCCGTTTGTTTTGTACATAGGGAGCAAGCATGAGGTGTGGGCTGTTGATTGAGCCACGTGGCCTTACTTGGAGGCTAAGTCGAATGCTCATTGGTGCAGGGGAGGCTTGGGTGGGGACCATGGGTGATGGGGTGTGAGTGTTTAAGTGTGGGATGGATGCGTGTAATGGTGAATCACACGTGGGTGGTTTTAATTTGATTTTACCCATTGGTTGGTAAAAGTTATTTCTGGGTGGGGAAGGTGGGTAAATAGTTGAGTTTGATCTGGTTTTGTAGGATTGGGAAGTTGTTTGGCGCACTTTTCATGTTTGAATGTTTGGATGGTCAAAAACAGCCCCTAGACTTTGGCAAAAGTTGTATTATAAGTTTTTTCAGCCAGCAAACCCGAATCCTTTGTTAATAACCTTTCACTTTTCATACTTTGGTCACGAAAAGTTTTCAAAAGGGATTTTAGGGCTTATTTATATTTGCCATAATTACAACATTAGTCCTTTTGTACTTTTAATCATGAAATAAGGACTAGATGTGTAATATTCTTGATCTTGAAGGTCTTCTTTTTAAGTTTGACTTTGAGGAGGACCATTATTGACAAATCTTCATTTTGTATTGACTAATCTTGCTAATTCTTTAAAGTTGAGGGACCGTTTTGTAATTTTGACAAACTTTAGGGACCAAACTTGTAATTATGAATATATAAGGGTATAAAGTGTCATTTCTTCATTGATAAGGACTTTTCTTATACATCTTCAAATCTTCAAGGACTTATTCTTGGAAAACCACAACTAGGGCTCGGTTCATTGTGCGGCTTCGTTTCTCGTGTTCGTTTTTCCTTGTTTCTTGTGATCTTTTGTCCTTTTCACGATATTCATACCTAAAATACACAAGTAACAAACATAGGCATATAATATGGTAATTATGACATATTTAAGCATTTAAAGCCCAAAAAGAACGATGAGATCATGTATAAATGCCATCTCATCATTGAGTTAATTTACACGAACCATAGTTAACGTTTATTACTAATAGTATTTAATTCACTTTGAAAAATGAACATAACCATGACCACACTCTTTTCAATGGTCTATATTATCGTCTTCCCCATGAATTCATTCTACTCATCAGAAAAATTTCTGTCAAAAATGAAAACCGGATGGTTCCAAAGGACTGGTTTGACCCGGTTCGAATGAAATCCGCCGGTTAAATCCGGGTGTCAAATCCTCAAATAAACGGCTTACAACGGCCCGTCGTTTTCACTGGTCGCCGTTCGACCGACTGGGTCAAACCGGGTTTTAAAACATTGTATGACACCCCATGTATCATATTTGATAAACCTATCATATACCACATATGATATAACTATCAAGTATGATAAATATGGTATCATATATGATACATCAAGCTTAATTCAACTTCCATCAGCAACTTAATTTTAAATGCTGAATTATACAGCTTATTCACACTAACATGAGATTATTCGTAGCTCGCATATATAAAACTAGGTAATAAGTCATAAACATATTTGATTATGATATTAAGCCTTGTCAAACATCTTTGATTCTCAACTATAAGCTACATGTCACTTACCATAGCCATCTATAATCACTTTTAAGTTTTATAGCCAATATATAATATTATATATACAATATTATATATGATAAAGGCATGTTTGAAGAATTTAAGATATTTTGTGAAAAATAGTCATAGAATATGGCATTTTTTGTGGTTTGTCAAAAACATCATGTATGATACCTTATGTATCATATTTGATATACCTACCGTATATCATATATCATATATGTATCATATTTGGTAAATAACATATCAGATATGATACATCAAGCTTAATTCAAGCTTACATTACCTACATAAAATTCCTAATATTACATGTTATTAACACGAAAATAAGCTTATTCACAACTCTCTTATTTATAAAACCTTATAATTGGTAAAATAAGCTAATAAGCTAGCTTATAACTCAGCATAATAAATCCAAATCTTCTAATTCACAAGCTTATTCATAAGTCTCATCTAATTCAAAATCTTATTCAAACAAATAAGCTTATTGATGTAAATCACCTAAGAAGTTAGCTTATAAGTAAGAACAATCAATCAAAATAATCCGTTTTAAATAAGCTTACTAAAAGCTTATAATTAAAATGATAATAAATTAATATGCCTATTCAAAATCAAATACACAAACCTGATGATGGATTCGTGTCTGATTATGATTTCGTGTTGATTAATTGATCTAATTAATCGATTCGTGATGGATTCATGATGATGTTTATAAGGGATTCATGATTATAGGCTTCGATCTATCAATTGTAGAGAAAGAAACTAGATCGGGGGTAGAGAGAGAAATAGAAAGATGATGATGATGATGATGATGTGTGTGTGTGTTTTATAAGAAATAAAGGATGAAAAGGCTTATATATTGAACAAGTGAACTGACAAAAATACCCCTACAGTGTAGAATGAAGATTTAATCTCAGCAATTAGATGACAGGGAGATGAAGAGTGGAGATAAATCTCCCCGTATTTTAGCGAAGTTTAGTATTCAAATAAATTTAAATTTATGTTTAAACCATATACCAACCACATACAAAAAGTGAAATGTATAAATCTACAAAACACAATGTTCAAAAAAAATCTACAAAACACGATGTCACATTTGGTTGTTCCTTATCACGAAATAGTTAATTTGTAAGAAACATCAAAAGGTCCATGTCAAAATAGCATTTTTTATGCTTTATTTAATTAGGGAAATATAGGAATCTTTTTCCTATATTTCCATCTTTAAGTTCAGAATTTTTTGAAACTTCAATGATATAACTAAAAACACACACACACAAATGTCGCAGCCTCCATCTTTCTCTCTTTTTAAACCCTAAAAATGAAATACACGACCTCCATCTTTCTCTCTCTCTAAAAATTGCAGCCGCCACCACATCTGCCACCACAGATTATCACGCGTTGGTTTATGATATCTCATCTCATGTGATTTAGGTATTTATTCTTTGTGGTTCATACCACATACCCATAGGCCACAACCTACTTTGTTGTCGTCGGCTTCTTCGTTGTCGCCGTTCACGGTGTGCGACGTTAATGGTCGGCAGGCGACGTCGGCGAGGTTAGGTGGCTGTTTTCTTTGCGGGTGATCTGGATATGTGTATTTGAAGTTGTATGAGGTTTGTGATCTGTTGAAGTTTTATTATCATAATTCGTTTCGTGCAATTGTCATAATCCATGTCTGTAATAAGGTAAAGACATTTATATGTTTTTTTTCTGATTTCATTGTTTAATTGTTAGTTTTCTTATCACAATTGAATACCCTAATCCGGGTTTTGATTAATAATTAAATGTTTCTGTTTTGATTGTAATGCAATTTAAGCCATGTTAAATTCTTGATCGGAAAAAAGTGAGGTATGTTTTTGTGTCATTACTGACCGCCAGCCCACAATTATATTACCTGATAATTTTTTATTTTTCATATTTTTTGGATACAATGTGTTTTTTCACTCTTGTTCTTGTTGATCCTACGTAAACTATATTATGTTTTTTTCATTCTTGTTCTTGCTCATCTATTTGACTTGTTAGGATTTTTTTGTGGATGACAGGTTTTGTTTGTGGTTGGGTGGTTGTCGCTCTCGTGTGTTGGAAGTGCTGATGCTGGCAATTGTGGATTTCCAGGTTGGTTGTCGATGTTCTATACTATTATTGTTACATATATTCTTTGTTGTGCTTATTGGTCTCAACTTGGTTTGTTTTTATACTTTTACCTCATTTCTATTGTTTGTGAAGCGGCATAAAGCCATCTTTAAAAACTAAAACACTAGGCTTGAACTTTGAAACATGTGTTCCTAGGAAGATTTATGGTAGTCCCTGATGGTACATTGTTATTGGGATACGTGAATGTTGTGAGTGCGGTCTCATGTGTCCTTTAACTTGATGTTAATTCTTACTACTGGTCATACTGATGTTATAAATAACTCATTATTTTCATTTTAAGCCCCATTTGAAGTATCAAAGAATTTTCATTTTACATAATTTGCTCACTTTACCTTTGTGTCTTTTCGATACTATACCTCTTAGAATAAGATTTTATTTGTTTTGCCGTCGAAAAGATTCACAACTTATTTGTTTTCGCAGTGTGCGCGATTGGAACCTTTGTGTCTTTACAACTTTAATGACAATTAAGTGTGCACGATTAGAAAAAGAAGTAGTAGAAAAAACGAAGGAAGTCAATGTTCGAAGGATAAGGAAGTAAGGAGTTTTGAAATTAGTAACAAGTTAAGTGGATAAGCAATCTCAAAACTCTTAAATAGTTGTATAATGTTGTTTTTTATGGTAGTCAGGCTTATCTTTAGATGTGATTACAGGTTGTAGATTACAACATGTAATTTACCAGTCACGCCGGTGTATTGGTTGACGTAGATGTGGAGGAACAGATCACGGCCACCTTGAAGAGGTTGCTGATGAATATTACCGGGATTGGAAATCTCTATCTCCATCTTGCAGATATTTGGTAATCCAAGTTTATGAATATATGCATCATTGTTTTTCTTTCTCTAATTGGTGAAAGTTTTTTTTTCACATGTGGTATCAAAGGATGAACATGACATATAACCAAATGATTGAAATGTAATTCTTAGACATTTAGATAACGCGGTAAGCTTTCTTCACTAATGAATATTATGCCTTTTTCTGTTCTCTTTAAAGGTTTCAAATAGTTTACAAGAACATGATATTTCTTATATAGTAACTGCAAAATCTTGAAATGTTTCGACATCGACCCTATTACTTAATACTAGGACGATTTTGGTTTTGCTATATCCTAGCAGGTCAAATGGAACGAATGAATGAAATATGTTTTAAATTAAAAAATAACCTATTTTAAGTTGTCCCATTTAAGTCACCAAGGCTGGTCTAAAAAGAAACGTTTAACTGCAAGTCATTTACTGATTATAGCAAACGAGAAATGCAAACAATTTGTCAACCTACTGGATCAGTACTAAATTAATTTGTTTCAAACCGAACTAACTGTATGGTTACATTCTATGACAGGGATATGTGGCCATTTTCATGATATAGCAACCAAATGTTTTAACGGCTTAGCTAATAAAGATGCTCATATCACCACAGAATGCCGAGTAAGTTCTTTTTCTCATGAGTGGAAGTGACTCATTATCCAAATTTATTCGGTATTAACTTTCTTTTATCTTTTTTTTTTGCAGCCAGTGCAGCCTTACAGGATGTTTCTAGCTACAAGTGTAGGAACCACACAGTTTACGTAGAATAACTTGAGAAAGTAGAACTCCGTTTGTGTCGAAGGTAAGTATTTATTGGCATACTTCAACTGTTTTTTCCTCGAGATGTTGTTCCTTTTTATTTTTTTTCTTGTCTGCTTACTAATAGATTCAAAGGAACTTCATAGTTTACGCAGAACCACTCGATAAAATGACCTCCGTGTCCAAGATAACTATAATAATTACATATAAATCGTCATCTCTATGGTTACTAAAATTCTGGTAAATGTCCCTCGTCAGTTCTATTTGCATATATGGTATTTATTTGCATATAAGTAGTCGAATAAAATAGACATACAGTTTACAAGGTGTTTTGCATTACGAATAGTCTTTGGATACTTCCAATCCATTTGTCCATTTCCCTTTAGACATGTTTAGGATAAAGCTCTCGACACCTCTAATTCAAATTTAATTCCACAACAGTAACATTTTTATTCATTCTAAATATTCTATATGTAGTGTAACAACCAAGAGACCAATATGATGGTTACTCAACGGCCCATAGATCATTCACTTCAACTTTTCAAATTCCTTCAGTGAGACCAAACTCAAAATGACGCTTCACAACTCACCAATTTATATTGCTCCTGTTCGTAGTAATACATATGATTCCATACCCGGTAGTTACCCATCCGGTTAGAAAGTAGATTGGCATGATATGTCCAGTCCACCTATGAACGCTAGAGTTCCTGCATCTATATCATCGGGACCAGTAATGGCAAAGCCGTCTCACTTGAACTGGTTCCTCCTTTCATTTGGTTCTCGGTCAAGTACCACTAGGGTAAAACTGAAACCTAATTCCATAACTGAAGTGTTTCTACTGGTTACGACTTTTGCTTTGGGACTTGAAATCTTTCTAACTACATGGTAAGTTGAAATCTTCAAGAATCCAATGATACCCAAGAAAAAAAGGAACATGTCAAGGTCATCTGTTTTACTTGACTATATTGCACCAGTGAAAATTTTAGCTTTTGTTTTATTCCCAGTTTGGGATGTCATGTACTAATTTACATGTATAATTTGTTGTTCCAAATTTGTTTATAGGACCAAATAGAAAAAAGGTTGATTGGAAGTAGAGGGATTACTTTATATTTATCTTTGTTTACGAGTTAATATTTGGTAATTACAGTTTGATGTTACCATAGTATAAAATATCAGTAATTATCTGCAGTTAGGCAATTCCGAAGCTATGCGCGAGTAATCGTCTAGTTAGATATAATTAAAAAACAATGAATGCCAAACTATCCATATTTCAACAAGGCATAATTTTTTATTACTTTCAGTCGTGTTAAAAACATTTATATATACCATACAATTAGTTGACAAATAGACATTCAATTAAACCCAAAATTTGGGATTGAGCAAAATTTATAATACACATACTCGTTAGATCAATTAGCGACGAATTATTATCTTATTCAGAACCTGGCTTTTAATATCACATGTAAGCAATTAGTTATGAATATTAACATTAAATATTTGTAATTAATACATTAAATTATTATATCATAATAATCTTTGAATAAGATAATAATCACATAAATGATATAGAAAAATATAATATATCTGAAACTATAGAGAGTTTTGACATGATATAAAGATCACCTTAATCATAAACTAGTTTTTCACTCTTGATCCACTTTATTAAAGAGAGCTTAATAATTCTACGATGTATATTTCTTATGTGTTACTATCTTATTTTAAAATACTTGTGACATAATACTTTAATGCGTTAATAATAACTATTTAATGTTAATATTTATAACTAATTGTTTACACTATTATGTGGTGTAATTATATTGAGAGTAATTCTACTCATGGAGTAATTTTACTTATCTTGTGGAGTAATTCGACTACAAGAAGTACTATATTTATGTTTATATCATAGAAGTAATTCCATTTAGGTTTCTTTTACTAGTTTCTCTATTTTGTTTAAGTCGACTATAAGATACTTTGGTTAAAGTTTTCCTAAATTTAATTTTTCTATGAATATAAGGTTTAGGTTTATTGTCTTGATATTCGAAAATCAATAAAATTCATGACTTTAAGTCTTTAGTTTTTTTGTGTTTCGACTTGAACGCTAGTTAAGGTTTATAGCTTGATTTCGTCATGTGTTAGTTGGTATCCGGAGCTTGTTAGTATTCTCGATGGTGACTGATTTAGAAGATTAAAAAACAAATATTGTTGGTGGGGTTATGGTATGAAGAGTACATAGATAAATGGAGTTACTAAATCAATGAAAGAACTTAACGGTTATTACATCGTGCTAAAAGTACTACGTTTCGTGATCGTAGGTAGCCCATCAATCCACCAGAATCGCGAGGGTAGCAAGTAAGAATCTCGAAGCATTCGTCCAACCATAGGCGATTTTAGAGGAAATTGTGCAAGCAACCAATCCCCGTTTAACAATGGAAGAATTGAAGAATGGGAGGAAGAAAAATAAGGAGGATTGAGTACCTACAACCAAAATTTTCGAATAGCATAAATAATTTGGTTTCAAGATTTGCAAGCAACCAATTACCTAAAGTTAACACTAGGGAGTTTTCCAATTAAAGGTTACAAGTTTGTAGACTATGGAGAAGTTTTATAAAGTGAAAGTACTTTGTACTGTGTTGGGGTGAGCATAAAACCAAAAAATCGAACTAAAAACCAAAAAACAAAAAAAATCGCACCAAAAAACTCGCATAATTGAAAAACCGAAAAGATGGTTTTCACATTTTTGAAAACCGAATGTTTAGGGCGGTTTTTTGTTTGCATGTATAAAAGCGAACCCAAAAAACACCCCTCCCCACATAGGTCTATGAGATCAATATATTTTTATATCTTTTTATTGTTATAAATGATGTTTCCAAAAATATGTTTAGTTGTTTGATTTTTGTTTAAATATAAGAATTTGTAAAAGATAATAAAATAATTGATTGTGATTTTTTTAACCTAAACTTCATGAGATTTGTGTTTGGTATAATAATATTCTCATTATAATTTTTGATTTCACATACTTTGAAGGTAGCTAATATTGCTATTATTGTAGTGTAATTGATGTTGTGATTAAAACTTATAATATTAGTTTTACATTAAATGAAAATATGCTATCTAATTGAAAGTATTATTATTGTTGATTGCAAATTGCAATCATTATGAGTTTAATTTGTGTCGAAAGTGATTGATCATTGAGGCGGTTTTATGTAAATATGAAACTCAATACGTAAAGTGAAAAGAGCAAAACCGAACCGCTACAATGATAAAAACTGAATAACCGAAACTAAAAAAACGAAATTAAATGGTTTATGATTTTCAAAAAACAGAAGTTTGCGGTTTAGTTTTTGGTTTTAGCATATGACCGCCCCAAATCGCCCGATGTTCACTCCTAGTATTGTGGATGATATTGATGAGTGTCATATATTGGGAAGACCTTGGCGATGTGAGGTTAATGAAAGGTATGATTTTAAGCGAAATCTCTACATTTTCTCATGGTAAGCAAGTAGAACTGTTATGGTACACCCAAAGTAACATCATATTTACCAAAACGTGAGGTTAAAGTTGAAGAAAAAACTTCTCCAACGCATGTGGTGGATCTAGTTGACTTCCCGGGTAAAAAAGAATATTTAAGAAAACGGGATGGTTGAAGAAGTTCAACATACTCATGAGGTTGTGCGAGCTAACATTAACGAAGCAAATGCTAAGTACAAAATTGTAGCAAATAAGCATCGTCGAAAGAAGTTGTTCGAACTGGGAGATGAGGTAATGATGCTTCTTGCAAAGAACGTATTCTAGTAGGAACTTATAAAAAGCTACAACCAAAATGGTTTGTACAAGACACTTCGAAAGATTAATAATAATGCTTATGTGGTGAAGTTGCCAAATACTATTAATTCAAAGACTTTCAGCGTGTCAAGCATTTATGAGTTTCACTCTGAGGACGTGAATGAGGACAAGCACTCGAAGACGAGTTCTTTTAAAGGGAAGTGGAACGACGGACATGATTAACGAGCTTTCGTAGGAATATAAAGAGCACCTAGCGTGGCAAGAGGAAGAAAGCACGAATGGAATTATCGGTAATGGCAGTATGGTTACTCTTAAACAAAGTTAGGTTACCGGTTCTACTCCTACTACGTGGTGTAACTCTACGGAGGTTACTGCTGGTGGGAGTAATTTTACTCCCTGTAGTATTTTTACTTATGTCGTGGAATAATATTCGACTACTAGAAGTAACTCTACTTATCTTTATGTCATGGAAGTAACTTTACATATGTTTGTTTTATCAGTTTATTTATTTTGTTTAAGATGGCTAACTGCTTTTTTTCTCTATAAGTTTAGTTTTTCTATAAATATAAGATTTGAGTTTATTGTGTTGGTATTATAAAATTCGACTTTTAGTCTTAATTATCTTTGTGCTTCGACTTTAACTCTAGTTAGGGTTTTTAGCCCGATTCTGTTTTGCGTCAAGTAACTATAATTCGGAAATTCAACTAAAGAACACCTCTTAACACGTAAAATCTGAGGTTAAAAAACATAGATCATTGATAATCAAGATACTTGAGTTGAATTCGAGTTTAAAAGGAGCTTCAGCTCAATGTTGAACTTATAAAGTTGGTTAACTTGATAACACGTGTGGACTTCAAAACGTCACCCATGATCTCATACGAAATTCATGTAGCGGTAACTCTGACATCGTGACATCTGACACGTTCAATGACAATGGTTATGATGACAAAGGAGGGTTAAAAAGATGTACTTTGAGGTGATTTTGTAAAGTGAAATTCTTTGCCACTGACTACGCTGCAAGCTGGTGACCTCCACCCTGTCAGCCACTGTCAAATCAGTACTCCTTACGTAGCAATTCCTGTACTAAATTGCACTGTATTGTCAGAAGACATGACAGTCTTACAAAACCAAACATAAAAACTGGAATATTGCAATGATACAAATGAAATATTAAAATGTAACATGTCTAAGTCGACATGTGAGCGTCATGGAGATCGATATAAAGAGTTTACACTTTTGTGATTACTTTGAAATTACTAGATCCATTTGTGGCCAAACAATATTCGCTTTGTTGTAACTTCATATCAAAGGGTTTTGCAGTTTTACATGAGAGGATGTTATTCGTTGATTCCATATCGATCACGAGTTCATCATGAACGTTGATATATCGAATGTCTACATTAAAAAACCCCAATATTCTACGAGTCTATAAATACAAACAGCATGACAAGTGCACACCTGACTAGAATGTAATACCAACAGGTAGCTAGACTAAAACTATCTGTAGTTATGAAGAAGAATAAATTTCGAAACCAACCAATTGGGACTTTTTAATCAAGTAGTTGATGGATCGATTTCTATGTGTTCTGATGGATCCTGCTAGAACTTAATAAATTACGCTGGAAGTTGATATTTTATGCGTACATATAGAATCTAATGTGTTAGTAAATTTTTGTACGCAAGACTTGAGCAACCATCTTTATTAATTTTACTTTGTAGTCGTAACTCAAAACCTCGTATTCTCTCTAATGTACCTGACAAAATTAATTTTTAGACATAACTATCTCAGTCTAGTACAGTTTAACAACCATCTCATGCGTTTACTTAATTTCAAATATATCTGGCACTATACTATCTTTTGCAATTAACGATGGATCTAGCTAACTCTTTACATCACTCCGATTGGTTGGCACGACTTTCTGATGTCATAAAAAAAAGTGTGTCACATAAGTTATAGCATTGGAAACGTATGACACTACATTTTGTTGGGAAATTACCAGAAAAGTGATACCATGAGTTTTGTTTTTTTGAAAAAATTTAATTTAATTTTATAAATGAACTTTATTAAATAAAAAAACATTTCGTTTATAAAAAACATTACAATCAAAAATATATTACATAAAAATAAAAACATAAAACGTCAACTAATTAAACATTACAGTTTATTCATTACGGTTGTTTGTATACTTCACAAGGTTTTGTCAAATATTGTTGTGCATTTTTTGGTCTCGAATTCTTTTGGATTTTCTCACATGTATTTTGCATCGTTCAATCCAAGTTTGAACTATGTACGATTATGAATTGACGCAAAAAAATCATTAAGATTCACTACGAACTTCACATCTTCTAATATAATATTATACAACAATACATTATTCTTTTTAACCAATTTATTTCGTAAGCACGTGCGGGTTGTCGTATAATGCCCCGACGAACTTTTAAGACACCGAAAGCGCGTTTAATATATTTTCGAGCACTTTCTTAAACTCTTTTAACCTCTAGGTCGGCTCATTCGTGGCAACCGAAAAGGTTTAACAAACGTAAGCCATTCTGGATAAATACTCTCGGCTAAACAACATCATTTCCTGTATGCGTGGTCGTTTACCTAAACGGAAATTCTGGAGCTGTATCGGCAAGTTCGTCATCAAATAACGGGGAACCATATAACACATTAAGATCATTCTTTCCCCTGGAATCTTAAAATATGCATGCTAAATCCACAATCGTTGATCCGCAACCATTTCTAACATAAGAGTTGGGTATTACGATCCCGTCTTTTAATTTAAGCATGTACAACCTGTGGATAATTTTTCCATTCCCAATGCATACAATCAATACTCCCGAGCATTCTTGAGAGTCAATGTTTTTGTTCGTGCAATGCATATACATATTCAATGTACTCGGTTTTAGGTTTTCTTAGATAGTTTTCAACGTACAAAATACATATGCATTTAGAAAATGAATTAAACCTTTGCCCGAAGTGCTTTTCGAAATTTGAAAGTACTCATCAAATGCATCGGGTGATGATACGTATGCTAATTGATGTATTGCGAAAGTTGTCTTAAGATAATGATGAGTACTATTACGACTGGTAGCATCTACACTGGGTCTTATATGCAAACTATCCAGGAAGAGAATCGGTTTCATAACTAAAAATAGCGTTAACTATTTTAGTAAAAAGTTTAGAACCCATACGATACCTTCACCGAAACTTTTTTGAGGTATTTAGTCGGCGAGTAGTCGTTGTTCTGCATCTTCTGTCTCACGATGTATATATCTCTGCGTCTTCTTCGTACCCAATCCCGATCTGAGTCCCGAACCCTCGTCTTGATTAGACAAAGCTAAAAAAAATCGTATTCTTGGTAACTTCGAATATAGCATTCTGCATCGCCTTAGAAATGCGTATCGTAAAGATCATAGGTGTTAGGAGTGTGGATCGATAGTTGTGTCTTTGAAAGAAAATTATGTATTTATGAATTAGAAAATATAATGGAAGTGTTATAAAGGGGGCATGATAAAGAGGTTTTTATAGAGTGTTTAAGGTGTTACATTTTGAGAAAAGAGTTTTTTGTAAGTTTATGGACTTATATTTAATAGTCGTGTGATAGGATCGAACTCGAGATTACGGGATTGCACACAATACGTAAAGAGTTAATTTAATTAATATATATATATATATATATATATATATATATATATATATATATATATATATATATATATATATATATATATATATATATATATATATATATATATATATATATATATATATATATATATATATATATATATATATATATATATATATATATATATATATATATATATATATATATATATATATATATATATATATATATTTATTGTATTTATTAATTTATTTAATAAATATATTTATATATTTGTTAATTTAACCGAGCAAGTAACTATATGACTTTAACGATCGTTAAATAATTAATAGTTAAGTTATAACGAACGTTAAATAAATATATAGTATATATAAACTAAAGGAAAGAAGTTTGGAAGATTCAGGAACACCCCTAAAGGGTGTTGGTTGGTCGATTATGGGCTCCAAGGGGGGGGGGGGGGGGGGGGGGGGCGGGGGGCAATTGTTGCCTTTTATTTATCTTGGGCTATAAGGATTTAGGCCTATATATACACCTCCTAATCCCTCATAATTCACACAACATAAATATTTTCCCTTCTCTTTCTTTTGGGTCGATCGCAAGCTACACCACAAAGGGGTGTTTGGTTGGTTTTTCTTGGTTGATCGATTGTATACATAATCTAGTCCTAGCCCCTCTCTAGGGTTGTTGGGTGGATTATTTACAAGCGTTGTAGCTCGGTTTTCACGTGCTAGAATCACGGTTAGCTCGTTGTATTACGTGTGTACGAGAACGTAATATAGTCTTACTTTAGACTATATATTGGTATATACGGTTTTAACCCGAATCGGTGATTTGTTCTTCGTCTTGTGGAATTGTTTTAGCGTAAAGGTATGTAAACCTAATTCGATTAATTATAATTGTGTTATTAGTTATGATCTTGTTAAATCGCATCCGCTATATCTGCTTTGATCTCGTTTAGGGTTTTATATAATTGTTATGATACTTATAAACCTACAGTGGCATCGAGAGCCGTTTTAACATGTTATAATTATCGAAAATCTAAAGTTTTTTAACTATCATTGTTTTGAGTTAAAACTACATGTTTTTTAGGTTTTTCATAAAATTTGGGTTTTGTTTTTTAAAAAATTAGGGTTTTGTTTTTTTAAAAAATTAGGGTTTTACTTTACTTTTAATAATAATAAAAAAAAGAATTGTTTTGAAACCCTAAATTACATGTGGGATAATTTTAGATTATATTACATGATTAATTGTTATGTCATGTATGGTTACGATCCGTAGAGATTTAATTGTTAAGATTTGTGGGGACTCCATGATTACGTGCATGTTTTCATGGATCGTAAAATTATATGTTTATATGATTTTATGTGCTACGTGATTATTTGATTCAATATATATAGAATTAGGGAAGACTTTTATATAGAGATATAAAGACCTAAATTTGATGATTATTGAATAAATCGTATGCATGTGGCTATTTGATTTATTTGTTGCACATATAAATTGTTATTATGTGTTTATGATTTAGTTTTTTTACTTGTTAATATATAAAATTGTTGAATTGTTGTAAACAATGTTTTTTTAAAAGAAATAATATGGAATAAATCATATTAAAAATAATGATTTGTTAGAGATTTAAATTACATAAGATTACGTTGATTGGTGAATCGGAATAATAATATAACGGCCTACTTAATTTGACAAACTATAAAGTGGGTATAACGCACCGATGGTCATGTACCCGGTTAAGGAAGGAGGTGTTATGCGATTAGTCGCTTTCCGAACTCCCAGCTCGCCTGTGCGTCAAATTCAAATTACCTACGATTATTAATTGAATTATACCTTAAGGGTGATTTCCCACAAATTCACATCCGAACCACAATGAATAAGGGTATTGCTTTGTGCGTAGCCGAGTTCTAGCAAAGTACGATGTGATGAGTTGTGGGTAAATTATTTAATTGGTTTAACCGATACCGCAATATAAATTATGAAGAAATTTAATCTCACGAAAAAGTTTACTAAATGTTTTATTAAACTTATGCTATGGAGATTGTATGCATGATTCTCCATACATTGATTTTGACATCAAAATTTATACCCTTAAAATTTAAGTCGAATGCTCCTAATTGATGAACACTTGAAATTACTTAGTCATCAAATGATATTTTTGGATGATGTTGTGATGGAGAGAAAACCATTTGTAGAATGAGAATTCGTATGACGGTTTTACGTTACTCAGATGAGACGACTTAATTAAGTTAGTCAGTGAGATCTGGAAACTTAATGCATTCAGAAGGGATGAAATATGTTTACAACGCAAAACGTTTTTTAGCAATGTAAATCCGTTAAATATCTAAAAATTGAAAATTGTTTGTCAATTCAATTGTTCGACAAGTCGTTGTGTGAGTACATTCATTACTAGCAGATCAACTGATGTAATGGATCTATGTCAATATAGTTCTAGAATTCAAGGAAAATAATATAGTTTTAATACCGGGGTAATTTTATTTTCTTGAAAGTATTTTGTTATCGAAAATACTAATATTTGAACTTATTTCTGTAGAAATGGATCAACCCCCCAATAACACAATAAGTTCTGTGTTCAAAGCTTTCTTTGAACGACCTGAACTTATTGGCCCAAACTTCAATGATTGGTACCGCTCGCTAAGAATTGTCTTGAGAGCAGCGGGTACTATCGATATCTTGACTACTCCCTATCCAGAGGATCTTGCTGAAGGAGCATCTGATGCGCAAAGGCTTGAACTCGTTTCTAATATTAAGAAGCACTCTGAGGTGGCTTGCTTAATGCTAGGAAAAATGGCTCCTGCACTTCAACAGAAGTATGAGTTGTTTTCTCCAAAGCGAATGCTTGATGAGCTCAAGGCTATGTTCGAAAAGCCGCAAGCTATAGAGATCTACGACTTAGTAGATGCTTTGCATAGCTGCAAGCAAGCTCAAGGAAAGTCTGTAAGTGCCCATTATTTGGAGATGAGGGGTTATATGGAACAGCTCATTGCACTAGGACAACCCTATGATCATAATATGGCTATCTACTTGATCAATAGGTCCCTTAACAAGGACTTCAATGATTTCGTTAGAAACTATAATATGCATTGCACGGGGAAGACAGTTAATGATTTGCATGCAATGCTCATTGACTATGAAAAGGGGTTGAAAGACAAGGCATCTACCGCTACGCCTTCTGTACTAACCATACAAAAGGGTAGAGTGAGTAAGCCAAAACCGCAAGCGAATAAGAAGAAAGGCAAAGGCAAGGGTAATAAGGGCAAACAAGTTGCGACTTATTCGAAACCCAAGCAGAACTTTGTTAAGAGGAGTTAATCTCAAAAGGATGAGACTTGTCACCACTGCAAGGCAAGTGGTCACTGGAAGAGGAATTGCCCTCTTTACCTCGAAGAATTGCGAGAATAAAAAAGAAGTCTGAGCAGAGCGCTACAGATTCAGGTACTTTATTTATGATTGAATTGTTCAATTTAACATACAAATTAAATTCCTGGGTATATGATACGGGATGCGGTATTAACATTTGTAATACGCTACAGGGATTTAATCTGGAAAGGAAGCTTTCCTATGGGGAACAATATCTGCAAGTGGGCAATGGCTCACAAGCAACGGTTGAAGCTATAGGAACTTTTGATCTAGTTTTACCTTCGAGTTTAGTACTGAGATTAAATGATTGTCATTATGCACCTATAATTGTTAGGGGTGTTATTTCCTTTTCTTGTTTGTTAAATAATGGATTCGTTCACACGATTGATAATAATGGAATTTCTGTTTGGAAAAATGGTATTTTCTATTTTAATGCAATTTCTGTGAATGGTGTGTTTGAATTAGACATGCATGATAATGAATCCAAGAACGATAAATCTGTATTTAGCATGAGTAAGAAGAGAAAGTTTGAAAAGAACTCTTCTTATCTTTGGCATTGTAGACTTGCCCATATTAGGAAGACTCGTATACACAAGCTTTAACGTGAAGGTCGTTTGGAAAATATCAATGATGAATCATTTGATAAATGTGAGTCTTGTATCTCTGGAAAGATGACCAAGAAACCTTTTAATAGCAATATAGAAAGGGTTAATGATCTACTTGGACTTATACATACTGATGTGTGCGGACCACTTAGACATACGTCAAGGAAAGGTGCTAGCTACTTCTTAACATTTACGGATGATTATAGCCGTTATGGTTATGTTTATTTACTTAAGCATAAACATGAGGTATTTGAAACATTCAAAGTGTTTAAAGCAGAAGTAGAACTGCAATTAGGGAAGAAGATTAAAGCTCTTCGTTCTGATAGAGGAGGTGAATATTTAAGTCGAGAGTTTATAGATTATCTAAGTGAGAATGGAATTGTTCAGCATCTTAGTTCTCCCTATACTCCACAACAAAATGGTGTATCTGAAAGGAGAAATCGTACCTTATTCGAAATGATACGATCTATGTTTAATCTTACAACTTTACCTTTATCCTTTTGGGATTATGCTCTAGAATCTGTTGTTCGCATATTAAAAATGGTTCCCACAAAGAAGGTCGATAAGACACCATATGAGCTATGGCATGTCAAGAAGCCATATTTGTCTTATTTAAAGGTCTGGGGTTGCGAGGCATATGTGAAACGTGACTCGGGTGACAAACTCCAACAACGATCTATAAAATGTATCTTTGTAGGATACCCTAAGGAAACTATTGGTTACTACTTTTATTATCCACCCGAGAACAAAGTAATTGTTGCTAGATATGTAGACTTCCTTGAATCTGATCTTGTAAATCAAGAATTCAGTGGGAGAAACTACGATCTTGAGGAGAGTCATATAGATACATTACCTTCTGAAAACACTAGCGATGTAATTCCTGTAGAACCAAAAAGTTTGGCGGTTCCAAAGGAATTAGTTCCTCTGCGTAGATCCGCAAGGATTAAAAACGAAAATAGCAATATGTGTCTTAACATAGAGGATGATGATGAGTTAGGGGATCTTGGTGAACCCGCTAATTATAAATCCGCCATACTTGATCCTGAGAAAGATAAGTGGATAGTTGCTATGGATGAGGAAATGAAACCCATGAATGTAAATGATGTTTGGATTCTTGTAGAACCACCACTGAATGCTAAAGTAGTGAGACATAAGTGGATATATAATAAGAAAACCGACTTGGACGGAAAAGTACAATCCTATAAAGCTCGTTTATTAGCTAAAGGTTTTACTCAAACTTTTAGCGTAGACTACGAGGAGACATTTTCTCCTGTAGCAGACTTAAGAGCTATTAGGATTCTCATAGCTATAGCAGCATACTATGACTATGAGATATGGCAAATGGATGTTAAAACTGCCTTCTTGAATGGCCGCTTTGATGAAAACATCTATATGCAGCAACCAGAAGGGTATGTTGATCCTGAGAATCCAGTACATGTGTGCAAACTTCAAAGGTCCATTTATGGTTTGAAGCAAGCATCACGTCAATGGAATAAAATATTTGATGAAGAAATAAAAAAGTTTGGATTTGTTCAGAATCGTGATGAGACATGTGTATATCACAAAGCAAGTGGGAGTGATGTAGTATTCCTAGTCCTATATGTTGATGACATATTAATCATGGGAAGTAACATTCCAAGACTTAAAGTTGTTAAGGATTATCTTGGTAAATGTTTTTCTATGAAGGATTTAGGAGAAGCTACATACATTCTGGGAATTAAGATCTATCAGGATAGGAAAATACGGTTAATTGGTCTATGTCAAGATGCTTATATATATAAGATTTTGAAGAAGTATAATATGCATAATTCCAAGAAAGGTTTTACCCTATGGAAGTTAAGCATAATCTGAGTCATGAGATGGATGCATCAACTCCTGAAGAGGAGGCATACATGCAGAAGGTGCCTTATGCTTCGGTTGTAGGATCTATAATGTATGCTGTTAGATGCACAAGGCCTGATGTGGTGTTTGCTCAGAACTTGGTCAGTAGATACCAACAGAATCCAGGGAAGCTCCACTGGACTGCTGTTAAACATATTCTAAAGTATTTGAGGAGTACGAAAGATATGTTTTTGGTATATGGTGGAAAACCAGACACAGAACTGAATGTTACAGGTTTCTGTGATGCGTCCTTGCAATGTGATAAAGTCGATACGAAGTCTCAGACAGGTTATGTTTTTGTTATCAATGGAGGAGCAATTGACTGGAAGAGCAAGAAACAAATAACGATTGCAATGCTTGCAACTCAATCTGAGTACATGGCTACATCAGAAGCTGCAATAGAAGTTGTTTGGATTAGGAAGTTTATTGAAGATCTTGGAGTGATGCCTTCAATTAAAGAACCTATTGATATGTATTGTGACAATTCTTCCGCAATAATATTTGCCAATGACCCTGGAGTCATGAAAGGTGCCAAAGACTTTATGCGTAGACATCACTACGCCCGAGAACAAGTTGAAGCTCGGGAAATCAAATTGATAAAAGTTCACACAGATGATAACGTAGCAGATCCTTTGACTAAGGCTTTGCCTAGACCAAAGGTACTTAAGCATGCCAAGACCACTGGGCGGCAATTAGCTAGCGAACTCATGCCATAAATCTGTGATTAGTATTTGGATAAAGGATGTTATGACATTATTATATAAAAAAATAAAGATTGGGTTTCGTTTATTTTTATTATTTAATAAGTGTATCCTATTTTACATGTTTTAATCCATAAATAAAAGTTATGCTAAATGTCCGTTGTTGATTAATAATATGGGAGTATTATTAAACTAAAATAAATCAAAATAGTGATAGAGTATACTTGAAAGTATATTGATCGATTTTGGATGATATTCGATGAATCGAATATAGGACTTATCCCAACTATATGTTATTACTTTATGGATCTTTGTCATTAAGTAAAAACATAAATAGTTATCCTCAAACTTGAGATACCAGGAAACTGTTATGAATCTAGTGCATCTCTGTGGAATAATCCAACGCTAAACGTAACTGGTAGCAATAAGGATTATTTTCGGAAGTCTTGCAAAATTCATAAGTTTTGCTCGTAGTCAATATGGAATTTATTTCCTCCAATTTCGTTTTGGAGTTTAATACAGCTGGGCCCCTCGTGGGATTAGTAAGATGTTTGTGTGGCCACACCCAAATTTGTTTTGGTAATCTTGCTGAATCTGTGAACGAGAAACAGAATGGTTAACGAAAGGAATGACTGAGATCCATATCCTTATTAACGTTGTATTAGAAATAAAAGGATAATAATAATGATACAAAATCGTTAAAAGGTTTTGTCCAGGAGACCTTACTCGAGTTGTACTAGAGGCATTGCTATGTGTAACTAGACGCTAGTCAATGTAATCACAATATTCGAAATATGTCCAAGTGGGAGTTGTAAGTTTATGGACTTATATCTAATAGTCGTGTGATAGGATCGAACTCGAGATTACAGGATTGCACACAATACGTAAATAGTTAATTAAATTAATAAATATATTTATTGTATTTATTAATTTATTTAATAAGTAAATTTATATATTAATAATTTAACCGAGCAAGTAACTATATGACTTTAACGATCGTTAAATAATTAATAGTTAAGTTATAACGAAAGTTAAATAAATAAATAGTATATATAAACTAAAGGAAAGAAGTTTGGAAGATTCCGAAACACCCTAAGGGGTGTTGGTCGGTCGGTTATGGGCTCCAAAAGGGGGGGGGGGGGAATTGTTGCCTTTTATTTATCTTGGGTTATAAGGATTTAGGCCTATACATACACCTCCTAATCCTTCATAATTTACATAACATAAATCTTTTTCCTTCTCTTTCTTTTGGGTCGATCGCAAGCTACACCACAAAGGGGTGTTTGGTTGGTTTTTCTTGGTTGATCGATTGTATACATAATCTAGTCCTAGCCCCTCTCTAGGGTTGTTGGGTAGATTATTTACAAGCGTTGTAGCTCGGTTTTCACGTGCTAGAATCACGGTTAGCTCGTTGTATTACGTATGTACAAGAACGTAATATAGTCTTACTTTAGACTATATCTTGGTATATACGACTTTAACCCGAATCGGTGATTTGTTCTTCGTCTTGTGGAATTGCTTTAGCTTAAAGTTATGTAACCCTAATTCGATTAATTATAATTGTGTTATTAATTATGATCTTGTTAAATCGCTTCCGCTATATGTTCTTTGATCTTGTTTAGGGTTTTATATAATTGTTATGATACTTATAAACCTACATTTTTAAACCCAACGGCTAGAAACCACCAACATACGAATTTTTCAAAGAAAAAAGAAAATAAGAAAACGTGAGATGCGCCTGGTTGGTCGCCACGACATGAGCCACTACGGCGCCAGGCCGAAGTGATACGTCGTGGAAGGACTTACTTCAAAAGCCACCAGCCCAACAGCGAGCCAACTACTCCCCTCGCTCTTACTAGCTAATTCATGAACTACATAAAAATATTACTGGTAAGTAAGGCTAGTGAGAGTAGTACGAAAAACTCACATTTCACCTCAGCGTCACCTCGGCTTTCTCTCTACTCTCCCAGACTTACCAAAAAACTCACATTTTCACTATAAGAAAAAAACTCATATAAAATCACCTCCACCTCACCTTTTTCACTATCGTTTTTAATTTTATTATTTATTCTTAAGCTAAAAACTTCTATTCATAAAATAAAAAAACGATACATGGATAAATAATAAACATACGAATTTAAAAATGATAAATGCTAATGCAAAGTATTGCCTAAAAATATTATTAGTGTTAAGTAATCTTTCTTTGTTTTGATCATGACAAATTAGAAAGACATTTATAGTCAAATACAATCATAAGACGAATTATTTAACAAACACTATCATCAAGGTAATAATCATTTAAGTATTGCACTAACATATCTTAATCATGATCAGTGATCATAAAAGTGATTAGTCTTAAACTTAAATTCTGTCAAATGTGACAAAAGATTTTTTAATAAACTTTCTTTTTAAGAAAATGTTTTATTAAAATGGAAAATGTAAATTTGAATATGGCATATTCTAAATGCCATAGGAATATCCTTTAGGTAAAAACTTACCTCAAATATTACTTCCCCAATAAAAGACAAAAGGGGACGGAGTCTATGAACACGGATCCTTAAATGCCTATGCGGTTCCATAGTGATAAGGAACCGCAGGCACAATTAAGGAACCGCGCTCAGAGAGCCATTGGCTTTTGTCTCCTATAAATAGTGGATCAAATCTGCATTTTCCACAACCCTTTTTCGACACTCTTTCTACTATCCTTCTCCTCTCTAATTCCTAATCATTTGTAAATGATCACTTAATGTGTTAAGTATTTTTACTTATGATATCTCCTTGATCTCCTTCTTTACCTTGTCCAAAGAGAAGATCACTCACACACTTATGATGTGATTAAAGATGAAGCCTTGATGAATATCATCCTCTCCTAAAGATCTAGTCATGTTCATCATTTTTTTTATTTGAGTCTTATGTAGATCTAACGTATTTGTGAATACTTGGATCTAGTCTTGTGTAAATCTATTTGTTGGGAATCTAAGTTTATTAGATTCCCTGTATCATAGATTTAAAGACAAATCAAGCTGTTTGATATTAACTTGCCTGTGCCTAGGAGGCAGGCAAGTACCACAAGACTCACAGAGATCTAAGTCTCTATGAGCAACCTCAGAGGAGTCCATGTCAGAGACATTGTCAAGGAAGTCGAAGATTACTTGAAGACATACTCATTGGCTGTGATGGATAACAACCAAGATGTATCAGGGACTCTGAGGGGTTGAGGGTTAACAGGGGTGGCAATACCCTGTTAACACTCAGTACACTTTTGACATACCTTAGTGTGTACGAGACTATAAAGAAAAGGGAAACTGTGTCAGCTCTATTTCCTTAAAGCATTGTGGTAGACTACCAAGAATAAAAGTGCATCTTGTGACAGAGGTCTGACAAGTGTCTGTTAAGTGTAGTCACCATCAACCAGTACTTAGAGTCAACCTCCTACCACTATAATTAGGTTATGTAGCCTAGAGTTAATGCTCAACACTTTGACACATTTCATACATTAACTCGTAGAACTTGTTGAACCACACAGTTGCGACTGTGTTCATAAGTTAGGTTTTAGTTTGTCCAAATTATGCACAACACATTGTCATCAAACGGTGTTATCCATAACACTTGTAATTCTTTATTATACAATAATAAGTATTACGTTTGAAAAGTAATTAAGTGTGTTGATTAGTTTAGTTTATTGTTTCAAGCTTGGATTAGGGACTTTCAATTGGTATCAAAGCGGTGTTTGATATTAAAACCCTCATAAACATTGTTCTAAGTTTTATAATCAAGATCCACCATGCCTGAAACAAGCAATACACCACCACCACCACCACCTTCTTCTGGGAACAACACTACTCCACCAACAACATCACCAAGACTTACTCCTCCACCTCAAAATGAAGATGATCTACCTCAACTTCTTGGATCAAGAGGCGGATCTCATGTCACCAACGTACCAGTCTTTGATGAAGATGATTTTGCAAGTTGGAAGAGTCAATTCCTCGTGTATCTCGACGGACTTGAACCATTTCTTCTAGAAATTCTAGAAAATGGACCTTATGTTCCCATGGCGCTTACCTCTACTGATGAGAATCCTCTTCCCAAACCTCTCAAGTAGTGGAATCCAGCTGATAGGAAATTGGCAAACAAAGACAAACGTCTCAAGAGCATCATTATATCGTGTCTTCCTAAACACATCATGAAGTCTGTGATTCAATGTCCTACAGCCAAACAAATGTGGACAGACCTTATCCTTGGTCATGAATGACCCTCTAAAACTAGAGAAACCAAGATTCAGGCACTCAGACTTCAGTTCAATGCTTTCAAGGCACTTGAAGGTGAAAAGGTTCAACAAACATATACAAGGCTGAAAATTCTTCTCAATGACCTTGCTATGAATGATGTCACCATTGCTCAAGCTAAAGTAAATGCCACATTTGTCAACAGCCTTCCAAGAAAATGGCTGAGTATGAATCAGACTCAGAGAGCTAATAACTCCATCAATAATGACACCTTGGCTCAGCTATATGGAAAGTACAATTATGAAAAAGGGCTGATTGATACCATATACAAATCAGAGACTGAAAGATTTGTAGTTCAGGGAGCAACATCCAAAGCCTTGATTTCCACCCCACACCCTCATGACAGCGACTCTGATGTTGAAGAAGACACACGCAGCAGCCAAGAGTTCATGACAGACCTTAATGCTGAGTTTCATGAAAGAGCCTTGCTAGCTAATCAAAGGAGATTCTACAAAAGATCGGGGAGAGTAGGATCAGCTAGCAAACAAACCGACAAATCAAAAGAAACTTGCTTTGCCTGTGGAAAACTTGGACACTTTCAAAAAGACTGTCCTTCCACAAAGACATCCTCACCTTCTTATCCATCATCTTCCACCAAACCATACAAGTTCAAATCACAACATAAAAACTCATCCCACCAATTCAACTCTGCTGACAATGAGAAGAAGGATTACAAGAACAAGTACAAGGCACTTATAGCTGAGTTGGAACATATGAATTTGAAGTTTGAAGCTCTGTCTAAGAAGAAAGGGGGTGATAAAAAGACAGAGAAAGGGTTGGTAGCTGAAGCTTATGACTGGAATGATGAGCCGCTGACTTAAGATGAGGAAGATACTACTAGAGTCAGGGCATTCATGGCAATAGCTGAGGATGAACCAGCTGTTGGGAAAGGAGATGCAAGATCAGGACAATGGGTTGACATCACAATGAAAAAGGTACACAGGCTTCAATCTATGTCTGAAAGTGATGAACGCAAACATGTCCTTGATTACACCATTGTTGATTTACACTTTGTTGAGGACAAAGAAATAACTTGCTGGATAAGTATCACTCTGTTAAACATGAACTGTTAACTGCTAGGGCTGAATGTGAAACTCTCAAACAGGTTAATTCTAAAAAGATATCTCTTCAAAACGAAATTAATAGGTTAACCTTAAAGAAAAATGCCTTAAATGATCAAGTATCTAAATTAAATAAGGTTATAGAAAAATGGCTGTGCAGTAGGTTCACTATAGATGAATTGCTTAATGATGAACTACCTGCTGACATAAAAAGGGATATCTCTGCTAAGAAAAACAAATTGAAAATTCTCACAAAACCCAAAGAGATTGTTTTCAAATCTATAGAGACTATACATATGTTAGATCCCCTCTTGACTGATGTACTTGTCTCTAAAGATGTGGTTGATTTACCACCCTTACCTAAACTCTCAGGAGTTGATCCCAGCAGCTCTTCTAGAGGAGCTAAGGCTGAACCCAAAACAGATGTTGAGAAACCACCAGCTAAGGTATTTGCTGTACCAGCTAAACAATCTGTTAAGCAAGTTGCCTTTAAGCCTGTCTCAACAAAATCTGTGAACAAAGTTGATTCCTCAACTGAAGAACGCCTGTTGTCATTAATGAAAGAAGTAGAACTCTTGAAACTTCATATTAAGCCTTCCGCTGAACGCTCTACTTCCTATGAACCTAAGTTTATTCTAGGAGAACCCAGAGGTGAAAGGATAGTCAAACCTTACTGCAATGTTTATAAAAACTCTCATCACATGACCATAGATCATGATAGACAAATGGTTGTTAAGATATCTCAAACACCTTCTAGGGATAGACAATAAGCTTCTAGGAGACAATTAGGTAACTACAGACCTTATCCTCCTTGTAAATTTTGTGGATTCACATACCATCACTCAGATGAGTGTAGTGAATTTCCAGGATGTGATATATGTGGAAGGTTCACACATGAGACAGCTAACTGTCCTTCCCATCGTCAAAAGTTCTATAGGAACTCAAGAGTTACTAATCAGCAATTCAGGGAACCCACTGGAAAGTGGGTTCACCGTAGGAACTAACTTGTTTCTATGTATCTGTGTATAAACATCTTAAGGAATCGGTATGGTATCTTGACAGTGGCTGTTCTAGACATATGACAGGGATTCAACAATACATGCACAGATACTCAAAGAAGCCAGGTCCTATAGTGGTGTTTAGGGATAATTTTTCAGGCGACACAGAGGGATACGACTCAGTGAACTGCAATGGGATAACGTTTACAAGGGTTGCATATGTGAATGGTCTTAAGAACAATCTTATTAGCACTAGCCAATTGTGTGATGCTGACTACAAGGTTTTGTTTACTAAGACTCAGGGAACCATATTCAACAGGAACAATGATGTGGTGCTTATTGCACCAAGAAGAAAAGATGTGTATGTCATCAACATGGCTACTTGCTCTGAAGACAGCTCCAACTGTTTTCTTGCCAAAGCCTCTGAAAGTGTCAATTGGCTGTGGCACAAAAGACTGTATCATCTCAACTTTAAAAAAATCAACAAGATAGCCACACAAAACCTGGTTGCTGGTCTACCTTCAGTGACTTTTTCTAAAGACAAGACTTGTTCAGCTTGTGTCAAAGGAAAGCATCACATGTCTTCTTTTAATACCAGGCAATCATTCTCTATTGACAAGTGCTTACATCTCCTTCACATGGACTTGTTTGGGCCTGTCAAACCTTAGACCATTAATCACAACAAATATAACTTGGTCATAGTTGATGAATTTTCAAGGTATACATGGGTCTTCTTCCTCAGAAGGAAAAGTGATACAACTGATACCATCATGTCCTTCATCAAACAGGTTAAAAATATGAATGATGTTAGAGTCAAAGATCTAAGAAGTGATAATGGTACTGATTTCAAGAATCAACAACTTGAATTCTTTTGTGATGAAAAAGGAATATCATAAAACTTCTCTTCAGCTGGCACTCCTGAAGAAAATGGTGTGGCTGAAAGAAGAAACAGGACGCTGATTGAAGCAGCCAGAACTATGTTAAATGGTGCAGCTTTACCAAAGCAATTTTAAGGAGAAGCTGTTCACACTGCATGCTACACTCAAAATAGGTCAATCATTGTCAAGAGACATGGCAAAACTTCCTATGAAGTTTTATAAATAGAGCTCGAAGATGATGACATAATACAGAGATCAGGAACAGAGGGTGATGAAATTGATTTTAATGAAAACATGTCTTTCCCAAGTGATGAATTCTCAGAACCAAGACCTCCCTATCATCACCATCATCACACCAACACTCACACTCCGTATGTTCCTGCATTTTACCCTTTGTCAACACACAACATTGAAGTTCCCTCTTCTGAGGGACTTAATGAAAAAGAACCACAACCTTCTTGTAGTCCTTGTTCCACAACTGCTGAAGATGACTCACCTATTCTTCAAATTCCTAAAGACTCTCCTGCAGACAATGAATCTGTGCCCCTTAATGTAGCTGAAGTTGACACAGATACTGAGGTCATCTTTGAAGAGAGTCCTCCTATTCAGCAGGATGAAACTCAAATAGTGCTAGCTACCTCCACAGATGTCCCTGTCTATGATTCCCCAGCTCCCCAAACTAAATGGTCAAGAGATCAACACATTCTTCTTGTCAACATTATTGGGGAACCTAATGCAGGGGTTACTACTAGACAGTAAATTCATGACTCAAAGTCAGCCTCAGCCAACAAATGTCTTTTCGCTAAATTTCTCTCTCAAATTGAACCTAAGAGAGTTGTTGAGGCTCTTATGGAAGATGGGCGAGTAGCTGCTATGTAAGAAAAAATTAATCAGTTCAAAAGGAACAAGGGACTCTGGTGCCAGCTCCACCTAGTAAGAACATCACAGGCACTAGATGGATTTATAGAAACAAGATGGATGAAATAGGAAACATCATCAGAAACAAGACTAGGCTGGTTGCACAGGGCTATACACAGACTGAAAGGATTGATTATGATGAAACTTTTGCACCTGTGGCAAGACTTGAAGCTATTAGAATCTTACTTGCTTATGTTGCATATATGAACTTCACTGTGTATCAGATGGATGTTAAGAGTGCCTTCCTCAATGAAGATTTGGCTGAGGAAGTATATGTTGAACAACCTGAAGGATTCGAGAACAGTGAGTTTCCTAATCATGTGTACAGACTACACAAAGCCATGTATGCGCTGAAACAAGCTCCAAGAGCATGGTATGAAACTCTATCTAATTTTTTAACTGATAATAAATTTGTCAGGGGTTCCATTGATAAAACACTCCTTACCTTCAAGGATAAGAGTGATTTCATCATTTTGCAGATTTATGTGGATGATATCATCTTTGGGTTAACTAATGTTAATCTTAGTAAACGTTTTGCTAAATTAATGACCAAGAAATATGAGATGAGTATGATGGGTGAATTAACTTACTTTTTGGGTTTTCAAATTAAACAATGTCCTAAGGGAATTTCAATTTGTCAAGAAAAGTATGTTAAAGATTTACTTAAAAAATATGACTTAGCTGATTGTGCATCAGTGAAATGCCCCATGCTTCCACCCAACAACTTGGGTCCTGATGAGTTAGGGGTCTCTGTTAATGAGACTTTATACAGAGGCATGATTAGGTCACTCATGTATTTAACAGCCAGTCGTCCTGATATCCAATTCTCCATATGTCTCTGTGCAAGGTACCAAGCTAACCCAAAAGAATCCCATCTAGTGGTTGTTAAGAAAATTTTCAGGTATCTCAAAGGGACAACCTCCCTAGGACTATGGTATCCCAAGGAATCAGGCTTTGATCTCAAGGCCTATTCAGATTCAGACTATGCTGGATGCCGCATTGACAGGAAAAGTACCGCAGGTAGCTGTCAAATCCTAGGAGGAAAGTTGGTTGGATGGAGTGAAAAGAAGCAAAACTCTGTGGCCATGTCATCAGCTGAAGCCGAATATGTTGCTGTAGCCAGCTGTTGTGCTCAGGTTCTCTGGATGAAAAGTTAATTAGCTGACTATGAGATTCTATATGACAAAGTGCCAATCTTCTGTGACAACACCAGCGCTATTGCCATCTCCAATAACCCTGTTCTTCACTCTCGAACCAAACACATTGATATCAGGTATCATTTTATCAGGGATCATATAATGAAGGGAGATATTGAGTTGCGTTTCGTACCCACTGAGCTGCAACTAGCTGACATCTTCACCAAGCCTTTGGTTGAACCTTCGTTCAACAGGCTAGTTGCTGAGCTAGGGATGCTTAATATCTCCAAGCCTGTGGCTTGATATTTAATGTCTGATTAAATATTAAATGTTTTTCACATGAAACTAGGTAGTTACTTTCCAAGTAAATGCTAAAAACATTCCCTATATTTAATTACTTATTTTCCGAATAACGAGGAGACAAATGGTTTTGAAAGGTCAAGGGACCCACTTATGTGCAGTCTTTTCCCACTACGCATTAAATGCGTTTGAATAACTGTTTCAATTTTTTGAATATAAATATAGTCTCAAGATCTTTCTCACGTACCACTATTCTCATTTCTCACAACTCGTCTCTCTCTAAACTTTCTCTCTCTAAACCCTCTCACCATCTTCATCTTTCTCAACCTCGAATCCATGGCGTTCCCAGTACCTAAGGCTTCCAATGTTACCTTCGAACTTAATGAGAGCATCCTTGCTTCTAATAACTCGATTGGATGGCTCAAGGCTCCTAACAACTCCTACATAGATCTAGTCAATTTCATGAAGAATTGTGATGTAAGTGAAGCACTCACAAAATCCCCATCCGTTTTCTACCAAGAATACCTTAGGGAATTCTGGTATTTGGCCGAAGTCATTGATGACACCCTCACCTTTAGCCTCTCTTGCAATGAACACCCCTTCGCCTTCTCTCTAAAAGATTTTTCTAATGTGGCTGGGCTAAGGCATGGAGATGAATGCCTGAAAGTTGTTGACAAAAAGGTTGTAAAGGATGCCCTTGCCACTCTTAAACCCATATTTTATGTTAACCCATCCCTTACTCCTGCTGAAGTCATTGCCAAGTCTCCTCTGAAGATCAAATATTTCTCCCCTATGTGGCATGTCCTCTTCACACACATAGTCAAATCCCTAGGTGGCATGCAGGGATCTCAAGACCAAATGGCATTTAATCACCAAACCATTGCTTTTGGGCTGATATGAGGCACAGATGTAGATGTTGGAAGCATACTTTTCTCAAACCTTGTGGAAAAACTTAAGGGAACAAATCAGGTCAGGGAGAAAAATATTTGCTATGTTCGCTTTCTTTCTCTTCTCTTTGAAAGCCCGTTGGGTGACAACTACTACAACTCTGCGCTCACAACCCTGAAGCCGTATCGTATTACAAGAGCTATCTACAAGAAGATTGGACCTGAGGATGTACCTTCTACTTCTCATATGCTGAACATTGCCAATAAACAACCTTCAGTTGTGAAGTCCTTGCTCCCTTCCTCTAAGAAGGTGAATTCATCTGGTGTGTCTGGCAAGTCAGCGTCTTTGACCTCTGGGCAGCACACCACGTCGTCCAAGGCAACAACTGGCCAACAACCAAAGAAGAAGAAAAACCCATCTTCTTCCCAAACCAAAACTGTTGCTAAGGCTAGGGTAAAGAAGATTGTGAACCCCTCATCCTCATCTGTTCTAGAGATTTCTGTGGACATAGAGACTTCAGTTGACCAACAACAGGAGTCTAGCGTCTCGATGTCAGCCGGGACAACAGGGAACCAGCCAAATTCTGTTGATATCACACAGGTAATCAGTCTTATCATTTTTAGTGGTCCACAAGCAGCCACTCTCAAATGTCTGTAAGTGAGAGTGGTGAAGTTAGGGTTATCCTCGACCCATAGGAGTCTTTGTATGCACTTAGAAATCCTTTAAGACTTCTGTACACCTTGTCTCTACACCAGGGAATGATTCATTTGTGTTTATAAAGCACCCCGATGACCCTGCACCCTCTAGACAGTATTCAGGAAAACAACAACCGGAATACATATATGTCTCGACCTAGAGTAGCTGTACCTCACACAGCCTCTTGGTTCCTTCAGAAAAAGAATCCCAAAAGTTTTATTTTTAGGGGGAGCTGAATAATCATCCTCGGATCTCCTAGGGACAGCGTTATAAGACGACCTTACCTTACATCTTTTTCACAATTAAAAGAATCCCAAAGGATTTATCCTTTCAGGGGGAGCTGAATCATCACCCTCAGCTTTCCTAGGGGCAGCGTAACAGGCGATCCTTAACCACATATGTTTCACATAAAAGAGTCCCAAAGGTTTCTTAACCTTTTGGGGGGGGGGGGATGAATAATCACCCTCAGCCTTCCTAGGGGCAGCGAATGGTGATCCTTAACAACATATGTTTCACAAATAAAAGAGTCCCAAAGGTTTCAACCTTTTGGGGGGGCTGAATAATCACACTCAGCTTTCCTAGGGGCAGCGAATGGCGACCATTAACCTCATACTCTTCACTCTTAAAAGAATCCCAAGGATTTATCCTTTGGAGTGGCTGAATAATCATCCTCAGCCTCTCTGGGACAGCGAACTGGCGACCATTCCCTTTATTTATTTCACTGTTACTAACTTAAAACAACTTGCAGGCTGATGTTGTACAGCCAAACATAGAATCTCTGGAGCAGCCAGATAAAGGAGCTGATACATTGATTCAGGATCAACCAAATGAGGATGAGCCCATGCCTGATGTTGAAGAGGATGTGCTCGCCTTAATAGACAGCTTTTCTGAACCTGAATCCATGCCAGATGATGAGATTCTCCCTAAGGGGATGATTGAGGAGGAGGAGGATGATGACCAGCAGTCTCTGTCTCCTCCAAAGGATATTGCTGTGTCCACACCAGCTGTTGACACCACTCCTCCTCCCAAGGAAGCTGTAGTGACTCCTACTTCTGCTACCTTTGTCACCACAGTGTTCCAAAGGCCCGCATATGATCCGACATATTGCCAAGAGAGGATGACTATGCACGCCAAAGTCTGAACATCCATGACCTAAAGCTTGAACATCATGCCTCAGACATGGAACGTCTGTCAAGAAAGCTGGACATAATTAAATCTGAAATACATTCTTTCACTGTCAACTTTCCTTAGATCATCACACAGGCGGTTAAGGATGTTGTCACTGAACCAATCAAGGATGGTACAAGAAAAGGTGTGTCCCAAGGACTTAGTCATTTGTCCACTCGTATCAACGATGCCATCGTCACAGAGGTCCCTACACTTTTCTCTGCTCATTAGTTGACTATGCATAGAGAGTTTGAGGTTGTACGAGACAGGCAAATTCTTCACACCAATTTCATAGTTGATCGTGTTCATCACAACACAAATGGTAACTGTAACCAACTGTTGAAAATTGCCAGGGCTTCAAGAACAAGGCAAAGAGAAATGGCTGCCTTTGTTGAGCAGATTGCTAAATACATTCAGGCACGTTCATCCAAACGTCTAAAGAGACAGGCTGAACGTGAGGGGGAGAAGGAAAATGTACTTAACCTTGAATCAGCTAAGCAAAGCTCAGGATCAGCTGACAACACTATCCCTTCACCCATCCCTCTCCAAGTCATCACTCCAATAACCATACCTGATGATGAGGATGAAGTTAAGGGGGAGCAACAGACAAAGGATGGAGTTGATTCATCAAAATCTCTGACTCTGGTTAACATCAGCGAGGCTGTGGATGATGGTGGACCAGCTGCCAAGAAACTTAAGTTCACTGTTAGCTCCCTACCTAAAGCTGTACAAAACCAAGCTCAGATGGCTTTCCTCAAACAAGCAGAAGACCTGAAAAACGCAAGTGTGTTTTCCTCTGTCTCGAAGAAAGGAAAGGAAATAGCTGTGGTAGACTCATACGCCAAGCTAAAGAAAATAGCTGCGATGCTAGAGACAGGAGGATCCACCACTGAACTATTCCAATTCACAACCTTCAAAGCAACCAATGAGAACCCTCTAACGGCTAAAGAAATTGAGAAACAGGCCATTGAATTCAAAAGGTTAAATGAAATCAAGAAAACCAAGGAGCTTAATGAGGGAACTCTGAGAAAAATGACTCCACAACAAAGGGAGGAGCAAAGACAGAGGTTGAAAGAAATGGAAGTCAAACGCACAGAGGCACTAAAAATGGTAAAAGCTGACTATGATGCCTGCGTTAACAACAGGTTTGTACCTCGAAAAATCACCAAGTTCAAGTACACTATTCACAAGTCTACTCATACACCACAAATGATTTTGTGGAGAGATAATCAACAGGCCAATATGGATCTCTTTGAAGACTTTAAGTTAAAGAAACTTGGCGTGTCTGAATGGTTTGAACTTGAGGCTTTAGCTGCTAAGAGGACTGGACAGGCAAATTTTACTCTTCTTAAGACCCTCAAAGCTAAGTTTAATTGGGTTAAAGAAACTGCAGCCAAACTTAAGATAGATCCCCCACCACAGTTGTTTGAACAAGATCTTCCAAAGTCTGGAAAGAAAAGAAGAAGGATGACTCAATTCATTAAGGAAACCTTCGTAACTGATGATGTTCAAGTGGATGGAATGCACAGGGATTTGGTTTTAAAGAATGGGATTGTAGGCCCTATTGATGGTCTGACATATACTGAGCCTGAGAAAGGTATGGCCTTCATGAACAGGGCATGTCAATATGTGTTCTAAAGGGAAGATGAGTTGGGATTAGCATCAACTATTCAGCTTATTTGTCTTAAAAATGCACTTAAAATCAACACAGAGTATTCCAAGGTATTTGCACAAGCTTTGCAGGCCGAATTGGATGCCAGGATACACTTAGCTGAAGCTGAAGAAAGAATAAAAATGATGATTATTGAAGTGTTTCACAACTGAACATTACTTTCATATTTTGTTTCAGTTATGTTTTGTACTTGTAATTTCTTTTAAGTCATAATAAAATCATGAGGTATGTTTGTTAAGATCTGTTATGAGTAAGAAGAAGCTATCTTCTCACTTACTGTAACTTATGTAGATCTAGCTGTATTTATGTTTAAACAGGGGGAGACTGTTGAGAATCTAAGTTTATTAGATTCCCTGTATCATAGATTTAAACACAAATCAAGCTGTTTGATATTAACTTGATGTGCCTAGGAGGCAGGCAAGTACCACAAGACTCATAGAGATCTAAGTCTCTTTGAGAAACTTTAGAGGAGTCCATGTCAAAGACATTGTCAAGGAAGTCGAAGATTACTTGAAGTAATACTCATTGGCTGTGATGGATAACAGCCAAGATGTATCAGGGACTCTGAGGGGTTGAGGGTTAACAAGGGTGGCAATACCCTGTTAACACTCATTACACTTTGGACATACCTTAGTGTGTACGAGACTATGAAGAAAAGGGAAACTGTTTCAACTCTGTTTCCCTAAAGCATTGTGGCAGACTACCAAGAATAGAAGAGCATCTTGTGACAGAGGTCTGACAAGTGTCTGTTTAGTGTAGTCACCATCAACCAGTACTTGGAGTCAACCTCGTACCACTATAAATAGGTTATGTAGCCTAGATTTAATGCTCAACACCTTGATACATTTCACACATTAACTCTTAGAACTTGTTGAACCAAACAGCTGTGACTGTGTTCATAAGTTAGGTTTTAGTTTGTCCAAAGTGCGCATAACACATTGTCTTCAAACGGTGTTATCCATAACACTTGTAATTCTTTATTATACAATAATAAGTATTACGTTTTAAAAGTAATTAAGTGTGTTGATTAGTTTAGTTTATTGTTTCAAGCTTGGATTAGGGACTTTCACCTTTGTATATGTGTATACTTGGATTTTTGTTGTGTAGATCCAAGTTACATGTGTATACTTGGATATGTGTTTTATTGAGTTGTAATAGTTGTGAATTGTGAGTTCTAATTAAACTATAAAAGTGATGTGGTTGTGTTTTGTGAGTTCTCACTAATCTATAAAGTGATCTGTGGTTGTGTCTTGTAAAGTTCTCACTTAGCTTCAAAGTGAAGAGTCGTGAAGGTTGGTTCTACCTTTCGATTAGAACTCGACATCTAGCCTTGTATCGTAAAATGGTGAAGTAGGAAACGTTGTGAAGATTGGTTCTACCTTTCGATTAGAACTCGACATCTTTCCTTGTGTCATAAAATGGTGAAGTAGGAAACGTTGTGAAGATTGGTTCTACCTTTCGATTAGAACTCGACATCTAGCCTTGTTTCGTAAAATGGTGAAGTAGGCAACGTTGTGAAGATTGGTTCTATCTTTCGAACAGAACTCGACATCTAGCCTTGTGTCGTAAAATGGTGAAGTGGGCGACGTTGTGTAGATTAGACCTAGCTAAGATTAGGTCTCGACATTTAGCTTAGCCTCGGAAAATAATGTAAGCGACGTTGTAAGGTTTTCTCCGCCAAGAAGGGATCTTGTGGATATAGTGGAAATCTCAAGTAAGGTGTACTCGAGGAGTGGAGTAGGAACGCAAAAAAACTTCGTTGTCGAACCACTATAAATCTTGGTTTCTTCCTATTAGGTCGTTTCTTTCCTTACTCTTTACATACTATTATTATCACATCATTCACATCTACTATTTGTCTTTGTTAATGCATTATAATTGAACCTAATCATTATGCAACTAGCTTTCAAGTAAAAGGTAGTTTTGAGACAAACCTAATTGAAAGGAATTTTAATTAGGACATAAACCGAAGAGAAACTATTCAACCCCCCTTCTAGTTTCTACAATTGGTATCATATCAATGGTCACCCAAGGTCTTTAAAGTATATTTTACTTTAAAACTTGGCTCGATCCATTGTCTCCTTAAATTAGAAGGTTTCGTTGTACTAAAGTTTCTCTTTGGTCAAAACTATTTTTCATTGAAAATAGGTCTTTTAATTGGTAATATTGCATCTCATCTAGATTAGTACTATTTATAAATTTTTAAATTATCCTTGAAATGTATCTACTAGTTTGTATCTTGCTATGTGTAGGTACTCATGAAGATTAATCACTTAAATGATTGTGGATTGAGTTACTTACACTTGTAGAAGACTCATCTTCTTTGATTCCCAACATCATTAAATGATGATACCAAGATGGATGAGAGTGATACTAGTCCTTGAAGACTTAGTAGTCACTTTAGTCATGTTTAGGCTTTACATTATCTCCTTGAAGTCTTGGAATTCTTTTTGCGGCTAAGGTACATTTTCGTCCTTCCACATGCCCTATTGATCATTCTTTTGATCATTACTTGACTATATGATTGTTCTTGGAATCCTTTCCTTGACATTTGTTTGTGGTATTTGATTCTATTCTTATATCCTCTCAAACCTTCATTGCTTGGATAATTGACTCACTTCAGAGATGTAGAGTAAGTTAGTAGTATCTTAAAGTATCAAGCATGATTTCTATGGTTTGCATCCATACGGTTAGTAAGCCCTATATCATGTGTAATATGTGCAATTGAGCTCATATCTAGGATGATTGATTAATCCCTTGAGATACCAAACTACTCCATAAGTTGTAGTTAGGATATTACACATTTATAATTGAAATATTCCAAGGATGTTGCTATTTTAAGCCCTAGCAATAATAATTATCCGATTATGAGGTAGAGAAAGTGAATCTATACTTTGCTCATTATTTTAAATAGCATTAAGACTACTCTTGAAAATTATCTTAATCTATTTTGTACAAAATTGCTTGGTATGGTTCATTACCAAAGCCGTTTAGACTTTCGCCAGAAAGGCACGTCTTAAACCACTATAAATGACACAAGCTCTTCGTTTCTACTACTTAAAGATTGTCACTTGTTTCTTGAGCATTGACCTTGGTCTTGATTCACTCCCCTTGGATCCTCTCTCTTTTGCTTCTTTGCTACGAGTAGTCGTTTCTCCGTTTTGATCTCTTTCGGTCTCGATTCAACTCGTAATCCTTCACTTAGGCATTATCACCTATTATTAAAGAGGTCTAATGATTTCCAAATGGCTTAATATATTCTTTAAGTATTTTAGAAAAACTTGGTTTTGAAAATTTCTTTGTTTTTCTTTGTTAAAAATTTACCACTGCTTGCGGTTCTCTAATTATCACGGTGCTAACCGACGGGTCCATATCAATAAGGTACCGCGACCCCACCAGGTGACTTAATTAATCGGTTTTTAATAAATGACACTATTTCAAACAAACCCTCCCTTTCTTCTCCATAGAAGGCGACGGGCTTCATCATTTCCACCATTGTTGAATCTTTAAAAGCTCTAATTTACTCAAGATTAATTGATTCCATGTTGTGGGTTTCACCCATCCCTCTTCCAACATCAATTAATTATAAGTATATTCATTCAATTTCAACTATCTTGTTCTAGGGTTCTTATTTTCATAATTGGGGATTTTTTAAATCAATGTTGAATTAAAACCTTGCTAGGAATGTGGGTTGACATAGCTATATTGTTATGATTCCTTAGGTTCGAATTCATTGAGATTTCATTAAATCCCTCTTGTAGAAAAATCCGAATTTTACTTAAATATTCTTAGTTAGTTGATGAAATTGATATGAACCCATGAACAAAATTGGTAATTGCATTGTGAATGCATACCTAAAAATGTTTTTGAAAAACCTTTGTTCGAAATCCATGATTTATTTTACGTTGCTCATATTTACTAGTCAATGATGAATTGAGTTCATTTGGAACATGAGAATGATAAGGATTAATCCTTTGTTTATCAAGAAATTGACTAAACTCACTCTCATGGGTTTGACTTTTAAGTCACTATGTAACATTAGAGTAATTGGAAAAGTATTTTTTTTGTGTGTTTAGGTACTTGATCATGCATTTGGAAACTCATAAGGATCATGAGAAAACTAGAGAATACATGCCTAATCTTTCTTCCTCGTGTCAATCTCGTTCTCTCAAAAATACTTTTCGATCTCTAGAATCTCGTAGTTTTCATGAAGGACGCATGGTTCCTTCTAACTTTCTTGGACTTGACTTCATTCTATTCATGTTCAAATCCATTGGCTTTGATTACTTGCTTGATATTGATGATCTAATCTTTCCTTCCTTCCTTTTGGAATTCTTTAGCTCATACACGTTAATGTGCATCAATAACGGTTTATCGATAAGATTTTCTATCAAGGGGAAAACTTTTGTATATACTCTTGAAGAATTTGGTGAAATTGTCAATGTTCCATACAAAGGTAAATGTAGGTTCACCGATGCTTGGAGTATCAACTCTTTATAATTGGCCCCTATTGATGTGCATTACGTGAACGAGCTACCCTCACCTTCGGACATTTTTTGTGCCATTGCCAAACCTCGTGAACATCCTATTCTTGGTAAACTTGAAGGAGAAATTCGTGCTCTCACTCCTTGGGAATTACTCACTAGCGATCTTAATTATTTTATGATCCCTTTGGCCGAAATCATTAGGGAAAATGCAATGTGTCTCGGTGGTGATCGCAACCATGTGCCTGCTTGTCTTGCACATATGTTGTATTGTGTTGTAACTTCCACTCCATACAACCTTGCATTTTTCATAGCTAGAAGATTTAAATTTGTTCTCGTCGGGTCTCATTCTAGTCTCCCTTTTTTCTATGATTCTTTCTTGTCTTCTTAGAAAAACTCTCCTTGACTTTCCACCTTTAATTGCTTCATTATTTCACTTTGTGGATCGTGACATGCTTCCTGTTGAAGGGAACCTTTCACTTGAACCCAATCATGAATCAAATGAAGATGGAAATTTTCTTCAAGAGAATTCTCACAACTTTAATGACACTTTTTCATCTACCATCTCTCAATTGTCATCTCTAGAAATTGATTCCAACTATGAATTCTATCTTAAGCATCCAGACAATACAGAAATGTTCTTGAATGAAAGTGTGTTTAAGCATTGTTCATGGTTGTTACCACGTATGGTTCTTGGACTTAACTATGTTTCTTGTTCTTAGGATTCGGTGTTTTCTATCTAATACTTCGTGTTTGGATTGCTAGATATTTTTAAACCTAATTGCTTCATGCTATCAATCTTTCGATGTGTACGACTTTGTGCATTTATGTGTTAGTTAGCTTTCTAGATTTTGGTTAATAGTCTACTTTGGCTTGAAAAATCATTATAAAAAATTTTGGGCTTTTGAAAATTGCTGGAAAATCCTTTTTCTGAGGCCACTGTCTACGGTTCCATAAAGACTGTCGGTTCCTTAGTGATAAAAACCGCAATCCTATTTAAGAAACCACAGGCTCTGGTTTTGATAGAATCTTTGCTTTACACTGTTTTCCCTAAATCTTTGTAAACATTGATGAATTTTTTGCTAAAAGACTAGCTTTTTCCCAAATAAGCCTAGCTAATTCATTGTTCACCAAAATGATTTATAACCCATTACTAGTTTGGATCACCTCCTTCCCTTCTTAAATCTCCCTTGGTTAATCTTCTTCTCCATCCTTCAAACCTTCCTCTAAACCTAGACACACAACCATGGTGTCCTCAAGATCATCAAATTCCTCCAAACAATCATCATAAAATAGAAACCTAAAGATCAAATTCAAGTTTCCTAAACTTGCTTCTCCATCTTCTCACAAAACCAAGAGTGAGATCTCTTCAATTCTCATCTCTTCATCGCCATCAGCACCTCTTGCACCATGCAAGACATGTTCAACTCATGGTACTAACCATTCACATGGTTCTACTTCCTCTTCATTCTAATCTAGGATGAATTAGTTATCCTTACCTTTCACCCCACCAAATTCACCCTTCTCACTTTTGGACACCATGCCTCCTCCTCTTCCTCCCTCAAACACTCTAATTTCGGGTGTTCCTATTTCCCGCTTCTTGGGTGATCCACACTTGTTTGACTTTTTCATGCATAATGGAACCAATTGTCCTTGCTGCTTGAACAAGTTCTACCTCATTGATATTCTTAGCTTAGAGATGATTGGAGCTCACATTAAGTTGCAAAGCCTCTTGTTGAACTTATTTTCTAATCCTCCACCTCCTAAGAGATGAATGATGATTCTCTTAGAATAAATGTTTTTAAATGAAAATCAAGCCAAGAAAGACTATCTATCAAGAACTAGTTTACCTAACTTTGTAATAGTTAGTTTGTATTTTATTTTTCTTGTATTTCCTTTCCTTAGTGAGTTTTCATGAAGATTTATTATGGATTTAGTATTTGTGTGTTTTAACCTATGTGCTCACACTAATCAACTTCAATTTTATTTAATATTGAACCTAAATCTATCACAACTTCTTAAAACTTGACTAAAATTGGATCAATATGTTATCTAAATATTTTGTCACCCTTTGTCAAGACACTCTTTGTGAGTGTGTTGCCTTTTGTGCAACCAAAGCATAATCTAGTGCTAAAAGAGGTAAAAATCCAAGATTTACAATTTTTTGAAAAAGTCTTATTTTTTCTCAAAACCTTGTAAAATTGCATTTTCATGTCCACTATATGCGGATCCATAAAGATCGCACGATCCCTTATATATAAGGAACCGCAGGTTCTTTTAAAGAACCGCAGACATCAAGCCATTTTTGGCTCGTTTTTTTGTCTTTCTTCTTTGACCACACTCTTTTTCAAGATTTCTTGTTTACCAATTTTGGCTAAACATTCATTGAAAACTTTTGTTTTCATTTCAAATCTTTGCCTTTCTATTTTTTTAAATTCTCTTCTTTTGGGATCTCTTCTTCTCATCCCTCACAATGTCTAACTCTCCTAATCTTAACCTTGACATCTATTTGTCACAATCTTCTAAACCTAAAGCTTCTTCTTCTAAGATTTCCAAGAAACCGAAAATCTCGGTTCGACCTATTTGGGTCAAGAAGAACAAGGATCATCATGATTCCTCTTCTTCCAAACCTTGCAAGACTTCTTTCTCTCCCATTGCGTATTGGAATGAGACTTTCTCAATCGATCGAATTACCGGAGAAAGAGAAGTTCTTCCACCACCACCTAAACCTTGCAACATACCTCCTCTCAATGACCTATCTTCTTTCCCAAATCTTACTAGGCATTGTGAAAACATTTCTTATCCACTATCTCCCTCTCCACCACCACCTTCTTCTCTTGATGGTCCTCCTCCATCTAACGACTTGGTTTTGCATCATGGAAGCTCGTGTGCTTGTTGTCAATTTCAACAAATTAAACTTGCTCATGTGTATGAAAAGATAAATTTTCTTAAATTTCTTCTCACTCGACCTCCTCTCAAAGTATTTGTTATCTTGAACAAATCTTCGAATGATGCCTCGTCGTCTTATTTTTCCAATTGAATCACACTTTGTGTTTTAGTTGTTTGTGCCATCTTAAGCAATCTTGGAGGATTATCACTCGTAGAGTAGTTTATGTTTATGTTATTTATTTTCCTTATTTGTTGTGTTTATTATTCATATTGTGTGTATGAATATTTCCCTTGTTTGTTCTTTCATATTTTTGTAATATGAATGTTATGTGTGTTACTCCCTTTTCCATCAATTCGTTTTCACACATTGTTTAGAGTAGATCATGGTTAAAACTTACAATTGCTTTTGGGTGATTCCACCAATTCTAAGTTTCTAACCCTTTTACATATTATCACTTCAATTGGTATGGATGTTTCTTTTCTACCTCTATTCCACCAATTGAACTTTGATTTTGTCAAAACACCCTCTTTGGACATTCTTAGGAAATACTTACTTCTAATTTGAGATTTCTTTTCTTTCTCCCTCTTAAGTTACTTAGTAGGTAGTGACTATATATACATTGGTGTTTCTTTTCTCTCTACTAAGCTTTGTGTAGCATGTCACCTTAGCTCATTCACTTGGTGCCCCAAGCAAGGGGGAGTAAACACTAAGGGTGAGCTTCTAGCTAAGTCAATTCTTCTCTTCCTCAACAACTTGTGCTAACCTTTTTGCTTCGACAAAAGGGGAGAAATGATAGTGATAAACTCGTTAATAATTCGAACAATTTTGGATTTTACATGAATGAGTTTATAGTTTGTCGTAATAAAAAAGGGGGAGACTGTTAATGAAAAGTAATGCCTAAAAACATTGTTAGTGTTAACTAATCTTTCTTAGTTTTGATCACGACAAATTAAAAAGACATTTATCGTCAAAACAATTTGGTAGGTCAATTCAGTGCCTAATGATCTCACTGATGGATTTGAATAACAATCAGCCTAAGTGAAGTATTAACCTTGAACATAATGAAGTCACTGAGTGAACAGTCACTCAGTGATTTACCTTCTAGTTCCTAGACTGAGTCAAAAAGAAAGACTCGAGCATTCAGAGAGGCGAAGTTCAATGAATGATTTCTAAGACAAAGAAGAAGGTGATGGGTTCAGTGAGTTGTGGAAATAGACTCACTCAACCCCATACGATCTCCTTGAAGAAACAAGCATCCTCAAAGACTGAAGTATAGGCGGGATAAGTTGAATTGTGATAAGATGTAGTACATCACACAATTAGCATGACTTACTCCTTTGGGATAGATAGGGTACTGACAGTGCAAAAGGACTTATGTCCTAATACTTAGAATAGGATAAGACAAGATTGTACACTGTACCAATAAGACAAGAATTACACATGGGCAATTCTTTGTCTTGTATCTACCTTTGATTCTATTAATAGGATGGTTGTAAAAGGAGAGAAACAAGTTTGTGCACTAAATGTTTTATACATTCACAAACAAAGTTATCTCTTCCAAATACGATCAAACACTTGAGTTCTAAACTATTGTTGATAAAATCGTCAAGCTTAGAAATCGTTAGGATTGGACTAGCTTGTTAGTGAGGAGATCACCAAACACACATTGTCTATTCAATCCCTATTGTAGCTTCGCATACAATAGGATAAAATTCTTTAATAAATCAAAGAGTTAAACGTTGAAAACCTTTTGTGTTATTTACTTTACTTTGTCTTGTTTATTACATTACTTTACCATGAGCTAGGTCTATACTTAGTATTCTTAAGTATATCACTAATTACAAGGGACCAACAAGTGGTATCAGAGCGGTAGGATTAGAAAACTTTTTAACTACCATCTCAAAGTTTTTAAAACCTTGATCCATTATGACTGAAAGTAATGTACCTCAACTTGTTAACAAAAAGGGAGCAAGTTACTCTGTTAACGCTCCTAAGTTAAAAGTTGAAAGATTTAACAAATGGAAGAAAATAATGCTATGTTATTTGATGGGAATGGAACCTTATTACATCACTTCTATTAAGAATGGTCCATTCAAACCAAAAACAACAGCAGGTGATGACAAACCTGAAAACTAATGGTCTGATGATGAAAGGAGAGTGGTTAATCATAATATCTTATCTTCCTGACGATATTATGGAGGTTGTCATCGAGTGTGAGACGGCCAAAGAGACTTGGACAGATCTTGTTCATAGTTTTGAAGGACCATTCGACACTAAGGAAAATCGGATTATGGACCTGAAGTTAGAATATAACACTTTCAGGGCCAAACCATATGAAACACTTCCTAAGACTTATACTAGATATAAGACCTTGCTCAATGAGCTATCAAATGACGGGGTGAAACTGTCTAAGCATGAAATCAATGTTGGTTTTGTGAACAGTCTCCCTGAAAAATGGCTTGGATTCTCTCAAGGACTGAGAAATGCCAATCACATTCAGACTCATGATTTAGCAAACATCTATGAAAGATTTATCTATGAAGATAATCTAATAAATAGAAGATATCCTAGGTCTAAGAAAGCCTTAATAACAGACACCTCAGCCAAACCAGTCCCTATTGATCATGGACCCATTACAACTGCTTTTTATTTAAATGCCATTGTTCAAGACTTTTAGGAGACCTCAGATGATGAGGTTGATGAAAGATCTAGTACTTAATACATAAGGGACCTAAATAGGGAATTTCATGAATGGGCCATGTTGGTAAATACCAAACGATATATCAAAAGAACTAGATTTACTAGAAATCAATCCATTGAGGGAGTGGATTGTTACCGATGTGGTAAAACTGGGCATTTTGCAAAATATTATCTTTCAAAACCTCCATTGGCCTCATATAAAAGTCAAAATTCATCATCAGGAAATGACAATTATCAACCTAAGTTTACACCAAAACTGATTCAGGCTTCTCCAATTAACCAAAGTTTTCAGAACAATAAGAAAATTGAGAAGGATTATAGGTCTGGGTACAAAAAAAGTCAAAGCAAAGCTTGCACTCTTAGAAGCTGGACCCTCAAATACTCAGACTCAAAACCCCCTCAGAACAAAGCCAAAGGTCTGGTAGCTGAAACCTTTGATTGGGATGATGAAGACTTGTCCTCAGAAGATGAGGAAGTCAGATATCAAGTGTTGATGGTTATAGCTAATGATGAACTATCTGTTGGAAAGAGTCATGCTCCAAATGGAGAATGGGTTGACATCACCATGAGAAAGGTAAACATGCTCCTCTCTATGGATGAAGAGTCTGATTGGAAAAGGTTCCTTAAGTATATAAACACTAATCTATCGTTTGTTGAAGATTAGAGATTAAACCTTCTTTCAAAATATAATAAACTTGTTTTTGAATTAAACAAATGTAGAGAAGATTTACTGATTTTGAAACAAGCCAAACTTGAAGCAGTAAGCTGTCAACTTTAGAACACTGAAATTGCTAAAATTATCATGCTCTTCAAGAACAACTTAAAGAAGAAAAACGCATCAATGAGAAATGGACCAATAGCTCTACCTTAGCTTCTCAGTGTATAAATGGTCAAATTCCTTCCCAAAAGAAGAAAATTCTTGGGGCACATCAACTCAATGAAAAACCAATTACTAAGGAAATGAGTGAAAAAGCATTTCTCCCAGCCTCAGTGGGGTTTGATCAAGAAATGATTCCAAAGTCAAAAGACCGGGTTGAAAGATCAAATCCTGAGAGTGTGTTACCTAAGTTTGATACTAGAAAAATATTAATACCTGAATCTCAGGCTGTTAATGAAAAACTTGGTCTTAATGAAGAGACTAATGTACCCAATAAATCCAGTAACAATGAACCACTCAGTGTTACTGAGGACATTCAGACTCCTCTGTCTCCCTTGAAAAATCTTCAAGGGTCAAGTCCATGTTCTGAACTAATTCCATTATCTTATCAAGAACACTCACCTAGAGGAAGACCTGGACTAGGTTGTCCTGAACAAACAAAGCCTGATTCAAAAGTGACATCAAATCACACTGAGTCAGGAACTATCACTAAGAAAACAACCAAACCTATCTCTCCCTCAGGGACTCCTATAAACTTAGTCAACTTTGTTCCTATTGTAAATCAAGAGGAGTTGAGTAGATTGTTCCAACTATTCTTGGAAGAGAAGCTGAACTCAACCTCTAAACCTCAGGGTGAATCCTCTGTGTCCTCACAGCCTGAATCATCAAAAAGCAACAAAACTAAACCCTAGTCTTCCAAGAAGGTTAAAACAAAGAAACCTTCCTGTGAATTATGTCACTACATAAATCATACTACTGATGATTGCTTTAGAGTCCTCTATTGCATGAAGTGTAAAAGTGAAGATCACAGGACTGCTGATCATGAAACATACATGGCTTCTATTAGAAATGCTAATAGTTATAAAGCTCAGCCTTACAACTATGGGCCCGCCTCTAAACAAATCAAGAAACCCAAGGCTAAGCCTTTCCCACCATGTACACATTGTGGCATCTCTGACCATAGGCATGATGATTGTGTATACTACCTCGAGTGTGAAATTTTTGGAAGCAATGATCATACTACCTCAGGACACAATAGGATAATTATGATTAGGAGAGGCATGCTAGCTGAGTCATCTCAAAATACTGAATCCTCAGTAGGACTAAGCTGTAACACATGTGGAAGCAATGTTCATTCCACCTCAGACCATGCTGAGTTTGAATACTTCAAACGAGGTGAAAGACGTCAGGATCCTAGAGCCAAAGAGCCTACTAGAAAGTGGGCTCACAAGAGAAACTAATCCACCTTGTTATTTGTGCAGAAGCACTTCAAGGAGCCTGTCTGATACTTAGACAGTAGGTGTTCAAGAAGTACGACAGGGTTCAAAAGTTATCTGCACAAATACGTGGAGCAACCAGGTCCTAAAGTAGTATTTGGTGATAACTCATCTTGTGTTACTGAGGGACATGGTTCAATAAAATGTGGTGGAATAGTTTTCTCAAAAGTGGCGTTTGTAAATGGTCTGAAGTATGATCTCATAAGTAGCAACCAACTGTGTGATACTAAGTACATCGTTCAGTTTGATGATAAGCAAGGAACAATCTTCAATGCTAACAAAGAAATTGTACTGACTGCTCCAAGAAGAAATGATGTATATGTCTTGGACATGTCATTGGTAACCCTCTTAGGAGCATGTTTCTTCGCTAAAGCCTCAGACTCTATCAATTGGCTTTGGCACAAGAGACTGTCACATCTAAATTTCAAAGACATAAACAAACTTTCAAAACAAAAAAATTCTTGGCTTACCATCTCTTGTGTACAAAAAAGACAACCCTTGTTCAGCCTGTAAAAAAGGTAAACACAAGAGAGCTTATTTCAAGCCAAAAAAAAACTTTCTATCAGGAAGTGTCTCAATCTTCTTCATATGGACTTATTTGGGCCTGTCAGTCCCATGTCTATAAATCATGAGAAATATAATGTTAGCCTCAAAATATTGAGTCAAACAAGAATGCTCGGTCATACGTTTATTATGTATCGTATATTAGAACGTTGTAATAGGTTGTAACACCCCATTTTGGAAATGGAAATATCAAAGTAATTATGGCGTGTCATCAAAGCATACAAGGTAAAATGTGTAAACATTACTTGACCATATAAAGGAAAATACCGGAATCAAACATCGGTAGTCCAAAAGTAAAGCTCATCACACACAAACATAGTATAATAAAGGAAAGGACTAAACAATGTCCAAAGCATAAGTATCAAGAGAAAGGAAATGCATAATGTAAAGAAGGCTAGACAGCTTCCAGTCCATATGCACGTACTCTTAGTATCTACGAGCGTCCCTGAGTACCTGCCGTTTTGGGAACATAGAAAAGGAAAACGGCTGAGCAATACGCTCAGTGCACGGATGTACAATAAAGCATGAATAGGATAAGCATATAACATAATAACAGCGGAAGAAACTAAGTCCCGAGTAACCTGGTTAAATCTTAATAAAACTGGTGTTATAGTTTGAAAGTCTTATGTTTATCTTATAAAAATATTTTACCATTAGCCAATATAGGTCATGAAAATCCACCGTGCATGAATAATTAGAGGGGTGACCTCATCATGCAAATTAGAGGGGCTTCCTCTAATTTAATATACTGGTTTACGGGTAGGAGGGATCAGCTCCTTGTGAAGGATGCAAGGCACATACCACATTCACCATGTAATCCTGAATAAAAACATGTAACTAGGATGCACCCATACGCCCCACATGATAAATATAATAAATGGCCAAAAGCTGAAGGGACGCCACGAGCAATTACTCCGCCGTGGTGAAGTCATAACATCAGTGCCTCTAATGTTATGGTTATGGTACCTCCATAACTAGGTAAAACTGGTCATGCATGTATATGGCTATAGGTAATCATATTTAAACATAAGCAATCAAACTCATACTTATACTACGGGAAAACAGTTGGCTGCATACGGGGAATCCTAATAAGGAAAGAATGTCCATACTGAAAGGACGGGAATCCGTACATTATGTCCAGTGAACGAGAAAGACGAACTGCGAGAATCCTACTTCCGAATCACTAGTGCTACATAAATACGTACATGAATAAGTATCTGCTTACTAAATACATAGCTGGTTTTATGTCATGTCTTAGCTTATTTTATATGTTCTTACTATGTTTTATTGTTTAAAGCCTTAAACTGTGTTTAATCTTATATTCTGTTCATTCTGATTAAGTATTTCTGATATTTCATGTGTTATTATACTTACTGTGTAATAATAAGTAACTTCCCAAAAATAGCAGGTTTCCTAAAATAGAAAGTTTCCAAAAATAGAAAGTTTCCAAAAATAGAAAGTTACCAAAAATAGAAAGTTTCCAAAAATAGAAAGTTTCCAAAAATAGAAAGTTTCCAAAAATAGATTTACTGCTTAAAATAGATAAGTTTCTAAAAATAGAAAGTTTCCATAAATAGATTTGCTGCCTTAATTAAATAAGTTTCCATAAATAGATTAGCTGCCTTAAATAAATAAGTTTCTAAAAATAACTGGTTTCCATAAATAGATTAGCTGCCTTATTTAATTAATTTTCTAAAAATAGAAAGTTTCCATAATTAGAAATAAGCTGGTTAAATAAGCTAAGTATATAAGCCTAAGTGTTTTTCATGATTACTTTCTAAGTCATATGATATATTGTATAGTTTAATAATTATTTCATGTAATTTAATTAAACTATAGGTTATAATATTTAATTAAAGTATAACATGTTTTTAATTAAATATATTAAATACTTAGGTTAAAATATGTATTATTAAATATTAATAATATAACCTAAGTCATGTTAATTAATTAATTAAATCCATGATTTTTAAAATAATTAATTAATTATAAGTCTTAAATATTTATACTTAGGTTAAAATAATTTCATGATCATTAATAATTAGATAACCTAAGTCATGTTATTAAATTAATTACATCATTTTATTAATTTAATTTTAATCATAAGTTCATAAACATAAAAAAACTAACATACACCATGAACCGGATCTAGGCTTAAAAACATGAACCCGACATGAATCGACACCGTACCCCGAACCAACTCGGGGTACCCCTTGCTGCCGTGGGATCCACACGCACCAACCAAGACCATATGGTCTTGGTAGTGGTCGGCTAAGCAAACCGAAACCCCCCTTGGGGTCGGTTGCATCCTGCGGCCAAAACAAAACACACCTTAAAACGACCCTTTGATTTAATTAATCACAAAAACATGTTAGATCTATGATTAATTAATATGTTTTTATAAAAACATCACATGTTCATAATTAATAATAAGAATAAATTAAAAGAAAAGGTTTAAAAAGGTTTTATCGATTTCGTGGATCAAGAGAACGAAGAACAAACACGAACAATCAACAAATCTTCAAGATCAAAGATCAAAGAATCACTTTGTATGGTGATGTATGGGTGGCGGCACAAAGAAAAAGGGAGGAAAGGGTTTTAGGTTTTTCTTGAAATCTTATGTAAAGTGTTTTTTAGTAGTAAAAATTAATTAACCTCCCTTTAGTAAAAATTGACAATGGGCTTGGCCCATTGTCCTTGTTTGGCCGCGGGTAGGGACCCCCACATGGGGTTCCCGTACCTTGTTCTGTGTCTCGTTATTTAGTTACTCGTTTGTGTTTATTTATGTTCGTGTTTTAAATGTTCTCGTTACGTAAATACCGTGATCTAATATATTTAATTACGCTCGTAATAAATATATATACGTAATTAATAATAGCTCGTGTTTTAATTACGTTCATGATCACATGTTCGTGATTAATTATTGTTAAATAATTATTACGTGATCGTTCATATAAAATACTTATCATGTTTTAACACGTACGTAATACGTAAACTCCTAACACGTAATCGTAATCATGCTATATTAGGAAAGTTTTAACTAGTACGTATGATCCTAAGGGTACTATGCATGGTAAAAGCATGCGGGTTTTACAACTCTTCCCCCCTAAAAGAATAATTCGTCCCTGAATTATAGATAAAGTAAACTGGAAAAGAAGAACATACCCGAATTCAAAATATGAAATGAGGGTAAGAAGCCCGGATAGACTCCTCCGTTTCCCAAGTGGCTTCCCGCTCGGTATGATCCCTCTATAGAATTTTGACGAATGGAATCGTCTTCTTTCTCATGACTCGTTCTTGCCTGTCAAGAACTCGTTCGGGTTCTTCTATAAAAGTGAGATCTTCACGTATCTGTTCCAGTGGATACTGAACCATGTGAAGGGGATGATATTGGTACCCTCTGAGTAAGGACACATGAAACACATTGTGCACATGCGAAAGCTGCAGAGGTAACGCCAATCGGTAAGATACTTCACCGACTCGTTCAATGATATCAAACGGTCCGAAGAAACGAGGACTGAGCTTCCCTTTAATCCCGAAGCGTCTAACACCACGTGCCGGCGAAACCTTAAGGAAGACGTGATCTCCTACGTTAAAGTGTAAATCCCTACGATGCTTATCGGCGTAACTCTTTTAACGTGACCGTGCGTCCTGAATTTTCTGCCTAGCTACTGCGATCTTCTCATTTGTCATTTCTATGATTTCCGGTCCTTCGAGTGTTCGCTCTCCAACCTGATCCCAGCAGATTGGGGCGCGACACTTTCTGCCATACAACATCTCAAATGGAGCACATTTGATGCTTGCGTGCCAGCTGTTGTTGTATGCAAACTCCACCAAACAGATGTATTCGTCCCAATCACCCGTCCATTCCAACGCACATGACCTCAACATATCTTCCAATGTCTGAATGGTTCGCTGCGACTGTCCGTCCGTTTGAGGATGAAAAGCCGTACTAAGCTTAAGTTGTGTAACCCAAGCAATCTGCAGACTTTTCCAAAAGCGCGAAGTGAATCGAGGATCTCTGTCTGAGACGATGCTGGATGGTGCACCGTGGAGTCTCATGATCTCTCGTCTATACGTATCTGCGAGTTTACTTACCGGATCTTCCTTGCGGATCGGTAAGAAATGAGCTGATTTGGTAAGTCGATCAACGATAACCCAAACTGCATCGTGCTTCCTTTTGGTAGGCGGAAGACCGGTAAAAAATCCATGGTGATTTTGTCCCACTTCCACTCTGGAATATCTAACGGTTGAAGGAGACCGCCAGATTGCTGATGCTCGATCTTAACCTGCTGGCAGGTAAGACATTTGGAGGCGTAAGTGGCAACATCCTGTTTCATACCACTCCACCAAAAGTACTGTTTGATGTCATGGTACATCTTAGTCGAACCAGGATGTATCGAGAATGGGGAGCTATGAGCTTCAGCTAACAAAGCTTCTCGGAGTTCTTTGTCATCAGGAACACAAAGTCTAGTGCCCTGCCATACGATACCATCTGCATCTACTCTGAATTCTGTCTGCTTCTCCAAATTCTGTACTATCGCCCAGATTTATCCGTCATCCTTCTGAGCTTCCTTGATCTTAGATAGTAACTCGGGTTCTACTCTAAGATTAGCCCAGTAACCGTGCTGTCCACGTACCTTGATCTTAATGTCTAGTCGCTCCAAGTCTCTGATGATTTCCTCTTCGATTCTAATGCCGTTGATCATTCCGGACTTCCTGCTAAGAGCATCTGCTACTACATTTGCCTTTCCGGGATGATACTGTAGATTGATGTCATAATCCTTCAACAGCTCTAACCATCTCCTCTGCCTCATGTTCGATTCACGCTGAGTGAAGATATACTTCAAGCTCTTGTGGTCCGTGAAAATGTCACATGATTCTCCATATAAGTAGTGCCTCCATATCTTCAATGCAAACACGACTGCAGCAAGTTCCAAATTGTGCGTGGGGTAATTTTCTTCATAAGGCTTAAGCTGCCGTGAAGCGTAAGCGATCACTTTCCCATGTTGCATGAGAACACAGCCAAGTCCCTTCCCCGATGAATCGCTGTAGATTTGAAATCCACCCGTACCAGATGGTAGAGTTAGAATAGGTGCCGATACTAGCTTCTGCTTCAGGTCTTCAAAGCTCTTCTCTCAATCTTCAGTCCAGACGAATTTCTCCCCTTTCCGCATCAGTTTGGTCAATGGTAGTGCTAGGCGGGAAAAGTTCTCCACGAACCTACGGTAATAGCCAGCTAAGCCTAAGAAACTGTGGACTTCCGTCGCTGATGTCGGCCTTGGCCACTTAGTAATGGCCTCAACCTTCGCTGGATCCATAGTGATTCCTTCTGCTGATACAATTTGACCTAAGAATGCCACCTTGTCTAACCAGAACTCACACTTGGAGAATTTAGCATACAGCTGCTTCTGGCAAAGAATCTGTAATACCGTACGAAGATGGTCTTCGTGTTCCTCCTTGGACTTTGAGAAAATCAGGATGTCATCGATGAAAACAATGACGAACTTGTCCAGAAATTCATGGAAGATTCTGTTCATCAGATCCATGAACACTGCTGGAGCATTTGTCTGGCCAAATGGCATAACTACAAACTCGTAGTGGCCATAGCGGGTACGAAAGGCAGTCTTAGCGATGTCCTGCTCCTTGACCCGTAGCTAATGATAGCCAGACCTAAGATCGATCTTGGAGAAGTGTTTGGCCCCTTGGAGTTGGTCAAACAGATCGTCAATGCGTGGCAGTGGATATCTATTCCGAATAGTAATCTTGTTGGGCTCGCGATAGTGTATGCGAAGACGCATACTGCCGTCCTTCTTCTTAACAAACAGAACCGGTGCGCCCCATGGAGATGCGCTCGGTCGAATGAAACCTCGTTCAAGAAGTTCTTGCAGTTGATCCTTCAGCTCCTCCAGCTCTATGGTAGCCATGCGATAAGGAGCCTTGGAGATTGGTTCAGCTCCTGGAGCCAGCTCGATACTGAATTCCACTTCTCGTGCAGGTGGTATGCCCGAAAGTTCTGCTGGAAACATGTCTTGGAATTCCGAAACTATTGGTTGATCCCGAATCGATGGAGATTCAGCATCCATGTCGTGAACCGTAGCTAGATAACCCTCGCAGCCATGTGACAGTAGTGCACGCGCTTGCAGGGTGGATATGACTTGTACAGACCGTCCGGGTATGAACCCATTATGAATGTACTCTGGTGCATTGACATCACCGAAGATAACTCGATATGAATGGCAGTCTATTGTAGCATGATACTTGGATAGCCAACCCATGCCTAAAATCATGTCGAAGTCATTCATGTCCAGCGGAAGTGCGTCGATAGGTCGAACCTTATCATAAAAATCTAAGGGAAGACTCTTGTATACATGGGTGATTAATACAGAGTCCCTCAAAGGCGTGGAAATAGTAAGCCTATTTTCTAGTGGCAAGGGAGGCATCCTAATGTTCTTAGCATAAGCAGTAGAAATAACCGAGTGAGTAGCACTTGTATCGAAAAGAACACATGCAGCGCGACCATACATATACAAGATTCCAGTGATGGTACCTGTAGACTTGTTGGCCTGGTCCTGAGATGTCGTGTAGACACGCCCGGCAGTAGGAGGCGGCTTGGTATCAACATGTCCCGATGTACCCTCCATCTCGTCCTTACGGCAATCCTTCATAATATGGCCAGGAAGACCACACTTGAAGCACGCATCAGTATTACGACGACATGGTCCTGGGTGCCTACGGTGGCAAGTAGAGCAAAGAGGATGAGTGTATCCTCCAGCAGGTGCTCTGCTGGTTGAGGACCTGATAAAAACATTTCACATAAGACATGATAGTTGGGTACAAAGGACGAAGCGGATAATCGTAAGATTGAATACCAGTGATAGATGGACGGCTAGGCTGCGAACTCTCTGGTTCTGGTCCCTACCGTTTCCATGGTTCCTGGTAGAAGTTTGCTAAAGTGTCAGAATATGAGTTTTAACATAAAACATAAGAAATTTCGTAAGCATTAGGACCTGCTGTTGTTGGATTGCCCGGTCTTGTTACGGTAATTGTCATTACCGCCACGCCTATCCGTAGCAGAACGGTCGTTAGTCTGACCCTTTCCCTTGGGCTGATGAGGCTGCTGCTGAGTAGCCGGCTGAGACCGGTCCCCAGTTTTCTGCCTGGAAGATACATTTAAAGAGATGAATCATTGACATATGGAAAGTATACGGATTGGTCACCGCTTGAATACGAATGTTTACCTCTTGTCGGGTCTTTCAGCTTCCCCGAACTCATCCCTCTCCTGCAGCATCTCCAGTTTTCTTGCTGCATCGGCCACTTGTGCTACAGTGTTGAACGTAGCACACACCAGATTGTTTGCGACCGATGTGCGAAGAGCCCATCTGAAGTGATGTGCCTGCTCTTCAGGAGTACCTTCTGCCGCACCAAGGAAACCAGCCAAGCGAAGAAAGCGCTGCATAAACTCATTGCTATTCTCCCCAGCTCTCTGACGGATCCCATGGTACTCTCTCTTGAGCTTGTCATGCTCAGCCTTGGGAAAGAACTGCTCCATCACCCTGTCCTTGAACTGAGCCCAAGTCAAACCAGCAACCCACTCGTCACCACCTTCAGATTGCATCAATGCTAACCACCAGTTGAGTACATCGCCTTCGAACCGATAGCATGCCAACCTCGCCTTGTATGCGGGGTCACAGCCCATAGCGTTGAAAATCTTCTCGATGTGAGCCAACCAGCTTTCAGCATCGCTGGGGCTATCTGTCTTCTCAAAAGCTCGAGGGCGGAGCTTGTTGAATCTCTCCAGCCATACTGCTAATGTCACTGGAGGAGGAGGAGGAGGCTGATTGTGCTGCTGATTGTTGGCAGCTTGAACTTCAGCCCGGATGTCATTCCTCAGTTGAGGAAGCAAGGCTTGCATGGCAGCCTGAATTGCAGCATTGAGCTGCTCCTGTTCGCGTGTGAGAACCATCTGACAGTATAACATAAAACATATGATTAAACATTTCAAAACATAAAATATAAATACATACATAAAAAAAATTATACTAAAATTTCACGAGAAAAATTTTATGCAAGAAAATTTTATGTATGAATGCATGATGCAGTTTTATGAAAACTTTGTATGCTCGAGAGTGAACGCCTCTGGTCAGTTCACCCAAAACAAAGACATTACGAGGGGACGCCTATGGGTCGGTCCCAAATATAAAATTTCCATAAACACATGCGACTAAATAGGGCCAGTCCTGTACCAACCATTACTTAGTCAAAAACCCTGCAACAATGACATGTATATGTATGCTTAAAAATGATGAATGCATGAAAACAACTGTCAGTTCTAGGAAGACCGTAGTGACTACCCACTAATCACAGGTCATTTTTGAGAGCCTACAGGTCAAAGCCTTGGCTCTGATACCATAATTGTAACACCCCATTTTGGAAATGGAAATATCACAGTAATTATGGCGTGTCATCAAAGCATACAAGGTAAAATGTCTAAACATTACTTGACCATAAAAAGGAAAATACCGGAATCAAACATCGGCAGTCCAAAAGTAAAGCTCATCACACACAAACATAGTATAATAAAGGAAAGGACTAAACAATGTCCAAAGCAAAAGTATCAAGAGAAAGGAAATGCATAATGTAAAGAAGGCTAGACAGCTTCCAGTCCATATGCACGTACTCTTAGTATCTACGAGCGTCCCTGAGTACCTGCCGTTTTGGGAACATAGAAAAGGAAAACGGCTGAGCAATACGCTCAGTGCACGGATGTACAATAAAGCATGAATAGGATAAGCATATAACATAATAACAGCGGAAGAAACTAAGTCCTGAGTAACCTGGTTAAATCTTAATAAAACTGGTGTTATAGTTTGAAAGTCTTATGTTTATCTTATAAAAACTGTTTGTCATATTTTACCATTAGCCAATATAGGTCATGAAAATCCACCGTGCATGAATAATTGGAGGGGTGACCTCATCATGCAAATTAGAGGGGCTGCCTCTAATTTAATATACTGGTTTATGGGTAGGAGGGATCAGCTCCTTGTGAAGGATGCAAGGCACACACCACATTCACCATGTAATCCTGAATAAAAACATGTAACTAGGATGCACCCATACGCCCCACATGATAAATATAATAAATGGCCAAAAGCTGAAGGGACGCCACGAGCAATCACTCCGCCGTGGTGAAGTCATAACATCAGTGCCTCTAATGTTATGGTTATGGTACCTCCATAACTAGGTGAAACTGGCCATGCATGTATATGGCTATAGGTAATCATATTTAAACATAAGCAATCAAACTCATACTTATACTACGGGAAAACAGTTGGCTGCATACGGGGAATCCTAATAAGGAAAGAATGTCCATACTGAAAGGACGGGAATCCGTACCTTATGTCCAGTGAACGAGAAAGACGAACTGCGAGAATCCTACTTCCGAATCACTAGTGCTACATAAATACGTACATGAATAAGTATCTGCTTACTAAATACATAGCTGGTTTTATGTCATGTCTTAGCTTATTTTATATGTTCTTACTATGTTTTAGTGTTTAAAGCCTTAAACTGTGTTAAATCTTATATTCTGTTCATTCTGATTAAGTATTTATGATATTTCATGTGTTATTATACTTACTGTGTAATAATAAGTAACTTTCCAAAAATAGCAGGTTTCCTAAAATAGAAAGTTTCCAAAAATAGAAAGTTTCCAAAAATAGAAAGTTTCCAAAAATAGAAAGTTTCCAAAAATAGAAAGTTTCCAAAAATAGAAAGTTTCCAAAAATAGAAAGTTTCCAAAAATAGAAAGTTTCCAAAAATAGATTTACTACTTAAAATAGATAAGTTTCTAAAAATAGAAAGTTTCTATAAATAGATTTGCTGCCTTAATTAAATAAGTTTTCATAAATATATTAGCTGCCTTAAATAAATAAGTTTCTAAAAATAACTGGTTTGCATAAATAGATTAGCTGCCTTATTTAATTAAGTTTCTAAAAATAGAAAGTTTCCATAATTAGAAATAAGCTGGTTAAATAAGCTAAGTATATAAGCCTAAGTGTTTTTCATGATTATTTTCTAAGTCATATGATATATTGTATAGTTTAATAATTATTTCATGTAATTTAATTAAACTATAGGTTATAATATTTAATTAAAGTATAACATGTTTTTAATTAAATATATTAAATACTTAGGTTAAAATATGTATTATTAAATATTAATAATATAACCTAAGTCATGTTAATTAATTAATTATATCCATGGTTTTTAAAAAAATTTATTAATTATAAGTCTTAAATATTTATACTTAGGTTAAAATAATTCCATGATCATTAATAATTAGATAACCTAAGTCATGTTATTAAATTAATTACATCATTTTATTAATTTAATTTTAATCCTAAGTTCATAAACATAAAAAAACTAACATACACCATGAACCGGATCTAGGCTTAAAAACATGAACCGGACATGAATCGACACCGTACCCCGAACCAACTCGGGGTACCCCTTGCTGCCGTGGGATCCACACGCACCAACCAAGACCATATGGTCTTGGTGGTGGTCGGCTAAGCAAACCGAAACCCCCCTTGGGGTCGGTTGCAGCCTGCGGCCAAAACAAAACACACCTTAAAACGACCCTTTGATTTAATTAATCACCAAAATATGTTAGATCTATGATTAATTAATATGTTTTTATAAAAACATCACATGTTCATAATTAATAATAAGATTAAATTAAAAGAAAAGGTTTAAAAAGGTTTTACTGATTTCGTGGATCAAGAGAACGAAGAACAAACACGAACAATCAACAAATCTTCAAGATCAAAGATCAAAGAATCACCTTGTATGGTGATGTATGGGTGGCGGCACAAAGAACAAGGGAGGAAAGGGTTTTAGGTTTTTCTTGAAATCTTCTGTAAAGTGTTTTTTAGTAGTAAAAATTAATTAACCCCCCTTTAGTAAAAATTGACAATGGGCTTGGCCCATTGTCCTTGTTTGGCCGCGGGTAGGGACCCCCACATGGGGTTCCCGTACCTTGTTCTGTGTCTCGTTATTTAGTTACTCGTTTGTGTTTATTTATGTTCGTGTTTTAAATGTTCTCGTTACGTAAATACCGTGATCTAATATATTTAATTACGCTCGTAATAAATATATATACGTAATTAATAATAGCTCCTGTTTTAATTACGTTCATGATTTCATGATCGCATGTTCGTGATTAATTATTGTTAAATAATTATTACGTGATCGTTCATATAAAATACTTATCGTGTTTTAACACGTACGTAATACGTAAACTCCTAACACGTAATCGTAATCATGCTATATTAGGAAAGTTTTAACTAGTACGTATGATCCTAAGGGTACTATGCATGGTAAAAGCATGCGGGTTTTACATAGGTAGTAGGTTAGTCGTGTATTACGGGCTTAACTTTAAGCTAAGGTTCATTCATAAGTAACCAAAGCCCAAAAGGAAAGCTCAGCCCATAATCATATAGCCCATTATGCTACATGTAAGCAAAGTCTATAAATACCCTTCCTAGCATGTTAGGAAGGGTGTTGGTCATTTCATTTTTCTCTCTCTAATCTAATCCTCCAAAAGTACCAACCATTCTCTCTACTTTCTCTCACTACTTTCTCTCTCTATAAATCTTCCATCTTTTATCTACCTTTCTTGTTTAATCATCATATTTAATGGGACAACAATTGGTAATGATCACAAACCTTCACTCAAACACCTTCATGTTTTCGGATGTACGTGTTACATTATTCGAGATGGTGAAAATCTAGACAAGATGAAAGAGAAAGGTGATGCATGCATTTTAATAGGATATGCAACTCAGTCTAAGGGATACAGAGTGTACAACAAGAGAACAAAATTGATAGTCGATACTATTCATATCAGATTTGATGAATTGCAAGAAATGGCACTTGAACAAAACAGTTTAAGTCCCGATCCACAATGACAAAAGACTTCTGTGCACAACCGCACGGAACTCGGAACTCAAGACCACAGCAATGAACCGTCAAGTTCAAAGCTGGTTCCTGAATATGTTCCTAGAGCAGATATGACAGTGGACACGACAATTAAAGTGTTGGAAATGTTATATGTACCAATGTTTGATGAATATTTCACGGGGGAGAAACATGTTGTATCAAAGTCTTCCGCTGTCACTCATGATAAGAATGATGATACCGATCATCCTCAACAAAATGATACAACTTCATCTACTTCAACACGGGTTGCTGCAGATTCACCTCCTCAGAATATCTCTTCAACAATCGATCCTACTACATCCACAACTACTGTCATTGCTCCAGAGAACACAAATCAAGTAGACGATGCATTATCTGACGATGACGATTTTCACAACCCATTCGGTACACCGGTACACGAAACTGGATAGTCTTCTACTCGCCATGTTGATCCGTCAAATATGCATACATTCCACCAACGACATCCTTCAACACATCACTGGACCCGAGAACATCCTTTGGTTCAGGTAAAGGGAAACCCTTCACAGCCTGTTCGTACAAGACGACAACTAGCCACCGATGGCGATGTTTGTATGTTCGCACTCGCCGTGTACAACTGAACCAAAAAACATCAAAGAAGCCATGGCTGATCATGCTTGGATTGAATCAATGACGGATGAACTTCAACAATTTGAAAGACTTAAAGTCTGGGAACTTGTTGACTGACCATACAATGTGATTCCTTTAAATCTTTGTGGGATCTGGAAAAACAAGATGGATGAAGAAAACACGATCATCAAGAACAAAGCTAGGCTAGTGGCTAAGGGGTATGGCCAGAAAGAGGAAATTGATTTTGACAAATCATTTGCACCAGTTGCTCGTATGGACGCGATCAGGATTTTCCTTGCTTATGTTGCACATAAGGGATTCACTGTTTATCAAATAAACGTGAAGACAACATTTCTTAACGGTCCTTTGAAGGAAGAAGTCTATGCTATGCAGCCGGAAGGATTCGTTAATCCTCATTATCCTAACAAGGTGTATCGTCTCCACAAATCACTTTATGGACTCAAGCAAGCTCCAAGGGCGTGGTACGATGAGCTCTCGAAATTTCTGGTATCCAAAGGTTTCTCAAAAGGTTCCATTGATCTAACTCTGTTCACTTATAAATATGGGGATGACATTTTGCTTGTGCAGATTTATGTTGATGACATTATTTCCGGGTCTACAAACCTAAAACTTTCAAAATGGTTTGAAAAAGTCATGCACATCAAATTTGAAATGTCAATGATGGGCGAACTAAAATTCTTTCTAGGAATTTAAGTTCACCAAACCCCAAGTGGTATCTTTATAAACCAAGCTAAGTATTGTCAAGAGATAATCAAAAACCATGGTATGACTTCATGTGACCCCGTTGGGACACCATTATCAACCACATTGCTAGATGCTGACTTGGAGGGAAATGCCATAGATCAAACGAGATATCGTTCCATGATCGGCTCCCTCATGTACTTGACAACAAGAAAACCTGATATTTCACATGCTACGTGTTATTGTGCACGATATCAAGCACGACCCACTGAAAAGCACCTCAAGGAGGTTAAACGGATCTTTCGGTACCTCAAGAATACCATTCATTTGGGACTCTAGTATTTGAGGGAAACCGGTTTCTTTCTAACGGCCTATTCAGATTCTGATCATGAAGGGTGTCTTGATACACGAAAAAGTACTTCTGGTGGTGCACAATTTCTAGGTCAAGATAAGCTTGTGGGATGGTCTTCCAAGAAGCAGGATTGCACGTCACTTTCATCAGCCGAAGCGGAGTATGTGTCTCTATCTGCGTGTTGTGCTCAAGTTCTTTGGATGAGAACACAACTCACGGATTATGGCTTCCACTTTGATAAAGTACCTATGTACTGTGACTCAAAGTCGGCCATAGCCATCTCATGCAATCTGGTACAGCATTCCCGCACGAAGCACATCGATGTCAGATACCACTTCATAAAGGAACACGTTGAAAGAGGTATCGTTGAACTATACTTTGTTGGACCGGGTTACCAATTAGCCGACTTGTTTACGAAAGCTCTGTCGAAATATATGTTTGAGTACCTCGTTAGGCAAATTGGTATGATGTTTGACTCCAGCAGACCTGGAGATTCTGGCAAAAGTGCCTGCTTAATTTATCTATCAAACATCTACTTGTAAATACCTTTGAAAAAGCAAAATACAAAAATATAAAACATATAAAAACAAAACACAAAATTAAAAATCTTTCAAAATCCAAAAATATTCTTCTCGACATGTCTTTCAGTATCGATAATATGGACGTGCCTAGAAATGTCGCTCAATAACGACACGGGTGTGTACATAAAGTTCGAATGAAAGTTGTAAATATTTTTCAAAACATGTCATTTCTTCTTTTAATAAAGGAAAATGTCTACTTTGGACAATTTTTCCAACAACGGGTAGAGCAATATATCTTGGGTTGAGCTTGTCATAAAACATTCAACGTTTTGAGCTCAACACAATGGCTTGTAATCACTTTCAGATTGCAACCCGGTTCTATATTCACGGGGGAGTGTACGCTTTAGTGCCCTTACTGTAACACCTCATTTTGATAATGGACTGCCACGCGTAATTATGGCGTGTCATCAAAGCATACAAGGAAAAATGTATAAACATTACATGACCATAAAAGGAAAATACCGGAATCAAACATCGGTAGTCCAAAAGTAAAGCTCATCACACACAAACATAAGTACTGTAAAGGAAAGGAATAAACAATGTCCATAGCAAGAGTATCAAAGTAAAGATAATGCATAAAGTAAAGAAAGGATAGAAAGCTTCCAGTCCATATGCACGTACGCTTAAAGTCTACGAGCGTCCCTGAGTACCTGCCATTTTGGGAACATAGAAAAGGAAAACGACTGAGCATTACGCTCAGTGCACGAATGTACAATAAAGCATAAATATGATAAGCATATAACATATAACAGCGGAAGAAACTAAGTCCCGAATAACCTGGTTAAGTCTTGGTAAAACTGGTTTTATAGTTTGAAAAGCCTTATGTTTATCTTATAAAAACTGTTTAACATATTCTACCATTAGCCAATATAGGTCATAAAAATCCATCGTGCATGAATACTTGGAGGGGTGACCTCATCATGCAAATTAGAGGGGCTGCCTCTAATTTAATATACTGGTTTTTGGGTAGGAGGGATCAGCTCCTTGTGAAGGATTCAAGGCACACACCACATTCACACTGAGTAATCTACTGAAAAACATGTAACTATGATGCACCCATACGCCCCACATGATAATTATAATAATATGGCCAAAAGCTGAAGGAACGCCACGAGCAATCACTCCGCCGTGGTGAAGTCATAACATCAGTGCCTCTAATGTTATGGTTATGGTACCTCCATAACTAGGTGAAACTGGTCATGCATGTATATGGCTATAGGTATTCTAATTTAAACATAAGCAAATCAAACATATAAACTTATACTACGGGAAAACATTTGGCTGCATACGGGGAATCCTAATAAGGAAAGAATGTCCATACTGAAAGGACGGGAATCCGTACCTTATGTCTAGTGAACGAAGAAGACGAACTGAGGAGAATCCTACTTCGGTATCACTAATGCTACATAAATACATACGTGAATAAGTATCTGATTACTAAATACGTAACTGGTTTTATATCATGCCTTAGCTTATTTTATACGTTCATGTCATGTTTTACTGTTTTAAGCCTTAAACTGTGTTTATCATATATTTAGTCTATTCTGTTTAAGTATTACTTGTATTTCATGTATTATTATACATACTGTGTAATAATAAGTAACTTTCTAAAAATAGCAGGTTTCCTAAAATAGAAAGTTTCCAAAAATAGAAAGTTACCAAAAATAGAAAGTTTCCAAAAATAGAATTACTGCTTAAAATAGATAAGTTCCTAAAAATAGAAAGTTTCCATAAATAGATTAGTTGCCTTAATTAAATAAGTTTCTAAAAATAGAAAGTTTCCATTAATAGATTAGCTGCCTTAATTAAATAAGTTTCTAAAAATAGAAGGTTTCCATAATTAGATATAAGCTGGTTAAAAAAGCTAAGTATATAAGCTTAAGTGTTTTCTGATTATTTTTCTAAGTCATAATGATATAAGGTATAGTTTATTAATTATTACATGTAATTTAAATAAACTATACGTTAAAAGTATTTAATTAAATATATCATGTTTTTAATTAAATAAGATTAAATACTTAGGTTAATACATGTATTATTAATTATTAATAATATAACCTAAGTCATGTTAATTAATTAATTATAACCATGGTTTTTAAATAATTAATTAATTATAAGTCTAGGAAAATATAAATACTTAGGTTAATAATTCCATGATCTAATAATTAAATTATAACCTAAGTCATGTTTTATTAAATTAATCATGTCATATAATTATTAATTTATTTTTTACATATGATCATTAAAATATAACCATAACATAAACCATGAACCGGATCGTGACTAGAAACCGTGAACCGGACTCAAAATCAACACTATACCCCGAACCACTTCGGGGTTCTTCCTTTTTTGCTGATGCCGTGGGACCCACACCACCAAACCGGGACCATATGGTCTCGGTGGTGGTCTATTAGCCAAACCGAGACCCCCTTGGGGTTCAGTTTAGGCGTCGGCCAAACAAACACCCCTAAAAACCTCCGTTTTGATTTACCCCATAACCAATTACATGTTTGATTTATGTTTTTAATTAGGTTTTTAAAAACATCATGTTCTTATTTAATTTATTAAATCAAAACAAAAGAAAAAGGATTAACAAGGTATACCGAATGCGTGGATCTAACGAGGATGAACACGCACAAAAACCAAGATCAAAATCAAATAAACACCCCCCTTTGGTGTGTTATATGCGGCGGCCACAAGAAAGCAAGAAGGAGAAGGAGAAAACTCTTTAGGTTTTTGATTTGTTTTACTGTAAAGTGAAAAGTGAAAACAAGATTTCACAATAACCCTTGTTAGTTAAAAATTTAGATGGGCTTCCATCTCTTGATGTAGCCGCGGTTAAGGGGGACCCACATGGGGTACCCGTACCTTTTTTCGTGTCTCGTTATTTAAGTGTTCGTTCGTGTTTATTTGTGTTCGTGTTTTATGTGTTCTCGTTAATTATTAACCGTGACTTAATATATTTATTCGTGCTCGTAATAAATATATATACGTAATTAATATTAGTTCGTGATTTAATTACGTTCATGATTTCATGATCGCATGTTCGTGATTAATTATTGTTAAATAATTATTGTGTGTTCGTACATAATAAATACTTATCGTGTTCTAACACGTACGTAATACGTAAAATTCTAACACGTGAACGTAGTCATACTATAAAAGGAAAGTTTTAATCTAGTATGTACAATCTTAAGGGCACTATTCATGGTAAAAGCATGCGGGTTTTACAACTCTTCCCCCCTAAAAAGAATAATTCGTCCCCGAATTATAGATAAAGTAAACTGGAAAAGAAGAACATACCCGAATTCAGAATATAAAATGAGGGTAAGAAGCCCGGATAGACTCCTCTGTTTCCCAAGTGGCTTCCGCTCGGTATGATCTCTCCAAAGGATTTTGACGAATGGAATCGTCTTCCTTCTCATGACTCGTTCTTGTCTGTCAAGAACTCGTTCGGGTTCTTCTATGAAAGTGAGATCTTCACGTATCTGTTCCAGTGGATACTGAACCATGTGAAGGGGATGATACTGGTACCCTCTGAGTAAGGACACATGAAACACATTGTGTACATGCGAAAGCTGCGGAGGTAACGCTAACCGGTAAGATACTTCACCGACTCGTTCAATGATATCAAACGGTCCGATGAAACGAGGACTGAGCTTCCCTTTAATTCCGAAGCGTCTAACACCACGTGCCGGCGAAACCTTAAGGAAGACGTGATCTCCTACTTTAAAATGTATGTCCCTATGATGCTTATCGGCGTAACTCTTCTAACGTGATCGTGCCTCCTGAAGTTTCTGCTTAGCTACTGTGATCTTTTCATTGGTCATCTTTATGATTTCTGGTCCTTCAAGTGTTCGCTCGCCAACCTGATCCCAGCAGATTGGGGCACGACACTTTCTGCCATACAACATCTCGAAAGGAGCACACTTGATACTTGCGTGCCAACTGTTGTTGTATGCAAACTCTACCAAACAAATGTAATCGTCCCAATCACCCGTCCATTCCAATGCACATGACCTCAACATGTCTTCCAATGTCTGAATCGTTCGCTCCGACTGTCCATCCGTTTGAGGATGAAAAGCCGTGCTAAGCTTAAGTTGTGTACCCCAAACTTTCTGTAGACTCTTCCAAAATGGTGAAGTGAAACGAGGATCTCTGTCTCAGACGATGCTGGATGGAGCACCGTGGAGTCTCATGATCTCTCTTCTATACGTATCGGCGAGTTTACTTACCGGATCTTCCTTACGGATCGGTAAGAAATGAGCTGATTTGGTAAGTCGATCTACGATAACCCAAATTTCATCGTGCTTCCTCTTGGTAGGCGGAAGACCGGTAACAAAATCCATGGTGATTTTGTCCCACTTCCACTCTGGAATATCTAACGGTTGAAGGAGACCGCCAGATCACTGATGCTCGATCTTAACCTACTGGCAGGTAAGACATTTGGAGACGTAAGTGGCCACCTCCTGTTTCATACCACTCCACCAAAAATATTGCTTGATGTCATGGTACATCTTAGTCGAACCAGGATGTATAGAGAATGGGGAGCTATGAGCTTTAGCTAACAAGGCTTCCCGGAGTTCTTGGTCATCAGGAACACAAAGTCTCGTACCCTGCCATACGATACCATCTGCATCTACTCTGAATTCCGTCTGTTTCTCCAAATTCTTTACTATCGCCCAGATTTATCCCTCATCTTTCTGAGCTTCCTTGATCTTAGAGAGTAACTCGGGTTCTACTCTAAGATTAGCCCAGTAACCGTGTTTTCCACGTGCCATGATCTCGATGTCTAGTTGCTCCAAGTCTCTTATGATTTCCTCCTCAATTTTAATGCCGTTGATCATTCCGGACTTCCTGCTAAGAGCATCTGCTACTACATTTTCCTTTCCGGGATGATACTGTAGATTAATGTCATAATCCTTCAACAACTCTAACCATCTCCTCTGCCTCATGTTCAATTCACGTTGAGTGAAGATATACTTCAAGCTCTTGTGGTCCGTAAAAATATCACATGATTTTCCATATAAGTAGTGCCTCCATATCTTCAATGCAAACACGACTGCAACAAGTTCCAAGTCATGCATGTGGTAATTTTCTTCATAAGGCTTAAGCTGCCGTGAAGCGTACGCGATCAGTTTCCCATGTTGCATGAGAACACAGCCAAGTCCCTTCCTCGATGCATCACTGTAGATTTGAAATCCACCCGTACCAGATGGGAGAGTAAGAATAGGTGCAGATACTAGCTTCTGCTTCAGGTCTTCAAAGCTCTTCTCTCGTTCTTCAGTCCAGACGAATTTCACCCCTTTCCGCATCATTTTGGTCAATGGTAGTGCTAAGCGGGAAAAGTTCTCCACGAACCTACGGTAATAGCCAGCTAAGCCTAAGAAACTGCGGACTTCCGTCGCTGATGTCGGCCTCGACCACTTAGTAATGGCCTCAACCTTCGCTGGATCCATAGTGATTCCTTCTGCTGATACAATGTGACCTAGGAATGCCACCTTGTCTAACCAGAACTCACACTTGGAGAATTTAGCATACAACTGCTTCTGGCGAAGAATCTGTAGTACTGTACGAAGATGGTCTTCGTGTTCCTCCTTGGACTTTGAGAAAATCAGGATGTCATCCATGAAGACAATGACGAACTTGTCCAGAAATTCATTGAAGATTATGTTCATCAAGTCCATGAACACTGTTGGAGAATTTGTCAGGCCGAATGGCATAACTACAAATTCGTAGTGGCCATAGCGGGTACGAAAACCAGTCTTGGCGATATCATGCTCCTTGACCCGTAGCTGATGATAGCCTGACCTAAGATCAATCTAGGAGAAGTGTTTGGCCCCTTGGAGTTGGTCAAACAGATCATCTATACGCGGCAGTGGATACCTATTCCGGATAGTAATCTTGTTGAGCTCGCGATAGTCTATGCAAAGACGCATACTGCCGTCCTTCTTCTTAACAAATAAAACCGGCGCGCCCCATGGAGATGCGCTCGGTCGAATGAAACCTCGTTCAAGAAGTTCTTGCAGTTGATCCTTCAGCTCCTTCAGCTCTATGGGAGCCATGCGATAAGGAGCCTTGGAGATTGGTTCAGCTCCTGGAATAAGCTCGATATTGAATTCCACATCTCGTGCAGGTGGTATGCCCGGAAGTTCTGCTGGAAATACATCTTGGAATTCCGACACTATAGGTTGATCCTGAATTGATGGAGATTCAGCATCCATGTCGTGAACCGTAGCTAGATAACCCTCGCAGCCATGTGACAGTAGTGCACACGCTTGCAGGGTAGATATGATTTGTACAGACCGTCCGGGTACGACCCGTTATGAATGTACTCTGGTGCATTTACATCACCGAAGATAACTCGATATGAATGGAAATCTATGGTAGCATGATGCTTGGATAGCCAATCCATGCCCAAAATCATGTTGAAGTCATTCATGTCCAGCGGAAGTGCGTCAACAGGTCGAACCTTATCGTCAAATTCTAGGGGAACACTCTTGTATACATGGGTGATTAATACAGAGTCCCTCAAAGGCGTGGAAATAGTAAGTCTATTCTCTAATGGCATGGGGAGCATCCTAATGTTCTTAGCATAAGCAGTAGAAATGACCGAGTGAGTAGCACCCGTATCGAAAAGAACACACGCAGCTTGACCATACATATACAAGATTCCAGTGATGGTACCTGTAGACTTGTTGGCCTGGTCTCGAGATGTCGTGTAGACACGCCCGGTGATAGGAGGCGGCTTGGAATCAGCATGTCCCGATGTGCCCTCCATCTCGCCCTTACGGCAATCCTTCATGATATGGCCAGGAAGGCCACACTTGAAGCATGCGTCATTGTTATGACGACATGGCCCTGGGTGCCTACGGTGGCAAGTAGAGCAAAGAGGATGAGTATATCCTCCAGCAGGTGCTCTGGCTGGCTGGGAACCTGATAAAACATTTTACATAAGACATGATAATAGGGTACCACTACAATGCGGATAATCGTAAGATTGAATACCAGTGATAGCTGGACGGCTAGGCTGTGAACCTCTCTGGTTCTGGTCCCTACCGTTTCCATGGTTCCTGGTAGAAATTTTGCTAAAGTGTCAGAATATGAGTTATACATGAAATCATAAGAAAATGCGTAAGTATTAAGACCTGCTACTGTTGGAGTGTCCAGCGTTGTTACGGTAATTATCATTACCGCCACGCCAATCCGTAGCAGAACGGTCGTTAGTCTGACCGTTTCCTTTAGGCTGATGAGGCTGCTGCTGAGTAGCCGGCTGAGACCGATCCCCAGTTTTCTGCCTGGAAGATACAATTTAAAGAGATGAATAATTGACATATACTGAAAGAATACGGATTGATTACCGCTTGAGTACGAATGTTTACCTCTTGTCGGGTCTCTCAGCTTCCCCAAACTCATCTCTCTCCTGCAGCATCTCCAGCTTACGTTCTGCATCGGCCACTTGTGCTACAGTGTTGAACGTAGCACACACCAGATTGTTTGCGACCGATGTGCGAAGAGCCCACCTAAAGTGGTGTGCATGCTCTTCAGGAGTACCTGCTGCTGCACCAAGGAAACCAACTAAGCGAAGAAAGCGCTGCATAAAATCGTTGCTATTCTCCCCAGCTCTCTGTCGGATCCCATGGTACTCCCTCTCGAGCATGTCTTGCTCAGCCTTGGGAAAGAACTGCTCCATCACCCTGTCATTGAACTGAGCCCATGTCAAACCAGCGACCCAATCGTCACCTCCCTCAGACTGCATCAACGCTAACCACCAATTTAGCACATCGCCTTCGAACCGATAGCATGCCAACCTCGCCTTGTACGCGGGGTCACAACCCATAGCATTGAAAATCTTCTCGATGTGAGCCAACCAGCTTTCAGCATCACTGGGACTATCTGTTTTCTCAAAAGCTCGAGGACGGAGCTTGTTGAATCTCTCCAGCCATACTGATAATGTCACTAGACGAGGAGGAGGAGGTGCCTGGTTATGCTGCTAATTGTTGGCAGCTTGAACCTCAGCCCTGATGTCGTTCCTCAGTTGAGGAAGCAAAGCTTGCATTGCAGCATTAAGTTGTTCCTGTTCCCGTGTGAGAACCATCTGACAGTATAACATAAAACATATGATTAAACAGCTCAAAACATAAAATATATATATACATGAAAAAAAATTATACCAAAATTCAAGAGAAAAATTTATGCAAGAAAATTTTGTGTATGAATGCATGATGCAGTTTTATGAAAACTTTTGTATGCTCGAGACTGAACGCATATGGTCAGTTCACCCAAAATAAAAGACATGGCGAGGGAACGCCTATGGGTCGGTCCCAAATTTTAAAAGTTTCGATAAAACACATGCGACTAAATAGGGCCAGTCCTGTACCAACCATTACTTAGTCATAAACCTACGACAATGACATATATGTGTATGCATAAAAATGATGAATGCATGAAAACGACTGTCAGTTCTAGGAAGACCATAGTGACTACCCACTAATCATAGGTCATATTTTGAGAGCCTACAGGTCGAAGCCTTGGCTCTGATACCATAATTGTAACACCCCATTTTGATAATGGAATGTCACGCGTAATTATGGCGTGTCATCAAAGCATACAAGGAAAAATGTCTAAACATTACATGACCATAAAAGGAAAATACCGGAATCAAACATCGGTAGTCCAAAAGTAAAGCTCATCACACACAAACATAAGTACTGTAAAGGAAAGGACTAAACAATGTCCATAGCAAGAGTATCAAAGTAAAGATAATGCATAAAGTAAAGAAAGGCTAGAAAGCTTCCAGTCCATATGCACATACGCTTAAAGTCTACGAGCGTCCCTGAGTACCTGCCGTTTTGGGAACATAGAAAAGGAAAACGGCTGAGCAATACGTTTAGTGCACGGATGTACAATAAAGCATGAATAGGATAAGCATATAACATATAACAGCGGAAGAAACTAAGTCCCGAATAACCTGGTTAAGTCTTGGTAAAACTGGTTTTATAGTTTGAAAAGCCTTATGTTTATCTTATAAAAAATGTTTAACATATTCTACCATTAGCCAATATAGGTCATGAAAATCCACCGTGCATGAATACTTGGAGGGGTGACCTCATCATGCAAATTAGAGGGGCTGCCTCTAATTTAATATACTGGTTTTTGGGTAGGAGGGATCAGCTCCTTGTGAAGGATGCAAGGCACACACCACATTCACACTGAGTAATCTGCTGAAAAACATGTAACTAGGATGCACCCATACGCCCCACATGATAATTATAATAATATGGCCAAAAGATGAAGGGACGCCATGAGCAATCACTCCGCCGTGGTGAAGTCATAACATCAGTGCCTCTAATGTTATGGTTATGGTACCTCCATAACTAGGTGAAACTGGTCATGCATGTATATGGCTATAGGTATTCTAATTTAAACATAAGCAAATCAAACATATAAACTTATACTACGGGAAAATATTTGGCTGCATACGGGGAATCCTAATAAGGAAAGAATGTCCATACTGAAAGGACGAGAATCCGTACCTTATGTCCAGTGAACGAAGAAGACGAACTGAGGACAATCCTACTTCGGTATCACTAATGCTACATAAATACATACGTGAATAAGTATCTGATTACTAAATAAATAACTGGTTTTATATCATGTCTTAGCTTATTTAATACGTTCATGTCATGTTTTACTGTTTTAAGCCTTAAACTGTGTTTATCTTATATTCTGTCTATTCTGTTTAAGTATTACTTGTATTTCATGTATTATTATACTTACTGTGTAATAATAAGTAACTTTCTAAAAATTGCAGGTTTCCTAAAATAGAAAGTTTCCAAAAATTGAAAGTTACCAAAAATAGAAAGTTTCCAAAATTAGAAAGTTTCTAAAAATAGAAAGTTTCCAAAAATAGAATTACTGCTTAAAATGGATAAGTTTCTAAAAATAGAAAGTTTCCATAAATAGTGCTGCCTTAATTAAATAAGTTTCTAAAAATAGAAAGTTTCCATAAATAGATTAGCTGCCTTAATTAAATAAGTTTCTAAAAATAGAAGGTTTCCATAATTAGATATAAGCTGGTTAAATAAGCTAAGTATATAAGCTTAAGTGTTTTATGATTATTTTTCTAAGTCATAATGATATAAGGTATAGTTTATTAATTATTACATGTAATTTAAATAAACTATAGGTTAAAAGTATTTAATTAAATATATCATGTTTTTAATTAAATAAGGTTAAATACTTAGGTTAAAACATGTATATTTAATTATTAATAATATAACCTAAGTCATGTTAATTAATTAATTATAACCATAGTTTTTAAATAATTAATTAATTATAAGTCTAGGAAAATATAAATACTTAGGTTAATAATTCCATGATCTAATAATTAAATTATAACCTAAGTCATATTTTATTAAATTAATCATGTCATATAATTATTAATTTAATTTTTAACATATGATCATTAAAATATAACCATAACATAAACCATGAACCGGATCGTGACTATAAACCATGAACCGGAGTCAAAATCAACACTATACCCCGAACCACTTCGGGGTTCTTCCCTTTTTGCTGCTGCCGTGGGACCTACACCACCAAACCGGGACCATATGGTCTCGGTGGTGGTCTATTAGCCAAACCGAGACCCCCTTGGGGTTCGGTTTAGGCGCCGGCCAAACAAACACCCCTAAAAACCTCCGTTTTGATTTACCCCATAACCAATTACATGTTTGATTTATGTTTTTAATTAGTTTTTTAAAAACATCATGTTCTTATTTAATTTATTAAATCAAAACAAAAGAAAAAGGATTAACAAGGTATACCGAATGCGTGGATCTAACGAGGATGAACACACACGAACACTTGCACAAAAACCAAGATCAAAATCAAATAAACACCCCCCTTTGGTGTGTTATATGCGGCGGCCACAAGAGAGCAAGAAGGAGAAGGAGAAAACCTTTTAGGTTTTTGATTTGTTTTACTGTAAAGTGAAAAGTGAAAACAAGATTTCACAATAACCCTTGTTAGTTAAAAATTTAGATGGGCTTGGCCCATCTCTTAATGTAGCCACGGTTAAGGGGGCCCCACATGGGGTACCAGTACCGTTTTCCGTGTCTCGTTATTTAAGTGTTCGTTCGTGTTTATTTGTGTTTGTGTTTTATGTGTTCTCGTTAATTATTAACCGTGACTTAATATATTTATTCGTGCTCGTAATAAATGTATATACGTAATTAATATTAGTTCGTGATTTAATTACGTTCATGATTTCATGATCGCATGTTCGTGATTAATTATTGTTAAATAGTTATTGTGTGTTCGTACATAATAAATACTTATCGTGTTCTAACACGTACGTAATACGTAAAATTCTAACACGTGAACGTAGTCATACTGTAAAAGGAAAGTTTTAATCTAGTATGTACGATCTTAAGGGCACTATTCATGGTAAAAGCATGCAGGTTTTACACTTACCCTCAGCAAAAGAAGAGAAATCTTCTTACACTTGAGTGGATTTCTCAAGACGTTCAAAGTCTATGAACTCAAGTTTATGCTTTAGAAAAACCTCTTCGCCAAAAAGAAATAGGATTTTTCAAAAAAGCGTTGAACACAATTTTTTCAAGAATTTTTCAATGATTATTCAAAATCTTTCAAAAATTGTGTGTTCAACAACTCCCATCCTCAAAAAGCGAAATGTGGATCACATCCTCACAATGACAATTCAATTGGATTAATTTTTGAGGGGGAGCATTTCAACTTAATTCAAAGATTAACACATCTTTCTCCCGGAGATTTTCAAGACTATTTTCCAAAATATATTTTAATCAAATTTGGTATCTCTAATATCAAAAGTTTTATATATTAGAGATAGGGGAGGAAATGTGATTAAAATGTGATCTTATATAAGACTCAAGCACTTTAACTCTTACCTACATGTGCAAAACACTTTCGCTTATCGATGCACATGTGAAGGGGGAGCATTTCTGAAACGACAAAACTAGCAAGGTGTTAAATGTTTTTCAAACACTTTGTTAGAATTTAAAGTGGTTTATGGTTACAATCAAATACCCACAACATCTTTAATCCACGACGTTATTGGTGTCAAAAGGGTGGTTAGGTTTAAGTCCTATGATCCAACCAGAACCGGAGGGATCTTCCTAGGGACAATCCAACAGATTATTAGAAGTCCTTAGGAAAGATGGAGTAGAATGTGAACGTAGCTGAATGCCGACTAAGTACTAATGCTAGCACTGGAACAGTCACAACAAGGTGCTAGTAATGATGTCTTGGTAAGCATTGAAGGGGTTGAAGAATGAAAAATAAATGTAAGGATAAAGGGTGTAAACAAAGAAGCCCTCCATACAACTTAGGCAGAAACCAGGTCAACACATCATGAAGACAACTCATCATGGACCCAGTGATGTAAAGCATAACCCTTTCCTAGCTACTCAGGCTTCTCTCAAAAGAATTTTGTTTTATTGTCACGGAGAACAACATGACTTCTATTAGCTATCTTATTCCGAGATAGTTGATATTGAATAGGTGGCATCTGCTCCAGCCTCGGACCACTAAAAGTGCACAAATCGAGTCTAGAGCCTAGAGATCAATAAAATCTCATTAGGATACACAGAATGACGATTAAGAGATTCCTACGCTATATCCTTGCGATATTGCTAGAACACTCAGAGTGATACTACTTAGTATTCACAATGATGAGTGGAAATCCTTCCAGTGTTAACATCAAACAGCACTGCGGTAGGTCATATGTAAGATTCTTTATGAATTGAACATATGTAGATATGAAAAGCAACAGTGGTTTGATTCTGAATTGATTCAAACTCGTTTCATGTTTCTACGCATTATCTTTATGGTCTTGCCAGAACATTCAGAGTGATAATTTATTAATATTCACAGTGACAAATGGAAATCCTTCTAGCGTTAACCTCAAACAGCGCTACGGTAGGTGACTTGTGAGATTCTTATGAATCAAGCTTGTGTCAACTGGAAAGCAACAATGGTAAGATTCTTTATGAATCACACTTGTTCTAGGAATTTGAATTGACGACTTTAATCAGGCGGATATTTATCCAATTGATTCACTCTTTATGTTCGCAGTCTTGCTTTGAGACGGTCGAGTAAAGAGAATGGATAGTACAGCTGTGAAACCCTGTCAAGGAGATTCTTAATTGAATCTACCTATCACAGGTACGGTATTTAATATCGTATAACGATCTTCACCGACCGGAGGTAAAACGCTACCGATTTAGGACGAATGTCAAAGCCATTTAGTCCGTGTTTATGTTTATTCTCAAGAAGGTGGCGTCACGGTGTACTCAGCAAAGTCAAAGATTTAAAACCACATACTCATGGCTAAAGACATATTCAACAATTAATAGTGTGAGCATGTGGATGAAGACACAAGATCGCAAGATGGCAAAGACTAGTCAAGGATGATTTGAAGATCTCAATATTTAAAGACAAAGGCTCAAAGATCATAGCATGAAGAAACAAGACTACAATTACACGTTCGAGACTCATTTATGGCGAGATTAGTAATCTCTACAAATCTCCAAATAACAAAGGGTAATGACCTCTCATAAAAGGTAATGACCTCTCATTGGGGGAGATTGTTAGCCTCAAAATATTGAGTCAAACAAGAATGCTCGGTCATATGTTTATTATGTATCGTATATTAGAACGTTGTAATAGGTAGTAGGTTAGTCGTGTATTACGGGCTTAACTTTAAGCTAAGGTTCATTCATAAGTAACCAAAGCCCAAAAGGAAAACCCGGCCTATAATCATATAGCCCATTATGCTACATGTAAGCAAAGGCTATAAATACCCTTCCTAGCATGTTAAGAAGGGTGTTGGTCATTTCATTTTTCTTTCTCTAATCTAATCCTCCAAGAGTTCCAACCATTCTCTCTACTTTCTCTCTCTAGTTTCTCTCACTACTTTCTCTCTCTAGAAATCTTCCATCTTTTATCTACCTTTCTTGTTTAATCATCATAGTTTAATGGGACAACATATACCCTTGTGATTGTTGATGAATACTCTAGATACACATGGGTATACTTCCTTAAAAAGAAAAGTCAGGCTCCTGAATTCATAATGTCTTTTATCAGGCAAGTAGAAAATCAAAATGACACCAAATTCAAGCAAATAAGGACTGATAATGGGACATAATTCAGGAACCAAGAGCTTGAGAGTTTTTGTGATGAGAAAGGAATTTCTCAGAACTTCTCTTCTCTTTACACACCTGAACAAAATGGTGTGGCTGAAAGGAAGAATAGAACTCTTATTGAAGCTGCAAGAACCATGCTCAATGGATCCAATCTTTCGAAACACTTCTTGATTGAGGCTGTGAAGATAGCTTTCTATACTCAGAACATATGTATTATTGTCAAAAGACATGATAAGAATCCTTATGAAATATTCAGGGAAAGGATTCAAAATATCAGCTATTTCATGTGTTTGGATTTCCTGTGTTCATTCACAATCAAAAGGACCACCTTGGTAAATTTAATGTAAAGCCTGATGATGGATACTTTATTGGATACTCTTTTGTCTCCAAAGCCTTCAAGGCCTTTAATACACAGAGACAACAAGTTGAGAAATCATTTCATGTCAACTTTGATGAAAGTATGGATGCCATTAATTTCACAAATCAATCAATGGAAGAGATTGGGATTAATGACTCATCAAGATATCCTCCTGGTGAGTATGAACATAGTCCCTCAAAGCAGTATCAAACTGATGCTGATATATCTTTCCATATATCACCTCACAATAGGTCAATCAATAACTTGATCACAAATCAACATGCCCCTGAATCTCTTGTCCACATGCCCTTATCACCTCACAATAATCTCATTCACCTAACCCTTATCAACCTAGAATCCCATACCCTTCTCGTATAGGCAAGACCAATGATCTAACAAAGGAGGACTCGCAAATAACCAAATATATCAGTATGATTTCTCAAATGGGATTCAGCATTAGTTTCCTTGAAGCTCTTGTCCACATGCCCAAATTTGTTAGAGCATTTAAGGAATTGCTCAACAAGAAGGAGAAGCTGCTTGAACTCGCCAACACACGATTAAATGAAAACTGCTCTGCAGTTATTCTTAAAGAACTTCCGGAAAAACTTGGAGATCCCGGTCGTTTTGTGTTGCCTTGCGTGTTCAACAAAACAGAAGAATTTACTGCCCTTGCCGATCTCGGGGCTAGTATTAATCTTATGCCACTGAGTGTTTGGAAAACACTATCTTTACCCGACCTCATTCCAACAAAGATGACTCTTGAACTTGCAAATCGCACTCTCGCTTACCCCGTCGGTATAGCCGAAGACGTGTTTATTAAAGTTGGCGCATTTACTTTCCCGGTCGATTTTGTCGTAGTTGATTATGAAATGGACCCCCGTATTCCTTTAATACTTGGTCGACCATTCTTGAGATCCGGACGTGCTTTAGTGGATGTATCCGAAGGTGAGTTAATCTTAAGAGTCTGGAAAGATTCACAAGTTGTTACAATGGGGCAGCTTACAGGCAAATCCTTTGGAGGCCGAGAATCAGTGAATATGATAAATGTGCTCGATGACTTTACCGTCTATGACAATCCTCTATTCGAGTCTTCTACTGATAATCCACTCTTTGAAGATAATGTGGATGATTCTCCCCCTGCTTTTGACGCTTCTCCCATTTATGATTCTCAACCGGTCTTCGATGCTTATGATGATGATTCTAGCTCAGATTCGGATGATTTTGATTGTACTTCTGAGTATCTCGACCTGCCTACATATGATGATTTTGATGAGGCCGATACTCTCTCGAGCGATTCTTCACATGATGAAGATCCTCAACCATCACTCGATCCTACTTTGGACGATTACTCATTCGAGGAAGACTTCTCTATGTTTCTCAATACATACTTCCCGCATGAGAGTGATGCACCTCCTCTGGACTTTGAAGATTATCGTCTTGATCCTACTTTGGATTTGAAGAGCATTTTGTCCAAGGAGAAGAAACCGGTTGACACCGAAATCCGTTGCACGTATGATTTAACACCTCTTTGTCCTACTTCTGAGGACCAGGTTGTGCTTCTTTGCGGATCTTCTTCACACTCGGCTGAGCTGGAGTGCTATTTTCCCCTGAAGGAAAAGGTGTTCGATCCTGGTATTGAAGTCTTTAAGCCATCTCAGTATCCACCTGATAAAATAAAAGGAAAAATCTTTGGAAATTTTGAATACATGCTTGTACCGCTTCATACTTGCTCCCACCATGCTCCATCACTGCTTAAGGGAACCCTGCCACTTCTCTTTTGGCTTACCTTGTTCGCCTTAAGCTCTTGCTTATTGATGGATGAAAACTATGTTTTTGATCCTTGTGGATTTGTTTCATGCTACTTCTATTGATGATCAAGGTCGAGTCAGGCTCACGACTCGGTAAACAAAAACCAAGCGCTTCTTGGGAGGCAACCCATGCATCTATCTTTTCGCTTTCTTTACCATAAGTGTAGGGGGGACCCCTTGGATTGCTATTTCCTCTCCTCACTTCTTAATCAGGGATTCGAGCTTCAATGATCCACTCTTGATGATTCTTGACAACCCGTGATTCCGTGTTCTACTTCTTCCCGGTTCTATCCTAAACTCTTTTCGATTCACTATTTTATATTTTCTCAATATTAAAATAGGAATCTCTTTAGTTGTCTTTTCCTTAGCGAGATTTAAACAACGTGCACAATGTCCTAAGTGTAGGGGAGTTTACTCCCACATGCTTAAACATTGAGGACAATGTTTATCTTAAGTGTAGGGGGGACTTCTATCGAAGTTAAGTGGTCTTTTCCTTGTATTTGTCCTCATTTTAACCAGAAAATCAATTTTTCGACATTTTTCAAAATTTTTGATCTATTTTGGCCTATTAGTTTTTCCCCTTTGTATAGTTATTTTCTTTCCTCATTAGAATAAATGTTTAATAAGTGGTTTTAATTTTCAAACGTTGTGAATCTTTTGACTCAATCCGAGTTTACTCTAGCTAGTATCCTTAACGTGTTTAAGTCAAGTTTTGCTAGGCTTTTATATAGGGAGCTATAAAACGCGAAAATCTTAACTCTCACGGGTTAAGAACAAGAACTTTTCGCAAGTTCCTATAATTGATCCTAGAGAGTCGTTTATCAAGGGAACTTTAAGATGCGATTTCTAAACTTGAAAGAGTCTAAGAATTTGCAAGATCCTATAGGCGACTCGAAAACCCAAAACTTTGATTTAATAGGCTAAGTATCCACGAGTCTCATTATTTGAGATTTTAAACTGTGGAGAATGAGAGATGATAGAGCCAATTATAAGTCGGTATTCTTTCGTGAATTTATGTGAGTTAATTATGAGCCTATTCTCCCATCGCTTGCTAATAAATTTATCTGCTAATAAATAAGGTTGTACGATTTGAAAAGTTACTTAGCTTCTAGCCCCAGATCGTTTAAAAGTTGCTCGGTAATGACGAGAGTTCATAGCCAAGGCATAACTTATGAAGCGGGGCGCGAAGATTGGCAAGTCCGAAAAGGCCCTAACAAGGCATGAGGGCTATGTTTTGTTGCTAAAGATCCAAAAGTGATATGAAGAATCATTTATCGAAAATCAATATGAAGGATCGAGACACACGACGTAAAGCAAAACTCCCCAAAAGTCATGGAGAAGTGTATCCGAAAAGACCCTAACAAGGTATGAGGATAAATAGATCCAAGTCAATAAAGGAGGCGGATCGTTGTATATCAAAATCCAAAATAAAGATTGGAGAAAAATGAAGAAGTCGTGGTCCATATATGAAGAATCTCTCGAAAATTCCAAGTGAAGAAATTCCAATTATGAAGAGAAGACCATTATTTCATGAACGTCTCTCAAGATTTGAAGTATGAAGTCGCTGCCAAATATCGGCCCGAGAAAGGTCTCAAATCGCGAACCAAGTTATGCCAAGATATGAACTTTTTGATATCCCGAGAAGCAGTTTTAAAAGATTTTGTCCTTTAGCTAACTATTGATTAAATCGTGCACTTTATTTTCAGACTTAATAATTATCTAAATAAGTCAAACAATGCATCTTCGTGATCATTCAAGACAAATAATAAAATATAAGAGATACCCATAGGAATAAGGGAGTCTAAGTGAATAATTGGCCCACATGAGTTCGTGTTAGTTTACTAACTTATAATAATAATGATCTCGTTTTTAAGCTTGGTATGGAGAAAGTGAAAAGTTGAGGATGATGATTATTCATGACATTTTCAAAACCCAAGGTATGCTTTTAATTTCTTTGCTTTGCATTTTTATAATTTTCTATCTCTTTAATAAAGGCCAACGTGGATTGATTATGATGAAAAGTGTAAACATGCTTTGTAACTAATGCATTGCATGAGGACATTGCAATGGTCAAGTGTAGGGGATTTGATAGGTGTGTAAACACCCATCTTTTCTACCACTTAATTACAATAATAACCGGACCAAAACGTGTATTTTATGTCTTTTATGTCGGAATTATGCGTGGTTTGTGTTTTTGTTGTAATTTAGGACGAAATTGTGTAAAGTGGAGAAAACACGAGAATTCACGGGCATTCACGGCTTTTATTGAAGAAAAAGATGAAAGACGAAGTCGAGAAGTCAAAAGTGGAAAAAGAACGGAAGTCCAAGACCAATTCTGAAGATTTATCGAAGAAAAAGTCAAAAGACGGAAGTTTATCAAAAGCCGAGAAACTCAAGTCTATTTTATTGAAGAAATTAAAGACGAGTTCAAAAGATATCCCGAGCCACAAGTCCTTAAAGTCCAAACTTAAAAGAAAGATTAGAAGAAAGGGACTAATGACGCAATTAATGAAGATTAAATGAAGGAAGGACTTAATCTTGCAATTAACAAGAAATGAAGGAGGGGAGGAAGCTTCCTAATCCTCCCCTATAAATAGTTTAGATTGTTAAGCATTTGTTTTTGTTGGCTAACTTGACAAATTAGTTCTTCCATCTTTATTTCATGCACATTTAAATACTTGTCATTTAATTACCTTGTCTTGCACCTTAATTTCCATTTAATTCAAGTAAGTTTTTCTTTTTAATTCTTGTCAAGTTTTACCTTTATCTTGTTAATCTCATTCTTCCTTTCTTAATCTTTGTGTTGATTTGTTTATGTTCAAGTTCTTTATTTTGTTGATTTGATTAAAGTGGATTTTGATTATTTTGATCTTTATTGTTTGATTAATTGATTTGGATTGATTGTTTATGCTTTATATTTGTTTTATCTATTTGTTTGGTTTAATCTTTTTGTTGATTTAGTTAAGTTTTGTTGAGATCCGTATGATTTTACTTTCCTTGTTCTTCGCTTCACTATTACTGTTCTTCCCCTGAGATTCGTTCCCAGCTATCATTCCGAATAGGCGTGGTCCATTGTGTTCTATTCGGAATATCTCATATTCCGAATAAGGGTGATTTTTCCGCATAGCAGTTTTGTAGAATTTTGTTATTCGGAATAACATTTTGTTCCGCATAGGGATTTTGAAGAATTTGCTATTCGGAATATCCACTATTCCGAATAGGGGAGTTTTCCGCATAGACCCATTTATTCCGAATAGGCCTTGATTCCGCATAGGGTAACTTTCCGATTAGGCCTAACTTTCCGAATAGGTGACAATATTCCGAATAGAGGTACTTTCCGAACAGGGACTCCATTCCGCATAAGAGGTTTATTCCGCATAGGGTCTATTATTCCGAATAGGGCTATTTTTCCGAATAGGTGACAGTTATTCCGAATAGCATTTATTCCGAATAGGGATTTATTCCGGATAGGGGAATCTTAGTTTTTAGTTTTCTACCTTTTCATTTTAAGCTTTACTTTTCCCGCCTTTTGCCTTAATTGCACTTTAAGTTTATTTGCCTCAGTTTAAGTTTTAGTTTTAGTTGCGTTTTAAGTTTGCCTTAGTTAGATTTAAGTTTGCGTTATTTACTTTATTACCCTTTAGTTTTAGTCTCGCTTTTAAATACTTGCACTTTATTTTTAAATTAGACCTAGATTTATTTTAATTGCATCTTTACTTTAATTGTTTTGAACCTTTATTTTCAAAACTACAACGACACACTTTTGTTTCACCAAAGTTCAACTGAGTCACACATTAAACATAAAGTTTTTCAATTCGAAGAGGTTGGTACAACGAATCTTTTTAACCTGAGTAAAATTGAGTTATTAAGTCATATCTACTCAGATTGAAGAATCAACTGATTCTCTCATCCATGCAGACACTGAGGGGACAGTTGATGAAAGTAATGACCTACCAATCATTGAAAATCCTTTAGTGAGAAGTGATGATCCAGTACTATGTATTGAACCACCAGTCCCTGATAATCATCAAGTATCCACAAGCTCTAATCTAAGTCCTCAGGACAGATGGTTAGACAACAACACATAGAGCTTGTAAATATAATTGGTGATGTGTCTGAGGGGATGCTCACACACAGTCAGGCTGCTAAACTCTCTGCTGCTTCAGCCCATGAATGACTTTTTGCAGACTTTCTCTCTAAAATTGAACCCAAAAAGGTTTCAGAGGCCCTGACACATCCAAGGTGGGTTGAGGCTATGTAATAAGAACTCAATCAATTCCTCAGGAACAAGGTTTGGAAACTTGTTCCTCTCCCTAAAGGGAAATCAGCTCTTGGCACAAAATGGGTGTTCAAAATCAAGACTGATGAAGATGGAATTTTTATTAAAAACAGAGATAGGCTTGTTGTGCAGGGGTGTGGTCAGCTTGAAGGCATTGACTATGAACAGACCTTTGCCCCTGTTGCAAGAATGGAAGCCAATAGGATCTTCCTTGCCTATGCTACATACATGAACTTCAAAGTTTTCCAAATGGATGTAAAAAGTGCCTTCCTGAATGGCAAGATCACTGAGGAAGTTTATGTGGCTAAACTATCTTTCACATCCGAGCCTATAAATACCCTAAAATCAAAACAAACACACATACAAATATTTTAGCAATCTTACTCTGCCAAAATCTTCTCTCAAAGAAAAGTGTGTGTGTTCAACCATTGTTTCCAACAAAGAGTTTTCATTAAAAGGTAATCACATCGATCACTCGTTTCATTGTTATATAGCACAAGTGATCAAAGTTACTTGGTGTTTCTATCTTTTGATCTTCTATCAAGGCAAAAGCTTGCATTAAGTCACTTGGTGAACCATTGTTGCATTATAACATGAAACAAGTCTTGGTTTGATTTTCACAAAGTGCCATAGTCCTTTCTACGAAGTTTTAGAACTCATAATTTAAAATGGCACTATCCAAAGCTATTAAATATGCCCCTTAGGTTGAGCATCTCATCAATAAGGGTGTCCATTTTGCAGGAAACAAGTATGAGGGAAATTTCATTTCCCCTCGTAGTGTATCAGCCTATAAACCAATTTGCAAATTTTTTAAAAACTGTGATTGGGCTGATGCTTTTACCAAAACCCCCTCAGTCTTCTATCATGAATATCTCAGGGAATTATAGTATACGGCTGTGGTTGTAACCCCAACTACCCAAGGGCCTGAAGGTTCTCATGGGTCTAAGACCAAGTCACATAAGGGTTGTGTCATTCAGTTCACTGTGAAGCCAGTGGACTGGATTATAACAAAGGATATTATGTTGTACATCCTGACAAAGAGTAGTTAAAAGGGCTTAAAAAAATCGGGGTCCCTGAGTTACTTGTGACTAAAACCCCATTAATCAAAACTGCTTTCCCCATGGCTTGGAGATCCTGATCACTTTTGTGATTCAGGTGATCGGTGGGAACTATTCATCTACTGAGCAAGTTAATTCTAGTCAGCATATGCTAATCTACAGTCTTATTAATGACTAAAGATTGACATAGGAGAGATCATTTTTAATGATCTCGTAACCAGGCTCCTGAAGGAGTCCAGGAAAAAGTATGTATCTAACCCAAGATTCATATCTTGCGCCTTAGAACGGTTACTAGGTTCCCTTTACACTCAGGAGAAATTCAATGTTTATTCTACACCAATCCTGAGTTCCACAAACTTTTCAAAGAACCCAACTGAAGTCAACCCCATTGAATTGACGGCTCACATGACTGAGGTGATCAGTCGTGAATCATCTGTGTCTCCTATTCCTTTCTTACCAAAGAAGGGGAACACGAGGACTCAGACTGTGCCAAAGACAAACCCAAATGCACAGGGCCCTGAGGCCTCTGAGACACGTCCTAAAAAGGCCAAGGCTATAAAGACCACCCTTGTTCAAACCAAGCTTCAAATACCCCAAGGGAAAGAGCTTACGGGAGCCCCTGATACATCACAGTCAGGGTCGACGGGCCAACATACTGGTCCTCTTGATGGAGAAGGAAAAATACAACCTTCTCCTACGGGACTGCCTTCCACTCAGTCTGATTATGGCACTCGTAAATCACAATCTTTGCCTGAGGACAAAACCAAGGCCAAAGACTCAGAGAGACGCCTACGGGTAACACACCTCGCTGATAGGCCTATCACTTCCACCAAATTAATGAAGGCACACTAACTCACAAGTCTTTGCCTGAGAACGCAAAACTTGATTCCTTAGACTCAAAGGGACACCCACGGGTAAAAAACCCCGCCGATAGGAATATCACCTCCACAACTCCCGATGAAGGCACACTAAAACAAAAGTCTTTGCCTGAGGGAACCATTATCGATCCCAAAGACTCAGGGAGACGCCTATGGGTAACACACCTTACTGATATGGATCTCACTTCCACCCCTGATCAATCGCAAACTGCCCCTGTGAATCAGCTGGCCAAAACCTAAGCCTTAGGATTTAGGGTAGGGAGTGACCAAAACCAAGGCAAACCTTCGTTTGAAGGGAAGCTGGACAAATCGAAGGGTTCACTGAACTTTGGAGATTTTGTTAATCTACTGGAGGAGCCTGAAGAGCTACTCCAAGGTTTCAGTGACGACGACGATATGACTGAGGCTGGGGATGAACCTGACACTCAGGACCCTCCTCAATTAGACTAGAAGCCACAGTCCCCACCCTTGTTCGAGGACATACCGCCCTTCCCTGAGGTAACCGAACAAAAGGATCCCTCCCCCGAGGGAACTAAAAAGCCCTCCCATGAGGCACAACTTGACACCTCATCGTTAGGGACTATGACTGTGGTTCTGGATTCTACTTTTGATGACACCAAGCCTATTACTGAGAAGGTTCTTTATGAAACTCTCAAAGGTGTTTTCAACCATGTCCACAACAACCTGAAATCTGAGGTAACTCGGAACCATGAAGACCTTGCCTCCAAGGCTGATGAACTCCTAGATGAATTCAGGATGTATGGTGTTCGTTTTGATATTGCTGAATGGAAAATGAGAGTTCAGGTTGACAACCAGATGGAGTTCATCATCTCTGTCAATTATAGTCATAATAATTAAGAGAAGAAGCTCATCCACTTCCTCAACCATGCTCTTCCAACTGTTGAAGCAAATGTGTCATTGAAGACAACCTTGGATGGACTGATCACTGGTACAACTGAGTCCACCTCCAAGGTTGGTCAACTTCTGGAGTTGTTGAAAGAGGATAGGCTCACTAAAGTCATCACTAGGTTAGACTCTCTCAAGTCTGATTTAGATGTGGTAAAGGGTAAGTGTGATGCCATCTATGAAGATGTTCATATGGATTCTGAGGCCGAATTTAGATTAAGCAAGGCTGCACAAAGATATATGGCTAATGCTTCCAATCTTTCTGAGATCTCCAAGTCACTGAAGGATGCTAATATTCCTCGCCTCGGGACCAAAATCACCACGATAGAAAACACTCAGTTGCTCATTCAATTGGATGTTCAGACCATCAAGACTGATACTCAGTCTATGAAGGAAATGGTGAGTGAGATGTTTCAGGCTTTCAAGGGGTCATTCACCACCACTTCAGGACCATCACAAAGAGCAAAAGTTGGGATTAGTCAGGCTGATCCTTCAAATTTTTAGGGGGAGAATGTTCCACTAATGATGCTTACTTGGAGTGAACCTCCCTCTCACACTGAGGCGGAGCAGGAACAAATGGTACAACCTTAACCTCAGGTGCATGTGATCCCTACACTAACACCCTTAAACTTAATTCCACCTATCCCTAAGCCCTCAGTATCTAAGTTAGATAAGGGCAAAGGAATTGCTGATGAGACCCTAACTCCACCACCCAAGAAGTTTGTAAAAGCTTAAAGGGAAAGAAGGCCTGACCTTGATGCTATTGTCTTGGTACCATATGAGATCAATGGAAAAATGTACAAAATGACTCCTAATCAAATCCAAGAATACTTAGACAGGATGGAAATGGCCAAGACCAGTGAAGCTACAAGAGCTGAGATCCTCAAGGTATCTACTGAGTTTGTAAAAGAAGTGGGTGGAAATCTTGATGAGTTGTTAAGTGCAAAGGGTGGACAAGAGTTCATTCAGAAGCATGAAGAGGAGCTCAAGGCTATTTAGGATGAAATGGTCAAGAAGCAGCAACAAAGAACCACCCAACTAAAAAAGTTATCACTCAAAGAAGGAGGCCTGTACCAATCACAGATCTTCAAATTATTCCTCATACCACACCAGTCTCAGTATCTGTTTACAGAAACAATGATGAAAGGAATTTTGAAGTGATGAAGAAGTTTTCATTTGGTGATTTCGGTCTCAGTGAGTGGGACGAAATGGGTAGGATCTTCAGGACCAAGACAAACAAATGTGTCCCTGAGATACTCAACTCTCTCAGCAAGAGATATGAGAAGTTGACTCAGATCAAGGAGTAGTTAGGGATCACTGAGGATCTTCCCTTGGTTGAACAGGATCCTTCTAAGACTCAGGGACGAAAAAGGAAAAGAGTTGAGCTTGAAGCTAAGACTAAGATCCCTGGATTAGAATGCAATTGTACTCTCCTTGAACATGTTCCCTTTGTTAACAATATGGTCATCGAAGAACCTGAGTGGGGTGTCTTCTTCATTGATATATTTGGGGACCTAGCTTTTCAAAGAATGAGTGACATTGAGTAATGTACCACTGAAAGTATTCTCATCTTCCTTGTGATGGTTGGACAAGTCCAGACTGATGAAAATAAGAGATTTGTTGAGAAGCTTAGGGAGATAATTGCAAGGATGCCTGATAAAGAAAAGGTGTTGAAGTCATCAAGGGTGAAGAGGGAAGCAATGGATTCCTGAATAATTGTAATGTTTTGTTTTATTTATGTTTTTCCTGTATCAGACTATTCAGTCTTTGTAATGATGAATAAAAAGGAAGTACTTTGTTAAAACAAGTCTTTTCATCAGTAGAATAGTATGTGTAGCCTCTTTGCTCACTTATAACAATTTCACTTAGGCATATTTTATATCTAAATAGGAGGAGATTGTTAGGTCAATTCCGTGCCTAATGATATCACTGATGGATTTGAATAACAATTAGCCTAAGTGAAGTATTAACCTTGAACATAATGAAGTCACTGAGTGAACAGTCACTCAGTGAGTTACCTTCGAGTTCCTAGATTGAGTCTAAAAGAAAGACTCGAGCATTCAGAGAGGCGCAGTTCAATGAATGATTTCTAAGACAAAGAAGAAGGTTATGGGTTCATTGAGTTGTGGCAATAGACTCACTGAACCCCATACGATCTCCCTGAAGAAAGAAGCATCCTCAAAGACTGAAGTAAAGGCGGGATAAGTTGAATTGTGATAAGATGTAGTACATCACACAATTAGCGTGACTTACTCCTTTGGGATAGATAGGGCACAGACAGTGTAAAAGGACTTATGTCCTAATAATTAGAATAGGCTAAGACAAGATTGTACACTATACGAATAAGACAAGAATTGCACATGGGTAATTCTTTGTCTTGTATCTACCTTTGCTTCTATAAATAGGATGGTTGTAAAAGGAGAGAAACAAGTTTGTGCACTAAATGATTTAGACATTCACAAACAAAGTTCTCTCTTCCAAATATGATCAAACACTTGAGTACTAAACTCTTGTTGATAGAATTGTCAAGCTTAGCAATCGTTAGGATTGGACTAGCTTGGTAGTGAGGAGACTACCAAACACACATTGTCTATTCAATCCCTATTGTAGCTTCGCATACAATAGGGTATATTTGTTTAATAAAGCTAAGAATTAAATGTGGAAAACCTTTTGTGTTATTTACTTTACTTTGTCTTGTTTATTACATTAGTTTACCATGAGGTAGGTCTATACTTTTTATTCTTAAGTATAGCACTAATTATAAGGGACCAACACAATCATAAGACGAATTATTTAACAAACACTATCATCAAGGTAATAATCATTTAAGTATTGCACTAACATATCTTAATCATGATTAGTGATCATAAAAGTGATTAGTCCTAAACTTACATTTTGTCAAATGTGACAAAAGATTTTTAATAAACTTTCTTTTTAAGAAGATGTTTTATTAAAATGAAAAATATAAATTTGAATATGGCATATCCAAATGCCATAGGAATATCCTTTGAAGGTAAAAACTTACCTCACATATTACTTCCCTACTAAAAGACAAAAGGGAGCGGAATGAACATGGATCCTTAAATGCCTATGCGGTTCCATAGTGATAAGGAATCGCAGACACAATTAAGGAACCGCGGTTAGAGAGCCATTGGCTTTTGTCTCCTATAAATAGTGGATCAAATCTGCATTTTCCACAACCCTTTTTGGACACTCTTTCTACTATCCTTCTCCTTTATAATTCCTAATCATTTGTAAATGATCACTAAATGTGTTAAGTATGTTTACTTATGATTATCTCCTTGATCTCCTTCTTTACCTTGTACAAAGAGAAGATCACTCACACACTTGTGATGTGATTAAAGATGAAGTCTTGATGAAGATCATCCTCTCCTAAAGATCTAGTCATGTCCATCATTTATTTTATTTGAGTCTTGTGTAGATCCAGTGTATTTGTGAATACTTGGATCTAGTCTTGTGTAAACACATTGTATATGTGTATACTTGGATTTGTGTTTCGTAGATCCAAGTTACATATGTATACTTGGATATGTGTTCTATTCAGTTGTAATAGTTGTGAATTGTGAGTTCTCACTAAAATATAATAGTGATGTGGTTGTGTCTTGTGAGTTCTCACTAAACTATAAAGTGATGTGTAGTTGTGTCTTGTGAAGTTATCACTTAGCTTCAAAGTGAAGAGTCGTGAAGATTGGTTCTACCTTTCTATTAGAACTCGACATCTAGCCTTGTGTCGTAAAATGGTGAAGTAGGCAACGTTGTGAAGATTGGTTCTACCTTAGATTAGAACTCGACATCTAGCCATGTGTCGTAAAATGGTGAAGTAGGAAACGTTGTGAAGATTGGTTCTATCTTTCGGTTAGAATTCGACATCTAGCCTTGTGTCGTAAAATGGTGAAGTGGGTGACATTGTGTAGATTAGTCCTAGCTAAGATTAGGTCTCGACATTTAGCTTAGTGTCGGAAAATAATGTAAGCGACGTTGTAAGGCTTTCTCTGCCGAGAAGGGAGCTTGTGGATATAGTGGAAATCTCGAGTAAGGTGTACTCAAGGAGTGAAGTAGGAACGAAGATAGAGCTCCTTGCCAAACCACTATAAATCTTGGTGTCTTCCTATTAGGTTGTTTCTTTCCTTACTCTTTACTTACTATTATTATCACATCATTCACATCTACTATTTGTCATTGTTAATGCATTAAAATTGAACCTAATCATTATGCAACTAGATTTCAAGTGAAAGGTAGTTTTGAGACAAACCTAATTGAAAGGAATTTCAACCCCCCTTCTAGTTTTTACCATAAATGTACTAAATTAAAAACGATAAATGTACTAAAGTAAAAACTTAAACAAAAAATCCATATTTCACCTCTCCCTGATATCCACCTTTAGTTGTTCATGGGTGTGCCCGTACAGGCCCAAACAAGTGATCATATGTAGCAAGATAGAACTTCATGTCTTTACGTTTTTCGCGGTCTCCCTCCATTTTTAACTGTCGAGCCTGATTTACCAATTCGACTTCACGATATTACAGATCCCTCCTTTTGATATCTAAAAATGCTAGTTGTTCGTCTCGGCCTAGATTTACCATCTCGGATACCATTAACCTTGCCAATTCTTCGTCATTCGCACTTGACGAGCCCGATGCTTGGTTCCCTTCTTCTTCACAATTTCGCTCTATCCCTGCCGATTGGTCGTTGAACTTCTTGCACCTACTTATCACCAACATTTTGATTTATGCTTGCGTATTTATACTCCGATATCTTGCACCTCTTGTTGCTGATGTTTCCTTGAGATTTTTGAAAAACTTGACAACCTCACCACTCAAAAATTTCTGACTACCTTTTAAACCATCCCAAGAATGACGATATCTAAGCCTCTTCCGAAATTTAGCTTCATATCGCTCAAGTGCCCTAAATCTGTAATACGCGTCGCTGGCTCTACTCTCGACCACCATACGAATCATGTTATTTTACACTCCAACAAACCGAGCAGTTTAGGGTGTATCAACTTCCATTTACTGTTAACGCGATTGTATGTTCTTTTACTGTAATTTCTTGTTTTACCTCCAAGTATTTCTAAACCTAAGTCCAAAAACCCGCGTTATTCCAATCGTTACACTTCACGTTGTTTTCGGAAACAAAAACCCAACTGTTACATAACTCTACTTCCTCCTCATGTGTCCATGCATCCTGTTAACTAAGGTTCAGATCTCGTTAGGTTTGGAGTCCTCTACTCACCCTTGACTATGTTGGTGGTGGTGGTGGTGGTGATAGGGCCAAAACTTCACAACATGAGAGGGCCGAAACTTCACAAGGTGTGGGAGAAGTGGGTGTTTCAACATGTAGTTGTGATGACGAACCACAAATTTAGTTCGTGTTAGTAAAAGGGAACACGGATTGTTGCGAGCAAAAATCTTGATATTAAGGTGTTTGAGAGTATTGGATAATTTTATACGGGTTTGGATATGGTTGGTTCGTGTATGTTTTCGGCATCAGGTTCTGGTACGATGGGTTTGGGTATGGTTGGTTAACAAAGTATGGTCGATATTATTGGTTCGGTGATGGGTTTCCGAGGTTAAGATTTCCATCAAACATCAATGCAGAGTTGGTGGTATTTTTTTTGTTGGCGGCGTTTGTCGATTTGGGAGTTTTTTCTCTATATCTTTTTTATAGTGGCTAAATGAGAATATGTATAAAAGTGAGATTTTTGTTTGTTTTAAAATGGTAAAAAAGTAGATTTTTATAGATAAAAAAGGTATTCGATTTTTCGTAATATCAAACGGTCGAATTGGTTGGGGGACCCACGAAAATAGAAACTCGCGTAGGGTGAGTATTTCACCGTTCGTTTATTTCTAGGCAAGTCAAATTATAAATCTACGCGTAACTTTAGGAAGAAGATAATAACTCATGCCAGAGTTTTTGCCACGTGACAACTCACCCTCACCACCTTACGAGTTTCACCCGCCTAAACAACCTTGACATAGATTTTGTGCATTTAGGGAAATAGTGTCTGTTTTATTTTTGCATGGTGAGTAATTTGCATTGACGTACACATGAATAGATCGCGTGTATTCTCGAAGTCACCATGTATAACCAAATCTAATACGTATAGTATCGTTTCGATCATTTCACCAAGTGTTTATTGTAAAATAGGAAAGATATACTAATATTGAATGTGTTTTTATTATCACATAATAAAAATTGTATGTGCATTTATAATAAACACATAGCTTAGTCACAAAGCTAACTTTGACTTTAAATATAATGTATTACAAGCCTAAAATCAGATTTGGGCCAACTACATTCTCTAACATTTCTTTTCAATTTGAACGAGAGGCTTTTCGAGGATAAACTCAGACACATATTAAAAGCTTCTTCTTCGGTCATTTTCTTTGTTGTTTGTTGAGACAGAAGTATAATTGTACTCGACGACATAGTTGTTTACTGCTTGCAGCTTCCTCATATGTGTAGCTTTCTTTGCCTTTAGGTAGAAGTGGCATTTTGACCAACTATTTTCGAAAAATGACAATGATCTCTGACGGTATAACAAAGAATAATGGTGATGAAGAAAAAAATTATATTTATTGATTGTTAATCAACATAATTGGAGATGTATCACGGCTAAGGTTTTGAATGCGATAATTTATTGAATAAGAAAAAAGGCTATTATTAAAAACAATAAAACGGAAGAAAATTAAGCAAGATCCCTTTGAATCATCGGCGAGTAACAGATAACCGGAGGATAACTATTTTGTGATGGGTTATACTTAAATCTCCCATACCATGTAAAATTATATTAAAACCTTTACATAATACATCATTATTCATCAATATTATTAGCGAGTGACAAATGATCGAAAAATAACTATTTTATGATGGATTATACTTAAATTTTCGATACCATAAAAAATTATATTAAAACCTTTAAATAATACATTATTATTCCTCTATATTTTTAAAAACTACATTAACATGCATAAATATATATAAAAAACGATAATCTTAGAAATCCTAATAAACTGGCTACAACGCCAAGTGCCAACCATGTTCTCTTAACATTCGCAACAATTACAGGAGCTCTGATATACTGATGAGACTGTATTTATACATAGTCTCATCGTGCAAATTGGGCTTAAAACGCTTAAAATATCATCAAAATACCCAGAAATATGCTTGTGTTTGTTCATTGTGTATTTCAGGTACGGATATCGTGAATTCACCAAAAGATTACAAGAATAGAGCAAAAACGAACACGGGAAACGAAGCCGCACAAGAAACCGGACCCGAATCATGATTTTCCATTGAAGTCCTTGAAGTTTAAAGAAAATGCAAGATTGGTCCCTCAAGATTTGTAAGTTGTCACTTTTTACCCTTGAAGAATCAAGATTGAACAACTATGGTCTTTGAAGATTCATGTTTTGTCATCTCAAGTCCTTGAAGAATGCCAAATATTGCACATATGGTCCTTGATACAAGTTTACAAATTGGGTGTTCCAAAAATGACAAGTTGGTAAAACTTGTATCAAAGGAATGGAGTATTAAACTTGTTTAACTTGGAGTGAAGACATTATGGAACTTGGGGGGGCTATTCTGCCCAGACAGGGAAAGATCATCAACCATTCACAGCCAATTAAACCACCATATCATCCCCCACCAGCCAATCAAATCCCTCCTACCCTCCACGTCCTCGTTCCACTCAACCAATCTTATTAACGAATTTTTAAACCTGTTTAAACAAAGAAAACGTGGGAAACACTTGTTTAAACTTTAAACCTAATCTAACACAACTATTAAACTCTCCCTAACCCAGTCCATCCCATAAACCCTAAAATCCCAATTACCCCAAATCAAAGGGGTTTGACCCAATTGACTCCAGAATGTTGATTGATATTATCCTCACTCGAACCCACCAACAAAATCCCCTTTCCCGTGACTCAAGTGGTCCCCACGACCCTCCCCTGCTTCACCATTTTGTGAAATGAAAGAATCCAGCAGAGCATCAACGATTCTCATCAAAACCTTGTTCCCAAAGGACCAAATAAGCGACCAAGATCAAATGACTCCAGCTGGACTTCACATGTGGCCACTTTTGACCAAATATCAAAGACCAAGACAAAAGGGGCTTTTCTGGAAATTCACATTGCTAGGGTTCACGTTTTTTTAAGCTTTCTAGGACCTTCTATCATCTGTATAAAATGAGATGCATGTATCTCATTTAGATTTGTTCCAGTATTTTGTAAAAACTTTTTAGATAATGAATATTTAAAGTATTTCTTTAAAATTTGCAATTACTGTGTTCCCTTTACTGCTTTCACTAGTTTAATCATCTACTTTGGTTAAGAATTTTACTTTAAGTTTTCAAAAATTTTTGGTTCAAAAAAATTGTCTTGGACGAATTTCTTTTCAGATTCTCAAAAGTTTAACACCCAAGCTCAATGAGGAAGTGAAAGTGGAATCACTGAGCCTGGGGTGTTGTTTTATGATCATTCACTTCAATTTCATAAGTTGGTTACAAGTTTTTAGAAGTTCCAAAAAGATTTAAGAAGAAAAATCAGTTTTCCATTTTTTTAAATTTTTCTTTAAGCTATAAGCTATAAGCTAGCTTAATTAATAAGCTAGCTTGATAGCTTATTTTCATTATCACAGGTCACTCTTCTTTTCCTCTTGATTTTATTTGGCAGGTTCTAAGAGTCATAGCTAAAAAAGTATTGGAGGTCTGGCGTTGGAAGCATTTTCTTTCCCTTTCTCTACATCAAGCTAGTTCAGCTCAAGCCCAGGCTTGAATGGAGATGGCATGTCAGCCATAGTGGGGCCCGGATGTGGGTCCCACAAGGTAACCCATTAAAGGCTTGAACCCTCTGTTTCTAGTTTAGTTGGTAGGATTTAAGAGCTTGCTTGGAGTATGAGATTTGTGTGATAAGTGTTTGTGTACTAGATAATCTTTGGATACATGTTTGTTTAGGCTTGTATGCATGCTTAGGTATTAAGTAGTTTGTTTAAGTTGATTTCATTAGCATTTGATTTGTTAAAATTCATTTTCTGAATTTAAAGGGGTGTTTGGGACTAGGGGTTTAATTGGTAAGGTAACAACATAACCAATTGTTAAACACTCTAGCATACTTGATTTACTAGTTAGTAGTGTTTTCAGAAGTTGGATTTCATTATTGTAAGGTTTTTAAGAACTGCATGTGTTGAAACTTGGTGAACATTGGCTAAAATCAGCAAATCATCTCACTGCCTTGTTTTAGCTCATATTTGACCAAAATTGTGTGTTGCCTGCTAGATCTAGGTACTACTAGGGGTTGTAACCTGGTTTGTGAGAATTTTTGAAGTATTTGAGTGAGTTTTGGTCAACCAAAACTCACCCAAATACCATACACATCAGCAAACAGCCCTAGACCACTTTTCTGTTTATCAGTGACTATAAAAGGGAATTTCTGTTTGATTTTGTGAAACTACTTGTGTGTTTTCTGTTTTTCATAGACTCCCTACACTCCACTAAGTGTAGGGGTGCCAATCATTGTCCACAAATCCAACTCAATCTCAAGTTACAAGTCAAAAGGTCCACAGACCTGTTTTTCTTCATTGTCAGTGGGAACCAAGTTCCCACTGTTTGTATTAGACTTACCCCTGCTTAGCTAGAAAACAAAAGCTTTTCACATGTCACTTTCAGTCTTTTGAATTTTTGTCTTTAGTGACCTAAACTAGGATTTAGGTCTTCAAATTTTTTTCAATATTTTTCTTATTTAATTTTTGATTTTTCAGTTTATTTTGTTTTCCAGTCACTGTTCATCTAATATTTTTTAGATTAAATAGCTATTTTAATTAACTTTTTAATTACTGTTTTTGGTATTTAGTGTAAAAAAGTTATATTTTTCACTTTTAAAATTTTTGTTAGACTTAGAAAAGTATCTTAAGATTTTTAGTTTAAAAATATTTCACTGTTCACTTTTTAATTATTTTTATAATTAATTTAGCTTAATTAGGGTTTTAATTATAAACTGTTTTGTCTTTTAGTGCAAAATTTTACTTTTTTAAAACTTTTTCATTTTTCTACTGTTCATTAGTGTAATTTAGGATTTTCAAAATTGTCAAATTATTTTTGACATTATTTTATTATTTTTTATGATTATTTTAGTTTAAAAATAGTTTTTAGTGATTAAAAAAAATAGAAAAATAGTTTTGAAAATTTAGGAAAAATACTTTTTAGTCTTTAAAAAATATAAGTTAGTTATTAGTTCAATAAAATAATATTTTGGACATTTTGTTAATTATATTTAATTTTAGGGCTTTAATTAGCATTAAAAATTGAATATTTAATTAATAAAAGGTTTTAAAATATATTTGTTGGATTTTTATTCTTATTTATATTATTTTAGACTTAGTTTAATCTTTTAATTAATTTTTAGGTTTCATTTTTAATTTTGTCGCGTTTTACGTATTTACGTTCGCGTTTTACGTCAACGTCGTAGTTTAAATCGTAGTCGTAGCACGTCTTTATGTTTTCTCTTCTCAACCAAAAACGTCTCTAATCCAAACATTGTTATTTTATATATTGGCACATTAATCCACACACCTCCTTCGAGAACGAACCCGCATTTATTCGGTTTTACGTTTTCCTAAAACGTAACGCTTAATACTTGCCACTCATACGCGTTTTTCCTAAAACGTGTACGAAAAACCAACATTAAATTTTTGGCGCCGCTGCCGGGGATCAATATTATGCCTCATTCTCTTTAGAAATTTATGAGATTGCCTTCACTTACCCCCACGAACATAACAATCGAGCTTGCAAATTGTACGCCACTTATACCAATTGGAATAGCCGAGGATGTCTATGTCAAAGTTGGAAAGTTTGTTTTTCCCGCGGATTTCGTTATATCCGATTACGAGTGTGACCCTAAATGTCCCATTATTTTAGGCCGACCATTCTTATCGACGGCTCGAACCGTAATGGACGTTCACGAGGGGAGACTTACTATGAGATATGGGGATGAGAAAATAGACTTTTTCGCTAGAAAATCCCAAGGATTTAATGAGAATGAAAAAACCGAGGTTTCAAAACCTAATGATTCAAATCCTAATGATTTCAAAATGTTCACTTTAGCGAAAAGAATGAAGCTTAATGCATGTTTTGAAAGAATTAAGAAAAACGGTTTTAAAGATGATGATTTTAATGATAAAGAATACGTGTACCTAATTCAAAAAGGTATGTGTAAATTTATGGATGAAAACTCACTTTGGGATGTTTTTAGCGAAACGAGTGAAACACCAATTCCGAAGGGCGACGTTAGTGCCATCACGACAAAGACCAATATGGGCTCGTCTTCACCACCTTCGAAGGACCACGTCTTTGAGGCTTCAACTTCTAACTCCATCGAAGTGCCTCCTTTGCCTAGCCCAACACCCGTTGATGCTAAAGGGTTTATCGACATCGATCCTCTCGTCTTATGATGACGTATAGTCCCCAGCCGGGTTAGGAACCCGGCCCACGGGTACTACCCGTAACCGGCCCATCACAGATGGGTGGGATAATGCCATTCAGGCTTATGGGCTTGGATGAACAGTGACCGCACACATGTGTGCGGCCCACGGCCCGGTGCGGCCGACATAGGGTTAGACAGAATCATATTCTGTCTAGGAATAGGTTTACCCCAAAAGAGGAGGATATTCACTACTGTAATTAGAAGATAACAATCATTCTAATTCTGATAGTTATCCTTTCCTTGGGGCCGAAGTATCAGTGGCAGCCCACTAGGGTTCCACTGCCTATAAAAGGAACCCCCAAGGGTTCCTCAAAGGTATTACGCTATATACTCTCAACTCACATAAACCCTAACCGATTACTTACTCTCACGCTGGAGTCTAATCGTGGGAAACATTCCCACGGTAAGCCTAACGCGTGCTGTTTAGTGTGCAGGATCCCAACCAAACGATTCACTTGGTGCAGGAGCCGGAGCCCAGCCAACCCGAATTAAGCCTAATTCGGGTCTAGCAAGGATCACCCAACTTTTGCATCAACAAGTTGGCGCCATCCGTGGGACCCATTACACTAAGCTAGAACAAAACCTCATTCTGAATTTCCAATGACGAAGGGGCATCCGCAAGCTAACCCCGGGAACACGAATCCTGGGAACCGAAAGTCCCAAGGGGAAGGGATACTCATCCCCAATCAATCACCTAGCCGCCTTGCAGGCGGACCTGGTAATCGTGGCGGTTTTCAGCCCTTGGGGGTGACGAGCACGATCTCCATGACACCCCCACCTACTTCAACCCTGGACAACCCTGACCCAGGGAGTGCGCTAAACCATCCTAACAAGGAGCCGCGCAGACCCTCGGCAGAGGAGGAAGTAGAAGTCCTACCACTCAGCGAGGAGGATCTTACTCGAGTTCTCACGCAGAACTTCGATAGGATCGTCCCGGGGATCGCATCAAGGTTGAATCTGGGGAGGAACCTCCAATCCAGACTCAACTTTGATGACACCGGACCAATCATCTCCTCCCAAAATCAGAGGAAAAGGAGAGCTCAGCCTCAGGAGCAGAGCATCTTTGAGGAAACCCCTCAACCCAGGAATGTGTTTGAGCGCATAGGAGATCGCCTCATACAGGAACTAATGCAGTCTCGAGAAGGAGGAGATAAGTCTGATGGTTCACCTGAGCGACCAGATCGAGAGCTGGCCAGAACCGCTCGCCGCACGAGCGTGTGGGACAGGATGAACACTGGGAAAAAGGCCCCTGGTTCATCCCAAAAAGGTGGTCCCTACCCAAAGGATGGGGCACCACCTCCGTCACTAGACCCGTCAGGCGAGGACTCGGATGACCATCCGCCTAAGCGTCGCCGACCTAGGCGTACTCCTCCACCACCACCAAACAATGATGAGTACTATTGTGGCCCTTATTACCGAGATACGGAAGCGGAGGATCTTTCCCACCCGTGGTGTGAACCGTGGGATGACCCTAGGCTCACACGGCCATGGGCGGATCCCAGGGAAGACCCATTCACCCTCCGCGTACGGAACTATTCCGAGGACACCAAACGTCGCATGCCGGTGTGTGTCAAGACCTATGATGGAACTGGTGATCCGGATGATCACCTCAAAATATTTGATACGCAGGCTAAAATTGAGCGATGGCCCATGCCTATATGGTGCCAAATGTTCAATTCAACTTTGATCGGAAATGCCCGTGACTGGTTTGAGGGACTCCCTCCACGGAGCATTGATAGCTTCACGAAACTACGCACTGCGTTCAAGAACAATTATACTCAGAGGAAGAAGTATAATAGGGATCCGGTCTCACTGGCGACTGTCAAACAAAGGCCGGGGGAGTCCACAGAAGCCTTCACTGAACGCTTCAATGATGAGTGCACGCGCACTAAAACGATGCCGGAGCTCCTGAAAATCTCTGACTACATGCACGCCATAACAGACAGGGAATTGATCAGGCGCCTCAATGACAAGCGTCCAGAGAGATATGATGACCTCATGGAAAGGGTCAGAAATTTCATAGAAGGAGAAACGGCGGTTGCCGCGGCTTACCCATCCAGAGGAAATGGGTACCGGTCAAACGACCAGTCTCGGAGACAGTCGGGCGGTCAAGGCAATCAGAACAGTAGCAAGGGCTCGGACTATAAGAGCCAGAACAAAGGAGGACGGCCGGACGATAAGTTTTCCCCCCTAAAGATGTCCTACCGGGAGATCTTGCTGACGGAAGGGGCAAACTTTCCAAGGCCTCCCCCAATGACAACTCCGCCGGAACGTCGGCAAGGAAATCGCTTCTGCGAGTTCCATAATGACAAGGGCCATGGTACGGAGGAGTGTATCCAGCTCAAGAAGCACATTGAGTCACTGATCAAATCAGGTAAACTCAAGCACTTAGTTAAGGATTGGAAGGATGGAAAAGACAACAAGAAGTATGATAAGAAGGATCCCCAAAAGGACAAACCTTCGACCATATACATGATCCAATCCAGACAGCGCCGCACGAGGCAGAAAGTTGGCCAAAAATTTTCACGCGGCAGGGAAATCTCATTCCCTCCCATCACAGCTGGTGATGTGATTGATGCGCCTCTCACTATTGAGATAAGCATTGGAACACACAATGTTCGTCGCATGTATGTGGATGGAGGGTCGTCAGCAGAGGTACTGTATGAACACTGTTTCGTGCAGTTATGCCCAGAAATAAGAAGCCAATTAGTACCAGCCACGTCGCCGCTTACTGGCTTTAGTGGAGACACTATCTGGCCGATAGGGCAACTACGTCTGCTTGTAACCATTGGGAATGAGGAACATTCCACTACGGCGTGGATGAACTTCATGGTGATACGCTCACATTCTCCGTACAATGGGATCATAGGCAGACCAGGTATTTTGGCTATACGGGCGGTACCCTCCACGACACACGGAATGATCAAATTCCCTGTGGAGGGAGGAATCGTCACCATTTACAACACAATCATACCAGCATCCGAATGTCATACTGTGACAGCACTGGCTCTACCTGTTCCACCCAAGGATGGATCACCACCTCCCATTTGGAAGGTGGCAATTCATCCTGACTATCCGGAACAGGAGGTATCTATAGGAGGGGCACTCTCGGATAGTGGCAAGAGGGCCATGTGCTCGCTGTTAAGTGCAAACCTAGATATATTCGCATAGGAGCCAAAGCATATGATAGGTGTGCCAAGGGCGATAGCAGAACATAAGCTCCAGATCCGCCAGGGGTACCAACCTGTCAAGCAAAAGAAGCGCGGCCAGGCGCCTGAGCGCAGTCAAGTAATATTGGAGGAAGTACGGAAACTAGTGGACGCAGGTATTATGCGCGAGGTATACTACCACGAGTGGTTATCCAATCCGGTCATGGTCAAAAAACATGACGGAAGTTGGCGCATGTGTGTGGATTTTACGGATCTAAACAAGGCCTGCCCACAGGATTGTTACCCGTTACCGGAAATCGACTGGAAGGTGGAATCCCTATGTGGGTATCCTTTTAAATGCTTCTTGGACGCATATAAAGGATATCACCAGATCCAGATGGCGGAGGAGGATGCAGAAAAAACGGCGTTCCATACGAGCCAGGGCGTATATTGCTATACGAAAATGCCGTTTGGACTGAAGAACGCCGGTGCTACATATCAACGGCTGGTGGACAAAGCTTTTGAATCACAGATAGGCTGCAACTTGGAAGTCTATGTGGATGACTTGGTTATAAAAAGTCACACGGAGGAGGCACTTCTCCGGGATGTCCAAGAGACATTCGACACACTGAGAAGGATTAACATGAAGTTAAATCCAAAGAAATGTACGTTTGGGGCAACGGAGGGAATGTTCCTTGGATATTTGATTGATCCAAACGGCATCAAACCTTGCCCAGAGAAGACGGACGCAGTGATACAACTGCCATCCCCTTAGACACGGAAGGAGGTGCAATCCTTAAATGGGAAACTAGCCGGGCTGAATAGGTTCCTATCTAAATCCGCAGAGAAGTCATTACCCCTATTTAAGACACTCAAGAAGTGCATTAGGAAGGGAGACTTCCGGTGGACGAAGGAAGCTGAGGAAGCTTTCGGCCAACTCAAGCAGCATCTTGCATCCCTCCCTATGCTAGTAGCTCCCCGGCCAAAGGAGGAACTCATTATGTACCTCTCAGCCACTCATGGCGCAATAAGCGTGGTACTTATGACAGATACAGATACAGTGCAAACTCCGGTCTACTTTATAAGTAGAACACTACAAGGGCCGAAGCTGAATTACTCCTCTATGGAAAAATTGGTGTTAGCACTAGTGTTTTCTACAAAGCGGCTGCGCCGGTACTTTTAGGCGCACCCAATTGTAGTCATTACGGATCAGCCAATCAAGCAGGTTATTTCTAGACCGGACGTGGCAGGGAGGCTACAGAAATGGAGCATCTTATTGGGGGAGCATAATATATCTTATAGGCCAAGGACGGCTGTGAAAGGCCAGATTTGGAAGATTTCCTGATCGAGAAGCCGGATGAGGAAGGGCCAATCGTTAAGTAAGACGAGACTCCAACAGAACCATGGGTGTTGTTCACAGACGGATCTTCGTGTATGGACGGGTCCGGAGCTGGTCTCATCCTCACAAATCCGGAAGGAATGGGATTCACGTACGCCCTCCGTTTTGAGTTCACGGCCACCAACAACGAAGCGGAATATGAAGCATTAATTGCGGGTTTGAAAATCGCCGCTAGAATGGGAGTCCGCAACCTTGAGGCCTACGTGGACTCACGGCTTGTCGCGAACCATATTCTAGGTGGATATGTGGCTAAGGAGGACAACATGGTCAGGTACTTGGAAAAATTCAAGTCGCTAATCGCGGTTTTCAGTAAGTTTTCCATCAAGCAGGTGCCAAGGGGCGAGAACAAGAAGGCGGACGCTCTTAGTAAGATCGCATCCACAAGCTTCGCTCACTTGTCTAAACAAGTCTTGGTGGAAATACTCAAGGAGAAATCTATAAAGGAAGGGGAGGTCGCTACTATAGTTGAGGAGGATGGACCTACATGGATGACCCCGATTATCAACTATTTGACTAGTGAGACCCTTCCAGATGAGGAAAAAGCAGCACGGCGCATCAGGAGGAAGTCGCAGCATTTCGAACTTCGAGAAGGCATCCTTTACAAGCGCTCTTTCTTGCAGCCGTGGCTGCGGTGTGTTGGACCACGTCAGGCCGCATACGTAATCAATGACATACATGAAGGGTTGTGCGGCATGCATGCTGGTCCATGATCCGTGGTAGCTAGAGCCTTACGGACAGGATATTATTGGCCTACCATGCACAGAGACGCGCGCGACATGATTCGCAAGTGTAGTGATTGCCAAGTGCATAGGCCAGTGTCGCGGCACCCGCAGCAGGAGCTTACACCTATCACGTCCCCATGGCCATTATATAAGTGGGGAATCGACATTGCAGGACCATTTCCTGTAGCTGCGGGGGGAGTTAAATTCTTGATTGTCGCAATGGACTACTTTACACGATGGATAGAGGCCTAGGCAGTCAAATCTATCACAGGCAAACAAGTTAAAAAGTTTATTTGGGAACATATTGTGTGCCGTTTTGGCCTACCAGGAGAAATCATCTTGGATAACGGTAAACAGTTCACGGACAATCCATTCAAAGACTGGTGTGCGTCATTGAACATCAAGCGGCGCTTCGCATCTGTTAAGCATCCGTAGACAAATGGCCTCGTCGAACGGGCAAATAGAAGCTTGGGAAATGGCATCAAGGCGCGTTTGGATGAACGAAGTGGCAAATGGGTCGATGAGTTATCACATGTGCTATGGGCGCATAGAACTATGATCAAAACAACCAACGGAGATACTCCATTTGCATTGGCTTACGGCACTAAAGCTGTTATACCAGCAAAAATAGGAATGCCTACCATCCGCACGGCAGAAGTTAATGTCGTCACGAACGACGAGCAGCTGCGAATCAACCTGGATCTGTTGGAAGAAAAGAGGGAAATAGCAACCATCAATGAGGGTAAGTCCAAGGCTAAAATGAAGGCTTATTATGACGTCAAGGTCAAGGGTGTTTCTTTTTGTCCGGGAGATTACGTCTATCGTGCTAACGAAGCAAGTCGAGCGGAGAATACAGGAAAGCTGGGCCCTAAGTGGGAAGGACCGTATGAAGTCACGGAAGCCTTAGGGCGAGGCGCGTACAAGTTACGTGACATGGATGGCCGCGACCTAGAGCGCACATGGAACATCTCCAATCTCAAAAGGTGCTATCTTTAAAAAGCTACGGCTTCCGCATGGGTGCTATTGCGGTATGTGGCCTTAGTAAAGAACCATGCGGTTTATCTGTTTTTTCTTATGTTTTGTTTAGTTTCCTTTCTTTTTTTTTAGGACTTGTCAATATTGTTCAAACAAAAATGTAAGCGTTCTAATAAAATGCCGTGGTGCCTAGCTAGCTCCACGGCTTGTTTCGTGCAAATCAAATTTTAGATTTTTTATTAGTCGTATGAATTCTACTTGTATTATAATATGCCATGTTTCATTCATATGCATTCATTCAAACTACTGTACATGTACTATACGCCTCCAGGCGGGGTAAGAGGATTAAGTGAACCTACTAATTCAACTTGCCGCGTAAGAGGGATGCAACCCCAGCCGCACGGATCATGTATCCTTACTAGACACCTTACTCACAAGACGTTGTGGTAAGTTTCGTATGCCGTACTCACGCAGTACTCTGCATAGTAAAGACGCACGTCGCATGTCTAGTAAATTATAGGCTTGTAGGTATTTTCTTTTCCTATATAAGACGTGCCAGGTCATGCGGTATTGAAATACAATGTTCAAAACAATATGAAAATACACAAGTTTCAAAAATAAAATAACAAAATGGCCGTGGTCATCACGGACTTCTAAATAAAAGACAGTCATTTTAAATATGTCTTAGCCGTGTGCATACATAGACGAATAAAATTACAAGTGTTTACAACTGATAAGTTACAAGGGGGGTAGGAATTCCCCTATGTCCTTCTTCCCTTCCTCAATTAGAGCACGGAGGACCTCCCCACGAGCATCCTTCCCATCCCAGGATTTGACCGCAATAGCATCCAATGCTTCTACAAGTAGTTTCTCGCCTTTCATTGTTTTGGATGCGAAATCATAAGTGGCCAAGGTCAAAGGAATGGGATCAGCGCTCAGCCGGGACATTATTGCCTTATTTGGAGCGTCCTTAAGTGTCTCAAGCTCGTCCAGGAGAGGGTGTTGGATTTCCGCTAAGGCATTCATGGACGCGGTCATGTTATCTGCGGCGGAGGGGTTGTGATAGGGATGCTGTGTGATGTCTTCCTTTTTTCCTATCAGTTCTGCAGCTTTGACCAAGCCCTCATGTCTACCACGGTCGATTCCATCGGATACGACCCCGGCATATGCCTGCAATAGGTGTGGAGCTTCCAGTGCCCTGCTCACAGCAAGTCGCAGTCCTTGCCCGATAATCCACCTGTGTCCGGCTGTAGCGGATAGTAGGGGAGGACATATTCTCTCAGCACAACTTACAGCCATCTTGCTTAGCTCCTCATCAACTGAGACAGCCTGCTCTTCAAGGTTGGTCTGGGTCCGTGTCAACTCATCCTTCAGCGCATCACGCTCCTGGGCAATGTTGAAGGATTGCACGGTCACGGCCTTGGTAGCAGCTTCGGCCGCAGACACCTGCATATAAAATTTGGAGTTATTACAAGGATATATACTTTTCTTGGGTTAAATGCATACCCAAAGTTTGAGTGTATGTTCAAAATTTCGAAAGTTTACCTTCTCGTTTGATGCGGCTACAAGGGCTTCAAGCTCAACAATGCGCTTCTCTCGGGTGTCAGCGTGATGAGCCTGCTCTTTCACCGTCGCCTCGGCTGTCAACAGCGCCGACTGCAATGATGCGATGGTCTTCTCGTTCTTCACGACCATCGCCTCACGACGGGCTATCTTCTTATCTGCCCGATTCACATTCGTGAGGGCCTTGATTAGACGGCGTCTCAACGCGGCTCCCACCGTCACTTGGTGTGCGGACGACACGTCAAACTGCTCAAGGAGAGACTCATGATCCAACTCATCTAGATCTTGTGCGAGGACAGGCGGGGTGATGTGTTCAATAAATTCTGAATACTCGGACTCTGCCTCCAGCCTTGTCAAACTTGACAGGTTCCATGCTAGGCGCAGGCTTTCTTCTGGCTTCTCAGGGTGTGGCTCCTTGGCATGTGTGGCAGCGGGGGATGGGGGCTTGTTGGTTGGTGAGGGGGATGGATTCCTCCCCACTTCTTCCTCCTGTGCTACGGCCGTCGGATTAGCCCTGTTATTTGACATGACAATATTAGTCTACGCATCATATAAAGACACGAATCATACTCAAAAGGATACTTACGAGGTGTCCATGGCAGGGTCTGGGCCGGTAGGAGCTACGGCGCTCACGGGGGTGACTCGCAAGACTGGCCCTCCCATGTTCGGGGTGGGGTCGGCCTGAGCGGTCGCGGTACCACTCCCCTCTTGGTACTGCGGATGATCCTTCGTCAGCTTCTTTGGAGGGGAATTCGCGGCTCCGGCCTCGTCCCCTATCTTCTTTGCCACCCTTCTGGTGGTCTTTCTCTTCCTAGAGGTGAGCGGGGCGGACCCGGATGCCTGAGTAGTGTCTTCGTTGGGGTCAGTCTCTTCTTCCTGGTTGGTGGTGCCCCCCTCTAGCAATGGTTCTTCGCCATCTTCATTGAGGAAATCCAATGGGGATTTCTCGATGGCGGGCTCTTCTTCATCTGATCTAGGCTCGGATGTTTCTTCGAGCGGCATAGTGAGGTCAGCTAACGCTTCCAGCAAGGGGAGCTCATTCTGCTTCAAAGGCCGGAATCCTTCCGCTACCTTCATTGGGTCGCCCTGGCGGATTAGTCCGTGAAGGTTCATCTCTGCGGACATTTTACAAGTATATGGGTTAGTAAAATTCTACAAATATGCATGACAATTCAAATCTACAACATATAAATTAGACCTACCCTCTCCCTGTTCCGTCAGGAAGCACGGGTATAAGTCATCCCTCCCAAAGTAGCGGCGGCTTATCCCTACTAAGCACAGAAAGTGTTCCGGCAACCCTCTATGGAATTCTGTGCGGTGGGTATCTAGTATTTTTAGGTCCTTACTGCTATAATCTTTGGCTTTGGGCAGATAGTCTTTGGGGGCTTTGGTTTTGAGTACGAAGGGAGTAGGGAACACCTTCTCATCTACAAAGAAGTAATGGTCGTACCAGTTCTTAAGGGAGTCTAGAGGCTTCCTATACGTCATAGGGGCATTCCCGGGTCGTTTTTTAAACGACAGCCACCCATTCACTAGCTGAGGAAAATAAAAAGCCCTAAAAAGGTTCACGGTTGGGGTTACTCCGCAGGTATGACATGTAATTTCAAACTGGTTGATTATACACGCCCCTATGCAGTGAAGCTGGGTTATGTGGAAGTCATAATATAATAGAAGGTCTACCAAGAACTTGGATAAGGGGATATTGTAGTTAGCCGAGTCAAACAGGCGTGTGTATACGCCTATTTTCCCCGCTGGTGCATCCGTAATCGCTTCACCCTCACCTGGATAGGTGGGGTGTACGCTTTCGGGTATATAATACTTCGACAGGAAGTCGATGTATTTTTCCGCAGACATCACGTTAAGGACATCCGTGATGAGGGGGTTGTCCTTTACCATGTTTTATAAAAAGGTTTTTAAAGGCGTGATGATCTAACCTGCGGCGAAGGACGTCCGTGGAAAAGAAGGCAAAGTTTTGGAGGTATAAAACTTGAGAATAACAATGGCGGAAGAAGGGGTGAGTTGTGTGTGTAACAAACACGCATACCAACTCTTACATAGGGTTGCCTCGGTTTTCGAGGTACCATGGATGTTCGACACGTGTAGGCCACCTCGCCTATCCAAAGGATAGGATTTCTGACATTTCTGCAAAATCAGAGGGGGACCCACGGGTCACTTCTTGGCAGTTTTACGTGGCTTAAGGGTGGGCATTAATGGTGCACTTTTTCAGGCGTGCGACTGGAAAGTTGACTACCATTAATGTTTTTATTCTTTTGTCGGGATATGCGGCTCTTACGTAAGACCGTATTTAATGTTACATTTTATATTGTCTTGGCCGTTACGTGCGGCTGAGGTACTATTCAAAATATATTCCTACGACGGGTCGCCACGTGCGGCCAGAACAAAATTTTCAATGTTTCTCATTTCCTAGGCTTTCCTTGGTATGTCCGGAGAGCACCTTGATAGTCTAGAGGTTACGCCTACGGCTGTAACAACTAGACTGGGGGGACATGATGACGTATAGTCCCCAGCCGGGTCAGGAACCCGGCCCACGGGTACTACCCGTAACCGGCCCATCACAGATGGGTGGGATAATGTCATTCAGGCTTATGGGCTTGGATGAACAGTGACCGCACACATGTGTGCGGCCCACGGCCCGGTGCGGCCGACATAGGGTTAGACAGAATCATATTCTGTCGAGGAATAGGTTTACCCCAAAAGCTGAGGATATTCACTACTGTAATTAGAAGATAACAATCATTCTAATTCTAATAGTTATCCTTTCCTTGGGGCCGAAGTATCAGTGGAAGCCCACTAGGGTTCCACTACCTATAAAAGGAACCCCCAAGGGTTCCACAAAGGTATTACGCTATATACTCTCAACTCACATAAACCCTAACCGATTACTTACTCTCACGCTGGAGTCTAATCGTGGGAAACATTCCCACGGTAAGCCTAACGCGTGCTGTTTAGTGTGCAGGATCCCAACCAAACGATTCACTTGGTGCAGGAGCCGGAGCCCAGCCAACCCGAATTAAGCCTAATTCGGGTCTAGCAAGGATCACCCAACTTTTGCATCAACATCTTAGAAAAGTCACCTAAGCATAGTCATTCGACTTGTAAGACCATGGTTGTGAGTGCTCACATCGACTCTTTCTTTGACGATGACGATGGCGATTTTGCCGAGATTGATCACGTACTTCGAAATCCACATGCAATTTTTGATTCTCCTAAAAAGAAACATGTGAAGTACGATGATTACGAGTTTGATCCCGAGATTGAGGAAATCATTGAACGAGAGCTAGCTCTTATGCCTTCACTTCCACCTACGAGTGAAGTCGATCTTTCCAAAATCGAAGATGAACTAAATGAGTTGGAACGTCTTATTTTCGATGACGAACCAACTCATGTGACCACTAAGAATCCAATTCTCGAGGAGTTACCTAATCAACACTCCTCATTTGAGAATGACGCTTACCACATTCGTGAGGATCTAACTTATCAACGATCCCCACAAAAGAATGATGGTTTCGTGATTGATCGTGATCTTTTCGAGAGAGTTTCTAAGATACTCAAGGAGGGGAATGACAAACCATGGTTTGACAAGCCTATCTTTGATGAAGAAATCGACGAGATCGACGTTTATGAGGATGACGAGTATGTTGACCCCGAGGGGGCGGTGTTCTTTATTGACAAACGTTTTGAGAACTTATATAATCCGCCACCCCCTCCCACCAAAGACTTAAATGTGAGGATTTTTAGCGCGACTAATTTTGAATTTGACACGCCAAATATTTTCGACATTATCAAATCGGTTTTTCATAAAGAGTTTTTAATCGATGAAAAAGGAAAGGATTTTAAAGATGTTTTAAAAGAATTTTCTACAAGTTTAACTCCGTCATCACCGTGTTATATGAGTGCTACCACCTCGTCTACTCCTTTTGACGATGGTTGGTGTGGATCTAGTGTGGGGGAAGCCCCAAATGTTCCCTCACATTTCTCCACCGAGGACGAGATTTACGATCCTGGAATTGCTTATAAAGGGAAATCTCGGTCTTCGACCGATGCAATAAATGGAAAATCTTTTCGTTTGCTTGGTGTGAGTCTACCTCGAGTAGCTCATTTTATTGACTTACCCATTGCCCCACCTTTCTATTTCTCATCTCTTTTCTTCTACCCCATTGGGTTTCTTGTTGGAGTGGCGTTGTTTCGTCTTTCATCCGAAAACGAAGACGCTATCTTTGACCCCGGTATTCGTATATCGGGTTTTTAAAGTACTCCATGTACTTTTGGGCCTTGTTTATCATGTAAGCCCCACCAAAAATGACCATACCATGATTATCCATAAATGATCACATTTATGAGGATTCGAGTCGAGCTTTTGACTCGGTTATCAAAAACAAGGTGCCTCGTGGGGGATTCTCATGCTTATCCTTGTAAATATTATCGCTTTCTTAGTTAATGTAACGAGGGGACTTGTGCTCTTCCAACCTTTGTTTCGTGGTTGTTTGTGATTGTGATTCATTAGGTTCATCGTCATCATTGAAGCCTCTCGTGTTCGTTTTACGGATCACTCGAGCTTTGATCGTTGCCTTTGGAGATTCTGATATCCGATGATATCCCTTTATGTTCTAACGTTTATCTTATTAGCATAATTCATAAACGGCTTTTAGGTTATTTGTTTTACCCTTTCCATGCTCGAGATTAAGCATTCGACTTCGTCTCTAGTATGGGGGTGTTTACACCCCTAGACTCGAAACATTGAGGACAATGTTTAGTTTTAGTATGGGGGGTGAGTAGATACTTCACCTTGCTTACGTCAACACACAATCCAATATTCATCTTTTTGTTATCTTTTTATGCAAAATAAGGCTAAAAATGGCCAAATTTTAAAATTTTTCTAGTTTTTCATAAGTGTTTAAGACACGAATGTAGGTTTTCCGATGGTGAGAATAAGAGTAATTTTTGACTCGACCGTGCGTGTTGAGCACTTAGCTTCGATTCCTTAACTTTTTAGGCTAAGTCTCTTAAATGAGGACGAGAAATGATAGAGTTATTTATAAGTCTCGTAATCGTCACGATCTTATGTGTAGTAATTATTAGCTTATTCTCCCAACACTTTTGCATAATAAATTGTTAATAAATATTGATTTGGCGGTTTAGTCACTATTGTTGGTTTCTAATTTGTTTTAGTAGCTTGCATGTAATTAAATTGGGAAAACATTAAGGTATCGCCAGCGTCACGGTTTTGAAGTATTGGCACCCGAATAATCGAAAGCTTCACCTAATAATAAGATTTTAAGTGCTCATCTAAATTAAGCAAAAATTTGAAGCTCACAAGGCCGAAAAATCTATGCCCAAATTGAAAGTGAATCAAGCCTTAATCTTCGAAGCTTTAAAGATCCAAAATTCGCTTTAGCGTGAGGATATACGTCTTTGGCTAATAAAACCACCAATGAGGCGGATAATAAAAGGCAAGGCAAGACCGAAGTCATAATAAAAGCTTCATGGCGAAGTTGAATAAAAGATGGAGGTAAACCAAAGATAATAAGGCCCTTCCGTTAGGGGGCGTATAAAAGTCTTGGTAATAAGTCTCATGTTCAAAACCGTTATAAAACCGTGTTTATCGATCCTTCTTGTTGACTCAATTTTTTGACATCGTTGTCTATTGGGATGAATTATTAATTCGATGATTTTGGTTACACCGTTAAGACTCTATTCTTAGACTTAATCTCTATTCACGCATAAGTCAATAATGTATCCTCGTGATCATTAAGACAAAATAAAATATAAGAGATACCAAGTAGGAATAAGGGAGTTTAGGTTCGTAATTAACACTCATGAGATGTGTTCGTGTTGCTAACTTATAATAACAATGATCTCGTTACACGCTTAGCATGGAATTGGGTGAAAATCGAGGACGACGAAATTATTTCTAACGAAACATTCACGTGTTCTTGTTCTATGATCCCAAAAGTCACTTTATCGTGATGAAAACAATACATTATGTCTAAAAACGCGTGTAGTAGTTTATTTAAATTTATGTCTTCAATAAATGTCATCATAAAATGAATTTTGGAAGTGCTGTGATACTTAATTCTAGCATTGCGTGGGGACACGGCAATGGTTTAGTATGGGGGAGTGATGAGACTGTATTTATACATAGTCTCATCGTCCAAATTGGGCTTAAAACGCTTAAAATATCATCAAAATACCCAGAAATATGCTTGTGTTTGTTCATTGTGTATTTCAGGTACGGATATCGTGAATTCACCAAAAGATTACAAGAATAGAGCAAAAACGAACACGAGAAACGAAGCCGCACAAGAAACCGGACCCGAATCATGATTTTCCATTGAAGTCCTTGAAGTTTGAAGAAATTGCAAGATTGGTCCCTCAAGATTTGCAAGTTGTCACTTTTTACCCTTGAAGAATCAAGATTGAACAAATATGGTCTTTGAAGATTCATGTTTTGTCATCTCAAGTCCTTGAAGAATGCCAAATATTCCACATATGGTCCTTGATACAAGTTTACAAATTGGGTGTTCCAAAAATGACAAGTTGGTAAAACTTGTATCAAAGGAATGGAGTATTAAACTTGTTTAACTTGGAGTGAAGACATTATGGAACTTGGGGGGGCTATTCTGCCCAGACAGGGAAAGATCATCAACCATTCACAGCCAATTAAACCACCACATCATCCCCCACCAGCCAATCAAATCCCTCCTACCCTCCACGTCCTCCTTCCACTCAACCAATCTTATTAACAATTTTTTAACCTGTTTAAACAAAGAAAATGTGGGAAACATTTGTTTAAACTTTAAACCTAATCTAACACAACTATTAAACTCTCCCTAACCCAGTTCATCCCATAAACCCTAAAATCCCAATTACCCCAAATCAAAGGGGTTTGACCCAATTGACTCCAGAATGTTGATTGATATTATCCTCACTCGAACCCACCAACAAAATCCCCTTTCCCGTGACTCAAGTGGTCCCCACGACCCTCTCTTGCTTCACCATTTTGGGAAAAGAATGAATCCAGCAGAGCATCAACGATTCTCATCAAAACCTTGTTTCCAAAGGACCAAATAAGCAACCAAGATCAAATGACTCCAACTGGACTTCACATGTGGCCACTTTTGACCAAAGATCAAGACCAAGACAAAAGGGGCTTTTCTGGAAATTCACATTGCTAGGGTTCACGTTTTTTTAAGCTTTCTAGGACCTTCTATCATCTGTATAAAATGAGATGCATGTATCTCATTTAGATTTGTTCCAGTATTTTGTAAAAACTTTTTAGATAATGAATATTTAAAGTATTTCTTTAAAATTTGCAATTACTGTGTTCCCTTTACTGCTTTCACTAGTTTAATCATCTACTTTGGTTAAGAATTTTAGTTTAAGTTTTCAAAAATTTTTGGTTCAAAAAATTGTCTTGGACGAATTTCTTTTCAGATTCTCAAAAGTTTAACACCCAAGCTCAATGAGGAAGTGAAAGTGGAATCACTGAGCCTGGGGTGTTGTTTTATGATCATTCACTTCAATTTCATAAGTTGGTTACAAGTTTTTAGAAGTTCCAAAAAGATTTAAGAAGAAAAATCAGTTTTCCATTTTTTTAAATTTTTCTTTAAGCTATAAGCTATAAGCTAGCTTAATTAATAAGCTAGCTTGATAGCTTATTTGCATTATCACAGGTCACTCTTCTTTTCCTCTTGATTTTATTTGGCAGGTTCTAAGAGTCATAGCTAAAAAAGTATTAGAGGTCTGGCGTTGGAAGCATTTTCTTTCCCTTTCTCTACATCAAGCTAGTTCAGCTCAATCCCGGGCTTGAATGGAGATGGCATGTCAGCCATAGTGGGGCCCGGATGTGGGTACCACAAGGTAATCCCTTAAAGGCTTGAACCCTCTGTTTCTAGTTTAGTTGGTAGGATTTAAGAGCTTGCTTGGAGTATGAGATTTGTGCGATAAGTGTTTGTGTGATAGATAATCTTTGGATACATGTTTGTTTAGGCTTGTATGCATGCTTAGGTATTAAGTAGTTTGTTTAAGTTGATTTCATTAGCATTTGATTTGTTAAAATTCATTTTCTGAATTTAAAGTGGTGTTTGGGACTAGGGGTTTAATTGGTAAGGTAACAACATAACCAATTGTTAAACACTCTAGCATACTTGATTTACTAGTTAATAGTGTTTTCAGAAGTTGGATTTCATTATTGTAAGGTTTTTAAGAATTGCATGTGTTGAAACTTGGTAAACATTGGCTAAAATCAGCAAATCATCTCACTACCTTGTTTTAGCTCATATTTGATCAAAATTGTGTGTTGCCTGCTAGATCTAGGTACTACTAGGGGTTGTAACCTGGTTTGTGAGAATTTTTGAAGTATTTGAGTGAGTTTTGGTCAACCAAAACTCACCCAAATACCATACACATCAGCAAACAGCCCTAGACCACTTTTTTGTTTATCAGTGACTGTAAATGGGAATTTCTGTTTGATTTTGTGAAACTACTTGTGTGTTTTCTGTTTTTCATAGACTCCCTACACTCCACTGAGTGTAGGGGTGCCAATCATTGTCCACAAATCCAACTCAATCTCAAGTTACAAGTCAAAAGGTCCACAGACCTGTTTTTCTTCATTGTCAGTAGGAACCAAGTTCCCACTGTTTGTATTAAACTTACCCCTGCTTAGCTAGAAAACAAATGCTTTTCACATGTCACTTTCAGTCTTTTGAATTTTTGTCTTTAGTGACCTAAACTAGGATTTAGGTCTTCAAACTTTTTTCAATATTTTTCTTATTTTATTTTTGATTTTTTAGTTTATTTTGTTTTCCAGCCACTGTTCATCTAATATTTTTTAGATTAAATAGCTATTTTAATTAACTTTTTAATTACTGTTTTAGGTATTTAGTGTAAAAAAGTTATATTTTTCACTTTTAAAATTTTTGTTAGACTTAGAAAAGTATTTTAAGATTTTTAGTTTAAAAATATTTCACTGTTCACTTTTTAATTATTTTTTATAATTAATTTAGCTTAATTAGGGTTTTAATTATAAACTGTTTTGTCTTTTAGTGCAAAATTTTACTTTTTTAAAACTTTTTCATTTTTCTACTGTTCATTAGTGTAATTTAGGATTTTCAGAATTGTCAAATTATTTTTGACATTATTTTATTATTTTTTATGATTATTTTAGTTTAAAAATAGTTTTTAGTGATTAAAAAAATAGAAAAATAGTTTTGAAAATTTAGGAAAAATACTTTTTAGTCTTTAAATAATATAAGTTAGTTATTAGTTCAATAAAATAATATTTTGGACATTTTGTTAATTATATTTAATTTTAGGGCTTTAATTAGCATTAAAAATTGAATATTTAATTAATAAAAGGTTTTAAAATATATTTGTTGGATTTTTATTCTTATTTATATTATTTTAGACTTAGTTTAATCTTTTATTTAATTTTTAGGTTTCATTTTTAATTTTGTCGCGTTTTACGTATTTACGTTCGCGTTTTACGTCAACGTCGTAGTTTAAATCGTAGTCGTAGCTCGTCTTTACGTTTTCTCTTCTCAACCAAAAACTTCTCTAATCCAAACATTGTTATTTTATATATTGTCACATTAATCCACACACCTTCTTCGAGAACGAACCCGCATTTATTCGGTTTTACGTTTTCCTAAAACGTAACGCTAAATACTTGCCACTCATACGCGTTTTTCCTAAAACGTGTACGAAAAACCTACATCATATACAATAAGTGTAATTCACTACGACAAAACAAGCACTTCGGATCGACTATTTCGACCTTAGAATACAAAGGGAATCGATCCTAAGCTCTTAGGGTCGACTATTTCGACCCTAGGATTTCAATCCCAGAAATTCGACCCTAGAATCCTAGGTTCGACTTCCACCTTTGAACCTAGGGTTAAAAATTGAGACCACCACTTTTCATACGTTTGAATACTCCAGGTTCGACATACATTTTCTAAAGTAGGGTCGAAAATGTCGATCCTAGGTATATTTAAGAAACAAACACTTTTTATTCAGAAAAAAAACTTTTTAAATTCAGAAAAAAAAAAATAAACACCTAGGGTCGACATTTTCGACCCTAGGTTTCAAAAGGGAATGTCGGACCCTAGGTCACGTTTATCACACTTTGGCATACACCTAGGGTCAACAGTGTCGACCATAGGGATTATACACGTAAGAAATAAATAAATTCCAAGGGTCGACAATGTCGACCCTAGGTGTACCTGGCTGGAAAAAAATCAGGCTAGTTTCTAGTTTCTAGATTTTTTCTCGAACTTTTTCTAGAAAAAATCTATATTTCAAAAATGCCAGAAATCGGAAAATCCATAATACGGTATGATAACAAATCATTAAACGTTAAAATACCACAATACGATAAATTATCAAATGCTACGATACAATTCAACAAAATCAACTTTTACATAATAAATCAATGTTTCACAAGTTCATTTAACAAATATTCCACACAACGATAAAATGCTAAATCAATGTTTCACACACATAACAAGTCTCAAACTTATTACACATACTAAGATATACTACCACTCCAATGTCTACACGTCGGTATCCCCCTGATCCTCATTTTGCGATTCCCAAAAGTCACCTTCATCTTCATTTTGCTAGTCCCCCTGATCCTTCTTTGATGAGGACTCGCTATTGTTTTAGCGATCCAAATCTTGAGCCAATTCTCCAATGTTACGTGTGCCATTCATATGAGGATTGATAATGTAGCGGGAACCTTCAGGTTGAGAATTTAAAGTAGAGGCGACACAATGAGTTGTGTTAAGGACGAGACGATAACAATTGTTAAAGTTAGTATTGGTGGCGGGAGGGACACGAAATGTGCCGGTATAAGGAGGTTGGAGTGGTTGGAGTTGGCTGGTAAAAGGTGGTTGGAATAGGGCGGTGAAAGGAGGTTAGAATGATTAAAGGGAAAGGGGGTTGGAGTAAGTGAGCCCAATTGGGGGTCAGTGGGGGCATAGGATCGGGTTGGGGTGGGGGTACTAGGCTAAAATGAGAGGGGTTAAATGGACGAGCACTATTTGGTGAGTTGAAGTTCTTAAAAAACTCACCTATTGCGCATGCTGATGCGCCACATTTTGGTACGACGTCTGACCCTATTGTTGCGTCGCGTCAGCCTTTAACGTTGCCAAGTAAGCCCGTTGTCGCGCCTCCTCAGTTTGCTTCCTCAACAACTCTCTCTCTTGCGCATGTTAGTTGTACATTTACTGGAGCTATTCCTAAGTCACAAGATTAACAGGAGCAATAGGACCGCACCTGCGAGAAGTTACAACAACAATTTTTCATTATACACAACAAGAATAAATATGAACAATTGCTTTGTATGTTGTTTTATTGAGGGTAACCTGTGACAAGTTGAGCTACCACCTGGTAACTTCCTGCCCATTCCCGACATATTCTAGCGGTTTTTAATATGCACGATTTTTTCCAGTATTTGTTGATCGCTCATGAACGGGATGACCCTGCCTTTAGCTTGGTCTTGCAAGGATTTCATTTTCCCCTATGAAAGAAAAAAACGGTTAAAAAAACAAAATTAGTTACTAAAGCATGTAAAGAGTTATATTACTTACATATCTATCCTTGTTTTCTTTGGATTTAAACTTGCCCCTATTTAAGTACCCCTTGCTCTACATTCCAATGAGGTCCTCGTAATACCCATTGTCGACTTCTATACAATATCAAATAAATTAATAATGAGCTATAATAAATAAACAATATAAAGCCTTTAAAATATCACAAAAATTATAAAGAGTCTTGCTCATTCATTACTTCCTTGCGCGAATGATTTTTTGCCTTGATGGGTTATTATCGTGTTTTTGGATCGGTTAGCGGCATTAATCAACTTTTTGCCACCGTATCGGGATGGGACCACCAGTCAACCAACGCATCTCAGTCAACTTTGGTTCTCTCGCCCCACACTCTCGGCGGTGGCACATGTTCTTTTGCCTCTTGGGGAGACTCATAAATTGCATAATGCTCGGCCTAGATCTTGTTCTTATGTTTTCCCCAAAGTAGCATCAATTTAAGATCCACCCCAAGCCTAACCCTTTCCCCCACCGTATACACATTTTTGTCAAACACCACCTGATCCTAATTATTGAACCATGACGCGAGGTCGAAATAGCTCTACATAAAAACACATGAATTTAAATAAACAAACAATTTAAACATAACACGCATATCTAAATGTCGATAACAAAAAAAATAGAAGTAAAACTAAACAATTAATACCTCACGGGTAGGATAAATATGCGCTTTATAAGCGTCTGAAATTGTGTTCCACTCGTAAACAAGGGGAAGTGGTCGGACTGTTCCCCCCATAAGATGATTCAACAGGGATGCATAATCGCCTATATGATGGAAGGTAAAAAGATCCGCGTAATCAATGCCAACCGGAAAAGGTTTTTTCATTATTATTTATAAACGCCTTCTTTTACTAGGAGAACATGCCTTTTGGAGAAGAGCAAGAATCTTGGTAAACCTGGCATCACTTATTTTGTGTAAAACCTTGATGTGTGAAATCTCTGATGTAAATTCCAATGTGGTCATATCACAACCTGGTACAACCTTTGGGTAGACCTAGAAAGTAACTCTTTAAACTCATTATTAGGACCCGATGTTTGGGCTGGTTGAGGACTAGTTGTTTGAGTTGGTAGATTTTGGGACATTATTTGTAGAAATATCTTTAAAGAACGCATCCATGTGAATGAGTTCAGGTGAATGTGGTACTGGTGGAGGTAGCGGAAGAATATGTTCACTGTGATATTTCCAAGTGGTATAATGTTTTTCAAACCCGTGTTCGGATATGTGTACCTCAAGATTTTTTAGGGTAACCAAAGTTTCACAGTTACAACAGCGACTGCATGGGCAACGGCCCGTTCGTGTGATAGGGTACAATAATTTCTCACAATCCGCGATGAATGCAAAAAGAATATTTAAAAATGCATTGGAATTACGATTGGATACAGTGGTCCAACTCTTATCAATTGTCATAACGGCGTTGCAAATAAACATATTCAAATAAAGGATTTTTTTATACGAAAAAGGTTATACTAACCAAATGAATATGAACTGTTTTGTTTACCTAGTGCAACTATGGAAGGAAATTCTAACCCACACTTTGAATGTTTTGTCTCACATACGAATGCGTATAACCTAATTTACTACTTGAATTTTTTTTTGGCAACATTCCCCCTCAACTCCCCAAATATGTGCATTAAGGACGTATTCGTAAGAGTGAGGGGAAACAATGTCAAATTTCTCTCCAATAGTAAAACAGTTATACGCATTCATATCCTAAATGAGACAAGACATTCAAAAATCTGTCCAAAACAGGGGACTTTTCGAAATTAATGCCCAATAAATTAATTTCGAACGGGTTTTTTATAGGTTGATTAACTTCTGACGGGAATTTTTTGAAATTAATCACTATAATCCTAAATCCTAAAATCATTTACTACAAAAGACTAACAATCAAATATCATTTATATAATATAATAAGCATATACATAATATTAATTACACACCTGGGTCACGATCAAAATAAGAGAGAGAGAAAGATAGGAAAAGAGGTCCGGATGAGACGGCTGTCCCGACTGTCCTGGTGCTAACCAAATACAAACACAAAGAAAAACAACAAAATTAGTTGCTTGCTAAATTTATCAATTGCTAATTTACTAATTTACCAATTGCTTCAAGTTAATTGCATACATGGTCATATAATTAGATTTAATAATGTCAAAAAATTCGGCTACTTGAGGCTTTAGGCAGCCACAACTACACATAAGCTCTAATTGCAAAAATGTTTTTCTAACTACACATAAGCTTATAACAATCTGACACAACTACACACGGCTGTCCAAAAGTTTACGGAGAATTTGACACGTTGTAAAACAAAAAAAAAAGAAAAAAAGAGAGAGAAATATACCTGTTGTTGTGGTGCTGCTGCTGCCGCGACGGTGGTTGCTATTGCTGCCGGCGGTGGTTGCTACTGCCGCGACAGTGGTGCTTGTGTGGTTGCTACGAATTAAACTATAAAAAAACGAATATCATTTTATTTAAAAATCAAGGCAACAATTAAACTAGCAAAATTAAACAAAATAAAAAATTTACAATCACGTCAATTAAAAACTAGAAAAATTAAACACCACTTCCAGAAAGAATTATCATTTGAGGGTTAAGAAAAAAATTATAAATTGAGGGTTAAGAGGAGGAGGTGGTGGTTCTTGTGCTCGTGTGCGAGCGTGAGGGGGTCGTGGTGGTGGTGTAAGTGGTGGTGGTGGGTTAAGTGGTGGCGGTGGGTTCAGTGGTGGCAGTGGGTTTAGTGGTGGTGGTGCGTGGTCGGATGGTGTGCTTCAATGGTGGTGGTGAAACTTGTCGGCTGTTATTTTTGTGTGTGTATTACAGTGAGTAAAGGAAAGAGATAAGGTAGGTTGCATATATCAAACTCCTAGGATCGACATCCTTTTGTATTTTAGGGTCGACAATATCGACCTTAAATTGATACCAGGAATATCAAAATTTATGACGGGTGCTTTGAATTTTTCGTGAAAAATATCTGAATTTTGGAGATAAACTTAGGGTCGACATTTCTTTATATTCTAGGTCGACAATGTCGACCCTAAGTTTTTTACATAAAACTTTTTTCTCCACCTTAAAAACCTATTATGAAAAACTATTTTTTATATTATAAATAATTAAAATTAATAATAAAAATGAAAAATATTATAATTAATATTAAATAAATTAAAAATCATTAAAAAATTTTATAAATTATTTTGAAATATTTATAAATTATTTAAAATAGTTATAAATTAATTAAAATACTTATAAATTATTTAAAATAGTTCAACGGATGAGTCGATTTACTACGGTTATACGTTAAAGGTCCAATTGATGAGTCGATATATTAAGGTTACACATTAAAGCTTTAACGGATGGGTCAATTTACTAGGGTTATACGTTAAAGGTTCAACGGACTAGTCGATACGTTAAGGTTATACGTTTAAGGTTCAAAGGATGAGTCGATGTACTAGGGTTATACGTTAAAGGTTCAACGGATGAGTCGATACGTTAAGGTTATACGTTAAAGGTTCAACTGATGAGTCGATTTGTTAAGGTTATACGTTAAAGGTTCAACGGATGGGTTAATTTGCTAGGGTTATATGTTAAAGGTTCAACGGATTAGTCGATACGTTAAGGTTATACGTTAAAGGTTCAAATGATGAGTTGATGTACTAGGGTTATACGTTAAAAGTTCAACGGATGAGTCGATACGTTAAGGTTATACGTTAAAGGTTCAACTGGTGATTCGATTTGTTAAGGTTATACGTTAAAGGTTCAACAGATGGGTCGATTTACTAGGGTTATATGTTAAAGGTTCAATGGATGAGTCAATATGTTAAGGTTATACGATAAAGGTTCAACGGATGAGTCGATATGTTAAGGTTATACATTAAAGGTTCAAAGGATGAGTCGATGTACTAGGGTTATACGTTAAAGGTTCAACGGATGAGTCGATACGTTAAGGTTATACGTTAAAGGTTCAAATGGTGAGTCGATTTGTTAAGGTTATACGTTAAAGGTTCAACGGATGGGTCGATTTGCTAGGGCTATACGTTAAAGGTTCAACGGATGAGTCAATATATTAAGGTTATACGTTAAAAGTTCAAGGATGAGTCGATAAGTTAAGGTTATACGTTAAAGGTTCAACGATTGATAAACGTTAAAACATTAAAGCATATGATATACAGGACAAATGCTAAATAACTTTATCTAAATGAAAAACTACTTCAAACCAAGATCTCCCATGTCATGATAGAGCTCGTGAAGCATTTCAGCTAAGTCAAATGTGTGGTTCTCGGGATGCATTTCCATCTATAGTCTTGTGTCTAGTATCTTTATCTTTGTCTCTAGTGTCTTTATCTTTTCAGCCAAGAACATACAATTTGGGCACTCTGCCTTTCCGAGATTCAGTGAATAACTTGGACGTGTTGAATGTACCAGATAAGAACTTGGAGGTGTTGACGATTTAGGAGAAGCACTTAAACGGAGCTTAAAGTTATCCATCCACATAAAGTAGCCACATACTCTATCTTCAGTTCCTGTCTGTTACGCAATGAGTAAATTTGAAAGAAATGACATTATACCAAGCAAAATATTTTATGTTACGTAAAAAATTAGTTTTTAATAGCTCACTTTTGAATCTGGACATGCGTAGTATTGTCGACCATAACTCTAAGATCTGCTTGATGTTCGCAACACCACATCTCCTTTTTTACACGTGCATTTAAAAGCTTGATCGTATCGTTCCATCTGGTGGTGGGTGATCGAGGTGGTGGTGGTCATGAGGAAAAGAGTGTGTGTGTTTGTGAGGATGAGAGTGTGTGTATTTATGAGGATAAGAGTTTATGTATTTATGAGGATCTGTAATGTAATTTCCCACCAAATTTTTTCTATCAAAATTTTCCATCAACATATATATAAGGTTTTTTAAATAGATTTTTGGATATAATATGTATATGTATATTAGTGTTTGTTAAAATATATATAAGGTTTTTTTTAAGTATTTTAAAACTTTTTATATAAATTTTTAAATTTTTTTATATAAATTTTGTTATATATAATGTTAAATGTATAATTTCAAATGTTATTTTATTCGTTTATATATAATGTTAAATGTATTTTATATTAGAAAAAGATAATGTTAAAAACTTAGGATCAAAATACTTAGGGTCGACAATGTTGACCTCAGGGTTTTTTTATATATTATTTTATTTATTTATATATAACTTTAAATATATTCTATATTAAAAAATAATAATGTAAAAAACTTAAGGTTAAAACATTTAGAGTCGATAATGTTGATCCTAAGTTTTTCTATGTATTATTTTATTTATTTATATATAATTTTAAATGTATTTTAAATGATAAAATAGTAAAAAAGTACTATTATACATCTAGGGTCGACAATGTCGACCCTAGGAAGTTGACCTTAAATTTTCAGTTTGACTTTACACTTTAATTGAATAATTGTGAGTCCTATGTACACCTAGAGTCGATAATATTGATCCTAAAATTTTCCCGACCGTACGTCTTTGTTTTGTTGTAGTGAATGTTGTTTATAACTGATACATATGGGGACATACTTAAGACAGAATGTTCACTACAAATTATAAGGTTATGTTACTTATGTAGATTGCCTTTTCTTTATAACAAACGGCTTTTTATAGCTATTTTGTCAATGAAAATGTTTTATAATGACGCAAATCGTTGGAACCATAGCAGTGACTAGAAGGTGCAAAAGTATACCGTCATGAAAGAAAGAGAAAAAAACTTGACACTTATTGAAAATGTTATCTATTATACTGAGGAGTGAAGATAACCAAATGAATTAATAATAAATCTACTTCTAACTAAAACATACGTAGTACTACTAGTTTATGTTGTTACGATACGTGTCAGTCATTCAGCCCCTTTAATCTAACGATGCATGACTCGACATTAATCTCTATCCTTTACCGCCATGCAAGCACCACCTTTATAAAAACACATTTCAGCGCAAGCCTCAACTTAATCTTAACCCTAGTTAATCATGGCTCAAAACCAAGCATACCAACACCGTCAACAACAACCACACCTCTCACACCAGGTTGCAAAAGTCACGACCGCCATGACGCTAGGCGGGTCACTTATCGTCCTCTCGGGCGTCACGATGGCCGCCACGATCATGGGACTTGTTCTCTTAACTCCGCTGCTTGTGATATTTAGCCCTGTGTTGGTTCCAGCTGTGTTCACGTTCTTCATGTTAATAGCTGGATTTATGACATCAGGAGGGCTGGGTGTGACGGCTACCTATGTTTTCTTCTGGTTGTATCGTTATGTAAGTGGGAAACACCCGATTGGGGCTGATCGATTGGACTGGGCTCGCCAAAGGATTGCGGGAGCAGCAGGTGAGGTCAAGAACAAGGCGCAGCATTTGGGACACCAGACTGGTGGTTATGACCACTAGATCATCGTGTTTTTAATGTTGTAATGATGTATGTGCTAATGTTTAATCGTTAACTCACTTGTATGTTTTGATGTTCTTTTTTCCTCTTAAGTAATGAATGGATGTTACTACGTGTTTACTTAACAATTTTGGGAATTCATATTTGAAACAACTCCCTAAAACCCGCCAAACGTAAAGAAAAAACATAAGCTTTTTCTTCGACAATGGTTCACAATATGATTAACTTGGACCAAAAGCTTTGCCGCAGACTCGCCAAAACTTTCGCCACTATTTGACTTTTTACATTTTCACTAATCGCTTGCCTCCCAAAATTTCCCACTTAAAGTTTCGTCGCTTAAACACTAACAACGTCGTCTCAATATGATACAACGCGCGGTTTGAGTTGTATCGAGATAGGACATCGCTCAAACTCTTTAAAAGATGCATAATAAATGGATCAGAAACATATTTGACAAAAGACATAAATCATTCATTGATCAATCATTTGGTATTATATTACGTTACTGAAGAGTTGTTTCAAGCTTGGCTTGTAGCTCCGGTTCGTAGGTTATGAGTTCATCAAGTTTAGAGGTGGCTAAACGGGGCGGGTTAAATAGGGGGGGGCGAAACGGATGGGTAAACGGTCGTAAGCTAAAATGAGAAAAAAAACATATAAAAGCATAGAATCAAAACTAAAAATATTTGTTTAAAAGCCGGGATAAAAACTAAATATAAAATATAAAAACTAAATATAAAATATTCGTCGAATAATATAACTAGTATTTTATATGTGCGCCCATTAAGTCAATAAGTTTCTTACATATGCGCTCATTTATCGTATTAATAATAAATAATAGACAAAAAATGCTCTATTTTTTTAAAAAATAGGCAAAAAGTTCTATATTTATCAAAATGGAAAAAATTTGCGGCCTTTAATTAAGTTTTATGATTAAGTTTTCATGTACATTACTTTATAATTATAAATAGTTATCAAGAAAGACATATAATAACCGACGAAATTTTATCATTTAAAATGATATCATGACCTAGTAGGTCCTTAAACCGTCACTTCCATACCACCTTTGTAAAACTTCATCTCTAGTCTTCATCATCTTATTGTCGACTCAAGCCGTCACTTATATACCACCTTTGTAAAACTTCTTCATCTCCAATTTTCATCATCTTACATGTCAACTGTCATGAGCTTCTTTTATCCCTTTTAAAAAAATTACCTACTATTAATTCAATCATTTAAACAATGTGTGCGCTCTTTCTCAAGTGGTTTGGTTTCTTTTTCACAAAATCCAAAGAAAAAAAAATTATGAAAGAAAAAAACCGAATAATTATTTTTTCTTTTTAGTACTTCTATAATGTTTTGTGCACATATTACCACCATTAAAAGATTTGAATTTGAAAGATCCTGATTTTAGTCTTCTTATCTTCATCAATAAAATACACTAGTTAGTAGCATTAGTGTCTTATGTTTATTTCTGATTTGAGCTTTCATGATTTCACCGCTTCAACTGCAAGGAAATATTAAATTACATAGTTGTCCAAGCTCGTTTTATGGATTACGAGTCCATTAGGTTTTATAATTAGATTTTCATGTATCTTATCATTATATATAGTTATCAGTAAAGAGATAATAACCGACCGAGTTTTATCATTCAAGAATATATAGCTGAATACATAAGTCGTAATATAATTCTTAATATGATATAAGGAAAACTACAATTTCGTCCCTTGACTTTTCAAAAACGGAAATTTTACCAACGAGTCCAAACAAAAATCAATTTTGCCACTATACTTGCATTTTTCATACAAATGAGCACCCAGGTTAACGTTTGATAACGTTCGCCCGTTTTTCTCTGTTAAATCCCACACGTGCCACGCACGTGAGGGTATTTTAGTCATTTCTCATCGTTTACAACCTACCCACCTTTCCTTTCATGCAAAAATCGTCCTCGAAAGGGTTTTCCCATCATTCATGCCACAACCACTGATTTGCACAACATGATTGGTTGTTTGACACTTCATTTCAGCTAGTACCAAAATGAACTCCCCATAAAATGATGATAATGATTAAGTATTATCGCTTGATATAAATGATTTTTCAAACTAACGCCTTCATCCGTCCCTACAACAACCAACATAATGTTGGCAACACTACTACCATCAAACTCATAGTTGCATCAAAAAATCCGATTACTGATAACCCCAATGTTGATTATTGTGCTGAAAATCCGATTAGGACCACCACCACCGAAACCATGGTTTTAACGCAAAACCTAATTGTTGATAACCACAATACTGATAATTGTGATGCAATACCGGTTAGAACAACCACCACCACCGAAACCATTGTTTCATTGCAAAAACACATTGTTGATTATTCGGATGCAAAAATGGTTAAGATAATAACATGCCCCACTGGTATTGTTCAAGCAGCCAAAATCCGTAAATTAACGGACATTCGAGATTGTGCCCAGGAGGTCGTGATGTCCAAACAAGAGTATATTAGGAAAGTTTTCCATAAGAACCGAGCCATAAGGCCTCGGGTTGGTTTCTTGCTGCCCAGCCGTGACCACTAGGTCACGATGGTGTTTTCTTGGTCGGCTGAGAACTGCAGCCCCAAACAGGGAAGGACAGCCGCATCATTGGTGGCCTTGTTAGTAAACAACCATGAATAAATAATGTTAATGCAAGTAATGCCTAAAAACATTATTAGTGTTAACTAATCTTTCTTAGTTTTGATCACAACAAACCATACAACACATTTAGTGTAGAAACACAAAATGAATTATTTAACTAACACTATCATCAAGGTAATAATCATATCACTAACCTTTCTTAATCATACTTAGTGATCATCAAAATTATTATCCTTAAAACTCACGTTTGCTAATAAGACAAAAGTATTTTTAATAAACTTTCTTTTTTAGAAAATGTTTTATTAAATTGGAAAATGAAAATTTGAAAATGGCATATTCCAAATGCTGTTAGAATATCCTTTGAAGGGTTTAAATACCTCAGATATTCCCACCCCACTAAAAGACAAAAAACGGAGCGGAGTTTAGTGGCGGTACCTTAAGTACCTAGGCGGTACCTTATCGATAAGGTACCGCGGGGTGAGATAAGGTACCGCGCACAGAAGACCGTTATAGATCCGTTATACTTTGTCTCCTTTAAATAGTGGGTCAAATCTCATTTTCCAGTAAGCCTCTTGGACGATTTTCTCAGCCCTTTTTCTATTTTCTATAGCATAATCATTAGTAAATGATCACTTAATTTGTTAAGGATGTTTATATATGATTATCCTCTTGATCCCCTCCTTTACCATGTCCAATGAGAAGATCACTCACTCACTAGTGTTGTGATAAAGATGAATCTATGAGCTAGTCATATTCATCATGATACCCCTTTTTGTTTTAGGTCAATCCAATGTATTTATGAATACTTGGACTAGTTGTGTTCATCCAAGTTATTTGTGGATACTTGGATTTGTTGTGTACATCCATTGCATATGTGTTTGCTTGGATTTGTGTTGTGTAAATCCAAGCTACATGTGTGTACTTGGATAAGTCTAGTTGAGTTGTAATAGATTTGTTTAGGAGTTCTCACTAAACTATAAAGTGATGTGGTTGTGTCTTGTGAGTTCTCACTAAACTTTAAAGTGACTAGTAGTTGTGTTGTGTGAAGTTCTCACTTAGATTCAAAGTGAAGAGTCGTGAAGATTGGTTCTAGCTTTCGATTAGAACTCGACATATAGCCTTGTGTCGTAAAATGATGAAGTAGGCAACGTCGTGAAGATTGGTTCTACCTTTCGATTAGAACTCGACATCTAGCCTTGTGTCGTTAAATTGTGAAGTAGGCAACGTCGTGTAGATTGGTCCTAGCTAAAGATTAGGTCTCTACATTTAGCTTAGTGTCGGAAAATAATGTAAGCAACGTTGTAAGGTTTTCTCCGCCGAGAAGGGAGCTTGTGGATATAGTGGAAATCTCGAGTAGGTGTACTCGAGGAGTGGAGTAGAAACGAGGATAGAGCCTCGTTGTCGAACCACTATAAATCTTGGTGTCTTACCACTAGGTTGTCTCCTTCCTTGCTCTTTACTTATTTCATTATTATTATACTTGCTTATTATTCTTCCTAGTGCATTTCAATTGAACCTAATCATTATGCAACTTAGCTTTAAGTAAAAGATAGTTTTGACACAAACCAAATTGAAAGTAATTTTAATTTGGTCACCAATCGAAGAGAAACTATTCAACCCCCCTTCTAGTTTCTACAATTGGTATCAGAGCGATGGTCACTCAAGATCTTTGAAGTATATTGTACTTTAAAACTTGGATCGATCCATTGTCTCCTCAAATTAGAAGGTCTAGTTGTACTAAAGTTTCTCTTTGGTCAAAACTATGTTTTCTTTGAAAAATAGGTCTTTTGATTAAAAATATTACATCCCACTTAAGATTAGTAGCCTTTATGCATTTTAGATATACTCTTGAAATGTATCTACTAGTTTGCATCTTGCTTTGTGTAGGTACTCATGAAGATCAATCAATTTATTGGTTATGGATTGAGTTACTTGCACTTGTAGAAGAATCATTTTCATTGATCTTTAACATCTTTGAACAATGATACCAAGATGATTGGGAATGATACTAGTCCTTGAAGACTTAGTACTCATCATAGTCATTGATTGGGCATAGCACTTGTTCCTTCATGGATTGCTCTTTATGGCCAAGGTACGCTCTCGTTCTTCCACACACCCTTTGATCATTCTTTTGATCATTACTTGACTATGTGCTTGTTCTTGTCATCCTTGCCTTGACATTTATTTGTGGTTTGTGTTTCTTTTCTTTTATCCTCTCAAACCTTCATTGCTTGGATACTTGACTCACTATGGTGATGTAGAGTGAGTTATAGAAAGCTTAAAGTATCAAGCATGATTTCCATAGTTTGCACCCATACGGTTAGTAGGCCCTTTGTGGGAGAGAAAGTGAATTAACACTTTGCTCATATTTTAGTTTAGACTAAGACTATTATTGAAAGTGATCTTAGTCTACACTTGAATAATTGCTTTGTGCTTATTCATTACCAAAGCCGTTTATCGTTTCGCCAGAAAGGCACGTCTTAAACCACTATATATGACACAAGCTCTTCGTTTCTACTACTTGAAGATTGTCATTAATCCCTTGAGCATTGATCCTAGTCTTGATTCACTTCTCTTGACTTCTCTACACTTAGTCGTTTTGCTACGAGTAGTCGTTTGTCCGTTTCGGTTCTTTTCGATCTTGATTTAACTCGTAATCCTTCATTAAGGCATATTGCTTAGTGTTATGGTGATCCAATGATATTCTAAAAGGCTCATGATTTAATTTTAAGTATTTTAGAAAAACTGGATTTTCAAAATTTCACGTTTTTCAGAGATAGAAACCTGCCTCTGTAGGCGGTTCCTTATCTCCGCGGCTCAAAACCCGCGGTACCTTATCAATAAGGTACCGCGGGCAGTAACTTTTGTCAGAGCGCCAGTTTGTGTTTTTTATTCTTTTTCAAACCAAACTCTCTCTCTCCCAACAACACACAGCCGACGGGTTTTACCTTTTCCACCATTGTTGAAGCTTCCAAAACCTTCAATCACTCAAATTAATTGATTCCAAGTTGTGGGTTTCACTCATCCATCATCTAGCATCAATTAATTGTAAGTATTTTCTTTCAATTTCATCTATTTTGTTCTAGGGTTCATCCTTTCATAATTAGGGATTTTTAAAATTGAAATTGAATTAAAACCTTAATGGGAATGTGGGTTGACATGGTAATCTTACTATGATTCCTTAGGTTGATATTCATTCAGATTTCACTAAAACCCACTTATAGAACAAATCCAAATTTAGGCTAAATGATTTTGGTTGAATTATGGATTTGAGATGAACCCATGAACAAGTAGGTAATGACATTGTTAATGCTTACCTAAAAACCTTGTTTTGAAAAACCAATGTTCTAATTCATTGTTGATCTAACATTGATCATGTGTTCTTGGTCAATGATGGAATAAACACATTATGAACATGAAAATGATATGGAATCAATCCTATGTTTGTCAAGAAATTGATATAACACATTTTCATTTTTCGTTTTTCTTTTTGATTTTCATATGAGTGATTGGAGAAATATTGTCTTGTGTTTATAATTAGGTACTAATCATGCCTTCACAATACCAAAAGGATCATCAACTCACCAAAAAGTATATGCCAAACCTATCCGACTTTTTTCACTCAACTCACCTTGCCCATACTTTTTCCTCTCTCCAATCCCGTTGCTTTCATGAGGGTAGAGTTGTTCAAGAGGATATCAAGAATTATGTCTACATCAAGTCCATGTTTGAACACATTGGATTTGATTGTTTGTTGAACATTAAGGAAGACATCTATCCTCGATTCCTTTTGGAGTTCTTTAGCACATACTCTGTCATTGAAAACAATGATGGAATATTCGTTAGGTTCATCTTGAAAGATCAACTCATTCAATACTCTCTCGAAGTGTTTGGTCAAATTCTTGATGTACCATTTGTGGGCACTTGTCGCTTCACGGATAAATGGAAGCTTAGTGCTCTCCTTGAAACCGACAATTGTCCTCCAAATGATCATGAGGAAATTGATCTTGACTTCATTGTCGACGTTGTCTCCAAAAAGCGTAATCGACCCGTTAAGAGAAGCCTTCATACTAAGGTACGTTCGGTGAAACGTCATGAGGTTCTCTTGAGCGACCTTAATGATAATATGGTTCAATGGACCAATATCCTTAGGGAAAATGTGTTTTGTCTTGGTGGAAACCGGGATCATGTTCCAGCGTGTTTATTGCATATGTTATATTGCATCTTTACCAACACCAATTACAATTTGGCATATTTTATCGCTCAACGGATCAATTATGCTATTCATAAGCCTAAAACAAACCTCCCTTACGCAATGCTTCTCACTCGCCTTTTAAAAGGGTTGGCCGTGATTTTCCAAATCTTGATCTTTCTCAATTTCATCCGGTCAAACGGGTCATGCTACCTATTCGAGAGGTGTATAAGAGAAAGACAAGATCTGACCGTAAATCCGATCAACAAGAGTTCAGTGATGAGGACATGGACATGCCAACAAGTGATGGTGATGGCATTGGCACAAGTGCTCCCATTGACTCTTCGAGTTCTTCTCACCACTCCACAAACTCTTTCGTGGATGGTTTAGATGACATTGCTTCCCCTCCCCACCATTCCTCTAGTGAAGTTCCTAATAATCTCAATTTGGAGGAACTTTACCGTCAAAATCTTCGAACCCGATGTGATTTACATGAACACCGGATTGAGTCAAGAAAGGGAATCAAGTATCTGGGAAAAATGATCAAGGATTTAGACAAGAAAAGGAGGTGAAGACTTTGAGTTATGTCAAAGTTTGGTTATCTGTTGCAGCTTAAACATTTGCTTATTAACACTTTGGTTTAGTTGTTTATTTACTTATGTTGCATGTTTGGATTATTACTTATTTTGATCCTAAATGTTGCTCTTGCAATAATGTTTGTGTTTTACATAGCTTTGTGCATGCCATATGATAGTTAGCTTATTAAATTATGATCTGCAGTTAACTTTGGCTTGTAAAACCTTTGGGAAAAATCTGGGTTTATCAAAAACTGAAATGGGAAATTTTTGAAAACCTTCTGGACGCGGTTCCATATCGACCCGCGGTTCCTTATCGATAAGGTACCGCCGGTCCTAGATATGGAACCGCCGGCCACTGTGCACGACAGCATCTTTGCTTTACACTGTTTTCTTAATTTTGTGTAAACCTTGCATGATTTTCAGTAATAAACTGCACATTTCCTAAACTAGGGTATCTAAATTCATTATTCACCTAAAATGATTTTAACCCATTACTAGTTTGGATCATCCCCTCAACCATTTAAACCCACCTTGTTTGCATGTTCTTCACACATCAAACATACTTTCCTAAACCTTAAACCACCCTAATCAACCATGGTGTGTACCAAAACCTCAAACACTTCCAAGACCTCCACCCCAAGAAAAACACTCAAAATAAGGGTTAAGGTAGCTAAGCCTAACTCTTCACCTTTCCATACACCTAATAATGAGAATGCTCCTATCCTCATTTCTTCATCACCTTCTCCACCTCTTGCACCATGCAAGACCTCCTCCACCCATGGTACTAACCACTCCATTGGTTCTACCTCCTCTTCATTCAATTCTAGAATGAATAAGCTTTCCTCACCCTTCACTCCAAGTGCACCCTTGGAAGTGACCACACAACCTCAACCAATCCAAAGCATTCCTTTTGGGAATGAATTTGATGACACTTTGGTGACTTCACCATTTACCCCTCACAACTCACCCATTTCACCCACCTTGGAGGATTTACCTCCACACTCACCCATTTCCCCTTTGGGGAACATGCCTCCACTTTCACCCACTTCACCATTGGAGATCTTGCCTCCTCCACCTCCACCTAACTCAAACATCCCAATTTTGGGTGTCCCTCTTTCCCTCCTCTTGGATGATCCTTACTTTGGGTTTCAACAAACTCATGGTCCTAGATGTCCATGTTGTCTCTACAACCACTTCCTCATCCAAAACCTAAGGATGGATATGTATGGACTTCATAGGGGTTTGCAAGATTTCTTGCTTACTTTGTTCTCCATGCCTCCTCCTAGGAGATGAATGATGGAGTCATTTCATAATAAGAGTTTTCAACAACAAGCCAAAGAAAACTATTTATCTAGATTTTATGATAAGCTAGCTATGTATTAGTTAGTTTTATTTATCTTTGTTCTTGTTTCCTTATTAATGAATGTTTCTTGTTGGTGTGTTATGGATTTAGCTTTGTATGATTCTATCCTTTTGTGCACACTAATCAACTTCAATTTGAAATTAAAATTAAACCTAAATCTATCACAACCCCTAAAACTTGACTAAAATTGGTTCAAAATGATATCTAAATTATTTTGTCACTCTTTGTCAAGACATTCTTTGTGAATGTGTTGCATTATGCAACCCTAGCACATTTTGGTTCTAATAGAGGTAAAAATCCAAGATTTGCAACTTTTTTGAAAAAGTCTTAGTTTTTCCCAAAACCCAGGAAAAACTTGGTTTAAAGTCCTCTGGACGCGGTTCCTTAAGGACCCGCGGTTCCTTAGTGATATGGAACCGCCGGTCCACATAAGGTACCGCGGGCAGAAAGTGATTTTTGACGAATTTTTGGTCAAAACCTTTAAACCCTATTCCCAGTCAAGATTCCTTGTTTACTCAAATTGACTAAACATTCCTTGACAATACACATTATGTATTCAAATTCTTACCTTGATTACATTTTACTTATACCCCAACCTTGAGATTTCATTCTCACACCTTCCCAACCTTGAGAATTCATTCTCACATAACCTTGAGATATCATTCTCACACTCTCACAATGCCTAACTCCTACATTCCTAACCTTGACATTTCTTTGTCACAACCCCACTCACCCAAAGCTTGCTCATCCAAGCTTTCTAAGAAACCGAAAATCTCGGTTCGACCCGTTTGGGTTAAGAATGAACCATCTTCGTCCAAACCACCCAAAAAACCTACCTTCTCTCCAATCAAGTATTGGAATGAGACTTACACCATAAACCCCATCACCGGAGCAAAAGAACATGTTCCACCACCACCACAATCCTTTAATACCCCCAACTCAATGACCTTTCCACCTTCCCAAACCTAACAAGGCATTGTGAAAACACTCCCAAACCCTTTACCCCACCACCACGAAACCCTAAGTTTGATGCCATACCCACATCAAACAATTTTGTGTTGCATCATGGATCCTCGTGTGATTGTTGCCGTTTTCAACAAATTGAACTTGCTCGTGTGTATGAGAAGTTAAATTTTCTTGAATTCCTCCTCACTCGACCTCCTATTCAAGTTTTCGTTCCGGTGGACAAAACTTCGAATGATGCATCGTCGTCTTTTTAGTTTTATTTTTTTAAGCAATCTTGGAAAATATCACTATTAGACTAGCTTATGCTTAGTGGTTTATTTTCCATATGTATTGCTTTTAGATATTCATACTATGTGTATGACTATCCTCTTTGTCGTATTTTTTTTAACTTTTATGTGCTATCTAATTTGTTTTATTTTTGAGTTGATCTTGGTTAAATTTTTACAATTGCTTATGGGTGATTCCATCAATTCTAAAGCTTTAACCCATTGACAAGCTTATCATCTTCATTATATTGAAGTTTGATTTTGTCAATTACCTATTTGGACATACTTAGCAAAATACTTGCTTCTAATTTGAGATTTCTTCTCTTTCTCCATCTCAAGTTACTTAGTAGGTAGTGATCATATATACATTGGTGTTTCTTTCCTTTCTACTAACCTTTGTGTAGCATGTCACCTTAGCTCACAAACTTGGTGCCCCACGCTAGGGGGAGCAACCACCAAGGGGGAGCTACTAGCAAAGTTTGATGCACTTCAAAGACTTATGCTAACCTTTTTGCTATGACAAAGGGGGAGAAATGATAGTGATAAACTAGTTAATAATTCCATAGTTTGTGTTTATATGTAAATGAGTTTATCGTTTGTCGTAATCAAAAAGGGGGAGATTGTTAATGCAAGTAATGCCTAAAAACATTATTAGTGTTAACTAATCTTTCTTAGTTTTGATCACAACAAACCATACAACACATTTAGTGTAGAAACATAAAATGAATTATTTAACTAACACTATCATCAAGGTAATAATCATATCACTAACCTTTCTTAATCATACTTAGTGATCATCAAAATGATTATCCTTAAAACTTACTTTTGCTAATAAGACAAAAGTATTTTTAATAAACTTTCTTTTTTAGAAAATGTTTTATTAAATTGGAAAATGAAAATTTGAAAATGGCATATTCCAAATGCTGTTAGAATATCCTTTGAAGGGTTTAAATACCTCAGATATTCCCACCCCACTAAAAGACAAAAAACGGAGCGGAGTCTAGTGGCGGTACCTTAAGTACCTAGGCGGTACCTTATCGATAAGGTACCGCGGGGTGAGATAAGGTACCGCGCACAGAAGACCGTTATAGATCCGTTATACTTTGTCTCCTTTAAATAGTGGGTCAAATCTCATTTTCCAGTAAGCCTCTTGGACGATTTTCTCAGCCCCTTTTCTATTTTCTATAGCATAATCATTAGTAAATGATCACTTAATTTGTTAAGGATGTTTACATATGATTATCCTCTTGATCCCCTCCTTTACCATGTCCAATGAGAAGATCACTCACTCACTAGTGTTGTGATAAAGATGAATCTATGAGCTAGTCATATTCATCATGATACCCCTTTTTGTTTTAGGTCAATCCAATGTATTTATGAATACTTGGACTAGTTGTGTTCATCCAAGTTATTTGTGGATACTTGGATTTGTTGTGTACATCCATTGCATATGTGTTTGCTTGGATTTGTGTTGTGTAAATCCAAGCTACATGTGTGTACTTGGATAAGTCTAGTTGAGTTGTAATAGATTTGTTTAGGAGTTCTCACTAAACTATAAAGTGATGTGGTTGTGTCTTGTGAGTTCTCACTAAACTTTAAAGTGACTAGTAGTTGTGTTGTGTGAAGTTCTCACTTAGCTTCAAAGTGAAGAGTCGTGAAGATTGGTTCTAGCTTTCGATTAGAACTCGACATCTAGTCTTGTGTCGTAAAATGATGAAGTAGGCAACGTCGTGAAGATTGGTTCTACCTTTCGATTAGAACTCGACATCTAGCCTTGTGTCGTTAAATTGTGAAGTAGGCAACGTCGTGTAGATTGGTCCTAGCTAAAGATTAGGTCTCGACATTTAGCTTAGTGTCGGAAAATAATGTAAGCAACGTTGTAAGGTTTTCTCCGCCGAGAAGGGAGCTTGTGGATATAGTGGAAATCTCGAGTAGGTGTCTTCCCACTAGGTTGTCTCCTTCCTTGCTCTTTACTTATTTCATTATTATTATACTTGCTTATTATTCTTGCTAGTGCATTTCAATTGAACCTAATCATTATGCAACTTAGCTTTAAGTAAAAGATAGTTTTGACACAAACCAAATTGAAAGTAATTTTAATTTGGTCACCAATCGAAGAGAAACTATTCAACCCCCCCTTCTAGTTTCTACAAATAACATAATCAGTGGGTTAGTGTCGTGTTTGGTTTGTATTCAAGAGACCGAGAGCTTAAGCTCTCGGTATAGTGTTTTTGGCCCAGCCGGATGCAAACTGACCCTCAGCAGGGGGTAAACGAATAAGGGTTGTCGGGTTTTGCTTGATTAATCTGGATGGGTGCCTTTTTAATCAGCCGTGAACCAACAGGTGGGTTGTTGGCTTTTCGAACAGCAGAAACAAACAATAAGGGTGCGTTTGACTTTTAATATAGTAAACAGTGGGAACTAAATCAAAGAAACAGTGGGAACTCATATAATATAGTAAACAGTGGGAACTATATCAAAGAAACAGTGGGAACTCATATAGAAAGCAGTGGGAAGTCTAGACAGAAATAATAGTAAGTTTTAAAATGAAATTAGTGATAGTTTTGCGACAGAACTTTCTGTCGCAGGACTGTTTATTGACAGTTTTGAATTTCAGCTTTTATTGACAGTTTTTAGCGACAGTTTTTCTGTCGCAGATTTAAATAGACAGATTTTATATACTTTGTTGATTTGTTTAGTGCGACCGAGAAGGGGTATCTCAATAGGCTCGGGACATAATTATAATAAATAAGATGAAGATTTTTATATTATACCTTTTATTACTTATATTTTATAAATGTTTAAATTGCATTTTAAAAAGGAATTAAATTAAAATAATTTGTAATATTTAAAAAAGGTATGATTCTATTATAAAAAATTAAAAGATTTTGAATACTTTATAACTTAGAAAACCTTATATTAATTACGGGTTACTTATTATAGTATTAATATCACGTCAGAATACGTTTGTATCGTAACTATTATTAGGCCGTTAATATACTAAAAGAATTATTATAAGTTCAGATTCATCAGTTAAAATACGTATAGATTTCCAGAATAAAATAAATAAATGAGAAAGCCAATAAGAACAGTAAATTCAATACAATCAGATAACTTATTCGCGTCTATTATTATTGTAGCTTTCGTGAAGCCCGAGTAGTATTTCGTTCAGTCTTCCATTCAGTCAGTTACTGGACTAGAGATTTTACGTCCTTTCAGTAAGGACTTCCCTTCTATGCATGATTAGGATTTTTCGTCTGCAGCCAATTGTTTTCCCTATTTATATGTTATAAGAATTATCAGAAATCAGTTTTATAATTAAGTTAAATTGTCTGAGCCTTATATACAAGCATAACCAGTCAGTAGTACTAGTTACGGAGGTACCGTAACCATGACACTTGAGGTACCGGTGTCGTGACTCACATGCAGGAGAGTGATATCATGCATCGTCCCACTCAGCTTAGCTTGGTCGTTTTTTCAGTATTATTAGTGGGGCGTATGGATGCATCCTAGGCTTATCAGTTTACTGTTATCAGGTGAATGTGGTTTGTGCTCTACATCCTTCACGTTGGAGTTGATCCCTCCACCTATCACATTATTTAGAGGTCACCCCTCTACAGCATGACGAGGTCACCCCTCTAGTTATTCATGCACAGTTGTTACAGCACATGACCTATATAAGCTTTGGCAATTAAAATACAGTAAAAGCATGTTCTCAGATTTAATAGTTAACAAGTTAGTTATATATTTATAAATCAGATATATCAGATTTGACATAGTTTGCTCCAAATTATCATAACAGTTTTAGTTCAGTATTTGTTATCAGTTCTATTCCCGCATAGTATTATCATGCTTCATATTCGTTCACTGAGCGTTATGCTCAGCCGTAGTTTCCTTTCATGTTTCCAAACGGCAGGTACACAGGGACGATCTTAGGACTTCTAAGAGAGTACGTGCATCGGATGGGAGCTAACCAGACTCCTTTATTTTATGCACTCATACATTTCTTTGGTTGTTTGGACACTGTTTCATCCTTTTTCTTTCAGTACTTAATCTTTATATTTGATCTTATATTTGGATTGCTGATGTTTGATTCCGGTAATTCCGTTATGTTCAGTTAATGTTTAATACATTGCGTTGCATGCTTGATGACACACCATAAATGCACGTAACGGTTCACTTATCCAAGTGGGGTGTTACATTACTCCTGTAGAAGGAAACACGGGAATATTAGAAGCTGGTTTTGATTTTGCCTTATCTTTAGTGACCAATGTTTGAGATGGTTTAGTCCTAGGGCCCTTGTTAAGTGGTGTGACAGCAATGAGGTTCCTTGTGATTGCACTAGAGGACGATGCTAAGACAGTGGCTGCGTTATCCACAACATTCTTACCTTTTAGGGTACGAAGTGTTTCCTTTAACTCAGTTAAAACCAAATTTTATCACAAATTTGTTCCCTCAAATACGATATTTCCACCGAATTTCGATTTAATTTTTCAATCAATGATTGATTATGTGCAGTGGTATTAGCACATGCCGGTTTTACTGAATCAAAGAGTTGTGTATTTTTCTGTTTTAAGTTATCAACTTTGGAAAAAATCTTGGAAACTCGATTATCTAGATCAAGTTTAAAATTCTCAGCGGCCTCAAGTACGTTCACACGATTAATCTCCTTAGATTTCTCTATGTCTATCGGCAATGATTTAGCAACCTTGTCACTTGGCTGACTTTATTTTTGATTGAAAATCCAATCGAAAATTCTTTTGAAAATTTGCATCATCTATATTAACACCTTCGAAAGACGTTTCAAAAAGCTCTTGAATAAATTGTTGCTTACATTCAAGCGAAATACAATGTTTTGGATCTCATCAAAACGTTTTGAAAGCGAAAAATAAGAATCTTGAAGCTTTAAAAATTCAGCGTCAAATTTGTGACAAGTACTATCTACCACATTATCCACATATTCAACATTATTCACAATAGAATCATTATCAATACTTTTATTCACACAGACAGAAACAATATCATGAGACATCACTTGCTTCAGAAGCTGATCATTTTGACGTGAAATCCGTTCAATTTTAATTAAGCCGTTTTCATAAGCATCATCCATTTCATTGAAAACACGTTTAACTTCATCTATTTCCAAAACCAAATCTTGATCAATATTGCTAAAACAAGCTTTCATATTGTTTACAAACGGAACAATTTCGTCTCGAAATGCAGCTCTAGTGTGCTCAAAATTCCATTCACCTTCCGTTATGGCCGAAGCCGTCGTACATTCCTTAATGACCTTGTCAAAATCGGCAAAGTGTTGGTGCAACGCATTTAAGCTGTCTGAGACCTTACTTGTCGGTGGAATTAACTTAGTTAAATTCTTTTTGACAAGTGTAGAGACGTACTAGGAAAGTTTTCATTTGACAAACTTGGGGGCACAACAACTGATGATTGAGCTAATTTTGTTTGTAATCGAATACGTGTCTTTTTATTAAATTGATCTTTATTATGCTTAACATAATCAAGCTTATGGAATTTTGAAAGCATTTTAGAATAAGTTTCTTCCGCAAGTGACTGTGTCTCATCAGTACTACGAACATAAGGTGCTTCTTTCGATTTTCCAGTTAGGGTCACATCATAAAGACAAGGAATATATTCCTGAGCTTGTTTTGCATAACTAGGATTAGGTGGTAAATCTTGAAGACGCTTAAGTTCGAGTTCTTTAAACGATTTAGTTAAAAGATGAACCTTTTCTGTGGAAGCGTATTGTTTTAAAAGCTGTTGTTCCTTGAATTTAAGAAGTTTGGTAGCATTAATTTCTGATTTAAACTTTCTAGACTCGAGAGTTTCGAATCCATTTTAAGTTTCTGAAAATCATTTACAACCGACTCTTTTTCTTTTAATTCATTGGAAAGATTAAATTTTAATGATTCTATTTCTTTTAAGTGTTCAATCTTTTCAAAATGAAATTGGTCAAATTCAGAATAAGTTATTTTCTCTGCTTGAGGGACCATTTCAAAAGTTTTGACCTTTTCCTTATACAGCGCAAGCTCGGCGGTTAGGTTGGCATTCATGTTATCAATAATATGTTTAGGCACCATTACCAAATCACGTTGATCATAAGATTCCATACCCGTCGTAGCATTTGGTTGAGGTTCACTCAAATGTGTTGGATTAGATACCGCATCATATGAGTTACTAGTTCCCGAATGCTGTTCGAGGTTGTCATTTTCATGCTCAACATGATGTGGATTATCATGACTATTATTAGATGTGGTTGGTACCTCACTGACGACATCAGAACCGTAGTGAGAGAGATTAGCAACGAGTGCAGCTTGGGCTGAGTGAATGTCATCACACAACTACAAAAAAGTCCATGGAGAGTGGTCCAAAAGGCTATGGAGACTGGTTTTGTAGGACGTCTCTATGTGGAGGATCTCCTTGCTCGAAACATAAAGAGACTGGTTTTTAAACCAGTCTTTATTAAAAGAATCGACACTGGTTATCTTCATAAAAACAAGTCTCTTTAGAGATTGGTCTCCATACTAATCTCCAGAAATCAGTCTTTTTAAGAGCATTTAACCAGTCTTTTTATGGAGTAATAAAATGTGTTTTTTTCTAAAAACCAGTCTCTTTTTAATTAATTTTAAAAAAAAAATTAGAATTTTTATTAAATTCCAAATTTTACAAATTTATCCCTCTACAATGAAATAATATAAATACAAGAATTCTATAAAAAAAATAAAAATTAAAGGACTTGAATATTCATAAACAACAAATGTATGTAAATAAAAACAACTTTATAAATTGGAAGGATTAAAACCGTCAAATACATATTTCGAATCAAATTTGTTTTTATTTAACTTGTCGCCACAATGTAAACCAAGCTCCAACAATCGCGTTCAACTCTTTCTTTTTCAACGACACTCGTTATTCCACGGTACCTACAAGTAATTTAATCAAATTAACACAATAAGCTAGATAAAAGCAATAAAGGAATCTATAAGAGTATAATCAATGAAAATACTAGTTTTAATTTGAAGGTTGAAATTAGTACTACTAGGTCTAAATAACAATACTTAGAATTACAATTGGATTCTCTCTCTTTTGTGACATGGAGTATTAATGTATTATACTATTAATCAAACAGAACCAATAAGAAAACCATACTTGTAAGAGCAACCGTGCCGGTTATTGCCATAGCACTAACTTCCACAACAAGAAAGCACACAAAATCCCATTTGTTTTTCTGTATCAAAGACGCATAGTATTTTATCACAAGTAGGTCAATAAGAACAATAAAATAATCAGCGTATGGAATTCTCTGAAGTAGAGAGCAAAGCAACTTAAAAACAAACCTTCCCGATGCAATTAGATACCCAAGGGCAGTGATGGTCAAATTGTTCCACACAACGCTCACAGGTAGAACAATGCTTTACACATAGAGGTCAAACAATCTAAACATCAAAAAACAATTAAGATGGTAAGAATATCAATACAGAAAGTGGATGTTGTAACTTTGACGCGTTTAACTATGAACACGTGTATTTAGGCTATCTAATATCTTCAACGAGCTAAGACAGTAAAACAAAAAATAAGCTTAAAATGCAATGTGACAAATGGATCAAAAGATTGTAACTTTATTAAAGTTCTGAGGTTTTTTGACACACTAATTGATTATCTATGGTATTAGAGTTTGGGACAAAAAGTGTTTCGGTCAACACAACCGACACTACCAGAACATATGTGTTTATCCTATCCCATATTGAACCCTTTACCCAACTCACCCATTTTGCCACCTCTAACAGAATGTAATGGAAGTCGCCTTGAATCACTGCAACACAATTACTAAAGATAAATGATATGCATGACACTTACCTTACAAGTTGCACAGAGTTGAGTCCAGTTACCAGCTAGCAAAGCAGGGTCACGAATCTCAATCTTTAATAATGGCTCCTGCTCAATACAAAAACTATGAATTTCCGTAACTGACTGGAGAGTATACTTGTTTTCGTACACAAGAAAAATAATCATACGGGAAGAAATTGCAACAGAGTAAATCTTCCAGGGACAAAAGGTATGCGGGTTGAGTTAGGAAGATAATACACGACTTACATCATCTTTTGAGTCGTTTGAATCATTCCTGTTGGCTTTAATGAAACCGGGATTCTTCCTACAAAAACCACAAAAGGCCACCAACAATTTGGCCCATGTGAACCCGTTTGAACTTTAAACACCCTATTTAAGTATATTACGACCCATACAAACCTCATACAGGTCGTTTCAACTACTATGATTACCTTAAGCCCAATAGAAGAAATCTAACTACTATAAGTAAGATGAATAAAAAACATACCGATCAAGTCTCAGTCTAGTCAAGTCTCAGTCCATGTCAAATCAGGTCTCGACAAATATCAGTTACCTGAATAACAAAAAAAACAAAAAAAATGCAGATATTACAACTTACAAAAACATCATAAATTCATCATAAACAAATGCAGATATTACAAAAAATGCAGATATTACAACTTACAAAAACATCATAAATTCATACCTGCTTCTGTACGATGGCTATGGTGCCAAGTCATATCTTTTGCTGTCTTCTTTGACAAATATAACCTCTGAAGTCTAGGTGCAATGGGGAAGTACGTCATGACCAAATTAGGAACCTTGTATCTTCCATCATTACTGTAACGAGACGCCTTGCAAACTAGACAGTGTGTCAATGAAGAATGATTTTTATAAAACAGCATACAATAGTTTTTGCAGGCATGAATTTTTTTAACTGGTAGATTAAGTTTCCTCATACTCTTTTTGGTCTCGTAGAAGTTACCAACTAGTTTTTCGCCATCGGGTAATGATCGCTTCCACATCTGAAGCATACCGTCGTATGCAGATTCTGATATGTTGTATTCTGACTTCCAATTCAAGGCCTGTGTAGCAGCTTCTAGTCTGGATAACTTTTGACACCCATTCCACAATGGCTCATCAGCAGCTTGTAACATCTTATACATTTCCTTGGCATGTGGGTTTGGCTCTTCTTCTTCCCAGTTATTTGATTGAGACTGTTGGTGACCAAAATCGTTTGGAAACATGTTAGCCAACACCATGCGTGTACAACCATCATTTTCGTCATCTTCTATCTGACTAGAACATTGCCCCACGTTGTATGTAATTTGCGTTTGAGTCTCGACATGTTCCCTCCATGTTTCATAATCAGGCATGAATCCCCAATTCGACAAGTGCAACTTAACTTCTTCTCTTGTTTTGTATGGAGTAGCCTCACATTTTCTACAGGGGCATTTAATACGACATGTCGCCTCACCATCTACGGTTTTCTTTTCAATGTTTGCCGGATTAGAAATGACGACATTAAAAAAAGGATGTCCACAAGATTCAACCAATCTTTAGAGATATACCCATTTATTTTCCTATCCTTGTACATCCAGTCTCTATTTGTGTGTTTCGACATTATCTGCATCCAACCAAAAAACAAATGTAGTTAATAAAATCAAGATATACAACCTTAATATTAACCTTCTCTCTAATTGTTTTATTCTCATTTAAGCCAAATTAACCTCGAGTGGTTGTGAACATGTTACAAACAAATTGCTATGGCCTGCAATGAAGATTATTTTTTTACAAACAATTACATCTGTGACATGCTTCAATGAGTGTTTTAGATGTGTGCAAGGGGTAAGCTCGGTTACAGAACCGCGCCGACCCGAAACCGAGAGAACCGAGAACCGCGAAACATATATTTTTGGAACCGAGAACCGCACCGAAGAGCATGTTCGGTCCCGCTTCGGTTCTTAGTTCAGCTCGGTTCCGGAACCGAAGAACCGCCAAATTCTGAATAGCCCCGTCATATACATTTCTTCCAATTTCTCATTCTCATTGGTTGCCAAAAACAATAGTACGTATTAATTATGATTTTTGGATATCTTTGTGACAATGTTGCCACCTGTGAGCAAACTATTTACATATATATGAACAATTAACATCACATTCATGAACAAGTCTTAGTACGTCGTTGCAATTATGTTTTATCAATAAGAAATTCTTAGTAAGAATGTAACATGTGGTTTTATATACTTGTCAAAACTTTATCAACTGGATGCAAAATAATGGACACCAATGTAAGACGTTATTCAAATTGTTTCATAAGCTAGTTAAATGCGAATATATACAAAACTTGACCAGTTGAATACAAATCAATATAAATATTTAAGTTAAGCGGGTACAAAAGTTCATTTAATGGATGTTTAGAAAATTTCGGTTCCAATCAAGTAAGAACCGAAATACCCGAACCGAACCTGAGAACCGAATGGAACCGAAAGTCGAACTTCGGTTCGGTTCTCGGTTCTTTGGGTTCCGGTTACGTTCTTTGGGGTTCCGGAACCGCGCTCACCCGATTGACAGAAAGTAGAGATTATTACTAAATGGAGAAGCATTATGAAATTGACTAAATACCTTTATTTATTTATGTAAAAATCAGGTATGTATTTTCCTTTTATCTACCCAAATTTGTATATGAAAACAATCAAAAGGTTGAGTAACTAAAAGGGTAAGAGTTCAAATGAACTTTATTATAGTAACTAATAACCCCACAAGATCAAAAGATATCGAGTATGTGATGATATTGCATCAATTTGTTACAGACTCAGTATTGGGTTTTAAAAACATATATCTTTAAAAATTAGAAAATTGATTTATAAAGTAATGAGGTGACCTATACTCTGCAACTAACATTCGTATGATACCAATAATCATTTACAACCCTAAACATATAAATCAATAAGTCAATACCAATAACAATAACTTGAAAACTAAGCATATATTCTTGTGCAAAAATCTAAATTGAATAATTCAAGTTCATAAACCCTAAATTGAAAATCATCAAAACATAAAATTGAACCATAAACACATCAGATTGAAGATAAAATACGGAAAACTACCTGATTTGTGAAGCAATTGACTTCAATTAGGGTTTGTAATTGGTGGTTTTTAATTAAAAAATTATAATTGGTGGTAATTATAAGTGGGTTTTTTGTTTAAATGTTGTGAGAAAGAAGTGGAGAAGTAGGTATTGTTTGAAAATGAAAATGAATTACAGATCTTGAAAAAAGAATAGAGGGACATTTTGATTTTGGTGAAATTCAGAGCGGGACTTCAATGAAAATGGGGAGGGCGGCCTTTTTTTGGGAAAAATTTTGGGAAAGGCGGCTTGATTTTGGGGAAAACTTTGGATAAAGTACAGTATCTTTTTAATTTATAAAATGTATAAATGTATTTAACAAATTAAATCTATAAAATTTGTTTTTATAAATATCAAGAAATTCGAAATTAATTAGCAGGGGTGTGAGCATTTGGACGTCGGAACGGAACGTACCAGACCGGACAATTTCGGTCCGGTCCTCGGTCCGGAGTTTTAAACCATTTCGGTCTTTGGTCCAGTTGGTCCGGTCCGGTCTTACCAAAACCTGTCGATTATATCTAATAGGATCAGACCGGACCGAAGACCAAACCGGACCGGACCATTTTGGTCTGGTCTCGGTCCGGGATTTTGAACCCGTGATTTGGTGGCTCGTATCATAGGCAGCGATACCCTATCGAATCATATTGTGTGCAACGATACCTTATCGACTCATATCGTGTGCAACGATACCTTATCGACTCATATCGTGTGCAACGATACCCTATCGACTCATATCGTGTGCAACGATACCCTATCGACTAATATCATGTGCAACGATACCCTATCAAATCATATCGTGTGCAAAGATACCCTATCGACTCATATCGTGTGCAACGATGCCTTCGACTCATAGCGTGTGCAACGATACCCTATCGACTCATATCGTGAGCAACGATACCATATCGGCTCATATCGTGTGCAACGATACCCTATTGACTCTTACCGTGTCCAACGATGGGGAGGATGATTCTGGTGATGAGGTCGTATAAGTTATTTATCTTAGTTCAGGCGAATCTGATGTTGAACACGATACCTGTATATGATATATATATAGTACGTACATATGCCAGTTCGTATATAAGTTTTACACAATTTATGATTCTTAATTTTTTATGTATTAATGGTCCTTATAATTTAATCACCTATATACTTTATAAAGTCTAAAAACGTAATATGTTATAAAAACAAGTATGTACCGTTTAGTCCTTATAATTTTAAGTTTAAAAAAAATTAACCACAATCTATTAAAATAAAACAAGACTGGTTTTTTAAAAACCAATGTCTTAAAATGTGTAAAAACACTGGTTTTTTTAATAAAAAAATGGTGTCCATAAAACAAACACATAGAGACATGTTGTTATGTAAAAACGAGTGTCTTTACTTTTATAAAAAAGACTGGTTGCATCTTAAAAACCGGTTTCTTTAGAATTCACATTATGAAGGCTGTTTTTTTTCAAGAAAACCAGTTTCCATGCATTCCCTTCCCACCATTTTTGGTCATAGAGACATGTTTTTTCATAACCAGTCTTTTTAAGGGGGTCTCTTTAGCGTTTTGTGTAGTAGTGATGAGGCAACTGGTTCAAGTGAGTGTGTGTTAAGCCGTGTGGTGTGAGGAGGTCACAATGTCAAATCCTTATGTCCTTTTGCTTAACACGGACTTAATTTACCTTTTGGACAGAATAAGTTGTATTATAGCAGTTTGCATATAGCTAGTATAAGAACAAATATAAGCACAAGTAACAAGTTAAAACACACAAATACACTGAAATAGCGAATAAGCTATAAATCAAATATGAAAAACCTCAAATAACACTAGCAGTACAAATTTATTACCACTGCTAGTACTAATCCTATGGTATAGCGGTACTAATAGTGAAGTTTAAGCTTAATTATAAGCTAAAATTCAGCTCTAATATCTAAGCGCACCTCAAACATATTTACTTCATCGCCTATTCTAAGAGTATACAAAGTTTCAATTCCTTAGGTTTGACCCCTTAAATTGTTGTTGGTGTGTTGTGCAAAATGCTTGGTCAATTTTTGCCAAGTACTAACTAGTAAATGACTTAAATTGAGCTATTAGTGCATGGAACTTAAAGTAATACTTCTAAACCTCATAAAACAATAATACAAGTACATTTAAGCTAGATCTAACCAGTTTTAACAACTTAAATCCTAGATTTAAAGAAACTGATATGCAAATTGATAGAAACTTAACACTCACTACTACACAAAACGCTAAAAAGACCCCCTTAAAAAGACTGGTTATGAAAAAACATGTCTCTATGACCAAAAATGGTGGGAAGGGAATGCATGGAAACTAGTTTTCTTGAAAAAAACAGTCTCCATAATGTGAATTCTAAAGAAACCGGTTTTTAAGATGCAACCAGTCTTTTTTATAAAAGTAAAGACACTGGTTTTTACGTAACAACATGTCTCTATGTGTTTGTTTTATGGACACCACGTTTTATAAAAAACCCCAGTGTTTTTACACATTTTAAGCCATTGGTTTTCGGGAGATATCAAAGTTATTTGATTCAAAAACGGGATTTTATCTTACATATTGTAAAGGACTACACAAAAATCTGAGAACTGACGCGATCCAATTAGATTTATATTTAATTTTTTTAAAGATATTTGATAAAAGATTTATTAAATTATTTAATATTGTAATTATAGTTGTTTTTAAAATTTTAATAATGTACGTAAAAAAAATATCCAAATGCAATTATAAATATTCTTTGAACACGAACTATTCGAGGTAACCGATAATTTGTAATTATTTTAAATAAAAATGTAAACGATTACAAAAATTAGTCGAGTAGATACTCTACTTTATTGGAAAAACCATTCTAAAAACAACAGAACAAATTTTATAAAACAAATCAAATTTATCGATCTCGATCGAGTCCCGAACCACGTTTAAACGAATAAAAGGAAAGCTTAGAGAAATATTTACGCTTTCGACCTTCAACTATATACATTTTGCACTTTCATTTTGATATAAATAAAAAATAATAACCCTTTTATTCATTATATAACAAACACTAACCCTAATATTTACACACACAACACCTAGCCACCATCCTTAAACTTGCCGGCGCCTCTTTTTATTCCGGCCAGTTATTCCAGCCGCCGGAAAATTTCCACCATCACTAAAAAATTAATAGATCGGACAGATCTATATCATTCACCATTCGATCCTTCATTTATTATCTCCAAATCACCATTCTCGTAGTAATAAATAACGCCGCAACACCATAATACCGCCAGTCGTAGTAGCCACCATACAACTCAAATCACCAGCCCCTACCACCTTTGTGGTCTTTAACCACGTGTCCACCATCCTCAATCTTTCATCAGCGGCCACTGTTTCACCACCCACATCTCGTCGCCATTGCGACCACCACCAAAACCGACACCCTTTTACAAGTCGCCACAAAAGATCACACCCACCGTTGTTGATGTACCATCACTATCACGACCTTATCCGTGTTGTCCAACCATCACCATCCCACCGTGACAACAGCACCAACATCACCATCCCACCGTGACAACAGCACCAACATCGTGGTACCACTTACAGCCGTCGCTGTCGATGAAACCTCCACCATCGCAGATCCACCTGTTTCGGGGTGTTTACTATCAGATACGAAGATACCTGCGTCTATGAGGGTGTACGGGTCAGCCTAGACGTGTTTTTTTACAGAAGCAGCACCACGAGGGTGTTTGGGCCAGCGTATATGTGTTTGTTTATAGCAGCAGCCCCACGAGGGTGCGTATGTTTACGGCAGTAGCAACACCAATGGTGCGTTCGTTTACGGCAGTAGCACCATTGAAGGTGCGTCATGATTCCATGATAATATGTACTCACCTCTCATCGAAAAACTCAGATCTGCTACTATGCCTTTTTAGCCATGGAAAACGTGCATCCTAGTTGTTGTTTTTTTGGGCCCGACACTTTTTTTCAATGCAAATAAGTTTTTCTTTTAACTTTTAATACTATATTTAAGAAGAAAAAAAACACTTTTTTTAGACGCATATAAGTTTTTTTTTTAACTTGAATGATAGTAATACATTTTTAAACAAATAACGCAAACACTTTTCTTTAAATGTATGCAAGTTTTTTTTAGCTTGTATAATATATTTTAAATTTTAAATAGAAATTGGAAATACTTTTCTCTAAACGCATATAAGTTTTTTTTAACTTATAATATATATTAACAGTTTTTCTTTAGACGCATATAAGGTTTTTTTATTTAACTTGTATAATATTAGTGTATTATTAAATAAAAATTAGAAACACATAGTAAGTTTTTTTGTGAACTTGTATAACAACAGCGAATAAAGGGTGTGTTTGCTTGGCCAGCTGAAAACGCAGCAGGAGGCCGTTTGGTTTTGCCAAAAACATAGTGGGTGCGTTTGGGTCTGCAGACAGGCATATAAGAGCTGTTTGGATTTGCTGTTCACATCAATACGGGTGTGTTTGGGACTGCAGAACAATAGCAAGTAACGGGAGTGTTTGTTTGGTTCGGGCAGATTTGCATGCTTTTATCTAGCTTATTTTGTTATTTTGATTAAATTACTTATAGTTATCTTGGAATAACGAGCGTCCGCTGAATAAGAAAGCTTCGTTTACATTGTGGTGACAAGTTAAATAAAACCAAATTTGATTCGAAATATGTATTTGACAATTTTAATCCTTCCAATTAATAAAGTTGTCTTTATTTATATACATTTGTTGTTTATGACAATTCAAGTCCTTTAATTTAGTTTTTTTTATAGAATTCTTGTATTTACATTATTTTATTGTAGAGGGTTAAATTTGTAAAATTTGGAATTTAATAAAAATTCTAATTTTTTTTTTAAAAATTAATTAAAAAGAGACTGGTTTTTAGAAAAAAAACACATGTTTTTACTCCATAAAAAGACTGGTTAGATGCTTTTAAAAAGACTGCTTTCTGGAGATTAGTATGGAGACCAATCTCAAAAGAGACTTGTTTTTATGAAGATAACCAGTGTCTATTCTTTTAATAAAGACTGGTTTCAAAACCAGTCTCTTTATGTTTCGAGCAAGGAGATCCTCCACATAGAGACGTCCTACAAAACCAGTCTCTATTGCCTTTTTGGACCAGTCTCCATGGACTTTTTTGTAGTAGTGACTACATAAGTTTTTTTGGGTTTTATGTTTTTTTATACAAACAAAGACAGAAATAAGCTTGACTAATCATAGATGAACTAAAGCAACAAAGCCTAAAACCTATATGCAAGTAGTGAATAATTATGACCTAAACCTAAACACTCCTTAAATCCTTATCAGTTTTGGTAATCTCTTTTTATTAATGAAAGTTAAAGTTAGAAGTTCAAAATTGCCTAAAGTATTATAGACAACACTATCACAATCAGAACCAAAAGTAAGCAGTGATCATTTATACCAAATGAAAGGGTACAACTTTATACTTAAAAAAGTCAAAATCAAAATACAACCCAAACATAAGGAACATAAAGTTTTTACAAATGATGAAAGACAACATTTTCAATTGTTTTTACATGGATTATTTAGGATTTTAAAAATTCCTTCTTTACAATTTTGTCCCATGTGGTCATTGATGCAAACCCTAAGATGCAATTCCTTATTCCGGGTGGCCTTTTTCCTAGAACAACAGGTTATTCAACTTTCTTGTTGGAGCTCAATTTAGCTTTATTTTCATTAGAAGTTGAACATGGCCCAACGTGATCATTCACTTTATGCTTTTCAGTGTCGGAGTCTGACTCAATTGTTATTACTTCTGCAATTAAGATATGATTGTAGGTTAAAATCAAATGCTAAAATGGATATTTGGAACAATACACTTTTTTAAAAGCCTAGATTGACTAATGAAAATTTAGACAACAATATTTTTACCTTTCTTCAATAGCATTCGTTCATTTGCTGCTTGAAAAATCTTTTCTAGATTTTTTATCCTGATGTCAAGATCATCGAAGCCCTTTTCAGGACCTTTAAAATCTTCCATTGATGCACAAAAATTAGTTTTTTCTTTGTTACTCGTCATAGTTGTTGTTCTGGCGGTTGTATTTATCAGGATAATGCCCTAAATGCGATGGGTTGGACCCATATGTATGACAAATTGACTTTTGACTTTTTCAAATCATGTGAACCACATCCAAACACCCCTTAGGAAGAACCATAAACATAAAACTTCATTATCATTTCATAAGTGAAAAAGATAGTACATTAGATAATGATATAAGAATACAAAACATGTGATAAAACACCCATACAAACAACACCCCTTAATCACTAAGATGTGAAAGCATTCTAGTCATGAACACAGTGTTGGCTGTTGCGGAACAACGAGATCCTATCACCAGCTCGTTCAACTTCCACACCATTTTCTCATTACGCTCACGAGCGTTCTTCAATTCTACGGTACCTTAAACCGTAGGAATATAGCCCGTAAGAATGCCTACCTTATTGATCAAGAGGTTCTGATGGTTGATCCTCACCTGAATTTCATCAATTAGGACCTGAAGGTCCCTATCATCTGCAAGATTTTGTTCTCTTTCCCTGTCAAATTTAACAAACAACTATCTCTACATGCGAGACGAGTTTGCATCACGGGCCAATCTATCACACAATACCAATCTCCTAAAATCGCCGACTTGGTTTGCCATTGAATTATTAACTCTTGGGTTAAGTATAAGCTTGGGTTTGAAATTGTGGTTAGTGGTAGCGATATCTATAGGGTAGAGTGCAACTGACACTGATGATCATGAACCATCATGAATGGTGCTAAGAAGTATGCAACTTTGGTCCCTGGATCGAAGAGTCTGTTAATGTAAGTAGTGCCTAAAAACATTATTAGTGTTAACCAATCTTTCTTAGTTTTGATCACGACAAAGTACAAAGACATTTATCATCAAAGACAATCGTAAAACGAATTATTCAACAAACACTATCATCAAGGTAATAATCATTTAAGTCTTACACAAACTTATCTTAATCATGTTTAGTGATCATAGAAAGTGATCAACCTCAAAACTCAAATTTTGACAAATGTGACAAAAGATTTAATTGACTTTATTTTTAAGAAAATGTTTTATTAAAATGGAAATTGAAAATTTGAATATGTATGACAACCCATCACAAGCGTAATATATGTTATGTTTGAATGGAAGTGGAAAATCCATTAGAAATTTTTTCTTTTTATGCATTACTTGGTAAGATGAAATGTTTCTCACAACCTAAACTACCATATCAATATATTCATATATGCTGTAAATATTATAAGTATAAGTTTATAAGTAAATTAACAAGTACATTTATGAATAAGAACATCTCAAGAAATATAATGATACCCTAAATTCCCTTAGAAACCCTAGAATCCCTATAAATGAATGATGAACTCAAGGATTGTAAAAGTATGAATAAATAATACATATGAACAAGTGAAGAAGGAATGAGAAAAAGAACTATACTATCATATAGAAAGTATAAAGTTATCCAAAGAATAAGTAAAGTGTAAACCATATAAAGCTAAAGTACAAATAAGTGTACATAATAGTCTAGATTATCACCTAGAAAACCTTATAAACAATATTTCAAACAATATAATTATAAAAAAACTATGAATCTATAATCAAAACAGTATATTAGTTCTAATATACTATATCAAGAAGAGTTAAGCAATCACAGAGTACTAATATTCACTAATCTCAAGCTAATTACAAGAAAATGACCTAAAACCAAGATTAGCATATAAAATCCATTATATAATGAATTAAAGTATAATCTTTTACAACTACTTATAAAACTCAACTAAGTATCATGTTAAGGTAATACATTTGTATCAGTTTAAGTTACAAGTTAATAAAGCATAATATACAAGTTATCAAAACATAGGATCTTAAGCTCCCATAATTAACCCTAGATTATGATTACCCTATATAAACCCTTAAACTAAGAATGTAGAAACCATAGAAGTCATAAACATATCATATAAACCCTAGAATAAGTTTTATAAGGATATAAACCCTAATTTCCCAAAATAGAATATCATTACGATTAGTAACCTAGAAACCCTTATATTAAGAAATCTACATGGAATCATTACCTAGTCTTTTAGGACAAGTATACAAACACCCATAGTACTTCATTAATGTTATAAGATTATGTTAATACAATGCATGACTTCTAAATTAGGTACAAGATTTCAATGCATGACTTCTAAATTAGGTCAAAATAGGTATTTTCACTCTTTAGACATGTTTACTTAAACTAAGCTATCAAACCATGTGTGTGAAAACTCTTTGTAAACTTAAAAGATAATGTATAGGAACTAAATTAAGTTTACATTAGTATCTACTTGAAGGATAAATCCTTATACTAAGATTTAAACCTAGATCATTAGAAAACCCTAATCTACATAAGTATACTTCCTATTTTCACATCAAACCGTTGTTAAACTTCAAACCAATGATCTAAATATCTTAAATAGAATTTATAAACCCTAATTAAGCCCTAATCATTCAATAATCACTTTCCTAAGTCCCTAATCACCAAAATCACAAAGCATAAGTTACAAGCCCTAGTTTCTAAACCCGGTTTTGTATTTTCCCTCCAAAACTCATTTTAAACACTTTCCCTCCCATTACAAGTTTGAAATCAGATATTTACATGTTTTAGGATATTTTAGAAGTGTTGACAAGTAGTTTCATCACCTACTAGGGTGCTACACATCACCATTCTTATCGCAATATTGTTGTGACCTATTTAGAGCCACAAGTGAAGATTGGAATGAAGCTAGAGTCCAGGAACTTGAATAAAGCTTCACTAGTTATCCTTGTTCATTATCTTATCAATTTTCCACGTATATAACCAAGCCTTGGTGCCTAAGTGTTGGAAAACTATAAATAGAGCCGTATGAACTCCATTTGAAATTCGCACCCTATTTTCTATTAACCTCCTACCCATTCTTCATATTCACTTCTATAAACGTCTTAGGACATCTTCCAAGACCAGAAACCAGGTCTAGAAGGAAGCCATTGAAGATTTTGAAGCTTTGATAGCAAGTAGTGTTCATAGGAAGCCATAAGGAGCCATTTTGGAGCTACCTATGTAATTCTTATGTTAAGTAAGCTTTGATCTTGTTACAATGATATATTAGACTTTTTTAATCCCAAAATTATGTTAGAAATATAATCCAAAAAGAACTAAGTCATTTCATCAATTTAAATTAAAGTTATAAGCTAAATATGTATTAAATCCCTAGTTTTGTATTTTACATGAAATAATGAGCAAAAACCCATTTCAAAAGCTATAATTCTGGTAAAGTTTTTTTATTATGATTATAAATGTGTTTTGAAACTTTGTTTTAAAAGTACTAGATAATTTGGTACATTTTTAAAGAAGTTATGTGATTTTTACAAGTATTAGACTAAAACTGTCATTTTTGAAACTATTTAACATTTTGGGCCAAAATTGTAATTTTTTTAAAGTTAAATCTATAAGAATAAATATTGAAAAGTTTGAGACCCTAAGATTAAATATCGAGGGATGAAATTATAAAATTAAAACTATATACTTAAAGGGTTAAATTGTAAATATGCTAAACTTATAAAATTAGGTGTTAAAAGGTAATTAATCTAAAATTATAAACTTAAAGGATTATTTTGGTCATTTATGAAACTATATGGATGAAAATTATATTATAAAAAATATTTTCTAAATTATTATAAAGTATAAGGATTATTTTCGCCAATTATGAAACCAAAGGATAAAAGATATAACTATAAATGAAATATACCAACTTTTGAAGAAATTTCTATAAATATATATATTACTACTATGTATCATGTTAGTAGGGAACTTTGTACAAAGATGTTCCATATCGATATTACGTTCTGACTGAGTGGTTGAGTTTACGATTTAAACTGCCCTCGCTCCTCAAACGTTTATAGAATGGCTTATGAGTATAATGGTTTGAACAATGATGCAATATTATCACAATTAAATAATACATAAAAATACTACCTCCGTCCCATGTTAAGTGTCCACAATGGAATATTTCAAGTCTTTGTTATCGAACTTTGACCGTAAATATTTTTATTCATGTTATATAATACTTGATGAGAGCTATATGAATAGATTCGGTTTTAAAATGTATTTTCATTGGTATAACTTTCATCAATATTATATAACACAAATTAAAATCTTTACGATCAAAGTTTGATAATAAAGACTAAAAAAAGTCTAAGTGGACACTTATTATGGGATGGAGGGAGTATATAAGAATGTTGAACTCAAAATCAAAGACTTAATACTATACCAAATATGTTAAAACAGGTTGGTGTAAGATCAATTTCTTATTTGTTAGCTCAAGTTATTATGTGTGATATAAGCCTAACAAGATTACTGGACCTAAGGTGAGTTCATAGCCTCACTAAAGTTTACTACTTTTAAAAGATTTGAAAACCCCTGAGGGGAATATATGATAACATGGAATACAAGTGTTTTTGGTATGCTTCTCATATATAATTAGTGACACTATGTTTACTGCTGCCTTGAAAGTCCCTTTTTAGTTATGAACCGTTAATCATTTCCTGGAAATGAGCGCAAATATTGTAAATAGTACTATTTGGAGACTGACATCTCCTCTCTGGGCAAGTCGCACTTGCTAGAACCTCAGTGGTCAAACAGGCATACTTTATTTTGCTAAGCATTATAGTTTGACAGACTTCCTCGTAAGGGCAATTGTGGGTTTCTTATATGTCTAGTCGCGGTATCATAAGCTTAGTGCATTGATTAATTGATTTTACAAGCGAATAATAACGTAGCTCAGTAAAAAGGATCTTGTATTCAAATTATTTTTAAACCTATGAATTCACTCAACCTTTGTGTTGACTTTAAGCATATATTTCATGTTTTGATAATTGATAACATGAAGCAGCATAATGATGGCGTGCAGATATGTAGACTTGGGAATTTTTATCATTCAAACTTATTTTCTAGATCTCGGGTACCTGTGATGTACAGAGTATGTACAAGTTGTTTTATTAAAAATCTCTGATTTTGAATGATAATTTATAAAGAATAAATAAAGTTTATTTAAACACTCTTTTGAGTTGTTTTTCTATTACTTTGCTTTCATATCATGAAGTAATACCACAAAAATATTATTCCGCTGCGTCAAGGTAAAAATGCGGGTGTTATAGAGGGGCATCAGAGCTATAGTTATAGAGAACAAGAGATTAAAATCTTAACTATAACTGGTTTTCTTAAATAAATTCCAAGTGAAAATCTCTACATCAAAACCGTGTTGCTACAAAAGTTGTAAGTAATAATTTCAAGTTGTGATTTTTTTTAAAATGATAACATTATGGTATGTGTATGTAATATACTAAATACTAATATATATAGTTTATTTTATCGATGTCTTCAGAATATGTCTTCCTATTTTCATCCCATCGTCATATCAGATTCAAATCCATAAAATATTTACCTTATGGATTTACCTAAACCCTCAGTACTAGCCCTTTATGCTAATAATGATAATTACCCTAATACTTTATCTCTAGAAAATAATTCTCAACCAAATAATATACCTATTCTGCAGTGTCAAACTTTTTCATCCCAAGCATCCAATAATATCCAAATACCCAAAATATATTTGTAGAACAAATGGAGGATATGTTTAACTATTTTAGTAAAGTTCCTCCCAAGCGTATTGAATATCTGGAATATGGAATTGAAGAATTTAAGTATGGAAAGATGATAATGCAAGAGGAAATGGAAAATATGGAAAATGATTTAACAAAAGTAAGTAATGAAAACTATGAGCTATGAGATAGGGAGAGGTTGCATGATGAAAAAATTACCTTAGCTTGAGTAAGAATGGCAACAATGGAGAAGCTTATTGAAGATATTCAAGTACGACACCAAGAAAATATCAAAGGACTCTTAGCCATAATTAAAGATATCAAGAAAAATGAGTAAACCAGCTCAAAAATATTTCAACTTCCCTAAAAGCCTTGCAAATATTTTAGCTTTCGGTTTTTACTTTTATGTAACAAAGAAGCTTGCTTGTCCGTCAGCAAAGTGGATTGTTAATAAATAAAAGTTTCTTTTTCTTTCCTTTATTTGCATATCGTTCTAGAAAAGAGAAATACTTGATAAAGTATAAGTCATTAAAAGCATTATAGCAAAACAAAACTAAAAAGGACTTCTCAAGTCTATTTGGTTAAAAGAAAGTATTAATCTAAATAAAGGATAAATAACTTAGGAATCTTAAGACGAGTTAATAGTTACGTAGCCCTATAAACCTACTCCCTAACCTTATATGATGTATCTTTAAATTTTTGAAAAAAAAAATATATGCTCGTAAAGCGTTGTATGTATACACATATGGCAAATGCTTAAAAAGACAAGTATATCCAAACTTCAAAAAAAATTGTCTTCTAAATTCAGAATGACACATTTAAGGACATCAATATCTTCTACCCTAACCCTTAAAGGACTTCAACAGATAATTAACGATGGAATTGTTGCAGCTATGAAAATACCGACTTTTAAGATAGTGAAGAATACTACTTCCACAGAAATTTTTATAACTAGTCAGTTATATAAATTTCAAGGAACCGAAGATGTTATCAGTATCACTCATTGGATTGAAGAAATGAGACGATTTTCTCCCAAAGTAGTTGTGCCGAGGATCGTAAAGTGAAAATTGTTGTTAGTAGTTTAACTACAAAAGCATTATCATGGTGGAATTAATATTATCAACTCGTTGGAATATAAGAAGCTCAAAAGATGAAGTGGTTAGATGTTAAGTACCTCCTAATGACCCAATATTATCCCTCTATAGAAATCGAGAAAGTGAAAAAGGAACTTTTCTATCTAGTGACACAAGGAAATCATCTCAATGCCTATTTGAGAAAATTTGAAGAGTTAGCAGAATTATGTCCTATCACTAATTCCCACAGAATGATGAAAGCTTTTATCAAAGGATTTCCCCAAGGATTCAATAAAATGATTACTATCTCTAAATCCAAAGTTTAGAAGAAGCCATCAATATTTCTCATAAATTAATGGATCAGGTAATCAAGCACAATCCTGTGCAAGAATCAAATAACCTTAAACGTAAACTCGGTGAAGAAGAAGAAGAATAAGATTCTGCTGAAATGAAACCTAATCCCCTAAAATTTTCTTATGATCCCTATTTTCCTTACTTATATTACCCAAATCCCAACTCATAAAATTCCCAAAAAACTAGGACACAAAATTATGTTGGAAAGCTTCCTCTTTATGTGAAGTGTCTATTGCATCACAAAGGACCCTGCCTAGCTAAATGTCGGAATTGCTTCTAGAAAGGTTATCAAACACGATACTGTTGGAGCAAGGCTAATTTCAAAGTTTTCTTTTATTCCATATCTTGTAAATAAATAAATGTAATAAATATATGTGAGTTTTATCAATAAAATCTATGTGTTTTTAACTACATCTCTTGTAAGTGTTATTTTATTATCCGGTAGTACAACTCATTTGTAATATATATATATATATATATATATATATATATATATATATATATATATATATATATATATATATATATATATATATATATATATATATATAGAATAATATTTATTTGACCTTTATGACTAAATATTTAACTCATATCTTAACAAGATTTTAAAATCTAAATTTATAAATGTTCAAACCTGGATTTCCCTTAAAAGATAGGCAAGAACAAGTAATAAGATTTTTCAGAATTTCTTAAAGAAATGATGCCATCCGGATTATTGTCAAATGTAATTTACTAATGATATAGAAACTCTGATAAGGCTATACCTAAAATAGTTTGTTGACATAGAGTACCAATATCTGTAGTTATAAATACATTAAGAAGAATATTATCCCCTATGCCTATGGTTAAACTAAGAGAATTATCCAGATATTAAAAATTTATACTCCACATATGCATTATATTACATGGGATTACACTTATCCTATAAAGGTATTATTAGAATAAAACTTTATAATACAATAAGTCATGACTATTAGCTATCTACTGGATTTTTATGGTGAATTATGAGAGAACTTTATCAAGAATAATTTCAATTCTTTTCTTAAGTATTGACTTTAGAAAGATCTTTTTCTTATAAACCAAACTGATTTTGAAAAAGGAAATAATCAATTCAAGATTTTAATTAAACTGTGACTTATTGATTTAAATTTTTCCAAGGAATTCAGAAATAATCATACTTCCTTTCGTATTTAAAAATTTTAAAAAAGACTTATCTCATTTAATGGTACGATTCATATTTATCTTAATGATCTTTATAGACTACGTTACGATCTTACTGATTAGAATGTAAATTGACCCATCATAAATATTCGTTTAGAATAACTCTAGTAAAATAGATTGATTGAAGATAAAATAAAAAACAGTAAAAGTTATATTCATTGGTATATGAACAGAATATTGGAAAGAATTCTTGAATACGAGAACTATATATGCCTTTAGTACACTACCTTATTTTTATAATCTCAGGACGAGATTTTTTTAAGGGGAAGAGGCTATGACAACCCAAAAATTTCACAAGTGTGATATATGTTATGTTTGAATGGAAGTGGAAAATCCATTAGAATTTTTTTCTTTTATGCATTACTTGGTAAGATGAACTACTTCTCACAACCTCAACTACCATATTAACATATTCCTATATGTTGTAAATATCATAAGTATAAGTTTATAAGTAAATTAACAAGTACATTTATGAATAAGAACATTTCAATAAATATAATGATACCCTAAATTCCCTTAGAAACCCTAGAATCCCTATAAATGAATGATGAACTCAAGGATTGTAAAAGTATGAATAAGTAATACATATGAACAAGTGAAAAAGGAATGAGAACAAGAATTATACAATCATATAGAAAGTATAAAGTTATCCAAAGAATAAGTAAGTGTAAACCATACAAAGCTAAAGTACAAATAAGTGTACATAATAGTTTAGATCATCACCTAGAAAACCTTATAAACAATATTTCAAGCAATATAATTATACAACAACTATGAATCGGTAATAAAAACAATATATTAGTTCTAATATACTATATAAAGAAGAGTTAAGCAATCACAAAATTACTAATATTCACTAATCTCAAGCTAATTCCAAGAAAATCACCTAAAACCAAGATTAGCATATAAAATCCATTCTATAATGATTTAAAGTCTAATCTTTTGCAACTAATTATAAAGCTCAACTAAGTATCATGTTAAGGTAATACATTTGTATCAAGTTAAGTTACAAGTTAATAAAGCATAATGTACAAGTTATCAAAGCATAGGATCTTAAGCTCCCATAATTAACCCTAGATTATGATTACCCTATATAAACCCTTAAACTAGAATGTCGAAACCATAGAAGTCATAAACATATCATATAAACCCTATAATAAGTATTTATAAGGATATAAACCCTAATTACCCAAAATAGAAAATCATTAGGATTAGTAACCTACAAACTCTTATATTAAGAAATCCACATGGAGTCATTACCTTGTCTTTTAGCAAAAGTATACAGACACCAATAGTACTTCATTAAGGTAATTAGATTATTTTAAGACAATGTACAAGTATCTTAATGCAAAAGGTACAAGATTTCAATGCATGACTTCTAAATTAGGTCAAAATAGGTATTTTCACTCTTTATACATGTTTACTTAAACTAAGCTATCAAACCAAGTGTGAGAACTCTTTGGACACTTAAAACACAATGTCTAGGACATAAATTAAGTTTAAATCGGTAGCTAATTGAAGGATAAATCCTTTTACTAATATTTAAACCTAGATCATTAGAAAACCCTAATCTAAATAAGTATACTTCCCAATTTTCACATCAAACCTTTGTTAAACTTCAAACCAAGGACCCAAATCTCTTAAATAGAATTTCTAAACCCTAATAAAGCCCTAATCATTCACTAATCACTTTCCTAAGTCCCTAATCACCAAAATCACAAAGCATAAATTACAAGCCCTAGCTTCTAAACCTAGTTTGTATTTTCCCTCCAAAACTCATTTTAAACACTTCCCCTCCCATTCTAAGTTTGAAAATCAGATATTTACATGTTGTAGGATATTTTAGAAGTGGTGACAAGTAGGTGCATCACCTACTAGGGTGCTACACATCACCATTCTTATCACAATGTTGTCGTGACCTATTTATAGCCACAAGTGAAGATTGGAATGAAGCTAGAGTCTAGGAACTTGCATAGAGATTAACTAGCTATCCTTATTCATTCTCCTATCTATGTTACACGTATAGAATCGAGTATTGGAGCCTAAGTTTTGGAAAACTATAAATAGAGTCGTATGAACTCCATTTGAAACTGGCACCCCCGTTTTCTCTTAACCTCCTACCCATTCTTCATATTAACTTCTATAAACGTCTTAGGACATCCCCCAAGACAAGAAACCAGGTCTAGAAGGAAGCCATTGAAGATTTGAGAGCAAGTAGTGTTCATAGGAAGCCATAAGAGCCATTTTAGAGCTACCTAGGTAATTCTTATGTTAAGTAAGCTTTGATCCTGTTATAATGATATATTATACTTTTAATAATGCCAAAATTATGTTATAAAGATAATCCAAAAAGAATTAAGTCATTTCATCAATTTAAATGAAAGTTATAAGCTAAAGATGTCTTAAAACCCTAGTTTTATATTTTACATAAAATAATGAGCAAAAACTCATTCCAAAAGCTATAATTCTGTTAAAATGTTATTATTATTATTATAAATGTGTTTTGAAACTTTGTTTTAGAATCCTAGATCATTTGATATATTTTTAAAGAAGTTATGTGATTTTTACAAGTATAAGGACTAAAACTGTCAGTTTTGAAACTATTTAACATTTTGGGCCAAACGTGTCATTTTGTGAAATTTAAAGCTATAAGAATACATGTTGAAAAGTTTGAGACCCTAAGATTAAATACTGAGGGTTGAAATTGTAAATATTAAAACTATATACTTAAAGGGTTAAAAGTGTAAATATGCTAAACTTATGAAATTAGGTGTTAAAAAGGTAACTAATTTAAAATTATAAACTTAAAGGATTATGTTGGTCATTTATGAAACTATATGGATGAATATTATATGATAAAACATATTTTCTAAATTATTATAAAGTATAAGGACTATTTTTGCCAATTATGAAACTAAAGGATAAAAGATATAACTATAAATGAAATATACCAACTATAAATGAAATATACCAACTATAAATGAAATATACCAACTTTTGAAGAAATTTATTTAAAAAATTTACATTATTACTATGTATCATGTTAGTAGGGAACTTTGTAAAAAGATGTTCCATCTCGATATTACGTTCTGACTAAGTGGTTGGGTTTATGATTTAAAGTGCCCTCGCTCCTCAAACGTTTATAGAATGGCTTCTGAATGGTTCGAAAAATGATGAAATATTAACATAATTAAATATTTCATAAATAATATACAGGAATGTTGAACTCAAAATCAAAGAGTTAATACTATACCAAGTATGTTAAAACAGGTTGGTGTAAGATCAAGTTCTTGTTTGTTAGTTCAAGTTATTCTGTATGATATAAGCCTGACAAGATTACTGGACCTAAGGTGAGTTCATAGCCTCACTAAAGTATACTACTTTTAAATGATTTGAAACCCATGAGGGGAATATATGTTAAAATGGAATACAAGTGTTTTTGGTATGCTTCTCAGATATGATTATTGACACTATGTTTACTGTTGCCTTGAAAGTCCCTTTTTAATTATGAACCATTAATCATTTCCTGGAAATGAGCGCTAATGTAACACCCCACTTGGATAAATGGACCGTTACGTGTATTTATGGCGTGTCATCAAAGCATGCAAGGCAATGTATTAAACATTAACTGACCAAACGGAAGTACCGGAATCAAACATCGGTAGTCCAACATAAGCTCAAAAATATAAAGATTAAGTACTTAAAGAAAAAGGACGAAACAGTGTCCAAACAACCAAAGTAAAGTAACGTAATGTGTGCATAAAAATAAAGGAGTCTGGATAGCTCCCATCCAAATGCACGTACTCTCTTAGAAGTCCTAAGATCGTCCCTATGTACCTGCCGTCTGGAAACATGAAAGGAAACTACGGCCGAGCATAACGCTCAGTGGACGGATATAGCATGATAAGAATTTACAGAAAGTAATGAATTAGAAGACAACAATTAAGCTATAAGACTGATATGAACATGTGGTAGAACTCTGCATAAACTCTGAAAAACCTGATTCATATATACTGATACTGAAATATAACTATAAATTCTGAAAACATGCATTAACTGTATTTTATTTGACAGAGCTTATATAGGTCACGTGCTGTAACAAACGTGCATGAATAACTGGAGGGGTGACCTCATCATGCTATAGAGGGGTGACCTCTAAATAACTGTGCTGGGTGGAGGGATCAGCTCCAATGTGAAGGATGTAAAGCACACACCACATTCACCCTGATAACTGGTAATACATATAAGCCTAGGATGCATCCATACGCCCCACTAATAATACTGATAAAATGGCCAAGCTGAGCTTAGTGGGACGATGCAGGATATCACTCTCCTGCATGTGAGTCACGACACCGGTGCCTCTAGTGTCATGGTTACGGTACCTCCGTAACTAGTACATAAACTGGTCGTGCTTGTATATAATGCTCAGGCAATTTATTTAGTTATTAATATGATTACTGAAAAACTTAAACATATACTGGGGAAAACATTTGGCTAAAGACGAGGAATCCTAATCATGCATAGAATGGAAGTCCTTACTGAAAGGACGGAAAATCCGTACCTCTAGTCCAGTAACTGACTGAATGGAAGACTGAACGAATACTACTCGGGCTTCACGCGTGCTACATGAATAAAGGACGCGAATAAGTTAACTGATATCTGTTATTAAATTTTACTGATCTTATTGGTTTCTTATTTATTTATTTCTGAAATTCCATACGTATATTAACGGCTAAATCTGATCTTATAATAATTCATTTTAATGTATTATCGTTCTACTATTAGTTACGTACAAACGTATTTCTGACGATAAAGTATTTCTATAATAAGTATCCCGCTAAATTAGAAGTTTCTTAATTTAGAAAGTTCTCAATTAGTTTAATTCATTTCCTAAAATATACCCCCTTTTAAATATTAAAGAATTAATTTAATTTAATACACTTATAAAATATTTATAAAACAATTTAATTTAAAAAGGTATAATACAAAAATATTTATTTTATGGTTTATAATAACGTCCCGAGCTTACCGAGATATCCCATCTCGGTCGCACTAAGCAAATTAACATATAACACAAAATCTGTCCCCAAGGATTAGTGACAGAAATTTTGTGTCACTAAAACTGTCGCTAAAACTGCCCCTTTTTAAAAACTGCATATATCTAACAGTTTTGTGACAGAAAAACTGTCGCTAAACTGTCGCTAATGTTATTTACTATAATGTTTTTCTGCCTCATTCTTTTCCCACTGGTCTTACATGTAGTTCCCCCCGTTGGGCTACGGTTCCCACTGTTTACACAAACCAAACGCCCCCTTATTTATATGCAGCCCCCAAACGCACCCTTTGGTCGACTCTGGCCCTAGCCGCCCCTGTGTGGGTCACGGCTGGGCAGAGAAGGGAGGGTCATCGAGATCTTATGTCTCGGTTTCATGAACCAATACACCCCCGGCCATCCTAAGCAAAACAAACGCCCCTCTACTTGGGTCTTTTGACCCTCGTCGTCCAACAGTGGCTACACCGAGACCCACTGTGGTCTCGGTTGTTGGTGGTCCGAAAATAAATACCACCGAGACATGTCTATGTCTCGGTTACCATAAGGTTACCCAACCCGAAACCCTAATATGATTTTATGTGATGTTTTCTTTGTTTCAAAAATCAATTCGTGACTATAAGGCTGAAATATAGATTGATTACCGTAATAGCTTGACAAGGGAAAGGAAAAACACGGAGATTACTAGCTCAACAAGGCTGGGCCTCCCTTTTTTGTCTTCTACCGGCGGCCAACACCAAACCCTAATCCTATTTTTTTTTTGTTCGACTGTTAGGGAAAAGGGGAACCCCCCGTTTGGTTTTTGTGCAAACAAGATGGGCTAAAGCCCATTATCTCCTTTTCTTTTTTTTAACCGGCCCTTACTCTTTCATTTATTTATTTTTATATTTTTTTATAAAAAAAAAACTTGTATGTAATAATATTTGTATAATTTTCTTGTGTTGATTTCGCTAATAATTTCTACGTAATGATTTAAGTAAAAAGACCGCGTATTTACATTCCCGATTTAAAATACGGGTTTTACAGCTAATATTGTAAATAGTACTATTTGGAGACTGGCATCTCCTGTCAGGGCAAGTCGCACTTGCTAGCACCTCAGTGGTCAAACAGAAATACTTTATTTTGCTAAGCAGGATAGTTTGGCAGACTTCCTCGTAAGGGCAATTGTGGGTTTCTGATATGTCTAGTCGCGGTATCATATTTTTACTGCATTGATTAATTGATTGTACAAGCGAATAATAACATAGCTCAGACAAAAGGATCTTGTATTCAAATTATTTTTAAACTTATGAATTCACTCAACGTTTGTGTTGACTTTAAGCATATATTTCAGGTTTTGATAATTGATAACATGAAGCAGCATAATGATGGCGTGAAGAGATGTAGACATGGGAATTTTTATCATTCAAACTTATTTTCTAGATCTCGGGAACCTGTGATGTACAGAGTGTGTACAAGTTTTATTATTAAAAATCTCTGAGTTTGAATGATAGTTTATAAATAATAGATTAAGTTTATTTAAACACTCTTTTGAGTTGTTTTTCTATTACTGTGCTTTCATATCATGAAGTAATACCCCAAAAATATTATCCGTTGCGTCAAGGTAAAAATGGGGGATTACAATATGACATATTCCAAATGCCATAGGAATATCCTTTAAAGGTAAAATCTACCGCAGATAACATTTCCCCACTAATAGACAAAAAGGAGTGTAGTCTACTTTGGGCGGTTCCCCAAATAGCTATGTGGTTCGTTATCAATAATGAACCACACATTATTTAAGGAACTGCGCACAAAGAGCCACTATTAATAGTGGATCAAATCTTCAGTTTCCAAGAACCTTTTTGGACATTCTTTCTGCCTCTTTTCTCTTTTCTATATCCTAATCATTAGTAAATGATCACTTAATGTGTTAAGTATGTTTACTTATGATTATCCTCTTGATCATCTTCTTTACTTGTCCAAAGAGAAGATCAGTCATACATTTGTGATGTGATTAAAGATGAAGCCTTGATGAAGATCATCCTTCCTTAGATCTAGTCATGTTCATCATTTTGTTTAGTTGTGTCTTGCGTAGATCCAATGTATTTGTATATACTTGGATTAGTGTTGCGTTAATCTAATGTATTTGTGTATACTTGGATTAGTCTTGTGTAAATCCATTGTATATGTGTATACATGGATTTGTCTTGTGTGGATCCAAGTTACATGTGTATACTTGGATATGTCTTATTGAGTTGTAATAAGTATTGTGTGTTAGTTCTCACTAAACTACAAAGTGAAGTGTGTATGTGTCTTGTGAATTCTCACTAAACTTCAAAGTGAAGAGTCGTGAACATTGGTTGTAGCTTTGGATTAGAACTCGACATCTAGCCTTGTGTCGGAAAAGAAGATGGGCGACGAAGATTGGTTCTAGCTTTCGATTAGAACTCGACATCTAGCCTTGTGTCAGAAAACGGTGAAGTAGGCGACGTGTGTAGATTGGTCCTAGCTAAGATTAGGTCTCGACATTTAGCTTAGTGTCGGAAAATAACGTAAGCGACATTGTAAGGTTTTCTCCGCCAAGAAGGGAGCTTGTGGATATAGTGGAAATCTCGAGTAAGGTGTACTCGAGGAGTGGAGTAGGAACGAGGATAGAGCTTCGTTGCCAAACCACTATAAATCTTGGTGTCGTACCTTAGGTTGTTTCTTTCCTTACTCGTTATCTTTCATTCTTACAATGCATTTCATTGTCACTAGATATTGTTAATGCATTATAATTGAACCTAACAACTATGAAACTAGTTTTCAAGTAAAAGTTAATTTTGGGACAAACCTAATTGAAAGGATTTTAATTAGGACCTTAAACAAGAGAAACTATTCAACCCCCTTCTAGTTTCTACATCGTGTAAAAAACAAACTTAAAAGTGTGTCAGAAAGGGGACTACCAAGTTTTTGTTGCGGGAAATTTATTTTCAGGGACGAACTTTACAGTCACGAAAGGTGACTATTGAAGTGTCAGGTGGAAAAACCCTTTCAAGGACGATTTTTGCATGAAACGAAGGGTGGGTAGGCAGGCTATGGGAAATGGCCAAAATACCCTCACAAGTGTGGCACGTGTGGGATTTAACGTAGAAAACCCGCCGAAACTTAGCGAACATTAACTCGGGGCTCATTTACATGAAAAATTTAAGAGTTTGGACATGGTGGCAAAATTTCCGTTTTTGAAAAGTCCAGGGATGAAAATTGCAGTTTACCCTATGATATAACATATCTTAAATTAACATAAACATAAAGATATATTAGCATTGCCTCGTTGGACCCGAATCACACAAAGCCTTGAGCGTATCTTTTGAGTCAGCAATTACTAACATTAAGTCCTCTTTTTAAATTTGAACTAAAATCTCCTAAGTATAAAATGCTCAACAAAAGAATATTTTTGCTAACGCAAGTCCAATAGAAAGAATAGTTCAACAATAATTTTTATAGAGTACTTTGAAACTAAAACATCTTTACTTCAGCAAATGAGGTGGTTTAGTAACTGAAGACAAGTCCTGAATAAAGAGTTCTAGTTCTATAAAACCCGCAATAAAATACCATGAACAGTAACATGAATAGTAAATACACGAAAATATGATTAATTTAATACTTCCCATTTATAATATCTAACACGTGTCATGACATTAAGTAACAAGTATTTAAGTATATTATAAATGTAACATGAACCTGACATTTAATTCACGACTCCCGAACACGAGATTACACGAATAAAAAATAAACTAGAAAACATATGGTTTTGCCTTATGGGCTCTAGGTGGCCGTGGCATAGCAAAGGAAGGAAAGGAAAAGGGCCTTTTGGCCCATGACCCAAAGTTAATCCTAAACTAAGTAAAACACCAGGGGATTAAAATATAATACAGTTTTTACAAAAATCAAGAAAATCCTAGCTCTTATTCCTCTTCCTTGTCGTCGGCTGTACAAGACACCAAGGTGGTGTTTAGTTGAGTTTGATTTTTGATTTTGGCATCTATGTTGATCTCTATCCCTTTTCATTCACGCGATCGGTAACCTTAAAACCTTAATCTTTGATTATTCTTTTGTTTAATGATGTTCATGTTAGATTGATATTAAAAACATAATAAAAACCATGTTGGATTAATCAAGAAAACAAGAAAAAGGTTGGTTTGGGGCTTATTTTGGTTCAGCCGACACACAACCGAGAGCCCTAGACTCTTGGCTTGGTTTTGTTCACCATCAACCGAGACCTTTAGGGTCTCGGTGTTGTTTTTTTCTCGGCCGCAAGGAAAAAGGGAAACCCCGACGTGCGTCGGGGTGTTGTTTGCTTTGGGTTTAAGTGTCAACCAAGACCTTTAGGTCTCGATGGGACAGTTTGCAATCAGTGGGAACCCCGGCTTGAGCCGGGGTATACTTTGGCTCGGCAGTGGGTAGCCGACAACAGAAACGGGGGGGACATTTAACCGTCAGTGGCAACCAGCTAGCCGGTGTAGCCACTGACGCGCAGTTTTGGTTTTGGCCACTGGGTGACACCACCGGCCGCCGGCTGGGTGGTGTCGGCAAGGCATTTTGGTCTCGGGTATTTTTAATTCACGTGTTTGGGTTCGGAACTATTATAAAATCAATTTTTATGCTTAGTTAATTAAATTAATACATGACTATTATTTTAATTAAAACATGACTTAGGTTATAATTATTAAGTTTAATAGTACATGCTTAACCTAAGTATTTTATTTAGACTAATGTAATTAAATCATGTTTTATTTAATTAAATCATATAACCTATAGTGTATTAATTAATCATGACATTTACTTAATAAGCTATACTATTTAATCCATGACTTATAGTATTTTACCAATAAGCTTAAACTTATATTTTGGACTTATTAATCAGCTTATTTCTATTTATGGAAACTTTCTATTTTTTTGGAAACTTACTAATTTTGGAAACTTTCTATTTTAGGAAACCTGACATTTTTAGAAATTTACTTAGTATTACAATACAAGTATTATAATACCTTACTACATGAATAATACACAACAGAATACAAGAATAATTACAGATAGCACAGAAAACAGTAAAACATGGCAGAATATGGATAACAAGTTAAGAACACACGGACTTGTAAAATACACGTATCTCAAACAACTCATACACATCCTTATTCTTATGTCGTATTATCCGTCAAGGCGTAGTAGGTTCTTCAGCCACTCCGATTAGCTTCTACTGGACAAGAGGTACGGATTTCTCGTCCTTCAGTAAGGACAATATCTTCATTTATTAGGATTTCCCATATGCAGCCAACTGTTTTCCCAGTAGTTACAGATTTACATGCTTATGTTTTATTAGTTACCTTAGCCATATACATGCATGCCAGTTTCAGCTAGTTATGGAGGTATTATAACCATAACTCTAGAGGCACTAGTGTTATGAATTCACCATGGCGGAGTGATAGCTCGTGGAGTCCCTTCAGTTTATTTGGCCTTTATTATTTATTATGTTATCATGTGGGTGCATCCTAGTTACAGTTTCAGTCAGGATTTACATGGTGAATGTGGTGTGTTCCTTGCATCCTTCACAAGGAGCTGATCCCTCCTACCCAGACCATATTATTTAGAGGCATCCCATCTAATTGCATGACGAGGTCACCCTTCCAAGTATTCATGCACGTTATTGACCTCATGACCAATATTGGCTTTTGGTATATTAAACTAATACAGATTTTCATAAGTAAACATAAGCTATATTTTTCAAAACTAAAATCAGTTAACATGTTATACGCCTAGGTTTTTCCCAGGACTTATTCATTTCTGATGCTAATCATGTTTCATATGCTTTATATGATTTCATTATTCTATGTCTTTCCATGCCTTATTGTATATCCGTACACTAGGCGTTATGCTCAGCTTTTTCCATTTCCATGTTCCCAAAATGGCAGGTAGGTCAGAATTGAGCATTTGGAGAGCGTGCAAAGGATGAAAGCTACCTTAGACTTATTCTCCATTTTGCCTTCATTTATTTATGCTTGTTTAGTCCTTCCTTATTTCATTTACTTTCATTATGTTTTGGGTTTTGTTTTAGGAACCGATGTTTGATTCCGGTTTTCCCTTGGGTCATGTATGATTTGTACATTTTACCTTGCATGCTTTGATGACACGCCATAATTATCTTGAGATATTCCATTTATCAAAATGGGGTGTTACAAATACTGTATCAGAGCCCAAGGTTTTGACCTGTAGGCTCTCAACTTGACCTGTGACTAGTGGATAGTCACCAGGATCTTCCCAAGCTGACGTATGATATTTCACGCATTGATATTTTTATAACCTCGTTATTTTCAACCACGATGTTTTCTTTGGAATGGTTTTACTAATATGGATTGAACAACCGTCATCCATACTTAATTACAAGTCATTGTTTTATGCACGATGTTTTCTGGTAAAAATTGACTAGTATGAACTGAACCACAGTAGTTTATACTCAGTCACACATTTTCTGTTAGATCTAGACAGTGGTTTTCATGCATTCATTTCATTTTTTTCAATTCATGTATTCATTTCATGCATTTATTTCATGTAGCAGGTATTTTGACTAAGTAAGGGTTGGTACGAGACTGGCCCTATATAGTCGCATGTGCTTTTATCGAAACTTTTGTTTGTTTAGTGGACCGACCCATAGGCGTCCACACTTGCCTTTTATTTTGTGAACTGACCCACAGGCGTTCACTCATGTACATAGCATCATATTTATTAATCATGCATTTTAAACTGTTTCATGCATTTGAAACTGTTTTATGCATTATAAACTGTTTCATGCTTTATACATTATTCATACATCTTTTGTGTTCATTTTATGTTATATCATAATCATTATTTAAGATGCATTGTTTTGCATTGTGAAACGACTCCTAGTCGTCCACACCGTCGTTTCTCAAAATTTATGTCATTCCAGTCATAGCTTTTTCATGTACTCTAATTATTTGTTACGTTTCCTTACGTCGATTATGTTGTCATACTATCATGGTTTACTTTGTTTTCATGCTGATTGTGATTCAGGTTCCAATATGCAAATTTTGGTTTCATGTTTCTTCGTGTTGAATTCGCCCTTATGCTACTCATTAACAGACTATATTTAAATCATGATTTCATGGTAGTCATGGTTGGTTTGCATTAATCATGTTTTGATGCTGGCAATCATTTGATTCCATTTAAACATGTTTTTGTGTTTTCTACGCAACTAGGATTATGTCTACGCAAAATTAGCTAGATTATTATGTTGTTATATTCAGTTTGATTTGTACCCAGTTAAATCATTTACCTTACTCTGATCATGTCAGATGATTGACACCGTATCGATCACCTCATGTGAATCCCATGTGTACTCCATGTACCATGTTCCATGTTTACTTCATGTATCATGCTCCAGACTTATTCCAGTTACCGCACTCCATGTGTGATACTAATCCATTTTCAAATTTCCCAGACATTTTTTTTCTTATCCAATGTTGCTTAAAAGATGATATCGTTCTTAGCTCGAAGATTTTATAAAACAAAGAAGAAGGCGACAGACCGAAGCAACCCGACTAAAATTTATTAACCCACCAGATGTACCGTTTCACTCCATATTTTTACCTTTCAGATTGTACGTCACGTGCCATCCAGTTGTCTTTTCCAACATACGAATGGAAACCGGTACCAGCCGACCACTCACCTGAAAAGTTACATGAATCACAGTCATAATAATGACTGTCATGAAACTGACCTACAAGGAGGTAGTAACAACTACCGTGATAGCAAACACTCTGACTATAACGACGGAACTTCGGTTACGTACATGATCAAAAATACAAAGGGTTAGCAGTCCAACCAATCTGCCAAATTCTGGCATGATGACCTAAGATTATAAATCTCATTGTTTCACATCTCGAGACACATGTCAAGACACCAGTCAAGACACATGTCGTACGCATATTTTCTCGAAACACGAGTCAGGACACATGACTCACGTATAACTTCTGAAACAACCCTAAGAAATTCAGGGTACCCTCCAAGGGGTATATCCATTTTGTTGTGCCATGTATTAATCAGGCCACAAGAATTTCTCGTCATCGGCGTATTATTCGAGTTTGGACACGCAGGATTCGTTACGTGAGACAGGAGAAACACACTCAGTGAGATCTGTCACGCTTGCTTCATGACACTTTCATTTCTTGATTTCATATATCCATGACCATAAAGTACGCCATTCGTATCATCCATGTATACGGATGTTTTTCCTTCAGTCTAACGATAAGATCCAATCTGCTAACGCACTTACCAAGGACAGATGCGAGTTAAATATGATTCTGATTATGGACTATGAACAACACACTATGCTACGATTGGTTGTCATTCATACCAGATCATGTACAACAATGTTCAGGCTCCTAAATACATTCAGCATGGTTTTCCATCAGGAAAATCTGTACAATTCATTATGTTTTACAAGCATATGATAGTCATTCCACGGCCGCGAAGATTTTCTAGCTGTCATCTATGACACGATTTCTGAAACTCCTTTTACCCAAAATCAGCCGATTTTTTATTTCTAGGTGTATTTCCAGAAGAACCTCTGAATATATATTTCCTATCTACAAGGTGGAACATAACATCAAGCAAGTTAGGGAGCAGAACTAGTTTATAAGGCTCTTCATAGCAGGGCTTTCTTGAGCTAAAGAATTGAAGGTTCAGCTGCAGAGATGCCTGAACAAGGTGCATCACCCTGACGTGCACCGGTCTTGTTTATTGAGGAGAGGGACAGTAACCTAAGATTATGTGTCGACTACCGTCGATGTAAACAAATCACCATTCATGATCGTTAATTCCCTCAACGTGTTGACGACGTATACGATCGACTATAGAGTGCTAAGCACTTTTCCAAGAACAATTTACAATCATGTTGTCAACGGTGGCGAGTGAAAGAGCAGGACATTTCCATGACTATTATTCGCACACGATTTGATCATGCTGAATCCACGATTCTGTTTTAGTCTCAAGAATGCTTCAGCAGCATTATGGACTTGATAAGTTGAGTTTCCATGAACTCATAAACAAGTTCGTTAGTACTTTCATCGAGGACAACCTGATCTTCTCTAAGTCTGGAGAAGAGCATGAAGAACATATTCACAATATGTTGCAAATTATACGACCTCAGAAATTTCACCTGAAATTTTGCCAGTAAGAATTCCGGGTGATTACAGTAACACGCTGATCACGTTGACTCTTATGGTTAATCTTACCATGACGCAGTTCACGCGTAAAGGAGAGAACCCTACACTAAATTGTATGTTCTAGAGAATCCTATGCTAACAGAAGACTCATAGTTTTGCAAATTTCTATGTATCTAGTTTCTGTGATGCAAGATACAGTTAAGTTCATATCTAAGAATATGCCATAGCGACAGGTTAAGATAGAACACCAACAGGTCAGGAGTTATTTCCACCCTTGGAAATTGTGAAACGGAGAAGGGACGAGACCTCCATGGAATTGTTACCAAACTATCGCAAGCTCAGAAGAAGCATGATGCTATCTGGATTGTTTTCAACCGTTTGACTAAGTCTGCAAAATCCATTCATCAGTAAGGATTTCACAGCTAGCAGATTTATGGACATTGCCCAACCAGAGATCGTACGATCACTAGGCACTCCTTCAGCCACCAGCTCAGATGAAGACTCGCATACGCATTCATAATAACGTTCACGTCCTTGTTTAATCTTACGTTTTACTTTCGCATTCACGTTCATGACACTATTTACGTTCATGATCGTATCCTAGCTTACGATTTAAGTTTTACCTTTGTCCTAGAAAGTTTACAGAAAGCTTGGGAGACCAGGCTCGAGTTTAATAAACTTTTCATCTTCAGGCTGACGCTTCACATCACATTTCACTTCTTACCTCGTACCTTTTGACGTTACCTCCTTAGTTATTCCATGTTCACGATATGTTGCACGTATCACGTCCACCATATGTTTCCCATGTTACATTTACCATATCTCCACGTATCACGTTCACAGTTGCTCACGTATCATGTTCACAATTGTTCACGTATTACGTTTCAGTATGTCTCGTACATCCTTACTAAGACGTTTCTTATGTCATTATTCCATATTATTTCGTATCGTAACATCTTATTATCCTTATACGTTATTTCTTAGCCATTCGATCAGACTCATGAGAACCCATCTCACGTTGGTGAACCAGAAACTTTCTGTATCATCAAGACAGAGTCATGAAGATCAAGATTATTTTCTCTCGCCAAGACCAGTTAGAAGATCGTTCCGAGTGGGAAGCCACTTGGAAATGGAGGAATCCATCTTGATTCATATCCTCTTTTCGGTCCATGAGTTAGATAAATTCCTTCCAGTCATGTCATGCTCCATGTCCTTTTCCAGTCATATCACATTCGTGTCCCTTCAGCTTACATGTCCTTTTAGCTTTTGTGTACCTTCAGTTATTATAACTCCATTAGTTTATCTTGCCTCTAGTTCGAGGAAGATAGATCCTTTTAGAGGGGAAGAAATGCAATATCCACAACAATGTCACGACCCTAATTCGAGGACGAATTATTCTTTTAGAGGGGAAGAGTTTTAAAACCCGTATTATAATACCATGAATGGTAACATGAATAGTAAATACACGAAAATACGATTAATTTAAAACTTCCCATTTATAATATCTAACACGTGTCACTACCTTAAATAACAAGTATTTAAGTATATTATAAATGTAACATGAACCCGACATTTAATTCACGAATCTCGAACACGAGATTACACGAATAAAAGTTAAACTAGAAAACATATGGTTTTGCCTTATGGGCTCTAGGTGGCCACGGCATAGCAAATGAAGGAAAGGAAAAGGGCCTTTTGGCACATTACCCAAAGTTAATCCTAACTTAAGTAAAACACCAGGGGATTAAAACATAATACAGCTTTTACAAAAATCAAGAAAACCCTAGCTCTTGTTCCTCTTCCTTTCCGCCGGCTGTACAAGACACCAAGGTGGTGTTTAGTTGATTTTGATTTCTGATTTTGGCATCTATGTGTTCGTGATCTCTATCCCTTTTCATTCACGCGATCGGTAATCTTAAAACCTTAATCTTTGATTATTCTTTTGTTTAATGATGTTCATGTTAGATTGATATTAAAAGCATAATAAAACCCATGTTGGATTATTCAAGAAAACAAGAAAAAGGTTGGTTTGGGGCTTGTTTTGGTTCGGCCGACACACAACCGAGAGCCCTAGGCTCTCGGCTTGGTTTTGTTCACCATCAACTGAGACCTTTAGGGTCTTGGTGTTGTTTGTTGTCTCGGCCTCAAGGAAAAATGGAAACCTCGACGTGTGTCGGGGTGTTTTTTGTTTTGGGTTTAAGTGTCAACCGAGACCTTTAGGTCTCGGTGGGACGGTTTGCAATCAGTGGGAACCCCGGCTTGAGTCGGGGTGTACTTTGGCTTGGCAGTGGGTAGCCGACTACAAAAACGGGGGGGGGGGGGGGGACATTTATCCGTCAGTGGCAACCAGCTAGCCGGTGTAGCCACTGACGGACTGTTTTGGTTTTGGCCGCCAGCTGACACCACTGGCCGCCGGCTGGGTGGTGTCGGCTAGGGATTTTGGTCTCGGGTATTTTTAATTCACGGGTTCGGGACTATTATAAAATCAGTTTTTATGCTTAGTTAATTAAATTAATACATAACCATTATTTTAATTAAAACATGACTTAGGTTATAATTATTAAGTTTAATGATACATGTTTAACCTATGTATTTTATTTAGACTAATTTAATTAAATCATATTTTATTTAATTAAGTCATATAACCTATAGTTTATTAATTAATCATGACATTTACTTAATAAGCTACACTATTTAATCCATGACTTATAGTATTTTACCAATAGGTTAAACTTGTATTTTGTACTTATTAATCAGCTTATTTCTATTTATGGAAACTTTCTATTTTTTTGGAAACTTACTATTTTTGGAAACTTTCTATTTTAGGAAACCTACTATTTTTAGAAATTTACTTAGTATTACAATACAAGTATTATAATACCTTACTACATGAATAATACACAATAGAATACAAGAATAATTACATATAGCACAATAAACAGTAAAACATGACAGAATATGGATAACAAGTTAAGAACACACGGAACCAGCAAAATTCACGTATCTTAGTCAACAATACACGTCCTTATTCTTATGTAGTATTATCCGTCAAGGTGGAGTAGGTTCTTCAACGTCTCCGATTAGCTTCTACTGGACAAGAGGTACAGATTTCTCGTCCTTCAATAAGGACAATCTCTTACTTTATTATGATTTCCTGTATGCAGCCAACTGTTTTCCCAGTAGTTACAGATTTAAATGCTTATGTTTTATTAGTTACCTTAGCCATATACATGCATGCCAGTTTCACCTAGTTATGGAGGTACCATAACCATAACACTGGAGGCACTAGTGTTATGACTTCACCACGGCGGAGTGATAGCTCGTGGCGTCCCTTCAGTTTATTTAGCCTTTATTATTTATTATGTTATCATGTGTGGCGTATGGGTGCATCCTAGTTACAGTTTCAGTCAGGATTTACATGGTGAATGTGGTGTGTGCCTTGCATCTTTCACAAGGAGCTGATCCCTCCTACCCAGACCATAATAATAAGAGGCATCCCCTCTAATTGCATGATGAGGTCACCCCTCCAAGTATTCATGCACGTTGTTGACCTCATGACCTATATTGGCTTTTGGTATATTAAACTAATACAGAGTTTCATAAGTAAACATAAGCTATATTTTTCAGAACTAAAATCAGTTAACATGTTATACGCCTAGGTTTTTCCCAGGACTTATTCATTTCTGCTGCTAATCATGTTTCATATGCTTTATATGCTTTCATTATTCTATGTCTTTCCATGTTTTATTGTATATCCGTGCATTGGGCGTTATGCTCAGCCGTTTCCATTTCCATGTTCCCAAAACGCCAGGTAACCAAGGTCAGAATTGAGCATTTGGAGAGCGTGCAAAGGATGGAAGCTACCTTTTCTTCTCCTTTTTGCCTTCATTTATTTATGCTTGTTTAGTCCTTCCTTATTCCATTTACTTTCATTATGTTTTGGGCTTTGTTTTGGGAACCGATGTTTGATTCCGGTTTCCCCTTGGGTCATGTATGATTTATACATTTTACCTTGCATGCTTTGATTACACGCCATAATTATCATGTGATATTCCATTTATCAAAATGGGGTGTTACAAGTTCAGTATGACTTGTCAATACCGTACTGAATGATGTCGATCTACTCTTTGATACTGAAAAACGCTTTAATCATCTAAATGATTTACAATACGGGAAAAAGATATGCCTCGAGTCAAAATATAAAGCAATCTCATCGGAGATACATTGTTTGTAAAGTTGGTTATAAGTACAATGTCTTTATCCTTTAAGTACACTTTATAAACAACCTAGGACTTGTTCATTTAATGAGATTTCAACCACCCGTTAGATGAACAATGCGTGTCTAAGTTTTTCCTTTGTAAACCCTAATCATTGCCTATAAAAGGAGCACGCTTATGGAGTGAAATATTCATCTTTTGTACTTGAAATTTATTGAACACTGCCAAGCGCATTTCACTCCTAAGATCAAACTAAAAAGTATCACTCACAGGTGATCATCTGTTTAGGACTTAAAATTAATAACTTAGGTTTGTAGTTTAAGTAAGAGAAGATCACTAAACATTGTCATTCAAACACTTTGATATTCCACAAGTAAAGTGTATAATAGATTCTTTCATTAGGTTTAATAAGAATTTATATGTTGAAAATTTATATTTGGTGTCGTTGTTTTTATTTACGTTTATTTGTTATCTATTTAGTAATACAACTCACTTGTTACCAAGATGCTCCATATAACCTAAGGTTGATAAGTTATATCAGGTTAAAGGGGACCAACGGTATCACTCCCCACTCCTTCGAAACCATCTTTCCCTTAGAGTGATATCTTGAAAAACACTCTTTATTCAGGGGTCCTTGCTATACTCTAATCCTATCACAATCTGACTTCCACTCCCTCAGTGCTCTTGTCTTTCGCTACTGTAAACCACACCCTTTTTGCTTTTCCTCCTTCTTTGCCCTGGACATAATACCCTTTTTCGCCTTCACCTGTTCAAAATGTATAACTAAGCCCTTCATGATCTACCCACTTCAAAATAAACAACCAAACTTCCAACGCAAGCATCTCTACCCTCCAACACCCTAATCACAAATTTCTCGCTTAAACCCAAATTTATTTCATTTAAACTATCACCAAATTCACCGCCTCCATCCTTAAGTATCGATATGACTCTATTCAACTCATCTTCATCAACCACGCGTGGTTCACCACCGACAACAACCTCTTCCACACTTTCCTTTCTTTGTGAAAATTCTTCAAACTCGATACAAACTTTCATACTTCCCACATTACTCTTACCAATATAAAAAACACTGCCTATCGTGCTAAAACCTCAACAACACTAATATCTTCATCAGCATCTAAGGACCATATAACCACATGTGGAGCTTCCTTACTTATCCATGATAGAAGGACATCTGTTTTCTCTTCAATGTTAAACTTTTTCTCTTCAATCGCCTCAATATGAGTCTCCATTATATGGGCCAATGAAAAGGTTTCTCCTAAAGTTGAAGGCACTGACCTTCAGAGTGCACAATATAGAGCCGGTTTAAATCGAATAATATAATAACATGTAAGTAAAGATTCAAAAATCCTCGTTACTTGATTTGCATGTATCACAAACTCACTTTTATAATCGACCAGTGTACCCTTATGCAAGAGCTTGGATAGTGCGCCTCGATCGTTGCTACCTGATGCCACATTAACTTGAAAAAATAGTAAAAAAAAATTATTGATGAATAGTAACGATGAACAATACATGTGAATAGTATTGATGAACAATACTGGTGTGCAGTGTCGATAAACATTTTTTTGTTGGAACCCTAAATCGAAAGCTCTCTTAACGAGAGATTGCAATGAAAGTACCATTTGATATGATCCGATTAGAGTTGTATCAGGATATGACATCACTTTTATCAAGTATTAGCTCCTTAAAAAAATAAAAAATAAGAAGACCAAAGTTTTTATTTGAAAAAACACATATATCATTCATTAATCAATCATTCGATATATAACCGAATACATTACTAGTTACATAAGACATTCCTATTATGACATAACATATTTTAGATAAAAAAAATAAACATAAAAATAAATAGCATTGGTCCAGTTCGACCCAACCAACACAAGATATATCAAAATGCTTTTAAACGAGCTTATGGCAAGGAAACCCCTAGAAATAGAATGATGAAGTGAAGCGATGTCATCGCCTCTGTCGATGACAAGTCTTCTCCGAAACCATAAAAATATCCTCTTCAAATGAGGTAAATGTTGTAGTGATATTAGAAAGGATCAAAGATTGCATTTTACGTTATCATTTAATTATTGCCTATATGTAGAGGGATACATGTTATATTTCTTATAACTTGCAATTGTTAGTTTCATGAACTAATATAGACTAGGGTCTTTGCTCGCGCTCCGTAGCGGCGTAAGGGAGACCGTTTTTGCAAGGGTTTTATCGTACCGTAGGACTCTGTTTGTCTGTTGGGGTGTCGAGAAGTCGAGGGACAATAACATTCGTACATAAACTAATTTAGATATTATATTAAACACAAAAAAAAACGTTGTAATTGTTTGTTACAGGTGCGGACTAAGTCAAGCAGTTAGGCATACAATAGATACATCACAAAAGGCTTCACAATAAGTGTTTTTCACAAAAGAGAATCGAGCTGTCGTTGTTGCTGGTCTAGGGTTTTTTTCTTTCTTTGGTGTCTGCTCTAAGTCGGTGAATAGGAATCTTTTGGAGGAACTTGTTTTTGCTGAATGGTCGACAATCTTGAAGGCCTCGACAATTGTTTTCGCGACTTGGCAAACAACAACGGTTGCTGGGTACCTGCTTTGGTAAACATAGAAATTAGTTAGGTCCAAGTACTGATTCTTAATGCATTAACTATTTTTTAAATAAATAGCATGTGTATATGGATTGTATTGTGATGTACAGGAAGGGTTACTGAACACACATTTTACCTGTGGTTGACAGAGTTGGTTTGTTGTTAAAATTCAGTCAAACATCTATCAACTTTTCTTACTGTGGATGCACATGTAGGATGGGTGGGTTGGAGTGTGTGTTGTGTGTGACATAACACTTAAGGCTGCTGTTAGGAAAGGTGTAGTAGTTTTGGTTGGAAATGTATATTAAAAAATTGTATGGCATCTAATGTTGTATGGAAAGAGTTGGTTTGCAACCTCTATATAAGTTTTATAGCTAAGGTATTGGTAACACAACTTAGAAAACATAGTAACTAATAAGTTGTAAGTAGAATGGCCTGGAGACAAATTTTAGACTATTTGCAACCGGAATGTGGTTTGGATGAGTATCGAAACTGTTTCTTTCACTACCTGTGTGAGCGTGTACAAGAGGAGAGTGTTTGGAGGAGAGACCTTGGGGGTTTGTATGGGCGGAAGAGGCGTGGAATTGCAGCAAGGGATAGATTTATAAGTGAGCTGTCCAGCACTTCCCCAAATGACCTTGTGAGCCGAATGGTGTGCCTGTTGGTGGACATGCAAGGACGTGATGAGGCAGAGCTCTTGCGTTTGCAAGCATAGATGGACTTGTCGAATGCGCGTGTGCGTGATTTGGAGTTCTTCATACGTGGCCTGTGATCGGTGGGAAGTGTTGTTGTGGATGGTTAGTGGAGTGTCATGTGTTTTGTAAATATGAATAAATGGTAGTTGTGAGTCGTGTGTAGGGTGGGCGGTTCATGGTTCTGTTGCTCATCCAGAATGCTATCGGTTGTTTCTATTTTGTATGTTTTGTTGGATGTTGTGTGTATTTGTGGTATCTTAGGACGTGCTATCCAATCTGTCTTTGTAATATTAAGTGTTTTAAGTTCTAGTTGGTTGTATTTTAATCGAATGAATGTTTTCAGTTTAATGTGTGATGGTTTTGTGCATATATGTTGTCAAATAAACAAAATTTAGCGAATATCAAACAAACGTAATGGGTGAAAAGACCAAAGGATGTGGGAACAGTAAGAAACTGTTAATACTGGTTCAGGCATGTGTGTTTGGCTATATAAAGAAACATTTTGTACACCAAATGTGGATAATGTTGTTTGCAGGCTTTAGCTTTTTATCCTTCTTTTGGAAAGACCAGCAGATGGCCAAGTAAATGGTGAGTGGTGTTACTGTGCATTGCTGTTTGTTTGTTTGGGCATATAAAGAAAATTTCTTTTCCCCCCAAATGCGGATATCGTGGTATGCATGCTTTATTTTTTCCTGTCCACTTTTGGAAAGGGTAGTGGATGTTTATGTATTTAAGGGGGTGAAACCCGGTTTGTTTTTCTCATTCTTGTAGTGGTTTTTGTATTCGGATATAAAGAAGTAAGGAAAAACATGTCTTATCTCCGTAGGTGTGCTGCGTTACAGGCTGAAGCCCAGTCGGCTGACTGGACTTATTTGTTTATATGCTATGTTTCCAATGACATTACAGATGAGACGGCTTGGAGGTCGAAGGTTGAAAGCATGTATCAAGATGTGAACGTGGGGGTTGTGGCTCGTGAGCATTTACGTCAAGAGCTTAGGACAGTGAAAGGTGACGGGGTCGTTGACCGGATGGTCGCGTATTTAAGCAAAACTATGGACACGGGGTGTCGTTTCCGTGACAAACTACAGGCAGAGGTTGAGGCGTCTGCAAAGCGCCTACGCGAAAAAGAAGCATACTTGGCAAAGCTGACCGGTAATGGGTCTGGCTGATGCCCCTAATTGGAAGTGTGCAAACGGCTCGTTGTGTGCAAGTGTAATAAAGTGGGTTGTCTGCACCGGTGTTCTACCTACGTTTAAGTTTGATGTGTTTTTTTTTGTTTTTTTTGCTATTGTGTGATATGAAGGGTCACTGTGACCGTGTTTTTTACAATAATCAAGGCGGTGTGTTTACCCTTGTTTTTGTTTCTGTATCATGTCAACCGCTCTTTGGTGGTTTAGCGGGGAATGCATTCTTATTTGTAATGTGGTGTCTTTAAAAAGGTTGTTGTAATGAAAGACCGACCACGGATTTGTATTTGTTTATTGGCATCATGTCTAGTTAAATATACATGGCGTATAATGTTTTCATAATCTGCACGTTATCTAGTAAGGAAACTTAACCTTAAATACTTGATAGATGTTATGAGGTAATTTTAAAGGGAAGTAATTGGCATAGACATACCTGTTTCAAGCACGGGTACGTTTTTAGAATCACTGTCAACGGTAAACTCGCCTGAACCTTTCTTTGTGCCGTGAGCAAACCGTATCACGAATTTTTGGGCTCTTCCAACAATGGTCCTTATCTCGGGTGGAATGGTGGTGGGATCTACGTTTCTGTATTTGGCGACCAAGTCAGAGCATTCGTGTCCTGTTACTTGAAGCCCAGACTGGGAAAAGAACGTGAAGCTTGCTTTTGCGGTTCCATCATCTACTTGTGCTCTAAAGCTGTACCTGCGAGGGTGTTTTGCCGGGTTTTTCCATGTTAGTTAAAGTTAAATGATAGTAGTTTAATGGATAGTGTGAGTTAGTGTTTTTATACTTGAAATCAGGGCTGTCTAATTCCCCATCGTCTTCACACACGTATGTGTCACCAAAATCCATTGGCTGCTTTCCGCATATGTTGCAAACCACATAATACCAGTTTCTGTTTTGTACAATTGCCGTGATAGTTGCATCGACAGTGGATTGAATTCCCTAAAAGGCAAGTGGTTAGGATAGGTTTGCAATGACGTTGTATTATATAAACCACGTATTCGTACGCGCATATACCTTGTAGCCAGATGGGTTTTGGAGCAGCAAAGAAGACAACGGGTGGAGGTTCGCCTTTCTATTGGTCTCAGATCCCTTGAAATGGTATTTGGCAACTTGTAGCATGGGGTCTGTTTTGAAATGTTCCATAAACCTGTTGTTGTAACAATGGTTATATCTGTTTTTCTAAGAAAGTAACAGCGTGTGATAGTAGTGTTACGGGAAAATGTTTCAGATGCTTACTTGGAACGGGCCTCATCAACCTCGGGTGTTCTAGGATTGATGTAATAGAATGAAGCAGGGGACGATGATAGTTCAAGTGCACCTGCATTAGGCAAATATTTGTTAAAGGAAATGTTATTAATATTATTGCAATAATGATGTACGGTATAGCGAACCTTTGTATTCTCCCACTCGGCACGATGTTATTGCAAGCATAACAGGGGGCTCGAGTTTCTCGTATGTGTCTTTGTCAAACCGTATGGCAAGTGTGTCCCACAGAGTCAACTCAATAACTACCCCACTGCGTGTTTTTTCAAGTGTAAGAACAAATAATGAACGCGGTGCAAACATAAAAAACTAACATTATGGTATATAGAAATAGTTAGAGGTTGCTCACTCGGTGTTCTCTACGTCAATATTATGGCGTATGGTCCCCTGAGTAGGCAAATATCCGATCGACCGGATGCAACCGAAGTAATCTTAGAAAAGGCAAGAAAAGTCTATCAGAGACTGTGAAAAAGAAGTAAGAAAAGTGAGATGGTTTTTGTACCTGTCAAAGGCGGGTAAAACATTTTGTTCCGTTCATTTTTTATTGGAAACCTTGTGTTGAGTTGTTTGTACGGAACGAATTCAAAATGATGGGTTGGGTAAACTTGTTCTTCACCTTGGAGTTGTTCGAACTTTGTGATCTTTCCAAAGCGTAGAGTAGTTTCTCGTGTAAGTGTTTGCTGGTACGGGTTTGTTCTTTCGCAAAAAAAACCGCTTATTTGGTAGACTTTCTCGTATGTGAGCAAGGAATCAACGTATGTAGCAATGGCTGCATCCATAATCGCATTTATCTCATCACCCTGTAAAAAAGTTATCATAGGCTTAACTTTGTAACACTCCATTGATTATAAACAACGAAACAAAAAGTAGCTATCTGTTTGTCAACCAACATACAACAGAAATTAAGATCCTTTGCAATTGGGTCGATTTTGGTTGGGAGGCTTTTGTGCATCCATTTTCGGTAGATTTTTGCTTCCAAAACACAGCCTCTTTTCCCAACAGCGAGTTCAGAAATAGGTGTTGGGGCGACAACTAAAGTAGTGCTGCTTGCACCGGCCATAAAGAATATCTAGCTGCATGCAAAGAAGAACACACGTTAGATAGCATGAATGAAAACTCAAAAGGTGGTATTTATGTGTAAAATAATAGGCGGAAAGTTTTTATATAAAAAGAAAAACCTGAGAGCAGTAGTTAATAAAGTAACATGTAACGATATTATGCGGATTACTATAAGTTTAATTTTGTATGTCTGTGCATCTATTGATAAAGCATAATAATGTAACAGAGTATGGGATGTCGTATAACAATCGAAAGAAAAATATGGAAGTAAAATAGCGTGTCAGCAAGTATAAAGACGTATTGGTGGAGCGTATGTATATAGTTGTCCGATAAAATCTTTGTAGACAATATTTTTGGTACAGTTGTTCGGTTTGGTCCCAGTATTCTGAATAAGTATTTTTAACCGGTTTGGTGAAATTGATCTTGAGAGAGCAACGTACAGTTGACCATGGCTAAATACGGGCTCGGGCAAGTATACTCCTGATACAAAGATTTTCTATGATGAAAAGTTCGATTCTCGGAATCCTCTCGAATTGATCTCAGTTTAAAGTGGAATGATTTGTTCTTGGTGACAGAAAGTGGATTTGGATTTCTAATCTACTAAACAGAGAAATGACTAGAATGATAACAATTTAATCTTAAAACAATCAACAATTAAAAAAAATAGTACTTGAATTAAATCAGACAGTACTGGAAAATACCCTTAATGAAAATGGCCTATTCGGAAAGTAAGTTTATGCGGAAAATAGTACCATTCGGAAAGTTCTCCTATGCGGAATGTTGCTCTACTCGGAATGTTAAGCTATTCGGAAAAATACCTTATGCGGAAAAACGAGCTTATGCGGAAAAATACCTTATGCGGAAAAACTGAGCCTATTCGGAATAAAATTCAGGCTTTGCGGAAAATAATGCTCTATGCGGAAAAAAACTTGCCTTATTCGGAAAAAACACCCTTATGCGGAAAGAAGGGACTATTCGGAAAATATTCCCTATTCGGAAAAGTTGGGCTATTCGGAATATACGAGATATTCCGAATACGAGAAAAAGTAACTTGGCTATGCGGAAAAACAATACTATTCGGAATATTTAAAATATTCCGAGTAAGGGAAATAGCTAAAGGTCAATTCGGAATGATCAGACCAGGAAGAACAGTAACAGTAGCAGAAACACGTTTTATCAATCTAAACACCAAAATACTCGAAAAGGTTTTACCAAATCAACCAATAGTCATTTAAATATCATAAGTAACAAATCCCACCAATAAAAACACTAAATCAACAACTTTTTAAGATCAAACTTGAATCAAATAAAAACTTAAGAAATGCACTAAAAAGATGATGAAGAACAAGATGGATAGAAAGATGGAATGAATAGATTAATGGAAAAGTAACAAGAGTATTGATTAACACTTACAAGATTGAAAGAAAGATTAAAAATCACCAAACACCCTAATGGTGTTGGTGATGGAACGAACCTAAGATACTGGGAAAAGAAAAAAAAAATGAAGCTCCCCCTAAAATGTGAAGGGAGAATCTATTTATACTCCTAGTGGTTGGTTGGTGAGTGGGCTTTCTCCCTTTCTTCTTGTCTTCTCGTCTTTTCAGAAAAGTTGACGTTTTTGATTCCGATTCGGGATTTGTTGTCGATTAAATTCAACTCGTCTTTTAATTTCTTCGTTTAATAGACTTGAGTTTCTTCGACTTATGTAAATCTTCCATCTTTGGTCCTTTTCTTCGATAATTCTTCAAATAGTCCCATTGACTTCAAATCTTTTGCATCTCTTGGACAATAGACTTCATCTTGAGTCTTTTTCTTTGATAATTCTTCAAATAGTCCCATTGACTTCAAATCTTTTGCATCTCTTGGACAATAGACTTCATCTTGAGTCTTTTTCTTCGATAAAACCCGTGCAATCCCATGTTTTCTTTAATATTCATCCGGTTAATTCTGAAAACACAATAAACATAAAAACCACGCATAATTCCAAACAAATGATATTAAATACGTGTTTTGGTCTTGTTTTAGCCAGAATTAAGTGGTAAGAGGATGGGTGTTTACACACCTATCAAATCCCCTACACTTAACCATTGTCATGCCCTCATGCAATGCCTAGTGATAAAGCAAATTTTACATTTTTCTCATAATCAATCAACCTTGGCCTTATTCAAATACTACTAAACACAAATTAAAATACTAAGAGAACTTAAAATTTTAAAATAAACAAAAGGATGGAAATAACTTGTAAAGAAATCAAGGACTTACATTAGGGCTTTGGTGTTGCGAAGATTTATCACCCTCAAGTTTCACGTTCCCCAAACTAAGCTTAAAAACGAGATCATTGTTATTATAAGTTAGCAATTCAAACACTTACACACTTGGCTTAATTAAATGTTTAAACTCCCTTATTCCTAGGTGTATCTCTTATACTTTATTTTTGTCTTAGAATGATCATGAAGATGCATTTTTGGACTTATTTCGATAGTTTATTTAGGCTGGAAGCAAAGTAGGACGATTTGATCAATAGTTAGCTAAAGGACAAAATCTCTTAAAACTGCTTCTCGGGATATCAAAAAGTTCATATCTTGGCATAACTCGGTTCACGATTTGAGACCTTTCTCGGGCCGATATTTGGCATGTACTTCATACTTCATATCTTTGAGAGACGTTCTTGAGATAATGGTCTTCTCATCATAATAGAGTTTCTTCACTTGGAGACTTTTGAGGGGTACTCCAACTTTGTTGACCACGACTTCATGATTATTTCTTCAATCTCTAATTGGGATTTTGAGATACAACGATCCGCCTCCTTTTCGGACTTGGATCTATTTATCCTCATACCTTGTCAGGGTCTTTTCGGATAGACTTCTCCATGATCTTTATGGGAGTTGATTGCTTTTCGTCGTGAGTCTTGATCCTTCATATTGATTTTGGGAATAATGCTTTTCACATCACTTGGGATCTTCAGCAATAAAATTGAATCCTCATGCCTTGTTAGGGCCTTTTCGGACTCGCCAATCTTCGCGCCCCGCTTCATAAGTTATGCCTTGGCTATGAACTCTTATCATTACCGAGCAACTTTTAAACGATCTTGGGCTAGAAGCTAAGTAACTTTTCAAATCGTACGACCTTACTTATTGCAGATAAATTATTAGCAAGTGATGGGAGAATAGGCAAATAATTACACCAAGTGAGCTTGTGCAAGAATACCGACTTATAATTGACTCTATCATTTCTCGTCCTCCACAATTTAAAATCTCAAGTAATGAGATTCGTGGATACTTAGCCTAATAAACCAATTAAGGTATACATGGTTAAGGATACTAGCTAGAATAAACTTGGATAAGTATATTCGGGTTGAGTCAAAATAAACGCAACGGGCCTAATAGATCAAAGACTTCTAAACTAGCTACACCACTTTATTAATATTTTTGACTTTATTGTGGAATATATACATATGAAAGCAACAATAAAGATTTAAAAAATTACAACTAAATGGCCAAAATTAATTAAAAATTTGAAAAATGTTGAAAAAGATGATTTTCCGGTTAAATGAAGGCATTTTCATGGAAAAGTCCACTTAAAACTTCGATAGAAGTCCCCCCTACACTTAAGATAAACATTGTCCTCAATGTTTAAGCATGTGGGAAAAGTCTCCCCTACACTTATGACATTGTGCACGTTGGTTAACTCGAGTTAAGGAAGAGACGACTAAAGTGATCAATTTCAAATGTGAGTATGAAGAAAATTGAATCACGATAGTTGAGATATAGAACCGGATTTCGGATAACACGGGAGCACGGTTCTTTCAAAGAGTCCAAGATTGCAGTTATCCCTGTAATCACATCACCATACAAACACAAACGACCAAAATATGTCCTCCCCTACACTTAGGGGGTTAAAGGATAGATACTTGGGCTGCCTCCCGAGGAGCGCTTGTTTTTGATAACCGAGTCACGAGCCTGACTCGACCCAAATTCAGTTCATGGGGAACGTGGTGAGGGATGGAATCACCTCGTGAGAGGTGTCCTCACCAAAGTACAACTTCACTCGTTGGCCATTCACCTTAAAATTAGGTCCATTAGGTTGAGCGAACTCGAGAGTACCATATGGAAAAATTTGGGCAATGGTGAATGGGCCGGACCAACGAGATTTGAGCTTGCCCGAGAAGATTTTCAACCGAGAGTTAAAAAGTAAAACTTTGTCTCCAACATGGAACTCTCGGTTTTTAATCTTGGAGTCGTGAATGAGCTTAGTTCTTTCCTTATAGATCAAAGAATTTTCATAAGCCTCATTCCGAAGTTCATTCAGCTCATTGAGTTGGATCTTGCGTAGGTCACCGGCTTTGTTGATATCAAAATTGGCCCACTTCAAGGCCCAATAAGCCTTGTGCTCCAACTCAATGGGGAGGTGGCATGCTTTCCCGTACACAAGACGATAAGGCGTACAGCCGATCGGGGTCTTGTAAGCAGTACGGAAAGCCCACAAAGCATCATCAAGTTTATCAGCCCATGAGGCACGATGCTCTCCCACAGTTCTTTCAAGAATTCGCTTCAGTCCTCGGTTGGATATTTCAGCCTGGCCATTGGTTTGTGGGTGGTAGGCTGTGGAAAGACGATGGTTGACACCGTACTTAGCCATGACTCTAGCAAATTGGTCATTGCAGAAATGAGTCCCACGATCACTAATAATGGCACGAGGCACAGCGAATCTAGCGAAAAGAGCTTTCAAAAAGTTACAAACCACCCTTGCGTCATTAGTAGGTAAAGCTTTGGCTTCAACCCACTTTGAAACGTAGTCAACGGCTACAAGGATGTATTTGTTTCCTTTAGAAGAAAGGAATGGCCCCATAAAGTCGATACCCCAAACATCAAAAATTTCACACTCTTGAATGAAATTCTGAGGCATCTCGTCTTTATGTGTGATTTTGCCTTGCTTTTGGCAAACATCACATTTTTTAACCATATCGTGAGCATCACGATATATGGAGGGCCAATAAAATCCCGAATCAAACACTTTTTTGGCGGTGTAGTTGGGACCAAAGTGACCACCGGTGGGTCCTTTGTGGCAAGCATCAAGGATTTCAGACGCTGCTGGTCCGTCAACACATCGGCGGATAATCAGGTCGGCACATTGTTTGAATAGGTAAGGGTCGTCCCAAAAGTAAGTCTTAATGTCGGTGAAGAACTTTTTCTTTTGCTGAGACGTCAACCCTTCCTTGAGAATTCCACCCGCCAAGTAGTTTGCAAAGTCCGCAAACCACGGGGTTTCATTCGGCTTCGAGTTTATAGACATTAAGGTCTCCAAGGGAAAAGAATCATTGATTTCTTTGTTCGGATGATCCCCCTGGTAGGGATCCTCAAGTCTGCTGAGATGGTCCGCGGCTAGGTTTTCTGCTCCTTTTTTATCGCGAATTTCGATTTTAAATTCCTGGAGCAGCAAAACCCAGCGAAGAAGTCTTGGTTTGGAATCTTGCTTTGTCAACAAGTACTTCAGCGCGGAATGATCGGTATACACGATGGTGGTGGAAAGGACAAGATAGGGGCGGAATTTTTCAAAAGCATAGACAACAGCTAAAAGCTCTTTTTCGGTTGTCGTATAATGCAATTGTGCCCTTGTCATTGTCTTGCTAGCGTAATGGATCGGTTGGAAGTGTTTGTTCACTCTTTGTCCAAGAACCGCTCCAATAGCAAAATCACTAGCATCGCACATCAACTCAAAAGGAAGCTCCCAATTAGGGGTAATTAAGACGGGTGCCTTAGTAAGTTTATCCTTAAGCGAGTTGAAGGCTTCAAGGCACTCTTTAGAAAAGATAAAAGGAGTATCTTTTTCCAAGAGGTGGGTCATCGGGCGAGCGATTTGAGAAAAATCTTTGATTAAGCGACGGTAGAAGCCCGCATGACCCAAGAAACTTCTCACACCCTTCACGGTTGAAGGTGGAGGCAACTTTGCGATAACATCGACTTTAGCACGGTCTACTTCAAGACCGGCTTTCGAGATCTTATGTCCAAGCACGATGCCTTCTTTTACCATAAAATGGCATTTTTCCCAATTCAGAACAAGGCGAGTGTCTTCGCACCTCTTTAGCATACGTTCCAAATTGGCAAGGCAAGAAGAGAAGGAATCCCCAAAGACCGAGAAATCATCCATGAAGACTTCCATGGTTTGTTCAACCATGTCATGGAAGATAGCTAACATACATCGTTGGAAAGTCCCGGGCGCATTACATAAGCCAAAAGGCATTCTTTTGTAAGCAAATGTGCCATAGGGACAAGTGAATGTAGTCTTCTCTTGATCTTGGGGATCGATGGGTATTTGAAAATAACCCGAAAAACCATCAAGAAAGCAGTAATATTCATTACCAGCTAATCGTTCAAGCATTTGGTCCATAAAAGGTAGAGGGAAGTGATCCTTTCTCGTGGCATCATTGATTTTGCGGTAGTCTATACAAACTCTCCACCCAGTAACGAGACGAGTGGGAATTAACTCGTTGTGTTCATTGGGAACAACGGTTATTCCGCCCTTCTTGGGCACACAATGGATTGGACTAACCCATGGTGAATCCGAAATAGGGTAAATCATACCCGTATCAAGAAGTTTGAGAACCTCTGTTTTGATGACTTCATGTATCTTTGGATTCACCCTTCGTTGGCTTTGAATTGTGGGCTTAAAGTCGTCCTCCATGAGAATTTTGTGTGTGCAGAAGTGAGGATCAATTCCACGAATATCCGAAATCTTCCAAGCAATAGCCTTCTTATGATGTTTCAACACGGCGACAAGTCGGGCTTTCTCTTCATCCTTCAAATCCTTAGCAATGATAACTGGCGACTTCTTTTCTTCTTCGAGGAATACATACTCAAGATGGGGCGGCAACTCCTTAAGTTCCAAATCCGGAGGATTTTCGACGGGACGCGTATTCGAAGTCGGAGTCTCGATAGCAATAACAGTGGGAGATGGAGAGGAAGGATTGTCTTCTCTGAGGAGGTTTGCAATGAAACTGAGATCGTCATCCCAATTGGCAGTAGAATCGTCATTGTCTTGCTTCATATCTTCCAAGGTGTCTTGCAAATCTTTCCAAAGGAAATCACTTTCTCCAAATAGAGATAGTGATGAGTCGATAGAGGAAACGGTCTCAACATTGGGAAGAGAGGTAGGAATGTTTTTACAAGCATCCTTGAAGTGTTCTTCACAAGCCTCATCAAGAACGTCAATACAATTAACACTCTCATAAGAATAAGGCTGTTTAGAAAGCTTTCCCATGTTGAAGACTACTTTATCGTCACTCACTCTCATGATAAGCTCACCGGCTTCAACATCGATGAGAGTGCGACCGGTCCTCAAGAATGGACGACCAACAATGTGGCATACGGGGGTCCATCTCGTAGTCGACGACAACAAAATCAGCAGGGAAGGTGAATTTGTCGACTCCTACAATGACGTCTTCGGCTATCCCCACTGGATAAGCAACCGTACGGTTGGCCAATTCCAAAGTCATTTTAGTGGGGACAAGCTCGGGGAGAGATAATTGCTTCCAAACACTTAGAGGCATGAGATTAATACTGGCACCTAGATCGGCTAGGGCCATGCAATTCTCTACTCCCGGGAAATTGCAAGGGATAAGGAAACGACCCGGATCACCAAGCTTGGTTGGCAATTTCCTTAAGAGCATTGCAGAGCAGTTCTCATTAAGTTGGGTGTTGGCAATATCGAGGAGCTTTTCCTTGTCGCTCAGAAGATCTTTAAACATTTTTGCGTATTTGGGCATGTGAGCGAGAGCCTCAGCGAAGGAGATATTGAAATTCAGTTGTTTGAACATTTTAAGGAAATTTGAAACCTGAATATCATCCTTGCTCTTTTTCTTCTCTTTCCTCAACCTAGATGGATAAGGTATATTGGAAGAAGAGGAAGGCTTTGGGAGAATAGGATCACTCACAACCACGGGTGGAGGAGGGGTAGAAGGAAGAGGTGGAGAAATTGGGGAAGGAGAAGGATGAGGAATAGGAGCAGGTGACTCGTTCTCCTTAGTCACAACCACCGGTGGAGGTATAGGAAGCTCGGGTTCCTTGGTACCTTTGCCACTTCGAGTGGTGATTGCTTTCATCTCCCCTCTTGGGTTCGCAACGGTGTTACTCGGAAGAGTACCCGAAGAAGAGGGTTGACTACCTTGGAAGAAACTAGCCATCATGTTCCTCAGATCATTAGTTTGGCTATCCAACGTATTTCTCATATCGGCTCTCAAATCATTTCCTTGCTTTACCAAGTCTGCTTTCAAATTAATCACTTTACGCTGAAGATTTTCCACAATCACATCGTTTGTCCTCATGTAGGTCTGCACTTCTTGGTGTAGAGCGGTGGATTGGTTAGGAGGAGCATTGTATGCGGGTGGTTGATAAGCAGGTTGTTGGTAAACTTGATTGTTACGTTGAGGTGGTTGTTGCTGCTTGTGAGGTGGGATGTATGGTTGTCGAGGTTGCTGTTGTTGTTGAGGAGGGCGGTTTATGTTTTGTTGTTGGTTTGGGTTGGTAGGAGGAAAACCAGGTGGTGAAAGATAGTTGTTGCTGCGGTAGCTAAGCAAGTTACGGTCACCTTGAGGTCTAGCTTGATAAGCAGGTTGTTGGTAGGTGCCATATGCCGCATTCACATTCTCAGCAGGGTAGTCGTGGGTGGCGGTACAAGTTGTGTAAGAGTGAGGACCACCGCATATCTCACAAGGTTGGCTGACAGCATTCACTTGAGCATTTTTGGCGTTGTTGCTGTTGTTGTTGCTGACGGTGTGGGTGACAAGCGATTCAAGAAGCGTAGTGATTTTGTCCAATCGCTTGTCGCTGTCATTAGTGCTAGCACTAGCGACATTGGTCCGAACACTCTTGGTTTGCACACGAGATTTATTCTCAATGATGTCCCAAGCAGCATTGGAAGTCTTAGCCAATAGATTACCCCCCGAGGCACTGTTCAGTGAATCTTGGTCACTCATGCTTAAACCATTGTAAAAAGTATTGATTTGATGTACTTTGGTAAAACCATGTTGTGGGCATTTTCTTAAAAGACCTTTAAAACGATCCCAAGATTCACTGAACGACTCATCGTACTTTTGCTCAAAATTGATGATTTCATTCCGCAATGCGGTAGTACGAGAGGGTGGAAAAAAGTAATTGATAAACTTAGTTTCCAAATCCGTCCACGAGAGAATACTCTGTGGCGGTTCCTTAGCAAGCCAATGCCGGGCTTGTCCCTCTAAGGAAAAGGGAAAAAGTTGTAACCTTATAACCTCTTGTGGAACGCCATTGAACTTGACCGTGTTGGTGAGTTGCAAGAATCTCTTTATATGGTCATGTGGATCATCAATGGTTCGTCCCAAGAATGGTTGAGCGGAGACCATCTGGATAAAGCCTGACTTAAGCTCGAAATTGTTGGCTGCAATTGCTGGTATAACAATCGGATCAGTGTTGCCATCGACATGAGCTTGCAGCAGTTCAATCATCGGGCGATTATCCGGAAGGGGCTCATTGTTGTTGTTATTGTTCATGTTGTTGAAAGGCGGGTTGTTGTTGTTATTATTGTTTGGAGGTGGTACACCGGCCATGTCTAAGTGATCGAGAGGCTCGGGCTCTTGATAAGACGTGGATCGAGTGCGCATACACCTACAAAAGAACGAACAAAGAAAAACAAAGCAAAAATATTTTTGGTTTTTATGTTTTTTACTTTTTAGGATTTTTGAAAATTTTATATTTTTTAGTGGTTTTTGAAAGTTTTTATGAAAAAGTAACGTTCACGGGGAACGGATCCCAAAATCCAAGTTCTCACAAAAAACTTTTGATCTTAACGAGAAGAGCCGGCAGCGGCGCCATTTGATACAAAGATTTTCTATGATGAAAAGTTCGATTCTCGGAATCCTCTCGAATTGATCTCAGTTTAAAGTGGAATGATTTATTCTTGGTGACAGAAAGTGGATTTGGATTTCTAATCTACTAAACAGAGAAATGACTAGAATGATAACAATTTAATCTTAAAACAATCAACAATTAAAAAAAATAGTACTTGAATTAAATCAGACAGTACTGGAAAATACCCTTAATGAAAATGGCCTATTCGGAAAGTAAGTTTATGCGGAAAATAGTACCATTCGGAAAGTTCTCCTATGCGGAATGTTGCTCTACTCGGAATGTTAAGCTATTCGGAAAAATACCTTATGCGGAAAAACGAGCTTATGCGGAAAAATACCTTATGCGGAAAAACTGAGCCTATTCGGAATAAAATTCAGGCTATGCGGAAAATAATGCTCTATGCGGAAAAAAACTTGCCTTATTCGGAAAAAACACCCTTATGCGGAAAGAAGGGACTATTCGGAAAATATTCCCTATTCGGAAAAGTTGGGCTATTCGGAATATACGAGATATTCCGAATAAGAGAAAAAGTAACTTGGCTATGCGGAAAAACAATACTATTCGGAATATTTAAAATATTCCGAGTAAGGGAAATAGCTAAATGTCAATTCGGAATGATCAGACCAGGAAGAACAGTAACAGTAGCAGAAACACGTTTTATCAATCTAAACACCAAAATACTCGAAAAGGTTTTACCAAATCAACCGATAGTCATTTAAATATCATAAGTAACAAATCCCACCAATAAAAACACTAAATCAACAACTTTTTAAGATCAAACTTGAATCAAATAAAAACTTAAGAAATTTCACTAAAAAGATGATGAAGAACAAGATGGATAGAAAGATGGAATGAATAGATTAATGGAAAAGTAACAAGAGTATTGATTAACACTTACAAGATTGAAAGAAAGATTAAAAATCACCAAACACCCTAATGGTGTTGGTGATGGAACGAACCTAAGATACTGGGAAAAGAAAAAAAAATGAAGCTCCCCCTAAAATGTGAAGGGAGAATCTATTTATACTCCTAGTGGTTGGTTGGTGAGTGGGCTTTCTCCCTTTCTTCTTGTCTTCTCGTCTTTTCAGAAAAGTTGACGTTTTTTATTCCGATTCGGGATTTGTTGTCGATTAAATTCAACTCGTCTTTTAATTTCTTCGTTTAATAGACTTGAGTTTCTTCGACTTATGTAAATCTTCCATCTTTGGTCCTTTTCTTCGATAATTCTTCAAATAGTCCCATTGACTTCAAATCTTTTGCATCTCTTGGACAATAGACTTCATCTTGAGTCTTTTTCTTCGATAATTCTTCAAATAGTCCCATTGACTTCAAATCTTTTGCATCTCTTGGACAATAGACTTCATCTTGAGTCTTTTTCTTCGATAAAACCCGTGCAATCCCATGTTTTCTTTAATATTCATCCGGTTAATTCTGAAAACACAATAAACACAAAAACCACGCATAATTCCAAACAAATGATATTAAATACGTGTTTTGGTCTTGTTTTAGCCAGAATTAAGTGGTAAGAGGATGGGTGTTTACACACCTATCAACTCCTATTTTAGATAGGGACTGACCTTGGCTTTTGTTTATAGTCATAGTGTAACATAACTTAACTGGAAACTGTCTGCGTTTAAAGGTGAAATAGAGGTTTGGATCTTGGTGGTTCAATGGAATTCGATGGATATAAATATTTTTCCCCACCCGTGTCCTGGTTATGATTTGAGCTTGTATTAACGTGGGACCCAGGGATCTCACAATCATCCGGGTGCCGTTGCACAGCCCGCCTGCCAAGTTCGTGTTCCTAAGCAACATGATAGGACACCCTACCTTTAATTGTAACTCATGAGGTGGAAATCCCGGGAATTGTAACGTATTTAAGAACTCAGGTGGGTATAACATGTCTGTTTCGGATATGTCGCCCCCAGTTGGGTACGCCTGGTCCACGCTTAGGTATGTGGTCACTTCTCTAGGGATTTGCGAGAGGATTTTTTCGTTTATAACATCAGCTGTTTCATTTTTGGGACAAACAATCGCCTTTTCCTGGAAACTGGCGGTTGTTGGTTTTTTTAGGCTTTCGTATAATCATACACGCAATACTGAGGTGGGATGGTTATCCAGCTTGCGTTTTCTGGTTCCTCCTCATCTGGTTCTCCAACTTCACCATTCCCAACCGCGAGTAGCCACGTAGCAAACTCTGTTGCTTTTTCCCTTTCTAACAGACTTAGATCTCCTCGCATAAGGCGCATATTGACTATGAGTGTGTGAACTTTGAAGTGGGACCAAAGGTCTGACTGGGCAATGGATAAGGTTATAAGCTCCATCCTTGACGCACCCTTCTTGACAGGTAAGGTCTGGCGAAAGTCTCCACCCAAAATGACTGTCTTCCCCCCAAAAACACAGCCAGGCTTACCGACCAGATCCCGTAGAGACCTGTCCAATGCTTCAAAACACCGTCGATTATTCATTGGGGCCTCGTCCCAAATGATGGCATATGTGTCAGTTAACAGTCTACCAAGCTGTGTGTTTTTTATGTGACATGTGGACTCATCAGTTAACTCAAGAAGGATTTTAAATCTAGAGTGTGTTGTTCTACCAGCTGGGAGCAACAGGGATGCAATGTCTGAGAAGGAAACAGTTAGTATAATCTTTCCTTCGGATCGCAAGGCGCCATTGATTGTTTTCCAAAGGAATGTTTTGTCGGTTCCTCCGTGGCCATACACAAAGATCAATTCTTGATTGTTTTCTGTGGATGCATTAAGAATGGAGTCAAATATCTGTCTTTGAGCGCTGTTCAGCTTTGGCAAGGATTGTGCAATTTCTTCCATCAACAATTGGTGGTTGTAGCCTTTTTCTTCCATCAAGAGTTTGTTTTTAAGATCGTCGAGCAGTGATTGTGGAGGGTCTGGAAGACCAAATTCACGCAATGTCCTCCCATAGTCACTTAGAATACAGATTATGTCGTATAGTATGTAGCCTTTTTTCTCGCTATCATTTACAAAATAACGTGGTATTCCTGTTTGTGCCGACACCCGGTTAGATATATCGTCGGACATGGAAATCCAGTGTTTTTCCCATAGTTTTCGAGGGTCAACAATCTCGCAAAAGAGAAGCATTTGTGCAAATAGGATTCGGGTTTTGGATGCAGACGCGTTGCCAACGGCCTCTTCTAGAGCGATGTCCCACTCGCGATCATCACCAAGAGAGCCCAACGCATGACAGGCGGCTCGGTATGTTGGGTAGATTTCTTTGTTAATGGTGCGAACATCGATAGGTGATATGCAGCCTTTCCTGTACGATAGCAACATCCGAAAATAGAACAAATCACCGGCACTTGGGTGCACAAATGCGAGCCTTCCAAATGAATGTTTGGTACGGACAATCCTACGGCGCCAGCTTTTGGCATCTGAGTACCACACAAATTCAGTAGGAAACTTTAAGTACGTGAGATGTCTCCCGTCATGATGTGTTGCGTTGTACGCGTACCATTCAGTCAAAGTTGTCTTCTTTTTGTCAGGACGATTTACAACATCCGCGATATTGTCATTCTCTCTAAAATTGATTTGCTGCATGTTTTCCAAATGAACGGCTAATATCTGTACAACAGGCTCTCTGTTGTGTATTGGGAAATCGAATATGCGCCAACACGCCTCGTGTGGACATGTGAAGCGCCCAACAACAAAAACCTTTATCTCGTCCCTCGGTGCTGGTGGAGGAGCAGTGGAAGTTGATGCCTCCCCTATAGGATGAGACACTTTACCAAAAATCCGATCCGACCCTTTTGAGATGTACTTGAAAAGGTATTTTATAGGCATACTCCAACCGCAATATTCAATATTAATATGTGCATTGAAGGCCAGTGAGAGTGTCCTGTTAAACGGGACGACATATGTATTGTCTAGCTGGACACCTTTTTTGTCACATGTATGCCAGTGTCTCGTCTTCGATAGTGGACGTAACCTGCATCATCAAAGAAGGTTCGGTCGTCGTATTTTTTGAGGAATAGTTTACTACAAGAATCGTCCTTCATGCAGGGTGAGTTCATGTTTGGTGCGCCACAGGGGCCATGGAGCATCAGTTCAGAAACAATTGCAAAAGTTTCGGGGTCGGAATCAGGATCAGGCAATTCAGCACTAATAAATTGGTCTAGTTGTGCTGGATCAAGGATTCTATCCTTCTCTTGTAGCCAAACCAACGTGTGGCAGTGTGGTAGACCTCTTTTCTGGAACTCGATCGTATACAATACTGTAACATGAGGAAGAATGTTAGTGAACATAGGCAGGACGAATGAAAAATATAGAATAAACAACGTGGGACGCACCTCCTGTTATTGCTCCAAAAGGTTGAACTTCCTTCAAAAACTTGACAAAGTCTGTCACTTTCTGTTGGAAAACTCTGCATATAGCATCCGGCCTATCCGACGTGCTCAACAAAGGGTAATCAGCCATGAATCGGTCGATTTCAAACCATTTTGCGTTGCACGTGAAGGTTATGAAAAACTGAGGATTCCCTAACGCCCTGCATAGAGCCAACGCATCAAGGTAGTGGTTATACATGTATCTAGACCCTCCTGTAAAAGACATAGGCAATATAATGTGTTTGCCACACTGGATGCCTTCACGATCACCTATGTTCAAAGAATCGTATAGCCCGGCAAGATAGTCGGACCGAATATCGTTTTGATGAGTACGGATGAAATCAAGCCTAGCCATTTCTAGAGCACAATAGACACCAACGACATATTGTTGAAAGAGTCTGCCCCCTCTAAAGAGCAAGCCGTAGTCACAAACGCGTTGATGAAGTTGGTATTTGTAATAGCGGTTCATAGATATCGTTGACCCTTCACCACTGTTGTCACGTGGCATGATAAGGTAACCGGGCTGTCCATATATGAAAAGCAGCGGGTATTGAAGAGACATATAAGACTTATGCAGCTTGTTAATACGCGTTAGCGGGCCACCCCTAGGTTCAATAATTACGTCATAGTCAGTCCTTGTATCTGGTCCAGTATTAAACATAATGCCCCCAATGTCTCATGATGTTGGCAGCTCATAACCGCGAGCGCCTCCCGCATTGTATAACCGTATTTTGAAGTCAGGAATCTGGCCATCAACACTTTTATCCCGCGCGGTTCGAAACAATTGAACCAAAGCATTTGTGTTGTTCAGAACTTCTATAATGTGCTGGACAACCGAGGCGTTCAAAGAACTGTCTGACAGCCCTCCAAAAGGAGCCATTCGTTTAGCCACTTCATTTTGGGTATCGTATATGTATAGCTGTAAAAACTGCGGTTGTTTCCCTGGTTCAGGACAGAGTGATCCTAACCGATGGTATATCTGGCCTGATATTTTGAACACATATGGGCCCGCCAAACAGTTGACAGATTCGTCAACTGTTGCGCCTAAGGAAGTCATACCAAACATTTGATTGTAGGCGCGTATGTTTTCCATGAAATGGCGTTGGTTGAAAAGTTGTTGTATAGACTGTGGAGGCGGTCGTGTTGGAGGGATATACATTTTCCCACAACCACAGCAGGCATGATACTCAGGTCGGCCGTTGTACCGGGTTGATTTCAGCCGCTCTCCATACCAAAACAGAGCACGACAGAATCGGCACTCGTATGTACAGTCGCTATGGTCACGGTAGACAGCATGATCTGGGAGAAAACCGGTCATTGAGCAACGTGGTTGCACGTAGTAAACCACATAAATGAACCCAAGAACGGGCAGCAAGTGTATACCTGTGTTAAGTGCGCCTGAAGCAGATGTGTTTGCATGAACACTCGGTGTGTTGGCTGGGGGAACAGGCGGGGCAGTGCTAGTAGATGCCTCACTTTGTGTAGTTGGCGAAGTGTGCAGCCGTTGGTGGTGGACAGCACCTTCGTGACGACGGGCATGTGGCTGGGTGTTTGCACCAAGTTCGTGCAACGGTTCTGAGAGAAACACAGGGACAACCATAAGAAACAACATGAAGGCACACAAAAGGAGGCATAACATGGTAACTCAAGCAAAACGGGGAAAACGTTTACCGGCCAGCGTAGGTTGCTGTGAGGTTGTACTCGAAGGGAACAGCAAGCGACGACGCGCACTAACACGCGGGGCTGGACGCTGAACGCCCGAATGGTTTACATGAGGACGTGTATCTGGTGTTGTAGGCGGATTGTGCCCACTGTCACGCTGAACTTCACGCGCAGGAGGTGTTGTTGAAAAAAACAGACGTAAGCGAAAAGGAAACGGATTGGAAACCAAATATTGAGCATGGGAACTAATTACCTATCGAAGGTAGTTCCCGTTGCTCTGAATTGGAGGATGAGGCACGAGGGTTGCCGGAACGCATGATATCAGCCCACAACGCTGGCTGTGGCAGGAGCCTTATACCACGCTCGACAACATACCTACGTGATGTCGCTGTAACATGACGAAAGTGAATTTTTTCTAAGGAAACAGATATACGGAGCAACATATTGGTTTTGCAGAAGCGGGTCTCCATCAACTACTTACCTATTATAGCGGGGTTTAAACGGGTATCAGTCCTCACACGCGCAGAACACTCGGAACAAACCATAACGACTGCTGGCCGAGCACATAAAGCGCAAGAAACAGCAGTATACGCAACTGACCCAGAAGGAACAGAGATGATGCTACCAACGTTCCCAAAACATGAAAGGCAACGCGCTATTAAAAATAACAAAGTCCAAAAATACGACAAAGTACTTAACACATACATATGCATACATACATCATAATGTACACTAAAAGCTGTAAGAAACCAAACACATAAACCTATACCGGGCATAGACACGCAAAAGGGTACCCAACCATAACCAAATGAACTAAAAACAATCCAACAACGACCTGAACCACCACCAACGGCGAGAAAAAACAAACTAACATCTATAGTGTAGCATAACAAATTATTCATTGAGGACTAATAATAAGCGCAACCTAGTAAATCTATAAACTAAAAACACCCCGTTAACAGATTGCAAACATCACATTCAGCAAAAAAAGATGAGCTTGCACATTCTTTAACAGAGAAACATAACATTAAAAAAACATGATACCCAAAAAAAAATATGCATCTTTATATTAACAAAAGCAAATCATTCATTCAGGGCCAATAATAAGCGCAACCTAGTAAATCTATAAACTAAGAACACCCCTTTAACAGATTGTAAACACGACATTCAACAAAAAAAGATGAGCTTGCACATTCTTTAACAGACAAACATAACAATAAAAAAACATGATTTTCACATGAAAAATTCAACAACATAACAGAGACCTATGACATGACTTTATAACTAAAAAAATGTATCTTTATATTAACCAAAGCAAAACATAACAGCAAAGTCCAAAGCAACACATAACAACAAAGTATCAACTTACCTTATAACTAAAAAAGAAACAATTTTTTTAAGGTACTAAAAGGAAGACTGGGTAAGAACTCACCAAAGAGGTTTGAGAAGGCGCAACCAAATGGAAGGGAATGAAGATGAATACTTTCACGCAGAAGGAAAACCACACCAATAATAATGCAAATGACAATCAAAAACCTCGAGGGACGTGGGATATATATGCATGCTACAGTAACTTCCACGGGGCATGTGAGATGCATACCGTTCCCACCAAACATTTTTTGGGGCAATCTGAACCGCAAGATCATATCTTGCACACCAATACACATAACGGAATCCCCAATACCCATTCAACGGTTGCGGCCATTTTTCGACCTGTAACCCCTCAAACAACAAAATCAACGGATGGGATTATAAGAAATCAGTAACGTGGGTTAATAACAATTTTTTATTGATCTACAGTTGATCTGCTACAAGAAGACGAAGATTAAAATATGTGTTTTCTGTGTGTGAGGATGTATTTTGTGTGTGGAAGGGTCGTTTGTGTGTGGAAGAGTCGTGTGACAATAGATAAAATAATACGTTGTGAGAGGGAATAGAGGGGATCATTGTTCTTAGGGGAACGTGATTCCCCTCTATTATTAAGTATCTAATATAAATGATTATCTTTCGTCATATTTACATACAACAATCATTTTAGAGTATTGAGAATTGTAGAATGATGTTATAGCCACGCCAATCTCCTCAAAAGGGAGGGCTTTACCTGGTTTGAGTATGTGTGGCGGTGGGCTCAAACCCCGTGGATTAGTCGACCAATGAGTCGGAAATCACGGTTACCAAAAAAAATAAAAAATTGAATGATGTTATAGGAAAAAATATCGTCACGTTAGTTATGACATCAAAATGACCATGACACAACATTTTGTAAAATATCATTTACATAGAAAAAAAAATATAAATCGGCGAGAAAAGCCATGACACCACATTTGGAGTGATAAGCCATAAAAAAGTGATACCATGGCACAACCTTTTGTTGGCAACCACGCGTGAGAAGCTATGACATCCAATTTGAAAATAATAAGATATGGCCAAAGTGGCGTCATAGGCTACCAGTCTACTTACCACGCAACCATTCTTTTTACTCTTATACAAGTTGTAAAACACATTGTATAATATCTGATTTACACCCAAACATTTAACTTGGAGGTAAAGGAGTCAAGTTGAGTCGACAACTTGAACTCGACTTAAATACAAAAATCTGAGCTTGTAACTTAACTCAAGTTCAGCCGAGTCTTACACTTATTTCCACTTTAGAAACTCGCACTGGATGAATACTCGAAACATCGAGCTTGTCTCGACTCGACTCGATGTGTATCACAAATAATTAAATATATGTGTCTAAAAAAGTATTATTGTCATTTAACCAAAGCTTGATAATACTCGTTCACGAGCCGAGAGTATTTTAAAACACAAACTCGACTTGTAAAATTATTCGTGAACAGTTCGAAGTCAAACCGATTTGTAGCAGTTTATGTGTCAAACTCGAAAAGCTCGCTAATTTCTCGTCTCGTTTACGCTTTTACAACCCACATCTCCATTACAGTATTAAAAAATCTAAAATCATACAAACATGAAATTTACCTTTTTTACCAAGCTCCTCCAAATATTAAACTTAACCAAAAGAGTAAACTCACGAGTGACGCATTATCACATAACGACAGCTATGAGGTGTCCTACTGACCGTGCCTTTCTACTACGGTACGTCATCCACTTGAAAAGCAATTTGGTGGGCCCGCTGACCAACTTAACAACGTCGTCTTGTCTCAAGTGGCTACCGGTGACAATTCTTACTCTGACATGCACATTTTATGACCGTTGATTACTTGACAAAAACGTATCATTGTCTCTGAATAAACTCAGTTTTGGCCGTTGGATTTGTCCGTACCATGTTATTGGGTTGATGTCCGTGTGACAAGATATGTATGAAAGGTTGTTACAAACTTATGTTTACTACCCTTGATGTATTCCTACTTTGATTTTGAAAGACTAGACATCTAGGTTGTTACCAAGTACGTAATAAGAGCTTACTCACATAATACAAAATAACGTGCTATGTTGTTATTGAGTTGAGTTACATTCAGGGAGGAACTATTATAAATTAAGATGTAGGAACGGACGAGACCATGGTGGTTATCGGACGGTCAAGGGAAACTTGTGAGTTCTTGCGAAATAGTTTTTTTTTTCTTTTTCTTTTTTTTTAAGGGCAAATGTTAGTGGTTAGTGGGTCGAGTCGTGCAATTACATCCAAGCGGAAGAATGTCTTCTTCGAACCTCGCCTTATTATGTTAGGCTCCTTATCCGATTCGCCTTAAAGACCCTTGGCTCTTCTTGAACCCAAGACCTCCAGAATCATCCCCCAAGGAAACCACTTAGTGGAACGGTGGAACCTTGGTAGCCAACTGAGCTAAGCCAGTTGATTTCTTGCGAGATAGTATTACTTTTCTTAATCAACCTCAACTTTAATTTAGCGACGTAGAAAAAGCATACCTGTAATCTTGCTTAGTTTTCCTGAATGTATCGGCTCCATCTTTGAGCGCGACACTTTTTATTGGGTTAATTCTTTATATACCCAAATAAAATCATATAATGTCATATATGTCCAACAAAACTCCGTAATCTCATATATACCCAATTTAATTACAAAATTTGTCATATATACCCATTTTATCAGTTTATTTATTTTAATCTTAAAAATTCCATAAGAATAATCATTTTGAAGAACGGACAAGTTTACCCTTCTTAAAAGGAGGCAAATATTCCCGCTAAAAGCTTGTTCGCCATTCGGTGTCAAAAAATATACTGTGTTGCGGGTTCGCCTTTGGATGTCGGAAAATAGGGCTGTCAATCAATCCCATTACGGAACATTATCAAATCCATATTATCCTTACGATCATAAATAATTATTACATTACAACTGATTTACAAAATCTGCTAACCGGACACCAACCAGTACCAGCAGGAGCTGAAACATTAAACATAGACAATAGCACGCACTAATGAGGATATGCAAGTTGATGGCTTAATGCTAGTGCGGAAACCAATAGAGTTGACAAAAATGCATCTACTAATGAATGTATCTACAATAAATGTATCTTTAGTTAGGATACTATGGATTTAATGATGTTGCGTAATGCGATTGATTAACAACCTTATTTTTGACACTGAAAGGCGAACAAGCAACCTCAATATATTTTCTGACGTCGAAAGACAAACATGCTTTTAGCGAGAATATTTGCCTCCATTTAAGAAGGGTAAATTAATCCGTTTCTTCAAAATGATTATTTTTATGTTTTTTTAAAAGATTAAAATAATTAAATTAATAAAATGGGTATATATCAAAAATTTGTAATTAAATTAGATATATATGGGATTATGGAATTTTGTTGGACATATATGACATTATAAGGTTTTATTTGGGTATATCAGGAATTAACCCCGTTTTATTCGTCAATTTCATACACGTGTGTAAGAAATATGGGTCCTCCACACCCATAGAGTATAAAAATATGCATACATTGTAGGATAAAGACTACGCTTTTATGTAAAACCTAGATTAAAATAAAATTAACAAATAAATAATAAATAATAAATAAATCATAATAAGACTTACTAGATCGCCAGTAAGGATGCACTTATGAGCTGAAACACATATTAGTCACGATTAGCAATAGAAAACTGAGGCACGTGTTTGACACGCTTCCTTTAAAACAGATTCGCCGTCTGTTTCCCAGGGTGCAATAGTTGAAACAGTAAGTTGTACTGTCAGACTTAACAAAACTGCATGAAAAGATCACGAAAAATTTGCATGTTTCTGATTGAAGAGACTACTGAAATTCGGTTGCTATGAAGCTGCATATCTGTCTTTGTAGAAAACTGAATGAGAATGAGTTTAATTTATAGTGAAAATTTGCTTTGGTCACCAAGACAGAATATCAACTAAAATTTAAATGGATTTTAATATATCTTATTTATTTAAACATATTCTTTCAATGTTTAAAACAAACGATATGTTCTATTTATTTAAAACCGATCCTGTAAGCTTATTCCTAAAAGCTTAAATCAGTCATTAAAATATATGGATACAAAATCCCACGATATCTCATTCAAATTGTACAATATTCCAACAATCCCCCACATGAATGGAGATCAGTCGAAAACACACGAAAGTTTTAGCGAAATTTCTACGGTTAAGTCCTGCATAGGATAGGTAGGTATAACCCTTTGAACCTTCCCTAGTGAGATGCACTTAGTCTCCTAGATCTGAGTAGACGCGATGTCCTTGAACTTAAAATCTGTTTACATAGACGACAATACACACTCACACAAGACTCTCCCTAACCTTGTCAAGTCCTCATAGTCGTGTTCATTATGGTCATGAACACTAGTCTGGTTCTGCAAGAGCTCTTAGGAATTGCGCCCCACACATTTCCTTTCGAGGCGACCCCACTTCTCTCTCACATGGGTGATTTCATCTTGAATCATTAAAAATATATGTTTTGCGATTTCATCTTGAATCATTATGCTTTATGGTTTCATCTTGAATCATTAATCCATATGTTTAACCTCTCAACAAGTCACATTGTTATTGGAATGGACTAGAAAAGTTACTGTATTAAGTAACTCCTCCACATTGACGTGATTTCCCCCATATTTCTATGATTAGGTTGTCCTATTGAACCCAGATCTTGAGATCTCCAGTCAACTAGGTTAGGTTTTCCTTCATAGAAACTCATTCATTCAAGGGCTTTAGTCTCCGCGATGGTATCCTTTGACTCTATGTAGTCAATCGTGATAACTCTTGTTGAGAGTAGTTGTCGCAACAATCATAATCTATGATGGATATGTATCGACTTACCGTTTTACATTGTGATATGAGCTCTGTCAAGTTCTGTTGACTATCACACTTTATAAACATAGTCGTTACCGGTATACGCCATCTTGGTATGTCCTTTACGAATTAGCGTAAAGTTTCCCGCATATTCTATAAATCTATCTCGAATAATAAATTCATATTTCATCATAGATTTAGCCATAACCGTCTATTTGAAATACTTTCAAGATTTCTAAGAAATAGATTTACACTTAGCATAAATACATCCGCTCTAGTGGATCTAGATTCTTATATGTAAAAACCCATATTTGCATTACTATATCACTTGATAGTAGTCGAATATCTTCAATAATGCAATATTATTAATATCATAGTATCTAAGTAATACTTATTCAAATAGTCCCCACTTGAATGACTACTATATCTGTTTAACCTGATTATAAGTTCTAAATCAAGTCACACATAAGATGCCCAATATTCTTTGAGTATTTAAAATGAGTAACACATTTACCTCTATTTTAAATAGATTTAAAAAATGTCATTGGACTCTAGCTAGGCTAGAATCCCCCACATTGAACCTCTTAATAAAATTATTTTCTTAATGTTTGACTTCAAGACAAATCCATATGGGTTCAAAACAAACCCAAAAACTAATAAAATTCATGTCAAATCTTGGCTCCAACCTATCATTAGTAGATTTATTCATCTTGTTATCACTTTTAATGATAAGTATACCATCTTTGTATATTAACAAGAGTGCATACTTACTATTACATTAATTTTGAATCCACATTCTGACATTATATGATCAAAAAGTTTGATGTCATTGTTTGAGAGCTTTCCCAAGCTATATAATGACTTAATGAGCATACAAACTTTTCTCTCTAGTCTAGGAACCATGAAACCCTTAGGCTGGTTCATGTATAGTTTCTATTCTAAATCCCTGTTTAGAAATATCGTTTTCACATCCACACAAGGAACATTCAAATTTCTTAATGCGGCAATAAAGTACCATCCTAATTGAGGTTATTCGTGTAACATGCGAATAAGTACCAAAGGAAGATAGAACTTCTTATTTTCAAAATTCTTTTATTACCAATCTTGCTTTGCACACGTCAATGGTGCCACCGACTTTCATCATCTTCTTGAAGGTTCATCTATAGCCAAGTAGTTTACAAATTTGAGTTAATTCCACGAGCTTTTAATGGTTTCTTTCCGTTGATACACTTTCAAAGAATTTACTGCTTCTCAATAAGATGTAGGCTCATTTTCTACCCTAAAAAACAAAACCAGATGCAACCAATCTCTCAGTTCATGTCATTTTGTTTCTTTAGGTTCAACATCTTATCGGGTCAATCTTGTCTCTCATCTTGTAGATCATTAACATCTCATTGTCTCTGACCTTGGACAACCTCGTCATCTATTCTAGATGATGTTCCAATTTCCTTTGCAAACAAGAAAATATATTTCCAAAGAAGAAATAATTCCTTAACTTCAACACTCTGTCTATTTTCGATTCATTTACAATGAAACAATAAGCACTGCTATTCATAGCATATCCCGTGAACAATCCATGAATTCAGGTCTAATCTCTTGAACATTGAATTTCACACGAATATCTTAGCTAGATATCCCCCACATTTGTAAATACTTATAAGGTAGTTTTCTTCTCATCCAAAGTTCATAAGAACTATCTTATTTTCTTTACAATGTATCTTATCTAAAAGATATGTAGCCGATAATCTCTTTCCCCCACATGCCATGGCTTAAACTAATGTTTAATAACATGACATTAACCATATTTTCAAGGCACAGTTCTTTCCACTAAACAATTCTGTTGTTCGAGTATCAAGAGCTATACATTTGTGTCTTATTCCAAGTTTAGAACATAAATTTGGAAATGGAAACACATATTCACCTCCGATATGACTTAAACCTCCTTGTTTTACATAATAATTCGATTATCAACTTATTTGTATAGAAGAATCTTTTCTATATCCTTACTCTCAAGTAAGTACAAATAGCAATGTTTTGTACCACCATCACCAAATATGATGAAGTACTCACTATTTTCTATCTTAGTAGGTGTCAATCTCAAATCACATAAAACCTATGTGAATCATATCAAGGTATTCTGTTATTTTCCATTCAACCGAGTGAAAAGACAGTCTTATCAATTTGCCTTCAACACAAGTTTTATTTTGTAATCCGTGTAAATACAAAACATGGGTATCCAATTTAGTTTTATTAAAAAAACACACTGAGTTAACAATAACATGTCCGAGTCAATCATGCCATACATTTAGAGAATCAAATAAGTTGAATTCATACTCATTTTACTGAAAGGGCCATTAGAAAATTACATTTAGCTTAATCATATTTAAAGAAACGTAACCCGTACGTACTCGCACTTTGTTATCTATTAATTCAGATTTATTTCATTTAAACATAAGAAGAAATCCAAATGTATTAAGCAACCACCCGGACACAAGATTCCTAAGAATCTCCGACATGTACAACGCGTTGGCTAACTTAAACTCTTTTCAAGATGTAAATTATAGCATCACATATTTTACCTATGATATTAGTAGTAGGAGAATTGTCAAAACAATCGATCTCTCCAGTCTTCACTACATTAAAAGAGTTAATCAAACTCTTATCAACATATATGTATGACATGATACCCAAGTGCTAATCGACCATTATTTAAGGTCAGATTCTCCATGGACTCAATTTACATGTTATTCTAGCCATTTAACACATATTTACGGCACAAAAGGATTCTGAATGCTTTAAAGCATCTAGCGTACAAATAACTCGAGTATCGATCTCCCTTTTAACAAGTACGGGAGCAGATCTTTTAGATGTCACTCGTGACATTCCAAATAATTTATTAATTCGAGGTCCAATAATTAGTTGAAACTAATTTTTGTTCCTATTAACAACGTTCTAAACCACATTGTGTTTCTGAACAAAACGATTTTAATTCGTCTTTGGTTAAAATACTATTGTTTTGTAAGATTCGTTATACAAAACCACTTTAAAAGATGTATTTTGATTAAACAATATCACCTATTACATAACGTTTATATGTAATATGATGTTGTCAATCTCCATTAAGAAGATATTAATAAATCTGTTCTACGTGATCTATTTCTACAATGAAACTCAACAAGGTTTCAGTCGATATACTCTTCTAAATAATTTTAACAAGGTTTCTATGAATATACTTATCAACCCATAGGGATTATATCTATTTTATAATGAAACTCGATTCGGTTTAAAATAAACTAGACAAGTCGAACAAACACTTTCATTAATTTAGTAAAAATAATGTATATAATATGTTATTTAATAATAACTTGTATAATATCAATATTTTGATTCAAAGAAATTCTTGTTTGATTTCATTGAACACGTTAGAGTTATCTCATAAAATAACAATTTGTATTTTATAAGATATGTATCAAAGAAACTCCATTTGATTTCAATGAATCTAAATTCAACATTTTTTTTCAATCTATTTTATAACTAACAAGGTTGAAGAAAAAATAGTATACACATTCAAAAAATTACGACTCGTATAAGAAATCAAACATAAATACGATAGACTAAACACAACTTAAAACAAAACCATGAAAAGACGCTAGATATGAATAAATCATTAAAGTTCACTGCATGATGAAGTCTAATTAGATATGAGTGTCTAATCCTAGTATATGAATAAATTTTAGTGGTGTACATATCACTTCCCCTTACAAATGTGAGGGGAATCTTTTTAAAATTATCCGACACTGTGTTGACATGTTTAAACTATGAACCTTGGTCACTCATTAGTGTCAACACGTAGAATTATTGCGAAGTGCATAAGGGATTTTGAGTGTCATTATAGGGATTACTCAATTTTGGTTTCGACGAAACCAGTTTGTATAAAAATCTAGTAATTAAATTAATTCGATTTCAACAAAAGTGTTTTAATTTTGTCATGCAAAATCTGTTTTAAAACTGTAGAATAACGATTACACTTTTATGTAAAACCTAGATTAATATAAAATTAATAAATAAATAACAGAAAATAAATAAATCTTAATAAGACTTACTAGATCGCCAGTAAGGATGCACTCACGAGCTGAAACACGTATTAGTCACGATTAGCAATAGAAAGCTAAGGCACGTGTTTGACACGTTTCCCTTAAAACAGATTCGCCGTCTGTTTCTCAGAGTATAGCAGTTGAAATAGTAAGTTGTACTATCGAACTTAACAAAACTGCATGAAAAGATCACGGAAAATTTGCATGTTTATGATCGAAAAGACTGTTGGAATTCGGTTGCTATGAAGCTGTATATTATGTTTGTGTAGAAAACTGAATGAGAATGAGTTTAGTTTATAGTGAAAACTTGTCTTGGTCACAAGACAGAATATCACCTAAAAATTAAACTGATTTCATTATATCTTATTTATTTAAACATATTTTGTCAATGCTTAAAACTAACGATATATTTTATTTATTTAAAACCAATTCTGTTAGCTTATTCTTAAAATTTTAAATCAGTTATTAAAATACATGGATACAAAATCTCACCATATCTCATTCAAATTGTACTAACATTTCAAGAAACATCATCGTGTAAATGAGCCTATCTACTCGTTAATTAACGAGCTTCACCCATTAAAAGCTCACATTGAGCTTGAATATCAGCTTAACTTAAAACTCATTTAATCAGCTATCTCAAGTCCAAATTTCATAATTAACAATGAGCGGAGTTCAAACAACACAAGGCATGCATGTCACAAGTCCTGTAACACCCCACTTGGATAAGTGGACCGTTACGTGTATTTATGGCGTGTCATCAAAGCATAAGGTAAATGTCCTAAAACATTGACTGACCATAAAGGAATACCGGAATCAAACATCGGTAATCCAAACATAAGCCCAAAACATGAAAAATAAAATACTGAAAGAAAAGACTAAACAATGTCCAAATAAGTAGAATAATGTAAGTGCATAAAATAATAAGTCTGGATAGCTTCCATCCCAAATGCACGTGCTCTTAGAATCCTAAAAGCGTCCTGGTGTACCTGCCGTTAGAACATGAAAGGAACTACGGCTGAGCATAACGCTCAGTGAACGGATATAAAGCATGATAAGGAATTAATGGAATGAACAGATGATGAAATGCTGGAACTGTAAGACTGATAAGTAAAGTTGCAGCGGAAATCTGTGTATAATCTGTAAAGCCTGAATTATAATTAATAAAGCTGAACTGTTATCTGTTAAAATCTGAAAACATGCATTTACTGTAATTTAATTGCCAGAGCTTATATAGGTCATGTGCTGTAACAACGTTGCATGAATAACTGGAGGGGTGACCTCGTCATGCTATAGAGGGGTGACCTCTAAATAACTGTGTTGGGTGGAGGGATCAGCTCCAATGTGAAGGATGTAGAGCACACACCACATTCACCTGCTAAACTGTAAACTGTAGCCTAGGATGCATCCATACGCCCCACTAATAATACTGATAAAATGGCCAAGCTAAGCTGAGTGGGACGATGCAGGATATCACTCTCCTGCATGTGAGTCACGACACCGATGCCTCTAGTGTCGTGGTTACGGTACCTCCGTAACTAATACATAAACTAATCATGCTTGTATATAATGCTCAGGCAATTTATTTAATTCTTAACATGATCACTGATAAGTTTAAACATATACTGGGGAAAAACATTTGGCTGAAGATGGGGAATCCTAATCATGCATAGAAAGGAAAATCCTTACTGAAAGGACGGAAATCCGTACCTCGTGTCCAGTAACTGACCGAGATCAACTGACCGAAAGTCTACTCTGATTTCACGCGAGCTACATGAATAAGGACGCGAATAAGTTAACTGATATTAGTTTATTTAATTTTTTTTTATTGATCTTATTGGCTTCTTAATTATTTATTATATTTCTGAAATTCTGTACGTATATTAACTGATCAATCTGATCTTATAATAATTCTTTTAATGTATTATCGTTCTACTATCAATTACGGTACATGCATATTTCTGACGCTATAGCAACTGTATTAAGTATTCCTGCTTAAAATATAAAGTTTCTTAAATTAGAAAGTTCCCAAGATAATTTAATTCATTTAATAAAATTATACCCATTTAGAATATTAAAGAACTATTTAATTTAATACATTCAAAATATATATTAACCATTTATTAAACAATTAGATTAAAAGGTATAATATAAAACTCTTCGTTTTATATGTTTAAACTATAACCCGAGCCTACCGAGATACCCCAATCTCGGTCGCACTAAAACAATTAAACAATATATATATAATCTGCCTATATGAATTAACGACAGAAAAACTGTCACTAAAAACTGTGTGACTAAAAGCTGATATTTAAAACTGTCAATAACCATTCTGCGACGGAAATTTATGTCACTAAACCGTCGCTAACCTTATTTTAAACTTCTTATTTTTATTCCAAAACCTTTCCCACTGCCCTCATGATAAAAGTTCCCGCTGCTTGTTATTTTTACCCACTGCTTATGCAGTTTTTCCCACCGTTGGGTATAATTTCCCATTGTTTATATATTTAGTTCCCACTGTTGACAAACCCAAACACACCACTTATCAGTTAAACCCAAACGCCCCCTTGCTGTCCTGTTTTTACACACCGCACATATAAACAACACCCCCTTAGTACTCGATGCCCCTGCTTGGTTTAAGACACATGTTGCTTGAACAATAACCATCCCTGGTAGACTTTTGGTGGCTGCCGCCCCACAGCAACTCCACCCCGTACTCCCCTGGTGATCGTGACTGGCACAAACAACCACACCGAGACCTGCTGGTCTCGGTCCTCGTGAATATAAAAACAAACCGACCCCCTGGTGATGATGATATCATGATTACGATCTATGAATGCATATTTTTTTTTATTTTTTTTTTGATCTTGAATCACTACTCGCGATTTAAAAAGGAAAATTTAAAGGCGATTACCTTACAAATTGTGAACGACGAGACTACTACACAATCGATTTGAATCAGAAAGTTTTGATCTGTGGTTCTCTCTTCTTTCTTGTCCGCCGGCAGTACAGACACACAACATAACCCTCGTTTTTTTTATTTCCTCCAACAGGTTATGTTATTTTGTTAACTGGATTGGGCCTAAAGCCCAAGGCTCTTTTTCTTTTAACAGTTGGCCCAAAATAACACATGTATACATTTCCACTTTCGTGTTTTTAAATCTTTACGAATGGCTCGTGTTTGCATTTTCGTGTTCACTCATGACGTAAAATATTTATTTTCTGAATAAATATTTATTTCGTAATACTCAAAAGGTATTATTAATTATTATTCTGAAACAACTGAAATACTTAATTACGTAATCATTAATTTAATCTGAGACTGCATGAAATTACTGTTTATGGATCTAAAATATTGTGTACGTGTTCGTATCTAAATCCTCGTAAATATATCATGTTGTGAATTATTTATTTCCTAGTAATTTATACTTTCGTAATTACTTGAATTAATGCTGTTATTTATTATCTGAATAAATAGTTACGCACGTTGAATTAAACTGACTGTACGTAATTAATGTTCGTGGACTTTTAAGGCGGGTTTTACAATTCTTCCCCTCTAAAAAGAATAATTCGTCCTCGAATTAAAGATACGACTATACTGGGTTTTAGAATTCTTCTCCTCTAAAAAGGAGAAATTCGTCCTCGAATTAAAGGTAATAAGCTGATGAAGTTATAAAAACTGAAAGAACACGTAGACCGAAAAGACAATTAAGCTGAAGGATGAATTGTCTTCTAATTAAGACATAATGCTGCTGATAGGTATAAACCTGACATGACTGAAATTATCATGTAACGTGACATGGCTGAAGAGGACATGGAACGTGACATAACTGAAAGAACATAACTGAATTTATTGAAGAAACAATGAGAGGTTCGGATGGACTCCTCCGTTTCGAGTGGCCTCCCGCTCGAAACGATCCCTTCAAATGTCTAACATAATAAATAAAATCTTGGTCCTGTCGACCCTGTCCTGATGATGCTGACTGGTTTCTGGTTCCATACTTAAGATGGATTTTATGAATCTGATAGAATGAATAAGCTATAGCATGTAGTATACATGAAACGGTACATATAATTATTCTGAAAAGATAATATTTATATCTCTGAGGAAGCTGCTGAAAATATATAGGGATGAACTACGTGAACAATTATGAACGTGCTACGTGAGCAATTGTGAACGTGGTTCGCGATTATATAAGGAACGTTGTGCATGAAGTATATCGTGAATGGAATACGTGACACATACTGTGAACGTGATACTAGAACACATCATGAACGTATGCTGACTGAGGAAGGAATGCCAACCGATACGGCCTGAGATGTGAAACGTCTGCCTGGTTATGGAATAGTTGTGCTAAACTTGAGTCTGGTTTCCCAAGCTTTCTGTAACCGTATACGGTAATAAATTGAGAAACGTGTATCGTGAAATGGCATACGAACTTGAACGTGAACAATGTTATGAACACAAACGTGAGCTTAAATAAAGAGATAGCATAAAGATGAACTGAAACAGCATCATTCTGCGAATGAGACGTATACGTGAAAGTGAAAATAAACGTAAACGTAAACATACACGTGATCGTGAACATGAATTCTGTCTGATATGATGGTCGCCGGAATACTTGAAATCGTACGATTTACTGCTAAATTTTATGTAGGTCCACTACTGCGTAATCCTTCCGGATGAGAGGAAACGCGTAGGTTGATTACCTGGTCGACAATCACTTAGATAGTGTTATACTTTCTCTGAGCCTGTGGTAGCTGATAACAATTTCATGGGATTTCGTCGCATTTCTGTTCAGAAATTTCTAAGGGTTGTAGTAACTCACTAACATGACGGCGTTCTATCTTGAACCTGCAGTAGGTCAGGCATCTAGATATGAACATAGCTGCATTAGTGTGTGATGCGGATTCTATCAAAGTTTTGCCTGGAATTATGGAACATTCTGGTGGAATTTCGTTCCTAGGCGTCAGTTGGGACCATCAGGTGATGGCCTTCACCTTTGCAGGGTTGTCTGAAATTTCTTTCTGCTGAAATAGGGTGGTTCAGAAATGCCACTCCGTTCAACTGGAATTCACATCTGAAAAGTTGATTATACAATTTCTCCTATCGGAGATTCTGTTCAACTAAAAAAAATAAAATAAATGATTCTCTTGTACTTCTCTTAGAATTTAGCAGATCAGAATGTTACCAATGAATATACGGATAATTTTGTCTGAGGAGCCATGGAAAAATTTTATTCATAAATTTCATACTATAGCTGGAGTATTAGGGAGCTCAGACGTATAAGTCAAAATTTTAGAGAGACTATAACATGTTCAACAGCAATCTGGAATACATCATGTTCTTCTCTCACCATTGTTGGTGGCATGATCGCGAATTGTTCTGGAAAATAATTAAGACATCGTAGTAGATCAGGTAACCTCCTATTCGTGGAATGAGTATCGTTCTATGAATGGCGATCTCGTAAATTTTCGATGATCGATACATGATCCCATGGTACCGGTCTTCTTTCTGATAGACAAAAACGATACACTTCCTGGTGTTGCGTTAGGGCGAGTAAAGCCTCGTTCCGGTAATTCTTTGTAGCAAATGATGCAACCCTTTTAACTTAGATGCAATTCTAGAATAAAGAGTTTTGGAAACAGGCACTATTCTTGAGAGAAGTTCGATGTTAAAGTATGTCTCGTAGTTAGGGAGGAATTTCTAGAATGACATCTGGAAATTTTGTTATAATCTGCTGATCATGGATTCGAGGAATTTTAGGAGTGAATTTATAACAGGTAGGTAAAAGTCTTCGTAGCTATAGACTGATAAGTCACGCGCATGTAAGGCAGAATAATTTGTACTGGTTTTTCGGCAGAAATATGATGAATATATTTGGGATTTAGCAAGACGGATCTCGTCGTTAACAAAAAATAAGACTTTAATAATTCTGGTGATACTGTTGAGTCCTTTCTGGCTGAGAGGCAGGTAACTACTTGATTTAAGATAGAGCTGGCATATGAATACTTGAAGTAAACGTGGCAGCTTTCATTGATTGTGTTCGTCTGTAACCTCACAGAATGATTACCGTGTGTTTAATCTGAATAATACTCTAGTGGTGGTGACTGAATTTTAATGATCTGATTCATGCGTGCATAAAAGAACGGGTATACCCCTTTCTGATGGGTACCCTGAATTTCTGAGGGCCTGGTTTAGAAACATACTGGAGTTATGAGTTATGACTCATATTTTGAGGAAAGATTCGTATGACGTATACCATGACTGGTGTCCTAATATGTGTCTTTCGAAAAGATACCTGAGGCCTATGCTTTGACTGATATCTTGACACGTGTTTTAGTAGATGAATCTGAACAAGGTTAAAAATTTTTGTAACTGCTAGGATTGGCGGACCGATTAGACTACTGACCTTTGTATCTCTGGTCACGTCCGTACCGGAGTTCCGATGGTTACTGACTGGTTAATTATAAGCACGGTGGTTGTCATTACCGTCTTGTCTGTCAGTTTCCTGACGGTCGTTATCATGCCCGTGATTCATGTAACTACTTCTGCTGAGTGGCCGGCTGGTTACCGGTTCTCACTCTTTTGACTAAAAGTTTAGCTGAGTGAATTGTGACACCTAACTGAGAAGGTATAAGCATGGAACAGAATGGTAGTGTCTGATGATTGAAATTTATTCTTGTCAGAAATTTCAAGTTATAGTTTTCGTCCTTATTCTGCAGAATCTTCGAAGTATAAACGGCATCAGCATCTTGAGAAATCTCGAAAGTATCAGCAGCATCAGCAATTGTGAGGTCTTCAAAATGTTAGCAGTATCGGCATCTGGTAAAATCTTCAACTCACGAGCAGCATCAGCACCTGGTAGAATATCGACAAGTGGAAACGCCCGCGATGATTAAGGAACAATCAGCAATATCCATAGAGTAGGGTACCTAGAGTACACCTGGACTACTGTACATGAAGTATAAAATGAATAATGCACATGGTGCATATCTGAGAAACAGTACGTGGAGTACACATGAAGTACTGTATGTGGAGTATAACTGAGACACTGTACATGGGGTACATATGGAATACTGTACATGGAGCTGGTGGAAATTTTACGAAATGATCGATACTGGTATCGCTTGTCTGACATTATCAAAGAAATAAATTGATTTAAACGATAGTAAACTGAACTGAAACGGTTAACATGATAGGCTGATAATTTCTGCGTAGACTTAATGCTGGTTGTATAGAGGCTAATGGAGTTCCATCAACGTTCAGTATAAAGACATAATTCAGGACATGAATTATCATGAAATATTATTTCATTGTAACCCTTATGTATCTTAGCATGAAACATTATCATTCTGTTGAAAACATAATCCTTGTAGGAATCATGAAACTGAATCTGCCTGAAGGCGATATCAGCTTGAAATGGTAAAACTGGATTGTTACAAAGAACCTAAAAAAAATCAAATCAACTGAGGTGTATTATCAACTGATGTGGACGGTTGTGGTTCAATTCTACGAATCCAAAGAAGAAAACATGAGACTAAGTATGGGCTATTCTGGTTCGATCCATACTGGTCAAAATTTTCTGAGAACTGTCATGTATAGAAATTTATAATCTGGTATTAAATATGGATGGCTGTAGTCCAATCCATACTTGCCAAATTTATAGAATGTCATGATATGACAAATGTGAACAACTATGGATCGGTTCACAAAACAACATTTGACTGAAAATCATGAAATTTGATCTGAACATTAGTGAACGTATATGGCCTGGTTCACCACGTAATATTGGACTGAAAACATGGATCTGACATGAGTAAGGATAAGCGCCCATGATCAGTTCATCTATACAAAAATCCGAACGGGCAAGGGTGAACGCCTATGGTCAGCTCACCAAAACGAAAATTCGCCAAAAGCACATGCGACTAAATATGGCTAGTTATGTACCAACCTTTTACTTAGTCAAAACTTTAAGAAAACTGACTGATAAATGGAGAAAACTGACTGAATAATCCATGGGAAACATGAAAGATAACAACGCCAAAATCTGGGAAGTTCCTGGTGACAACCCACTAGTCACAGGTCAAGTTTTAGAGCCTACAGGTCGAACCTTGCGCTCTGATACCATAATTGTAACACCCCACTTGGATAAGTGGACCGTTACGTGTATTTATGGCGTGTCATCAAAGCATAAGGTAAATGTCCTAAAACATTAACTGACCATAAAGGAATACCGGAATCAAACATCGGTAATCCAAACATAAGCCCAAAACATGAAAAATAAAATACTGAAAGAAAAGACTAAACAATGTCCAAATAAGCAGAATAATGTAAGTGCATAAAATAAGAAGTCTGGATAGCTTCCATCCCAAATGCACGTGCTCTTAGAATCCTAAAAGCGTCTTGGTGTACCTGCCGTTAGAACATGAAAGGAACTACGGCTGAGCATAACGCTCAGTGAACGGATATAAAGCATGATAAGGAATTACTGGAATGAACAGATGATGAAATGCTGGAGCTGTAAGACTGATAAGTAAAGTTGCAGCGGAAATCTGTGTATAATATGTAAAGCCTGAATTATAATTAATAAAGCTGAACTGTTATCTGTTAAAATCTGAAAACATGCATTTACTGTAATTTAATTGCCAGAGCTTATATAGGTCATGTGCTGTAACAACGTTGCATGAATAACTGGAGGGGTGACCTCGTCATGCTATAGAGGGGTGACCTCTAAATAACTGTGCTGGGTGGAGGGATCAGCTCCAATGTGAAGGATGTAGAGCACACACCACATTCACCTGCTAAACTGTAAACTGTAGCCTAGGATGCATCCATACGCCCCATTAATAATACTGATAAAATGGCCAAGCTGAGCTGAGTGGGACGATGCAGGATATCACTCTCCTGCATGTGAGTCACGACACCGGTGCCTCTAGTGCTGTGGTTACGGTACCTCCGTAACTAGTACATAAACTAATCATGCTTGTATATAATGCTCAGGCAATTTATTTAATTCTTAACATGATCACTGATAAGTTTAAACATATACTGGGGAAAAACATTTGGCTGAAGATGGGGAATCCTAATCATGCATAGAAAGGAAAATCCTTACTGAAAGGACGGAAATCCGTACCTCGTGTCCAGTAACTGACCGAGATCAACTGACCGAAAGTGTACTCTGATTTCACGCGAGCTACATGAATAAGGACGCGAATAAGTTAACTGATATTAGTTTATTTAATTTTTTTTACTGATCTTATTGGCTTCTTAATTATTTATTATATTTTTGAAATTCTGTACGTATATTAACTGATCAATCTGATCTTATAATAATTCTTTTAATGTATTATCGTTCTACTATCAATTACGGTACAAGCATATTTCTGACGCTATAGCAACTGTATTAAGTATTCCTGCTTAAAATATAAAGTTTCTTAAATTAGAAAGTTCCCAAGATAATTTAATTCATTTAATAAAATTATACCCATTTAGAATATTAAAGAACTATTTAATTTAATACATTCAAAATATATATTAACCATTTATTAAACAATTAGATTAAAAGGTATAATATAAAACTCTTCGTTTTATATGTTTAAACTATAACCCGAGCCTACCGAGATACCCCAATCTTGGTCGCACTAAAACAATTAAACAATATATATAAAATCTGCCTATATGAATTAACGACAGAAAAACTGTCACTAAAAACTGTGTGACTAAAAGCTGATATTTAAAACTGTCAATAACCATTCTGCGACGGAAATTTATGTCACTAAACCGTCGCTAACCTTATTTTAAACTTCTTATTTTTATTCCAAAACCTTTCCCACTGCCCTCATGATAAAAGTTCCCGCTGCTTGTTATTTTTACCCACTGTTTATGCAGTTTTTCCCACTGTTGGGTATAATTTCCCATTGTTTATATATTTAGTTCCCACTGTTGACAAACCCAAACACACCCCTTATCAGTTAAACCCAAACGCCCCCTTGCTGTCCTGTTTTTACACACCGCACATATAAACAACACCCCCTTAGTACTCGATGCCCCTGCTTGGTTTAAGACACATGTTGCTTGAACAATAACCATCCCTGGTGGACTTTTGGTGGTTGCCGCCCCACAGCAACTCCACCCCGTACTCCCCTGGTGATCGTGACTGGCACAAACAACCACACCGAGACCTGCTGGTCTCGGTCCTCGTGAATATAAAAACAAACCGACCCCCTGGTGATGATGATATCATGATTACGATCTATGAATGCATTTTTTTTTTTTTTTTTTTGATCTTGAATCACTACTCGCGATTTAAAAAGGAAAATTTAAAGGCGATTACCTTACAAATTGTGAACGGCGAGACTACTACACAATCGATTTGAATCAGAAAGTTTTGATTTGTGGTTCTCTCTTCTTTCTTGTCCGCCGGCAGTACAGACACACAACATAACCCTCGTTTTTTTTATTTCCTCCAACAGGTTATGTTATTTTGTTAACTGGATTGGGCCTAAAGCCCAAGGCTCTTTTTTTTTTTAACAGTTGGCCCAAAATAACACATGTATACATTTCCACTTTCGTGTTTTTAAATCTTTACGAATGGCTCGTGTTTGCATTTTCGTGTTCACTCATGACGTAAAATATTTATTTTCTGAATAAATATTTATTTCGTAATACTCAAAAGGTATTATTAATTATTATTCTGAAACAACTGAAATACTTAATTACGTAATCATTAATTTAATCTGAGACTGCATGAAATTACTGTTTATGGATCTAAAATATTGCGTACGTGTTCGTATCTAAATCCTCGTAAATATATCATGTTGTGAATTATTTATTTCCTAGTAATTTATACTTTCGTAATTACTTGAATTAATGCTGTTATTTATTATCTGAATAAATAGTTACACACGTTGAATTAAACTGACTGTACGTAATTAATGTTCGTGGACTTTTAAGGCGGGTTTTACAAGTCCAGTTTGAGATTTAGCTCAACTGGTTTACGATGCTACCATATATGTCTTATTCATTCCATCAAAAATCTATTTTACGGTATAGACGCTTATGACCTTCCCTCTAGGCCATGCGATAATAATTCCTTTGGCGTTACGACCGCTAGAACTCCTAGTCTTAGAGCCCAGCAAAGATAGGTTTACATTTTCGTCACTTGATAAAAGGTGCAACAAGAACCCAAGTCTCACCAAACTAAACTTACCCAAAATAAAAGTACGAAAATATCAAAATCTTAAAACATAAAGGACTAAGGCCAATAATTCACAGCATAAAATACTCGTCATTCGTCAACCATGACGAACTAAAAAAAAACTCATTTTCTGGTTGTTGGTATATACCTCTCCATTCTCTTCTACTTCTTCCCATAATCTCCATAACTAAACTATAATCTCAAATTTGGCGGGAAACTCACCTTATACTCTTTCTTCTACGAGTAATAGTCAAATAGTGTAATAAAACTGAAAGCTATATTTCTTCTAATATCATCTTATTACTTATATACAGATAAGCCTCAAGTCTTTCTTTCAATGGAGTCTAGTATCTTGAATGAGCCGAGTATCGATACTGATAAGCTCAGCTACGAGATTTTCTCCATTCTCGAGACTAATTTCTTATTTGGTTACGAAGACTGGAACCCAAAAGCTCTAGTGGCTGGAAACTCTCAAGAGTCGATGAAGAACCAACGAGGGAAGATATGTGTGTTGTCCATTGATGGTGGTGGTGGAATGAGAGGTGTTTTGGCGGGAAAAGCTTTGAGTTATTTGGAGAAGATGTTGAAGATGAAGTCTGGTGATCCCAATGCGAGGATTGCGGATTATATTGACGTGGGTGCGGGTACGGGTGTGGGAGGGTTTTTTACTGGGGTGTTGTTCGGGAGCGGGGACGGGTGTCTTCCGCTTTTTGAAGCGGATGACACGTGGAGATTTTTAGTGGAGAGGGGAGAGAAAATGTATGGGGTCGGGACCCGGGGCGGGTTTTGGAAAAAGTGTTTTGGTGGTGGGAGTGGAAAGTTGATTACGAAAGAGTTTGAAGATGTGATGAGAGAAGTGTTTACGGTTGATGGACGGAGTTTGAGTTTGAAAGATACTTTGAAACCCGTTTTGATTCCGTGTTATGATTTGTCCACTTCGGGGTCGTTTGTGTTTTCAAGAGCGGACGCGTTGGAAAACGAGAGTTTTGATTTTAGGCTTTGGGAGGTGTGTCGTGCCACTTCAGCTGTTCCGGGTGTTTTTGACCCGGTTCAGATGAAGTCAGTTGATGGGAAGACTTGTTGTTTAGCGGTTGACGGTGGGTTGGCGATGAGTAACCCAACCGCGGCTGCTATTACTCATGTGTTGCATAATAAACAAGAGTTTCCGTTCGTGCGTGGGGTGGAGGACATTTTAGTACTCTCGCTAGGGACGGGGCAGGTTTTAGAAGGGAAGTATGGTTTTGACCAAGTTAAAAAGTGGAAGGGTAAAGACTGGGTTAGACCCATGGGTCGGATTTCCGGTGAGAGTTCAAGTGATATGGTCGACCACGCCGTTGCTCTAGCATTTGGGGAGAGCTGTTCTAGTAATTACGTCCGCATTCAGGTATACATTCCTTAATGTAGTTTCAACAGTTCGTGAAGTTAATTAGAAATTTGAATAGCTTAGTAAAATCCTTATAAACTGACTGTTGCATTGAGTCCCAATTTGTTGGACCACACATAGTCAAACTTAGCAAAAAAGCTTCTCTATGAGGACAATGCTATAGTTCACAAATTCACATCATGTTGATAACAAATGAACAATGAATGGGACTGAAAAGACAAAAAGTGATGAGAAAATTGTTGTTAAGCTATACACAAAGGTTGTAATTAGACAGCTGAGCCATTCTTAAAAAAATGCTTATTAGATCAACACATAAGTTTGAGGTTGTAGGTCAAGGTCATCAATAAAATTGTAATTTAACTACAATTTTACTACTGTATAGTATATATTTTGTGTTTTCTTTGACTTATATCATGATACCTAAATCCTAATAGCTACTGTACTATTATGCTTCATTTTCTTATAGAATTACATTGTTGGTTTAGTATATTCAATGCCATTGGAAACATGCAAAAGATGATGCATTTGTTGGAAAAAGGTTTGCAATACTTCGGGAAGATAATATGACCATATGGATATTGGAAATGAATCAACAATGATGGTTAGGGTAGTAATTTGCACATTTAAATAACTGATTGAGACACTAAAAAACATATATTAAACGGTTGTACTCTAAATATAAACTGCTTAAACTGTTTTTACAATAGGTGTCCCAATCAATTTTGTTGTATTACATTTTAAAACTTTTAATGCCTTAAGTATACATTAAAGTATGACAACATGTCTGGACTTTGGAATAGTCTTTTTTGTACCATTCGTGTGCTAGAAATAGGAATCTTGAGAAGTCAAGCAGAGTAATTGAGGTTGGTGAGAAGTAGGCATCTAGGAAGAAACACCCGTAAAATCATTACTAAATGATTTGGACTATTTTAATATGATGACTCACTAACTTAAACCTGGTTGACTATGTTGTTATTTAGGCCAACTGTTCGAATATGGGTCGTTATGGTGCCAACCTTGATTCCGATCCTAGTCCCAGCAATGTGAAAGCACTAATTGGATTAGCCGATGAGATGTTGAGACAGAAGAATGTGGAATCAGTGTTGTTTGGGGGTAAAAGGATAGGAGAGAAGACGAATTATGAGAAACTTGAGTGGTTTGCTGAAGAACTCGTGTTAGAACATCAGAGAAGGAGTTGTCGTATTGCTCCTACCGTTGCATTTAAGCAAGCTACCTCCAAACGCCACTAAACAAATTCCCTTATCGTGTCCAAAAGGGTACGCCTTTACTAATGCACTTGATTATTTAAGTAATACGAACTAGAAATGAACCAGGGTCTAACATCTCTCCTTTCCCAAGTTGTGGCCGACACACTGATTTTACAAAAGTAGACTTGTCATTCCATCACTACGAACTTATAGTCTTCCAATATGCATTTGTTTCAAGAACTTTTTACATGTATTCTGCATTCACTACTGACACTGTATCAAACTTACATAAAGCCCTCATTCATTTATACTACAGTAGTACTGTAACTTTAATTCATTATGAATGCAGGGATGGTGAAAAGGTTTTACTCTGGAAAAAGTAGAGGACAAACATTATTGTGGTGTCTACTCACTCTTTGATTTATTTTGTGCATCGACTCTATGTAGAAAAAGAAACAAAAGAGGATTGAATTGAATATCTGAGAAACATTGGGGACTAATTTAGTAAATAATTGTGCATTCTTTTGTTCTTTTTCATTCGAGTCCCCAACATGATGTATGTTGTAAAGAACATTCAAGTGTCCATATGTTGATCTTTGTCTTTGATTTTTACTTCACCTTTTATAATGTGCGACAAGTCACAAGTGTGCCCAAAATATGCCTTCATACGAATCAAAAGGCTCTTGTAAATTATGGTAGTGTGATATTTACTAGTCACATCAGCATTACATTAGTATATTTTGACTATTAGTAATAAAAGACGAGAATGATAGCTTTACTAAGAGCACAAAGAGCAGTAGACTCGTGTCATAGTCAAAAAGTGGTGACGTAGGTCAAAAAATATTGTCACATATGTTATGACACGAGAATATCTATAACACCACATTTTATGAAAGTTGGAGCCATGAAAAAAATGTTCTCATGAGTCCACATATACCCTACTTATTATATAAAAAATATAAATATATATAGCATGACACGAGCTTTTGTTGCAGAAGTGATGAGTGGCAGAAAAATGGTGTCATGGCACAAGCTTTTCTTGGCTAGTAATTATGGCGCAAAAAAACTATGACACTACTTGAAGAGTGATAAATCATAAAAGTTTTAAGGTGATGAGCTACGACACCATCCATGAGGCCATGACACCATCGTTCCGTACTATCATATGCTCTAAAAGTGCTTCTATATGGTTAATGTACCTATTACATGTAGATTATTGGCCATGTTTTATGCATGCTTAGGGTGTGTTTAGTTGTGGAAAAATTTTCATATTTTTCTGTTTCCAAATTTCTAGAAAAGAGGGGAGTTTTCTTTTCTAGAAAAGAGTTGAGAATTTTGAAAACTTGTTTAGATAATATTTTTCATTTTCTAAAAAAATAAACAATGTTTAAACGAAACTATTTTCAACCATTTCTTCATGATAAACTTTTTTTTCACGTTTTTGCTAGTTTTTTTTTACGTTTTCGTCTGTTTTTTTCCCGTCTTCTTTTTTCATATTTTCGTAATTTTTTTTACGTTTTAATTAATTTTTTACTTTTTATCAGTATTATTACGTTTTAGTGTATAAATTTACGTTTTCGTCAGTATATTTACGTTTTCGTCAGTAATTTTACGTTTTTTCTATAAATTTACGTTTTCGCCAGTAAATTTACGTTTTCGTCTTTAAATTTACGTTTTCGTCAGAAAATTTACGTTTTCGTCAGAAAATTCACGTTTTCGTCAGTAAATTTACGTTTTCGTCAGAAAATTTACGTTTTCGTCAGTAAATTTACGTTTTCGTCTGTAAATTTACGTTCTCGTCTGTAAATTTAGGTTTTCGTCAGAAAATTTACGTTTTCGTAAAAAATTTACGTTTTCGTCAGTAATTTTACGTTCTCGTCTGTAAATTTAGGTTTTCGTCAGTAAATTTACGTTTTCGTCAAAAATTTACTTTTTTGTCAGAAAATTTACGTTTTCGCCAGTAAATTTACGTTTTCGTCTGTAAATTTACGTTCTCGTCTGTAAATTTAGGTTTTCGTCAGAAAATTTACGTTTTCGTAAAAAATTTACGTTTTCGTCAGTAATTTTACGTTCTCGTCTGTAAATTTACGTTTTCGTCTGTAAATTTACGTTCTCGTCTGTAAATTTAGGTTTTCGTCAGAAAATTTACTGTTTCGTCAAAAATTTACGTTTTCGTCAGTAAATTTACGTTTTCGTCGTAAATTTACGTTTTCGTCAGTAATTTTACGTTCTCGTCTGTAAATTTACGTTTTCGTAAGTAAATTTACGTTTTCGTAAGTAAATTTAGGTTTTCGTCAAAAATTTACTTTTTGTCAGAAAATTTACGTTTTCGCCAGTAAATTTACGTTTTCGTCAGAAAAGTTACGTTTTCGTCAAAAATTTACGTTTTCGTCTGTAAATTTACGTTCTCGTCTGTAAATTTAGGTTTTCGTCAGAAAATTTACGTTTTCGTAAAAAATTTACGTTTTCGTCAGTAATTTTACGTTCTCGTCTGTAAATTTACGTTTTCGTCTGTAAATTTACGTTCTCGTCTGTAAATTTAGGTTTTCGTCAGAAAATTTACTGTTTCGTCAAAAATTTACGTTTTCGTCAGTAAATTTACGTTTTCGTCGTAAATTTACGTTTTCGTCAGTAATTTTACGTTCTCGTCTGTAAATTTACGTTTTCGTAAGTAAATTTACGTTTTCGTAAGTAAATTTAGGTTTTCGTCAAAAATTTACTTTTTGTCAGTAAATTTACGTTTTTGTCAATAATTTTACGTTTTCGTCTGTAAATATACGTTTTCGTCAAAAATTTACTTTTTCGTCTGTAAATTTACTTTTTCGTCGGTAAATTTACGTTTTCGACAGTAAATTTACGTTTTCGTCAAAAATTTACGTTTCCGTCAGTACATTTACGTTTTCGTCAGTAAATTTACGTTTTCGTCAATAAGTATATGTTTTCGTCTGTAAATTTACGTTTTCGTCAGTAAATTTACTTTTTTGTCAGAAAAATTAAATTTACGTTTTCGTCTGTAAATTTACGTTTTCGTCATAAAATTTTAAATTTAAATTTACTGACGAAAACGTAAATTTACTGCCGAAAACGTAAAATTACTGACGTAAACGTAAAATTACTGACGAAAACGTAAAATTACTGACGAAAACGTAAATTTACAGACGAAAACGTAAATTTTCTGACGAAAACGTAAATTTTCTGACGAAAACCTAAATTTACTGGAGAAAACGTAAATTTTTTGACGAAAACGTAAATTTTCTGACGAAAACGTAAAATTACTGACGAAAACGTAAAATTACGGACGAAAACGTAAATTTTCTGAGGAAAACGTAAATTTACAGACGAAAACGTAAGTTTTCTGACGAAAACGTAAATTTTCTGACGAAAACCTAAATTTACTGGCGAAAACGTAAATTTTCTGACGAAAACGTAAAATTACTGACGAAAACGTAAAATTACTGACGAAAACGTAAATTTTCTGACAAAAACAAAAATTTACAGACGAAAACGTAAATTTACAGACGAAAACGTAAATTTACAGACGAAAACGTAAATTTTCTGACAAAAACGTAAATTTTCTGACGAAAACCTAAATTTACTGGCGAAAACGTAAATTTTTTGACGAAAACGTAAATTTTGTGACGAAAACGTAAAATTACTGACGAAAACGTAAAATTACTGACGAAAACGTAAATTTTCTGAGGAAAACGTAAATTTACAGACGAAAACGTAAATTTTCTGACGAAAACGTAAATATACAGACGAAATCGTAAATTTACAGACGAAAACGTAAATTTACTGACGAAAACGTAAATTTTCTGACGAAAACGTAAATTTTTTGACAAAAACATAAATTTACAGACGAAAACGCGTAAATTTCTGACGAAAACGTAAATTTTCTGACAAAAACGTAAAATTACTGACGAAAACGTAAAATTACTGACGAAAACGTAAATTTCTGACGAAAATGTAAATTTCTGACGAAAACGTAAATTTACAGACGACAACGTAAATTTACTGACGAAAACGTAAATTTACAGACGAAATCGTAAATTTACAGACGAAAACGTAAATTTTCTGACGAAAACGTAAATTTTCTGACAAAAACGTTAAAATAATGATGAACGGTGAATACTGAATAGAGTAACGTGTTATTGAAATGGGTTAAATAAAAAATGGTGGGTATGAGGTGAAAATTTAGAAAAGGGTAAAATGGAGTTTTCTAATTTTCTATATAAATTTAGAAAATGAAAATTTTGTAATTTTTGAAAAATATTGAAAAATGATGTTGCTAAACAGGTTTTCTATTTTTCACTTTTCAAATGAAAATTTTTCTAGAAAAGTGGAAAAATTTTCTCCAACTAAACAGCCCCTTAACAATTGTAGTTTTTAAATGTGTTTTTTTCCTTATTCTTTCTAGGATGGTGTTCCTTGTCTTTTCAGATGTCTTCATGTCTTCAGTTCTTTTAAAATAAACATTTGGTAGTTAGTACCTCGATACATATATATTACCTAACATCTCAAGTGTTCACAAAACAAAGGGTTATTCTTCTTTGAAAAATCTTGTAAAAGTCGACGTCTATTTAGATACAGAAACAATTTTTTGGAAATATAATTTGTGATGTGGCAATTTTGATCTCTTTTTTCTTCTAAATTTGTACATACATATATAAATCCCTGAATCACGAACCTATACATAATAAGTGAATAAAAAAATTATTCATAAATCCTAGTAACACAGTTTGTATTTATCAACGTAGTGCAGGCTAATTATCAAAATTATCCTTGTCAGTTGTCACAACAAAAATACCAAACTGTAAGAAATGTTATAAGTTTTCACAATGGCCTTTTGACACATATCTGGGCCTGGTAACTACCAGATATATATGGGCCTGTGCTATTTTAAGGGTGAGCTTTTATATCTAACCAGTTTTATGATTGGCATTAAATGATTCGCCCCTGTTAATCATTAAAATTCTAAACGCCCGTTTGGTTTGTGAGGTTATTATCATGGGTTATCATGGGTTTGGGTTATAAATTTAATACAGTAATGATTTAGTTACATATAAGAATTTGGGTCAAAGATGATATGTCAAATATTAGGTACGCATAAAAGTGATAGAAAACAAAATGCCATGGCATATTCTACTTTTTTCATTGGCATACTCTACTTTTGATTCCCAGTTTAAGGTTTACTTGTGTATGCCACCTCATTACAATGTTACACGAGGTCGATTACGGAAACGAAGACGGGACGAGGACGGAGACGAGTACTTAAAAACATCAATGTCTCAAAATTTAAAAAACAGGTACGGTCGGAAACGTTTGTATAGTTTATTCATTTATCAATTTATTTAATAATTTAATTAAATAATCTATATAGTTTACGCATATATTAAAAATTGTGTTTATATTCAGTCATTTATATACTAGTACATATAAGTAAAGCCTACAAAAAGTTCAATTGAATAAATGGCTCATTTACCTAAGTTAATAGTTGACCCATATATAAAAAACTAATAAAAACAAAAACCCTACATATCTAATGTTTATTTATCAGCCGCTTTTGACCCTCTCACTCTCTTGCATAACACAGTCCACCGAAAAATGCCATTTTTTCGTCAGGAAACACAACCGAAAACATGTCAAAAGCCTAAAAAAAACGTTTCCCTCGACGTAAAGTCTCGACGCTTCCGATCATCATGAAACGTTTCTCTTTTTCCGAAAAAGTTTCCGCCGCGTTTCTGGGCATTTTCAGCCGTTTCCCGTTTGTGAAACGTTTCCAAGACGGGCACGACACCAAAGGGGATTTTCCGTGCAACATAGCCTCATTATATCCGACCCAAAATATTTATGGTAAACCTTAAAGTTAATCCCTGCATCAATCAGATGCCGATTTTTTGGGCATTAAGGATTCTCATCGGGGTATTAGTTGGGTTAAGTGGAAAAGTATGCTTCTCGACTCAGATCGAAGGGGACTGAATCATTCTTGTTCGACTCAATATTTTAAGACTAAGGATATTGACATTTGCCTCCTGTTGTGCTCCTTTGCTTCCAAAGTTTGACGAAAAGTGTTGGATTGGTGGAACTTAGGCTTATGCAAGGGCTTCCCGCCTTTCTCCATTCAAGGTATTGCCTTGGGTTAAATTTCTAGCGTTTGATGTAACCGTCTAAATAAAATCATTCATGGGGTGTTTCAATGCTCTCTTTGGGCCATTTGGAAATGGAGGAACATACTTGTTAATACTAAGTTGAAAGATTTCAAAAAAATTAAAGAAAATGACATCTTCCCTCAATCCAATGCCTCTAGAAAACATAGATCGCCGCTCGGTTCTCTAAAGGTGTACCAGCTTAGGATAGATGGGTCTCAAGACCTTTTGATGTTCTTCATCCTGACTAATATTTCTTGGTTCTTCTCTTTTCATGTTTGTTTTTTTCTATGATGGGCGTCCTCCTTAGGGCCCTTTTTTAATAAAATTCTAGACTTTCAAAAAAAGTTAATCATTTATGCTAAACAAACAACCCCTTAGTATTTTCATTGATGTCAAGTGACAAAAAGCCCCGGGCAAGACGATTTCAATTTTGTTTTTATTAATACGTTATGAAATATGATTAAAGACAATTTTTAGAAATGTATCAAGATGTTTGATCCCCTGGTGGCCTCTCTATTGGGTGTCATCCCTCATTGATTGTTCTTTCTAAAAAGTAATATTCTCTTGAGTTTTGGGATTACAAATTCATCTCTAAGATGCTCGTCTCTAGACATGTCACGGTCATGGGTTCAGTGAGTTCCTAATCAATCGGTTTTAATCGAAGGTAGGCAAATTCTTGATGGTTGTCTCATCAAACAATGAAATCATTAGAATGGCAACTTTATAAAATTGGAAACTTTTACTTTTCAAGGTGGATTTTGAAAAAGCGTTCGATAGTGTTAATTAGGATCACCTCAAGAGCATTATGTCACAAATAGGATTCATAGATAAATAAGAATTGGAATTTCTCTTGCATCTCATCGGCGTCTATCTCAGCTATGATTTATGGATCGCCTTTGATAGAATACACAATAAAGTAGGGCCTAAGAAAAGTTGATCCACTCTTGCTCCTTCTTGTTCTTTTTATTACCGAAACTTTTTAGATTTCCATCATTAAATCCTACAATAAAGGTTTTTTCAAAGGGTTTTCTCTTGTGGAAAGTGTGGTGAATGTGTCTCTTTTGCAATATGCGGACAATGTTCTCTTTTTTGGGTAATGGTCGAGAACCAATGCAAAAAACCTCATACATTTTAAAGTGTTTTGAAAAAGGTTCAGGCCTTTAAGTAAACATATCTAAAAGTTGAATTGTTGGTGTTGGAGTTCATTCTAGGAAGGTTAAAGTTGTTGCATTCTCGCTCGGTTGTGCCAATGAACCTTTACTTTTTACTTACCTCGGTTTTCTGATGGTCAAGAGAATGCGATATCCTGATGGTTGGATTATGGTTATTGAAAGTTTTAGATAGACCCTTATAAGTTGGAAAGCTAAATCATTATCAATCTGTAGGATGCTTAGTCTTATTAAGTCTATTCTCGGAAGACTTCACGTTTATTACCCCTCGCTCTTCAAAGGTCCTCAAAAGGTAATTAACATTCGTGAATCCATTAGATGATTTTTTGGTTCTAAATAGTCTCGTCGTGGGCTCTATTGGGTTAAGAGGAAATTCTATTAGACCCTATTTTTGATGGCCTTGGTGTTGGTTGTGTCATGTCTAAGAACCTTGGACTTTTGCTAAATGGAAGTGAGGGTACTTATAGAAGAAAGGCCATATGGAACATAGTTAATAAGGAGTTTTATTGGCTTGAGGGGGGTTTTAAATCGATTGTGAATCATAATGAGGCTGGCGGTATATTGCATGGTATCATTAGTGTCGTTAATGATATAGATCAGATAGATGCTCATTTTAGGTCGGTCGAGTAGATGAGAAGAGAAAAAAGGTCAAATTCCAATTTGATATAAACAATAGACACTTTTATAAATACAAACTTTGATTATTAAATTTACTATTATTTTTCTCCCACTTGTTCCTCTTGGTCGAAGGTCGAACACACATACTAGGTTTTAAAGATCCAAGGAATAATAATTTATCTTATGTTTTATAATTATAGATCGAGTATTTAAACATGATTTAGATGCAACAATTAAAGATGATGAAATAATTAAATTATGGTTTTATTTTTACTGAGATTAGATGTTTTAAAAATAGTTAACATGATTAAGATGATAATTAATGGGTTTTGTAGAAGAAAGTTAGGGTTTAAAAGTATTAAAATGGGAGTTAGGGTTTGGACACAATATTAGATCATCTTGTTTTGATGATATCTCTATGATGAAGACGAGTTAGATCGAGTTTCATATATGCAAATTGAAGTAGAGAGAGTCTAATTCCTAATGGCATAGGTCAGAAGGTCTGACGAGGTAGGGAAGTCATGCAATTATTTTTATAAGGTTTGTTATCAAAATAGTGATTTCACAATCGAGTTTGGTTGAGGGTTTTTTGGGTCAAAACCTTATCAAAGCATTTTTTTAATTTTTGTGCTACACATAGAAGTAATTTTATGAAGTTAATACCTACTGATTTTTTTTTGAATTTTATGTAAGTGTTTAAATAGGTCTAATCATGTCGTACTTTTTGTATGTCAGATTAGGATGCCTTTGAACATTTTTTAGAAACGAATATTTATAAAATAGCAATGCTAAGTATTATTTTTTTGTAAAAATTATTGAAAGCTCACACCTCATTGTGGAGCTAAAGATGTAAGGGAAAAGAGTTAAAAAGTTGATTAGTATTTTATATATGGTCATTAAGTGACTACAAAACTAGGTTAAAATATGAGATTGTGAAAATGAAAGTTAAGGTACGATTAGAACTTGTAAATGGCTTAAAGGGTTAGGATATGAGCTGAGGTCATGGTATGATATTAGGTATCGATCATTTAGGTTGTTACATCGACTTGGCTGTGTAGCCAAATTGGTGGTAACTATTAGCCCGTATTATAATTATGCATTTGTACTTGGGCTCAAGCCCGATTCTAGAATCGGGCTTGAGCCCAAATACAAATGCATAATAATAATACGGGCTAACTGTTAGCCCGTATTATTATTATTATGCATTTGTATTTAGGCTCAAGCCCGATTCTAGAATACTCTTTATGTCCTTATAAATTGTACTGTATCTTTGAGGAATGAGACATACACTTTCCACTCTTACAGTAACATTTGTTTATATAGATTAGTTTCGAGATTTGAAACTTGGATTGCTTTGCTATAAGGTGAGTTTCACGGATCATTTTTTACTTATGTTTTTTGGATGAATGTTAAGTGTGTTTTTAAATATATCGTGATTGTGTGTTTAAGTGTTATGGAGATAATTTGCGTAATATATGCCTATGATATGTAATGTGTTCGGGATCAGGGAGTACGTACCACTCTAGTGAATTTGAATGATATTGGGATGGGGGAGTACGTACCACTCTGATGTGTTAAGTGTGCCAAAATTAATATTACGTAGTTTGTATTAGTTCGTTTTTGGAATAAGAGAGTGAAAATTAAAGACGGTCACGCTAAAAATTAAATTACGACGAATAAAACGTAAAATCGTAAAATGTGACGAAATAAAAAAATTTAAACTAAAAAATTAATAAAAATCATAATTAAATCCTAAATAATATAAATAAGGATAAAATATCAATAAAACTTTTTGAAAACTTATTATTAAATTATTATTTAATTTTAAATGCTAATTAAAGCCCTAAAATTAAAAATAATCAATAGAAAGTCCAAATAAGAATTTTATTAATTTGTAAACCTCAAATATACTTATCTAACACTAAAAATTATTTTTCAAAATTTTTTCTAACTAATTAAATCTATTTTTAAGCCAAAAAACAATTTTTAAATTAAAATAATCATAAAAATAAAATAATAAGGGGAAAAATCTGAAACCCTTTCTGAAAATTCTAAAAGACTCTAAAGTACTGAGCAAAAATGATAAATACTAATAGAAGTGATTAAAAAGCTGAAAAAGCTTATTCGATAAGCTGTCTTTGAAATGAACACTAGCAGTGGTTGTTTGTGAAGTCAGTGGGAAGAATTGTTTTCCCACTGACAGTGTTATATTACCATTAAGTGACAGTGGCAAAAATGACCCCGTGTCTTCCAAAATGATGTCACAACAAGTTCTCAACAACTTATACCACTTTCCCTTTGTATTATCTTTGGGTCACTTGTCACTTTTGGCATATAGATTTTGCAAACTTGATTCAAGGACCATATGTGCAAATTTAGCAATCTCCAAGGGCTATAAGTGTAATATCTTGAAACTTTAAGGACCCAAGTGTAATTTTTAGGATTTACAAGGGTTACAAGTGACAAGTCCTTAAAAGATGAGGAATCATTCTTGACAAATCTTCAAACTTCAAGGACTTCTGTTAGAAGTATTTAAAGTGATGGTCATATAATATACCGTTGCGAAGCTCGTGGAAAATGCGATTCAATGGTGTCAAGAGTTCTACGTTATTGTTAGGTATGTAACGGGAATTAGTCCCGAACACACAAATGAGGAAAGCCTTTGTCAAGTTTCCTTCTTAGTATAAAAGGAAACAAACCCCTCATTTGTGTGTGTGCTTTTTCTATTTTTCTAGTGTGTTAGTTTTTAGAGAGAGAAAATTCTTGTCTTTCTCTCACTAGGATTACACATTCTTCTTCTTTGTTCTTTCTTTCTTCTTCTTCATTAATCTAATCTTCCATTCTTCTTGTTTTAATCTTGATCTTCATCTTTATTTTGTGTTCTTATTTCGTACCCATCATCATCTCGTCCTAATTCATCTCGTCATCTAGATCATATAGATTTCATGTTTGGTTTTCGTCTGTAAAGGTCGTACAAGTGGTATCATTCGCCAAGGGATTCGTGGTTTGCGTTTTGGTGGTTTTTGTTGGCTTAAACTCCTTCAAAATTGCGAAAAAGTGAGTCATTTCTCGTACTTGTCCGAGATCCTATTTTCTAGGAAAAAAGTGCATAATTCCGCAATATTGTTTCTATTGCGGAATTGGTGGTTTCTGAAATATTGCGAATTCTTGCTAATTGCGGGATCTTTTGCATCATTTCGCAATTGTGGCATTATGGAATTCTGTGTATTGCGGAATTACGTGTATTGCGGAATCTTTTGCATCATTTCGCAATTGTGGCATTGCGGAATCCTGTATATTGCAGAATTATAGTGGTATTGTGGAATATTGTGATAATTTCGCAATTGGGGATTGCGAAATTATTGATTAATTGTGGATTTGTCAATTGCGAAATCTTGCACTTGTGCCAATTGTGAATTCTTTGTTTCTGATAATTGCGAAATCATATCCAAACACTATTGCAGAATTGAATCAGAACATTGCAGAATCTTGTAGGTTGAAGCATTGTGAATTTGAATCATTGTTTGGCATTGCGGAATTCTAACGTTTTGACATTACGGAATCTTAGCCAGTTTTTTGATCGATGTATTGTTAGACTTAGCCAGTATCTTGACTAGTTTCGGACTATCGCTTACACGAAGATTAAAAAAAAACGAGTTTTTTGGCGGGAAAACTCAAGAAAAATTTATTTTTTCCTATACCATTTTTAGGCCATATAAGCTTCAATTTCAAATTTTGGCGAAGCGAAAAATTTTTCGACCAAAAATTCAAATTTTTAGGCCAAAATTCGAATTTTTTCGGATTTAATTTTTGTCAAAATTTTTCAATTTTTAAATTTTTCCCTACTAGTTTTTGGCTATTTCTAACTCGATTTCAAAATTTGGCAATTCGCAAAATTTTCCAGTTTTTTTATATCGGACTGAGGTATTTTTTGTCGGACTGTAAAATTTCGGCAAAATTTGATTTTTTTGAGAATCCGAAACGCGCTTTCTACGAATTGAGATCCTGATTTACACACGACTTCTTCAATGACATCTCAACAAGACATTCATGCTGCGGGTATTGAGAATCGTGATTGTACTACCAAAAAGAAGAGAGATGCTGCCTATCTCCAGACTCAGCTTCATATAGCTCAAAAGGAAGAAGCAGGAATTCCACTTCTAGCTGAAGAGTTTGATCTCATGGCATCTGCAGAAACATATGATGAGGAAGAAGAGGTGACTACCCACTCCATCTTGATGACTAATTCGCAGCAAGCATCAACATCTGTAATTCAGGCTGACAGAGCTCCTGTGTATGATTCAGACGGTTCATCTGAGGTACACCCACGTCTCAATGATAATGAGTTATATAATATGTCTAATCAGGAGGAAGAGTATACTGAGTCACTTGATCCTTCCACTAAGACACACGGGGATCAAACGAATAATAGCAATATTATTTCTAATGCGCCCAGTGTGGACCTTAGTGGAGATCAAGTAGCCCAACCTACAACCCTTCCTGACGAGACGCATGCATATTATAAATCATTATTTGATAAGCTTGCCAAGGATGTTGCTCATGCGAATGTGGTTAATAATAAGTTTAGAGAAACTAAGGCCAAATTGACCACTGAGCTTGCCGGTTATAAGGAAAGGGAGAAAAGCTTTGAAAATCATCAGGCTAAAATCAAGGAACTTGAACAAGCTCATGCTACATCGGTCTATCAAGAAAAATGCACCACAAAGAAATTATATGCCTAACACTTAAGTAGTGCTAAAAAGATAAGCGAATTGAATGATGAAATCACCTCTCTTAATAAACAGCTTTCAATTGAAAAATCTATCATTTTGGATTTAAAAGAAGAACAAAAAAGCTAAAACATGATTTCAAAATTCGAGAAGATGGGCTTTTTGAGGATTTTTGCAAAGCTCAGGATAGGATTAGGGAATTAGACAACCTTTTGGTAAAACGTGGCCAAACTATGCAAACGATCAATATGCTCGCACCTAAAGTGAATGAGATAAATTACACATGTTACAAAATGGCTTTAGGTTGTCCTCTTCCTCCCAATCCCGAATATCTTAAGCAAGTTCAGGCCACAAATCAAACTCTATATAATGGTAGTGTGCTCTTGTCTGAGGAGCATGATCCTCCTAGTGTGCATGATTCTGAGGAAACTACTGAACTTGCAGTAGAGACTCGTTTAAGAATGAAAAAGCTTGATAACGAAGTGACACCCGTTTATTATCCGAAAGTTAATCCTCCAACTGGTTTTGTTCGGTCTAAAACTAGTTCTGAAATGCTTTTGCTACCAAGTGAGGAATTGTCTGATGACCCTCCGAAACCGAGTGCCTTCACCCTATGAGTTCAGGGTGCTTTCCTGGCTCGCCTTCACTCTCTTTAAATAAGAAAGACGGGTATCACACGTAGGTATCTAAACGAGCTCAAAGATAATTTTGTCATTCTCAAACGGGTTGTTAACGCCAAAATGACTGGAGGAAACTTTACATCACCCGTTCATGTCGAGTTACAAAAAGTGCTTCATACTGAAATCAATCCGATTATTAATCAAGTTGATGCGAGGATAGGCAATCTTGAGAACGCTTTTCTAAAAGAACTAACCAAATTTGTTGAAGACTTTAAATCTTTGGCGAAGGAGGCTGATGAATCTCTTAATAGAATTAAAGTTTTGGAAAGCGACCTTGCATGTCTCTCGAAATCAAGTGACAGTGGTGATAGTATTGATAGTAACCCCGTTGCGGTTAACATCTCTGGGTCAGACAATGCAACCCTCCAAAATGAGCTTGATCGTATGAAAGAGAAAATGGAGTCCTATGTCATAAAAAAGGATAACGAATTCACCGATCTTTGGAATAAATATGTCAAAAAATGTGATGCATGTAAGGAGGACAAACTTTCGTATGATAAAGCTTACAATGAGATGCAACAAACAATCGTACGACTGCAAGCTTAGTTAGGAGGTGAATGTCGTGACAGTGAGCCTTCAACAAATGTTAATCAAAAAGAGTTCACGATTCTTCAACACCGATATGATTTTCTTCAGAAACATTGTCATTCTCTTGAACTTGCTTTGTAAAACAAAGTTGGAAAAGTTCCCGATGACAGTAGTTTACAAGTAAAACTCTCTGAATCATTTCGCGAATTGAATGAAAAGAGTAAGGATATTTCTGATCTAAAAGCGTAGTTGCAAGAAAAGGACATCGCGATTGATGAGTTGAAGAAACTTGTTGGAAAGATGGGTGGAAAAACTGTGGAACCTAAGGTTGTAAAACCAGTTGTTAGACAACCCAATGCGTACAAAGTACCAAAGCCATCTATCTTAGGAAAACCTCCTTCTAATGTTTTTAGGTTACCTCCTAATACCGATGTGCAATCAACTGTTCCAAAACCAGCCATATCACCCGATGTTCCTCCAATTAGAAAACCCACTCTTGCTAAACCCAACCATGTGAATGCACATTCCACTACTCCTAAGAGTACTCCTAAGCATGTGATTCTTACGCCCATAAAGGAATCTAAAGGTTCAAATGACATTGTTCAAATCAACAACCCAGGGGATGGTAAGCAAACAGGAAACATTAAGAAAGTAAACCATGTGTATTCACCACCTAGTAACCAAACAACCGCTAGAGTTCAACACACTCCTAATGGTACTCAACCAAAACCTAGAACCCCTTCCCAACAACCTAGGAATTAGCAACCACCAATGAGTAGTCGTGTTTCGAACATGGTGCCTGAACGGTCAGCAAACCCTAGGTACACAAGGCCTTTCGAGAATCCCAAACTCCTTGTATGTCCCACGTGCAAAAAGGGCATTCACTATGGAAATCATGCTCATTGCATTCTGCAATATCTCTATGAGGTAAACTCTCATGCCTTCATACAGAGAAAGAATGCAGAATCCCATAAGACAACAAGGAGATTCACACATGTCACAAAGAAAAGCAATGACAAGAAATCTTCAAAGCGGATCAATGCGGGATCTAGTTTCTCTCCTAAGAAGTCTTCCGCTATGCAAGAGAACACTACTCCTAGATCTAGTCTTCAATGGAAACCAACGGGTAGGATCTTCATGGAAGTTGGTCTTAAGTAGATTCCCATCGAGAAGAGTGATGACACCGGCTCCAACACTAATGCGAGTTTTCTGAATGTAGAAAATGCATTTGTTACTCCTAACACTAGTATTTGTGCAAATTCTTCTTCTGTCACTACAGGTACTTCAGCGGATTCTGATTCCATTTCTTCAAAGGGTTCCAATTGTTGGGAATAAATTATAGCCAGTCTACTTGAGCGCTGACAAGAGTATAAAAAGCGTTGACAGGAGTAAAACAAACGCTGACAGCTCAAGCGTTGACAAGACAAAGTTAAGCGTTGATACATTGAAGGCAAGCACTGATGGGAAGATATACTCTACGCGTTTATTGTATTCTAGATTACTTCTAGTAAAGATAGGAACAACAATGTATTTTCTATATTTATCTTTACCTAGAATAGTTGATACGTAGAGTATTGTACAAGGCTTCTTATGTCTATAAAAGAAGACCTTTAGGTTAATGTTCAATATAAGTTTTCATACGTAAACTACTTTCATTGTAAGCAAGTTTGATATCATTAATCAAAGTGAAAGTTTGTTTATATCATTGTGTTCTTGTTTAAGTGTTAATTCCGCATAACACTTAGATTGTCATATACATATACAAAGGTTTCTCTAAGTGTATTGCCTGATCTAAATCTCGTATACATAAAGCTAAATCGATCTAAGTTTGGGATCAACAGTGGTATCAGAGCTTGTTGAGGAACTTTTGATCTTAAAGAACACAAGAACCCTAAAAATCACCAAAACCCTAATTTTCTCAAAACCCTAACAACATCATGTCAAATCCAGAAATAACCTCCTCCTCCTCACCATTACCAAACATCAAGATTCCCATGCTTGATGCAACCAACTTTGAATTGTGGAAATTCAACTTTAAGAAATATCTAGGGATCTATGACTACACACTCTGGGAGATTATTGAATATGGAAACACATTCGATAAAGCCCAAGAGATTTCTAATGCTATTGCTGGAAGAGCAGCTGTTGCTGGATGTTCTGAAGCAGATAAGAAAGAAAAGCCTGATGATGGTAGAGCTGTGTCTGCTGAAGACATAGCAAAGAAAAGGGTTGACATGAAAACCCTAAATATTCTGAAACTCTCTTTGGGACAAGAGAACCAGCATAAATACAGAGGTTATGAATCTGCTAAGGACCTTTGGGCAGCTCTTGAAGTTGCATATAGTGGCAATGAAGATACTAAGGAAGAGAAGAAGAAGCAACTCATGCATGATTATGTTGTCTTCAAGGCTCAACCTAATGAAAAGCTTAGTAGTGTGAGAAGCAGATTGCTTGATATCACTAGCAAATTGTCCTTCATGGGGACACAACTTGGTGATGTTGACATTAATGCTACTTTTCTTAAAAGTCTTGGTGAGGCATGGAAGATTGAGGCAAGATCCATTCTTGCCAATAATACTCACAAAAGTTCCACGTTTGATGATATCTACAACAAACTGAGGCTGTTGGAAGATGAAACTCTTTTAGAGCATGGAAGCAAGTCCACCAACAGTAACATGGCTTTCTTTTCTCATAGTGAAGGTCAATTCAATCAGAAGGACTCTTACATGCATCCAGTTACTGGATCATCATGTGTCAGCATTGGAACATGTCCTGTCAACGTCTCCTTTTCAGACGCTGACACATTCAAAAGTGACTCACCAAGAGTTAAACCTGCTGGTTTGGATCTGGATACTGTATGTGCTTATATTGCTTCTTTGCCCAATGGTTCAGTGATTACATATGAGGACCTTGAGCAGATAAGTGATGAGCACTTGGAAGAGATGGACATTAAGTGGAACATGGCTCTTGCTAGTATAAGAGCAAACAGGTGGAACATAAGGTTTAAGAAGAAGATGACCTTCAATGCAAAGGACACAACTGGATTTGATAAATCCAAAGTTGAATGCTACAACTGTCATCGTATGGGGCACTTCATGAGGGAATGCAGATCTCCTAGAAGGTCTGATGCTGGTAAACCCTCAAGTCAAATTGTTAAAGCTCAGGATCCTAAGGCCATGGTTGCAGTTCAAGGAATTGATGGAATAGGATGGGGTTGGAGCTATTTGGCTAAAGATGTAGAAGAGGATAAAGCCTTGGTTGCTGAAATTGAAGAAGAAGAGCATGTTGAATATGCTCTCATGGCACACTCCTCCTCTTCATCTGATAATGAGGTATACGATTATGCTTTTTGTAGTAAAGGTTGTAGGTTAAATACTGATAGACTTAACAAAGAGGTGTTAAGATTATTAGATGATATGAGTACTGAAAGATGCAAACTGTCTAATTACCAACTAGCTCTCACTCAAACTGAGAAGACAGTTTCTGAATACAAGAAAATGGAATTTGACTTAAAAGATAAAATAAATATCTTAAAACATGAGTTAAATGCTAGTATGGATATTAGAAACATAATGGAAAGGGTTAATGGTGAGTTACAGGCTAAGTTAGATGAGGCCATTAAGAATAAAGATAATGTTGGCCTTAAAATTCAAAGATTTGAAAAGGCCACACAAACCCTAGGCGAATGTGTGAGTAAACAAAAGGATCCTAAGGACATGACTGGGATTGGGATGAAAGACTACTCTGTGGTTCCACCACCAGCTGGTGACTTCTATGGTGTCCAATAAAAGGACCTATCTTGGACTGGTTTGCCAGAACTCCAAGAGGAGGAATTCATTCCTCCACCAAGAGTTGTCACCCCAGTTGAAGAGTATCAACAAAAGTTGACTAACCTGAATGAATGGAAGAAAGCTAACCCTACCTTATTTGTTCAGGGTGGCTTGCTATGTGAAAGTCCTAATGAGTCAACTCCCATTAAGGTTACAAACCCAATCACTGGTAAAGCTATTGACCTTGGCTCAAACACTGTTAGAAAAGCTAACATTAAGTATGCAGAGATGTATAGGAATACTAGGTCACCTAAGAGCCAAGTTAGCAATGATGGAACAGGCTTCTTCTCTTCTAGGCATAGGGTTGTGTCTAGAAAAGCCTGTTACACTTGTGGTAGCTTTTCACATTTAGCATATAAATGTGTCAACGCTCTTAAAGTCAACGTTGTTAGAAAGTCAAACGTTGTCAGACCCAAACCTTGTGTGCAGCAAAGTCCACAAGTTGTTAGACCTGCCCCATTCTTCACTAGAGGGTCTAACACTCATGGACAAAGACCATTTCAAAAGACAAACACTTGGTCTAATAGGCAATGGGTTTCTGTAGCAAACCCTAGGTTCAACGCTGACAAGGGTAATTTCAGCGTTGACAAGACCAATTCCAACGCTGACAGAAACGTGACCAGACCTAAATATCTGCAACCACAGGGTAAGGGGTCTAAAGCTTCTTCAAGCTTGACATGGAGACCAAAGAAAGATCAAAATCCTAATGATAATGGGATTTCAATGACCTGCAACAGATTTAATTACATTTCAAAGGTCATTACAAAACCCATTGGGGTTAACTGGGTATTCCATCCTAAGAAGGATGAAAATGGGGTTGTTGTGAGAACTAAGTCTGTTCTTATTGAACAACCAGATGAATCCAAGTCTTCCAAGGCTTGGGTTCCCAAAGAAAACTAACTTGTTTTCTTTATGTACAGGGCATTCAAAGACAGGTCAATGATTTTGGATATTGGGATAGTGGATGCTCAAGGCACATGACAGGGAAGAAAGATTATCTGACAAACTTCACTCCCATTAAGGATGGTGATAAGGTTTACTTTGGAGGCGGATATGGTACTATCACAGGCAAAGGAACACTTCTCACCAAGAACTTGCGTTTTGAAAACGTATTTTTGGTAAAGGAACTTGATTACAATCTTTTTAGTGTATCACAAGTTTGTGATAACAAAAATAAAGTTCCGTTTACTGATACTGAATGTTTGGTGTTAAGCAAGGATTATAAGATCCCTGATGAGAAATATATTGACTATAGAACACCTAGGCATAAAGACATATACAATGTGAATCTGAATAGGATTAGAATGAATAACAATATGTCTTGTTTTTATGCTAAAGCTTCAGTAGATGAGAGTAACTTATGGCACAGGAGACTAGGGCACATAAATTTTAAGAATATAAACAGGCTTGTGAGACTTGGCTTGGTTGATGGTTTGCCTGAGAAGGCCTTCCACAATGACCACTCTTGTGTTGCATGTCTTAAAGGCAAGCAGCATAAGGTCTCATTCAAGTCCAAACAGGTGCACTCTAGTACTAGACCTCTTCACTTGCTTCATATGGACCTCTTTGGTCCAACCAATATAGAAAGTTTGAATGGTAAGTCATACTGCTTTGTTATCACAGATGACTTTTCTAGGTTTACTTGGACCTTCTTTCTAGCTATGAAGAGTAACACAATTGATACTTTAATTGATTTTATCACTCAGATTGAGAAGAAAACTGGAAATGAAGTTAAAATGCTTAGGAGTGATAATGGTGGTGAATTTAGGAATAAAGTGTTAGATGATTTTTGTGCTAGGAAAAGAATCACTAGGCAATTTAGTGTTGCCAGAACCCCACAGCAAAATGGAGTTGCTGAGACGAAAAATAGAACCCTAATTGAAGCAGCCAGAACCATGTTGGCTGATGCTCATTTTCCTATAGCCTTTTGGGCTGAGGCTGTTAATACAGCTTGCTATGTTCAAAATAGAGCATTGGTTAACAAAATTCTGAACAAAACACCTTATGAGTTACTTTGGGGAAGAAAACCTAATATTGGTTTTCTCAAACCTTTTGGTTGTCATGTAGTAGTTTTAGACACTAGTGATGCCTTAGGTAAATTTAGTGCAAAAGGTGATGAAGGCTACTTCATGGGGTATTCAGTGCAGAGCAAGGGATATAGGGTTTATCTTAAAAAGGAAAAACGTATTCTTGAAAGAGTACATGTTAGATTTTTTAGAGAGTAAATCCAGTGATCCTGAAAGTGGTCCAAATTGGTTGTTTGACTTGGAACCTTTATCTAGGACTTTAAATTATATGCCTGTCACTAATCCAGACATTGTGAAGGTAACTTCAAATGTTGTGGAAGAACAAGTTGTTGATGTTTCAGGTACACATGTTCATGAAAAGGTTGGATCACAAGCAGAAAAGGCATCTCCTATACAAGAATATGTTACCATCCCCATATGGACAGATGCTTTTGCTGCTGCTGCTGCTGCTGGAAAAGATAATGGTGGTCTCCAAGTACCACCAGATAACAACATCCATGGTCCTTTAGGCGCTGACAAAGGGAAATCTAGCGCTGACAAGACCAATTCAGACGTTGATGGCTCAGACGTTGACAACAACAGTTCAAGCGTTGTTAGCTCACATGCTGACAAACAAGGTTCAGGCGTTGACAACACTTCTGCACATCTTTTCTCTTCCACTTTTGAACAAGGTGAACCTTCCAATTTATATGAAGAGGTTCATCCTCATGTTGATGAAAGAGAGTCTGAAGAAGAAGATATTGGCAACATGGAGAATGAGATTGAAGACACCAGACTGTTTGAAGGAGGAGTTCTCACTTCTACTATGAAGAATCTCCCCACTTCTCAAATCATTGGTGATATTATGACTCCTGTTCAGACTAGAAGATCTCATCAAGGTCTTGGTGGGTTTATTGCCAATATACACAAGAAGGTTGATACCCCTCTTGTGCAAGCATGTTTGTTTGCCTGTTTTCTGTCTCAACAGGAACCCAAGAAGATATTTGATGCTCTCAAAGAACCAAGTTGGGTGGAAGCAATGCAGGATGAGCTTCACCAATTTGCAATACAGGATGTTTGGGAGCTGGTTGATTGTCCCAGATATGTCAGATCCATAGGGACAAGATGGGTTCTAAGAAACAAGAGAGATGAAAGAGGTATTGTGGTAAGAAACAAGGCAAGATTAGTGGCTCATGGATATACACAAGAGGAGGGGATAGACTATGAGGAGGTCTTTTCACCAGTTGCAAGGATTGAAGCTATTAGGATCTTTTTAGCCTATGCATCCTGCATGGGCTTCACTGTCTATCAAATGGTTGTTAAGAGTACCTTCCTCTATGGAACAATTGTTGAGGAGGTATATGTGATGCAGCCTCCTGGTTTTGAGGATCCAGAGAATCCAGACAAGGTGTATAGAGTCAAGAAGGCTATGTATGGACTTCATCAAGCCCCAAGAGCATGGTATGGTACTTTGTCTACTTACTTAGTGGACAATGGATTCAAAAGGGGCACCATAGATCAGACACTATTTACAAAGAAGAAAGGTAAGGATGTGTTGCTTGTTCAGGTCTATGTTGATGACATCATTTTTGGGTCTACTGATCCAAAGATGAGTGAGGATTTCTCCAAGCTTATGACAGACAAATTCAAGATGAGTGCTATGGGGGAGATGAACTTCTTTCTTGGTTTACAAGTTCAGCAGAAAGAAGATGGTATCTTTATCTCCCAGGATAAGTATGTGGCAGAGATCTTGAGGAAGTTTGGCTTTTCTCCACATAAAAAGAGGGCTACTACTCATATGGATAGAGAACACCCTTGGGGAAAGATTGGAGATGGGAAAGATGTTGATGTCAGGCACTATAGATCCATGATTGGATCATTGATGTACCTTACAGCCTCCAGACATGACATCATGTTTGTTATGTGTGCTTGTGCACGCCATCAAGTGACTCCCAAAGAATGTCACCTTTATGTTGTCAAGAGGATCTTTAGGTAACTAAGATGCTATCCTATTCTTGGGTTGTGGTATCCAAAGGATTCACCATTGGAGCTGATTGCATATTCAGACAGTGACTATGGAGGTGATAAGTTTGATAGAAAATCCACAACTGGTGGATGTCAGTTTCTTGGGAGCAGATTAATATCTTGGCAATGCAAGAAACAAACAGTGGTGGCTAATTCTACAACTGAAGCTGAGTATGTGGCTACAGCTGCTTGTTGTGGACAAGTTTTGTGGATTCAGAACCAGCTGTTGGACTATGGGTATAATTTCATGCATACCAAGATATTTGTAGACAATAACAGCACTTTATGCATTATTAAGAATCCTGTACATCATTCTAAAACTAAACACAGAAATTAGACACCATTTTATAAGAGATTGTTTTGAAAAGGGTTTAATACAACCAGATAGGGTTGACACAGAAGAGAATGTGTCAAATTTACTAACTAAACCTTTTGATACTGGGAGGTTTCAATACTTGGTAACAAGTATTGGAATGATCAATCTCACATAATATGTGTTTTGGAGTCTTTTTGTAAAAGTATGTACAGGATAATGCATTGTTATTGGTCTTTTTGAGGATTTAGATTTTCCGCTATATTTTTCTGTTAGAAATACGTTTTTACGTATTTTAGAAGTATCGGTCACTCCACAATATTATTAATGTTGTAATAGCTCGTAGTTAACAAATAGTTAATAGTTACTTATTTAGTTAAGTAAGAACCGGTCCATGGGCTTGTCATGGGCCGGCCCAAGTCCATTAGTGACTTGGAAGTATAAATACCCCTTTCCTCCTTGGAAAGGGGTTGGTTCTTGTTCACTTTCTAGTTTCACTTAATAAAATATCACATAGTTTTATCTCACTTTCTCTCTCTAGTTTCTCTCTCTAGAAAACATCAACCCACTTCATAGATTCATAGGTTATCAAGATTCTACATTTGGTATCAGAGCTATGGGGTGATTTAAGGTAATGATTTGTGTGGTTTTTAGTTTTTGATTGTATTAGTGTTCTTTAAGAAGATCCATCTTGACTCTTGGTGTTTTTGTGATTGAGATTAGTAGATAAGTATTTGTTTTTACTTATTATTGTAGAAATCACAAAACTTTTTGGGTTATTTGGTAAAAAATCTGGGTTTATCTCATCTTTTATTGATCGACTGTTCATCGTACAAGTTTCTGATTACCTAGCAAAAGTTCCGGATCAACCAAAAGTTCCGGACGAAAAAGTTCCGAACCAAAAAGTTCCGGATCAACCAAAGTTCCGGATCAACAAAAGTTCCGAACCAAAAGTTCCGAACGAAAAGTTCCGGATCAACAAAAGTTCCGGATCAAGGAAGTTCCGAACCAAAAGTTTCGGATCAAGGAAAGTTCCGGATCAAGGAAGTTCCGAACCAAAAGTTCCGGATCAAGGAAAGTTCCGGATCAAGGAAGTTCCGAACCAAAAGTTCCGGATCAAGGAAAGTTCCGGATCAAGGGAAAAGTTCCGGATCAAGGGAAAGTTCCGGATCAAGACTTCCGAACCAAAAGTTCCGAATCAAGGTATTCCAAGCCAAATCTTCCGAATCAAACTTCCGAATCAACAAAAAGTTCCGAATCAAGGGTCATTTTACTTGTTTTTTTCGACGATTTTTTAGAGGGTTTAATCTTGGTTTCTTACAACAAAAACTCAACACAATTCACAAGCTTTACTTCACTGCTCGATCAACCGATAATCTTTGTCTCTTTGAAGTGAACAAAATGAATCCGAATTCAGTAATGCCTCAGATGACATCACTTACGGATATTTCCGTCATTACGGGAACGGATAATCGCCCGCCAATGCTCATCAAAGAAGTTTTTGAAGCATGGCAAGGCCGGATGATGTCTTACCTTAAGGGAAAACCGGTATATGGGAGGCTTATGGTTAAGTCAATTTTAAATGGTCCACTTGACTATGGTACCATTGTGGTTAACAATGTGACTCGACCAAGAGAATTTGAAGAACTCACACCAGCTCAACAACTTGTTGCAGACGCAGACGAAAAGGCTCTTCAAACCATTCTCCAAGCTCTTCCACATGACATCTATCGGATGGTAAGTCAGTATACGGTGGCAAAGGATTTATGGGAACGTCTTAAGGTGTTGCTACAAGGTACGTCTCTTACCAAACAGGAAAGGGAATGTCAGTTGTATGATCTGTTCGATAGATTCACGTACAGCCCAGGGGAAACGCTTCACGATTATTACTTCAGATTCACCACACTCATGAATGATCTGAATGTATACAATCTTGTGATTGCTCCATTCCAGGTTAACACAAAATTCTTGAATACTTTACCTCAAGCTGAATGGGGTGAGTACATTACCGATGTTAAGTTAACCAGGGATTTGCATAAGTGCAATTTGGATCAACTCTATGCTTTTCTTCAGCAGCATGAGAAACATGTGATCATGCACCGTTCGCCTCGAGGTATGTACCCTGATTCCTTAGCTTTGATGGCGAATCAACCAAGCTTGTCTCACAACAACACTCCTTATATCTTGGGACATCAAGTATATCATCCATCACCTTACATGACACCAACCTTCCCCCAATACTCGATTCTACCGCAACCACCCACCTCACATCAGCAACAATATCAGTTCAATGCACCTTCACCACACTATGCTTCACAACATCACCCAGCAAGTATTGCACCTTATGCTCAATCTTCATATTCTTCTTATCAAGAGAATGCAGCATACCCAACAAGCTACCCTGATCAAATGAGTATTCCTTCTAGTGATTATGCAGCTCAACAAGATCAAGCAATGTATTGTGATGATGATGAAGAAGTCCCCATTCCTGTGTTCAAACAAGGAACTGACCCAGTTGAAGTGTTAACCACTATGTCTGCTTATCTCACAAGGACTTTAAGCAAACGAGGATTTAGGGGATCAGCTCCGACTAACAATCAGTTGAGGAATTCATCCAATTCTCGCCAACAAGCTACTATTGAGAATGGCAGGGTAATGGTTCAACCTATTCAACCATATCAGGGGAGACCTACTACATCAACTACCAATGCACGCATGGTCAATCCTGCTCCAATGGTCAACACTCCTCCACGGGCTAATTCCACAGGCAAGTTGAGAATGATTACATGCTACAACTGCAAGGAAGAGGGTCACATGTCCAGGGATTGTAAGAAACCCAAGAGGAGAATGGATGGTCAATGGTTTGCAGAGAAGATTTATCTGGTGAATGCTCAGGCACAAGGAAGGGAACTTGATGAAGAGGAGCTTGCATTTCTTGCTGATCCAGGGATTGCTGAACAAGACGTTGTCACCACACAGAATGCAGCATACCAAGCAGATGATCTTGATGCGTATGACTCAGACTGTGATGATTTTCAATCGGCAAAGGCAGCTCTTATGGCAACTATCTCCAGCTTAGGGCCAGAAAAGAGATCTGAGGTACTTATTAATACCACTGATGCTAGTATTCAACCACATCAAGTTGTGCAAGAGCGTGCTGATACGAATGAATCTTCGGTGGTGAGTCTTTCAAACGAGGAGACAATCAATGATAGTAATATCAATGTGAGTCCCCAGACTTTGAGTGAAACACAACCGGGAGTTATTTCGCATACGCATACTCCTGCTCAACAAGATTTGGTCATGGTTCCTGCTACATTACTTAGCCAAATGAATGCTGCACTCTTAGAAACTCTAGCTAAGAATAAGAATTTGTCTGATGAGCTTACCTTAAGCAACGAGAAAGTTCAAACTTTGGAATTAGTGCCTTCGTCTAGTGTTCTCACAAATCCCGAATATGATCACTTTCGAAACAAACAAATGGGTCACTTGCAAGAAATTGAAAACTTAAGAGCAAATCTTTTTAATGAACTTAAAGAAAAGGAGTTAGTGATCACTAATTTTCAAAAACTTCAAACGGATTTTGAATTACTCGAGTCTAAGAAGAATGAAATGGAAATTAATGCAACTAATAAGATTAGAAGTCTAGATTATTTGCTTTTAAGACAATACACTGCCTCTCAATTAGTGCACTTATTTGATGCTTCGTTTAGAGAATTTAACTTATCACGTCAAAAGGCCTTCCCCCTAACCCAAGGTATGCAAAACAAGCTTTAAGACATAGTCCAAGACTTTATCATGCAACCCAATTAGGATTGGTCTTAGACCCGATTGTTATTTTTGATGATCGAACAAGTAAGGATCTAGTTGATGAGGATCGGTCATACAATTCTGCAAAATATCCCGAGTGTGATTATTTTAAAATAAATAAGGAGCTTGCTAAAACGGATTTTAGAATTCGCTTCCATATGGACAAAGATCTCATTACAGCACCAACCTACATGTTGAATGAAGAAAACCCTAGTACATTTCCTACACTTGTCAACATGGAAGGTCCTAAGGAAATTCCAAAGGATCTTCCACCTGTTAGCACTGTATGGTTAAACTTGCAAGAGATTAATCAATACTTTACTAATTTTGACAAGGTCATTTTGGAATGTACGACTTCAAATGGCCTAAACGCCGGAGAATGGGCTTTCGAACACATGAACGAGGTGTTTAAGAATGAGATAAATCCATTTGTCGAAAGTCTAAAAGGAAGTTTTGCATCTCTTAAAGAAAATCTTGAATTTGAAATTGGAGAAGTTCAAAAAGTGTTTTATGAAATGGACACCGCTTACGAACTACAACTGATTGAAAAGGAAAAGATTTTATCTGAATATGACCGATTCTTGTCCGAAGTAATCTCGTGTGATGTGCTTACTACTGTAAATGTTAATTATTCGAATGAGCTTACATCCGCTATGATTAATTGTGATGTTGTGAATATATGTGATGATGTTTGTGATCTCTCTGTAAATGTTGCTGATACTGTAAATGAGGTAGATAATCAGTCTTGTCACGAATCTAACGCTGAGTTTTTAAAGATACAAGATTCTTACAATTTACTTTCAAAACGCTTTAATCAACTAGAACAACATTGTATATCTTTAGAACTGAAACAACAAACTCAAAATGAGGATCTTTTGATAACGAATAGTTGTGAAAACGGTGTTGAGACGAGTGACAAGATGATTGCTATAGTTAAGACATTAGAGGAAGAGATTATGAGATTGAAGAGAGATGAGTCATCAAATGAAACACTAAAATTGGAACTAGAGGCTGCAGAGTCTAAAAACCAGGTCTTAGAAATTAGACTTTCGTCTGTTCTAGGGGAGATGGATCGGACAAGACAGGGACTATCCGCTCTTTATGGTTCACTAGAAGAATGCTTCGCTTTTAATGCGGCACAGCAACAATATTATGTTGAACAACTGAGCCAAAAGTGTGAGGAAATCTCTGACTTAAACATCCTGCTCATTGACAAAAACATGGTTTTGGCCGAGTTAAAGGAGACACTTCTTCTCACCCGACAAGAAGTTGTTGATAACTTAGCTACCGACTTTGCACCGTCCACTAGTGCTCCAACAACCAAGTCAGTAGTGCTTTATAAGAACCCGCTTCATAAGAGAAACCCGGTTACCTACGATGATTATATGAGGAATGCCATTAAGCATGTAGATCTTGTTAGGGATATTTTAGACGATCTTTATGCCTTAGATCCCTCAAGTAGCTACTATTATTCGGCTCATGAATATATTAAGCGAGTTCAATATTGCTTAGCATATTTGCAATACATAGGTAAACCAGGCTCTGCACTACTTACTAATAGGCCCATTGCTGTAACTCCATTTAATAAGACTCCAGGAGCAAAACCGTCATTGGCACCATCAAGTAAGGCACCTATAAAATCTGTTGCTAATATTCCCACTTTGCCTTCTACAGGATTAAAAGAGACTACTAAGGCTAAAGGATCGCCACTCAAGAAAGATAAGATCAAGCCCTCCACTAGTAGTGCCAAAAAGAAGAAAGTAGAAGCTCACCATAGGAATGCTAGTTCAGTTTTAAATAAAAAGAATCATGTTAAGACTAAAAGCTCTGCGCCTGTGCAGAAGCCTAAACCATTCGTGAATTCTAATTTGAATTGTTGGAATTGTAATGAATGTATGTTTTCCCAACGTCATGATTTGTGTCTTATTGATCATGTGAATGAAATGAATGCCATTAGGAATGGTCTTAAATGGAAGCCAACAGGTAGAACTCGTGCCCAAGTTGGCTGGCAATGGCGTCCCACTGGTAGGACCTTTACATTAGATGGAAAAATGTGCCCTTTAACTAGGAATGCATCCATTGAGGTTAGGTCTGAGCGTCCTTTAGTTAGGCACACTCGCACTCAAGTATGGAAACAGCGCCCTTTAATTAGGTCAGCTCCCACTATAGTGCCTATCAGTGAAGAAATACCACAGGATTTAAGCCAACTAGAATCTAAACCACCAACTAGGAAGAAGAAGGCTAGGAAATCTAAGAAACCTAAAGTTAGCAAATCTAAGATTATTAAATCTGTACCTGCTAATAACAAGGAACATTCAGATTCCGATACCTCTACATTGTCTTCTTGTGGTGATATTTTCAGGTGGTCCAAATCATCCTCTGGTATTTGGACTCCGGTTGTTCAAAGCATATGACCGGAGATCGCTCGATGCTCCGAAATTTCGTCAGCAAGTTTCTTGGTACGGTTAAATTCGGGAATGATCATATTGCAAAGATAATGGGATATGGTGAATATCAGATTGGAAACGTTACGATTTCAAGGGTATACTATGTAGAAGGTCTTGGTCATAATTTATTCTCGGTAGGACAGTTTTGTGATTCCAACCTAGAGGTTGCTTTTCGACAACACACTTGTTTCATCCGCAACTTGGAAGGAAAAGATTTGTTGAAGGGATCTCGTGGTGCAAATCTTTATACCTTGTCTCTACAAGACATGATGGCCGCCTATCCAGTATGTCTTCTCTCTAAAGCATCTAAGACCAAGTCATGGTTATGGCATCGCAGATTATCTCATCTTAACTTTGATGCTATTAATCATCTGGCTAAAAACGAATTAGTTCGTGGTCTTCCAAAGCTCAAATTTCACAAGGACCATTTATGTTCCGCGTGTTCAAGGGGGAAAAGTACCAAGAAATCATATAAGCCCAAAGCTGAAGACACCAATCAAGAAAAACTTCATCTTTTGCATATGGATCTTTGTGGGCCAATGAGAACTGAAAGTGTGAGCGGTAAGAAATTCATTCTGGTTATTGTGGATGATTTCTCCAGGTTTACATGGGTTAGATTTCTACGTATAAAGGATGAAGCACCGAAGGCTATCATCACTTTTCTGAAATTCATTCAGGTACGTTTGAATACTACTGTCCGCCGTATTCGTACAGATAATAGAACAGAGTTCGTCAACCAGACTCTTCGTGATTACTATGAAGGAGTTGGTATCTCACATGAAACATCCGCTGCACGCACTCCACAACAAAACGGTGTCGTTGAAAGACGGAATCGTACGCTTATGGAAGCTGCTAGGACTATGCTTATTTATGTGAACGCTCCATTGTTCTTGTGGGCAGAAGCGATATCTACTGCATGTTTCACCCAAAACCGTTCTATCATTCGGAAACGCCATGGAAAAACACCTTATGAGCTTCTACATGATCGTAAACCCGATGTTTCATTCTTTCATGTGTTTGGTGCTCTTTGTTATCCAAACATTAATAGTAAGAACTTGGGCAAGCTTCAACCGAAAGCCGATATAGGTATTTTCATTGGTTACTCACCCTCCAAGAAAGCATACCGAATTTACAACCATCGTCTTGGTAAGATTGTAGAAACTATGGACGCAGATTTCGATGAGCTGACAGCGATGGCTTCTGAGCAACACAGCTCTGAACCCGCGCTTCATGAGATGGGAACCGGTGCTATTAGTTCCGGATTAGTCCCCAATAATCCTACTTCTACATCATTTTTACCACCTACAAGGCCCGAGTGGGATAAACTGTTTCAATCGTTGTTTGATGAATTCTTCGATCCCCTGACTGATGAAGTTCCAGTACCTGTAGTGATCGCTCCAATCCCTGAAGTGGTTGCTCAAGCAAATGAAGCTTTATCTAATGCATCTTCAATTCACATTGAACCAGATGCACCTTCACCAAGTGATTCTCAAACTACACCTGAATCGTCACCCTACTTGTGCCTAATGATGTGGAAGAGGATTCTATTGATCACGATTTGGAATATGCTCACCTGCAAGAGCTTCCTTTCTTTGGTGTAGCGATACCTGAAAACCCTTCAGCCGCGTCTACCTCAGAAGAAGCTCCTTCTATTGTTCACTCCAGACCACCTAGGATTGAAAAACATAGCACCAAATGGACAAAAGATCACCCAATTAGGAATGTCATTGGTAATCTAGATCGACCAGTCTCTACACGCCATCAATTACAAGAGAGTGCACTCTATTGCTACTTTGATGCATTTCTCTCTAAAGTTGAACCTAAAAATTGTCAGCAGGCTATGACTCAATCATCTTGGATTGAAGCCATGCAGGAGGAACTAAATGAATTCCAAAGACTTGAAGTATGGGAATTAGTTCCTCTCCATGACAAGGTTAACATCCTTACCTTGTTATGGGTTTATAAGGTTAAACTTGATGAGATGGGTGCAGTATTGAAGAATAAGGCTAGATTGGTCGCTAGAGGATATAAACAAGCCTTGGGTATAGACTTTGAAGAATCGTTTGCTCCTGTGGCAAGATTGGAGGCCATTAGACTATTCCTTGCGTATGCTGCTCATATGAACATGATCGTCTATCAAATGGATGTGAAGACGGCATTTTTGAACGGTGAACTAAGGGAAGAAGTCTATGTTAGTCAGCCGGATGGGTTCGTTAGCACGGAGTTTCCTAATCATGTGTACAAGCTTAAGAAGGCTCTCTATGGGTTGAAACAAGCTCCACGCGCGTGGTATGATCTCCTCTCAACATATCTCATTTCGGAAGGCTTCTCCAAAGGCAAGGTGGACCCCACTCTATTCACTCTCAAGGAGGGCAACGACATGATTCTGGTACAAATTTATGTTGATGATATAATATTTGCTGCCACTAACATAGAATTGTCAAATCGCTTTGAGAAGATAATGTCTACACGCTTTCAGATGTAAATGATGGGAAAATCTTATTTTTCTTAGGATTACAGATTTCTCAGAATCCCAGAGGCATCTTTATTAATCAATCTAAATATGCTCTAGAATCTTTAAAGAAATATAATTTTGAAAATTGTGACCTCGTGGACACTCCAATGGTGGAGAAATCCAAGTTAGATGAAGATAGGAATGGGACTATTGTCGATCCAAAACTTTACCGTGGGATGATCGGTACCCTTCTCTATCTGACTGCTAGCAGGCCTGATTTGAAATTTGCTGTATGCATGTGTGCCCGGTATCAGGCTCGGCCTACCGAAAAGCACTTACATGTTGTGAAAAGGATCTTTCGGTATCTAAAAGGAACACTTCATCGTGGTCTATGGTATCCGAAAGATTCCTATATTGCTTTAATATCATACGCAGATGCCGATCATGCTGGATGTCAAGACACGAGGCGTAGCACTTCTGGATCTGTGCAACTCCTTGGAGATAGATTGATAAGTTGGTCTTCAAAAAGGCAGAAAAGCACTGCAATTTCTAGCACGGAGGCTGAATACATCGCCATGTCCGGTTGTTGTGCTCAAGTCCTTTGGATGAGATCACAATTAACTGACTACGGTTTGGGATTTAACAAAACCACGATGTATTGTGACAACAAGAGCGCCATTGCCCTTTGCTGCAACTATGTTCAACACTCCCGGGCCAAGCACATAGACATTCGCTACCATTTCATTAAGGAGCAGGTGGAGAACGGAGTGATCGAGCTGTATTTTGTCACTACTGAGTACCAGCTGGCGGATATGTTCACCAAAGCCTTAGATCGAGGACGAATCGAGTTTTTGATCGACAAGCTTGGCATGAAATCATTCACTCCAGCGACTCTCAAAGAGTTTGCAGAAGAATCAGCTGAATAGTGGTGGTAAACTATTCAGAGTATCCTTTGTTCGTGATCATGTATATTATCGTAAATATATAAACCACAAAAGAAAAATACAAAAATATAAAACCAAGAAAAACCATAAAAAATATAAAACCTACAAAAACCATAAAAATTATAAAATCAAGAAAAACCAAAAATATTTTTCGTTTTTTAAATCAGGCATGTCTTTTAGTACGGTAATATTTACGGCCTTAGAAATGTCGATTAATATTGACACGGTGCCATAAATAGAGTCCGTATAAAAGTTGTACATTTTTAAAACATGCCCATTATGGCTTGTAGTTATTTCTGACTGCAGCCCGGTTTTCATATTAAAGTCACGTATTTCCTTGGAAAACGTTGGCTCAGAACGGGAATTAATTTTCTCGGGCATGATTTACAAGCCAAATCATGCAAAGGGATCAAGTTTACTTTACAACTTTGTCTAACACGAATTATGTGTACGTCTCAGTGCATTAATTTGTTTAAATAAGAGAAATCTTATTGTCACCACGAATCAATCTTTTTCAAGACGTTAATTGGAAATGTTTTCATCAATATTTGACTCTTTAAACAATGACTACAACTCTTTAAATAGAAAACGGGTCATCGTTTAAGGGGGAGAAAATATTCAATCATCTTCGTCATTAAATCAATTTTCAAAAGTGTTTGTGGACAATTTATTGGCTAAATGGCAAATGAGTGGTATTGCTTTAGAAAACGACTTGTGCTCGTTCAAGGTGATAGGACTTGCTTTAGATTTTGGAGATTTGCAAATAGGTTGCGATTGCTTAAGTTGTGTTGGCAAAATTTAACAATGCGTAGGAAAAAAAATGAAAAGATAAGGAATAAAAAGGGTAAATGAGTGAAAACTATAGGGACTTAAGTGACAATTGGTGAAACTTGTCAAAATTTTTTTACTAAGTCAAACAAAACCCCCCTTGCGTATCATTTTCCTCTTCACTGTTCCTTTTTCACTTGCCGCCATTGATAACACACACACAAGCTTTTTCAAACCGCATTCTACTGAATTCAATCCTTTTCATTCGATCTAAAAGGTATTAACATTGAATCTGTAACTTATAACTCGTCTTAATTCATCTCTTAATCTATTAATTGATTAGGGTACTAAACTTTATTCAATTAGGGTTCGTATGTCTTAATTAAGGGTTAATTGATTAGGGGTTTAGATGGGTTATGCTCGGAATACCTTTAGATTGTGGTTGGTTACCTTAGATTGCCTTAGAACTCGCAAACGCGCATAGATTAATCTTTCATAAGTGTGTTTGTAAAGTTCCGGATGAACTTGGATAAAAACTTCCGAATGAAGGAATTTTCTGAAAAACTTCCGAATGAAGGAATGTTCCGAACGAACTTCCGAATGAAGGAAGTTCCGAATGAAGGACTTCCGAATGAAGGAAGTTCCGAATGAAGGACTTCCGAATGAAGGAAGTTCCGAATGAAGGACTTCCGAATGAAGAAGTTCCGAATGAAGGACTTCCGAATGAAGAAGTTCCGAATGAAGAACTTCCGAATGAAGAAGTTCCGAATGAAGAACTTCCGAATGAAGAAGTTCCGAATGAAGAACTTCCGAATGAAGAACTTCCGAATGAAGAACTTCCGAATGAAGAACTTCCGAATGAAGAACTTCCGAATGAAGAAGTTCTAAATGAAGAACTTCCGAATGAAGAAGTTCCGAATGAAGAAGTTCCGAATGAAGAAGTTCCGAATGAAGAACTTCCAAATGAAGAAGTTCCGAATGAAGAACTTCCGAATGGAGAAGTTCCGAATGAAGGAAGTTCCGAATGAAGGACTTCCGAATGAAGGAAGTTCCGAATGAAGGACTTCCGAATGAAGGAAGTTCCGAATGAAGAACTTCCGAATGAAGAAGTTCCGAATGAAGAACTTCCGAATGAAGAAGTTCCGAATGAAGAACTTCCGAATGAAGAAGTTCCGAATGAAGAACTTCCGAATGAAGAAGTTCCGAATGCAGCACTTCCGAATGAAGAAGTTCTGAATGAAGGACTTCCGAATGAGAAGTTCCGAATGAAGGAAAGTTCCGGATGAAGAGTTGTTTGATTTATAGTTGTTTGCATGTTCTAAGTACTTGGTGAAATATGTTATGCTTAGAAATAAGGATGATACATATCTACATATGTTTGTGCATCAACCTTTCATGTCTTATCTTAAGCAGATACAATGAGTAATCCAACAGTACAAGCAATCCAAGACTCTAGACTCTAGATTGATGAGGAGTTTGGAAAGATTCGTTGGTGGTAGACCATATTTAGTGCACCACAAGCTACTGCAACGATCCATCTAATGGGTCGTACATTTCAGGTCCACTTTATATTGGTTTTCAATTGTGAATATGTATATTTGTGAATATTGTGCTTTTGCGGCTTGATGTAGTGTTAAGGTATGATAGTTTTTCAAGAATTTCTCACGAGATTCTAAATCTTTCAAAATATATCATACTAAAGCACTACAAATATCCCTTATTAATTTAAGGGGGAGCATGAACATGTTCTATGGCCAAACATCGATTTCATTTTTACCCAAAGACCGGTTAATCCATTCAATATCCCAAATATTAATGGTTAACATTTTTGATAAGGGGAGAAAATGGGATTAAGGAGATTTAAATGATACTTGGCTAAAAGATGAAAAAGACTTAACGATTATCCAACTTAATATGTGTAAAGCACGTGTTAAGGGGGAGCGTTTTTGATGATAAAAAAACACCTAAGGTACGAAATTTTTGATTTCAATATCACAAGTACTTTAGGTGATTTTCAATGATTTTTCATGGTGGCAATTCCTTCCCAAAACACGCTTAATTCACGACGAATGTGGTGACAAAAGGGTGGTAGGAATAGGTTTAGTCCAATGATTCATCAGAGCCGATGGAATCTTCCCAAGGACAATTCCCTAGATAGAATTAGAAGTCCTAGGAAAGTTGGAGAAAGATTGTGAACGTAGCTGAATGCCGACCAAGTACTTAAGCTAGCACTGGAACAATCACAACAAGGTGCTAGTGATGACGTATTGGTAAGCATTGAAGGGGTTGAAGAATGAAAAAGAATTGTAAAGATAAAGGGTGTAAAGAAAGAAGCCCTCCTTACAACTTAAGGCAGAAACCGGGTCAATACATATGTTATTGAGATCATTTTTGTTAATGATTCTCGGTATTGAAGAAAGACATCATGGACCCAGTGATGCAATGCACAACCCTTCCCAGCTAACTCAAATATCTCTCAAAAGGTATTTGTTTTAATCACACGGAGATCAACACGTTATCTATTGGTTTATTCACTCCGAATAGACTGGTATTGAAAAGGTGGCACTCCTCTCCAGCCATCGCTCACTAAATCAAAAACGCACTATCGAGTCTAGAGCCAAGAGATCATCAAAAGTCTCATTAGGACACTTTCCATTTATTCCTTGCTTTCTCACACACTGTTAAAAGTAAGAGATTTTCATGAGTCCTACGCAGTATTCCTGTAATATTGCCAGAACATCCGAGTAATACGCAAGTATTACAATGAAGATGGAAATCCTGCTTGAGCCAACATCAAACAAGCTCATGGTAGGTTACATGTGCGGTTCTTTTAGAACCAATCTTGTGAAAAACTGGAAGGAAACAGTGGTTTAATTCTTAATTGAACTTAAACTCGTTCCAGGCCTCTACGTATTATCATATGATCTTGCCAGAACACTCAGAGTGACTCTTTATTGATCACAGTGACGAGTGGAAATCCTTCTAGTGTTAACATCAAACAGCACTTGGTAGGTGACGTGCAAGATTCTTTATGAATTGAGCTCGTGACAACTGGAAAGCAACGATGGTGAAAATCTTAATTGAAATTCACTTGTTCCAGGTTTCATGAATTGACGACTTCAAATCACAAGGATAATTTATCCAAGTGATTCACTCTTTATGTTCGCAGTCAGCTTTGGACGGTCGAATAAAGAGAACGGGTTTACCCACGAAATCCTGTCAGGAAGTTACTTAATTGAAACTATCCGTCACGGGTACGATATCTAATATCGTCCAACGGTCTTCACCGACCGGAGGTAAAATGCTACCGAATTAGAATAAAATGTTCAAAGCCATTTTATTCGTGTCGTTGCTGTGTACCTGTTAAAGACGGTGGCGTTGCTGTGTACCTGTTGAAGACGGTGGCGTTGCTGTGTACCAGTGAAGACGGTGGTGTTGCGGTGTACCTGTAGAAGTCGTTCCCACATGCTTATGTTTTTCTACATCAAAGTTCAGCAAAAAATTCAAGAAAGTGCAAAATGAAGTCTTCCGCTGTACCAAACTCTGAAGCTTTCGAGAATTCAACAAAAAGACATAAGTGAGTGGAACATGGAGTCACGAGGAGGCAAGTTTCACAAGAAGGCAAAGATCGCACGTGAAAGGCCAAAAGAACAATGCTCTCAAGCCAAAGCCTAAAAGATCAAACCAACATATTCACAACAAAAGAAAGAAAAGAAGAAAAGACTACGAGCTAAAGAACGAAGACTTAGTATAGTATGCTAGGTTTAGAACTTTGTAACGTGGAGTGACCTCCCTTAGGGGGAGATTGTTAGAAATACGTTTTTACGTATTTTAGAAGTATCGGTCACTCCACAATATTATTAATGTTGTAATAGCTCGTAGTTAACAAATAGTTAATAGTTACTTATTTAGTTAAGTAAGAACCGGTCCATGGGCTTGTCATGGGCCGGCCCAAGTCCATTAGTGACTAGGAAGTATAAATACCCCTTTCCTCCTTGGAAAGGGGTTGGTTGTTGTTCACTTTCTAGTTTCACTTAATAAAATATCACATAGTTTTCTCTCACTTTCTCTCTCTAGTTTCTCTCTCTAGAAAACATCAACCCACTTCATAGATTCATAGGTTATCAAGATTCTACATTTTCTAACACTGAAAAAGGTTGCTTGAACGCTGAGAAGTGTTTTTGTGACGTTGTCAGCAATATATTTGTCTAACGCTAACAAAGCTTCCCTCAACGTTGTCATGTGTTATCGGGGCGTTGTCAGCAACAATGTTAGTTTTGTGGTTTTCAATCTAAATGTGCAGGTGGTGTTAACAGTATACCATTGGATACAGAGTTGCTTATGGATCATTGGAGAAGCATTTGGACATGTTTTTATTTATGGATGATGGTTGGAATTTTTAATTCCTATCTTGACATAAATTTTTTATGTTCATGCATATTTTTAGCAACTTATGTATCATAGTTTAAGGGGAGGTTTTAGGAACCTTTAGGATGTTTGGGTATCCATATGATACTCTTATCATAATTCTAGATTCTGTCCACAGGTGAGTATGAGTTAGTTTTACTAAATCATGAGGCACTGTAGCATGCAAAGTTGATATATTATGCATGCTGCCAAGACATTTTTGGCCTAGAATTGGTTGTGGTCTGTTGGGAGACTTGGGAATGATTTTGTCATGGGATTTACCTGGGAGTAACAAGGAATTTTATAAGGTAACTTAGTTGTTAAGAGTTTTGGTTAGCAAGGGACACTAGAGGACTGTTATGTCTATCTTGCATAAGCAAGTGTGCATAACTGGACAGTGCTTGCCGCCCTATAATAATTATCAGTTTTTTGGTTATCTTCTCTAGGATAAATTACTTTGTTAAGGTCATTTTTCATTTTTAAACATTTTTATTTTTGGACGCTGACAAGTATTTTTCCAAGCGTTGTTGTGACCAATTTAGACGCTGACATGGCTATGGCAAACGTTGACAAGAATATAGCCGTTGGGCGTTGATAGGTTATTTTTTACCGTTGACACTCAATGGGACCTACCCAGTTGTTACTTTTTGACATATTTTTAGGCCGTAATTTTGGGAGCTGATAACTTTCATTTAATGCATGAGATAAACTTATTCTTTTTCAATATTTTCATGATTACATTTTGAAAATACTTGCCTATTTTTGGGCCAATCACATGCATTTTCTTCTCCTATAAATTTGGCTCCTATTTTTAAACAGGGTACCTATTATTCTTATCTAACACAATTTTCTCTTATCAACTTCATCTTTCTCAATCATTTTAACAGCTTTCAAACAATGGCACCAAAGTTTAGACCATCAGATTTGGAATTGGAGTTCAAAAGCCAACACAACATGATCGCGTATCTTGAAGCTGATGATGCTCTGTTTCCCCAATACACACAAATGGTGGCGTATTTGAACACATCTTCTTTTAGGTATGCTCTTTCTCATGTACCACTCATTCCTGTCACACATATTAAACAGTTTTGGAACAATGTTAGTTCCTCAACAGTTAATAGAGTGACTACATTATCTTCTATTGTTCATGGGAGAACATGGGTGGTTACTAAAGCTTTGGTACGCCAAGCTTTGCATCTTGATGATGCTGATGGTATAAGAACCCTTCCCATTAGTGAAATAGAACAAGGACTAAGGGCTTTGGGTTATCATTTTCCTGCTCAAGGAACTTTAAATAAATATCATAAATAGGAGTTTCCCCCAGCCTGAAAGTACCTAATACATGTCCTCCTACAATGTTTGGGTCCCAAGTGTACTACACACAATGAGATCAATAGATCTATTGCAAGTGCTATTGTGTGCATTGCTACTGGGCAAAAGTTTTATTATTCCAAAATGATTTTTGAGGGCATGTGTAAAAATAAAGGGAACAAAATGACTTTAGCTTATCCTAGATTTTTAAAAATGGTTTTTGATGTCCAAGGATACTGCACAAGGGATCATGATGATTTTTATGAGATCCCTGTGCAAAAGAAAGCAATTTTTATGAAGATGAACTCACCCCCACATCGTGACCTACCCCTAACCCCAGCTATGATTGCTGTCATTGAAGCAGCTCAACCCCAACCAGACCCCCAACCCCAAATTCACCCAATACCTGAACCTTTACCTTCACCACAACATATGCAAATTGACCAAGAACCCTTTGACGCTGACACGTTAAATATTGGCGTTGATGTGCCTATTTCAAACGTTGACACTCAACCTTCACAGACCCAAACACCCCTTAACCAACCCACATCCACCCAATCCACATCATCATCTCCACCAACACAATATAGGTTACAAAACCGCCAAAGGACTACTGGAGTGTTCTCCTCTAGTGGTCCAAGCCATGTAGCAGAGAGAACCACCACCACAAGTGTGGTTGGTGTTATGGATGAGGCTGGGACTATTGGATCTGGCTTAGAAGCTGGCCAAGATAGTCCTACCATTATTAAGACCTCATCCATGCCCAATGAATATAACTTGGGAGGTCAAATACCCATTTTAGAAGAGGGCAGATTGAAACCAATGACCCTATTGGAATTCACGGTTGTCTGCATGAGCTTGCAAAAGCAAAATGCAGACTTGGTACAAGTTGTCAGCACACAAGGCCTTGAACTCAAGCAATTGAGGGAGAGGATTGTTATCTTAGAGACTGCAAGTACAAGGAGGGGTATGGAGGAATCTTCCAAAGGGGAGGATGAAAAAATAAATGTGAGTGATAAGGGCGGCCATGATGGTCAATCTTTGGATGTTTCTGAGGCCCTAACAAGTTTGAAGAAACAGACAGGTTTTGATACGTCTCTAGTCTCTCCTACAAACTTAAATTTATCATTTACATCCATGTTGGAGGAAATTGCAAAAGGCGCTGAGGCAGGAAATTTGAGCGTTGACAAGGAGAATTTGAACGCTGACATGAGTATCTTGGGCGCTGACAAAGTAGAATTGGGCATTGACAGACCTGCAAATGAGGTTGATGTATCCCAGTCATCACCCATCATCAAAGAGGTTTCTTCACAGGTATTACCATCTACCTTACCAACAATTGATCCATTAGATAAGGGTAAGGGTATTATGGTAGAAGAGGTTATTATGATTCTCTCTCCAATATGGACCCTTCACCCATTTATGATTCTCCACCGATCTTTGATGCTTATGATGATTATTCTAGCTCAGATTCGGATGATTATGATGACCTTACTTTCGAGTATCCCGATCTGCCCACATATGATGATTTTGATGAGGCCGATACTCTTTCGAGTGATTCTTCACATAATGAAGATCCTCCGTCATCCATGCTTAATCCTACTTTGGATGATTACTCTTTTGAGGAAGACTTCTCTACGTTTCTCAACACTTACTTCCCTCATGAGAGTGATGCTCCTCCTTTAGATTTTGAAGATTATCGTCTTGATCCTACTTTGGATTTGAAGAACATTCTTTCAAAGGAGAAGAAACCGGTCGACACCAATATCCGTAGCACATATGATTTAACACCTCTTTGTCCCCCTTCTGAGGACGAGGTTGTGCATCTTCTTCACGGATCTTCTTCACACTCTGCTGAGCCTGAGTGCTATTTTCCCCTAAAGGAAAAGGTGTTCGACCCCGGTATTGATATTCTTCAGCCATCTCAGTATCCACCTGATGAAATAAAAGGAAAAATCTTTGGCCCGGCAGCGGCGCCATTAACGAATTGATTTCCGGTTCAAAGTACGACTCAGTTGATTTTGGTGAAACAAATATTTTTGGTTGTTTTTAAAATAAATGTGCAAAACAATTAATGTAAATGAGCGGGTAAGTAAATCTAATTCTAACTTAAATTAAAAGCGCAAGTATTTAAAAGCGTGACAAAAATTAAAAGGCACTAAAGTAAATGACGCAAACTTAAATCTATCTAAGGCAAACTTAAAACGCAACTAAAACTTAAAACTAAGGCAAGGCTAAAATAAATCTAAGGCAAAATGAACTTAAAGTGCGACTAAGGAAAAAGGCGGGAAAAATAAAGCTTGAAATTAAAAATCAAAGACAAAAACTAAAAAGAACCTGAATACAGCTCATTCAGAATAATCCTTCGTTCAGAATGACTCTCCTTCACTTGGAATATTACCAAAATCCTTGATCCGGAACAAATTCTCTATTCTGAATATGTCACTTATCCGGAATAAATCTTTCGTTCGGAACTTTTGCTGATTCAAAACCCTTGGTTCGGAACCCTTGGTTCGGAACTTTCTGGTTCGGAAGTTTCTGGTTCGGAACTTCTTGATTCGGAAGTTTCTGGTTCGGAACTTCTTGGTTCGGAACTTGCTGGTTCGGAACTTTTGAATGTTCCGAATGAAGCACTTCCTCTCTGGTCCGGAACTCTTCCGAATGAACAAAATGTTGATCCGGAACTTCTTTGGTTCGGAAGTTTCTGGTTCGGAACTTCTTGGTTCGGAAGAAATTCTGATTGAACAAGTAGTTGGTTCGGAACTTCTTTGATTCGGAACGCTTGGTGTTGATCCGGAACTTACTTGGGAAAAGATCAGTAACAGCAAAACAAACACCCCGAAGAACAGGGAACACAATATACACGAATCTAATCCAAACTTAAGCAAAATCAAACACAAGATTAAACCAATCTAATAACAAAACATCCAATAATCATAAACAAACTATCCAAATCTATAAAACTAACAAAACTACCCACAATAATCAAAACCCACTTTGATCAAAATAAGAACATGAACATGAACATAAACATAAAAATCAAAGATTAAAGAAAGGTAGGATGAAATCAAACAATAAAGATAAAGATTAACAAGAATTAAAAGAACACTTACTTGAAATTAAATGGTAATTAAGGTGCAAGACAAGTATTTAAATTTGACAAGTAATTAAATGACAAGGTAATTAAAAGTGGAAGAACTAATTGTCATTATTAGCCAACAAAAATGAAAAGATTAATCCTAATGACTATTTATAGGGGAGGATTAAGGAGTGCTTAGGAAGCTTCCTCCACTCCTTCATTTTCTCTTAATTGCACCATTAGGTCCTTAAGCCTTTAATCTTCTTTAATCTTGGACTTTAATGACTTTTGGCTCGGGATTTCTTTGAACTCGTCTTTTAATTCTTCAATAAATTAGACTTGGGTTCTTCGGCTTTAAGTAAACTTCCGTCTTTTGACTTTTTCTTCGATAAATCTTCAGAATTGGTCTTGGACTTCCGTTCTTTTTGCACTCTTGACTTCTTGACTTCGTATTTCATCTTTTTCATCAATAAAAGCCCGTAAATGCCCGTGTTTTCTCCACTTTTCACCTTTTCGTCCTAAATCACAACAAAAACACAAACCACGCATAATTCTGACATAAATGACATAAAATACACGTTCTGGATCGGTTATTATTGTAATTAAGTGGTAAAAAGGATGGGTGTTTACACACCTATCAGCAGCACAAATTGAATTTGATAGAAGGTTGGCTGCACAAATTGTGGAACAAGAAAAGAAAAAGGTGGGTGAATCACCTTTTGTTGTCACTTCAGAAGAGCAAGAAGGAAGTGATGGAGCTAGTTCAGACTCAAGTGTTATGATCATAGAACAACCAGAGAGACTTGAGTATGGTGATGAGCTGGCCAAGGAGAAATTGAATGAGTTGAAATTGCAGGTTGATTTTGATATGCTAGAGGTGGTTCAGATGTATCTTGCTTGGGAAGATAGATGTATGGAGAATCCACACTTGACCATTTCAGATCAGATATGGGGTTTGGAGATTCTTCTAAGAGTCCAAAAGGATTGCAAGGTTATTCTGAAACACAAAGCCAACAATGTTCTCTCAAATTTGAAAAGGGATAGAAGGGAGTTGTACTGCATGTTGCTCAGGTGTCATGGAACAGGGTGGACTTATAAGAAGTTTATGGCATTGACATTTGATGAGTTGGAAGTAGAGCTTATCCCATTTGGGTTAGAGTGCAGGAAGCAAACACTCTAAGACTTCTTTCTGATGAAAGAAAGGAAGAACTTGTAGAGGAAATGGAGCTCAAGAAAGCAATGTTTGTTCCCAGACCAGTGAAAAAGGGAGTTTCTCTTGAGTTTCCCAAAGATATGGATCCATTACATCCAAGTGAAGCTGTCATAAGAAAGAGCCTCAAGCTCTCACCATTAGAAGCTTCAGATATGGTACAAGTGTTACCACTTGATTCCAGAAACCCAATTGTAAGCTATGAAGAAGATGAATGTGGGTTTTGGAAGATTGGCAGGTATGGAAAAGAGGTTCACACTTTTACCACCCTTATATCTTTGTTTGCAAGTTTTGACAGAGAAGACTTGGTAGACCTATGGAGGTTATTAGAGGCCAAGTATGAGACTGAAGCACCAACTTCAGTAAATGGAATAAAACTGTGGTCCACATTCAAGAGAATGTGTGGACCAAAAGATGAGGATCCTGCTATTTGGAAGGATCTTGAAGATGATCTCAGTGGTCTTCAATGGAGATTGTATTCAGCTGCTGGTGTTTATTATTTGAGTTCTACAAAGTTTGCTGAGTATCTACTTGTGGATGGTCAGTATTTCATGTCCAATGAAATCTTGGAGAAGATGAAGAACACTCAGCTGGAAATTGATTATTCAAGTGACGTGGCAAAAGACTTGATCAGATTTATTTATTACCAATATGAGAAGGTTTGTAAGATTCTTCCTAGTTCTTAATGTTTATTCAGAAACTTGATCACTAGAGTAGATGTCAAGTTTAGGGGAGGATTGTTGGGAATAAATTATAGCCAGTCTACTTTAGCGCTGACAAGAGTAAAACAAGCGTTGACAGGAGTAAAACAAACGTTGTCAGCTCTGACAAGACAAAGTCAAGTGTTGATACATTGAAGACAAGCACTGATGGGAAGATATACTCTACGCGTTTATTATATTCTAGATTACTTCTAGTAAAGATAGGAACAACAATGTATTTTCTATATTTATCTTTACCTAGAATAGTTGATACGTAGATTATTGTACAAGGCTTCTTATGTCTATAAAAGAAGACCTTTAGGTTAATGTTCAATATAAGTTTTCATACGTAAACTACTTTCATTGTAAGCAAGTTTGATATCATTAATCAAAGTGAAAGTTTGTTTATATCATTGTGTTCTTGTTTAAGTGTTAATTCCGCATAATACTTAGATTGTCATATACATATACAAAGGTTTCTCTAAGTGTATTACTTGATCTAAATCTCGTATACATAAAGCTAAATCGATCTAAGTTTGGGATCAACACCAATGCTATACATTCGATATCACCTTCTTCTATGGTACAAAGGTCTATTTTTTATTATTTTCGAAAAACTTGAAAAATACAAAAAATATAATAAAATGTAAATATCATAGAAAAACAAATTAAAAAATGAAATATTTCAAAATACCAAAAATATTCTTCTCGACATGTCTTTCAGTATCGATAATATGGACGCCCCTAGAAATGTCGCTTAATAACGACACGGATGTGTACATAAAGCTCAAATGAAAGTTCAAATCTTTTCAAAACATGTCATTTCTTTTTTCTTCAAATGATTTACAATTACCTCAGATTGTGACTCGTGCCTCAAAGAAAGGAAAGTTGATCCTGGATGATAACTTATCCTTAACAACGAGAAAATCAAATTTTCTCGGTCTTGAGCTTTCCATAAAAACATTCCATGTTTTTAAGCTCATGAATATGACTTACAGTTAAATGTCAGACTGTAACTCGAACTTCAAATAAAGGAGAGTGTGTTTTTAAAGATAACTTATCCTAATAACGGGTAGAGAAATCTATCTCGAGTTGAGCTTGTCACAAAACATTCAACGTTTTGAGCTCAACATAATGGCTTATAGTCACATGTCAGACTATAACCCGGTCCCCAAAGAAAGGAAAGTCTTTGACTTATCCTCAACAACGAGAAATTAATTTTTCTCGGTCATGGGCTTATATCAGAACATTCAATGTTTTAAGCTCATGAACACAAGGAAAATGTTCATTTATGTACATTATTCCTTAACAACGGGAAAGTAAGTTTTCTCGGGTTTTTGAGCACAATTTTTAAAGTATTTCAAAACGGTGTGCTCATATACTCCCCTAATTTTAATTAAAATTTATTTTCGAGGGGGAGTACAAACTTTCATGCAACAATATTCTCTCAATGTTTCATCACTAGTTTCACAAAAAATTCAATGTTATGCAATGTTTGAGGGGGAGAATAGTGATTAAAATGTGTTATCTTGGATAAGATCTTTGATATAAGTGCTTTCTCTTCCTAATATGTGCAAAAACCTTTCCTTTTATGATGCACATATGTAGGGGGAGCGTTTTTGGTGATATAGAAAGTTTCACTGGTTACGATATCTATACCTTCAACACAATTATTCATGACGATATTGCTGTCAAAAGGTGGTTAGGTATTCGTCCTATGATCCTACTAGAACCGGAGGGATCTTCCCATGGACAATCCATTAGAGCTTAAAAGTCCTTAGGAAAGACGGAGTAGTTGAGTGTACGGGGAAAATGCCAACTAATGACTTAAGCTAGCACTGGAACAATTACAACAAAGTGCTAGTTATGACGTCTTGGTAAGAATTGAAGGGGTTGAAGAATGAAAAAGAAATGTAAGGATAAAGGGTGAAAAAAAATAGCCCTCCATACAACTTAGGCAGAAACCGGGTCAATACATCTACTATCACAATCACGTTGATGATTTCTGGTATTGAAGACAAAGCATCATGGACCCAGTGATGCAAAGCACAACCCTTCCCAGCCTACTCAAGCTTCTCTCAAAAGAAGGTTGTTTTATTGTCACGGAGTTTAACTCATTTCTATCAACTTTCTCACTCAGAGATAGTAGATATTGAATAGGTGGCAGTCTGCTCCAGCCTCCGATCACCAAATAAACGTGCACTTATAGAGTTTAGAGCCAACGAGATTCATCAAAAATCTCATTAGGACACTTATTCAATATATCAATTGTTGTTCATCTTTAGAACACAAGCGATAATTCAAAGAGTTCTACGCTCTATCCTTGTGGTATTGCTAGAACATTCAGAGTGATACTCTCTAGTATTCACAGTGATGAATGGAAATCCTTCCAGTGTTAACATCAAACAGCACTGCGGTAGGTCATATGTAAGATTCACTTGAATTAAATATATGCTAACTGGAAAGCAACAGTGGTTTGATTCTTAATTGATTCAAACTCGTTCCAGGTCTCTACGCAATATCTTTATGATCTTGCCAGAACATTCAGAGTAATACTTATTAGTACTTACAGTGACGAATGGAAATCCTTCCAGTGTCATCATCAAACAGTACTGCGGTAGGTAACTTGTGAAATTCTATATGAATCAAACTTGTGTCAACTGGAAAGCAACAATGGTTTGATTCTTAATTGATTCAGACTTGTTCCAGGAAATTGAATTGACGACTTAATCAGCATAATGGAACTGCATGATTCACTCCTTACTTTGAATTATCTTTCGATATATTCAAGTATTGAGAACGGCTACCACAGTTGGAAATCCTGTCAAGGAAGTTCCTTGAACTTACCTAATCACAGGTACAGTATTCGTACTGTATAACGGGAAACCGGTGGATTGAAAACGGTAGCATTATCTCAAGAGTCGCAATTCAAGGCCACATACTCAAGTAATTGAAGAAATCTTTAGGACATCTAAATACAAAGACTTCCGCTACTCTGATAATAACGGGAGATTGTTAACAAGCTTTCAAGACAACACCAAATATGAGTTTGTGGGGAAAGACACAAGAACACAAGTTGGTAAAGTTTCAAGATCAAGGCAAGGCAAAGATCAAAGATCCAAGATCACAAGTCATGAAAGGAATGATAATAGAACTCTCAAGACAACAAGCTTCAAAGTCTGCAACAACAAAGAAGTAAAGTCACATAATACATGACCACCTTTTAGGGGGAGATTGTTAGAAGTATTTAAAGTGATGGTCAAATAAGTGAAGTCACATATTATATGACCACCCCTTAGGGGGAGATTGTTAGAAGAATTTAAAGTGATGGTCATATAATATACCGTTGCGAAGCTCGTGGAAAATGCTATTCAATGGTGTCGAGAGTTCTACATTATTGTTATGTATGTAACGGGAATTAGTCCCGAACACACAAATGAGGAAAGCCTTTGTCAAGTTTCCTTCTTAGTATAAAAGGAAAAAAACCCTCATTTGTGTGTGTGCTTTTTCTATTTTTCTAGTGTGTTAGTTTTTAGAGAGAGAAAATTCTTGTCTTTCTCTCACTAGGATTACACATTCTTCTTCTTTGTTCTTTCTTTCTTCTTCTTCATTAATCTAATCTTCCATTCTTCTTGTTTTAATCTTGTTCTTCATCTTTATTTTGTGTTCTTATTTCGTACCCATCATCATCTCGTCCTAATTCATCTCGTCATCTAGATCATATAGATTTCGTTTTTGGTTTTCGTGTGTAAAGGTCGTACAACTTCTTTGAAAATTCATTGCTCGAGTCCGGTTCTTTGTGCGGCTTCGTTTCCCGTGTTCGTTTTTGCTTGTTTCTTTTGATCTTTTGTTGACTTCACGATATCCGTACCTAAAATACGTCATGAACAAACACAAGCATATTTTACGGTATTTATGACATTTTACACATTTTAAGCTCGAAAAGAACGATGAGACTATGTATAATTGTAGTCTCATCACTCCCCTATACTAAACCATTATCGTGCCCTCACGCAATGCTAAAATTAAATATCTTAACACTTCCAAAATTCATTTTTATATGACATTTATTGAAACGTAAATTTAAATTAACTACCACTTGCGTTTTAAACATAATGTATTATTTTCATCACGAGAGTGTGACTTTTAGGGTCAAAGAATAAGAACCGGTGAATGCCTCATAGAGATAATTTCGTCATCCTCGATTTTCACCCAATTTCATGCTAAGCGTGAAACAAGATCATTGTCATTATAGCTAACACTACTCATATGCTCTAATCACGTACTTAAACTCCCTTATTCCTAAGGTGTATCTCTTATATTTTATTTTTGTCTTAATGATCACGAGGATACATTTTTGACTAATGCGTAAATAGAGATTAGGTCAAAAAATAGAGCATTAACGGTGTAACAAGAATCATTAAATTAGTAACCTCTCCTAATAGATAACGATGTCAAAAAATTAAGTCAACAAATAAGATTCGATAAACACGTTTTTATAACGGTTTTGAACATTTGACTTATTACCATGAATTTTATTACCCACCTCATCATCGGTGGCTTTGCTTATCATGGTTTACCTCCATCTTTTATTCAACTCCGCCATGGAGCTTTTATTATGACTTCGGTCTTGCCCTTGTCTTTTATTGAACCTCGCCATGAGGTGTTTATTATGACTTGACGTCTATCCTCACGCTAAGGCGAATTTTGGATCTTTAAAGCTTCGAGTTTTAAGACATTCACTTCGATTTTGCATAGATTTTTGATAGGTGTGTAAACACCCATCCTTTTTACCACTTAATTACAATAATAACCGATCCAAAACATGTATTTTATGTCATTATGTCAAAATTATGCGTGGTTTGTGTTTTTGTTGTGATTTAGGACGAAAAGGTGAAAAGTGGAGAAAACACGGGCATTCACGGGCTTTTATCGAAGAAAAAGACGAAAGACGAAGTCAAGAAATCAAGAGTGCAAAAAGAACGGAAGTCCAAGACCAATTCTGAAGATTTATCGAAGAAAAAAATCAAAAGACGGAAGTTTACTAAAAGCCGAAGAACTCAAGTCTAATTTATTGAATAATTACAAGACGAGTTTGAAGAAATCCCGAGATAAAGTCATTAAAGTCAAAAGATTAAGAAGATTAAGGACTAAACATGCAATTAAGGAAAGAAGAAAGAAGGGAGGAAGCTTCCTAAGCACCTCCCTAATCTCCCAATATATAGTTTAGATTTTCCTTCATTTTAGAGTTGTTGGGTGGCTTGACAAACCACCACTTCCACCATTTTCAATTACATGCACATTTAATTTCTTCAATTTTAATTCATTGTATTGCACCTTTAATTCATTTTATTTCCAAGTAAGTTTAATTTTAATGTTCTTGAATCTTCACTTTATTGTTGATCTCCTTCTACCTTTCTTGTTTGATTTGTTCTTCATCTTTATTGTTCATGTTCTTGACTTTTTATGGTTTTCAATCAAGTGGGTTTTGATTATTTTGGTCATGATTGTTAGTTTTATTGATTTGGATTGATTGGTTATTGTTAGTAGATCATTTGTGGTTGTTTTGGTTTAATCTTTTGGTTAATATTGATTAGTTTTGGTTAAATTCGTGCTCTATTCTTTTTCCCCGGTTATTCGTTTCATGCTTACTGTTTCTTTCCCCAGATATTCCGAGTCAGCATTTTTATTCCGTATCAATATTGTTCATCCGGAATATCATTTATTCCGGATCAAGCTCCTTCATTCGGAATATCATTTATTCCGGATCAAGCTCCTTCGTTCGGAATATCATTTATTCCGGATCAAGCTCCTTCGTTCGGAATATTGATTATTCCGGATCAAGCTCTTTCGTCCGGAATATCATTTATTCCGGATCAAGCTCCTTCGTTCGGAATATCATTTATTCCGGATCGAGCTCCTTCGTTCGGAATATCATTTATTCCGGATCAACCTGTTTTTCTTATTCTTTTATTTTTATTCCGGACAAAGAGCTTTATTCCGAATCAACTAGTTTATTCTGGATAAGTGACATATTTCGGATGAGCTTTGTTATTCCGGATAAGGGTTTTCCAGTTTTTAGTTTTAAGCTTTATTTTTCCCGCCTTTTTCTTTATTTGCACTTTTACTTTCCTTTCCTTTTAGTTTAAGTTTTAGTTTTCGTCATTTACTTTATTTCCCTTTTAATTTCTCGTCATTTACTTTTCGTCAAGTTTAGATCTTTCATTGTTGTTTCTTTTTACCGTCTTTAATTTTATCTTTCCAAGTCTTTATTTTTTCAGATTTAGACTACGACAACCCTTTCATTTGATTCACCAAGAACAGCTAATCTCTTGCACTTAACCGAAAATCAATTCGAAGAGATACCGAGAACACGAACTTTTCAACCTAGCAAAATCTATATATTAAAATGGCGCCGCTGCCGGCTCTTTTCGTGAGGATTAACGGTTTTTTGTGAGAGACGCGTTGGCTTTTGGGATCCGTTCACTCGTGAACGTTATTTTTCGTGTCCAAAATTTTCAAAAAATCCTAAAAACATTTGAAAAATCATAAAAAGCATTTCTTTTTCAAAGTTTTGCACCAAAAATATTCTTCTTGCTTATCTATTTCTCTTTATGGATTCTTACGTCCATTGCGTCGGGTGTGGGAGACGATTATACGGGAACGACTCATGTCAATGGTGTACATGTGAGCGGTGCGGAAACGATATCGACAATACACAATTCCTATTCGGATTTTTTCCTTTGTGCAACTCGACTAATTCGTCCTTTTTGAATCCACCTCCTGTTCCCCCGTGTATCTATTGTGGAAGCGATTCTCATTGGCATGTTTCGTGTCCGATTCGATACCCGTATAATCACGGGCAAGAACCGGGTTACAATTATGACAATGGTAATAGCTATCCACAAGAAGCACTGGATTTTTCTCCCTACCCATGGTGCTATATTTGTGGGGGCCCACACGATGCTTCTTCTTGTGATCCGTCACAGGTCTTTGAGAAAGTTCTGTGCTATCACCCCAGTGTCTATAACTTTGAGCCCCCACATCACACCCTCAATCATCAATCCTCTCAGCAAATTAATCTTGACCAACAACTCACTTCTTTGAACCATATTCTAGAAAGTATAGCTCAACTCCGAGCTGACTTGCATCAGGAAAAGCAACCTTTGCTTGATAGTGAAGAAATCTTGAAAACCATCGACACCTTTTTGAGCAAATTTAGTCGTTTTCCCTTCTTTTCTACACCAAAATGTTTAATTACAGCGTGAGATAGAATTGGTGAAATTGAACATACTCGGGGAGATGAACAACAAAAATTGCTTCATGAGCTTCTTAAAGATGTGGAGGTTATCAAGGAAGAGTTAGCCGACTACGTCACTCCTAACTGGACTCGTCCCATCTATTATGATGATGACGACGACGATGATGTCTACACTTCTAACCAATCTTCTGAAGTTGCTGCTCCTACTCTCGATGTTCCTACTGCGTCTAAGGATCTAGATTCGTTGAATGAGCTTAGTGATGTTGGTCTCGACAAATTATTGGATGATGAGGTTTGTGACTTACCTGCTATGGAGCTTCAGGACGACGTTGCTTTCACGTAAGCGGTCGATCCAAATGATGACGATTCTTCTCCTCGCTATGAGAATTTCACTTTTGAAATGTCTCAATCTCCACCGGGAGATGCGGGCGATGACGATTTATTCTCTCCGGCTTACGAGAAGTTCACCGATGAACTTGCTCTTGAAGATGAGGTGAAAGACGTGATTCTCCGCGACAGATTACGGAAAGTGCATCTTCTTATTACTCAAATCGAAGAGTTGACTTCTCCTCCTCTCTCCGAGTCTTTGCCTCCATCTATTCCTCCCGTTGAAGATAATGACTCATTGCTGGAAGAAATCGACATTCACTCCATACCTCCAGGTATTGATGACGATGACATGGAGGGGGATATTATTTTTACTAATTTGCTGCAGGAAGGTATTGTCCCAAGTCCCCCTCCCGAGCACCTTTCATCCTCCCCTTTAGCCACTATTACGGAGGATGAGTGCTTTGACCCGGGAGGTGACATTGATTATGCTATCATTGATAACATTACGGCTTTGCCAAATGCTCAACCTCCATTATCTTTGGGGGATAACAATGTGCTTACTTTACCCACCCCACCTCCCGTGGATCTTGATTTCACATACTTTACGTATGTTGAAAGGAACTTTCTCCCATACAAGACTTATCCCCCCGCCTCTCCTTTGTTGATGTCCTCCGGGAACGAGGACAAGGTCTTTGATCCTGGTATTACATTCGAGGCTTCCCCATGGACCATTTAATTCGGGGACGAGTCAGGCTCGTGAATCGGTTAATATAAACAAGCGCTTTTTGGGAGGCAACCCAATTATCTATCTATCTTTACCTGTTTTCACCATAAGTGTAGGGGGAGCCCCGTTGGTGTTTCTTGCTTTCTTTCTTATCATGTGCAGGGATTAGAGCTTCAAAGACACACTCTTGATGACTTTTGACGAACCGTGATTCCGTGTTCCATCTTCCCGGTTCTATCCTAAACTCTTTTCGATTCACTATTTTATATTTCTCAATATTAAAATAGGAATCTCTTTAGTTGTCTCTTCCTTTGTAACACCCCATTTTGGAAATGGAAATATCACAGCAATTATGGCGTGTCATCAAAGCATACAAGGAAAAATGTCTAAACATTACTTACTTGACCATAAAAGGAAAATACCGGAATCAAACATCGGTAGTCCAAAAGTAAAGCTCATCACACACAAACATAGTATAATGAAGGAAAGGACTAAACAATGTCCAAAGCATAAGTATCATAAGAGAGGAAATGCATAAAGTAAAGAAGGCTAGACAACTTCCAGTCCATATGCACGTACTCTTAGTGTCTACGAGCGTCCCTGAGTACCTGCCGTTTTGGGAACATAGAAAAGGAAAACGGCTGAGCAAATACGCTCAGTGCACGGATGTACAATAAAGCATGAATAGGATAAGCATATAACATAATAACAGCGGAAGAAAACTAAGTCTCGAGTAACCTGATTAAGTCTTGATAAAACTGGTTTTATAGTTTGAAAGTCTTATGTTTATCTTATAAAAATTGTTTGTCATATTTTACCATTAGCCAATATAGGTCATGAAAATCCACCGTGCATGAATAATTGGAGGGGTGACCTTATCATGCAAATTAGAGGGGCTGCCTCTAATTTAATATACTGGTTTTTGGGTAGGAGGGATCAGCTCCTTGTGAAGGATGCAAGGCACACACCACATTCACCATGAAATCCTGAATAAAAACATGTAACTAGGATGCACCCATACGCCCCACATGATAAATATAAATAAATGGCCAAAAGCTAAAGGGACGCCACGAGCAATCACTCCGCCGTGGTGAAGTCATAACATCAGTGCCTCTAATGTTATGGTTATGGTACCTCCATAACTAGGTGAAACTGGTCATGCATGTATATGGCTATAGGTAATCTTAATTAAACATAAGCAATCAAACACATAACTTATACTACGGGAAAACAGTTGGATGCATACGGGGAATCCTAATAAGGAAAGAATGTCCATACTGAAAGGACGGGAATCCGTACCTTATGTCCAGTGAACGAGAAAGACGAACTAAGAGGAATCCTACTTCCGAATCACTAGTGCTACATAAATACATACATGAATAAGTATATGCTTACTAAATACATAGCTGATTTTATGTCATGTCTTAGCTCATTTTATGTATTCTTACCATGTTTTACTGTTTTAAAGCCTTAAACTGTGTTTTATCTTATATTCTGTTTAATCTGATTAAGTATTTCTGGTATTTCATGTGTTATTATACTTACTGTGTAATAATAAGTAACTTTCCAAAAATAGCAGGTTTCCTAAAATAGAAAGTTTCCAAAAACAGAAAGTTTCCAAAAATAGAAAGTTTCCAAAAATAGAAAGTTTCCAAAATAGAAAGTTACCAAAAATAGAAAGTTTCCAAAAATAGAAAGTTTCCAAATATAGAAAGTTTCCAAAAATAGAAAGTTTCTAAAAATAGATTTACTGCTTAAAATAGATAAGTTTCTAAAAATAGAAAGTCTCCATAAATAGATTAGATGCCTTAATTAAATAAGTTTCCATAAATAGATTAGCTGCCTGAAATAAATAAGTTTTTAAAAATAGAAGGTTTCTATAAATAGATTAGCTGCCTTATTTAATTAAGTTTCTAAAAATAGAAAGTTTCCATAATTAGAAATAAGCTGGTTAAATAAGCTAAGTATATAAGCCTAAGTGTTTTCATGATTATTTTCTAAGTCATATGATATAATGTATAGTTTAATAATTATTTCATGTAATTAAATTAAACTATAGGTTAATATATTTAATTAAAATATAACATGTTTTTAATTAAATAAGTTAAATACTTAGGTTAAAATATGTATTATCATATATTAATAATATAACCTAAGTCATGTTAATTAATTAATTATATCCATGGTTTTAAAATAATTAATTAATCATAAGTCTTAAATATATAAATACTTAGGTTAAAATAATTTCATGATCATTAATAATTAAATAACCTAAGTCATGTTATTAAGTTAATCACATCATTTTATTAATTTAATTTTAATCTAAGATCATAAACATAAAAAAAAAACTAACATACACCATGAACCGGATCTAGACTAAAAAGCATGAACCGGACATGAAATCGACACCGTACCCCGAACCAACTCGGGGTACCCCTTGTTTCACTGCTGCCGTGGGACCCACACGCACCAACCAAGACCATATGGTCTTGGTGGTGGTCGGCTTGGCAAGCCGAGACCCCTTTTGGGTTCGGTGAAGCCGGCGGCCAAAACAAACACCCCTTAAAAACACCCTTTTGATTTTATTTAACACCAAATCATGTTAGATCCATTTTTAATTATTATGTTTTTGTAAAAACATCACATGTTCATAATTTATAAGAATATTAAATCAAAAGAAAAGGTTTAAAAAGGTTTTACCGAATTCGTGGATCAAAAGGACGAAGAACCAACACGATCAATCACTAAAACTTCAAGATCCAAGATCCAAATCACCTTCTATGGTGGTTGTAGGGTGGCGGCACAAAGAGACAAGGAGGAAGGAGGTTTTTAGGTTTTCTTAAAAATCTTCTGTAAAGTTTATTTGAGTAGTAAAAATAAAATAACCCCCTTTAGTAAATTTGACAAATGGGCTTGGCCCATTTGTCCTTGTTGGCCGCGGGTAGGGACCCCACTTGGGGTACCCGTACCTTTTTCCGTGTCTCGTTATTAAGTTAAACGTTTGTGATTATTTATGTTCGTGTTTTAAATGTTCTCGTTACGTAAATACCATGATCTAATATATTTAATTACGCTCGTAATAAATATATATACGTTATTAATAATAGTTCGTGTTTTAATTACGTTCATGATTTCATGATCGCATGTTCGTGATTAATTATCGTCAAATAAATATTACGTGATCGTGCATAGTAAATACTTATCGTGTTCTAACACGTATGTAATACGTAAACTCCTTACACGTAATCGTAATCATGCTATATTAGGAAAATTTTAATCTAGTACGTACGATCCTAAGGATACTATGCATGGTAAAAGCATGCGGGTTTTACAACTCTTCCCCCCTAAAAAGAATAACTCGTCCCCGAATTATAGATAAAGTAAACTGGAAAAGAAGAACATACCCGAATTCAAAATATGAAATGAGGGTAAGAAGCCCGGATAGACTCCTCTGTTTCCCAAGTGGCTTCCCGCTCGGTATGATCCCTCCATAGAATTTTGACGAATGGAATCGTCTTCTTTCTCATGACTCGTTCTTGTCTGTCAAGAACTCGTTCGGGTTCTTCTATGAAAGTAAGATCTTCACGTATCTGTTCCAGTGGATACTGAACCATGTGAAGGGGATGATACCGGTACCCTCTGAGTAAGGACACATGAAACACATTGTGTACATGCGAAAGCTGCGGAGGTAGCGCCAATCGGTAGGATACATCACCGACTCGTTCAATGATATCAAACGGTCCGATGAAACGAGGACTGAGCTTCCCTTTAATCCCGAAGCGTCTAACACCACGTGCCGGCGAAACCTTAAGGAAGACGTGATCTCCTACGTTAAAGTGTATATCCCTACGATGCTTATCGGCGTAACTCTTCTGACGTGACTGTGCATCCTGAATTTTCTGCTTAGCTACTGCGATCTTCTCATTGGTCATCTCTATGATTTCTGGTCCTTCGAGTGTTCTCTCGCCAACCTGATCCCAGCAGATTGGGGCGCGACACTTTCTGCCATACAACATCTCAAATGGAGCACACTTGATGCTTGCGTGCCAGCTGTTGTTGTATGCAAACTCCACCAAACAGATGTATTCGTCCCAATCACCCGTCCATTCCAACGCACATGACCTCAACATATCCTCCAATGTCTGAATGGTTCGCTCCGACTGTCCATCCGTTTGAGGATGAAAAGCCGTGCTAAGCTTAAGTTGTGTACCCCAAGCTTTCTGCAGACTTTTCCAAAAGCGCGAAGTGAATCGAGGATCTCTGTCTGAGACGATGCTGGATGGTGCACCGTGGAGTCTCATGATCTCTCGTCTGTATGTATCTGCGAGTTTACTTACCGGATCTTCCTTGCGGATCGGTAAGAAATGAGCTGATTTGGTAAGTCGATCAACGATAACCCAAACTGCATCGTGCTTCCTTTTGGTAGGCGGAAGACCGGTAACAAAATCCATGGTGATTTTGTCCCACTTCCACTCTGGAATATCTAACGGTTGAAGGAGACCGCCAGATCGTTGATGCTCGATCTTAACCTGCTGGCAGGTAAGACATTTGGAGACGTAAGTGGCCACATCCTGTTTCATACCAGTCCACCAAAAGTACTGCTTGATGTCATGGTACATTTTAGTCGAACCAGGATGTATAGAGAATGGGGAGCTATGAGCTTCGGCTAACAAAGCTTCCCGGAGTTCTTGGTCATCAGGAACACAAAGTCTAGTGCCCTGCCATACGATACCATCTGCATCTACTCTAAATTCTGTCTGCTTCTCCAAATTCTGTACTATCGCCCAGATTTCTCCGTCATCCTTCTGAGCTTCCTTGATCTTAGATAGTAACTCAGGTTCTACTCTAAGATTAGCCCAGTAACCGTGTTGTCCACGTACCATGATCTCGATGTCTAGTCGCTCCAAGTCTCTGATGATTTCCTCTTTGATTTTAATGCCGTTGATCATTCCGGACTTCCTGCTAAGAGCATCTGCTACTACATTTGCCTTTCCGGGATGATACTGTAGATTAATGTCATAATCCTTCAACGGCTCTAACCATCTCCTTTGCCTCATGTTCAATTCACGCTGAGTGAAGATATACTTCAAGCTCTTGTGGTCCGTGAAAATGTCACATGATTCTCCATATAAGTAGTGCCTCCATATCTTCAATGCAAACACGACTGCAGCAAGTTCCAGGTCGTGCGTGGGGTAATTTTCTTCATATGGCTTAAGCTGCCGTGAAGCGTACGCGATCACTTTCCCATGTTGCATGAGAACACAGCCAAGTCCCTTCCCCGATGCATCGCTGTAGATTTGAAATCCACCCGTACCAGATGGTAGAGTAAGAATAGGTGCAGATACTAGCTTCTGCTTCAGGTCTTCAAAGCTCTTCTCTCGATCTTCCTTCCAGACGAATTTCTCCCCTTTCTGCATCAGTTTGGTCAATGGTAGTGCTAGTCGGGAAAAGTTCTCCACGAACCTACGGTAATAGCCAGCTAAGCCTAAGAAACTGCGGACTTCCGTCGCTGATGTCGGCCTTGGCCACTTAGTAATGGCCTCAACCTTCGCTGGATCCATAGTGATTCCTTCTGCTGATACAATGTGCAAGAATGCCACCTTGTCTAACCAGAACTCACACTTGGAGAATTTAGCTTCTGGCGAAGAATCTGTAGTACTGTATGAAGATGGTCTTCGTGTTCCTCTTTGGACTTTGAGAAAATCAGGATGTCATCGATGAAGACAATGACAAACTTGTCCATAAATTCATGGAAGATTCTGTTCATCAAATCCATGAACACTGCTGGAGTATTTGTCAGGCCAAATGGCATAACTACAAACTCGTAGTGGCCATAGCGGGTACGAAAAGCAGTCTTAGCGATGTCCTGCTCCTTGACCCGTAGCTGATGATAGCCTGACCTAAGATCGATCTTGGAGAAGTGTTTGGCCCCTTGGAGTTGGTCAAACAGATCGTCAATGCGTGGCAGTGGATACCTATTCCGAATGGTAATCTTGTTGAGCTCGCGATAGTCTATGCAAAGACGCATACTGCCGTCCTTCTTCTTAACAAACAAAACCGGTGCGCCCCATAGAGATGCGCTCGGTCGAATGAAACCTCGTTCAAGAAGTTCTTGCAGTTGATCCTTCAGCTCCTTCAGCTCTGTGGGAGCCATGCGATAAGGAGCCTTGGAGATTGGTTCAGCTCCTGGAACCAGCTCGATACTGAATTCCACTTCTCGTGCAGGTGGTATGCCCAGAAGTTCTGCTGGAAACACATCTTGGAATTCCGACACTATAGGTTGATCCTGAATCGATGGAGATTCAACATCCATGTCGTGAACCGTAGCTAGATAACCCTCGCAGTCATGTGACAGTAGCGCACGTGCTTGAAGGGTGGATATGACTTGTACAGACCGTCCGGGTACGAACCCATTATGAATGTACTCTGGTGCATTGACATCACCGAAGATAACTCGATATGAATGGCAGTCTATGGAAGCATGATACTTGGATAGCCAATCCATGCCCAAAATCATGTCGAAGTCATTCATGTCCAGCGGAAGTGCGTCGACAGGTCGAACCTTATCATCAAATTCTAGGGGAAGACTCTTGTATACATGGGTGATTAATACAGAGTCCCTCAAAGGCGTGGAAATAGTAAGCCTATTTTCTAGTGGCACGGGAGGCATCCTAATGTTCTTAGCATAAGCAGTAGAAATAACCGAGTGAGTAGCACCCGTATCGAAAAGAACACATGCAGCTTAACCATACATATACAAGATTCCAGTGATGGTACCTGTAGACTTGTTGGCCTGGTCTCGAGATGTCGTGTAGACACGCCCGGTAGTAGGAGGCGGCTTGGTATCAGCATGTCCCGATGTACCCTCCATCTCGCCCTTACGACAATCCTTCATAATATGGCCAGGAAGACCACACTTGAAGCACGCATCAGTATTACGGCGACATGGTCCTGGGTGCCTACGATGGCAAGTAGATCAAAGAGGATGAGTGTATCCTCCAGCAGGTGCTCTGGCTGGCTGGGAACCTGATAAAACATTTTACATAAGACATGGTAATTGGGTACAAAGGACAAAGCGGATAATCGTAAGATTGAATACCAGTGATAGTTGGACGGCTAGGCTGCGAACCTCTCTGGTTCTGGTCCCTACCGTTTCCATGGTTCCTGGTAGAAGTTTGCTAAAGTGTCAGAATATGAGTTTTAACATAAAACATAAGGTAATGCGTAAGTATTAGGACCTGCTGCTGTTGGAGTGCCCGGTGTTGTTACGGTAATTGTCATTACCGACATGCCTATACGTAGCAGAACGGTCGTTAGTCTGACCGTTTCCCTTGGGTTGATGAGGCTGATGCTGAGTAGCCGGCTGAGACCGGTCCCCAATTTTCTGCCTGGAAGATACATTAAGAGATGAATAATTGACATATGGAAAGTATACGGATTGGTCACCGCTTGAATACGAATGTTTACCTCTTGTCGGGTCTTTCAGCTTCCCTGAACTCATCTCTCTCCTGCAGCATCTCCAGTTTTCGTGCTGCATCGGCCACTTGTGCTACAGTGTTGAACGTAGCACACACCAGACTGTTTGCGACCGATGTGCGAAGAGCCCACCTAAAGTGATGTGCCTGCTCTTCAGGAGTACCTGCTGCCACACCAAGGAAACCAGCTAAGCGAAGAAAGCGCTGCATAAACTCGTTGCTATTCTCCCTAGCTCTCTGTCGGATCCCATGGTACTCTCTCTTGAGCTTGTCCTGCTCAGCCTTAGGAAAGAACTGCTCCATCACCCTGTCCTTGAACTGAGCCCAAGTCAAACCAGCAACCCACTCATTACCACCTTCAGATTGCATCAATGCTAACCACCAGTTGAGTACATCGCCTTCGAACCGATAGCATGCCAACCTCGCCTTGTATGCGAGGTCACAGCCCATAGCGTTGAAAATCTTCTCGATGTGAGCCAACCAGCTTTCAGCATCACTGGGGCTATCTGTCTTCTCAAAAGCTCGAGGGCGGAGCTTGTTGAATCTCTCCAGCCATACTGCTAATGTCACTGGAGGAGGAGGAGGAGGTGGCTGATTGTGCTGTTGATTGTTGGCAGCTTGAACTTCAGCCCTGATGTCATTCCTCAGTTGAGGAAGCAAGGCTTGCATGTCAGCCTGAATTGCAGCATTGAGCTGTTCCTGTTCGCGTGTGAGAACCATCTGACAGTATAACATAAAACGTATGATTAAACAGATCAAAACATAAAATATATATATATATATACATGAAAAAAAATTTATACCAAAATTTCACGAGAAAAATTTTATGCAAGAAAATTTTGTGTATGAATGCATGATGCAGTTTTATGAAAACTTTTGTATGCTCGAGAGTGAACGCCTCTGGTCAGTTCACCCAAAACAAAAGACATAGCGAGGGGACGCCTATGGGTCGGTCCCAAATCTAAAAGTTTCGATAAAACACATGCGACTAAATAGGGCCAGTCCTGTACCAACCATTACTTAGTCAAAAACCCTGCAACAATGACATGTATATGTATGCTTAAAAATGATGAATGCATGAAAACAACTGTCAGTTCTAGGAAGACCGTAGTGACTACCCACTAATCACAGGTCATATTTGAGAGCCTACAAGTCGAAGCCTTGGCTCTGATACCATAATTTTAACACCCCATTTTGGAAATGGAAATATCACAGCAATTATGGCGTGTCATCAAAGCATATAAGGAAAAATGTCTAAACATTACTTGACCATAAAAGGAAAATACCGGAATTAAACATCGGTAGTCCAAAAGTAAAGCTCATCACACACAAACATAGTATAATAAAGGAAAGGACTAAACAATGTCCAAAGCATAAGTATCATAAGAGAGGAAATGCATAAAGTAAAGAAGGCCAGATAGCTTCCAGTCCATATGCACGTACTCTTAGTGTCTACGAGTGTCCCTGAGTACCTGCCGTTTTGGGAACATAGAAAAGGAAAACGGCTGAGCAAATACACTCAGTGCACGGATGTACAATAAAGCATGAATAGGATAAGCATATAACATAATAACAGCGGAAGAAAACTAAGTCCCGAGTAAGCTGGTTAAGTCTTGATAAAACTGGTTTTATAGTTTGAAAGTCTTATGTTTATCTTATAAAAACTGTTTGTCATCTTTTACCATTAGCAAATATAGGTCATGAAAATCCACCGTGCATGAATAATTGGAGGGGTGACCTCATCATGCAAATTAGAGGGGCTGCCTCTAATTTAATATATTGGTTTTTGGGTAGGAGAGATCAGCTCCTTGTGAAGGATGCAAGGCACACACCACATTCACCATGAAATCCTGAATAAAAACATGTAACTAGGATGCACCCATACGCCCCACATGATAAATATAAATAAATGGCCAAAAGCTGAAGGGACGCCACGAGCAATCACTCCGCCGTGGTGAAGTCATAACATTAGTGCCTCTAATGTTATGGTTATGGTACCTCCATAACTAGGTGAAACTGGTCATGCATGTATATGGCTATAGGTAATCTTAATTAAACATAAGCAATCAAACACATAACTTATACTACGGGAAAACAGTTGGCTGCATACGGGGAATCCTAATAAGGAAAGAATGTCCATACTGAAAGGACGGGAATCCGTACCTTATGTCAAGTGAACGAGAAAGACGAACTGAGAGGAATCCTACTTCCGAATCACTAGTGCTACATAAATACATACATGAATAAGTATTTGCTTACTAAATACATAGCTGATTTTATGTCATGTCTTAGCTCATTTTATGTATTCTTACCATGTTTTACTGTTTTAAAGCCTTAAACTGTATTTTATCTTATATTCTGTTTAATCTGATTAAGTATTTCTGGTATTTCATGTGTTATTATACTTACTGTGTAATAATAAGTAACTTTCCAAAAATAGCAGGTTTCCTAAAATAGGAAGTTTCCAAAAATAGAAAGTTTCCAAAAATAGAAAGTTTCCAAAAATAGAAAGTTTCTAAAAATAGAAAGTTACCAAAAATAGAAAGTTTCCAAAACTAGAAAGTTTCCAAAAATAGAAAGTTTCCAAAAATAGAAAGTTTCCAAAAATAGAAAGTTTCCAAAAATAGATTTACTGCTTAAAATAGATAAGTTTCTAAAATAGAAAGTTTCCATAAATAGATTAGCTGCCTTAATTAAATAAGTTTCCATAAATAGATTAGCTGCCTGAAATAAATAAGTTTCTAAAAATAGAAGGTTTCCATAAATAGATTAGCTGCCTTATTTAATTAAGTTTCAAAAAATAGAAAGTTTCCATAATTAGAAATAAGCTGGTTAAATAAGCTAAGTATATAAGCCTAAGTGTTTTCATGATTATTTTCTAAGTCATATGATATAATGTATAGTTTAATAATTATTTCATGTAATTAAATTAAACTATAGGTTAAAATATTTAATTAAAATATAACATGTTTTTAATTAAATAAGTTAAATACTTAGGTTAAAATATGTATTATTATATATTAATAATATAACCTAAGTCATGTTAATTAATTAATTATATCCATGGTTTTAAAATAATTAATTAATCATAAGTCTTAAATATATAAATACTTAGGTTAAAATAATTTCATGATCATTAATAATTAAATAACCTAAGTCATGTTATTAAATTAATCACATCATTTTATGAATTTAATTTTAACCTAAGATCATAAACATAAAAAAAACTAACATACACCATGAACCGGATCTAGACTAAAAAGCATGAACCGGACATGAAATCAACACCGTACCCCGAACCAACTCGGGGTACCCCTTGTTTCACTGCTATCGTGGGTCCCACACGCACCAACCAAGACCATATGGTCTTGGTGGTGGTCGGCTTGGCAAGCCGAGACCCCTTTTGGGTTCGGTGAAGCCGGCAGCCAAAACAAACACCCCTTAAAAACACCCTTTTGATTTTATTTAACACCAAATCATGTTAGATCCATTTTTAATTATTATGTTTTTGTAAAAACATCACATGTTCATAATTTATAAGAATATTAAATCAAAAGAAAAGGTTTAAAAAGGTTTTACCGAATTCGTGGATCAAAAGGACGAAGAACCAACACGATCAATCACTAAAACTTCAAGATCCAAGATCCAAATCACCTTCTATGGTGGTTGTAGGGTGGCGGCACAAAGAGACAAGGAAGAAAGAGGTTTTTAGGTTTTCTTAAAAATCTTCTGTAAAGTTTATTTGAGTAGTAAAAATAAAAAACCCCCTTTAGTAAATTTGACAAATGGGCTTGGCCTATTTGTCCTTGTTGGCCGTGGGTAGGGACCCCACTTGGGGTACCCGTACCTTTTTCCGTGTCTCGTTATTAAGTTAAACTTTTGTGATTATTTATGTTCGTGTTTTAAATGTTCTCGTTACGTAAATACCGTGATCTAATATATTTAATTACGCTCGTAATAAATATATATACGTTATTAATAATAGTTCGTGTTTTAATTATGTTCATGATTTCATGATCGCATGTTCGTGATTAATTATCGTCAAATAAATATTACGTGATCGTGCATAGTAAATACTTATCGTGTTCTAACACGTACGTAATACGTAAACTCCTAACACGTAATCGTAATCATGCTATATTAGGAAAATTTTAATCTAGTACGTACGATCCTAAGGATTCTATGCATGGTAAAAGCATGCGGGCTTTACATCCTTAGCGAGATTTAAACAAAGTGCACAATGTCCTAAGTGTAGGGGATTTTACTCCCACATGCTTAAACATTGAGGACAATGTTTATCTTAAGTGTAGGGGGGACTTCTATCGAAGTTAAGTGGCCTTTTCCTTGTATTTGTCCTCATTTTAACCGGAAAATCAATTTTTCGACATTTTTCAAAATTTTTGATCTATTTTGGCCTATTAGTTTTACCTTTGTATAGTTATTTTCTTTCTTTATTAGAATAAAATTTTAATAAAGTGGTTTTAATTTTCAAACGTTGTGAATCTTTTGACAAAACCCGAGTTTACTTATCTAAGTTTACTCTAGCTAGTATCCTTAACGTGTTTAAGTCAAGTTTTGCTAGGCTTTTATACAGGGAGCTATAAAACGCGAAAGTTTTAACTCTCACGGGTTAAGAACAAGAACTTTTCGAAAGTTCCTATAATTGATCCTAGAGAGTTGTTTATCAAGGGAACTTTAAAATGCGAATTTTAAACTTGAAAAAGTCTAAGAGTTTGCAAGATCCTATAGGCGACTCGAAAACCCAAAACTTTGATTTAATAGGCTAAGCATCCACGAGTCTCATTCCTTGAGATTTTAAACTGTGGAGAACGAGAGATGATAGAGTCAATTATAAGTTTGGTATTCTTTCGTGAATTTATGTGAGTTAATTATAAGCCTATTCTCCCATCGCTTGCTAATAAATTTATCTGCAATAAATAAGGTTGTACGATTTGAAAAGTTACTTAGCTTCTAGCCCAAGATCGTTTAAAAGTTGCTCGGTATGGATTAGAGTTCATAGCCAAGGCATAACTTATTGAAGCGAGATGCGAAGATTGGCGAGTCCGAAAAGGTCCTAACAAGACATGAGGGCTATATTTTGTTGCTAAAGATCCCAAGTGATGTGAAGAATCATTTATCGAAAATCAATATGAAGGATCGAGACACACGACGAAAAGCAAGTACTCCCAAAAGATCATGGAGAAGTCTATCCAAAAAGGCCCTAACAAGGTATGAGGATAAATAGATCCAAGTCCTAAAAGGAGGCGGATCGTTGTATATCAAAGTCCAAAATAAAGATTGGAGAAAAATGAAGAAGTCGTGGTCCATATATGAAGAATCTCTCAAAACTTCAAGTGAAGAAATTCCTATTATGAAGAGAAGGCCATAATTTCATGAACGTCTCTCAAGGTTTGAAGTATGAAGTCGCTGCCAAATATCGGTCCGAGAAAGGTCTCAAATCGCGAAGCGAGTTATGCCAAGATATGAACTTTATGAGGTCCCGAGAAGCAGTTTTAAAAGATTTTGTCCTTTAGCTAACTATTGATTAAATCGTCTCACTTTATTTTCAGCTTAATAAACTATCGATATAAGTCAACAATGCATCCTCGTGATCATTCAAGACAATAATAAAATATAAGAGATACACCTAGGAATAAGGGAGTCTAAGTAAATAATTGGCCTACATGAGTTCGTGTTAGTTTGCTAACTTATAATAACAATGATCTCGTTTTTAAGCTTGGTTTGGAGAAAGTGAAAACTTGAGGATGATGATTATTCATGACATTTTCAAAACCCTAAGGTATGTTTTTGATTTCTTTCTTCCTTTGAATGTTTATAATTTTCTATCTTTTTAATAAAGGCCAAGGTGGATTAATTGTGATGAAAAATGTAAACGTGCTTTGTAACTAATACATTGCATGAGGACATTGCAATGGTTAAGTATAGGGGATTTGACAGGTGTGTAAACACCCATCCTTTTTACCACTTAATCAGAATAATAACCGAGCCAAAACGTGTATTTTATGTCATTTATGTCGGAATTATGCGTAGTTTGTGTTTTTGTTGTGATTTAGGATGAAAATGTGAAAAGTGGAGAAAACACGGGCATTCACGGGCTTTTATCGAAGAAAAAGACGAAAGACGAAGTCAAGAAATCAAGAGTGCAAAAAGAACGGAAGTCCAAGACCAATTCTGAAGATTTATCGAAGAAAAAAATCAAAAGACGGAAGTTTACTAAAAGCCGAAGAACTCAAGTCTAATTTATTGAAGAATTACAAGACGAGTTTGAAGAAATCCCGAGACAAAGTCATTAAAGTCAAAAGATTAAGAAGATTAAGGACTAAACATGCAATTAAGGAAAGAAGAAAGAAGGGAGGAAGCTTCCTAAGCACCTCCCTAATCTCCCTATATATAGTTTAGATTTTCCTTCATTTTAGAGTTGTTGGGTGGCTTGACAAACCACCACTTCCACCATTTTCAATTACCTACACATTTAATTTCTTGCATTTTAATTCATTGTATTGCACCTTTAATTCATTTTATTTCCAAGTAAGTTTACTTTTAATGTTCTTGAATCTTCACTTTATTGTTGATCTCCTTCTACCTTTCTTGTTTGATTTGTTCTTCATCTTTATTGTTCATGTTCTTGACTTTTTATGGTTTTCAATCAAGTGGGTTTTGATTATTTTGGTCATGATTGTTAGTTTTATTGATTTGGATTGATTGGTTATTGTTAGTAGATCATTTGTGGTTGTTTTGGTTTAATCTTTTGGTTAATCTTGATTAGTTTTGGTTAAATTCGTGCTCTCTTCTTTTTCCCCGGTTCTTCGTTTCATGCTTATTGTTTCTTTCCCCAGATATTCCGAGTCAGCATTTTTATTCCGTATCAATATTTTTCATCCGGAATATCATTTATTCCGGATCAAGCTCCTTCGTTCGGAATATCATTTATTCTGGATCAAGCTCCTTCGTTCGGAATATTAATTATTCCGGATCAAGCTCCTTCGTTCGGAATATTGATTATTCCGGATCAAGCTCCTTCGTCCGGAATATCATTTATTCCAGATCAAGCTCCTTCGTTCGGAATATCATTTATTCCGGATCAAGCTCCTTCGTTCGGAATATCATTTATTCCGGATCAACCTGTTTTTCTTATTCTTTTATTTTTATTCCGGATCAAGAGCTTTATTCCGAATCAACTAGTTTATTCTGGATAAGTGACATATTCCGGATGAGCTTTGTTATTCTGGATGAGGGTTTTCCAGTTTTTAGTTTTAAGCTTTATTTTTCCCGCCTTCTTCTTTATTTGCACTTTTACTTTCCTTTCTTTTTAGTTTAAGTTTTAGTTTTCGTCATTTACTTTATTTCCCTTTTAATTTCTCGTCATTTACTTTTCGTCAAGTTTAGATCTTTCATTGTTGTTTCTTTTTACCGTCTTTAATTTTATCTTTCCAAGTCTTTATTTTTTTAGATTTAGACTACGACAACCCTTTCATTTGATTCACCAAGAACAACTAATCTCTTGCACTTAACCGGAAATCAATTCGAAGAGATACCGAGAACACAAACTTTTCAACCTAGCAAAATCTATATATTAATTTTTCGGCCTGTGAGCTTCAAGTTTTTGCTTGATTTAGGTGAAGAGGAACTTAAAATTATTATTAGGGAAGCTTTCGATTATTCGGTTTGCCAATACTTCAAAACCGTGACGCTGGCGATTCTCAAATGTTTTCCCAATTTAATTACATGGAAACTATTATAATTAGCTAAAAACTAATAATAGAGACTAGACCGCAAAAAACCTATTTATTAACAATTATATATAAAAGCATTGGGTGAAAAAGCAAATAGTTAGGACACATGAGTTTTTGAAAGAATACGAATACTCTACGTTTAGCATATCAACTTATAATCAACGCTATCATTTCTCGTCCTCAATTTAATGAGACTTAGCCTAATATAGTTAAGGAATCAAAGCTAAGTGCTCAACACGCATGGTCGAGTAAAAAATTACTCTTATTCTCACTAACGGAAAACCTACATTCGTATCTTAAACACTTATGAGAAACGAGAATTTTTTTTTAAAATTTGCCCATTTTTAGCCTTATTTGCAATAAAACGATAACAAAAAGATGAAAATTGGATTGCGTGATGACGTAAGCAAGGTAAAGCATCTCTTTACTCGCATACTAAAACTAAACATTGTCCTCAATGTTTCTAGCCTAAGGGTGAAACACCCCCATACTAGAGACGAAAAGTCGTGCCGTTAAAAAAAGACGAAAAGTTGAATGCTTAATCTCGAGCATGGAAAGGGTAAAACTAATAATCTATAGCCGTTTATGAATTATGCTATTAAGATAAACGTTAGAACGTAAAAGGATATCATCGGATATCGGAATCTTCAAAGGAAACGATTGAAGCTCGAGTGATACGTAAAATGAACACGAGAGGCTTCAACGATGATGATGATTCCTAATAAATCACAATCACAAACAACCACGAAACAAAGGTTGGAAGAGCACAAATCTCTGCATTACACTAATTAGAAAGCAATAATATATACAAGGATAAGGATGAGATTTCCCCCACAAGGCACCTCGTTTTTTATAACCGAGTCAAGAGCTCGACTCGAATCCCTATAAATGTGATCATTTAGGGATTATCATGGTAAGGTCATTTTTTGGTGGGGCTTACATGATAAACAAGGCCCAAAAAGCACGTGGAGTACTTAAAAATTCGATACACGTATACCGGGGTCAAAGATAGCGTCTTCGTTTTTGGAAGAAAGAAGAAATAATGTTACTCCAACACGAACCCCAATGGGGTAGAAGAAAATAGATGAGAAGTAGGAGGGTGGGACAAAGGGTGGGGCAAAATATTGAGCTACTCGAGGTAGACTCACACCAAGCAAATGAATAAATTTACCATTTATTGCATCGGTGGAAGTCCGAGATTTCCTTAAAAATGCGATTCCGGGATCCAATATCTCATCCTCGGTGGAAAAGTGTGAAGAAACATAAGGGGCTTCCCCCGCACTAAAACCACACAAAGCATCGTCAAAAGGAGTAGACGAGCTTGTAGTACTCACATAACGTAGTGATGACGGAGTTAAAGTAGGAACATCAAATTAACTTTAAAATCTTTTCCTTTTTCATCGTTTTAAAACTCTTTATAAAAACCCGATTTAATTATGTCGAAAATATTTGGCGTTTCTAACTTGACATTAGTCACACTAAAGATCCTCACATTTAAGTCGTACGTGGCGGGAGGGGGATTGTATAAGTTCTCAAAACGATGGTCAATAAAAAAAACACATCCCCCTCGGGGTCAACATAAACGTCATCCGATCGTTAATCACATTGATACCTTCATCGTAGATGCGTTCGTCAAACCAAGGTTTTTCGTTCCCCTCGTGAATGATTTTAGAAAATATCTCGAAGAGATCACGATCAAGCACAGAACCATCATTCTTTGGTGGGGATTGTTGATAAGTTAAATCCTCATGAACGTGGTAAACGTCATTCTCATTTGAGGAGTGTTGATAAGGTAACTCCTCGAGAATGGGATTTTGGGTCACGTGAGTTAGTTTGTCAATAAAAATAAGACGTTTCAACTCATCAAGTTCTTCATCGATATTGGTAAAATCTACCTCACTTGTAGGTGGAAGTGGAGGCATAAGAGCAAGCTCCCGTTCGATAATTTCCACAATCTCGGGGGAAAACTCAAAATAATCATAATTCCCACATGAAGAGGTCTATTTGGGAGAATCCTCAAAATGGCATTGGGATTATGAAGTATGTGATCGATTTTGGCAAAATCGCCATCGTCATCAAAGAAAGAGTTGATGTGAGCAAGTTATCGAGAGGATTTCTCAAGAGTCACAACCATGGTCTTACAAGTCGAATGACTATGCTTAGGTGACCTTTCAATGATGAGCGGATTGGTATCGATAAAATTTTTAGCTTCAATGGATATTGAGCTAAGAAATGGAGGCACTTCAAAATTAGAAGTTGATGCCTCAAATTCATGGTCCTTCGAAGGTGGTGAAAACGAATCCATATTGGTCATTGTCGTGATGGATTTAACGTTACCCTCCAGAATTGGTTGTTCACTTGATTCGCCGAATGCATCCCAAAATGATGTTTCATTCATAGATCTATGAAGGTAAACGTATTCTTTATCGTTAAAATCTTCATCTCGAAAACCGTTGCTTTTAATTCTTTCAAAACACGTATCAAACCTTATTTTTTCCGCTAAAGTATTTGAAATCGTTAAATTTTGAAACCTCAGTTTTACTTTGATCATTTTGAATTTGGGATCTACTCGCGAAAAAGTCCATTTTATCCTCCCCTAAGTCATAGTCATTTTTGCACTGTGAACGTCGATTACGGCTCGAGCCGTCGATAAAATGGTCGACCTAAAGTAATGGGACATTTAGTATCACACTCGTAAGCGGAAATAACGAAGTCCATGGGAAAAGTGAAATTTCCAATTTTAACATAAACATCCTTGGCTATCCCAATTGGTTTAAGTGGTGTACTATTTGCTAGCTCGATTGTCATGTTCGTGGGGGTAAGATTTGGCAATTTCATCAATTTCCAAAGAGAATGAGTCATGATATTGATGCTAGCACCTAAATCGGCAAGGGCTAAACATCCCTCAATCTCAGAAAAATCACAAGGTAAAAGAAATTGGCCCGTATCTTCTTCCTTTCTCGGCATATGCCTTTTAGGTTTTTTTAGAAGAATCGAAGCTCAAACTTCTTCAAGGTGAACTTTTGTAAGGTCTATGAAGCTCTCTTCATTGAACTATAGATGGAATTTGAGGTACACGAGGATGTGCACTCCTTTCCTTGGTCACCACGTTCACTCCCTCGACTTTAGAACATGAAGGTGTTTTTGAGGTCGAGGGTAGAGACGAATGCACAACTTTAAAACCATCAAGTTTTTGAGGAATCACACGACCTTTTCCATGATACGAGGCGGATTTGACGTGTTCTTTCAAATTTGGTATGGTGTCACTTTGTAACGTACTCGAAGACGAACTCGATTGTTTGTTCATAATAGCCGAAAACATCTTTTTAATGTCGATTTGACCTTGGTAAATCTTGTTGTTTTTCCCTCTCAATGTGTTGGAAAATTCTTTTTCATGTCACCAATTTGCGTTTCTAATCTCTTCATATTTGCGTCATTTGATTTTACGTAATTTTGAAAATCATTTGAGCCATTAAATTTTTGATTAAAACCTTGGTTTTGATTCCCACTTGAAAAATTGTTTCCTTGATTGTTTTCGTTCGAAAAATTTGAATTTTGACCATTGTTGAAACTCCGGTTTTGGTTGTTATTATTGTTAAAACCTCTATTTTGCCAATTCAAATTTGGACCTTGGTTATATCCTCATTGATTTCCATGTTGATTATTTACTTGATTTGAAAAATTATTTCGATTTTGATTTTGAAAATTATTGCCTTGGTTACTATAATTCGTTTGTTGTGATGGACCAGCGTTATTTTGATTTTGAAAATTCCCATTTAATGCGTTTACACTCGACGTTTGGCCATCTGTAGCCACACACTCGTAATAATTATGTGGTCCACCATAAAACATACACGAAACCTCAACCGCTTTCACCGTAGCGGGAGGGTCTTTCTTTTGCATCTCAATCAAGAACGACGTAAACACATTCGTCAACCTATCGACTTTAGCATCAACCATCTGAATTTCGAGATTAGAATTACTAATATTGGCGACATTGGCAACACTCTGTGTGTTACGGAGTTGGTAAACCTTGGATCTATTCTCGATAATAACTAACGCTTCCCTAGGAGTTTTACACAAAAAATTACCACTCACGACGGAATTTAACGAATCTTGCTCTTGAAAATTAAGACCGTTATAAAAAGTGTCGATTTGGTGTAACTCGGGAAAACCGTGGTGAGGACATTGCCTAAGCAATTCCTTAAAACGATCCCACGCGTCTCTAATTGATTCATTTGGCTTTTTTTCAAACTTTGTGATCTCGTTTTTGAAAAAACGTAGTTTTTGACGGTGGGAAAAATTGAATAACGAACTTGGAAACGAGATCGTCCCATGTTACTATGGAGTTAGGTGTTTTTTCTCGCACCAATCCTTGGTGGAGCCATCGAGCGAGTAATGAAAAAGAATAAGCTTGATGACATTGGTGTCAACGTTCTTAAACTTGCTCGTGGCTAAAATGCGATTAAAATTCCGAATGTGATCGTGAGGATTATCCGCCTCACAACATTTAAACTTTGTCGCTTGAATCAATGATAACATTCCGCTTTTTATTTCAAAATTCTCCGCTTCGATTGCGGGAATTACGATCGCGTCTCCATAACCCTCGGTGGGTGCTTGGACCAGCTCCATTATCGTACGATTCTCGACCATCTCGTCTACGGTTTCAACAACGATATTAGGAACGTTCGTTTCTAATTCACGTCTTCGTTGTCGATTCCTTCGATTTTGATTACGTCGATTCGACACGTTGATAGAATTTGGATAATCACACGAACGAGTGTGCATGCACTAACCGTAGAATGGGGTAGCCAAAATGATTCTTTTGGGGGTTTTTAAAATTTTCAATTTTTTTTGGTTTTTGATGGTTTTTTTTTTGGAGTTTTGGTGTATTACGTAGATAATTAAATCCACAAAATCTATCTACTAATCAAAGTCTCAATTAATGAATCTATAAGGAGTGAAGGTAATTACGTCAAGTAAAAACCTTCGTTCGACTTTGAAACGTTGGCGGAACACCAAAATGTTTCGAGGTTTCAATAATATAAGGACACAAATAAGATTAATAATACTTGAGTGGCAAACCCTTAATCAATCGTCACTAAATCAATAGGCACAAGCGAGCGGCGAAAACGAGACGGTGCGAAGCACTTAAGAGCCTTTTTTTCTTAGGTCGTGAAATACAACCGCCTTATATCCACCTTATAGTTTGTATCACATGAGATTAAACCAATTAAGAGTATTTATCTATTTTTCTTTTGACTTTTGTTTGATCGATACACTTAATAATGACCGGAACTCCCACTATTAAGGTGCGTTTTCACGCGTATTTGGATAAATATTGTTTATTAATTGTGATACGTAAATACAATATATTATTCACAAAACGAAAACGATTTTGTGTTAATTGATTTCAATTTAACACGATTTATTTTTATGGATTATAATATATACTAAAACTAAAAATGAGTGTGTACCATATTTACGCTTTCCCAAAATGGAAAGTAAAAAACGCACTACTCAAACAAACACGATATATAATAGGCACTAAACACACCTCCCCGAAAGCGGCGCCAAAATTTATGTGGTATAAATACACTTGTTTTAGGAATAACAAGTATAATCCGGTAAATATTAATCAACGCGTTTAGGAAACGCGAAGACGACAAGTGAGTTTGTTCCTCTCGTGAGAAGTGTGTTAAGTGTGCCAAAATTAATATTACGTAGTTTGGATTAGTTGTTTTTGGAATAAGAGAGAGAAAATTAAAGACGGTTACACTAAAAATTAAATCACGACGAAGAAAACTTAAAATCGTAAAACGTGACGAATTAAAAAAAATTTAACTAAAAAATTAATAAAAATCAGAATTAAATCTTAAATAATATAAATAAGGATAAAAATTCAATAAAACTTTTTGAAAACTTATTATTAAATTATTATTTAATTTTCAATGCTAATTAAAGCCCTAAAATTAAAAATAATCAACCAAAAGTCCAAATAAGAATTTTATTAATTTGTAAACCTCAAATATACTTATTTAACACTAAAAAGTATTTTTCAAATATTTTTAACTAATTAAATTTGTTTTTTAAAGCCTAAAAACAATTTTAAAATTAAAATAATCATAAAAAATAAAATAAAAAGGGGAAAAATCTGAAACCTTTTCTAAAAATTTTAAAATACCCTAAAGTACTGAGGAAAAATGATAAATGCTAAAAGAAGTCATTAACAAGCTGAAAAAGCTTATTAGATAAGCTGTCTTTGAAATGAACACTAGGAGTGGCTAGTTTGTGAAGTCAGTGGGAAGAATTGGTTTCCCACTAACAGTGTTATATTACCAGAAAGTGACAGTGGGTTGGAATGGGTTGCTGTTGGGTATGGGTATGCTAGATGGAAAAAATGACCCCTTTTCTTCCAAAATGATGTCACAACAACTTTTCAATAGCTTATACCACTTTCCCTTTGTATTATCTTTGGGTCGCTTGTCACTTTTGGCACATAGATTTTGCAAACTTGATTCAAGGACCATATGTTCAAATTTGGCAATCTCCAAGGGCTATAAGTTTAATATCTTGATACTCTAAGGACCCAAATCTAACTTTTAGGATTTACAAGGGTTAAAAGTGACAAGTATTCAAAAGATGAGGGGCCATTCTTGACAAATCTTCAAACTTCAAGGATTTTTTGGAAATTCATTGCTCGGGTCGGGTTCTTTGTGGGCTTCGTTTCCCGTGTTCGTTTTTGCTTGTTTCTTTTGATCTTTTGTTGAGTTCACGATATCCGTACCTAAAATATACAATGAACAAACACAATCATATTTTATGGTATTTTATGACATTTTTGCACATTTTAAGCCTAAAAAGAATGATAAGACTATGTATAGTTGCAGTCTCATCACTCTAGTGAATGTATATTAGGATGGGGGAGTACGTACCACTCTAGTGAATGTGTTAACATATTTATAACAGGGGAGTACGTACCACTCCATTAATTGATGAGATATTTGGGAACCAGGAGTATGTACCATCCAATGTGATTGTTGATATGATTGATGATATATATGCATAGGGTAATGAGTAGCTTATTATTGTCCAATTGTATGTCTTGAGTGATTATAGTAAATGAAATATTTAATTATGAGTCAAAACATTTGACTCTCACCAACAAATGTTTTGATGTTTTACGCATCATTTTCAGGTGAACAAAAAACATGACTCAAGAGTTAGAGATATGTGGATGGACCATATAGTTGCATGTAGAGTCTATGTTATTTGTCATTTCATTTTAGACTTGTGTTTTGTTTCATACACTATATGATTTGGATGTTTTGAATAGGTATTGTTATAACACTTTGTGTTGTTTTTATTGGATTTTATGTTATTTACTATTTCTCTGTGTTGAAGACGTTTTGTTGTGATGATGCATATCCGTTCATACCTTGTGTTTCCGCCTTGGCAAGGTGTGATAATGCCCATCATATAAACTATTATATGAAAACATGCAGAAGTATAAAAATAACCGTATAATATATATATATATATATATATATATATATATATATATATATATATATATATATATATATATATATATATATATATATATATATATATATATATATATATATATATATATATATATATATATATATATATATATATATATATATATATATATATATATATATATATATATATATATATATATATATATATATTTTAATAGGATCTTTTGATCCCGATCCGATCCTATGATTATGAAAGCAAAAAATGTTCATAGTTAAAATCCTGATCTTGGCAAACTTGTAACGCATATATAAACAAACCTTATTGTGTGGATTCCTATCATCCGTTCCTTTTACATTCATAAACCTAACATTCCTATCATTCATGTATTCTACATTCACTACAAATACTTATGAAAAACTTATCGTTATTTATTTATGTGCTTATTGTTTAAACAACAATGGGTTTGATAGAATGCTCTATGAAAATAAGCGAACAAATAATGATGATAATGGTGATGATGATTTCACAAAAAGGTTGATGAGTCAAGATTACTTCAAACTTGGTTAATCTAGGAGCAATTCCCCCAATATATTATGCCATTAAAGCCTTTTTAGAGGTAATACTTGTTATCTATGTTGTGGAAATCATGTATCTTCTAAGATGGTTATTCATTCCTTCACAACTTGACTTCTTTAGGGATTCTGGTATAGGTCTTAGTGACATATTTGAAAAGTATTTTCTTAAAGATGTTCATTAGGTGATCATTTTATTTATAGAAAAAAAATCGTTTCTTTGGTATAACTTGAGTAATTGGTTAACAACTTCTCAATTTACAATAAAACATATTTACATGGATCAAGAACTACATGCTATGTAGCATTGTACCCACAAGTTCAAGGAATCAATGTCATGTATTTTGGTGATTCAAATTTAGTCAAAGCAAGCTACCAAGCTAAAGATGCCCAATTGGTAGAAAGGTTGTAGAATTTTATCGAAAAGTTGCTCAAGGGACATTCTCTTATTCTCATGAAGATCGTTGATATATCATACAAGGTTTTGTTAATGCACATTGTTTTACATTTCAAATAGTTTTTCTTAAGATTGGTCAAACTGAGCATCCAGAATCCATAGTTGTATATACTATTAACAACTGTACAATGTCGATGGCGACTAAACTATTACTTTTGATCTTGAAAAGTTGATCATATCCTCATGTAAGTGAAAGAAATCCGTCATAAGTAACTCGTGTATCCAATTTATGGAAATTTAAAAAGTGTATGAAGGTAGAGACAACGTATGCAGTCTAGTTTTGATTGCAATAGGGTGATATTTATATTATGTTTCATTTTTCATATACAAAACTAAGTTAACGCGTTTATGATTGTAAGAGCTTTCTTTGCGAGTAAGACGTGGTTAACTTCGTGTGGTTTGGTTATCTCGAGAGCCTCATGGTACACGGTCTTATCAACATCGGCCAAGTTTTGTGGCCCTTCTGAATTTGTATATTACTTAAGAAATGATAATAATACATATAATGGAAGTCATTGATCTTCAAAACATATACCACAATATCACATATAGTCAATTGTTTAATGTTAAAAATTTCGGTTGCTACTTATGTGTAATAGTCTAGTTTAGATATGTGTATGACATTTTTTTAGTGAAATTCAAGAGCCCATTTATGTTTCATCTTTATTGTGATTAGTGAACTTGACCTATAAGTTAGTTATTACTTGAGAGAATATTTTTTCATATTTGTGAACATGGCTTAACCTTAATTTCTTATTTGTTCCTTATTAGTTTAGAATAAAATTATGGGTGTTTTCGAGGAGGTGTTTCGCTAAGCTTATAAATTAAGCTTATGCTTATGTTGTATACGAGGTTTATGACTTATTTATCATGAGCTAATTAGTTTTTTCTAATTTTTTGTTTTACCTTGTATAATTAATAAGGTAGAATAACAAAATTTTATATAAAAATACAATGATTGTAATATCAAATGAGGATATAAAAGTTCTTTTATATGACATTCTTATATAAGTCCACTCTTCTTTATATAAACCATAAAGCCAATACATTATTATATAACCTTAGCCAAACATCCCCATTAATGAACCATACTTGATTTCAACCTACAATTTGTGGGTAACAATAATTTGACTTAACCTCTATGTGTGGATATATGAGTTTAACTCCTGCTTATAAGTTGTGTGTTTAAGCGCCTATATTTTTAGATACATAATACTACCTTGATCCCATAATAAATGTTCACTTTCATTTTTTTAAATCTTTGGTATTCAACTTTGCCCATGTATATTTTTAAAGTCATTGATCTTCAAAACATCTACTCCAATATAACATATCGTCAATTGTTTAATGTTTAGAATTTTGGTTGCTACGTATGGGTACTCGTCTAGTTTAGATATGTGTATGGCATTTTTTTAGTGAATATCATGAGCCCATCTATGTTTCATCTTTATTGTGATCGGTGAACTTGACCTATCAAGTTAGCTTCTATTTGAGAGAATATTTTGTCATATTTGTGAACTTGGCTTAACCTTAATTTCTCATTTGTTCCTTATTAGTTTAGAATACAAGTATGGGTGTTTCTAGGAGGTGTCTCACTAAGCTTATAAATTAAGCTTATGCTTATGTTATATACGCTTGCTTATGACTTATATATCATGAGCTAATTAGTTTTTGCTATTTTTTGGGTTTAGCTTGTATACTTAATAAGGCAAAATAACAAATAAAAATACAATGAGTGTAATATCAAATGAAGATATGAAATCCTTTTTATACGACATTCTTATATAAGTCCCCTCGTCTTTATATAAACCACAAAGTTAATGCATTCATAAACCCATTAGCGCAGTTAGAGTTGTAGCCGCGTTCGTTGACGCCAAGCTTCTGTGCGAGAAAGAAGAACGGCGCAGGACTCCGTGCTCTCGAGCCAAGGCTCTCGTGCCGTCCCCACCAGCCCACGCCATTCTCCTTTTCCCTTTTTTTTTAAAAAAATAACGGTAATATTACTGTTGGAAGTGCTGTTTTTTTTAAAAGTCCCATGGCGCCAGAAAAGCTGTGGCAAACCACTCCATCTGAAAACTGGTGCCATAGCAATTCTGGTGTCATAGCCCACTTTGCTGACATGGTACTACTTTTTGGTTATGACACCAACTCTACGACATGACGACTCCCCGTGCTCTTATATAACCTTAGCCAAACATCCCATAAATGACCCATGCTTGATTTCAACCTACAATTTGTGGGTAACAAAAATTTGACTTAACCTCTGTGACAACCCTAGATTTTGAGATTTGTCACTTATGACTGTTTGACTTTAGTTTTGTTCTTAGTGTGCGTTTATGTGTTATATGTTTAATTTGAGCCTTTGACCAGATGTTAGACATCACACATGTAGTGCGTAGTACATTATATGATGCTTAGATGGAGTTAGTTCGTGCTCATTAGTTCACTTGGACGTAGCTATAATAGTATATGGCGTTATTTTAAGATTTTATGTGTACGTATATGTATTATAGTAAATTGTATTTTTACGATTTAGGATTTAGCATTTTGAGGTCTCGAATGAGGTATTTAGTCACAGGAATAAACTAAGGGATGGTTTTAAGTCATTTAGAACTTAGTTATATAGTTTATTTGGAATTTCAAGAGCTTTTATAAAACTGTTTATTTTTACGTCTTTTACGGTATACGCGTAAAATTGACTAGTTTTACGGTTTTAAGGTTTTGGAGGCTTTAGGAGATGAAATAAATTAAAGGAAATTAAGGTATTAATAATAAGATATTAATAAATAATAAAAAGAAAATAAATAAATTAATTAATTAATAAATAAAAGGGTGTATGGTCGGTTTGTAAAACGCAAGAAGAAGAAAAGGGAAAAAGGGAACCGGGCTTTTGTAATGGGCCAAGGACTTGTTAGGAAAGTATATAAAGCCTTTTTATTTATAAAAAACACTTCATAAAATCCCTAGGAATAAAAAGAAAGTCGACATCAATGGTGGTTTTTAGGGTTCTTCATTAATTTTTCTTCTTTCAAAAATTCTAAGGTAAAATCTTCAATACCCTTTTTGATTAAATTGTTTTTAATTCTTTTACAATCAATACATGATGGATATAAGGTTAGGTTAATAATGAAATCTGTAATTTAATTTTTTTGGAAACGGCAAATAATTCAACGGACGCCTACTCGTAATATTTCAACGAGCACCCCGAGTTCGAGCTCCGCATAGCGGGCAAACCCAGCCCCCAAAGGGATCTCCAGGGAGAATTCCCCACGTGTGCCCGTGTGAGGTATGAGTTACATTATGCTAATGCGACGACCACAAAGATCGAACTCACAACCTGCAGCCCACAGTGGTTGTAAACCCAGTGCATCGCGCCAGCAGGGCTGGAGGTCATTTGCGAAATCTGTAATTTAATGATATGAACTTGATTAGAATAATTAGGGTTAATAAATATATATGGTGATGGTAATTAATTAGGTTAATTATGTTAAATTCGTTTTTAAAAACTGGGCGGAATTTTAGGTCACTTGTTTTGATCATATCTAGAGTTCTACAAACTTTCAAGATGCGATCTAATTACCCCTGAAAAGATATTTGAGTTATATTTTTAACGCAAGAAACGAGGACTAAATTGGAGGTCAGGAAGTGGGTCAAAAACAGGTTACAACAGTTAGAGGTAAAAACAGTTTTGAAATCAGTCGATTTTAAATTAATGTTTTAAGATGGTTAGGGTAATTAGGAGTACAATTGGACCTTCAAACGAATATGAGAGTTAGTTTATATTTTAAATAAGTTATATAAAAGAGGGCTAATCAATTGGGATAGTGGAAGACCCTCTGGTCATAACAAACTTTTCATATGTTTAAAATCAGTAAAATCTGGATATGTAAAAGTATATATATATGTATATCGGGACCTTAACAGTAGCTTTAAGATTGGGGCAAAAAAGGAGAGTTATCTAACACATGTAAGGGAATAAGGTTTTCTTTAAAGAAAGTATGGGTATGGTTAGGTAGGCGTTTGGCTAATAGTTTGGGGACTAAAAATCGGGACTATTTTGGGTAAAATATGAACGGGATAAGTTATGAACTTAACTAAGTTAATGGCTTGTTAGATAGGGATAATGGGATGTTTATAGCATATTAATGAAGTTAATATGAGGGTAAGGGTTAGATGTCCATCATATATTGATAAGTCATTCTAGTTATTGGTTCATGTCTTGATGTTATGTATTTGTTTGTTTAGCTTTTTGCTAGTGCGCGGATATTTAGGGAAGCTCAATCAGGTGAGTTCATAGTCTCATTTTCACTAAGTTTTTAAATGTTTTTCAAGTATGGGATGGAGATGACACTTTTAATATTTTTACATGTCTTAGTATTATGTTCTTTAAAATGTTTTGATAATATATTTTTCAAATGTATGGACTTAATGTGCTATTATGTGATATGCCTACTTGTGTGTTATGTTATATGTTCTATTATGTATATTGATATGCATTTTGAGTACTTGAGTTCTGAGTACTTGTTCATCGTCTTCTCGAAGACCAGATATCTCGATGGGGATATGGTTCATCTCCACACTGGGTGTGAGAAAGATCCGTATAGGTGTAGGTGCATTTGTTCTTATTTTATGTACTTAATTTTTATAGTATGTTTTGTTGGTAGCTGTGTGTAACATGAATATCACTTTACAGTCCATTTCTTTAACTTGTTTTCTTCAACTTATTTACAACGAATGTCAAGTTTTCTTATGATGTTCTAGATAACTTAAACCTATGTTCTCACCAACTTTATGTTGACATATTTTAGTGTCATTTTCAGGTGAGGTAGTTATGAAGGATGGTGTTAGAAGTGGCTAGAGTTTAAAGGCAGCTAGGATTGCATTATGAGGAATCCCTTTCCTCTTGGTTTTATTTTTATTGTTTGAATAAGTGATACATTTTAGACACCTATATGTTTGTTGTTGTTTATTTGTTTGTCTTTGAAGTAAGGGGTAAGACTTTTACCTACTTACCTAGATTCCTGCATTTGTTGAGATATTGTCATGGCATTTGTGTCACCATTTATGATATTTTAATTTTATTTAGTTCTTTCTATAGACACACTATTGTTATGATGATATTCATACGTCGCGCCTCATATTCTGTCATGGTGGGGTGTGACAACCTCTATGTGTGGATATATCAGTTTAACACTTGCTTATAAGTTGTGTGTTTAAGCGCTTATATTTTGAGATATACTACATGTGTCTCAAAATTATTATCCACAAATAAGAAATACACAGCTTAAGAAAAATGCATTAATTACTGCTTTGATTTATACGAAAGCACAAAAATGACAGTTTTACCCTTTGATAATTAATGTTTGTTTCTTTTATTTTTATAAATACTAATTTGGTCTAAGGATAACATAATAATCTTAAACAAACTCAACTTTTATTTTTAGAAGTGACAATTTTAGGACATACGGAAAAGGAAAGGTGAAAAATAATTTTGGAATGGAGGTAGTATAATACTACCTTCATCATATAATAAATGTTCACTTTCATTTTTTAAAGTTTTTGATATTCAACTTTAACCATGTATATTTTTAGTTGTTTTATATAATATATTAATACATGATGAAGTTATATGAGTAGATAGAGCTTTTAAATGTATTTTTAATAGTACAATTTTCATCAAATAATATATAAAACGAATAAAAATATTTAGGGTAATTTGCAAATATACCCAACTAAATTTGTTTATTTACATATTTCTTCAAAGTACAAGTTCTTAATGCATAATTACAATACACTTTAAGAACGATTTTGAAAAATATACAAATATAAAAGTTTACTTGGACATATTTGTAATTGCCTAAACATTTTTTGCTAAAGTTAGATATCACAAACTAAAAAACGTTAACACTTATTATGAGAAAAAAAATACTACGTATAAGATATGAAAGAAAAAAATATCTTTTAATTAAAAACATAATAATTAGGTTAAAAATTAAAAAGACATTCTCATATATAAATACGAGTAGCATAATAAAAAATTAGATCAAGCCAGTCAGCCAGCAGAATCCTAGAGCAATGATTTGATTTTTTTTTTTCATGAAAGGTGATCCAAAATTATAAATGCTAGCATAGCAATTGCGATTTTTCAATAAACGACAATCATGCAATGCATATTTTTTAGCTCCAAAATTGAACACACATACAAGGTGCGACAAAGATAGAGTAAATTAATGTTTTTTAAAAGTTTTATGTTTTTCGTTCCTAGATATCCCCATGAAAGGGTAGCACGTGGATAGATCTGATGTTCGTTGGCTACATCTACTTTGATCGCACCACGACAATAGAAGTAGTAAAAACTTAAAAGTTTCCTAAAATACCTAGTTATTTGTACTAACCACCATCCTTGGGTGGCTTTTAAACATACCAAAATTAATAAACTTGCATTAAATGAACTTATACATACCATAATTTATGTTTATAATGAATAATTAACTATGAATGAATCTTATACATATCATGTTTAACATCACTTTTATATTTATAATTAATTAATTAGAGAATATATTAGTTCATTTAATGCAAATTTATTAATTATGGTATCTTTAAAAACCACCCCAAGAGTGGTGGTTAGCAAAACCATTGTACTAATTATAGAAATAGTGACAGATCTAAAGAAGATTTTCACTTTTTATTCTCACACATTAACAATTTTAGTACTATGACTGTTAACTTAACTAAAGCGCTGTTATATTAGCTGAACTACTTGTTAATTTAACTAAAGCACTGTTCCATTAGCTGAACTACTTCCCTAATTAAAAACGATAGCGTATGTATATATGCATTATCACATAACAACCAGAGCGGGTGACCTAATGATAAGAATATAGCCTTCGAAAATGAGGAGAAAGTTAATCTTTTTATAATCATGAAAATTCACTTGCATCGACTCCAGAATATATTCAGAGAAGTAATTGGTCTGAGATTAATTGATTCACAATGATGAACTGAAAACTCATTTACCAAAAAAAAAATAAAATAAGAAATTACCGCATAACCGAAATCTATCTATAGTATTTTTTTTTAGTAAAAGCTAATTATTATATATGGATATATTCGGTATATAATGGGTGTATTCTTCTTCATGAATCTTGAAAACTTAATATGAGTGTATTTGTTTTCTCAAACATTTAGTATCACTTTTCGTTTATATATATATAAAAAAAAATCTTCCAATGACTAAAAAATCGACTCCGCAAGTGTTGCACTAAAGGCCACACGAAAATCCTGATTTCGCAAGTATAATTATTTGCCGTTACATAGCCGTTTTGTGCGATCAGTCGTCTAGTATATGAAATATGTGTACGTATCAAGGAATTCCAGATGAAGAAAGGAAGTGATAATTGTCATGAACGAAAGACAGCTTATAAAAAAATCAAACTTTCCTTGATGATGAAATAAAGCAAGTAACATCTACAAGGATTTGTTATCAAGTCATTCTTGATGATGAAATAAAGCAAGTAACATCTACAAGGATTTGTTATCAAGTCATGAAGATAAAAGTTAAGAGCATAATTATAAATAGCTCGCTATAACCCGTTTTATGGCGCGCTAAAGTTTGAGGCGTGGCCTTCATACTACGCAATAGGTTAATGCGCGATACGAAATGAGGTGTGATGATTTTTTGAATTTAACTTCAAAATATGAATATTGTTACATGTAAGGAGAGTTTTATAGCTTTAATTATTATGTACAACGCTTATTATGAACTTAATATAAATATAGTATTGAATATGATACAACAATAAATATCTTTATATGTTATGCCGCTATAAGCTACGCTTTAGAAACGTTAAATCTTCGCCTTAGCCGCTAAAGCGTGTAGCTTGGACATGCCGCTACGTCGCGTCTCACGTTATTTATAACCATGGGTTAAGACTAAAGATTGTAAATTAAGTTAATCAAGTTAACTTATATATATTTTATTGAATATTTCTCATCATCATCTTTTTGACTGACTAATACACGAGATTTGAACTCGCCACTTAATAATTTAAGTGGCGAGACCTTTTGACCACTCCACATACTCGAACCTGGTTAATCGAATTCATAAAACTTAAAAAATGTTTTTTATTTGCAAACTTAATAATTAAGTATATGTTTTTTGTTCATATTAGCTATCTTACTTGTTAGATAAACCCTATCCACAAAACCATGTTTCAGGGAAATCATCTTACATAAGCGCCAGGATTGGTTTTCCTGACTAGCCAAATAATGAAATTAGAACCTGAAGACAATTGGGAAACTGCTGAGATGATTCTGATGAGATTATATGAAACATATATCATCGCATATATGAAGAATAGTAAAATGTACAAGATAGAAAATATGCACGGCTCCTCATACGCCATACACGGAGACCATTGATGCACAATGAACTCTGCAAATGGCATACAGGGAGCCAGGCATATGCTTACTAACTTACACTCATCAAGTGTATCCACACGAACGTAACTCCATGTGATTTAAGGAATGATTGTACCTCTGAGTCTTGATAACATATCATAACAGCCAATACATAGGTTGTCTTGATAACATATGCATACTCATATGCATTTAAAGAGTTAACATGAGAAAAAATCAAAAGGCCTGTCTTTTGATTCATAAATTGTTCCAAGAAAAAAGGGCTAAAAAGAAGCCAAACTTAAAGGAAAGATGCAAGAAATGGTTTTTTTTGAAGACCTAAAACACAGGAAGATAGAAAGAAAATTGTGGGGTTGTAATTTTACAAAGGATCCAACATGTAGTTTTTTGCTATCACATATATAGAGCTAGAAAAGAAACACACGCACAGACATATCTGATATATGTATGGATGTATTTATTTATTTATTCTCTTTCTGATTGTAAAAAAAGGTTGTTTTCTCTTCTGATCAGCCTCTTTGTCTGCAAGTGTTTGGAAGATTCTTATTCCTTCGTCTACACAATACGTCTATCTCTCTCTACACAAAAAATACGTAATTACATAGATATTCGTATTCATAATCTAATTGTCAAAAGCCCACATTGCATAACATAGATATTCGTATTCATGTTGTGTCATAACATGACAGACAAAAACATTGGCATATACAAAAGTATAAGTCACGAGGTGCATTTTATTAAAACTAAATAATACTCGTATGAACTTTTGGTACAAAAATGCATTTATGTAAAGCATCTTCGTTGTTGGCCTGGTGATATTACTGAGTTAGGGTTGGTGTGGTCGTAACGATGCAAAGGGTTACTTGATCTAGGTGGTGAAGGTAGCAATCATAAGAAATAAAGAAGATCGTAACAAGGATATAGACCAAAGCAACAATACGAACAAGTATTCAACCAATAAATACGTTGATTATGTAGTATTAGAGAAATTTGGTTACACAAAACTCTAACGATTGTCTTTGTGGCTAATCTATACATCAGAATCGCTATATACAAAAGAGAAGACGTATTAGATTACAATTCCTATTCTCTCATCGCAGAAGTAGAAAACTCTCCATATATTAGGTTTACTTGGATTGCACTCCAAGGCACTTTGGGTCGGCCAGCAACATATAGCCCATGGACGATCCGACCATTCACCAACAATCACCGCTTGAATGGTTGAAGCGGCAATTCACCCACATCGATTAGCGTTCTCATTTCACCGAACCGGGCTCGTGCTAAGGCAGTGGCGGATCGAGAAATTTTAATTATGTGTGACACGACTTTTTATTCAGTTCATTTCACAAATAGTTTTTAGCTTTAGTTGTACACTTATTTGTGTCAAACTAATTGTGTTTACGGTTTTAGTTTGCTGATTCAAGTTATTGTAGATTGATTTTCAAACAATTAAGTCCATAATAGTCATAATTTGAATGACTTTAAAGGAAATACAATATATTATTGTAGTTACTACTACATAATATGTAGTGTATGAGCAACATCTACATTTCATAAGTGTTTTAAATAAATTAAATTCAAATTTCACCCCTATCCCTATTATTTAATATCTATAAGAGTACTTCATACGTACAGTAGCAATTTATGGCAAGTAAAAAGCAGACACAAAAACCAACTTAATTACAACAAGTCAACAAAGTCAAAAAACTAGCAAAAAGTGAAAACCAGTGTTCATCTTCTTCCACTTTCACTTTTACGATCTTTCTTCTTGTTTTTCTTCTAAACTCAAGAATCATGCTCATCTTTGTATATATTTTTCACATTTTGTGCATCTCTAGCTTCAAATTATATTTAGCACCTTCAAAGAACTAGCGATTTTAAAAAAATGTAACACTTGGTTGGCTAAAATTATGTGTTGCACGTGCCACATGTGGCCGCCACTTAGATCTACCCCTGTGCTAAGGCCTTCATTAGGGGATCCGCTACTTGACTAGTTCCCGCCACGTGTTTGACTTCAACTTACTCGTTTTCCACACACTCTCGAATGAAGTGGAAACGAGGGTGAATGTGTTTGCTCCTTCCATGAAACACCATATTTTTAGATAATGCAATCGCTTACTTGTAGTCTATACGAACAAATACCTTTTGCTTCTTTAGTCCAGTTACCTCCGCGAGTAACTTTCTTTAACTAAACTGCTTGACATGTTTCCGATGTAGCTGCCATGAATTTCGCTTCGCAAGAAGATAAGGCCACAATATCTTAGTTTTCTGAACACCAGAATATGGGGGATTTACCAAGAAAGAAGATGTGACCAGTAGTGCTTCGACCATCATCCGCGTCTACATTATGACTACTGTCACTATCACCTAGAAGTTTCAACTCATCGTATCTCTCGTATCTAATCCCAACTGAAATTGTATCGCCCAGGTATTGAAGGATTTCTTGACCGCATGCGCATGAGATTTTCTCGGACTTTGCATGTAACAACTCACTATCCCGACTGAGTAAGCTAGATCCTGTTGAAAGTTGTGTTGTGATATGGCAAGTCCTTAAGTCTCAAGGGACTTATTGTGTATCTTATTTACTCCTTTATATCCGTTGGGCTTTGTTTGCTGGTTTGTTCATTGTGTAGGTACCATTTGTGGCACTTCTTGGATTTATTGGTTGACTGGAACGTTGTTGGTGTTGACTGGCTATTTACTTGTTGGAGAGCCACAAACGACTCACAATCTTATCCTCACACACACACATCTCTTTCATCTTCCTCACCACTCCATCCTCTCAAACGCATCTCACCTGCTACTCATAATTAGTATTTCATAAAGTATAACCAAACGTTTAAGATGTAAACGTTTGGTTATTAGTTTAGATTAGGTTAGTGTAAGTTGTTCTTGTTCTTGATGTATTTTAGATAGCATCCGTTTGGGGACTATCTTTTCTTTTGTAGAACAGCATCTATTTTGGGGACTGTTCAAGTTGTTTTTGAGTATTAAAGTCTTGGGAAAACTTCTGGTGTTTGATTTCATATTTTTTACATGGTATCAGAGCTATTGGCTCTATTTTTGGGATAAATTTTTTAAAATATAGTGTTTTTTGGAAGTCTTATCATAGATTTTTACTTAATTAATTTTTTAAAATTTTTAGGGTTTCAAACAATTTTGGGGGTTTTCTCAGATCTTGGCTTGGGTACTAATTTTTTGTGGTTAATCGTTGATTGATTATACTCTCTTTAATATTCTTTGATTAATTTCAAAAAACCCTAAAATCAGAAATTAGGGTTTCTCGACTGGTAAGTTTATTTCATTATCTATTGTGTTTCTAACCTTTTGCAGCGTGTTTTTTGCTCTTTGGAAGTGGATTTGCTATTGTGTTCTGAAAGTTTAAGTTAAGGTTTGTGAAACCCTAATTTATATTTTGGGGCTTTTTTGTTCTGGTGATTCCTTGGTTCTTGTCTATCTTGGATTAGGGTTTGTGTAACCCTAATTGCTGTTTATTGAGGTTTCTTGATTCTTGTTGGGTTCTGTTTGTGTCTCTTGACTAAGTGAATCAAGAGCACAAATTGTTCCTTCTCTTGCTCAGCCTTTTATGCTCTGTAAGTTTCTTGTTCTCTCTTTCTCATTAATCTAGTTAAGTGGGTGCAAACGGGTTCGGTTAACACCTTGACCCTCCAGCTTGACTGGTGTGGATACCTGCTCTGGCTAACCCTAGTCCACTAGCTAGTATTGGTGTGTTGAGGTTCAAGTCCTTCTTTCGTCTCTTACTTAATTGTTGAGGTTCTTTTTTATTTGTTGATTGTTTGTGTTTATCTGTTCTGTGCTTATCTAGTTGTTATCATGACTACTCCTAGTTCTAGTCCTAGTCCTGATTTAATTAATTCTTTAGATGCTGGTAATCCATTACACTTGCAACCTAATGATAACAATATCACTGCTTTGGTTAATATCAAACTTACTGGTTGTGAAAACTATAGACTCTGGGCTAATGCTGTTAAGATTTCTTTGCAAGCGAGAAATAAAATAGGATTTATTGATGGTACTTGTGTTAAGGCCACTTATGCTAGCAGTGTATCTCTATCCAATCAATGGGATAGGTGCAATGTTGTTGTGTTATCTTGGTTGTTAGGTTGTATTTCTGAGGATCTTTATTTGAGTCAAGTGTATTCTAAAAATGCTACCGAAGTTTGGAATGAACTTAAGGACACTTATGATAAACTTAATGGTTCTATTTTGTTTAATCTCATACAAAAAATCAACAATTTCAAGCAAAATGGCTTACCTGTTTCTGAATATTACCACAAGTTGAATTCTCTATGGAGAGAATTTGACATTCTCACAAAACTTTCACCTTGTATTTGTGATGCTAGGCTGAGTCTAGTAAACATCAACAACTTATGAAATTAATGCAGTTTCTGATGGGTTTAGATGAAGTTTATCAACCTATAAGAAGTTCTTTGTTGACTCAACCTATTTTGCCTGATGTTAAGGATGCATTTTTATTATGTGTAGAGAAGAGTCTCATAGGGGTCTTGGTTCCACTCCTGGGGTTTCAAAACCCCAGGTTAGCTCATTTGTTGCTAAAACTAATGATTTTCCAAAAGGTCAAAACAGAAGTTTTAACAACAACAACAACGGTAGTTTTAATAACAACAACAGGAATCAAAACTCTGGTTTTAATGGTTACAATGGTGGAAACAGAAATCAATCAAACCAGCCTTTTAATAGCAACAATGGGGGTGGAAACAGAAATCAATATAATTCTTTGCTTTGTACTAATTGCAATATGAAAGGCCACACCATTGATAGATGTTTTGAGTTGATTGGGTACCCTCCCGGCTATAAAAAGAACTCCAATACTGGTAACAGTAGAGTTCCTTTTAAGGCCAACAATAGGGCTGGTTCCAGCAATAGTGCTGATCAAATTGGTGAAAAATTGCTAACACCAATTTAAGGCCAACAATAGAACTTCAAGTGTTCAATCTGCTAACACCAATTTACCTTTTTCAAATGATCAAATTGCTAAACTTATGAGTTTAATTGGTGAAAAAGAGAATTTTGGTGCTCAAGATAATATGACAGGTAATCATTTTAGTTTCTTTAATGGAAATGTTTTTTTCAACAATCATTTCTATAAATTTTTTGTTGCCAAAGTTAGAGTTGATGGGTTCAACTTTAACTTTGGTGGATTATTGATTCTGGTGCCAATCAACACATTACTAATTCCACCAAAAACATGACTAATGTGGTTGATATCTCTGATTTAAACATCACTGTTGGGCATCCTAATGGTACTTCCGCTAAAATTAATTATGTTGGAAATTTAAAACTTACTAATAATGTGGTTCTGTTTGATGTGCTTGTGATACCTGAGTATACTGTTAGTCTTTTATCTGTTAACAAGCTAATCAAAGATAGTAAACTTCATGTTGGTTTTAATGAACATAATTGTATTATTCAGGATTTGAAAAGGGAAAGTACTCTGGGGATTGGTAATGAGTGTGATGGCTTGTATTTGTTTGATTCTGAATGTAAGTTACCTCAGATTAGAAGTAACCTGTCGGTTATGTGTTTTCATGCTTCTAAAGGGGTTTGGCACAATCGTTTAGGTCACCCATCTAATAATGTGCTAAAAGTTCTAAAAGGGTCTGTTGGTATAAATAAACCTGAACACATTAGTCCTTGTGAGATTTATCACTTCTCTAAATAAACCAGAGAACCTGTTCCCTTGAGTAATCACAAGTCAAAAAAGGTGGGCGATCTCGTCCATCTAGACTTGTGGGGACCCTATAGGGTTACCTCTAAGGAAGGGTTTAGATATTTTCTAACTATTGTGGATGACTTCTCTAGGGCTGTTTGGCTTTACTTGATAAAAACCAAGGATGAGGTGTTTAATTACTTTGTGGATTTTGTGAATCTCATTTCTAATCAGTTTCAAACCAAAGTTAAAGTTGTCAGATCAGATAATGGAACTGAATTTATAAATAACAAAATGGATAACTATTTAAGGGATAATGGGATTGTGCACCAAACCTCCTGTGCTTATACTCCTCAGCAAAATGGCATTGCTGAGAAAAAGCACATACATCTTTTGAATGTGGCTCGTACCCTTTTGTTTCAAAGTGGTGTTCCTATGTGTTTTTGGATTGATTGTGTCTTAACTGCTGCATACCTGATTAACAGGCTTCCGTCATCTGTCCTTGCTGGTCATTCCCCTTTTTTCATGCTTTACCGTAGAGAACCATCCCTTTCCCATTTACGATGTTTTGGTTGTTTGTGTTTTGCAACAAATTTAAATAGTAGTGATAAATTTTCTCATAAATCTGAAAAGTGTGTTTTGATTAGGTACTCTAGTACCAAAAAGGCTTACAAGCTTTTGAGTTTAGAAAACAGAAGTTATTTATATTCTAGAGATGTTAAATTTTATGAAAATGTTTTCCCTTATAAAATGAGTTCTAACAATAAAGTTTTTAATAAAGAAGTTAATAATAAAACCTTTTTTGATTTCTTTGATCTTCAACACCAAAATGTCGTAAGACCCGATGATGATGGAAGGGGATCATCTGGTGATGCAGGACCGGTAATTGTGGATCATTCCTTGACTGATACTGCAGAGGAGCAGTCAGTTGGGAATGATGACCATACTGCATCACCCATAGATGACACTATACACATATCTGAGGGCAATGTCCCAAACAATGAAAATATTCCTACGTTTAATTCCAACAATGGGACAGATGATGAAAGCCCTCCGCGTAGCCCTAGAAGGTCTGGTAGGGTTCTTAAGTTACCTGAAAAATTAAACGACTTTGTCTTGGACAACAAAGTTAAGTATGGTCTGCATAGGTATGCTAATCACACTAAGTTATCTGATTTTAATAGATGCTTCATATCTAATTTGAATAGAACTTCTGAACCTTCATGTTTCTATGATGCTGTTAAGAATGTTAATTGGATTCATGCTATGAACAATGAGATGGAAGCTTTATACCTTAATGATACTTGGACTCTTACCACTCTGCCCCTCAACAGGAAAGCTATACCTTCCAAATGGGTTTATAAAATAAAATATAAACCTGATGGGGAAATTGAAAGATATAAAGCTAGGTTAGTGGCTAAGGGTTGTGGGCAGAGAGAGGGGATTGATTATGATGAAGTTTTTAGTCCTGTTGTTAAAATGAGCACTATTAGATGTGTTATTAATTTAGCTGTGCAAAATAGTTGGAGTATGTTTTAAATGGACATTAACAATGCTTTTTTGTATGGCGAGTTAAGTGAAGATGTTTACATGCTTCCCCCTCCTGGTTTTTTTTATAAGAATGAAAAAAGGGTGTGCAAACTGAAAAAGGCTCTTTATGGTTTAAAACAAGCACCCAGACAATGGAACATAAAACTCGTTAACTTTCTCACCAAAGCTGATTTTTTGCAAAGTAAAAATGATCACTCCTTGTTTACAAAGAGCAAAGGTGGGGTCTTTCTTGTGCTTCTTGTTTATGTTGATGACATAATTGTTACGGGTAACAATGATATTGAGATTAACAAGTTTAAATACTTGCTTAATCAAAGTTTTAAAATCAAAGACTTAGGTGAGTTGAAATATTTTCTGGGAATTGAAGTTCTAAGACTTAACAATGGCATTTGTCTTAATCAAAGGAAATACTGCATTGAGCTTCTCCATGAATATGGGATGCTTGGATGCAAACCTGTTTGCACCCCTATGACTGAAAATGGGATTTTGGCTCACAAAGAAATTTTAGGTGATAAGTATTTGGCTAATATTACTAATTTTCAAAAGATTGTGGGAAAATTAATCTATTTGTGTAATACTAGGCCTGATATCTCCTATTCTATTCACTGTTTAAGCCAACATATGCATGCTCCCCTTCAATCTCACCTTGATGCTGCTTTTAAGGTTCTTAGATACCTCAAAAGTGCACCTGGTGCTGGCATTACCTACATTAAGACTCAATCCAATACTATTAAAGTATTTTCTGATTCTGATTGGGCTAAATGTAAGATGACCAGAAGATCTGTTTCTGGTTATTGTGTTTTCATACACAACAATCTTGTGTCTTGGAAAAGTAAAAAGCAGGCCACCTTATCCAGATCCTCTGCTGAGGCTGAATATAGGTCTATGGCTTCTGCTGTGTGTGAAGTTATGTGGCTCAACAAAGTTTTGAAGGACTTAAATGTTCCTGCTTGTATCCCTGCTTCTCTATTTTGTGACAATAGCTCTGCTATTCAGATAGCAGCTAATCCTGTTATGCATGAAAAAACCAAGCATTTTGACATTGATGTTCACTTGGTAAGAGAAAAGGTTGCTTCTGGCCTTGTGAAAACTGTGAAAGTTTCTTCTAAAAACCAAGTTGCTGACATCTTGACCAAAGGTCTTGGAAGTTATCAGCATAATGAGCTTTGTTCCAGATTGGGTTTGAGAAACTGTTTTGGCTTAAGTCCTTGAGGAAGGGTGTTGAAAGTTGTGTTGTGATATGGCAAGTACTTAAGTCTCAAGGGACTTATTGTGTATCTTATTTACTCCTTTATAGCCGTTGGGCTTTGTTTGCTGGTTTGTTCATTGTGTAGGTACCATTTGTGGCACTTCTTGGAACTATTGGTTGACTGGAACGTTGTTGGTGTTGACTGGCTATTTACTTGTTGGAGAGCCACAAACGACTCACAATCTTATCCTCACACACACACATCTCTCTCATCTTCCTCACCACTCATCCTCTCAAACTCATCTCACCTGCTACTCATAATTAGTATTTCATAATGTATAACTAAACGTTTAAGATGTAAACATTTGGTTATTAGTTTAGATTAGGTTAGTGTAAGTTGTTCTTGTTCTTGATGTATTTCAGATAGCATCCGTTTGGGGACTATCTTTTCTTTTGTAGAACAACATCCATTTTGGGGACTGTTCAAGTTGTTTTTGAGTATTAAAGTCTTGGGAAAACTTCTGGTGTTTGATTTCATATTTTTTACAGATCCGGACCAATATAAAGAAGGTAGCATAAGCACTACTACCCTCCGATAATGAGTGACTTCAACTTTTGGTTCATCCTTGGCTTTCGAAAATTTTAGTCCCGGTTCCATCCGACATTTTGTAGCATTACATTCCTTCATGCCCGTTTCTTTCAAGATTTTCATAGCATAGCTCGCTTGCTTGATTGTTATACAGTCATTTTCTTGAGAAAATTCAATGCCAAAATAATAAGTCAACAAGCCAAGATCTGACATTTCAAACTTTGAACACATCATGCTTTTGAATTGGCTTGTTATTTCATGACACGTTCCCGTTAAGAATAAGTCATCTACGTACACAGCCACAATGATGTATTCACCTCTCGAAACCTTTTTATATACTGTCGATTCGTGCAAGCATCGTTTAAAGCCCATTCCTCGTAAGATGCCATCAAGTTTAATGTTCCATATTATTTGGTACCAATTATAAACTAAAGCAACAATACGAACAAGTATTCAATAAATAAACACGTTGATTATTATTAGAGAAATTCGGTTACACAAAACTCTAACAATTGTTATGTCCCTTGGAGCTTATCGTAAGCCATACAAAGCTTTTGTTAACTTGTAATCTTTTCCTTCCTCTCCTGCCTTTTCGAAACCCTTGGATTGACTCTCGTACACTTCTTCTTTCAGTTCGCCATGTAAGAAGGCCGTCTTCACATCTAAATGGTAAATCTTCCATCCTTTCCCGGCCGCAAGATTAATCAATAATCATATTATCTCGAGTCGTGCTACTGGTGCGAAGATTTCATCAAAATCAATGTCGTATTCTTGTACGCAACCTTCTGCTACGAGGCGCACTTTGTACCGTGAGATTGATCCGTCCGCATTTCTTTTGATTTTAAATAACCACTTTAGTCCGATTGGTTTGGCATGCTTGGGTAGAGGCATTATCTTCCAAGTTTTGTTTTTTTCGATTGACTCAACCTCGCTTGTCATCGCCTTAATCCATTTGGGTTTCATTATGGTTTATTTAAAGTTTGTTGGCTCCTCGTCACATGTTAACATTAATTCGTACATGTTTAGTTCATAGTCGTGTAAATGAATAGGCAACACCGAGACACATTTGAAATGACGCACCGGGTTATGTTTAAACTCGCTATGCCCGTTGGACTTGTGATCATTGTTCGAACGTGATTCTGTTGAGGTTGGAGCTTCCGTTGCTAGGCTTGTCGCTTGTTGTAGGGTCGTTGTAGCTGGGCTTGCTACGAGGCGTCGTTGTGTCGTGGCAGTGGGTTGTGCATTTTTGGTTGCTGTAGGGTTGATAGTTGTAAAATTAGATACTTGCTTTAGAAAAAAAAAACAAGCAACTAAATAGGGTAAGCACGACGATTTAGGAAAACCGTGTGTAAATGACCCTAAAGGTGAGTTCGTTCTCTCGAGGAGGCACGTGTGTTGTGAATTGAATTGATTGATTTATGTTTTTGATTATTAATGAGAAGAAAAGAAGAGAAAATGACGAAGACAAAAAAATAGAAAAATAAGGCTAAAACACTACTAGAAAGTTACGACGTAAAACGTAAAAAGTGCAAAAATAAAAATTTTAATCTAAAAATTCCTAAAAATTCCTAAAAATCCCAAATAATATTCTAAGAGTTTACAAAAAATCAAAACTTGCCAAAACCTTTTAATTAATTTAATAATGACTTTTTAATGCTAATTAAAGCCCTAAAAATCACTTTTAAATATTAAAAAGTCCTAAACAAGATTTTATAGTTTGTAAACCTCAAAAATGACCTAATTAAACTAAAAACTATTTTTAAAAATTTTAAAACCAATTTAAACTATTTTTAAACTCCTAAAAACTATTAAAATCTATTAAATATTAAATTAATTCTAAAAATTAATTGAAAAGCCTAAAAATTATTCTACAAATGGGAAAAGTCCTAATTAATGACAAAGAACCTAGGAAAAATGAAAAAGAAATTAAAATAAAACTTTTTATTTTAATGAATAAAATAATATTAAAATATTCTAAAAAATTAAAAGTCCTCAAATAAATTCTAAAAAATTCTCAAAAATACTAAATAATCTAACTAAGAATAAAATGTAAACAAAAGTTCCTAAAACCTTTTAGTTAATTTTATATTAATTTTTAAAGTTGCCAAAAAAACCTAAAATCAAATAAAATCAGAAATTAAAGTTTTTGAAAACTTTTTTATATGTAAACCTCAAAAATAAGAATTAAAACCTAAAAACTATTTTTCCTAAAAATTTAAAATCTTTTTTCTATTTTTTAATGATTTTCTAAAAACCGGGAACAAAATAAATGATAAAAAATAATTTAATAAAAAGAAAAATAAGAAATTAAGCTAGAAAAATCTATTAAGCTAATAATATCCTAGGAAAAATATAAAGACGCAAAAATAATAAGCCAATAAGCTCAAATGAGCTTATTTACTCACGGCTTATCTTTAAAAAAGGGAAATGAAAACAGGTTAAGTAGATAACCTTTGCACCCTTGGTCAGTAAAAGACCCAAGGGCGCAATGGTTAAGGACGATGTGTGTGAGTGTGGTGATGGGGGTTCGAGCCTGAAGAACCCCTTTTTGCCAAATTTATTTTTTTTTTCTTTTTTTAACTTCTCACAAACAATCTGTTTACCTTTTACTTACTAGAAACCAAATCCAATTCAACTTTTAACACTGATTAATCCAATTTATAATCAAAACGTTGCCAGTTTTCATACAAGAACACAAGGTCTTTGATAGCTTTTCTTCACAGATGGTGTAATGGCCAAGAGGACTTGGAGCCTTGTTTTTGTAGATGATTTTGGGAGCAAAGGAACCCCTTCACTCTTTCTGAGTGAAGGGAGTCACAAATAACACGAATTTAACACTTAGCACAATCAACAATCAAAAAAACAAAGCATACAAGAGCTTATGCAGGTTTCTGTGAACTATGTTAAGGTCTGGTGGCTATGTTAACAGATTACTAGCACACTACTCAATCTCACACATTCAAACTTGGCATATAGCTTCAACACTTAGCATTCAAACACTCTAATACCCTATATTAACCTAACATGTAACAGATTTCAAGAACTTGCATCAAAATCTCATGAAAAATAAGCAAATAAAGCCTAAGCAGATTTCTATCTCACTTTTTACTTTTAAACACACAAGCTTGCCTCAAACTAGTTCTAATCTAAGCTACCACTATCATACAACCTATCTCAACTGATTCTAAACTGATTAACACCTTTTAGAAACAAATTCAAAGATTTAAAACCTGCTAAAATGCTAATCCAAACACCCTGTTAAAAATTTAAAACCAAGATTTTTAAAACCAAACTCTTTCACAAGCTACCAAACTAATTCAAATTTCATCTAACATGCACATAATCATATGAGAACACAAAGCCAACAAATTTAACAACAATCCAACACTGAATCAAACAAAATCATACAGCTTTACTTTTTCTGAAATTTCAAAAGGTAAAAGAAATTTTACCTAAGGACCTTACTTCCAAGGTCCTTTGTGGATGATAATCCACCTCCTTCCAACTCGGGTTGGAGCAGAAACACTTATCAACAACCTTCAACCCTGTTTTAAGAAAATCAAAAGGAAAAGCACAATAATACAACCAATGTATATATTCTGTTTCACTTTTTTCTTTCTTAAAAATCTTTCACAAACCTATTAAACCTTAACAAACACGTTTTAAAAACACCTAACTTCAAAAATCAACAACCTTTCAGTCCACTTTCACTTTCTAAAAGGTTTGACTTTTGAAAAATTAGAAACTTTTGAAGAAAACTTGAAAATTCACAATACCTTTCACAAATTTTATGGAACTCAGATTTTTGCATACAACAATACACAAACTTTTATCAATATTAAAAAGGAATTACAATTGTAAATGACAAATACCAAACTTTTAATTTAATAAAAAGGGATTACAAGTGTAATGCAAAAAACTGGAACAAAATGGAGTGGACATGCCCATCTCCTTTTTATACTACAAAAGGAACTATCTAGAACAACTCAATAAAAAATTACAAAGCATAAACCCTAAATGCTAAAAGCCCTAATTTGCCCTTCTCTTCTTTGACTGATTTGGGTCAAAAACACCACCATGTGATATGACAGCTGTGGAGACTTGATCTTGGGCGTTGAAATAGCCTTGGAGACAAAGGAAATGCATCCAATCGTTGATCTTGTCAGATTGGGGTTTTGTGCGAAAGTGACAAGAGCAGGGGAGGTTTGGGGAGGGGACCAGAGGCCACGTGGCAGCTTTGTGAGTGGTGGGATTAGGTGAGGGGATCCTCAATTAACAATCTGCACATTTTGGGCTTTTATCCCTTTGGTTTGAAGTTAATTAAAACTGGGGTGGAATTAGGGTTCGTGTGGGTTAAGGGGGGGGTTTGAATCTGTTTTGGTTAATTAACATTTTAAATAAATGTTATGGGAGGGAAAATGGGATTAGTGGGGTTTTGACCGGTTTGACTTGAGTTATTAAATAAAAACGGGTTTGGTTAATGGGTATAGGTTCGGGTAGGGTAGGGTATTGGGTTGGTGGGTGGGTAGGGCTGATGTGTCGCGTCCTGGTTGGTTGTGGGAGTATGGTTAATTGGCAGTTTTGATCCCCAAGCTTTCAACATTTCTTCATTTTGTAATAAAACCCCAACAGCGCCCAAATTGCCTTTGACAACTTTGGATAAGTTGTCAAATTTGGCACAACTTCTTCAAAAACTTTTCCAAGGGTATTAAATGCATATTCTTGATTCCCAAGGGCTGAACTTGTAATATCTTTAAACATAAAGGATCATACTTGTACATTTGATAATTTGAGGGTCAAATGTGACAAGTTCTTCAAAGATGAGGGGCCATTTTTGCCAATCTTCAATTCTTCAAGGGTAATTTTGCAAAATCCAAACTTGGGCCCGGTTCATTGTGCGACTTCGTTTCCCGTGTTCGTTTTTGATTGATTCTTGTGTTCTTTTGCCAATTCTTCAATATCCGTACCTAAAAATACACAAGTAACAAACACGAGCATATATTTGGCATATTTCATGATTTTTAATGCAATTAAAGGCCGTTTTTGATGATGAGATCATGTATAAAAGCCATCTCATCACTCCCCCATACTAAACCATTGTCGTGCCCTCACGCAATGCTAAGAATAAAGTATCAAAGCATCTCCAAAATTTAATTTTATTCACTTTATTGAAATGGTAAACTAGCTACATTACACTATTGCTACTACTTGTGTTATAGACATAATGTATGATTTTCATCGCAAAATGGGACGTTTAGGTTCATAGAATAAGAACACGTGAATGCTTCGTTAGAAATAATTTCATCGTCCTCGATTTTCACCTTAATTCCATGCCAAGCGTGCAACGAGATCATTGTCATTATAAGTTAGTAATGCTAACACTACTCATATGCCCTAATCACGTACTTATTCTCCCATTATTCCTAAGTTGTATCTCTTATATTTTATTTTGTCTTAATGATCACGAGGATACATTGTTGACTTATGCGATAATAGAGATTTAGGTCTAAAAATAGAGTCCTAACGGTGTAACTAAGATCATCAAATCAATAACCCCCCCTAATAGACAACGATGTTAAAAAATTAAGTTGACAAGAAGAATCGATAAACACGGTTTTATAACGGTTTTGAACATGAGACTTATTACCAAGACTTTTATACGCCCCCTAACGGAAGGGCCTTATTATCTTTGGTTTACCTCCATCTTTTATTCAACTTCGCCATGAAGCTTTTATTATGACTTCGGTCTTGCCTTGCCTTTTATTATCCGCCTCATCGGTGGTTTTATTAGCCAAAGACGTATATCCTCACGCTAAAGCGAATTTTGGATCTTTAAAGCTTCGAAGATTAAGGCTTGATTCACTTTCAATTTTGCATAGATTTTAGGCCTTGTGGGGCTTCAAATTGTTTGCTTGATTTAGGTGAGCACTTGAAATCTTATTATTGGGTGAAGCTTTCGATTATTCGGGTTGCCAATACTTCAAAACCGTGACGCTGGCGATATCTTAATGTCTTCCCAATTTAATTACACGGAAGCTACTAGAAAAGACTAGAAACCCAACAATCCTAACTAAACCGCTAAATCAATATTTATTAAGCAAAAAATATTTACAAGCGAAGGGAGAATAAGCAAACAACGAGAACACATGAGTTTTTGAAAGAATACGAGTACTCTACGTTTAGCATAGTAACTTATAATTAACTCTATCATTTCTCGTCCTCATTTAAGAGACTTAGCCTAAGGTGTAGTTAAGGAATCAAAGCTAAGTGCTCAACACGCACGGTCGAGTCAAAAATTACTCTTATTCTCGCCATCGGAAAATCTACATTCGTGTCTTCAAACACTTATGAAACATGAGAAAAATTTTAAAATTTGGCCATTTTTAGCCTTATTTTGCAAGAAAACGATAACAAAACGATAAACTTTGAAAAGCGTGAAGGTTTGGCAAGGCAAGTATCTATTCACCCCCCCATACTAAAGTTAAACATTGTCCTCAATGTTTCGAGTCTAGGGGTACAAACACCCCCATACTAGAGACGTAGTTGAATGCCTAATCTAGCATGGAAAGGGTGTAACCATTAAGTTTAAAAGCCGTTTATGAAGTGTGCTAAAAACCTAAGGTTAGAACATAAAAGGATATATCATATGTGGATATTGGGAATGGCCTCCAAAGCAAACGATCAAGTGCTCCCATGAAACGAACACGAGAGGCTCCAATCGTGAAGATGATGATCTAAAAGACACAATTCACAAACAACCACGGAACAAAGGTTGGAAGGGCACAAATCCCCTCACATTAAACTAATTAGAAAGCAATAATATGTACATGGATAAGCATGGGTCTCCCCTACGAGGCACCTTGTTTTTGATAACCGAGTCAAAAGCTCGACTCGAATCCCCATAAATGTGATCATTTAGGGATAATCATGGTATGGTCAATTTTTGGTGGGGCTTACATGATAAACAAGGCCCAAAAGCACGTGGAGTACTTTAAAAATCCGATAAACGTATACCGGGGTCAAAGATAGCGTCCTCGTTTTCGGATGAAAGACGAGATAACACAACTCCAACACAAATCCCAATGGGATAGAAGAAAATAGGAGAGAAGAAATAGAAGGGTGGGACAATGGGTAAGGCAAAACATTGAGCTACTCGAGGTAGACTCGCACCAATCAAATGAAACGATTTTCCATTTATTGCATCGGTGGAAGACCGAGATTTCCCTATATAAGCAATTCCAGGATCAAATATCTCGTCCTCGGTGGAGAAAGGGGAGGGAACATAAGGGGCTTCCCCCACACTAGGTCCACACAAAGCATCGTCAAAAGGAGAAGACGAGCTTGTAGTACTCAAGACACGCGGTGATGACGGAGTTAGAATAGTAGAAAAATCTTTTAAATTAGATTCAAAACCTTTTCCTTTTTCATCTTTAATACTCTCCTTGTGAAAACCCGATTTGATTATGTCAAAAATATTTGGTGTATCTAAAACAATGTTAGTCACACTAAAAATTCTCACATTTTGAAAACGTTTTGGTTTAGGTGGTGGCAAGTTTTCAAATCTTTTGTCAACAAAGAAAACCTCCCCATCGGGATCAACGTATTCATCATCCGAAGAATCACTCGAGATTGGAATCATAGGCTTAACACTCTTAACCTCCATCGGCGGAGGGGACGGAACTTCATTTTTATCAACTCCTAAAACTCTATTGGAAATCTTTTGACACATGTTTTTGATGGGATTGACATTGTACAAAGATGTGATTGAATAAACATGAGAAAGAGTGGAGTTTTGGGTTGCATTAATGACGAGTTCTTCCTCATTGAAACGAAGAGTGATTTTTCTTGCATGCACATCGATAAGTGCTCTCGAGGTATCCAAAAAAGATCGACCTAAAATTAACGGAACTTTAGGATCGATGGGAATATCAACAACAATGAAGTCCACGGGATAATAGAATTTCCCAACTTTCACAAAGACGTCCTCGGCAACTCCACAAGCTAGAATCGTAGAATGATCGGCCATTTCGATTGACATTCTTGAAGGAGTGAGATTTGGAAGATTGAGCGATTTAAAAATCTCAAGAGGCATCAAATTAATACTAGCACCAAGATCGGCCAAGGCGTAGCATTCTTCCATGTCTTGGATAGCACATGGGATTAAAAACTTTCCAGGATCACCGACTTTTTGAGGTATGCGGCTTAGAAAAACCGAAGAACAACTAGACGATTTTTGCAATTTCTCTTTGTTATTCAACATACTTTTGAAGTTCGCGGCAAATCGAGGCATCATGACTAAGGCGTCGGCAAAACTTATATTAAAATGCAAGTCACGAAACATTTTCATAAAGAGTTCAAATTGATAATTATTTCGTTCTTGTGCCTTTTCCTTGTCTCGTCTTGATGGGTAGGGTAAAGGTGGTGTGGGTTGGGGCAAATTAGGCATAGGCACAGGCCTTGGAATCTCGGGTTCCATGATGGGTATAGGTTCAACCGTAGGTGTGGTTTGAACGGTACTTCGTGGGCTTGTAATGTGCTCCTTTTCAACCACTACCTCGGGTTCTTTCTCTTTTTCCTTCTCCATAGAAGTACTTGGACGAGAAATGGGTTCTTTGAAAGTTTTACCACTACGAGTAGTAATAACCTTCAATTCTCCTTTCGGGTTCACGATGGTATCACTAGGAAGACCACCCGAAGAAGAGGGTTTACACATGATAGCTTCAAACATTTTAGCCATTCGATCTTCAAACTTAGATTGCCTAGCATCCGCTTTCAACAATTCTTGCTTAATCTCATGTTGTCCTTGCTCCATTTTTTGTTGATTTTGTTGGAGTCGTGTGACATTTCCTTCCATTTTATTAGCATGAGTTTTAAGTTCATTAGCAAGTTCGTTTTTAAGCTCGTTTTTCAACTCGGATCTTAAGCTAACCATTTCACGTTGCATATTGTCAAACTTAGCATCATTAGCCTTAGCATAACTCAAAAATTCTCCTTGAAGATTTTTGGTGTGATCGTTTTGAAAACCTTGGGCATTGTTTTGAAAATCACGGTTTTGGTTTTGGTTTGAAATTTGCCCATTTCCACTTTGGTAATTACCTTTGTTATAGTTCCTTTGATTTCCTTGGTAATTTCCACCTTGGTTGTTGTTGTTGCGATAATTATTAGCATTTTGATTGGGTGGATCTTGATTCGAACGAGAACCTTGACCGATTTGGTTATAAGTTCCCGTGGCTACAAAAGCATTCGAAGTGTTACCATCCGCGGTAATGCACTCGGAAAGATCATGAGCTCCCCCACACGACAAACAACTTTTAGAAACCGCTTTAACCGAAGCGGTGTTGGAAGCTTCTTGAGCCTTCCAATGGGACATAAGGTTTGCAAATCTATCGAAAAATCGGTTTTCTTCATTTGCTTCATCATGTAATGCATTGATACTTTGAGACGATGATGAGCCCCTTTTGGCAACACTCGGTGTGTGACGAGGGCTATAAACCTTAGACCTATTCTCGATTATGACCAAAGCTTCTTCAACCGTTTTACACAAAAAATTACCACCCGCGGCGGCATTTAAATAATCCCTTTCATGATCGTTAAGTCCATTATAAAACGTGTCGATTTGGTGCAAATCGGAAAAACCATGATGAGGACATTCGTGTAACATCTCCTTAAACCTATTCCAAGCCGTAGAAAAACTTTCATTTGATTCTTGTGAAAATTTAGAAATCTCGTTTTTCAAATGCGTAGTCTTAGAGGGCGGAAAAAATTGGTTCACGAACTTCGAAACGAGATCCTTCCACGTCAATATAGAATTGGGTGGCTCTTTCTCTAACCAAATTTTAGCGGGCCCCGCTAAGGAATACGGAAATAACATCATCTTAATCGAGTCATTCGAGACATCCTTGAATTTGCACGTGGCGGTAAGACGATTAAATTGGCGGATATGGTTGTGAGGATTGTCCTTCTCATCACCACGGAATTTGTTGTTTTGGATCATCGACAACAAACCCGTTTTCACCTCAAAATTCTCCGCAAGGATTGCGGGAATCACAATAGCTTCTCCATAACCCTCGGTGGGTGCTTGAAGTAACTCCATCATAGTTCGATTCGCCATGGTCGGTTCTTCTCGTACAATGGGTTCGTCAATAGGAGACTCCTCACTAGAAAGAGTGAGTGATTTGTTTCTTCGTTTACGAGCACGTCTAGCTTTAGAGCGAGTTTGCATAAACGTCACGTACAACGAGAAGGCGAGCAAAGAAGATTCTTTTTGGTATTTTGTGTTTTTTTTCAATTTTTTTGTGGTTTTTGATTGTATTAACCTTTTTGGAAATTGGTGAATGTATTAAGTAGACAATGAGTCCACAAATCTCCTCACTAATCAAATCTCTTGATTAAAAAGGCCTCAAGGAATGAAAACGATCACGTGGAGTGAACGCCTTCGATGACTTTAGAACGATGGTGGAACACCAAATCGTTCAAGAGGGTTTAATCAATATGAAACCAAGAAAATATATATGATATGTAGTAATACTTTGGGCGGCAAAACCCTCGATTCACTCTCAAAATCAAATACGCACAAGCAAGCGGAGGAAACGAGGCGGCGCGAAGCACTTAAGAGCCTTTTTCCTTTAGGTTGTGAAATACAACCGCCTTATACCCACCTTATAGTTTGTATTTTCAAAATCGAGCTTCACGAAAGTATTTATCTATTTTTGCCTTTTTTCTTTGGTTTGAGATTCGAATACAATGATCGAGTGATGAAATCCCGAATCAAGGTTGTGATTGCTCACGTATTTGGAGTACTTGTGTATTTATTGTTCTACGTATACAATATAGTAATAGTATTCACACAAAAACCGAAAAACGATAATACGTATTAATAGAGTGCTATTAATACAATTACTATTATGGCTAATATAGAAAAACAACAATTGTTCAATCAAAACACAACACGCCTCCCCGGCAGCGGCGCCATTTTGATAGTTGTAAAATTAGATACTTGCTTTAGAAAAAAAAACAAGCAACTAAATAGGGTAAGCACGACGATTTAGGAAAACCGTGTGTAAATGACCCTAAAGGTGAGTTCGTTCTCTCGAGGAGGCACGTGTGTTGTGAATTGAATTGATTGATTTATGTTTTTGATTATTAATGAGAAGAAAAGAAGAGAAAATGACGAAGACAAAAAAATAGAAAAATAAGGCTAAAACACTACTAGAAAGTTACGACGTAAAACGTAAAAAGTGCAAAAATAAAAATTTTAATCTAAAAATTCCTAAAAATTCCTAAAAATCCCAAATAATATTCTAAGAGTTTAAAAAAAAGCAAAACTTGCCAAAACCTTTTAATTAATTTAATAATGACTTTTTAATGCTAATTAAAGCCCTAAAAATCACTTTTAAATATTAAAAAGTCCTAAACAAGATTTTATAGTTTGTAAACCTCAAAAATGACCTAATTAAACTAAAAACTATTTTTAAAAATTTTAAAACCAATTTAAACTATTTTTAAACTCCTAAAAACTATTAAAATCTATTAAATATTAAATTAATTCTAAAAATTAATTGAAAAGCCTAAAAATTATTCTACAAATGGGAAAAGTCCTAATTAATGACAAAGAACCTAGGAAAAATGAAAAAGAAATTAAAATAAAACTTTTTATTTTAATGAATAAAATAATATTAAAATATTCTAAAAAATTAAAAGTCCTCAAATAAATTCTAAAAAATTCTCAAAAATACTAAATAATCTAACTAAGAATAAAATGTAAACAAAAGTTCCTAAAACCTTTTAGTTAATTTTATATTAATTTTTAAAGTTGCCAAAAAACCTAAAATCAAATAAAATCAAAAATTAAAGTTTTTGAAAACTTTTTTATATGTAAACCTCAAAAATAAGAATTAAAACCTAAAAACTATTTTTCCTAAAAATTTAAAATCTTTTTTCTATTTTTTAATGATTTTCTAAAAACCGGGAACAAAATAAATGATAAAAAATAATTTAATAAAAAGAAAAATAAGAAATTAAGCTAGAAAAATCTATTAAGCTAATAATATCCTAGGAAAAATATAAAGACGCAAAAATAATAAGCCAATAAGCTCAAATGAGCTTATTTACTCACGGCTTATCTTTAAAAAAGGGAAATGAAAACAGGTTAAGTAGATAACCTTTGCACCCTTGGTCAGTAAAAGACCCAAGGGCGCAATGGTTAAGGACGATGTGTGTGAGTGTGGTGATGGGGGTTCGAGCCTGAAGAACCCCTTTTTGCCAAATTTTTTTTTTTTTCTTTTTTTAACTTCTCACAAACAATCTGTTTACCTTTTACTTACTAGAAACCAAATCCAATTCAACTTTTAACACTGATTAATCCAATTTATAATCAAAACGTTGCCAGTTTTCATACAAGAACACAAGGTCTTTGATAGCTTTTCTTCACAGATGGTGTAATGGCCAAGAGGACTTGGAGCCTTGTTTTTGTAGATGATTTTGGGAGCAAAGGCACCCCTTCACTCTTTCTGAGTGAAGGGAGTCACAAATAACACGAATTTAACACTTAGCACAATCAACAATCAAAAAAACAAAGCATACAAGAGCTTATGCAGGTTTCTGTGAACTATGTTAAGGTCTGGTGGCTATGTTAACAGATTACTAGCACACTACTCAATCTCACACATTCAAACTTGGCATATAGCTTCAACACTTAGCATTCAAACACTCTAATACCCTATATTAACCTAACATGTAACAGATTTCAAGAACTTGCATCAAAATCTCATGAAAAATAAGCAAATAAAGCCTAAGCAGATTTCTATCTCACTTTTTACTTTTAAACACACAAGCTTGCCTCAAACTAGTTCTAATCTAAGCTACCACTATCATACAACCTATCTCAACTGATTCTAAACTGATTAACACCTTTTAGAAACAAATTCAAAGATTTAAAACCTGCTAAAATGCTAATCCAAACACCCTGTTAAAAATTTAAAACCAAGATTTTCAAAACCAAACTCTTTCACAAGCTACCAAACTAATTCAAATTTCATCTAACATGCACATAATCATATGAGAACACAAAGCCAACAAATTTAACAACAATCCAACACTGAATCAAACAAAATCATACAGCTTCACTTTTTCTGAAATTTCAAAAGGTAAAAGAAATTTTACCTAAGGACCTTACTTCCAAGGTCCTTTGTGGATGATAATCCACCTCCTTCCAACTCGGGTTGGAGCAGAAACACTTATCAACAACCTTCAACCCTGTTTTAAGAAAATCAAAAGGAAAAAGCACAATAATACAACCAATGTATATATTCTGTTTCACTTTTTTCTTTCTTAAAAATCTTTCACAAACCTATTAAACCTTAACAAACACGTTTTAAAAACACCTAACTTCAAAAATCAACAACCTTTCAGTCCACTTTCACTTTCTAAAAGGTTTGACTTTTGAAAAATTAGAAACTTTTGAAGAAAACTTGAAAATTCACAATACCTTTCACAAATTTTATGGAACTCAGATTTTTGCATACAACAATACACAAACTTTTATCAATATTAAAAAGGAATTACAATTGTAAATGACAAATACCAAACTTTTAATTTAATAAAAAGGGATTACAAGTGTAATGCAAAAAACTAGAACAAAATGGAGTGGACATGCCCATCTCCTTTTTATACTACAAAAGGAACTATCTAGAACAACTCAATAAAAAATTACAAAGCATAAACCCTAAATGCTAAAAGCCCTAATTTGCCCTTCTCTTCTTTGACTGATTTGGGTCAAAAACACCACCATGTGATATGACAGCTGTGGAGACTTGATCTTGGGCGTTGAAATAGCCTTGGAGACAAAGGAAATGCATCCAATCGTTGATCTTGTCGGATTGGGGTTTTGTGCGAAAGTGACAAGAGCAGGGGAGGTTTGGGGAGGGGACCAGAGGCCACGTGGCAGCTTTGTGAGTGGTGGGATTAGGTGAGGGGATCCTCAATTAACAATCTGCACATTTTGGGCTTTTATCCCTTTGGTTTGAAGTTAATTAAAACTGGGGTGGAATTAGGGTTCGTGTGGGTTAAGGGGGGGTTTGAATCTGTTTTGGTTAATTAACATTTTAAATAAATGTTATGGGAGGGAAAATGGGATTAGTGGGGTTTTGACCGGTTTGACTTGAGTTATTAAATAAAAACGGGTTTGGTTAATGGGTATAGGTTCGGGTAGGGTAGGGTATTGGGTTGGTGGGTGGGTAGGGCTGATGTGTCGCGTCCTGGTTGGTTGTGGGAGTATGGTTAATTGGCAGTTTTGATCCCCAAGCTTTCAACATTTCTTCATTTTGTAATAAAACCCCAACAGCGCCCAAATTGCCTTTGACAACTTTGGATAAGTTGTCAAATTTGGCACAACTTCTTCAAAAACTTTTCCAAGGGTATTAAATGCATATTCTTGATTCCCAAGGGCTGAACTTGTAATATCTTCAAACATAAAGGATCATACTTGTACATTTGATAATTTGAGGGTCAAATGTGACAAGTTCTTCAAATATGAGGGGCCATTTTTGCCAATCTTCAATTCTTCAAGGGTAATTTTGCAAAATCCAAACTTGGGCCCGGTTCATTGTGCGACTTCGTTTCCCGTGTTCGTTTTTGATTGATTCTTGTGTTCTTTTGCCAATTCCTCAATATCCGTACCTAAAAATACACAAGTAACAAACACGAGCATATATTTGGCATATTTCATGATTTTTAATGCAATTAAAGGCCGTTTTCGATGATGAGATCATGTATAAAAGCCATCTCATCAAGGGTTTAGAAGAACAGGCTCATTTATCGCAATCCATGACATTACACATGTGCCAGATTCAGTTTTCTTGTTGCTACTGCCATCACGCACTTATTTTTTTTCTTTATCCCAATTCCATGCCATTTTTTCAATGTAAGAAACATTGCAGCTTATGATGATTTTATTTTCTTTCGGGTTAAATAAATGGACACCACCCGAACCTGGTTCCTTCACAAAATAAACCCATAGTCTTGATCTATCGTCTAGCTTCTTTAGATGTTTCGAAACAATTCTTTCGTATGCACACATCCGAACACCTTCAACCCTTCAAGATACGATTTTTGACCATAAATTTTTTCGTAAGGTGTGACGCCTACCAATGCTCCCGTAGGGTACAATTAATTATATGAGTTGCATGCCGAACGGCTTCACCCCAGAATTGATTTGGACCTTCTTTTGCTTTCATAAGACATCGCGTCATCTCGATTAGCGTTCAGTTTCGTCGTATGACTATGCTGTTTTGTTGGGGTGAGTATGGAGCCGTTAACATTCTTGCAACACCTTATTCATTCAAAAAGTGATTAAAATCGTTTGAAGTAAATTCACCGCGTCTCTTCGTGTGAAACATTTTTATCTCTCTATCGGTTCATTTTTCGATTGACCTTTTAAATCTTTTGATTACATCTGTCGCGTCGTTTTTATGCTTCAACAAAAAAGACCACATGTATCTGGAAAAGTCATTAATGAGAACTAATATCTAAATAATAGCGGCTTGAGTAGGAGGGTGAATTGGTCCGTAAATATCTCCGTGTAAGACATCGAGAATATTTGAAGACTTATGATTAGTTTTCTTTGGGAACGTGTGCTTGTGTTGTTTGCCTATCAAGCAAACTTCACAAACTTGATCTTGATGATTTAAAACCGGTACTCCGTTAGTCAACTTGTGCATCATATTCACCGCACCAAAGTTGATATGGTCGAGTCGTTCGTGCCACAACCAAGACTCATCATCAATCTTTGTTTGTAAACAAAGAGGCTTTCCAAGATTTAGTCGGGTTTTATAAAGACGATTTTCACTTCGCGGGACCTTCATGTGCAACCTTCCATTCCGATCTTTTATTGTCAAGAAATCACCATAAAGTCGCATATCACATCCGGATAATGTAAATTGACCGAGACTTATCACATTGATTTGAAGTGATGGAATATAGTAAACATCTTTCATTGTTTTTTGTTCACCATTTTTACCTTCCAACAAAATCGATCCCTTCCCAGTTATCTGTACGCACGAGCCATCTCCAAATCTCACTCTTCCGGATATCCTTCATTCAACTTTGAAAAGTAAAAATACTTTCCGGTCATGTGATTGCTTGCGCAATTGTCGAGATACCAAACATTGACGTTTTCTTGGTTTGGTTCGAATTTGGGAGGAACATATTTGTCTTCATTCAGAAACACAATTTCTTGTTTCATCAAAAAGAATGTTCCTTCCTCGTGATTCACTCCTTGAGCTTCATTAAGGGTTGTTTCATGGTTACGCCATCATTCTAGGCATCTTGACACAAAGTGTCCATATTTGTCTCTACGGTAAAATTTAATTGTTGACATGCCACGCTTATCATTATTATTACCTTTTTCTTTTCATCGCCCTAGTTATCATGGATTTGGGTGTTACCCCTACCACGACCACGTACACCGCCTAGTCCCCTTCGGTATGTGCTGCGTCCTTTGCCACGGTTTGGGTCTTGGTTTCGATTTGAGTTTTCGGTTTTGTCATACATTAGCTTTTCACCAAAATCGGATGCATTATCAGTATCTTTAGTCCGTTCCTCGTAAGCTTTTAGCCTTCCAACAACATCTTCATATGTAATAGTTTAAATCCAAAACTTGTTCAAGTGCTGCTACGATGTGCACGAATCGTTTAGGAAGGCTTGTAAGAAATTTCTTCACCAACTTTTCTTACGAAATTGTTTCTCCGAGTAACGCCGAAACACTCGTAATGCCGGATAGTTTTGAAGAGAACTCATCAATCGTTGTCGTTTCTTTCATCTTCAAACCTTCGAACTCCAAAGTCAATGTTTGCAATCATGCTTCCTTCACTCGATCAGCACCTAAGTTCTGGGATTTGATCTCAGCCGATATTTCCTTTGCCGTCTTGAAATCTCCGATTTGTAGGATCAAGTCTTCCGGAATTGATTGAAACAACAAACCCATCACGATGTTGTTTTTAATTCATCCGTTGAACCCAGATCAACCACGTCCCGTACGCCTTGAATGCCTAGTAAGACCTTCATACGGATGTGCCATATTGTGTAATTCATTGATGTTAATTGCGGGCACTAAGACACAATTGTGTGTGCCTCCTTTACGGGCGGATTCACATCGCCTCCCCACATGATCAATCAACCGAACCACAATACACAATATGGATTGCAGGCTCTGATGCCAATTATAAACTAAAGCAACAATACAAACAAGTATTCAACCAATAAACACGTTGATTATTATTAGAGAAATTCGTTTACACAAAACTCTAATGATTGTTCTTGTCCCTACTGTATACATCATAATCCCTATATATAAAGAAGAAGACGTATTGGAATTCAAATCCTATTCTCTCATCGCAAAATTAGGAAAATCTCCATATATTAGGTTTACTTGGATTGCACTCCAAGGGACTTTGGTTTGGCCCGCAATATATAGCCCATGGACGATCCAACCATTACCAAGAAAGGAAGACATGGTATTGGAGGAGACGGTTGATGTTACATCTACTTGTAATGACCCGGTAACTCACCTAGGAGAAACACTATTTCTACCCCTAGTGGCTTTACTGATGTGGTTAATCTTACTGCTCAACAATCAAGATTGTCACCTACTGAAATTACGTCTTCTCATAGTAACTATACTCGTGAAAAATCTAACCCTATTGATAACAAGGAGCAGTACCGAGTCCTAATACTGATCCTAAGGGTACGCCACTTACTAATCTTTTTATGAGTAAAAAGAGTCGAGAAGGTTTTAACTTTCAAAACTTTGTTACACCGACAGTGAATGAGGGTGAGGTGACGGTTCTGCTTTACGAATATACCAAGTGTTGATAATTACTTGGCGTTATCCATTCATGTAGCTAATTTCATTATACAAGTATGAGTGCGTAGGAGCTCGTAAAAATCAAGTAGGATACCCAAAGTATTTCAGAAACTAATGGAAATATGTTAAGTGCCTGTTGCATGACGGAGAAAAAGGAAAACCGTCTCGGAATCACAAAATGTTGGCAATTAATTGGTGTTATACATTCATGTTGCTAATTTCATTATACAAGGATGAATACGCGGAGCTCGTAAAAACCAAGTAGGATACCCATATATGATGACGTAATTTAGAAATCGAGAGAAAGATGTTTATGTGTCGGTATTACATTGACGAAAAAAGGCAAACCGTCTTGGAATCACAAAGTTGTGATATTGGATAAAAAGAGATCAATCCGAAAAGCAAGTGAAAGGTTAGTTAATTTGGCGTATGATTTTTTGGAAACACGTGTGGCATATCCCGTTGTCGCGATATGTTAAGAATACTTGGTGTAAACTTGGTTTAGTTAAATCAATTTTTAACTTGTTGATCGGGTTATTTTTCTCCATTTAACTCTATGGATGGTATGAATGATATGCTTGAATGTGGTACTTGGTTTATCTGAAATAAACCAATTATCATTAGTAAATGGGATCCGGGTATGAATTTAACTAAAGAGGATGTTGGTAACACTTCGGTTTGGGTTAAATTGCATGGTATCCCGATGACGACGTTTAGCGAGGATGGTTTAAGTGCTATCGCTACAAAACATAGGACTCCGTTAATGCTTGATTCTTACTTATGATATATGTGAGCAATCATGGGGTAGGTCAAGTTATTTAGAGCAATGATTGAGCCTCTTCTTGATGCAGAGTTCAAGGATAATATTGAAGGGGCTATAAACTCAATAGCAAGGGATTGAGCTTCTTTTTTATGCGAAGTTCAAGGATACTATTGTAATGACTATGCCTACATAACCACCCACATGTGTTCCGGTTGACTCTAAGGTGACATTTAAACCTGTTAGTCAGGAATATCGAGTTGGTGGAAAAAAGAATTCTACTTTGAGCGGAAAAAAGTATGTTGTGGGTCCTAAATAGGTTGGTAATTCAAATTATTTTGATGCGCTTAACTCTATTGAAAATGATGATTATTTAGTGTGAAGCCTAAGGCGGTTGATTTAGGAGACCTCTCGGGTGGGATTCTATATGAGGATGATATTTTTCATGCGAAAGCAATTAATACCGGTCTCATTGCTAAAATTGATAAGATGGAAAGAAACATTATAAAAGATACTCTTTTGGATGATCAAGGTGACCCGGTGCCAATGAAAAGGCTTGAGAACTTAGTGATTGATGACGAGTAAGATGTTGTAGAACCTGTGAAAGAGTTACACATATTGACTAGACATAAGTAACTTAATAAACATTAAGTAATCTATTTATTCTAACGTCCTGACACTTTGATATTTAAATTATTAGTAATAATTTAATACAATCAAAATGTTCCAAACCATTATATGTATCGTTATCTTATGATTTGTAATCGAGATCACTATCATAAATATCCATTCATTCTTCGAGGAAGTTAAAAGTAACATATCTAACACCCGACATTTTAACCACGAGAAAATTCCTCATGTCATAATGAGCACTTGCAACTTTATCATCACTCTTATAATCAATCATAAAATCAACTTTTTCAAGGTTTACCATTTCATAAATAACGCGAGATAATATCTTATATCTATAATGATTCAGTCCCTAGATATTAAATGGGCTGTCTTTAAGATTGGGGTGTGTTAAGATGAAATAACTTTTCACTTCTATCATACGTTTTGAGAAAATGAAAAGCTCCATAAATATCATGATCATCCAATTTCTTCCAATTAATTATTACTAAACTTTTTAGTTTCATCCGGCCAGTGTAACCGACAACAGTTGTCGAAGACTCTTCATGTCTTCAATGTAAGCCCCTATATAAACTCCACCAACTTGGTGTACAAACATATCACTTTCAATTTCTCACTACTGATATGAAAGAGCTCACAAATGTTATGTAACACTATCCCATCCCATACAAATCCACTCCCAACACGAATAACAATATCACATATAATTCAAAAAAACACAACCAAATCCCACGAAAAGAAATTTACAAAATCATAACGTTCGCTCGCGTGAAACGCGCCCACCATCAAACAAATCATGATCACAGATTCAATTTCGATTGTATCAAACACTGAATGATCTACACAAATCGGAACAAAACATCATAGATCTACAAGATCTATACCATCTCTTTTGGATATACAAAAATAAAGATTGACTTTGAACAATTATGATTTAGCCTCTCCTTGATTCGAATTGAAAAAACGAAATACATCAAGAACCTACCCGATATTAAGATCCTGATGTCATATAACAATTTCTTTGATCTATCTTCAAGTGTCGACGATTACGATGAATTGGTTGATGTGTTTTGTGGTATGTAAAGAAAAGAAATGTTGAATTTGGTTTGTGATAAAGAAAGTTGTTTGATCCGGTGACGTTAGTTACAAAGATTGTGACTGCTTTGTGTGTAGGTGTATTGTAAGAGTTTGTGTTAGGGTTAAAAGGTATACGGGTTAATAAGATGTGTATGGATCAGCTTTTACATGGGCTAGATGTATAAGTCAACAAGATATCAAATTTTAATGTAAATTTAGGCACAACTTAAATATCTATTATGATGTACATATTATAATTACTAGCATCGTACCCGCGTAATGCAGGGACGGGTAATAAGTGCCGATTTTTAACAATCGAATTAACGTTAAAATGTAAAAAAGTTGAACTAAAATAAATAAAATCGGTAAAAATGAAAAAAACAAAAAAATTGTAAATATATCAAAATGCATGTTGAATTAAAGAGAACAAAATTTTAAAAAATATGGTGAAATTAGATTATAAAAAAAATAAACGAGTTAAAAGATATTTCAATTTAAAAATAAAAATGAGTTTTTAATAAGTTGTTAAGAAGTTGTTACAAAAGAAATAGATGGTCAAGATTTGAAGTTAGGTTTGGATTAAAAATGATCTAATGGTTAAGTTATTAAGATGTTTATCTTAATTTTTGATTTGGAGTTAGGTTTGAAGTTAGGATGTGTATATGCACCCTTTATAGATAGTATATAGATATAGATATAGATAATATTATAAATGGCTAAACTTTTGATTTCTCAAGCCACATTCAGTATCTAAATAATTTAAATTTGTTGCTTAATAATAATGTTTTACGTTATTACATTTTAATAAATTGCTTTCTTTACTTTAAATTCATCAAACATGTACTTATACGGAGTATATGGTAAATTGATAACATCCAAAAATAAAAAGTAAATTACTCATTTATCTTTAATTCAATTAGATAAACTGATAAGGTTTCGAAAAGAAATATTTAAAAAAGCATTTAAATCCTTATATTAAATATACTTATTTTGATTAATATAAATATATTATTATAAAATATAATTAATTTAGATAGGCATCAACTAAAAATGGCGATTGCCGTAAAATCATGATAATACCCAAAGACACAAGCATTTGTCTTATATGGATGTTAAGCGCATGAAAGATATCTATTTGTGCTAAAGAAAGAGCTATTAACTTTGTATAACCGTTCATAGACAAGAGTTTAAAGTCCAATCAATAAACAAAAATTTGATAAAACATTATCCTACGAGTGTAAAAAATTGTCATTACATTCATATTTTATTTAATAGTATTGAGTAAAGGTTATTGATACAGACTTCTTACATTATTAACTTACAAAACCTAAGACAAGTTTTACCCTGGGATGATGAAACTCATTTATGTATCTAAATTTGTTTTCTTCAAACAACTATATTTAAAAAAGTTAGTTAAAACAACTTATTTTGTTCAAATGAAAAGCATAATAAGTAAATAGACACAACCCTATTGAAGAAAGCCCGTGTATTACACGGGACATGATTATAACAAGACTTTGAAACAAACCATATTAATCCAATCCCAACTTATGCCCTAAACACTTAAGCACACCCTATGTACAGTGCACCAATATGAATATATATGATGCTTCACATAAGCAACAATTTGATTTTTGCCAAAAACTAGCATGGTGCACCCTTACATTAAACACCTCACATATAAGCATGCAATTTTTATCAGCTTCATGACACAACCGGGGCATCGCCCGGGCTCGACAAGCCTCGTGTTTTAAATGATTAAAAACATATAATCATACGAGTCATTAAATGTTATATTATAAATATGGAATCCACAAACAAAGCTCATAGAGTTTGTTAGAGCTCCTGTTGTGGAACACTATGGCTTAAGCCATGGCCATAACGCGAGAACGAAAATGTCAGAAATCATACCCTTCCTTGGGCCATGGGGTATGGCGCCGTACTTGCCAGGTCAAAATGGTGGGCATAACGCGAGCCCACGGCGCGAGCCCTGCACCGTGGCTCATGTTATCCCTCCCGCCGTGGTTGTTTTCTTTATTTATTATTTTTAAATATGTAATGGCTAGTGGGGACTTTTTTAAAAAAATGACCACTAAGTGGTCAAACTAGCCGTTTTTTTCAAAATAAATTTTATTTTTACCTATATAATCCTATCTATAACCACATTTTTATATATCTTCTACATCTCTTCATCTCCAAACAAAAAAAATGAATCCTATAGAACAGGTTAATAATTTTTTCGATAACATTCATAGCCAAATACCAAATACCAAATACCTAATTGTTGGGTTTGTCATCTTCATCAAACCCGAATACATCATCTTCCACCAACTTCACAAGTAGCAATCATATTCTGTCATTCACCAAGCTTATGTCAAACTTACCTTAACTTTGAAATTATCAACTTCTTAACTTTAATCCACTTCTTAATTGTTCACCCGAGCAATTTTAACAATTTCAAGTTTTTTAACAATCCCAAAACTCACAACAAATTCCAGAACATTCTTCTCAAGAAACCTTAGTACCCGATACCCAAGAAACCTAAGTACCCGAGACTCAAGTGGAAGAGTCGAGATCGTCAAGAAGAGTCGAGATAGTCAAGAAAAGACAGGGCCCAAAAAAATCCGATCAAATGTTTTCGACGCAAGCCGAGGAAGAACTATTTGCCGAATGCTTTATCAAGATTTCTGAAAACGCTTAAGTCGGTGATGACCAAGACCGAGACACGTTTTGATATAAAATACTAGATATTTATAACGAACGTGTTATTGGTTTTAAACTTGGGGAGCGTACCAAAAATATGTTGAGGGGAAAAATGGACACCGATGATCGCGAAATAACAAAGTTTAATTCGCTATACGACACAACTAAGATGCTTAGTGGTGAAAATCAAGAAAATTTGTTGACTCGAGTGAAAATTTTATATAAACAATATAACAAGAACAAGGATTTCCCTCATAAATGTGCGTTGCTTTTTTTAGGGACAAATATAAATGAAAAATCCCGAGACGACACAATCCCGAAGGAACCGAGGTCGCGCCGTTGAGCCCGATTCGTTTGGTGAGGACGAAACTCCGCGTCCATCCAATGCTCCCCAAAAGTCTAAATCTCAACGTTCGACAAGCTCAACCGCCACTTCCGGTTCGCAAAAAATCAAATTACCGAAATAATGAAGTAAGATACTAACGTGACACTTATTTTTTAAATAACATCAACCACGATAAAAGACTACGCCCAATGCTCTTAGCATGAAATAAAAAACAAATTATCTCTTCGTAATGACCACAAGCAAGCAGCGTTACAAACCCACCACTTGCGAAGCCTACCACGAACAACTTGACGCCAATCATTTCTAACCCATTGTGGGTGTTCTAATCTTCTAATTGTCCAGGATGAAATAGACAAAAGAACACACCGAATAATTGTTTTTTCTTTGAACGACAGACGAGAAACCGTAAAATATTACCACTTCAAAAAAATCCTATGATTGCCAATGTCAAGATGAGAAACTTTCGCTGTTGATACAAGCTCAGCAATGAGAATATTACCAACACAACAATCTAGTCAGTTATTGTTGGTTTTTTGTTTTTTCTTTATCATTTTCTCAATTCTCCTCTTTTTATTGTTTACCGTTGGTTTTAGTAAGGGTACCAAACAATATGTGGTTGTGTATGTTATACTCGATGTGTTCATATTTAGGGTACCACATTAGCAATAGCTAAAGTGGATTGAAGCATGTTGCTGAAGTAGGGGTCGAAGTTTATTTTAAACAATAGTTTAAAAAGCATTTTATTTAATAGTTTGTTTTAGTTTATTTTTTTACATGTTATTGCAAATATGTTGAATAAACGAGACTTGGTATAGGGGTTTGGCATGACATTATTCGGGTAGGGGAGGAGTTGAAGGGTATGGGGTTAGATTTTATTTCATCTTGTATTAGGGTGTTAGGGGACAGGAACAAGATTAGGTTTTGGACGGATAGATGGGTTACCAATCAAAAGTTGTGTGATAGATTTTCTAGGTTGTTTCATTTAGATAGAAGCAAGGATAAAAGTGTTAGCAATAAAGGGAGGTGGATAAATGGGGTGTGGCGTTGGGAATAGGATTGGGTGAGAGATATTAGGGGTAGAGCGTGTAAGGATTTAGATGATCTAATATTGATTTTGCAAAACGTTGTTGTGTCAAATGATTGTAGGGATAGATGGAGATGGATGCTTTTCGAGGATGAAATGTTCAAGACGAGAGAATTAACAAGAATGATCGAGGATAAAATCTTTAATTCGCTTAGTGGATCTCAAGAAACCCTTTAGAATAAATTGGTGCCGAGAAAGATTAATGTTTTCGTGTGGAGAGCAAGGAAAGGAAGAATTCTGGTTAAGGAAGAGCTTGATAAAAGAGGTATAGATTTGGATTCGGTTCTATGCCCTTGCTGTGACAACGCGGTTGAGTCGTTTGCCCATAGCTTGGTTACGTGTGATCTAGCTATGAACATATGGCAGAAGGTCTTCGATTGGTGGAAGATGGGTCCCGTTAATGTGTACTCTATTGAAGAAGTTTTTGTCTCACTTGGAAACTGTAACGTTCCTAACAAGATTTCTCGAGTTTGGCAAGCGGTCATTTGGGCTACCGGATATTACATTTGGAAAGAGAGGAACACTCGTGTGTTTGGCGGCAAAGCTTCAAGCAGTAACAAAATCCTTCAAGACATTCAATTAAAGAGTTTTGAGTGGATCGTGCGAAGATCGAATAACTTCAAAAATATTAATGGGCAATTATGGTTATTCAACCCGCTTATTTCAGGTATCGATTGAAGGTCTTTGCGGGGTGCGAAGGTCTGGGGTGCTCCTGTGAGAGTTGCTATGAGAGTTGCTGATGTTGTTTGAGTTGGTGCGTTGGGGTCTGAGTTGGTGCAGTCTGGATGAGGGACGGTCTGCTGTATATGGGAGCTGGATGTGGAGCTTATGCTGTATTGTTGGTATCATCGTTTCTGTTTCCAGTAGCTAGGTCTTTCCCTCCTTCTTTTATGGGTTGTGGCCTGGGTTTTACTGGCTTGAGATGTTTTGCTACCTGTGATACTGGTGTAAGTTTCCTCCGTTCCCCTGTATGTTGCAAGATAAGTTTCTGCAACTCTGTTTGGTTTCCTTTTCTGAGTATTTTCTGAGTCTTTTTGTTTTGTTTGTTGTTCTTTGTTTCGTTGTGTTGGGAATCTAAACTTGTTAGATTCCCTGATCATTGATTTAAACATAATTAGGCTGTTAGATAGTCCCTTGCATGTGCCTAGGAGGCAGGCAAGTTTCGCAAGACTCACAGAGACCCAAGTCTTTGTGAGCAACCTCAGAGGAGTCCATGTCAGAGACATTGTCAGGGAAGTCGAAGAATTACCTGAAGACATACTCATTGGCTGTGATGGATAACAGCCAAGATGTATCAGGGACTCTGAGGGGTTGAGAGTTAACAGGGGTGACAATACCCTGATAACTCTCAACACACTTTGGACATGCCATTTGTGTGTTTGAGACTATGAAGAAAAAGGAAACTGTTTTGACAACTGTTTCCTTAAAGCATAATGGAAGACTACCAAGAATAGAAGGACATCATGTGACTGATGTGGGAACTTGTAAAAGCTTGTGTAGTCGCCATCAAGTACTGTTTAGGTCAAACTCGTAACACTATAAATAGGATGTGTATCCATGCATTAATGTTTAACACTTTGAGATATTAAGAACATTATTGCATATAACTTAGTGAATCAAATAGCTACAACTGTATTCATAAGTTAGGGTTTATTGTTGTTCAAAGTGTGCACAACACATTGTCATCAAACTGTGTTATCCATAACACTTGTAATTCTTTATTATACAATAATAAGATTACGTTTGAAAAGTAATACCTTGTGTTGATTAAGTTAAGATTAGGGTTTCTTGCATTGATTAGGGACTTTCAATTGGTATCAGAGCGGTGTTTGATATTAAAACCTTCAAGAAACATCGTTCTCGGTTTTATAATCAAGATCCACCATGCCAGAAACTTCTAACCCACCACAATCACCTTCCACAAACCCATCTTCACCAAGACTTAACCCTCCTGCCAATGACGATGATCTACCCCAACTTCTTGACTCAAGAGGTGGATCACACGTCACAAGTGTACCAGTCTTTGATGAAGAAGATTTTGCCAGTTGGAAGAGTCAATTTCTTGTATATCTTGATGGGCTTGAACCTTTTCTTTTAGAAATTTTAGAAAATGGTCCATATATTCCCATGGCGCTTACATCCACTGAAGAAAACCCTCTTCCCAAACCTCTCAAACAATGGACTCCAGCTAATAGGAAATTGGCAAACCAAGATAAACGTCTCAAAAGCATCATAATATCCTGCCTTCCCAAGCATATCATGAAGTCTGTCATTCAGTGTCCCACAGCTAAACAAATGTGGACAGACCTCATTCTTGGCCATGAAGGACCCTCTGAAACAAGAGAGACAAAGATTCAGGCACTCAGACTTCAGTTTAATGCCTTTAAGTCACTTGAAGGTGAAAAGGTTCAGCAAACCTATACTAGGCTGAAGATTCTTCTAAATGACCTAGCTATGAATGATGTCACTATTGGTCAAGCTGAGATCAATGCTACTTTTGTCAACAGCCTTCCAAGAAAGTGGCTGAGCATGAATCAGACTCAGAGAGCTAACAACTCAATCAAAAATGATACCCTTGCTCAGCTCTATGGTAAGTACAATTATGAAGAAGGGCTGATCGATACTATTTACAAATCAGAGACTGAAAGATTTGTAGTCCAAGGAGCATCTTCTAAAGCTTTGATCTCTGCAACACATCCTCATGACAGCGATTCTGATGTTGAAGAAGATACCCGTAGCAACCAAGAGTTCTTGACAGACCTCAATGCAGAGTTCCATGAAAGAGCCTTGCTAGCCAACCAAAGAAGATACTTCAAAAGATCAGGAAGAGTAGGATCAGCTAGTAAACCAACTGACAGGTCAAAAGAAACTTGTTTTGCCTGTGGAAAGCTTGGACATTATCAAAAAGACTGTCCTTCCACCAAGACATCCTCACCCTCTTATCCATCATCTTCATCCAAACCCTACAAGTTCAAACAACATAACAACTCATCTCAATCCAATTCTTCAGACACCGAGAAGAAAGATTACAAAAATAAGTACAAGGCACTTAAAGCTGAGTTAGAACAAATGAACTTGAAGATTGAAGCTCTGTCCAAAAAGAAGGATGGTGAGAAAAAGACAGAGAAAGGGTTGGTTACTGAAACCTATGATTGGAATGATGAGCCACTGACTTCAGATGAAGAAGACACCACCAGAGTCAGGGCTTTTATGGCGATAGCTGAGGATGAACCAGCTGTTGGAAAAGGTGATGCAAGATCAGGACAATGGGTTGACATCACAATGAAAAAGGTACACAGGATTTTATCCATGTCTGATAGTGATGAACGTAAGCATGTCCTTGATTACACCATTGTTGATTTACACTTTGTTGAGGAACAAAGAAAGAACCTACTTGATAAGTTTCACTCTGTTAAATCTGAAATGCTAAATGCTAAGGCTGAATGTGAAACTCTCAGGCGGGTTAATTTAGAGAAAATATCCCTGCAAAATGAAGTAGCTAGATTAACCTTGAAAAACATTCCTTTAAATGATCAAGTCTCTGAATTGAACAAGGTTATTGAAAAATGGCTGTGTGCTAGGTTTACTATTAATGAATTGCTTAGGGATGAAGTGCCTGCTGACTTAAAAAGGGATATATCTGCTAAGAAAAATAAGCTGAGAATTCTCACCAAACCCAAAGACATTGTCTTTAAATCTACAGAGACTATTCATATGTCAGATACCACTTTGACAAATGACCCTGTCTCTAAAGATGTGGCTGAGCTACCACCCTTGCCCAAACTCTCTGGAGTTGAACCCAACAGTTCTTATAGATCTGCTAAGGATGAACTTAGGACAGATATTGAGAATCCTCCAGCTAAAGTTTTTCATGTTCCCGCTAAACAAACTGGCAAACAAGTAGCTTTTAAGCCTGTTACTACTAAAGTTGTGAATAAGGTTGAACCTACCACTGAAGATCGCCTGTTGTCTCTTATGAAAGAAGTAGAACTCTTGAAACAACACATTAAGCCTTCCGCTGAATGCTCTACTTCTCATGAACCTAAGTCAGTCCTAGGTGAACCCAAAGGGGAAAGGTTAATCAAACCTTATTGCAATGTATGTAAAAATTCTCACCATTCGACCTTAGATCATGACAGACACATGGCAGCTAAAAGAGCTCAGACACCCTCTAGGGACAGACCACAGAGTTCCAAAAGGCAACAGGGAAATTACAAACCTTATCCTCCCTGTAAATTTTGTGGGTTCACAGACCATCACTCAGACGAGTGTGGTGACTTCCCTGGGTGTGATATCTGTGGGAGTTCTAACCATGAAACAATGAACTGTCCATCCCAACGCCAAAAGTTTTTCAGGAACACAAGTGTTGCTAATAAGCAATTCAGGGAACCCACTGGAAAGTGGGTTCACCATAGGAACTAATCTGTTTCTATGTATCTGTGCAGAAATATCTCAAGGAATCGGTATGGTATCTAGATAGTGGCTGTTCTAGACACATGACAGGGATTCAACAATACCTGCACGGATACTCAAAGGAGCCAGGTCCTAAAGTGGTGTTTGGAGATAACTCTTCAGGTGACACAGAAGGATATGGCTCAGTGAACTGCAATGGGATTACATTTACCAGGATTGCATATGTGAATGGTCTTAAACACAATCTTATTAGCATCAGCCAATTGTGTGATGCTGACTATAAGGTTTTGTTTACTAAGACTCAGGGAACCATATTCAACAAAAACAATGATGTTGTTCTGATTGCACCTAGAAGGAGAGATGTTTATGTTATCAACATGGCTGTGTGCTCTGAAGACAGCTCAAATTGTTTTCTTGCTAAAGCCTCTGAAAGTGTCAATTGGTTGTGGCACAAAAGACTGTCTCATCTCAACTTCAAGAACATCAATAAGATAGCCACTCAAAACTTGGTTGCTGGTCTACCTTCAGTAATGTTTTCCAAAGACAAAATTTGTCCTGCCTGTGTCAAAGGAAAGCATCACAGGTCTTCATTCAAGACTAGGCAATCATTCTCTATTGACAAGTGCTTACATCTCCTTCACATGGATTTGTTTGGGCCTGTCAAACCTCAGACCATTAATCACAACAAATACACCTTGGTCATAGTTGATGAATTTTCAAGATACACATGGGTGTTCTTCCTCAGAAGGAAAAGTGAAGCAGCTGAAACCATCATGTCCTTCATCAGACAGGTTGAAAATATGAATGATGTTAGAGTCAAAGCTCTAAGAAGTGATAATGGTACTGAATTCAAGAATCATCAACTTGAATCTTTTTGTGATGAAAAAGGGATTTCACAGAACTTCTCTTCAGCTGGCACCCCTGAATAAAATGGTGTGGCTGAAAGAAGAAACAGGACTCTGATTGAAGCAGCAAGAACCATGTTAAATGGTGCAGCCTTACCAAAGCAATTTTGGGGAGAAGCTGTTCACACTGCTTGCTACACACAAAACAGATCAATCATTGTCAAAAGACATGGTAAAACCACCTATGATGTTTTCAGAAAAAGATCTCCAAACGTCAGCTATTTTCATGTGTTTGGGTGTCCTGTGTTTATTTATAACTACAGGGATAAACTTGGAAAGTTTGATGAAAAAGCTGATGATGGTTTCTTTTTGGGATACTCCAACAACCAAAGCCTTCAGAGTATTCAACATCAGAAGACAAGAAGTAGAAGAAACATTCCATGTTAGATTCAATGAAGATGATGAAGTCATACAGAGAACAGGAACAGAGGGTGATGAAATAGATTTTAATGAAAATATATCCTTCCCAAGTGATGAGTTCACAGAACCCAGACCTACCGGTCATCATCACTCCAACACTCTCACCCCTTATGTCCCTACCTTTGACCCTCTGTCTACTCACAACATAGAAGTTTCTACCTATCAGGAACTTGTTGAAGAAGAACCTCAAATCTCTGATAGTCCTTCTCAGACTATTGTTGACTCACCAATTCTTCAAATCCCTGAAAACTCTCCTACTGATAATGAAGTAGCACCTCTTGATATGGCTGAAGAAGACTCTGACACTGAAGTAGTCTTTGAAGAAAGCCCTCCTAGTCAGCAGGATGAAACTCAAATTGTACCAGTTGTGCCCACAAGTGTTCTTGTCCTTGAGTCCCCAACTCCTCAAAATAAATGGTCAAGAGATCAACACATTCTTCTTGTCAATATTATTGGGGATCCAAATGCAGGGGTCACAACTAGACAGCGAATCCAAGACTCAGAGTCAGCCTCAGCAAATGAATGTCTCTTTGCTGAATTTCTCTCACAAATTGAACCTAAAAGAGTAGCTGAGGCTCTGGTAGAAGAAGGATGGGTAGCTGCTATTCAAGAAGAAATCAATCAGTTCAAAAGAAACAAAGTATGGACACTAGTGCCAGCTCCACCTGGAAAGAATATCACAGGCACTAGATGGATCTATAGAAATAAGATGGATGAAATTGGGAACATCATCAGGAACAAGGCCAGACTGGTAGCACAGGGGTTCTCTCAGACTGAAGGAATTGATTATGATGAAACTTTTGCACCTGTTGCTAGACTTGAAGCCATCAGAATCTTCTTTGCTTATGCTGCCTATATGAACATCACTGTGTATCAGATGGATGTTAAGAGTGCTTTCCTCAATGGTGATTTGGCTGAGGAAGTGTATGTTGCACAACCTGAAGGATTTGAGAACAGCGAGTTTCCCAACCATGTGTACAGACTTCACAAGGCTATGTATGGTCTGAAACAAGCTCCAAGAGCATGGTATGAAACTCTTTCAAATTTCTTAACTGAAAATAAATTTGTCAGGGGTTCTATTGATAAAACACTCTTTACCTTCAAGGACAAGAGTGATTTCATCATTGTGCAGATTTATGTGGATGATATCATCTTTGGGTCAACAAATGTCAATCTTAGTAAACGTTTTCTAAATTAATGACCAAGAAATATGAGATGAGTATGATGGGTGAATTAACTTACTTTTTGGGCTTTCAAATTAAACAATGTCCTAAGGGAATTTCAATTTGTCAAGAAAAGTACGTTAAGGATTTACTTAAAAAATATGACTTAGCTGATTGTGCATCAGTGAAATGCCCCATGCTTCCACCCAACAACTTGGGCCCTGATGAGTCAGGGGTCTCTGTCAATGATACTTTATATAGAGGCATGATTGGGTCACTCATGTATCTAACAACTAGTCGTCCAGATATCCAATTCTCCACATGTCTCTGTGCAAGGTACCAAGCTAACCCAAAAGAATCCCATCTAGTGGCTGTTAAGAGAATTTTCAGGTATCTCAAAGGAACACCATCCCTAGGACTATGGTATCCAAAGGAATCAGGCTTTGATCTCAAGGCCTATTCAGATTCAGACTATGCTGGATGCTGTATTGACAGGAAAAGCACTTCAGGCAGCTGTCAAATCCTAGGAGGAAAATTGGTTGGATGGAGTGCTAAGAAGCAAAACTCTGTGGCTATGTCTTCAGCTGAAGCAGAATATGTCGCTGCAGCCAGCTGTTGTGCTCAGGTGCTCTGGATGAAAAGTCAACTGGCTGACTATGAAATCTTGTATGACAAAGTGCCAATCTTTTGTGACAACACCAACGCCATTGCCATATCCAACAACCCTGTTCTTCACTCTCGTACCAAACACATTGATATCAGGTATCATTTTATCAGGGATCATATAATGAAGGGAGATATTGAGCTGCATTTTGTTCCCACAGAGCTGCAACTAGCTGATATTTTTACAAAGCCTTTGGCTGAACCTTCGTTCAACAGACTAGTTGCTGAGCTAGGGATGCTCAATATCTCAAAGCCTGTGGCTTGATATTAAATGTGTTCATTAAATGATTGATTCTATATTAAATGTTTTTCACATGAAACTAGGTAGTTACTTTCCAAGTAAATGCAAAAAACATTCTCAAATATTTAATCATTTATTTTTCGGATAACGAGGAGACAAACTATTTTGAAAGGTCAAGGGGACCCACTTGAGCAATTATTTTTGCACCTTGCATTTAATACGGTTGAATAACTGTTCACTTAGTTTGAATATATATTGTCTCCTTTCTCTTCTCACCCACCACCATTCTCTTTTCTCAAATCTACTTCTCTCTCTAAGTTCTTCTCTCTCTTAACCTATCCGCAATTTTCGCATACCTTCAACCTCAAATCCATGGCGTTTTCAGTTCCTAAAGCTTCAAATGTTAACTTCGAGATCAACGAGAGCATCCTCGCCTCTAACAACGCCATTGGATGGATTAAGGCACCAAATAGCACCTATTCGGATCTGGTCAATTTCATGCAGAATTGTGACCTAAGTGAAGCCTTCACCAAATCCCCATCCACCTTTTACCAAGAATACCTTAGGGAATTCTGGTATTCTGCTGAAGTGGTAGAAGACACCATAACATTTAGCCTTTTATGCAATGAACACCCTTTTGCCTTCTCCCTTAAAGAATTCTCAAGTGTGGCCGGATTGAAGCATGGAGATGAATGCCTGAAGGTAATTGATAAAAAGGCTGTCAAAGAAGCCCTGGCCACACTCAACCCTTGCCATGACGTTAACCTTGCCCTTACACCAGCTGAGGTCCTCGCTAAATCTCCTCTGATGATTAAGTATTTTACTCCCATGTGGCGTGTCCTCTTCACCCACATTGTTAAATCCCTGGGAGGAATGCAGGGATCACAGGATCAGATGTCTTTCAACCATCAGGCTATTGCTTATGGATTAATCTGGGGAGCTGATGTTGACGTTGGAAGCATTCTCTTCTCCAATCTTGTAGAACAACTGAAGGGAAGGAATCAGGTCAGGGAAAAGAATATCTGCTATGTGCGCTTCCTGTCTCTGATCTTTAAAAGCCTGTTGGGAGATAACTACCACAACAAGGCCTTGACTGCTCTTAAGCCCTACCACATCACAAGCGCCATCTACAAGGAAATAGGAGCTGAAGATGTCCCTGTCACCGCCCATATGATGAATGTGGCCAACCAATTACCAAACGCTGAGAAGCCCTTGCTCCCTTCCTCTGAGAAGGTGAATACTTCTAGTGTTGCTGGCAAGTCTATGTCTTTGACCTCTGGGCAGCACACTACTAAGTCCAAGGCTTCATCTGGCCAACGGCCTAAGAAGAAGAAAATCCCCTCTTCTTCCCACTCCAAAGCTGTTTCTAAGGCCAAGGGAAAGAAGACTGACACCTCCTCTGGTCCAGATACTCATGTGGATTCAGATTCATTGGCTGACAAACAACAGGAGTCTAGTGTCTCAAAGTCAGCTGAGACGACAGGAAACCAGCCTGATCAAGCTGATATCTCACAGGTAATCAGTGTACATTTTTAGAGATTCACAAGCAGCCACTCTCATTTGTCTGTAGGAGAGAGTGGTGAAGTTAGGTTAATCCTCGACCCATAGAAGTCTGTTAATACACTTAGAATCCTTTAAGACTTCTGTACACCCTGTCTTTGCACCAGGGAATGATTCATTTGTGTTTATAAAGCACCCCGATGACCCTGCAGCCTCTAGACAGTATTCAGGCTAACAACAACATGATTACACTAATGTCTCAACCTTGATCAGCTGTACTTCACACAGCCTCTTGGTTCCCTCCTTAAAAGAGTCCCAAAGGATTTATCCTTTCAGGGGGAGCTGAATCATCACCCTCAGCTTTCCTAGGGGCAGCGTAACAGGCGACCTTTAACCACATATGTTTCACTCTTAAAAGAGTCCCAAAGGTTTTAACCTTTTGGGGGGGCTGAATAATCACACTCATCTTTCCTAGGGGCAGCGACTGGTGATCTATAAACAGCATATGTCTCACAATCAAAAGAGTCCCAAAGGTTTTAACCTTTTGGGGGGGCTGAATACTCACACTCAGCTTTCCTAGGGGCAGCGAATGGCGATCATTAACCTTATTTTTTTCACACTTAAAAGAATCCCAAGGATTTATCCTTTGGAGTGGCTGAGTAATCACCCTCAGCCTCTCTGGGACAGCGAAATGGCGACCATTCCCCTTATATTTTTCCCTGTTACTAATTAAAACAAATTTGCAGGCTAAAGTTGTACAGCCAGTCATCGAGTCTCAGGTACAACAAGAAAAGGAGGCTGATACACTGACTCATAACAAACCCAATGATGAAGGGACCTTGTTAAATGCTGATGAAGAAATGCTATCATTGGAAGATTATGTATCTGATATTGAGTCCATGCTTGAGGATGAATTCCCTGAAGGGATGTTCGATGAAGAGGATGAAGAAGATGAGGAAGACCAACTGTCTGTCTCTCCTCCAAAAGAAATAGCTGTGTCTACACCAGCTGGTGATAAGACTTCTCCTCCCAAGGATGCTGTTGATACTCCCAACTCTGCTACATCCACAACAACAGTTTTCCAATCTCCAGCCTATGATCCAACAGTGGAGTTTCTCTTGTTTGATCATCCTGCCCAGACGAACTTTGATATTCTACCAAGGGGGGATGACTATGCTCAGCAAAGCCTCTATATCAAGAATCTTCAGCCTGTTCATCATCAATCAGATATTGAGCGTTTATCAAGGAAGCTGGATGTGATCAAGTCTGAAATGCACAACTTCACTGTGACATTTCCAGGCATCATCAAAAAGGCTGTGACTGAGCCGGTCACTGAGCCAATTCAGGATGGTGCAAGAAGAGGTGTAGCCCAAGGACTCAGTCACCTGTCAACAAGAATAAAAGATGCCATTGACTCAGCAGTCCCTGCTATGTTCCATGAACATGAACTCACCATGCACAGGCAATTTAATGCTGTTCGCACCAGGCAATACCGCCATGCTAACTTCATTGTCAGGCGTGTTCAGGCCAATACAAATGCAAATGGCAACCTCCTGCTGAAGATTGCCAGGGCTTCAAGAAAAAGACAACGTGCTATGGCTGCCTCTGTGGAACAGATTGCAAGATGTTTTCAAGCACGTTCATCCAAACATCTGCGACGTCAGGATAAACGTGAGGGGGAGAAAAATACAACACTCAGTCTTGCATCTGCTGAACAAGGCTCATCCTCAGCTAACCCCACCATCACACCTGTTCCTCTCCAAGTCATCACACCTATTGTAATACCTGATGATGAGGATAATACTCAGGGGGAGCAACAAACTCAAGATGGAGCTGACTCATCAAAGTCTCTGGTTTTGGTTAACACCAGCAAGCCTGAGGATGATGATGAACCAGCTGCCAAGAAATTAAAATTCTCTGTTAGCTCTCTCCCCAAAGCTATTCAAACTCAGGCTCAGACAGCATTTATCAAAAGAGCTGATGTTTTGAAAAACATAAGTGTGGAGTCCTCTGTCTCGAAGAAAGGAAATGAGATAGTTTTGGTTGACACACATACCAAACTTAAGAAGATAGCTGCGATGCTAGAGACAGGAGGATCCACCACAGACCTTTCCTAATTCTCAACCTTTACACCTTCCGATGAGATTCCTTTGACCCCTGAAGAAATAGAGCAACAGGCTGAAGAATTCAAAATATTAAATGAACTCAAGACAACCAAAGAATTGAATGAAGCTACTCTGAGGAAGATGACACCACCTGAAAGGGAAAAACAAAAACAAAGGTTGAGGGAAATGGAAGCAAAACGCGCTGAGGCTTTAAGGAAAGTCAAAGCTGACTATGATGCCTGCGTGAACAACAGATATGCTTCTGGGAAGATAACCAAGTTCAAATACACAATTCATAAATCCACTAACACCCCAAGGATGATCCTATGTAGGGATAACCAACCAGGGAATATGGATGTGTTTGACAACTTCAGGTTAAAGACACTTGGGTTATCAGAGTGCTTCGAACTTGAAGCCTTAGCTGCCAAAAAGACTGGACAGGCTAATTTTCTTCTGCTTAAGACTCTTAAGGCCAAGTTTAACTGGATCAAGGAAACAGCTGCCAAACTTAAGATTGATCCCCCACCACAGCTTTTTGAACAAGAACCCCCAAAGACTGGCAACAAAAGGAGAAGAATTTCACAAATTGTTAATGAAACTTTTGTTACTGAAGATGTTCATGTGGATGGCATGCACAGGGATTTGATCCTCCCCAATGGTATTGTTGGCCCTGTTGATGGTCAGACATACACAGAGCCTGAAAGAGGAATGGCATTCATGAACAGGGCTTGCCAGTATGCTTTTCAAAGGGAAGATGAGTTGTGCTTAGCTTCAACTATTCAGCTACTCTGTCACAAGAAGTCTCTCAAGATCAACACTGAGTATTCCAAGAAGTTTGCAAAGACTTTGCAGGATGAAATTGATAACAGATTGGACTTGGCTGAAGCTGAAGAAAGAATTAAAAATGATGACTATTGAAGATGTTCACAGCCCTTTTTACCTTCATCTTTTATTTTGCTTATGTAATGCACTTGTAATTTTCTTTAAGTTTTAATAAAATCATGAGGTATGTTTGTTTAGATCTGTTATGTGTAAGAAGAAGCTGTTAAACTCACTTACCTTAACTTAGTTAGATCTAGCATTATTTATGTTTAAATAGGGGGAGATTGTTGGGAATCTAAACTTGTTAGATTCCCTGATCATTGATTTAAACATAATTAGGCTGTTAGATAGTCCCTTGCCTGTGCCTAGGAGGCAGGCAAGTTTCGCAAGACTCACAGAGACCCAAGTCTCTGTGAGCAACCTCAGAGGAGTCCATGTCAGAGACATTGTCAGGGAAGTCGAAGAATTACCTGAAGACATACTCATTGGCTGTGATGGATAACAGCCAAGATGTATCAGGGACTCTGAGGGGTTGAGAGTTAACAGGGGTGGTAATACCCTGATAACTCTCAACACACTTTGGACATGCCATTTTTGTGTTCGAGACTATGAAGAAAAAGGAAACTGTTTTGACAACTGTTTCCTTAAAGCATAATGGAAGACTATCAAGAATAGAAGGACATCATGTGACTGATGTGGGAACTTGTAAAAGCTTGTGTAGTCGCCATCAAGTACTGTTTAGGTCAAACTCGTAACACTATAAATAGGATGTGTATCCATGCATTAATGTTTAACACTTTGAGATATTAAGAACATTATTGCATATAACTTAGTGAATCAAACAGCTACGACTGTATTCATAAGTTAGGGTTTATTGTTGTTCAAAGTGTGCACAACACATTGTCATCAAACTGTGTTATCCATAACACTTGTAATTCTTTATTATACAATAATAAGATTACGTTTGAAAAGTAATACCTTGTGTTGATTAAGTTAAGATTAGGGTTTCTTGCATTGATTAGGGACTTTCACGTTGGTCCCTTCTCTTGTAAACCTTCTTGTTTATAGGAGTGTGGGTGCTTCGTTTGTATTGGATTTTACAATATATTTTTAAAAACAATAAGCTCTCGCAAGCATGCGTCCCAAACATACCTTTAGTTGAATCTTGTGTTTTCTATGAACAAGTTTTTTTTACATGACGGGAAAAAATTAATTCCCTTGTTGGCATGAATGTTCATATGCGCTGAGTTTGAGTTATTTATAAAAATAGTCGTTTTAAAATTAATCGATTCATAATGTTAAGTCAAAAACTTATGCAATCGAAAAAACCCATGTCTTTAATAATACTAATAGAAAACTTAATCTAACAATTGGATCACCGATCCGCAAAGACTTGTACAATCACCATTACATGTAACTTGACTGAATTTACATGTTCCTTTTTGTGACGGATATGGTTATTTTGATCATTTATGAACCAATTCTTGGTCATTGCGCAAGATTTTGACAATTATGGTCATTACCACATAAAGTGTGACAAGTGTCTAAAATTAAATGATCAACCGACGGTGCTCAACCATCAAATACTCAACTTTGCACTGTGGTTGATCACGTGGTGGGTTGAGCGCGTCAGTTGATCACTTGGCATATGACACATGACAATGATATAGTGGAGTTGAGTAGTTGTACATTTGTGTATAACTAAATTGTTACAGTCTTACACCATGACCAATTTAGGTCATGATATCACTGAACTTGCTTTAATTTTCATATCACTTTCGAGACAAGTCATGCTTTTTGAATTTACTAAAACAATTTCTCGTATGTGTATAACTAAAAATATAATTTAAAGAGAAAGAGGGTAGCATATATGAGAGAATAATCTTAATAAACAAAACACAGATCACAATAAACTCAGTATCCACTAACGATGAGAAAAAGCACAAGCACGTTGTTGTTCACTTCATGCGTGACAGATCCAGGTTTAGCACTAATTACCATGCATGACCTATACATAGCCTATAGTCACATACCACAGTTGCATGCGTACATTGGTGCAGGTACAACCTATGCACAATAATCTATGCGACATAAACGCATTGTTAATAGCCAAAATTTCTCTAATCACCTATTAAATCTTTCAACTTTTTATTCAAAATTAAGAAAATGATATATCTCTATAAATTTCTTCAAGTGTTATAATTATATGCGTAGTAGGATTAGTAGACATTTTAGTAAAACGATTTAAGGATGATCGCTAAACTAGCGGAAACGAATTGCTTTTTGGAAGTTAGAAACTATTGTTTTTATTACAGATAATTTTAAAAGTTTTCTAATCACGAATATAAGTCACTCACTAATTGAATAGTAGTATAATTTACAAGTCATTTTAATATAGGTGCATATTTTCTAAATTTATATATAAAAAATATTAAAATGGAATTATTCTCCAACGAAGCTAACTAACTCTTTTAATGGCTTCATCTTTAAGGTTGGTTTAGTTGATACTCACATTTATTTTTATTTTTAGAACTGTAATTTTTTATACTCACACTAATTATCTTACAAATTTTATCTCCCTTGTCTCCATCGAGACTTGAACCTACAACCTTTAGGTTAGAGGGTCACTCATATACCGATGGGCCAAGAGACGTTTGGTAGTTGATACTCACATTTAGTTGTAGATTTTTCAAAAAAGTTCGATAGAATAAGGCAAAGTAAGCTCGACAAAATTTTCGATTCATATGACTTCTTTAACGTCTAGAAGGACATGCCAGTTTTGGTTCTATGTCGAAGTGTCGAACCTAAGTTGCACGGGGACAAAAAAGGGGACGGGATCGGGTACAGAGACGGGCACGAGCACGGGTAGTAAGAAACAAAATTTTCCTAAAATTCATGAAACGGGTACAGCAGAGAAACATCTATATATCTTTATAATATTTTTACACGACAATCATTTTCATATCAGTTTTTCATTAATAAATAAATTTTTACAGTATCAAAAATTAACTTTGGATTACAATTTCAAATACAACATTTAAAATGATATTTTAAAGATTGTGGCACTTAAAACGATAAACATTTATACAATTTCAAATACAATTGAAATACCTGTACAACATGTTTTGAAAAAAAAATAAAAAATCTTGATACAACAATTTCAAATTACACATGCTAGTAAAACTTTTGAAAAAGTAAAACACACAAAGCTTTCTCTATACTTAGAGCAGGGGGAGTGGTAGCTACTAGGAGGGCTGGTAGTCTTTTGACGCTAGATCTTCATTGGCGCACCACTCCTGGCCGTCATCCTGGTTCACGCCAAACTTAACAGCCAGCGTCAAGGGTTTAAATTTTTTTTTAATTTTTTTTTTGTTTAAAAAAGTATTCGTTGGGAAGGGGCTAAAATGCAAAAAAAAAGTATCCATTTTGAAAATGGCACCCCCAAAACTAGCCGTTTAAGGGGCTAAAATGAAAAAAAAAATTCAAAAATTTAAAAAATATCTATTTTCTTTATAAATACTACATTTTCACAGACAATTGTCACACACACTTCCAGAAATCAAAAATGGCATGTTCTTTCCCACACAACAACGATGACGAGATTAAGGATATGATTCAGATACAAATAACTCATCAACAACGTCGTTACGATAAGCATACGTGGTTAGCTGAAGATTTCGAAACCGCGTCCGAAGAAAATTCGAAATTACGCACATCATGTGCCAAATGCACTGATCTTTCGGCAGAGAAACGTCATTTAATCGACATGATCTAAGTACTCAATCTGATGTCGATTTCAGCATTCAAAGATCTTTGTTTAGAAAGTCGATAAAACTAGAAGCTAGAATTGAAAAAAATACTGAATGGCTAAATAAGTTGGGTTCTTCATCCCAAACTCATATCGGTTATTCGTCACAACAGCACCGAAGCCGAAATGAGTCTCCCGATCTACCATTTCCAATTCCAAATGACTCAGATGGCTTACATACTGATAAAGAGGTGTATCAACTATACCTAGATCAAAAAGTATTGAGACAACAAGATGAAGAAGAAGAAAGGGAATGATAGATGTGAAAACACCCATCCTTTTACCACTTATTTCTTGCTAAAACAAGACCAAAACGCGTATTTAATGTCATTTGTTTGGAATTATGCGTGGTTTGTGTGTTTGTTGTGTTTTCAGAGCCAACCGGATAAATATTGAAGAAAACATGGGATTACACGGGTTTTATAGAGGAAAAAGATGAAAAGACGAAGTCTATAGTCCAAGAGATGCAAAAGATTTGAAGTCAATGGGCCTATTTGAAGATTTATCGAAGAATAGGACCTAAGATGGAAGATTTACACATGTCGAAGAAACTCAAATCTATTAAATGAAGAAATTAAAAGACGAGTTGAATTTATTCGTCGACAAATCCCGAATCGAAATCGAAAACATCAACTTTTCTGAAAAGACGAGAAGACAAAAAGAAAGGGAGAAAGCCCACTCACCAACCAAGGGAGAAGCCTATAAATACTCCTCCCATTCACAAATTTCCACTAGTCTCTTTCTGTTACATTTTTCTCCGAGTTCTTAGGAAGAACCATCTCCCTTAAAGAGTGGTTTTCATTTTTCTTTGATTTCTTCTTGAATCTTGTAAGTTTAATCTTTTCATTTTGTTTGTTGAATCTTAAATCATTAATACAAGTTTACTTTTAATCTTTTCATCATCTTGTTCTTCATCTCTTGGTGATTCAAAGTTCTTAAGTTTTATTTTATTGGTTTGATCATAAAAAGTAAGTGGGTTTTGTGTTTTTGTTGTTTTGGATTGATGTTTACTATGAGTAAATGGTTAGTGGTTAAATTGGTTTAAGTTTTGGTTAAAAACTTGTTGATACTTGTGTTAAATTCGTGTTTCAGAATCCCCTGTTCTTCGCATTATTTTTACTGTGTTCGCCCAGTTTTATTCCGGATAGAGGTTCTTTGATTGTGTTGGTTCGGAATATCGATTATTCCGGATCAAGGTGTGATTTTGTTATTTATTCGGAATACCCAAATATTCCGGGTAGACTACTATTCCGCATAGGGTTATTATTCCTCATAGGGCAATTATTCCGCATAGCTTGTTAATCCGCATAGCATAATATTCCGCATGGCCATGATTATTCCGAATAGCACAAATGTTCCGGATAGACTAGAACTGTTGGAAATACGTTTTCCCAAAGAAAGTCTCGGTCACATCATTATTAGCATAGATCACGAGCTATAGAATATTTAGAACTTTGTAACTTGGAGCGACCTCCCTTAGGGGGAGATTGTTGGAAATACGTTTTACGTATTTATGAAGGATCGGTCGCTCCAACGATATATTATTGTATTAGGCTCGTGATCCAGTTTGTAGTAAATATAGTCCATATAGCCCACATGTAGGGTGGGCTATATATACCCCTCCTAGCATGTTAGGAGGGGTGGTTCTTCCCATTTTTCAAACTTTTCATTTAATCAAATAACACTTTCTCTCTCTACTTTTCTTTTCTCTCCTTTCTCTCTCTATACCTCATCTCCTTCTTCCCCATCTCCACCATCAAATCCTTAGATCAATCCATCTATTACCAAATCCTTAGATATCGTAGACCTTCAATTGGTATCAAGAGCCATGGTTAAATCTTAGGATTTGTATTTTTTTATCTATTGATTTTCTTTTTATATTTTTTATTTGTTATTTTATTTTATTTTTTCTTTTGAATCCTTTCGTCTAATTTTTTTTCTCTTTGTTCCAAATCTGTCCAATCAGTGTTTTCTTTTTAAATAATCAGTTTTTTTATATCATCCGTTTTGTCTCAGTTTTAGATCAGTTTTTAGTTTTTTTTAATCATTTTTTTTTAATCAGTAATTTTTTTTAATCAGTTTCTTTTCTTCTTTTTCTTATCAGTCCAAAGTCTCAGGTTTTTGGTCAAATCAGTCCAATAATCCTTCTCTCATCAATTTGTCCAAACATATCCAAAGTTATCAGTTCTCGGATCAGATTTCCGTCTTTCCGCATAGACTTTCCGAATAGGACTTTTCCGAATAGGACTTTTCCGAATAGGACTTTTCCGAATAGGACTTTTCCGAATAGGACTTTTCCGTATAGGATTTTTCCGAATAGGATTTTTTTTCAAATAGGACTTTTTCCGAATAGACTTTTCTAACAACACGACTCGACATCACATTCAAGAAAACAACGACACCCTCTCGACTCTCCCACCTTCGAAAACTTTCACTCGACATCAAAACAAAATCACCTCTCGACTCTCATCTCTCGGACACCCCTCACTCTCTCCCTCGAACCAAACAAACAACATCTAGACTCTCGACATCTACACCTACACTCAAAACCAAAAACCTCACAGCCTCACCCTCATCACCTTAACACATCAAACCAACAACAGAAGACTCTATTTTTTTTAAAACTGACTCGATCTCACAACTCACCCACAATCTCAAGACACACCCACGACTCAACTCCCAACTCATACAAACACTCAAAAACTCAGACTCACCATAGAACCTGAACACCCTGACCATCGACAACACTCTCGACTCCCCCTCGAACCCCTCACTCACATCAACCTCACCCTCGACCCTTAACCATTTAACATAGACCCGACATCACCAACCCTCCACAACAATTCAAACCCTCGACAAAACCCACACTTTCAATCGCACTCGACTCCCTAACCAACCAGAAAGACACGACAGATGAAGAGAAAGGTTGTGATTCGACAATAAAAGTAAACCTACCCGAGACCTCAAATTAGAGATCTTGAAGACGTTATTGTATCACGGTGGAGTATAGATTGGTAAACAGAAAAGAGAGGCGAGTTTTTGGAGATGAGATTCGTTTGAGAAGAAGATAATCAAGGGGCGGAGTGAACAAAGTGATATCAGGAGGCTGTGTGTGTGTTTTCAATGTTGAGGAGAGAGAGAGTTAAAAGAATCCGGTTTTTGAGATAAATATTTTATGTGTTTTGAGAAGTGTTATTAATTAGGGGCGGAGTTTACAAAGTTTGAGTGGGATACACGTGTATACACGTTTTCTGGCTCAAGGATGGCCACGAAACTCTGTTTTAAATAACAATATTTTTCTTTAAATAGATAATCAAAATTTTATATTTTTTAGTTTTAATATCAAATTTAACATATCAATTTTTACGGATCTTTAAATTTTCATATTTAAATATCCTAAGTTTAAATTTTCAAATTTTAATCCACGAAAATTTTTTAGTTTAAATTTCAAATTTTTCAAATTTTAAATTAAGTTAATTTTTTATATTAATTTTTTGGCAAATCGTGTTGAGGCGGGTATTTAAAAAAAAAAAAATTATTAACGTGGAAAAATATTTGACGGGTTCAAAGTTTTTGTGGTTGGATTTGAAGACAAAGTGACAAGTCACCGTGACGGGATTTATTTTTAGCGACTACGGATTTTTGATCGGGTTTATTTCATAATCGTTTGAGCCAACAACAATTTTTGAGCCGAGTCAAATTGTAAAAACCCGACAACAACAACATCAACATCATTTTTTATCTTTCCTCGATTATCAATGGATTCTTTGAATTCGACTTTTCAAGAGGGAAAATTGCATATATTGCAAGATGATCCAAGAAGCAGCCACAAGAGAATAGAATCAGGAGGAAAACGGGAACCAAGTAGCATGTCAGGTACATATAATATTCTTCATATGTTGTCTGAAATGAATGCGCTAATTAACAATCCTGCTAATAGTTTTACGACTGCTTCATTAACCAATTCTGTGTCTAGGACTGAAGAGCTTGAAACCATTTTAGCTCAGCAATCCAAAGAGCTTGAGGATGCCAAAATTGAATTTTCAAAGAAAACGGAGAAATATGAAACATATTTTGAAAAACTTGAAAAGTCAAACGTTGTTCTTGAACAAAAATTGGATCAAATAGTTCTAGATTCCAAAGCTGAAAAGGATAATCTTTTGAAACAAATTAAGTTGCTTGAATCTAAGTTGGCATCCCAAGATGAATTTCTCAAAGAAAATGAGACATTAAAGGCTCAAGTACAAGAAAAGGTCTTTGCTATAGCCGCGTTGAAAAATGAATTAAGGAAAAATAGAGGACCTAGTGTGGACACTAAGCTTGAAAAACCATCAATCTTGGGAAAACCGCCCACAAATCAGTTCGCCAGACAACCGATTGTCAGACAACCTACTGCATTTAGATCCGAGCGACCACAATCCTCGAGACCGTGGTTTGCGTCCCAAGTTGATTTGGTTCATCTTTCTAGACCAGTCACTCCAACAACTAGGCCCTATGTGATCACTCCAGCTTTAGCAAGACCAAATCATATGATTGCCTCTAGTTTCCCTAAAAATACCAAGACCACGTCTAGAACTAGTTCAAATGACGTTTGCCATAAATCTGGTCTTAGGGAAGCTAAGCAAAAGACACATGTAAGAGATAGCAATGTCAAACCTAATCAGATGCCTTCTAGATTACCCAACACTGCTAACCGTAGCATGCCATCTTCTAGGAGCATCGATCAATCATCTAGGAATTATTCAGACATTAAATATGCTACTTGTAAAACATGTAGAAAATGTGTCTTTACGGCAAATCATGATGCTTGTGTCAAGAAATTACTTGATGAGGTGAACTCCCGTGCTAGAATTAAGTCCCAGTGGATAGCTAAAATCAAACCCTTTGGTAAAGTTTGGCGCCCCACTGGTAGAAATTTCACTCTTGTAGGAAACGAATGCCCTTTAACTAGGATAGTCTCCGATTCTACTAAGTCTACTAGGGAGGAAACTGATAAAGATGATACTTCACTTAAGCCTAAACTTAAGGTTTTCTATAAAAGGAAACGTTTGCCAACTAAGACAAGTGAATCATCCCCTCAGGCCACCTCTGACACAAGAAAAGAAAACCGTGAACCCCCACGTGCTTCTAAAATAGATATCTCTAACCCATGCAAAAGTATACAAACTCCTAATGAGAATGCAGGTACCAAAGTTGATGTTCCACAAGAACGAAGCGGTCTAATCATTGTATACCGTTCAACTAAGGACACTCTCAGAGTTTGGTTGCTGAAGAAGTAGATATCAGAGAAACTAGTATCTCAGGGGATTCATGGTTAAAGCTTACACAGGACTTACAGTCACATAACAGACTGTAACTCGCTCTCAAAAGACAGGAAAGTTCATCCCGATGATGACTTATCCTTACAACGAGAAATTAATTTTTCTCGGACACGAGCTTATATTAAAACTATTCAAAGGTTTTAAGCTCGTGTATAGGATTTATAGTCACATCACAGACTATAACTCGCTCATCAAAGAAAGGAAAGTTTATCGCCGATGATAAACTGATCCTAAAAACGAGAAATTCATTTTTCTCGGGCATGAGCTTATATAAAAAACATTCCAAGTTTTTGAGCTCATGCACTATGACTTACAGTTAAATGTCAGACTGTAACTCGAACTTAAAATAAAGGAAAGTTTATATTTTATGATAACTTATCCTCTTAACGAGAAATTCACCTTTCTCGGTCATGAGCTTGTATTAAAACATTCGAAGTTTTAAGCTCAGAAAGGAAAGTGTATTTTTTAAATAAGAGAACTTTTCCTTGTAACGAGAAATTAACCTTTCTCGGTCATGAGCTTTCCGTTAAAACAGTCAAAGTTTTCAAGCTCATGAACACGACTTCTAAGTAAATGTCAGCTTAGGACTCGTCCTTCAGATAAAAGGAAAGTTTATCGCCGATGGTAACTTATCCTTAACAACGGGAAGTTTACAACTTCTCGGACTTAAGCTCGCTTTTAAGATATTCAACATCTTAAGCTCAAGTAATTGGTTTTCAAAACTTTGAACACAATTTTTCAAGAATTTTTCAAAAGGTTTTTCTAAATCTTTCAAAATTGTGTGTTCAAAAACGTTTTGATAAAAAGAGCATGTCTTCTGGAATCGATAATATTTACGAACCTAGAAATGTCATTCAATAATGACACGGGGTTGTAAATAAAGTTCGAGCAGAAGTTTAAAAGATTTAAAACATCCTCCATATGGTTTGCTATTATTTCCGATAGTAACCCGCTTTTCACTTTGAAGTCAAGCATTTCACCGGAAAGCTTTGACTTCAAAATCCGAAGTTATCAACTCCACAATCCAAAGTTCGTTGCAATTGATATCTACATAATCGACGATGCGACTACTCAAACGGTGACTACAACTCTTTCAATAGAACACGGGTCAACAATTGAGGGGGAGCAATTGTCCAGAATTCAGAATCCTTGATGCCGAGAGTGCCAAGTTCACATATTGGTGTCAAGACAACGATATCAATCATACACATGGAGTCAAGAGATAACTTCAGAAGTTACGAGGAAGACCAACATTCGTGAACAAGAACCATGTGCTTCTTTCATATGATGTTCTCCATCATTAAGGTCCAACCTCGTAAATTGCTAATATTGTGAATTCATTATCATATATGATCTTTGCACGTGATAAATACCTTACACTTGTGTTTAAAAGGTATTTAATTTACGTTTCAGCACACCCTCATTAATTTGAGGGGGAGCTTGTGTAACTCATGAAGATAATTGGATTTGTATTTTTCTTCCCAAATTTTCTTAAAACGCTATTAAATCAATTGATATTAAAAACATTGATTGAGTTAATATTTTTAATATGGGGGAGAAAATGTGATTTAATATGGGAAATGATTAATCACAAATGGTTTGACTTAACGTGCTAGCTCATCCCGACATGTGCGAAATGTTTTCGGATATCGTGGCATATGTTAAGGGGGAGCAAAATGGATTTGCACTTAAAAATGGATTTCATGGTGATTTATACTTACCCGCAACCCATTTATTTCACGACGATGAAGATTGTGGTGACATAAGGATGGTAGGATAGGTTAAAGTCCAATGATTTCTCTAGAACCGGAGGAATCTTCCCAAGGACATTCCATAGCTAGAAATAGTAGTCCTTAGGAAAGATGGAGAAAGATTGTGAACGTAGCTGAATGCCGACCAAGTACTTAAGTTAGCACTGGAACAATCACAACAAGGTGCTAGTGATGACGTATTGGTAAGCATTGAAGGGGTTGAAGAATGAAAAAGAATTGTAAAGATAAAGGGTGTAAAGAAAGAAGCCCTCCTTACAACTTAGGCAGAAACCGGGTCAATTCATATGCTATTGAGATCATTTTAATGATTCTTGATATTGAAGATAGACATCATGGACCCAGTGATGCAAGGCACAACCCATCCCAGCTAACTCAGATATCTCTTAAAAGATATTTGTTTTAATCACACGGAGACAACACATTATCTATTGATTTATTCACTCCGAATAAATTGGTATTGAAAAGGTGGCACTCCTCTCCAGCCTCCAATCACTAAAAATCCAAAATGCACGATCGAGTCTAGAGCCATTTGAGATCATCAAATATCTCATTAGGACACACTTTCATTATTCCTTGCTTGTTCACACAATGTGAAAAGTAAGAAAGATATTAAGAGTCCTACGCAAAATCTTCATGATCTTGCCTGAACATCCGAGTAATACGAAAGTATTTACAATGAAGATGGAAATCCTTCTTGAGCGAATATCAAAAAGCTCATGGTAGGTGACTTGTGCGATTCTTTATGAATCAAACTTGTGATAACTGGAAAGCAACAGTGGTTTAATTCTTAAATGAATTTAAACACGTTCCAGGCCTCTACGCAATATCTTAGTGATCTTGCCAGAACATTCAGAGTAATACTATTAAGTATTTACAGTGACGAATGGAAATCCTTCTAGTGTTAACATCAAACAGCACTTGGTAGGTAACTTGCAAGATTCTATATGAATCAAGCTAGTGACAACTGGAAAGCAACGACGGTGCGGTTCTTAATTGAACTTCACTTGTTCCAGGAACATGAATTGACGTCTTCAAATCATGCGGATAATATTATCCAAATGATTCACTCTTTACGTTCGCAGTCAGCTTTGGACAGTCAAGTAAAGAGAACGGGTTTACCCGCGAAATCTTGTCAAGGAGGCTCTTAATTGAAACTACCTGCCACAAGTACGATATTTAATATCGTCCAACGGTCTTCACCGACCGGAGGTAAAATGATACCGAATTAGAATGAAATGTTCAAGGCCATTTCATCCGTGTATATTGTTTGTTGCTAACTCTCTTATGCAGCGTAACAAGAAGGTGGCATTGCGGTGTATAATCCAGAAGAAGTCGTCACCACATGCTTATACTACATACACTTAGTACTTCAACAAATTCAAGAAAGTCTGAAGGTCAAGTCTTCCGCTGTATCAAACTCTGAAGCTTTCAAGAATTTAAAGGTATAAGTATGTGGAACATGAAGTCACGAAGAGGCAAATTTCACAAGTGATGAATGCATAAGGTCAAGGCAAGGAAACATGCTCAAGACTAAAGTCAAAGATCACATCAAGTATATTCACAAGAACAAGATCGAAGACTCAAGCATAGATGCTAGGTTTAAGATTTTGTAAAATGGTGTGACCTCCCTTAGGGGGAGATTGTTGGAAATACGTTTTCCCAAAGAAAGTCTCGGTCACATCATTATTAGCATAGATCACGAGCTATAGAATATTTAGAACTTTGTAACTTGGAGCGACCTCCCTTAGGGGGAGATTGTTGGAAATACGTTTTACGTATTTATGAAGGATCGGTCGCTCCAACGATATATTATTGTATTAGGCTCGTGATCCAGTTTGTAGTAAATATAGTCCATATAGCCCACATGTAGGGTGGGCTATATATACTCCTCCTAGCATGTTAGGAGGGGTGGTTCTTCCCATTTTTCAAACTTTTCATTTAATCAAATAACACTTTCTCTCTCTACTTTTCTTTTCTCTCCTTTCTCTCTCTATACCTCATCTCCTTCTTCCCCATCTCCACCATCAAATCCTTAGATCAATCCATCTATTACCAAATCATTAGATATCGTAGACCTTCAAGAACATTCCGAGTAGAGCAGACATTCCGAATAGCACAAATGTTCCGGATATACTAGAACATTCCGAGTAGAGCAGACATTCCGGATAAGCGTTTATTCCGAATAGAGTTTTCGAGCTTTATTCCGCATGAGAAGAAATATTCCGAATAAGTTGTTTTCTCCACGTTAAGGTGCTTACTGTTTCGTTTAAATTCTAGCTTTATTCTCAGTAATTGTCTTTAGTTTAATTTTATTATTTCCAGCACTTATCATTTTAGTAGATTTAGACCCAAGCTCCCCCTTTTTAGTCACCAATTACAACGATTCCACTTTTGACCGTGATCGATTCGAGAAGATACCGAGAACGAAACAGCGACATATATCTATTGGGTACGAGCAACGCAAAGAAAGATCTTGCAAGCAAAACCCTTTTTAATCAACTAACCAAAAGTCAGTTATTAACATGGCGCCGCTGCCGGCTCTTTTCGTAAGGATCAACGGTTTCTTGTGAGAAAAATTGGATTTTGGGATCCGTTCTTTCGGGAACGTTATTTTCAAGCACAAAAATTTTCAACAACCCATAAAAATATAAAATTTTCAAAAAAATACAAAAACATTAAAAAACCTATAAAAACCAAAAATATTTTCTCTTGCATTTTCTTTTTAGTGTATGCGTACTCGATCAACGTCTTATTCAGAGCCCGAGACTCTCGAAGATTTAGACATGGCCGGTGTACACAACAACAACAATAATAATCCACCCCTCCCAAACAACAACAATAATAATCCACCCCACCCAAACATGAATAATCCACCCCTACCCGACCTACGCACCATGGAGGAGCTATGTCAACCCACGATGAACGGACGTGGAGGCCCGATTGCGCCAATGCATGTCACGGCTCAGGAGTTTTCGCTGAAGCATCACATGATCCAACAAGTGCAAACTAACCCATTTCGCGGAATTCCGGATGATGATGCCAACAAACACCTCGACAAATTCATTACCATCACCCAAAGCATGAAGTCCCCCGGTGTTTCTATGGATGACCTTCGCCTTCAACTCTTTCCCCACTCGCTTTCTCACCATGCCGAAAAATGGTTTGACCGTCTCCCAAAGAACTCTATTCATACTTGGGACGACATGACTCAACGCTTTTTGTCTCGCTACTTCCCACCATCCATGGTCACGAGCCTTCGTAACCAAATTAGTGGATTCATGCAAGACAATGATGAATCGCTCTTTGATGCTTGGGAACGATACAATGATTTGATCGACCGCTGTCTAAATCACAACATGCTCCCCGTCACTCTCATTGATACTTTCTACAATGATCTCACTTTTCGTGATCGTGACACGATCAACGCTGCCGCCGGTGGTACTTTTATGAAAAGGAGACCAGAGGAGTGTAGAGAGTTGATTGAAAACATGACTACTCACCACAAGAATTGGGATTCATCCGCATCCTCAAGATCTAATCAGAGAGTCAATGTTTCTTCTACTACTTCCAATCCCGAGATAACCGAACTTACCCGACAAATCGCGAATATGCACAAGGATTTCATGTCCATGGCCACAAACCACTTTCAACAAGCTAAAGCCGTTTCTATTTCTTGTGACACATGTGGTGGTCCTCATTCTTACAATGATTGTCCTTCTACTCAAGGCAATTTTTCTGAAAACGTTAACGCGGCATACGGTACTTATCCCACGGGAGGCTATCAAGCTCGTCCTCAAGGAGACCGTAGCTTGCTAAGTTATCGTTCAAACAACTATCTTGCTCCACCCGGTTTTCCTCCTCCAAACCAAAACCAACAACAAAGTTATAGTCGAAACAACCAATCCCAACCTCGTGCTAACAATCAATATCAATCCCAAAGAAACCCATACCCACCACAAGGAAATTCTCAAGCTTACCAAGCTCCACTTCTCAATCAACCGATGGTATTGAATCAAGACGTCGAGACGTTCATGAAGACTAATCGAGAGATGGTGACGAATCTTCAGAGTCAATTTGTCAACTTGAAGGGAGAAATGGCTAAACAAGGGAACGATATTCGAGCCGAGCTAAGGAATGACATGGCAAAACAAAGCAATGAGGTTCGTGCAGACATGAGAGACTCTTTCAGCACTCAAGCGGTTAACATTCGTGATATGATCGGTTCGCTCTTCCAAGGTAATCAACCCTCTTCTTCGGGTACTCTTCCGAGTAACACCGTTGCGAATCCAAGAGGGGAGATGAAAGCAATCACCACACGTAGTGGAAAAGGTTATACGGAACCCGAGCTTCCTACACCTCCACCCGTGATTGTGAACAAGGAAAAAGAGCAACTTTCCTCACCTCCTTCACCTTCTATCCCCATTTCCCCACCACCCGTGGTTGTGAGTGATCCTACTCCCCTTAAGCCTTCTTCTTCATCCAATATACCTTATCCTTCAAGGTTGAGGAAAGAGAAGCAAAAGAGCAAGGATGATATTCAAGTTTCAAGATTTCTAAAAATGTTTAAACAATTGAACTTTAACATCTCCTTTGCCGAGGCTCTCGCTCACATGCCCAAATACGCAAAAATGTTTAAAGATCTTCTTATTGACAAGGAAAAGCTTCTTGACATTGCTCAGACCCAACTTAATGAGAATTGCTCCGCCGTTCTCTTAAGGAAATTGCCCACCAAACTTGGTGATCCGGGTCGCTTCTTGATTCCTTGCAACTTCCCGGGAGTAGAGAATTGCATGGCCCTAGCCGATCTAGGTGCCAGTATAAACTTAATGCCTTTAAGTGTTTGGAAGCAATTATCTCTCCCCGAGCTAGTCACCACCAAAATGACTTTGGAATTAGCTAACCGTACGGTTGCTTATCCAGTGGGGATAGCCGAAGACGTTTTCGTTGGCGTTGACAAATTCACCTTCCCGGCGGATTTTGTTGTCGTTGACTACGAGATGGACCCCCGTGTTCCATTAATCGTTGGACGTCCATTCCTGAGGACCGGTCGCACTATCATTGATGTAGCCGCGGGCGAAATAATCATGAGAGTTGGTGACGATAAAATTGTCTTCAACATGGGTAAGATTTCTAAGCAACCTTATTCATATGAGAGTGTTAATGCTATTGATGTTCTCGATGAGGCTTGTGAAGAACATTTTCATGATGCTTGAAAAAGTACTCCCTCTTCTCTACCCAATGTTGAGACCGTTGCCTCAATTGCTCCGTCATTGACTCCTTTTGGAGAAAGTGACTTGGATGATTTCGAAGCTAGCTTGGGTCCTCTCGATATTCAGTATGATAATTCGTCCACCGATTGGGATGAAGACATTCGTACTATTGAGAGACTTCTCAATGAGGACCCGTTTTCTCCTCCTTCTCCTACCGAGGTGACTAATGATGATCCATCGTTAGTTTCACCATCTATTGAGGACCCTCCTACTCTTGAGCTTAAGGACCTACCTCCTCATCTTGAGTACGTTTTCCTTGAAGACAACAAGAAGTTACCGGTCATCATCGCAAAGGACCTGAAAGAAGAAGAAAAATCCCGACTTATCGCCGTGTTGAAGAAGCATAAAAGAGCTATCGCTTGGAAAATCTCCGACATTCGCGGAATTGATCCTCACTTTTGCACACATAAAATTCTCATGGAGGACGACTTTAAGCCCACAATTCAAAGCCAACGAAGGGTGAATCCTAAAATCCATGAAGTCATAAAAAAGAGGTTATCAAACTTCTTGATGCGGGTATGATTTACCCTATTTCGGATTCACCATGGGTTAGTCCAGTCCATTGTGTGCCTAAGAAAGGTGGAATCACCGTTGTGCCCAATGCCAACAACGAGTTAATTCCTACACGTCTCGTTACTGGGTGGAGAGTTTGTATAGACTACCGCAAACTCAATGATGCCACGAGAAAGGATCATTTCCCTCTACCTTTTATGGACCAAATGCTTGAACGTTTAGCGGGTAATGAATATTACTGCTTTCTTGATGGTTTCTCGGGTTATTTCCAAATACCCATCGATCCCCAAGATCAAGAGAAGACAACATTCACTTGTCCCTATGGCACATTTGCCTACAAAAGGATGCCTTTTGGCTTATGCAATGCCCCCGGGACTTTCCAAAGGTGCATGTTGGCTATCTTCCATGACATGGTTGAGCAAACCATGGAAGTCTTCATGGATGATTTCTCGGTCTTTGGGGATTCCTTCTCTTCTTGCCTTGCCAATTTGGAACTTATGCTTAAGCGGTGCAAAGACACTCGCCTTGTTCTGAATTGGGAAAAATGCCATTTTTTGGTAAAAGAAGGCATTGTGCTAGAACACAAAATCTCTAAAGCCAGTCTTGAAGTCGACCGTGCTAAAGTAGATGTCATAGCTAAATTACCTCCACCTTCAACAGTGAAGGGTGTGAGAAGTTTTCTGGGTCATGCGGGCTTCTATCGTCGATTCATTCAGGATTTCTCCAAAATCGCTCGCCCGATGACCCACCTCTTGGAAAAAGATACTCCTTTTATCTTTTCTAAAGAGTGTATCGAAGCCTTCAACCTTCTTAAGGATAAGCTAACTAAGGCACCGGTCTTAGTTACCCCTAATTGGGAGCTACCCTTTGAGTTGATGTGCGATGCTATCGACTTTGCTATTGGTGCGGTTTTGGGACAAAGGATCAACAAACACTTCCAAACAATCCACTATGCTAGCAAAACAATGACGGGGGCTCAATTGCATTATACGACAACCGAAAAAGAGCTTTTAACTGTTGTCTATGCTTTTGAAAAATTCCGCCCCTATCTTGTTTTATCCACCACAATCGTATACACGGACCATTCCGCGTTGAAGTACTTGATGACTAAACACGAATCTAAGCCAAGACTTCTCCTCTGGGTTTTACTCCTTCAAGAATTCAACATTGAAATTCGTGACAAGAAAGGTGCTGAAAACCTAGCCGCGGATCATCTGAGTAGACTTGAGGATCCATATCAAGGGGATCATCCGAACAAAGAGATCAATGACTCTTTCCCCCTTGAGACCTTAATGTCTATAAAACTCAATCTGGATGACACCACGTGGTTTGCCGATATTGCAAACTACTAAGCGGGTGGTGTTCTCATCCAAGGGTTAACATCCCAACAAAAGATGAAGTTCTTGAACGATGTTAAGACTTACTTTTGGGATGACCCTTTTCTATTCAAACAATGCGCTGACTTGATTATTCGCTGATGTGTTGACGGACCGGCAACTTTTGACATTCTCCAAGCTTGCCACAAAGGACCCACCGGTGGTCACTTTGGTCCCAACTACACCGCCAAAAAAGTGTTTGACTCGGGATTCTATTGGCCCATCATTTATCGTGATGCTCACGAGATGGTTAAAAATTGTGATGCTTGCCAAAAACAAGGCAAGATCACACATAAAGATGAGATGCCTCAAAATTTCATACAAGAATGTGAAATCTTTGATGTATGGGGCATCGACTTTATGGGGCCATTCCCTTCTTCTAAAGGCAACAAATACATCCTTGTCGCCGTCGACTACGTTTCCAAATGGGTTGAAGCCAAAGCTTTACCCACTAACGACGCGAGGGTGGTTTGTAATTTCTTGAAACAACTGTTTGCTCGATTCGGTGTTCCTCGTGCTATTATCAGTGACCGCGGGACTCATTTTTGCAACGATCAATTTGCAAGAGTCATGGCTAAGTATGGTGTCCATCATCGTCTTTCCACCGCTTATCATCCTCAAACCAACGGTCAAGCCGAGATATCCAACCGTGGATTGAAGAGAATTTTGGTACGTACTGTGGGAGAGCATCGTGCCTCGTGGGTCGATAAACTTGATGATGCCCTGTGGGCTTTCCGTACCGCTTATAAGACACCGATTGGTTGTACACCTTATCGTCTTGTGTACGGGAAAGCCTGCCACCTCCCCATCGAGCTGGAACATAAGGCACACTGGGCCTTGAAGTGGTCTAACTTTGACATCAACAAAGCCGGTGATCTTCGCAAGATTCAACTCAACGAGCTACAAGAATTGAGGAATGAAACTTATGAGAACTCATTGATCTACAAGGAGAAGACCAAGATTATCCACGATGCTAAAATCAAGAACCGAGAGTTCCACGTTGGTGATCAAGTCTTACTCTTTAACTCTCGGTTGAAGATCTTCTCGGGCAAGTTGAAGAGCCGCTGGTCTGGTCCATTCACCATCGCCAATGTTTTTCCCTATGGCACCATTGAGCTTTCTCAGCCAAATGGGCCCAATTTTAAGGTGAATGGTCAGCGTCTGAAGTTATACTTTGGCGAGGACATCTCTCATGAGATGATTCCATCCCTCACCATGTTTCCCTTGAATTAGTTCGGGACCGAGTTAGGCTCGTGACTCGGTTAACAAAAACAAGCGCTCCTCAGGAGGCAACCCGAGTATCTATCCCCCTTTCCCGTTTTCACCCTAAGTGTAGGGGGAGCTATATAGGTTGCTTGTATTTGGACGGTGATGTGATTACAGGGATAAGTGCACTCTTGGAATCTTTGAAGAACCGTGCTCCCATGTTATCCACAATACCGGTTCTATCTCTCAACTATCGTGATTCAATTGTCTTCATACTCACATTTGAAATTGATCACGTTAGTCGTCTCCTCCTTAGCTTGATTTAACCAACGTGCACAATGTCATAAGTGTAGGGGAGACTTTTTCCACATACTTAAACATTGAGGACAATGTTTATCTTAAGTGTAGGGGGGACTTCTATCGAAGTTTTAAGTGGACTTTTCCATTAAAATGCCTTCATTCAACCGGAAAATCATCTTTTTCAGCATTTTTCAAATTTTTAATTAACTTTGGCCATTTAGTCGTAATTTTTAAATTTTTATTGTTGCTTTCATATGTATATATCCCGCAATAAAGTCAAAAATATTAATAAAGTGGTGTAGCTAGTTTTGAAATCTGTGACATATTAGGCCCGTTGCGATTATTTTGACTCAACCCGAATAGACTTATTCAAGTTTATTCTAGCTAGTATCCTTAACCATGTAGACCTTAATTGGTTTATTAGACTAAGCATCCACGAGTCTCATTACTTGAGATTTTAAATTGTGAAGGACGAGAAATGATAGAGTCAATTATAAGTCGGTATTCTTGCACAAGCTCACTTGGTGTAATTATTTGCCTATTCTCCCATCACTTGCTAATAATTTATCTGCAATAAGTAAGGTCGTACGATTTGAAAGGTTACTTAGCTTCTAGCCCAAGATCGTTTAAAAGTTGCTCGGTAATGATAGGAGTTCATAGCCAAGGCATAACTTATGAAGCGGGGCGCGAAGATTAGCGAGTCCAAAAAGGCCCTAACAAGGAATGAGGATTCCATTTTATTGCTAAAGATCCAAGGTGATGTGAAAAGCATTATTCCCAAAATCAATATGAAGGATCAAGACTCACGACAAGAAGCAATCAACTCCCATAAAGATCATGGAGAAGTCTATCCGAAAAGACCCTAACAAGGTATGAGGATAAATAGATCCAAGTTCGAAAAGGAGGCGGATCGTTGTATCTCAAAATCCCAATTAGAGATTTAAGAAATAATCATGAAGTCGTGGTCAACAATGTTGGAGTACCCCTCAAAAGTCTCCAAGTGAAGAAACTCTATTAACGAAGAGAAGACCATTATCTCAAGAACGTCTCTCAAGATATGAAGTATGAAGTACATGCCAAATATCGGCCCGAGAAAGGTCTCAAATCGTGAACCGAGTTATGCCAAGATATGAACTTTTTGATATCCCGAGAAGCAGTTTTAAGAGATTTTGTCCTTTACCTAACTATTAATCAAATCGTCCTACTTTGCTTTCAGCCTAAATAAACTATCGAAATAAGTCCAAAAATGCATCTTCATGATCATCCTAAGACAAAAGTAAAATATAAGAGATACACCTAAGAATAAGGGAGTTTAAGCATATAATTAAGCCATGTGTGTAAGTGTTTGATTTGCTAACTTATAATAACAATGATCTCGTTTTTAAGCTTAGTTTGGGGAACGTGAAACTTGAGGGTGATAAATCTTCGCAGCACCGAAGCCCTAATGTAAGTCCTTGATCTCTTTGCAAGTTATTTCCATATAGCTATTTTCAAGTGAAAATGGTTTCTATCCTTTTGTCTCCTTTAAAGTTTTAATTTCTCTTAGTATTTAAATTTTTGTTTAGTAGTAATTTAATAAGGCCAAGGTTGATTGATTATGAGAAAAGTGTAAATTTGCTTTATCACTAAGCATTGCATGAGGGCATGGCAATGGTTAAGTGTAGGGGATTTGATAGGTGTGAAAACACCCATCCTTTTACCACTTATTTCTTGCTAAAACAAGACCAAAAAGCGTATTTAATGTCATTTGTTTGGAATTATGCGTGGTTTGTGTGTTTGTTGTGTTTTCAGAGCCAACCGGATAAATATTGAAGAAAACATGGGATTGCACGGGTTTTATAGAGGAAAAAGACGAAAAGACGAAGTCTATAGTCCAAGAGATGCAAAAGATTTGAAGTCAATGGGCCTATTTGAAGATTTATCGAAGAAAAGGACCAAAGATGGAAGATTTACACATGTCGAAGAAACTCAAATCTATTAAATGAAGAAATTAAAAGACGAGTTGAATTTATTCATCGACAAATCCCGGATCGAAATCGAAAACGTCAACTTTTCTGAAAAGATGAGAAGACAAAAAGAAAGGGAGAAAGCCCACTCACCAACCAAGGGAGAAGCCTATAAATACTCCTCCCATTCACAAATTTCCACTAGTCTCTTTCTGTTACATTTTTCTCCGAGTTCTTAGGAAGAACCATCTCCCTTAAGGAGTGGTTTTCATTTTTCTTTGATTTCTTCTTGAATCTTGTAAGTTTAATCTTTTCATTTGGTTTGTTGAATCTTAAATCATTAATACAAGTTTACTTTTAATCTTTCCATCATCTTGTTCTTCATCTCTTGGTGATTCAAAGTTCCTAAGTTTTATTTTATTGGTTTGATCATAAAAAGTAAGTGGGTTTTGTGTTTTTGTTGTTTTGGATTTATGTTTACTATGAGTAAATGGTTAGTGGTTAAATTGGTTTTAAGTTTTGGTTAAAAACTTGTTGATACTTGTGTTAAATTCGTGTTTAAGAATCCCCTGTTCTTCGCATTATTTTTACTGTGTTCGCCCAGTTTTATTCCGGATAGAGGTTCTTTGATTGTGTTGGTTCGGAATATCAATTATTCCGGATCAAGGTGTGATTTTGTTATTTATTCGGAATACCCAAATATTCCGGGTAGACTACTATTCCGCATAGGGTTATTATTCCTCATAGGGCAATTATTCCGCATAGCTTGTTAATCCGCATAGCATAATATTCCGCATGGCCATGATTATTCCGAATAGCACAAATGTTCCGGATAGACTAGAACATTCCGAGTAGAGCAGACATTCCGAATAGCACAAATGTTCCAGATAGACTAGAACATTCCGAGTAGAGCAGACATTCCGGATAACGTTTATTCCGAATAGAGTTTTCCAGCTTTATTCCGCATGAGAAGAAATATTCCGAATAAGTTGTTTTCTCCACGTTGAGGTACTTACTGTTTCGTTTAAATTCTAGCTTTATTCTCAGTAATTGTCTTTAGTTTAATTTTATTATTTCCAGCACTTATCATTTTAGTAGATTTAGACCCAAGCTCCCCATTTTTAGTCACCAATTACAACGATTCCACTTTTGACCGTGATCGATTCGAGAAGATACCGAGAACGAAACAACGACATATATCTATTGGGTACGAGCAACGCAAAGAAAGATCTTGCAAGCAAAACCCTTTTTAATCAACTAACCAAAAGTCAGTTATTAGGGAACGAAGGGAGCTGGATGCCCAAATTATGGCCGAAGAAGATAAGAAGAAACAAGGCGTTGAGATTTACCTGGTAAGTTATCGGATTCAGATCCGGGAACTGACTAATCGAATTTCAGTATTTTAATGTTTTAAGTATTGAATAAATGTTTTAATTGTAATGTTTTTTTTATTAATGAAGTTTTTATTTAAGTTATTTTGTGTGAAAAAAATAATTTATTTTCGTTGACACCAGAAAATCTGGTGCCAACGGTTACCCCTGAAATGTGGTACGAACAGGAATCTGGTGCCAAAGGCCCAGAATCCTACGTGGCACCTTTGGCACCACTTTCTGGTGCGAACGGATCCCAACTCTCTTAGAAAGATAAAATAAGTAAGTCAACCGAGTCTCACAAGTATATTTTATTCTATAATTCTCTTTCTTTAGCCCATTATCTTCTTCCTTCAAAATTAGTAGTTCTTATACGTCATTATTAACAGAAAACCTCAGATCTACTCTTTTTTACTTAGGAAACGTGAATTTTTGGGCAAGAAACGTTTCCCCAAACGTTTCTCACATAAGGATAGGCGTACCCCGATTGAAGACACGTTTCCACTTTTTCCGAGGCGTTTCCCGACATTTACTGTTTCTGAGACGTTTCGGGTACGTGATACACCATCACGACGGCGTTTTCGTGAGTCTCGAACCCTTACAACCATAGTAATATCTTGATGAAAGTTGCGATTTGAGACTTTAGACCTAAGACGACACGGTGCGATAATGTGGAGCTCAGTGTTGGCCAACGTTATCACACCGACGTTTGACTTTGCCCCACCAACACACATTGAGGTATAAAATGTGAAAAAATCGTTTGACCCCTCAAACGGTCATATATTTTTTTTCACAAACACCCCAACGACTATACTATTTTACTTTTAAAAATAACATAAAAGCCTTAAACCTACCAGTCCCAATATATATATATATATACACCCCATTCCTCTAAATTATTTTCTCACAAATTAATACACATCTATAATAAAATAAACAATATTTACTTCTTCACAATGGATTTGAAACCATAAAACCTTTCACGATGTTAATGATCCAAACGACGTTTACTTTATAATGAAAGGTTTCAAGTATCACCAATTGTTACTGCAGCAAGAAGCTCAACCACCACGATTGACCCATAACCTGATCTTTTGTGATTGTGAAGATACCTGATGACGTATAGTCCCTATTCGGGTTGGATAACCAGACCCACGGGTACTACCCATATCCATTAGGTATGGCTCATTACTTCGCAGCGCGTGCACGACCCAGGAGGCCCGGTAAGCCGTTGTCGCACAATGGTTGGTAACTTAACCAAGTCCTCGTCGCACTGCGAAAGGATCAGATAGAATATAGCTTATCTTATAGTTATATTCGCCTAATGGATATGGATATGCACTTGCCTTAGTTATGCGATAAGGATCAAGCTATTTTGAGTCATTATCACCTCCTTGGGCCGAAAGAAAAGGAGAGGCCAACCAGGACTCTCTCGAGTATAAAAGAAACCTTAGAGGTTCCACAAAGGTACGAGACACAATACTCTAAAACCCTCACATATACACTCAAACTGATTACTTACTCTCACGTCATAGTCTAATCGTGGGACATGCGCTCACGGTAAGCCTAACGGTGTCTACTATTTAGTGTACAGGGTCTTCAAACAATATTCACATGGTGCAAGAGCCGGAGTCCACAAGACCCTGAATTAAGCCTAATTTGGGTCAAGCTCGGTCCATCCAACTTTTGTATCAACAAGTTGGCGCTATCCGTGGGACCCTAAACTAAACTCTAAACATGAGTAGAAAAGGAACGGATGGAGGTGGCCGAAGATCATTGACGATAGACGGTCAAATAACATCCATGGGGGAAACCCCTGGATCTGCCAGCAACGCAAACAGTCGTGATGTGATAAATCCACCTCTTCGAGGAGCGAGCTCACTATTCTCAACCCCATACCTACCATAGAAGAAAGAGACATAGGCCAGAGATCAGCTCAGCCTCCTCCAACAAAGACAAATAAAAACTACCCCTCACACCAGCGGAAAGCGAGGAAGTGATTGCTACAATTGCACGCGCGATGGAAGAATATGTAGCGAACAACTTGCAAGCTCTGCTCCCACTCGCTACTAAATACATGAAGGACCAGCAAGTCACAAAAGGAAAAAGACGCGCATGACGCTATCATTCCTCGGAAAATGACTCGTCAGATTCAAAATCAGACAACCCCTAGAAAGCTCAGGAGTGGAAGAACGTGCTTTCCATTCACATAAAAGAAAAAATCGAGACTTCTCACAAACATGGAGAAGGGCAAGAAAACACGCTTTCACAAGCAATATACAGTATTATCCTGATACAATGAAGCGTCGCATGCCAACGAACGTCAAAACATATGATGGCACCACAGATCCAGAAGATCATTTGAAAGTCTTTGAATCGCAAGCAGGAATTGAGCAATGTCCTAAAACTGTATGGTGTAACATGTTCAACTCTACGCTTGTAGGAAATGCGCGGAACTGTTTTGACAGACTCCCACCGCGAACAATTAACGGATTCGAAGTACTACAGAAAGCATTCAAAAGAAACTACGTCCAACAAAAAAGATACGACAGGAGCGCTGTATCACTAGCAAGAGTCAAACAAAACCAGGGTGAATACCTAGAAGACTTCTTAGAGCACTTCAAAGACGAATGCCTCCAGATAAAAGAATGCCCGGAGATCTTGAAAGCATCCTTGTAACACCACACTTGGATAAGTGGACCGTTACGTGTATTTATGGCGTGTCATCAAAGCATAAGGTAAATGTCCTAAAACATGAACTGACCATAAAGGAAATACCGGAATCAAACATCGGTAATCCAAACATAAGCTCAAAACATGAAAAGTAAATACTGAAGGATAGGACCAAACAATGTCCAAATAAACAGGATAATGTAAGAAGTGCATAAAGTAAGAAGTCTGGATAGCTTCCATCCAAATCTACATGCTCTTAGAATCCTAAGAGCTTCCTGACGTACCTGCCGTTAGAACATGAAAGGAACTAAGGCTGAGCATAACGCCCAGTGAACGGATATAAAGCATTACAAGAAATACTAAAATGAAGTAGATAATGAAATACTGAAGCTGTAAGACTGATAAGTAAAGCTGCAGCGGAAACCTGTATAAAATATGAGAAGTCTGATTTATAAATAATAAAGCTAAACTGTTATTTGTTAAATCTGAAAACATGCATTTACCGTATTTTAATTGCCAAGAGCTTATATAGGTCATGAGCTGTAACAACTGTTGCATGAATAACTGGAGGGGTGACCTCGTCATGCTGTAGAGGGGTGACCTCTAAATAATATGCTGGGTGGAGGGATCATCCCATGTGAAGGATGTAGAGCAAACACCACATTCACCTGATAACTGTAAATTGATAGCATAGGATGCACCCATACGCCCCGCTGATAATACTGATAAAATGGCCAAGCTGAAATAAATGGGACGCTACGAGAAATGACTCCCTCGCAGAGGAGTCATGACATCGGTGCCTCTAATGTCATGGTTACGGTACCTCCGTAACTAGTATATAAACTGGTCATGCTTGTATATAAAGCTCAGGCAATTTATTTAGTTATTAAAATGATTACTAATAAGCTTAAAACATATACTGGGGAAAACATTTGGCTGCAGACGGAGAATCCTAATCATGCATAGAAGGAAGTCCTTACTGAAGGACAGAAATCCGTACCTTGTTTCCAGTAATTGACTGCAAGGAAAAGCCGATGAGACTCCTACTCTGATTTCACGGGAGCTACATAAATGACGAACACGAATAAGTTAACCGATATCTGTTTAGTTTACTGGTTTTTAGCTGTTCTTAGTTTGATTTTATTCTTGTATTACTGTTTGTATATAAACTGATAATATCTGGCTATTCGATAATATTACTGACAATATCTGACTATTCGATAACATTATTGATTAACGTATTTTCCGTATACCTGAATACGGTATAATGTGAAATATATCCGATATAACTATTATTACTATAATTAGTAATCTGATATAATAAAAAGGTTTCTAAATTCGTTCATTTGAAAAAGTATAAATTAAATCACGCGTTTCAAAATAATTTAAAGCTAAAACAATATTGATCTAATTTAACAAATTAATAAAATTTTACAACTTAATTAATTTATTATACAACACTATATAACAAATGTTTAATTAATATAATTATTTTCTCTGCGCGTTAATAAAATACTAATGAACCCGAACCCGAGCTAAAACTAACCCCCGAGACGTCCACGTCTCGGTTTAACCAAAACGACCCCACAACTACCGACGTGGTCCCCACTGTTTTATGTAGTGGTTCCCAATTCCCTTGATTTGTTCTTCCTGTCTTTGTATTATAACCCACTGTTGGTTGTTTGTTTCCCACTGCAAGTTTTTGGTTCCCACTGTTTAACAGTCCCAAACACCCCCTTTGTGCGAGTTACACCCAAACATACCCCGTGAATCCAACTAACCCCCTGTTTGTGTTATATACCCACTCTGCATCCAAAACAAACACCCCCTTGTAGCCCGTTACCCCCCTGTGTGGTTGTTTATTCAAGGCTGTCAAATAGAAGGACCACCGAGACCTTAAAGGTCTCGGCTGTGTGCACTCAAACCCACCGAGAGCTTACTGAATCTCGGTTTTTCGTGATTAAAACCCAAAACTTGACTAAATAATTGATTAACTCTCACGTTTACATAAAGACTCGCGAATTCAAACCTGGTTTAAGATGGATTTGGATTAAAAATAAAAGAAATACGGATGTGAATACCTCTTCGTGATTAGGATCGATTATGAATACACATCCAATCAACTGCAAAAAGATCAAATCTTCCCTTTTTGTTTTCTGTCTTTTTCTATCGGCAACCATAAAGAACAACCCTAGTTCTTTCTTTTTTTTGTTCGACTACTGCTATGTGAAAGAGGGGGAATACCCCGTTTTTTTTTTCTTTTTTGCCAAAAGGCCGGCCCATCTTTTTTTAAAAGGACCAAAGCCCACCATATACATGTTGTATACATTTTGGTTTTTGCTTCGTTTATACATTTTACTTGCGTTTCCGTGTTTTAAAAATCCTGTCATGTATTTGTTTATTTTTCCATGAATAAATAATACTTACGTGATACACATATAGTTAAAATTAATTATTATTCTGAATAATTATTTACGTAACATTTTTAAATAAAAATGGGACTGCGTGAACTTAATACTTGTGGGTTTACAAATACTGTGTACATGTTCGTATATTAATTATCGTGATATATTATGACAATTTGTATTTATTTCCTGAATAATTAATAATTGTGCAATAGTCGAATTACTTCTGTCATTTCTTATTTGAAATAAATAGTTACGCAACGTTTTATTTAAAGCTATGACTGTACGTAATTAATGTTCGTGGACTTTTAAAACGGGTTTTATAGTTCTTTCCCTCTAAAAAATAATCTGTCCTCGAATTAAGGATATGGTTATGCTGTAGTTTTATAATTCTCCCTCTCTAAAAGGAAAATTCGTCCTTGAATTAAAGGTAAATATGCTGATGAAGTTATAAAAGTCGAAGAGACACATAGACTGAAAGAATATGAAGGCTAAAAGACATATAAGCTGAAGATAATCCGTCCTCGATTAAAGACATAATGCTGCTGAAAGAGTATGGCATGACCTGACTGAAGAGAACATGGGACATAACATGACTGAAAGAACTTAACTGAATTATTGAAGGAAAAGGATGAGATGTCCGGATGGACTTCTCCGTTCCGAGTGGATTCCCGCTCGAAACGAATCCTTCAAGGTCTAAACACAATGAAAATCTTGGTCCTGATGACTCTGTCTTGACGATGCTGGATAGTTTCTGGTTCCATACTTAAGATGGATTTTCTAAATCTGATAGAATGGATAAGCTATAGCATGTAGTATACATGAGACTGTACGTACAAATATCCTGAAAAGATAACATTTATATCTCTGAACAAGCTGCTGAAACATATAGGGACGAACTATGTGAACAATTGTGAACGTGCTACGCGAGCAATTGTGAACGTGGTTCACGATCATCTAATGAACGTTGTGCATGGAATATATCGTGAATGTGATATGTGAAACATACTGTGAACATTACACTAGGACATATCATGAACGTATGCTGATTGAGGAAGGAATGCCAAACGATATGGCCTGAGACGTGAAACGTCTGCCTGGGTATGGAAAAGCTGTGCTAAACTTGAGTATGGTTTTCTTAAAGTTTCTGTAACCAACTCCGGTACAAGACCTGGGATGTATATACTAAGATGGAACACGAACCTAAACGTGAACGATATCATGAACTCGAACGTGAAAGTAAATCATGAGATGGAACAAAATATGAACGGAACAAAATCATAACTATGGACGTAAGACGCAAACGTGAAAGTGAACGTAAACGTGAACATGAATGTGAACGTACACGTGGTCGTGAAAATGAACGTGAGCGTGATTCGCGAACGTGAATTTCTATCTAATATGATTGTTGATGGAATCCCGTGAAATCGTACAATCTATTGCTGAATTCCCTGTAGATCTGCTACTGCGAAATCCTTTGGGATGATAGAAAGCGTGTAGGCTGGGTTAGGTGTTCGACAATGACTTAGATAGTATCATACTTCTTTTAAGCCTGCGGCAGCCTGATAACAGCCTCATAGAGTCGTATCCCATTTCTATTTAGAAATTTCTAAGGGTTGTAGTAACTTACTAGCATGACGGCGTTCTATCTTGAACCCGCGGTGTGTTAGGTATTTAGATATGAACATAGCTGCATCCCTGTGTTATACTGCTTCTATCAATTATGTCCGGGATTTTTGGTACATTCTAGAGGAATCTGGATGAATAGTCATGGAAGAATTTTCAATAAGAACTGTCAGCAATTTCTGCGGTAGCAGTCAACTGAGTTCAAGAAAATTTTGTAATCTAGTTACAGACGTTGATCTTGACCATCTGGTGATGGCCTTCACCTTCGCAGGATTTTCTGAAATGTCTTTCTGCTGAAATAATGTGGCCTAGAAATGCCACTTTGCTCAGTTGGAATTCATATCTAGAAAGCTGTGTATAAAATTTTCTCCTATCGAAGATTCTGTACAACTGTGAGAAAATGATTCTCGTGTTCTTCTCTAGAATTTAGTAGATCAGAATGTGATCAATGAATATACTGACAATTTTATATGATAATTTATGGAAAAATTTTATTCATAAATTTCATAATATAGCTGGAGCATTAGGGAGCTCATAAGTAGAAATCAAAATTTTTAGAGAGACTATAATATGTGCAACAACAGTCTGGAAAACATCACGTTCTTTCTCTCGCCACTGATGGGAGTATGATCGTGAATTATTCTAAAAAGACGTTTAAGACTTTATAACAGCTCGGATAAAGAATGATGATCTTGTCAAACTTCTGGTGGTCGATCTATGATCTCATGCTACCGACCTTCTTCCTGATAAACAGAAGATGGTGCACCTTCTGGTGGTGCACTAGGGCGAATAAAGTCTCGTTCCAGGAACTCTTGTAGCAATTGCTACAACTCTTTTAACTTAGCTGAAGCCCTAGGATAAAGAGTTTTGGAAACAGGTTATGTTCTTGAGACAAGCTTGATGATAAATCCTGTCTCGTAATTAGGAAGAAATTTCTAGAACACCTTCTCAATTACTTCTGGAAATGTTGAAGAAAGAAAATCTGTGAACCATAAATTTTACGAACTTCAGAACTGGATCATAACTGGTGGCAAAAAAGTCTTCGTAGTTATGGACTGATAAGTCACGCACTTGTAAGGCAGAAACAATTTGTACTGATTTTTCGGGCGGAAACATAATGAATAAATTTGGGATTTAGTAAGAAGGATCTCGTCGTTAACTGAAAACAAAATTTTAGTAAGTATGGGTGATACTGTGGAGTCTTTTCGGCTGGGAGGTAGGTAAATACCTGATTTAAATAAAGCTGACATAGGAATACGTGGAGTAACGTGGCGACTTTTCACTGAATGTGTTCGTCTATAACCTCACAGAATGAATACTACGTATCTAACCTGAATAATACTCCAGTGGTGGTAACTGAATTTTTAATGGTCCGATTTATGCGTGTCATGATGAAACGGGTATACTCCCTTGGAGGGTACCCTGAATTTCTGAGGGTCTGGTTTAGAAGATATACTGAAATTATAAGTCTTGACTCGTACCTAGAGATGATATTCTTATGACATGTACCGTGACTGGTGTCCTGACAAATGTCTTCAGAAAGGGTACCTGAGGTCTGTGTCTTGACGGATGTCTTGACACGTGTTTTAGTAGATGAATCTGAACAAGGCTGAAAATTTTGGTAACTGCTAGGATTGGCAGTCCGGTTAGACTGCTGACCTCTGTATCTCAGGTCACGTCCGTTCCGGAGTTTCGTTGGCTACTGGCTGATTAATATAAGCATAGTTGTTGTAATTACCGCCTTGTCTGTTAGTTTCCTGACGGTCATTATCATGACCGTGATTCATGTAACTATTTCTGCTGAGTGGCCGGCTGGGTACCAGTCCCCATTCTTCTGACTGAAAATAGCTGTGTGAAGTGTGACGTCTAACTGAGGAAGTAAAATCATGGAATAGAATGGTAGCGTCTGATGATTGAAGTATATTCTTGTCATAAATTTCAAATTTTTAGTTTCCGTCCTTGCTCTTGAAGAGTCTTCATAGTATAAACGGCATCAGTATCTTGGGGAATCTCCAAAGTATCAGCAGTATCAGCATTCATGAGGTCTCCAAAATATTAGCAGCAACGGTATCTAGTAAAATCTTCAACTCTCGAGCAGCATCAACATCTGGTAGAATATCGACAAGTGGAAACGCCTGAGATGATTGAGGATTGTTTAACGGTACACATGGAATAAGGTACATGGAGTAAACCTGAAATACTGTACGTGAAGTACACGATGAATACAGTTCATGTAGTACTGCTGAAGGTTTGTTGATTTGATCGATACTGGTGTCAACCGTCTGTCATGGTCAACGGAAGATAATTTGATTTAGCTGGTTAGCAAACTGAACTGAAATGGTTAACATGATAGGCTGATAATTTCTGCGTAGACTTAATGCTGGTTGTATAGAGGCTGAAAAGTATATTTAAACGGATTTTCATCAATGTTCAGTACGAAGACATGATTGATGAAGACCATAACATAATGTATCATGAATTAGAATTTTACTATAATCCTTTTGGATTTTAGCGTGAAAGCATCATCACCTTGTTGAAAACATAATCAACATAAAGAGACATGAGACTTAATCTGCATGAAAATGACGTCTACGTGAGAGTATAAAACTTGTATGATACAAAGAACATGGAAGGATAATCGAATGAGGTTTAACATCAACTGATGTGGATGGCTATGGTTCAATCCACATAATTCTAGGAACAAAACATGTGACTAAGTATGGGCGATTCTGGTTCGATCCATACTTGTCACAATTTTCTGAGAACTGTCATGTATAGAAATTTACTATCTGGGACTAAAATATGGATGGCTGTAGTCCAATCTATACTTGTCCAAATTTTTTAAAATTTCATGATGTGAGCAAAGGTGAACGTCTATGGTTCAGTTTAAAAAACAATATTCGACTGAAGGCATGAAAATTTGACCCATAATAATGGTGAACGTTTTTGGCTGGTTCACCAAGTAATATTTGACTGAAAACATGAATCTGACATGAGTAAGGGTAAACGCCTGTGGGTCGGTTTACTAATACGAAATCTGAACGGGCAAGGGTGAACGCCTATGGGTCAGTTCACCAAAACAAAAATTCGAATGAAAAGCACATGCGACTAAATATGGCCAGTCCTGTACCAACCTTTTAGTTAGTCAAGAACTTTAAGAAAACTGACTGATAAATGAAGAAAACTGATTAATAAATGCATGATAAATATGAAAGATAACAACGCCAAAATCTGGGAAGTTCCTAGTGACTACCCACTAGTCACAGGTCAAGTTTTAGAGCCTACATGTCGAATCTATATTTCTGATACCATAATTGTAACACCCCACTTAGATAAGGGGACCGTTACATGTATTTATGACGTGTCATCAAAGCATAAGGTAAATGTCCTAGAACATGAACTGACCATAAAGGAAATACCGGAATCAAACACCGGTAATCCAAACATAAGCTCAAAACAAGAAAAGTAAATACTGAAGGAAAGGACCAAAAAATGTCCAAATAAACAAGATAATTAAGAAGTTCATAAAGTAAGAACTCTGGATAGCTTCCATCCAAATGCACATGCTCTCAGAATCCTAAGAGCTTCCTGGTGTACCTACCGTTAGAACATGAAAGGAACTACGGCTGAGCATAACGCCCAGTGAACAGATATAAAGCATGATAAGAAATACTAAAATGAAGTAGATGATGAAATACTGAAGTTGTAAGACTGATAAGTAAAGTTGCAGCAGAAACCTGTATAAAATATGAAAAGTCTGATTTATAAATAATAAAACTGAACTGTTATTTGTTAAATCTGAAAACATGCATTTATTGTATTTTAATTGCCAAGAGTTTATATAGGTCATGAGCTGTAACAACTGTTGCATGAATAACTGGAGGGGTGACCTCCTCATGCTGTAGAATGGTTACCTCTAAATAATGTGCTGGGTGGAGGGATCAAATCCAATGTAAAGGATGTAGAGCACACACCACATTCACCTGATAACTGTAAACTGATAGCCTAGGATGAACCCATACGCCCCGCTGATAATACTGATAAAATGGCCAAGCTGAAATAAATGGGACGCTGCGAGAAATCACTCCCTCTCAGAGGAGTCATGACACCGGTGCCTCTAATGTCATGGTTACAGTACCTCCGTAACTAGTACATAAACTGGTCATGCTTGTATATAAAGCTCAGGCAATTTATTTAGTTATTAAAATGATTACTGATAAGCTTAAAACATATACTGGGGAAAACATTTGGCTGTAGACGGGGAATCCTAATCATGCATAGAAGGAAGTCCTTACTGAAGGACGGAAATCCGTACCTTGTGTCAAGTAATTGACTGCAAGGAAAAGTTGATGAGACTCCTACTCTGATTTCACGGGAGCTACATAAATGACGGACGCGAATAAGTTAACTAATATCTGTTTAGTTTACTGATTTTTAGCTGTTCTTAGTTTGATTTTATTCTTGTATTACTGTTTGTATATAGACTGATAATATCTGGATATTCGATAATATTACTGACAATATCTGACTATTCGATAACATTACTGATTAACGTATTTTCCGTATACCCGAATACGGTATTATGTGCAATATATCTGATATAATTATTATTACTATTATTAGTAATCTGATATAATAAAAAGGTTTCTAAATTCGTTCCTTTGAAAAAGTATAAATTAAATCACGCGTTTCAAAATAATTTAAAGGTAAAACAATATTGATCTAATTTAACAAATTAATAAAATCTTACAATTTAATTAATTTATTATACAACACTATATAACAAATATTTAATATATATAATTATTAGATAAAATACTAGTGAACCCGCACACGAGCTAAAACTAACCCCCGAGACGTCCACGTCTCGGTTTAACCAAACCGGCCCCACAACTGCCGACGTGGTCCCCACTGTTTTATGTAGTGGTTCCCACTGCCCTTGATTTGTTCCCCCTGTCTTTGTATTATAACCCACTGTTGGTTGTTTGTTTCCCACTGCTAGTTGTTGGTTCCCACTATTTAACCGTCCCAAACACCCCTTTCTACGAGTTACACCCAAACACACCTTACGAATCCAACTAACCCCATGCTTGTGTTATATACGCACTGTGCATCCAACACAAAACACCCCCTTGTAGCCCGTTAACCCCTGCGTGGTTGTTTATTCGAGGCTGTCAAATAGAAGGACCACCGAGACCTTAAAGGTCTTGGCTGTATGCACTCAAACCCACCGAGAGCTTACTAACTCTCGGTTTTTTGTGATCAAAACCCAAAACTTGACTAAATAATTGATTAACTCTCACGTTTACATAAAGACTCACGAATTCAAACCTGTTTTAAGATGGATTCGGATTAAAAATAAAAGAAATACGGATGTGAATACCTCTTCGTGATTAGGATCGATTATGAATACACAGCCAATCAACTGCAAGAAAGATCGAATCTTCCCTTTTTGTTTTCTGTCTTTTTCTGTCGACAGCCATAAGAACAACCCTAGTTCTTTCTTCTTTTTTTTTGTTCGACTACTGCTATGTGAAAGAGGGGGAATACCCCGTTTATTTTTTCTTTTTTGCCAAAAGGCCTGCCCATCTTCTTTTTTTTTTCTTTTTTTTAAGATAGACCAAAGCCCACCATATACATGTTGTATACATTTTGGTTTTCGCTTCTTTATACATTTTACTTGCGTTTCCGTGTTTTAAAAATCCTGTCATGTATTTGTTTATTTTTCCCTGAATAAATTACTTACGTGATACACATATAGTTAAAATTAATTATTATTCTGAATAATTACGTAATATTTTTAAATAAAACTAGGACTACGTGAACTTAATACTTGTGGGTTTACAAATACTGTGTACGTGTTCGTATATTAATTCTCGTGATATGTTCTGACAATTAGTATTTTCGGAATAACTAATAATTACGTAATACTCGAATTACTTCTGTCATTTATTATTTGAAATAAATAGTTACGCAACATTTTATTTAAAGCTATGACTGTACGTAATTAATGTTCGTGGACTTTTAAAACGCGTTTTACGATCCTGTTTTATTGCAGGGATCAATAACAAAGATCTAATACGAAAGTTTAACGAGAGGACACCAGAAACGTTTGATGGGGTAATGCGAAGGGTGAGATCCTTCATACAAGGAGAATCAGCTGCCACGGAAGCCATGCATAATACTTCTAGCTATAGATCCCGCGACGTACCTAATAAACAAACTAATATACGGGGCGGATCCCGGGATCCTAAATACCAAGGAAACCAAAAAGAAGGGCGTAGAAGCGGTTTTCAATTCACGCTGATCAAATTAACCCAAGAGAGATCCTCACATCAGAAGCAGCGAACTTCCTAAGACCACTACCAATGGTCACTCTAGTGGAAAGACACATAGGCAAAAGATACTGCGAGTACCATGGAGAAAAGGGACACGCCACAAACGAGTGTATTCAGCTACAAAAGCACATTAAAAGCTTGGTACAGATAGGCAAGCTGAAGCACCTCGTCAAAGAGGCCACTGAAGGCGAAAAACAAAATCCAAATGATACAGTCGCAACCATTTACATGGTACAAACGCGGCAAAGAAGGACAAAGCAAAAAGTGAGCCAGAGGTTCTCCAGAGGGAGAGATATCTCCCCCCCTCAGTGCGAACACTGTGGTAGAGGCCCCATTGGTAATAGAAATAAATATTGGCGATCATAGCATTCACCGTATGAATGTCGACGGAGGCTCATCGGCGGAAATCATGTAAATACATGGTACAAACGTGGCAAAGAAGGACAAAGCAAAAAGTGAGCCAGAGGTTCTCCAGAGGGAGAGATATCTATTTCCCCCCCTCAGTGCGAACACTGTGGCTGAGGGCCCATTGGTAATAGAAGTAAATATTGGTGATCATAACATTCACCGTACGTATGTCGACGGAGGCTCATCCGCGGAAATCATGTATGAGCATTGCTTCTTAAAACTAAGCCCAGAGATCAGGAACCAAATGGTACTTGCAACTTCACCGCTTATTGGTTTTAGTGGAGAAGCAATATGGCCTTTGGGCCAGTTAAAACTAGTAGTAAAGGTAGGAAATGACGAGCATTCGACGAAAGTCTCTTTGAAATTTCTGATAAACCATCACAGTACAATGAAATCATTGGGCGACCTGCCATCTTTGCAATGAGAGCAGTACCTTCTACGGCCCACGACATGATGAAATTTCTAGTGGAAGGAGGAATTGTGATGATCTTCAATACAACCGTACCAATCGCAGAATGTAACATAGTTACGAAACCACCACGAGTAACGGTAGAGCCAAAAGTAAGTTCACCACCAAATCTGAAGATAGCCATTCACCCTGAATACCCAGATCAAGAGATAACAATTGGGGGAATATTATTCGATAAAGGAACGTCAGACATGTGTCAACTTTTAAAGGATAATTTGACATCTTCGCATGGGAACCAAAAGATATGACTGGTGTACCACAATCAATAGCCGAGCACAATTTGCAAATTCGCGAAAGATATACACCGGTCAGACAGAAGAAAAGGGGACACGCTCTAGAACGCAGTAAAGCAATACTAGTTGAAGTAAAAAAATTGGTAGACGCGGGAATTATGCGAGAAGTCTACTATCATGACTGGCTTTCCCATCCGGTGATGGTCAAAAAGCACGATAGCAGCTGGCGCATGTGTGTTGATTTCATAGATCTAAATAAAGCTTGTCCCCAGGATTGCTATCCGCTCCCAGAGATAGACTGGAAAGTCGAATCACTATGCGGGTATCCCTTTAAATGATTCCTGGACTCATATAAAGGATACCACCAGATACAAATGGTAGAACAAGACGAGGAGAAGACAACATTCCACACTAGCCAGGGTGTATACTGCTACACTAAAATGCCATTCGGACTCAAGGACGCAGGTGTTACGTCCCAACGATTGGTGGATAAGGCGTTCAACAGTCAAATCAGGCGTAATTTGGAGGTATATGTTGATGACCTGGTTATAAAAAGCCACACGGAGGATGAACTCATCTATGATATAGAGGAAACCTTCTTTGCGCTTAGGAAAATAAACACGAAGTTAAATCCGAAAAAGTGCACTTTCGGAGCCACAGAAGGCATGTTCCTAGGATACATGATAGAGCCTAATGGCATTAAACCTTTTCCAGAGAAAATAGACGTGGTCATACAACTCCAAAGCCCAAAAACAAAGAAGGAAGTACAATCGCTAAATGGAAAGCTAGCAGGATTAAACAGATTTCTGTCTAAATCAGGAGAGAAATCACTCCCCTTATTCAAAATACTCAAGAAGTGCAAAAAAATAGAGACTTCAATTGGACAAAAGAAGCAGAAAAAGCCTTCGAGGAACTAAAAATCCATTTAGCTTCGTTACCCATGTTGGTCGCACCTCGACCGAAATAAGAATTGATAATATACCTTTCGTCTACGAACGGAGAAATCATCGCAGTGCTAATGACGGATAGAGAAAACGTACATACACCAGTATACTTTATAATCAGAGCCTTACAAAGTTCAGAATTGAATTATACACCAATGGAGAAATTGGTATTAGCACTGGTATTCGAAGCAAAAAGGCTACAACGATATTTCCAAGCCCATCCAATAGCGGTCATCACGAACCAGCCAATAAAACAGATAATATCAAATCCAGACGTTGTAGGAAGACTACAGAAGTGGAGCGTTCTACTGGGAGAACACAACATTACGTATAGATCGCGTAACGCTGTCAAATGACAGATTTTAGCAGACTTCATTATTGAAAAGCCAGAGGAAGGTGAACAAACATCTATACAGGAGGAGGGTGACCAAGACCCATGGGTCTTATTCACAAATGGATCCTCCTGCACAAACAGATCTGGCGCATGCCTTATTCTCACCAACCCCGAAGGTATGAAGTTCACGTACGCATTACGCTTTGAATTCACAGCTACAAATAATGAAGCAGAATATGAAGCACTCATAGCAGAACTATGGATCGCATCCCGTATGGGCATACGCAATCTTGAAGCAAATGTGGACTCTAGCTTAGTGGCAAATCACATACTAGGCGAATACGAAGCAAAGGAGGAAAATATGATACAATACTTGAAAATAGATAAATCATTAATCAAAGACTTTAGTAGGTTCCTAATACGTCAAGTACCAGGGGGGGGGGGGGAATTAAAAGGCTGACACCCTTAGTAAGATATCATCCATAAGCTTTACACACTTATCTAAGCAATTTTTGGTAGAGATCCTCAAAGAAAAATCCATAAAGGAGGAGGAAGTTGCATTAGTCGTAGAAGAGGAAGGTCCTACGTGAATGATACCGATCATGGAATACTTGACAAAAGAGTCACTTCCAACGGACGAAACCGAGGCGCGACGGATACGCAGATGCTCGAGGCAGTTTGAGGTTCAAGATGGGATCCTTTATAAGTGATAATTCCTTCAACCATGGTTACGATGTGTAGGAACGCAGCAGGCGCAGTATGTCATCAGCGAGATACATGAGGGATCATGCGGAATGCTAGTAGGACCCAGATCAGTGGTGGTAAAAACGCTCTGCAGCGGGTATTACTGGCCAACCATGCACTCAGACGCGCAGACACTCATTTCAAAGTGCAATGATTGCCAAGTGCACAGACCAATGTCGCGCCAACCCCAACAAGAATTAACACCTATTACTTCTCCTTGGCCATTTTACAAGTGGGGGATCAATATCGCAGGACCCTTCATGTGGCAGCCGGAGGGATTAAGTTCCTAATAGTCGCAATGGACTACTTTACGAGATGGATTGTGGCCAAAGCGGTAGCAACAGTCACGGGAAACCAAGTGAAAAGGTTCGTTTGGGATAATATAGTGTGTCGCTTTGGGCTACCAGGGGAAATCGACTCCGATAATGGAAAACAATATAAAGAAGCGATTCGCATTCATAGCCCACCCACAATCTAATGGACTAGTCAAAAGAGCGAATAGGAGCCTGGGGGATGGTATAAAAGCGCGAATGGGGGAGGAGAACAAGAAATGGATTGATGAATTATCACACGTGTTATGGGCACATTGCACCATGATAAAAACTGCAACCGGAGATACCCCCTTCGCCCTAACGTACAGAACGGAGGCGGTCATTCTAGTCAAAATAGGATTGCCAACACTCCGTACAGCGAGGTCGACATGATTACCAACGACGATGAATTATGGTTGAACTTGGATATAATTGATGAAAGACGAGAGTTGGCAGCTATTAACGAAGCTAAAGCAAAATCCAAAATGAAGGGCTACTACGATGCTAGGGTGCGAAAGACTTCGTTCATACCAGGAGACTTTGTATACCGCGCGAACGCGGCTAGCCATGCAGAAAATACAGGGAAGCTTGGACACCCTACATGGTAACAGAAGCTTTAGGAGATGGCGCGTATCGGCTGCGCGACATGGAAGGTCACGACTTGCGAAGGACTTGGAATATCTGCCATCTGAAAAAATTCTACCTTTAGTAGCGACGACTTTGAAAGGAGAATTACCAATTACGACAAGCCACGTTAAACACATGTATTATCTTTTTTTTTTATCATGTATTCAAAATCTTGCAAGTATTCATAAAAGGTCGTGGTCCCTAGCTAGTTCCACGACGCATTATCAAACACTTTTTACATATATTATTTGTATATCATATCATGCCTACTGGCGTACGCGTACACAACAGACTAAAATTACTTCAACAAAGTTGTCAAAATAATTAAATAGGTAAAACGAGTGTTTTTTTGTCAAACCAAGGTATTTTAAGTGTCATAACGGGTTTAATATGACATATATACATATTAGGTGAAATTTGAGAAGGTAAAAATCTAGATACCGAGTCGTCGACTAATATCAAAATGTAAAGTGTATTTTTAATTGTGTAGGGTCTCAGATATTGACTTGGTTACTTGGTGTGATTGGTTTAGGGAATTATAAGAGAGAGATGAGTGATATTGTTTGAATTACTATAATGGAAAACTGTTTTAGTAACGCCCCACGGGTACTTGTTATGAACTAAGCCTAAACGATAGCCACTAGTTCTCATTATCATGAATCGTTAAAAGCTCGTGTTGAGTAGGCTCTTATATTATGGATAGATATGTTGAGGGTTGACATTTTCCGTTCGGGTATATGTGACACCGGACGAGCGTATAGTATGGGATGTAAATTGAGGTTGTCTTGGCTAGGCACCTAGTTGGGGAAAATGTGAACTTGATGTGTATCCTTAGATGTGACAGGTCAATTTCAATGTCATAAGCTTTGTATTATTATAATACCCTATTTTATATATCCTACATTTGGCACTGTACATTCTATTGCGCTCTCCTATACTTGAACTAAAACCTTTTTGCAGTCCATGTGAACTTGAACTTGAACTTGAACTTAAACTTGAAATTAAACTTTGAATTGAAACCTATATCATCATCAAATTTATGTTGACCGTTTTAAGCATTATCACATGTGCTTTATCTTATGTGCTAATTGAAGTTTCACGAAGACTGCATGCATAATGGGTATTTTTGGATGATCATCTTTTGTTGTTAAGACATTTATCTCGTTGTCACACTTTGAACTTTGTTAATGCAATGATGCCTAAAAAGGTTACTTGCATTTTTCAGTTACTCTTTGTTTTGATCACGACAATATATAAAAACAAGCATTTACGAAAACAACGAAAAACAAATTATTGAGTTCAAGCATTTTTCATTTCAACCATTATCACTTAAGGTATGAACAAACAGGTTTTCAACCTAACTAAGTGATCTAGAATTTATTTTTTCTTAAAACTCACCTTTTATTAAATGTGACAAAAGTTTTTATTAAACTTTTTGTAGAAACTAGAAGGGGGGGGGGGGGGGGTTGAATAGTGTCTCTTTGATTGGTGACCAAGTTAAAATTACTTTCAATTTGGTTTGTATCAAAACTATCTTTTACTTGAGGCTAAGTTGCATAATGATTAGGTTCAATTGAAATGCACTAGCAAAGATAATAAGCAAGTATAATGATAATGAAATAAGTAAAGAGTAAGGAAGGAGACAACCTAGTGGGAAGACACCAAGATTTATAATGGTTCGACAACGAGGCTCTATCCTCGTTTCTACTCCACTCCTCGAGTACACCTACTCGAGATTTCCACTATATCCACAAGCTCCCTTCTCGGCGGAGAAAACCTTAAATCGTTGCTTACATTATTTTCCGACACTAAGCTAAATGTCGAGACCTAATCTTTAGCTAGGACCAATCTACACGACGTTGCCTACTTCACAATTTAACGACACAAGGCTAGATGTCGAGTTCTAATCGAAAGCTAGAACCAATCTTCACGACTCTTCACTTTGAAGCTAAGTGAGAACTTCATACAACACAACTACTAATCACTTTAAAGTTTAGTGAGAACTCACAAGACACAACTACATCACTTTATAGTTTAGTGAGAACTCCTAATCAAATCTATTACAAATCAACTAGACTTATCCAAGTACACACATGTAGCTTGGATTTACACAACACAAATCCAAGCAAACACATATGCAATGGATGTACACAACAAATCCAAGTATCCACAAATAGCTTGGATGAACACAACTAGTCCAAGTATTCATAAATACATTGGATTGACCTAAAACAAAAAGGGTATCATGATGAATATGACTAGCTCATAGATTCATCTTTATCACTACACTAGTGAGTGAGTGATCTTCTCATTGGACATGGTAAAGGAGGGGATCAAGAAGATAATCATATGTAAACATCCTTAACAATTTAAGTGATCATTTACTAATGATTATGCTATAGAAAATAGAAAGAGGGCTGAGAAAAACGTCCAAGAGGCTAGCTGGAAAATGAGATTTGACCCACTATTTAAAGGAGACAATGTTACAACGGATCTATAACGGCTACTGTGCGCGGTACCTT